>CM071955.1:3910000-5247500 GCA_036784905.1 Acrossocheilus fasciatus
ACATACAAAAAGGTGTTTTATGAAATTCAAATATTGCCAGTAGTTTCCTGTAAGGGGTAGGTTTAGGTGTAGGGTTGATGTAGGGCAATAGAAGGTTTGTACAGTATAAAAACCATTACGCCTATGGAGAGTCCCCGTAAACCACATATATCAGACTCTGTCTGTGTGTGTGTGTGTGTGTGTGTGTGTGTGTGTGTGTGTGTGTGTGTGTGTGTGTGTGTGTGTGTGTGTGTGTTTACAAGTTTTTTGCCATGCAGTTTCATATTTTATCTGAACACATGGCCTGATCGTAGTGCTGTTGATATGGAGGGGGACATCTGACATCTTACCGTTTTTTTTTAGGATTTAATATTTTATTTGTTACCCATTTATAACATATCAAGCACAAAAGGCCAGTTCTCATTATCCAGGACTAAGTGAGGTCAGCAGAAAAGGAAAGTCACTGCAGAGAAAGAGCAATTTATTACATTCTGATTAAAGATCAGAAAGATAAAATGTGCACAATAAGAGCAGGAACATGCAATAAGAAAGTTCATTCTGATTTCATGTTGACTCCATGTAACTCAAGCTCAGCACACATCTGCAGACTCTGGGGTGAAAAACAGACAAATAAATAAATAAAAGCCATCCAAACCGTTTCAGATGAAACCCTTCACACTGGGGTCTGACGTTTGCTTTGAGGTATTAATGGCTTCTTTCACATATTCGCAGTCTAATCCAGGCTGTGGGAATGGAGGAAACGCATTTCCATAGAATTGCACTAGCAGGCAAAATTGCATAAATGCAAGTTGGTGAAAAAGCCTTTTTCATCACTCTGCGGGATTAAATCTCCCAGCTAAGCCCAGATCAAATATTGGATTGTTCAGGCTGGCTCAAGGTGAGATGGGAATGAATGGGAAAATATAAATATATGCATATCCTTCCTCCAAATGGGTCTCAAATCGATTTGATTGGATATCTTTGTGTTCTTGTTTCTCATCGTTGAAACGATGAAATATTTTGCTCACAAGTCTCTGACATGTCAGTTATTGTCCCAACACAATCTCCTCCCTCCACGCATTTTTTAAAGGTTCATCAACCTCTGTACAACTTACAGTATCTCACAGAAGTGAATACATCCCTCACATTTTTGTAAATATTTTATTATATCTTTTCATGTGACAACACTGAAGAAATGACACTTTGCTACAATGTAGTGAGTGTACAGCTTGTATAACAGTGTAAATTTGCTGTCCCCTCAAAATAACTCAACACACAGCCATTAATGTCTAAACTGCTGGCCACAAAAGTGATTACACCCCTAAGTGAAAATGTCCAAACTGGGCCCAATTAGCCATTTTCTCTCCCCGGTGTCATGTGACTTGCTAGTGTTACAAGGTCTCAGGTGTGAATGGGGAGCAGGTGTGTTAAATTTGGTGTTATCGCTCTCAATCTCTCATACTGGTCACTGGAAGTTCAACATGGCACCTCATGGCAAAGAACTCTCTGAGGATCTTAAAAAAATTATTGTTGCTCTACATAAAGATGACGTAGGCTATAAGAAGTTTGTCAAGACCCTGAAACTGATATGCAACACGGTGGCCAAGACCAGCGGTTTAACAGGACAGGTTCCACTCAGAACAGGCCTTGCCATGGTCGACCAAAGAAGTTGAGTGCACGTGCTCAGCGTCATATCCAGAGGTTGTGTTTGGGAAATAGACATATGAGTGCTGCCTGCATTGCTGCAGAGGTTGAAGGGGTCGGCGGTCAGCCTGTCAGTGCTCAGACCATACACCACACACTGCATCAAATTGGTCTGCATGGCTGTCATTCCAGAAGGAAGCCTCTTCTAAAGATGATGCACAAGAAAGCCCGCAAACAGTTTGCTGAAGACAAGCAGACTAAGGACATGGATTACTGAAACCATGTCCTGTAGTCTGATGAGACCAAGATAAACTTATTTGGTTCAGATGGTGTTAAGCGTGTGTGGCGGCAACCAGGTGAGGAGTACAAAGACAAGTGTGTCTTGCCTACAGTCAAGCATGGTGGTGGGAGTGTCATGGTCTGGAGCTGCATGAGTGCTGCCGGCACTGGGGAGCTACAGTTCATTGAGGGAACCATGAATGCCAGCATGTGACATACAGAAGCAGAGCATGATCCCCTCCCTTCGGAGACTGGGCCGCAGGGCAGTATTCCAACATGATAACGACCCCAAACACACCTCCAAGACGACCACTGCCTTGCTAAAGAAGCTGAGGGTAAAGGTGATGGACTGGCCAAGCATGTCTCCAGACCTAAACCCTATTGAGCATCTGTGGAGCATCCTCAAACGGAAGGTGGAGGAGTGCAAGGTCTCTAACATCCACCAGCTCCGTGATGTTGTCATGGAGGAGTGGAAGAGGACTCCAGCGGCAACCTGTGAAGCTCTGGTGAACTCCATGCCCAAGAGGGTTAAGGCAGTGCTGGAAAATAATGGTGGCCACACAAAATATTGACACTTTGGGCCCAATTTGGACATTTTCACTTAGGGGTGTACTCACTTTTGTGGCCAGCGGTTTAGACATTAATGGCTGTGTGTTGAGTTATTTTGAGGGGACAGCAAATTTACACTGTTATACAAGCTGTACACTCACTACTTTACATTGTAGCAAAGTGTCATTTCTTCAGTGTTGTCACATGAAAAGATATAATAAAATATTTACAAAAAACTTCTGTGAGATACTATATATAATGCTAAAATAAATTAATAAAAAGAAAAATAAATAAATAATTTTACTATAGAAACGTTAACAGAACTGAACATCATTACAGTTATTTTAATTAACATTAAAATATATCTGTTATTATTATTATTATTATTATTAAACAAAGGACAAAATGTTTAATATTTAAATTGCCTCATACTATTTCGGTTGATTTTACTGAAAAGCTGGAGGTTGTGATAGAGTGTGGGAGTCGTGTGTTATTAAGGAGGACTGACAGAAAAAGAATAGAGAAAGAAAGAGAAATTGTGAGAGGCCGTGATAAGTGCACAGACCGCTTTGATGAATATAATTGAAAAACTGTTCAGTGACTTTGACAGATTTACACTGAAATGCAAAGAAAAATGAAACAAATACACTGCCCTGATTTATTTCCTGTCTTCAAAAGCAACTTGTTTCTCTAAATGATCCTTTGTTATAGAAACTTCATAACAGTATGATGGTTATGTCTACACAGTGAAACTTTTAATGCCCTTAATAAATGATGTGTTTGATTCAATAGGCCACTTTAGAGATTACAGTGTGAGGATCTTCAGTAAATCTGATTGGGGTTATTCAGTTATTCAGTCACAGCCTTTCAACGTGATGATTTAAAATTAAATACGTGATTCAAATTAACCATCACTTGTTCTGCACATGGACACACTATAATTGGTTTATGAAGCATTCCTCATCACTGCTATTATAAGGTATTATTTGACAATGATAACATATTTTCTCCTTTCATTATAATCAGTCATTTATGGGACATTTTTGCAAATTATTATAATTTAAAATGTACAGCAAAACACAAAATCATGGGAAACTTGAAATGAAAAAGCCATCAAAAACTAAATATTATTTACTTTTATTATTAGTTTATGTTTAAAATGTACAGCAAAATACTTTATTCTGAAATCATAAGAAATTATAAGATAAAACTAGATATTTATATATTTGTATTTTTTATTATTCTAAAATATGCAGCAAAATACTTCCTTCTAAATGCATAGGAAATTACAAGATGTAAAACCAGAGATGAAAAAACAAGATTGTAAAATAAACTGGATAGCAGGACTAATGGCAGAAATGCTAGTTGTACCAAAAGCAAATGTTGATGTTAAACCAATTACATTAATGGTTTAATGTAAGGTGAAATTCAGAAATGCTGTATATCAGAATTTCCAAATGTGAACGTTTGATCTCTAACAAACTGCAAGGTAGAGAAGGAGATTGGTGGGTTTTTGTTAAATGTGAGTCAAAATCATCACAATTAAAAGAACCAAAGATTTAAACTACGTCAGTCTGTGGGCATTGAATTTATTTAATACTCAAGTTTCACAATTTGAGTTGAATTACTGAAATAAATGAACTTTTCCACAACATTGTAATTTATTGAGATGCACCTGTACATACATACAGTTGTGCTCATAAGTTCACATACCCCTTGCAGAATGTGCAAAATGTTAACATTTAAATAAAACAATAATAATAACGATAATATAAATAATAATATAATAATTATGAATAAATGGGAATATTAACAGAACTAAACATCATTAAAATTATTTTAATAAATTGTGAAATTGCATTTAAAGTTTCAAAAAAACAAAATTATCAAAATAAGTTTTATATATTTAATACATTTATTACTTTATTTCAAAATTTCAAAGCTTATGAATAAACCGAAACTAAAAATATAACAAAATATAAATTGTATACATATTTTAATGTTTGTTTTTTTTCATAATTATTTTTTAAAATTTATTTTATTTATAGAAACTGTACCAGAACTAAACATCAATAAAACTGATTTAATTTACTGTAACATTTATTTAAAAATATTAAAGCTTCCAAAATAACTAATATAAGCAAAAATATAACAATATAATTTTATATTTTTAATCCTTTTAATGTCTTTACTGTCAAGTCATACTTCATTATACAACATCCATCTAACAATATTTGTAAAAAAAAAAAAAAACACAAACAAACCAAAAAAACAAAACAATACTTTCTATATAATTAATCTCTCTCAATCTCTCTCTCTCTCTCTCTCTCTCTCTCTCTCTCTCTCTCTCTCTCTCTCTCTCTCTCTCTCTCTCTCTCTCTCTCTATCTATCTATCTATCTATATATATATATATATATATATATATATATATATATACATATATATATATAATTTTAGAAACATTAACAGAAAGAAAAAAACATTAATACAATTATACATTTTTTTTTTTATTAATTAATCAATTCTCAAATTCCCATCATCCTATAAATCAACCTACAACATGGCTTCATTATAGTTTTTCCTTATAGCTTCCACACATGAAAAATATTTTAACATTGCAAAAGTTACATACTTGAGACGCTCGCCGTCTCCAAAGGCGCACGTGAAATGTCTGTCATTGTCCCGTCTGACTTCCTGCGGACAGTCGACTCTCTTCAGTAGAGGAGGTGCACAGACACATCAAGATGGCAGAACGGCATGCAACCGCATCTCCTGTTGATAGAGATAATGAACCGCTGTCAAGCTAATAAGAGTTCAGGGCGAGAAGGGAACTACAGACGAGGACTGGAGCTGTAATCTGACTGTGAGTGTATGTGTTTGAGAGCCACACGCAGGAGAAAGAGAGCCCATGCTGCTCTGGAAGAGGGATGAATGAGTTCAAGCCCATGTTAGATGACTTAAAGACACAGCGACAGAAGCTACGGGGCTCCCTCAGCGGCGTATATAAACACCACAAGCTTCTCCATTTCATAATTAATCTAGTAGCAGGATAACTTATTTTAATGCTTCCTCTGATGTATAAACGTTCAAGGAAATATATGGATATCCAGTGCTGGGGAAGACACTTTGAAACTGTAGCTTGTTGAGCTACAAGCTTCTCATACTTTAAAGTACTTTAAAGTTTCAAGTACAATCAAGTTATTACTTTTGAAAAAGTAGTCAACTACTTTTTTAGACCATATCTTCACAAGTATGCTAATACAATTATGGCTGATAAAATAAAATAAAATAAACTAGGGGTTCATTTAGAGTTACAGTAACATATAGCAAGATATTTACTAAAGATAACTAAATAAACTATAAAAATCTCTCATGCTCACCAAAGCTATATTTATTTAATTAAAAATACAGTAAAAACTGTAATTATGTGAAATATTATTACAATTTAAAATAACTGTTTTCTATTTTAAAATATTTTAAAATTTAATTTATTCTTGTGATGCAAAGCTGAATTTTCAGCATCATTACCCCCGTCTTCAGTGTCACACGATCCTTCAGAAATCATTCTAATAAGCTGATTTGCTTCTTAAGAAACCTTTTTTTGTGGACACTGATATTCATAATTCTATTAAGTCTTTAAAATGGGGTCTTCCGATAAACGGCCGGTAAAGGTCTTTAAAGAATTGTGTTTTTGGCAGGTCAGATAGTAAGCATTTGCTTGTTCTAACAGGTAAAGTTCAAGTCAAGTCAAGTTGAACAGGTCAAGTCAAGTCAAGTAAAAACAGGTTTTAGTTTTTGTTTCGATTAATATTTATTATTTATTTATTTATTTATTTAACAACTTTTTACAGCCAATCATTTTCAAGTGCGTAACTTTTAGACATTTTAAACACACAAGCAGCCAAAACAAACATGAATAAATAATAATAATAATAATAATAATAATAATAATAGAATTTTTAGTTGTTATTGTGTGGGGGGAAAAGTAAAACATACTGGCATATTTAATAATTATTATTATAATAATAATAATAACAACAACAATATTTTTTGCAGTTCCTGTAAAAAAAAAATTAAAAAAAAAATATTAATTTAAAAAAATAAATAAAAAGAAAGCTATATTCAATATCTGCCACAATTGACACTTAAAAATAATCTGTATCATACTGATCATGAGAAACAATACTGTCATCACTTTTTTGTTTGTTAGTTTTTACTTTAAGTTCAGCATCACAGTCTCATCATTTTAGCACTGTGGTCAAGAAAGCACGGCAGAGGCTGTTTTTCCCCATGAGCTCATGATGTCTGGCATGTCACCGCTGATTCTGACAAACTACAGATGCTGCATTCGGAGTATTCTCACCGGCTGCATGGCTGCAGAGGCTGGTGAAGACAGCACAGTCCATCACCAGCCACGAGCTACCAGCATCACAGACATCTATTCAGATTGATGTGGTAGGAAGGCCAGATCCATCTGAAACACCCCCATCCCAATCATCATCCACCCTCTCTTTCAGCATCTGCTGCAGAAGAAGTGACCAGACAAAGGCCAACAGACAATAAAACTTTTTAACTTTGTCTTCCGCAAAGGATCCTGTTAAAAGTTTTCAACAATAATAAAAATAAATGTTTCTTGACCAGCAAATCAGCATGATTTCTGAAGGATCATGTGACACTGAAGACTGGGGTAATGATGCTGAAAATCCAGCTTTGCATCACAGGAATAAATTTCATCTTCAAATATATTCACATAGAGAACAGTTATTTTAAATTGTAATAATATTTCACAATATTACTGTTTTTACTGATCAATTAAATGCAGCCTTGGTGAGAATAAGATACTTTTTTCAAAAATCTTACCAACCCCAAATGATTAAACAGCATAGGCTATAAAACAGCAATGCTGGGAAAAACTTGTTTGTTTTTAGATACTGTTGTAGTGTTTGAAAATGTAGTTATGTTGTACTGTAACTGCATGCTTAATTTGCATTTTATCCATATTTCAAAGTTTATTTATTTATTTTATAATTGCCATAAAGAACATACGGAAAATAAATAAATAAAGGCCAGGGGTGAGTGCAACTGGGAATACAGGTGTTAGTTACAAAATTAAGAAAATATTATGAAAATGACACGAGACAGTTTTAAGGGCTTTGGAATTGTTGAATGCAAGAAGAGTGTCCAGGTAGGATTTAAGGTCCTTACAGAAAACAGGAAAGTAGGGCTTAGCACCTTGAAACTTACATTTTTGTAAAAAGAATTTTGCAAGAAAAATAAATAAGTTTATCAAATAATATTTCTCCTCGTTTTCTTCAGTAAAGTTATGACAATCAAATAAGACATCTTTATATAACAAAAAGAAACTTTGTGAAGAGAAATCATGTACAAAAATACAAAAATCTTTCCAAAATAAATTATAATACGTACATTAGTATATGTACAAAGATGGGACACAGATTCATTTTCAGCCCCACAAAAGGAACATAAAAAAATCAATATCTGGAAACTTTTTTTTTTCTTTTCATATAAAGCTTAACAGGGTAAAAAACATGAAGTAATTTGTAAGAAACATCCTTTACCTTATTAGTTATTAAATATTTAGATTAAGTCCACACTTTCTTGCATGGAATGTTTTCAACATGGAATGTTGTCTCATATGTTTCCAAAGAAAGTCAAATAACATTCTATCAATGTCTGCACATACAGGTTTATCTATGTACGTATAAAGAAAGTGCGGGGTAAGTCATTCTTGCAATACCCCCAGCTTTAGCGATGAGGGTTCGGCCTCTTAACAATAAATTTCTCTGTAACCATGAATTGAATTTCCTTTTAGCTTTTCCAACAACTGGGTCAAAGTTTAATCTACATCTGGCTTTATCATCATTGCATAAAAGATAGGTCACCTGTGATTTAACTGGGATATTTTAATAACTCCCAGTTAAAACTATTTTTTTTTTTTTTTTTTTTTTGTCAGATGAAGCTTTGGCCCAATAGTATTGAACCATTTTTTTTTTTTTTTTTTTCCCCAATTCATCATGCTTAAGCAGAGGAGTTCATTTTCCAATAAGAAGCTCTAAAACTAGTATTTGAGTGTCCTGTGGATAAGGGAGTAGAGAGGAGAATGTGGTGGTCTGTTAAAGGTGAAGGAAGGATACTAACTGAAACATTAAAGTTTTTAAAGGAGTGTGGTACAAGCCAATAATCTAAGCGAGAAAGTATTGATTGATTCTTGTTACTCCATGTGTAAGATTTCACATTTGGGAAACTTCTCTCTCCAGATATCAATTAAATCGAACTTCTCCATGAACATTTTCAATTTTGAATTAGGGGAAGCAGACTGTCTGGGAGGAAATCTATCAAGATTGTTATCAGGAGCGATATTAAAAGCTCCACCAATACAAATCAAACCATCTGGAAGTGTATTAGACCATAACAAAAAAAAAAAAAGATTGTCCTATCTCTTCAAACAACAAATCATTTTCTCGGGAGGTATTATACCCATACATGTTAATCAATAATATAAAAACATTAACACAAATTAACAGTAAAAAAAAATGCCCCTTAGGATCAATTATAGGTCCGTAAGACCGAACCAGCAAAATGGTTTTTCATCATCATTACACCAGCAGAATGCTCGGAACCATGAGTCATCCAAACCTGATTGCTCCATTGGTTTTTCCAAAAAGTAGTGTCATTGAAAGCAGAGTGAGACTCCTGGAAAAAAAAAAAATAAATAAATAAATAAAAGGACAGTTTTAAAGGAGTTAGCATACAGAAACAGTGCTTTGCACTTTACATTATCACATAGCCCCCTGGCATTGAGATGAATATAAAAAAAAAACAGAACAAGAATAATAGAAAAAGCTTTGTAGAACCTTCTAAAGATGAAAGTGCATCAGTAGCTGACTATCAAAGTCAAATGAATCCAATCTTCGGCATAAAGGCAGTCAGTCACTCAGTCCTTTCTTATACAAAATGAGAAGTTTCATCTACTTAAATCAAACAGGTTTACTGTGCTAAGGTGGAAATATTTCAGATCCATCAACGAAGGCACGTGTTCCCACGAAGTGAGCCCTTTCAACAGCGGGCCAAAGCAGCTGTCTTCTTTCCCAATCAGGCGCGATGAGAAGTTAGTTGATATGAAGAAACTCAGATGTCCTTGTTGCTTTCCAAACTCCATCCCTCGCCACTAGTGAAGAAAACTGAATAATGATGGGTCAAGGTCGTGAACTATTTTGGAGCCTCCTTCCAATTCGGTGAACCGTGTCGATTTTGTCTGCTAGGCTGTGGACTCCCTCAGGGAACGTATCTTCACAGATATGGATGGTCTCCGCTCTCAAATCCTCTCATTCCTTCTCAGGTACACCTTGCAAACGTAGATTCCATCGACAGGAATATCTTTCCAGGTCAGTGAGACATTGTTTACAGAATCCCATCTTCTTCTCTTCAGTGTTCTGGTCTCAAAGTGATTGACTTTGCCTTTAATGTCAATTATTTCGGTACATACAAAGTCCACAGTTTTTTTTCAATCCTTAAATTTTTAGGGCATTTTCACTCACCCTTTTCTCTATGGTGTCGGAGCGAGTGTTAATTAGCAGAGAGAGCGTTGCGATAACATGAGATGTCATCATCTGTCTTGCCCTTTTTGGATGGAGGTTTAGCTGGGCTATCTGGAGGCAGCGTTTTAGCCCCGGACAGAGTTTACCCTGTAACGTTAGATGTATAATTATCTTGTCAGAATGCTGTGAAATACGCAACATATATCTTTCCTTCTGTCAGTGGTCGACTTCATATTTCGAATCTCAGGGTAGGCAGAAAGGTAGATGTGGATAATTTTACGCAAATGTAACTTGAAAGAATATCTATGCCATTATAAGGGTTTGTCAGCAAAGCTCAGCAAAGGACAAGTTAGCAGGACGCCATCTTGGACTCCCCCCTCAGTGTTTTACCAAACATCCCAAACTTTAGAGTTCTAAATTTCTCCATATCAGCTTCCCTGGGAGTTTTGAACCCATAAATTGTAAAAAGTCTGATAGCACAGCAAAGCCCAACCACCACAAAGCGTACTGAAAGTGTAGTGAACAGCATCAGCGTGAGCCGCGTTTGCAGGACTGCAGTGATTGATGGCCGCTCTGTTGCATTCATTTCCATATATTTCCCCGCTCTGTGATTTGACTGACCAGCACATGTTAATGGTTTATTGGACTTTTGGTTTGGCCACCCACTCATGTACTGACAGGCATCCAATGCACCACTGGCAGAAATCAAGGCCACGGTCGCCCCTTAACAAATCAGCATTGGCACATGTATCTGGACTGAAACACAGAGGTGTTTGGCTAATGTCAATAAAAGCAGTGAGGGTACAGCCCCGTGCATAGAGCTGAAGGTTAGATACACCATTATCCCAACCATAAATTGACATTGCAATTGAAAGGATAGCATGATGCAGTGTAAAAAACTATTACACAGCAATCCAGGGACTTAAATACATGCAAATATGACGGATGTTTGAATTTCACACATGGGAGACTATATAATACATGAGCGGGGCACTGCAGCGGCGGTATCAAATGAGCGGGGCATTGCAACGGCAGCATCAAATTTCATTAAACTGATCAGAGTTGGCTGGGCTTTTGTTGTGAAAATTATTGGTCCTGATATAGCTCTTGAAGGTGTCCGATGAGCTTGGATCAGCTGTTGGATATGAATGGATGGTACTGGGTGAACCTGCTTGGAGGAAAGAATAGAGTAACGTGTCAATGAAAGGTTTTGAAGAATGTGTTATAGGGATACAAGTTGCAAACAGTGAAAATTTCAGAATTTCTGCGAGAATCTGAGACTTCGTGGTATTGGCACAGGGGGTGGTTCCGGAGCTGCAGCATTCTGTGGGGTAGGTAGTGAGACTGCTGTGAATGAAGTGTACTGGGGTTTAGATTGGAGAGAAGGGTTAGAAGGAAGATAGGGAGGGGCCAAAACCGTTTGCGGAGGCAGCCTCACGCACGTATTAGCCTCTGGTCCTTAGGGAAACACGTAGGAAGAGGTAGAAGGTAATGAGGGCCAGTAAGCTTGCTTTGCTGGCTGATGATGCCCTACTTGGATGTCTGCAGCAGGAACTGCTGGCCATTGGAGTAGCAGAAGGGTAAGTGTAAAGTGGCTGAGCTTGAGAGGCTAGCGTCTTGCGCCAGAGGTAGAAGGAAGGGAGTGGGAAGGATAGGAGTTTGGCAAGCCAAGCCAGCGGGCGACATTGCGTGCGGCACTGTAGCTGAAGGCACCGCAGTGATTTATTGAGAAAATGAGAGAAGCAATGCAGTATGAGGAGCTGTAGAGTCTGGGGCGTGGCCCATGCTTGCTGACGGCCTGCTGCATCTCGAATCTCGAGGGAGGCCGGAAATTGAATCTGGAAGAAGACAACGTTATTTTGAATGAAGTAGGGAGCTATGAGGGAAAGGAGCATGGGATGCAATTGACAGCAGAGTGGAGCTGTCAAAATGGCTGAAAGACTAAATTCGAATTTTGCACTTAAGTTTTAACAACATTCGAATTATATTCGAATTTGAAAGGCATGGTTTCAGTTAGGGTGGAAAAAGCTTTTGGCTTCTCTCCTGAAGCCACGTCAAGCAAAATATTACTAATGCACATTTATTAAAGCAATAAAACATGACTATCTGTGAAAGTGCATAATCTTTTTAAGGGGAGACACTGCAGGCAAAAACACTGTTTTTTCATGCACCTATCAATTTTGAGATTTTCGGCTTTTTGGTTTTTCATAAAGTATTTTTTTAGATTAGTAGAACGAAAACATCCAAAAGACACTGTTAAGTGTTTTTTTTATAGCACTTTATCTATTTGTGTCAATAGATTTCAATTACAATACATATTTTTAAAGGTCGTTTTCTCAAAATGAGTTTTTTCTCCTACACTGAGCCATAAATCTCCACTTCAGTAGCGCTTACACACACCAAACTTTACATTTTTATTCCTGTCTATATCCTGAAGGTTTTTACAGGGGGATTTGTTCATATATAATTTGCTTGATTATATACGACATTTTAATCCCCCCAAAATTGTCAAAATATAGTGTTTTCTGTCTCTAAGTATTTTCTGAATTATGGAGTGACAAAATGAGATACCCAAAATTCCCTCTGTAAAAACTTTTGACTGTAATATGTCCCAAAAAAAAGAATTTTGAAACTGACTTCATCCAGTGTTCAGATTTTTGTACTAGAAATGTATGCAAATTAGTGCATATTTCATTAAATAATGCCTCATTTGCATATTTAAACCTAACATTTTAGAAAACTTGTAATACAAAAAAAAGTTTGCAATTATCAATGTAATCAATCAACTAGGTAAGTAAGGTGATAACTATTAGTAAAAAAAAAAAAAAATTACCCTATTCACCTGCAGTGTCTCGCCTTAAACCAAATATAATCAAGTTGTTTAAACAATGATGAACGAAACAGCATTATGTATGCATAGTTACCAGTTAGACATTTTACTCTTGTGCAAGATGCAAGTGTAAGTGATAGCTGTCACTCTAGAAGATGTGCAAAATACGCATTCTGTGTGAACGGCTTGGTTTCAATTTTGACGGCAACAACAACTCCACACTGATATTCTCTTTTACCGCAATATTTTTAATGAATGACGCAACTTCGCCGCATCTGGGGAGTTCAACTGGATAGGCTAACAAAAACATTAAAAAGCAAAGACACTTCCATCATTGACGCATCTTGTACGCCACTGATAAGGCTCCCTGACACACGCCTAAAATTCAAATGCAACGTTTTTGTATTCAAATGTGGATTTTTATTTTGAATTCCACAAATATTCAAAATTCGAATTTATTTGACAGCCCTGCAGCAGAGGCAGCCTGACTTTTAAAATCGGCCTCTGGGCTAGTGTCTGCTATGGGAGCTGGAGGCGACTGGGTCATTAGAAACAGGAGGAAAAGCCCGAGATGTGGGGGCCCGAGTTGTAAGCGGAGGCAGCCTCACGCTTCCTTCAGCTATTGTAGGCCACGGGACAGGAGTGGGCTTTATGACATCCTGAAAAGCCTGTGCAGCTAGCGAAGGCAGACTCACGCTAGCGTGTGCTATGGGAGCTGGAGGCCACTAAAATGAAAAGGATTAGAACAGGAGGAAAAGACTGAGATGTGAGGGCATGTGTTGCAAGCACAAGCAGCTTTGCGCTCGTTTCAGTTGCTGTAGGCCGCGGAGGATTGTGATATTCATAGGAAAAGGGCTGGAGAGCCTGTGCAGCCTGCGCAGCTAGTAGAGGCAGACTCACGCTAGCGTGTGCCATGGGAGCTGGAGACCAATGAAAAAAGGAAGAGGGGTTAGAAGTAGCAGGAGAAAAATATGACTGCTTTTAACAACTTTATAAAAAAAATAAATAAAATAAATAAATAAAAAAAGTGTGATTAAATGAAAATACATGCTTTTCTTTTTAAATCACAAAAATAAGAAAGTATTGAAACAGCTTGCCAGCCAAGCCACACATCGGCTGGTAGAGACTTGAAGAGTACCTGGCAGTATGCACAACACATGCAAACTGGGTTGCTAGTTGCATTTGTTCAATAATATTAATAATGGTTCTTTTATGACACACCTTAGTTGTTAGTCTGCACCTATAGTTGTTAATTTAGGTACACTGATTTTCGAAAAAATTAAGTTCAATCTTTTTCATCTTATCTGTTTATCGGAATAATTTAATATAAAAAGGTAAAATGCTAGTGAAAATTAATACAGAAAATTGGAGTAATTTCCTTGTGTGTTCTACGCAGTTTGCGTCATGGTTACAAAATGACATCGATAATGCTATCACGTTGTTTAACAACTTTTACCAACAAATGACCTGCCTTTAGCAACTTTACCTAAAAAGTCACGCTGACTGCTACGAGAGCTTGATGTCCAGCTACATGTGGCGCTGCGGCCAGAAGATCTGAGGTGAAGAGAAGAGCCAAAGTGGGAAGCAAGTGAGGTTTTGCTGCGATGAGAACTAGGGCGCGGCCCAGGCTCATTTGGGGGCTGCTGCTGTGACCCAAAGCTCTAGGAGAGCCGGGCCTTGTGCGGGACGATGATGACAAGCGAGGTGAGTTCGGGGCTTTGCTCGATCTATTGGCCGCCTTTGCGGCTGGAGTGGCTTTAGGAGCGAGGTTGGCTAATTTGCAGTGTAATGAATGGATTGCACAGATCCTCATTGTTTACCCCGAGAATGATTCATCAGAATAAGTCAGCGTTTGCTTCAGGCTTAAATACTGTTTCACTTCCGATCGGAGGATATATTGGCATGGCCGAATGATACGAGGATGTCGGTGGAGGCGAGGTTAAGCCTCGGCGTTATGGAGAGCGTGTAGCTGGTCGAGCAGAGCACTGGCCGCGATGAAGCCTGGTGCTCAGCGGCAGTGACTGCGGAACAGGAGTGAGCCTAGGGCTTGCAGATTGCGATGGAGAATACGCAAAATGCCCAGTCCAGATCTCATCATTGTCCAGGAAAAAATGCATCTGTGCCATAACAGCCAAAGGAGCAAAACCCAATGCTGGAAAACTGCCATAGAACAGAAGTGAGTTGGCTGTATATATACACCTGATGTGCTTGTTAAGGTGAGTAGCTTACGAGCTCCACCTGGGCCAGACTGATTATCTGATCGTGCTCCTCCCAAACTTTGTTAATCTTTTATCCAAAGCGACTTACAAATGAGAATGAGTATGAAAATACAAAATATATATAACTATATTTACTTATATATATATACTGTATAAACATTTATTTATTTATTTATGTGCGTGTATGTATGTGTGTGTGTGTATATATATATATATATATATATATATATATGTGTGTGTACATATACATACACATACACATACACATTTACATTTAGTCATTTAGCAGACACTTTTATCCAAAGCGACTTACAGATGAGGACAATGGAAGCAATCAAAATCAACAAAAGAGCAATGATATGCAAGTGCTATAACAAGTCTCAGTTAGCCGAATTCAGTACACCTAGCAATGTTTTTTTTTTTTAAATTATATAATAAGTAAAAAGAAAACAGATAGACTAGAAAAAGAATATAGCAAGCTAGTGTTAGAGGCCTTTTTTGCTTTTGTTAATTGTATAATACATAAAAAGAAAACAAATAGATAGAATACAAAATATTAGGGAAGCTAGTGTTAGTGTTTTTTTTTAAAGAAAACAAGCAGTTAGTAAATGAACAGAGTGCATGTCTAAAAGGGCCTTTTTAAAAATAAAAAATAAAAGATTAGAATTAGAATAGAGAGAGCTAGAGTTAGAGGGTCAAATAAAGAGCTTTTGAATGACAGAACCTAGTGATGCTATGTAGACAGAGAAGAGAAGTGGTCCAAGAACTGAGCCCTGAGGCACCCCAGTAGTTAGATGTTAGGAATCCGCTCTTGCCAGTCTTAGAGCTTCAACAACTGAGAGCAAGGCAGTTTCGGTTGAATTTCCACTTCTGAAACCAGACTGGTTGCTGTCCAGGAGGTTGTTCTGTGTGGCAGAGACTTGGTTGAACACAGCTCATTCAAGTGTTTTTTGCTCTTATTATTATTATTTTTTTTTTTTTTTTTCTGTTCATAATATTTTTAAAATCCTTCATGTCTATTGAAACCTTCTGAACATATGAATACTGTGAGTGTAATATGTGTAGTGTTGTGATCACAGCTCCCTCATGTATTCATTATAATTCATAGTTTCATATACAGCATATTATGACTGATGGATTATGTGTGTTTTGGGAAAATACAACCCGCTGTTTATGCAGCTTTAAAATAAATTATATCTTTGTTCTGTACTGTGTTTTTATAGATATGAAACATCCTAGTCTCGGAAGGAGACATTTTTGTGCTTTATATCTGTATATGTGTTTGAGGATATAACTTGTTAAGAGTAATTTGTTTCTAATGTGTTATTTCTCGCAGGAGCTCTTAGATTCTCTGTGAGTTAATGACAGAACACTAAAGCTGCTCAACACAACAGACCACGTGACCGATGCTGAGACCAACTGTGTTTCTAGGGAATCACACTTCATTTATAATCCCAGACTCAATCATTCAGCTTCCATACACACTGTGTTCCCATGAATTACTGCGTTCTGTTTGTAATTACTATAGAGACCAAAAAACAGAATGTCAAAACTGACTGTCATTGAATAAACAAACAAGTTTCTGTATTGTTATCCTTCCTAAAGCATTATTTGCATTATTTACTGGTTACACATTATGGTTTTAGCATTGTCTGCGATACAGGACAGCAGCAATGGCGTCTATACAAATCCTGCATTTCTGAAAATAAAATGGAAGCAACAGACATAAAAAAATAACTATGAAATTGAATTTTGAAATCTATCTATATATCTATCTATCTATAATTTCAATGTTGTTTCATTCTACTTCCTTGCATTGAATTTTCAATTGCAATTTTGCATCTTGTCTGCTATCTCAATCCAAATTCCGTTCACATTCAGGAACTGATATGGAATTTGAAAGGTCTGAATTAAATTCAATTCTATATATCTACAATAACACCAAGAGTTAGGCAGAATTTTTACTATTACTTGGTGGAAGAATTGTTAATTATTTTTTTTAAGGAATAGTTCCACAAAAATGAAATTGTACTCATCCTCAGGCCATTCAAGATGTAGTTGTTTCTTCATCAGATTTGGAGAAATTCAGCATTACATCAAATCACCAATGGATCATCTGCAGTGAATGGGTGCCGTCAGAATGAGAGTTCAAACAGCTGATAAAAACATCACAGTAAACCACAAGTAGTCCACACCACTCCAGTCCATCAGGTCTTGTGAAGTGAAAGCCTGTGCATTTGTAAGAAATAATCCATCATTAAGATGTTTTTAACTTCAAACCCTTGCTTCCGGCTAAAATATGAGTCCATAATGAAAAACGTAATTTTTCTTCAATTAAAAGGTCATCTGATCTGAATCAGGAGAGAAATATGCACAAATCAAGCACCATTTACAAGCGAAACCAGACCAAAACAGTTCTGAACAAATATGTGGGTGGATTTTAATGAGAAAGGAGAACAGGAGATGGACTTTTTCATCTTTTATTATGGACTCATAGAAGTGTTGGTTTAAATAAAAAAATGTCTTAATTTGTTTCTTACAAACATTTCACTTCAAAAGATGTTAAATGACTGGAGTGGTGTGGATTATTGTGATGTTTTTATCAGATGTTTCGACTCTCATTCAGAAGGCACTGTAAGACATAACTTACTTGTGTAGACTTATCCTGTTGAAGAAAATTGTTTTTCTTTTTCATCGAAGAGTCTCTAGATGAATCAAGCACTCACAAGTAGCTTTATCATGAACAGAGAACAACACACACACTGAATGACAGGCTGTAAGTCTGACCTTTGACTGTCTTCCACAGTCGGACATAAGTAGTAAATCAACCCCTTCATTCAGCTCCAAAATCTGTGCAACCATCGTGATGAAAGGAGCGCCATCCTCCTGCTTTGTCCAATGAGACGTTAAATGCTGTTGTTAACGTGATGGACGCTCATTAACACAGGGAACTGCAGCCGGTGAGAGCTGTAACAGATGTGAGGGGTTATCAGGTGAGTAAAACATAATCTGGACTTCTCTCTGAAATGCTTTTCAAGCTGGAAGCAGTGAAAAAGTGGAGTAGTCCAGGATGGGCCAAAAACAGAGGCTAGTCATCCTCATTACAGAGACACTCTCACTAAATGTTATTAATGGGCCATTGCTGAGTCACGCATCATGAGTGCGCTGCTGCCAACAGTCTGACACGCATAAACACCCAATCACATTTTCCTATCTTCACCACAGTCAAAATCTGTTGCATCAGTTTGTTCATTTATTGAAAATGTTTAAGGGCGTAGTTTGATTTGAATTTTTGATGTGTCTGCTGCTGCCACATTTGGTCTGAAATTATCTTTGGACATTGCAGGCATTACATTTTTTTCTGTGCACTGCTGACTGTTGATTTAGGACCCTGCTTATGCTGTATACTGCAAACAAGCAAAAAAAAAAAAAAAAAAAAAGTATGCATATTTGAAATCACACGGTAAGAATGACGGACACACACACAAAAAAAAAATACATTTTTAATGTAAACAGAACACATGAAAAAAAAAGCCTTCTATATTTACAGTGGTCATATCACATTATTTTTCTTTGATGGCAACTAAAATGTTAAAAACATTTTACATCTACATTTAAATCATACAAAAATATTGATATTCATGTATTTTTTGCAGGCCTTGACTAAAAACATGCAATGAAATGAACAAAAAAATTGTCAGCAAGTAATATTTACCGGAGTCATAATAAATCTAGCCTATATTTTAACTGATATAATATTTATATTTTCTGCAGACCGTGATTTAATGCAATATAATAAACAAAAAAGCAAGCAATATTTTCAGAGATCATACTGCATTATTTTTCTTTGATGCACAAAGATAATATTTATATTTTAAATATTTAATGTATAATAAAAATCTATATTTTAACTGACACAAAATCATTTTAAAATCATATATTTTTTGCAGGCCTTAATTAAAAAAAGCAGTAAAAATGTGTATTGATGTATGTTAATTTTACTGCTTTTTACCAGCAACCAATATTTATCACCATAAATTTCATTTTTAGACCCCATACTTTGTATGCATAGTCTACATGACTGCAGAACGCTCTTAAAACTAAAGTTCAGTGACCTGAAGTTCCACAGACCTTGCAGTAGTCTGTATGTCCGCAAAGGTCTGGTCTCTCAGAAGCAAGTAAATGAGTGCACTGCAATGAATGTGAACCTGGTAAAGTTTTATAATGGCACATTATGAATTTCTTTCAGTGTCTCCACAGGTTTTGTCATGAAATCATTACTTAGACCTAGAAAAACTTTTAATTTATTCAAAACATTTCAGTCTCTGAGGGATGTAAGTAAGAGCTCATTCTGAAGGCTCCCTGGGGAACCAACAGGTCCATGTTTCACCATGAATAAGAAGCTTTGCTAGCACGGCTTTCTTTTCTGTCAGACTTTGTGCCACTTTTGAATGTGCTTAGCAAAAATAAAAGAAAAAATATGCCTAAATATGTTTCATGAGAAGAATGAATGTTTCACTGAAATCAGTTATCCACATAACGACAACTGTATTTGTGACAGTTGTTTCACTCAGTAATAAAACTGTTAAGTAAAGCCTTAAATTATGTATTTATCTGACAGTTAGGATAATTTCTGCATCATTAACAATTATTTTCGACAGGTCTCTCACAAACTTCCTCCTGCCCCATTGGTTGAGTTTGTCTAGGCCTCATAAACACAGAAGACAATGCTTTCACAAAACCAACCACGGTTTAGAGTTGTCTCAACATATTATACTGTGATAGAAGAAAATATTTTTACAACGAAAAGTTACACACATCAACTTTAAGCCACGCATCAAAGGGCAAAGAAGATTTCGCCCCTTCAATCAACCCAAATAACAACGGATAACCATAAAATGTCTGGAGCAACCAGAGAGAGCCTCTAAAAGGAGATATGCATATCTGTGAAGCCAATGATAGGAAGGAATCTCAAGAAGTCAAAAAAGGCAAGGAAGTGTCTGAGAGAGCGAAAGTAAGCTGAGGCCAGCTCCTGTCGTCATCTGCCTCAGGTAAGGGGCTTTTTCCAGGAGACAGAAGGATAAAGAGATTAGAAGTAATTACATTCAGAGAAACTTACCGAGCGAAAATGAACAAGTTTGGAGCTGAAGCTCTTAACCGGGGAAAGCAAAAAGCAGCAGAAGGTTGAGAAAAGGGGTCATTAATAGCCTCTGTCTGAAACATAACATGTACTTTTAACCTCAAATGGATGTTTCTATTTAATATAACAGACATTTAACAGGTCCAGTGTTTTCTAAAGTGATTAATTTATTTTTTTTATATAGATAAAAGAGGTGCTATACTATAAAAACATACAGTACACAAAAGCTCAGTGCAAAAAGACAAAAATTTAAACTAAACTGCAAAACATCTTGTTTTTATCTGATTGTATTTTGTTATCGTTTTTTTTTTAAATATTATTATTTTTTTTTAATATATATGTCATCTGTTTAATGGCCAAAATTCAGTTGTGCACTGTAAAACATTTTTAACAAAAAGTATACTATTGTAAAATTAAATTACCAAAAGCAATACGTTACAAAAAATATTATAAAAAACAAACACAAGTAAACAGTATGAATTACCTTAGAATTAATAATGAAAATGTCTATTTTAAATAACAAAACAATGTATTTTCTACTAAAATGTAGTACTTAGCACAGTACATTCAAATATTGTTGGAATTATATTTTTATATTTAATAATAATAATAAATTAAATAAATCAAAAACTTTATCATGTCCATGTTTGTAATTATTGGTTTTCAGTTAAATGTATTTAAAATAATCATTTAAATATACAGTCAACTTGGTGTTTTTGATCGCATAGTCAGTTAAATTAAATAAATAAAAACCTTTTTGTCTCCCTTTTCTCCATATGAAAATAAATATATATATATATATATATATATATATATATATATTAATATTTTTTTAAAAAAGCTTGGTGTGGCCTGGTAATTTCTCAGTAGATATGAATGGGCACGAACATGGCAAGGTCTTCTCGCTAAGCAGTATGAGGGTAATGTAATTTGCTATTGTTTAACCTCGCGCCGCCAGGTCTCTTGTTTTAATGGAGTCTCAGATTAGTTTCTTCTAACACATGTAATTGGATAAGTGATGAAACATATTACTGCTATCAACCACTAAACCACAAAGACACATCAACTTTTTTTTTTCTTTTCTCCTTCTCTCACTATTACAGTTTCCATCTGTGGATCTGCATGTAGCTATAATGTCAGACATCTTTTTCAGACAATTTGCAAGCCATCTACAGTAGGGATACAATGCTCTTTTGATAAGGTGATTCAGGTGTCGACACTTATGACACCAAATGCCTGTCATTGATGTTTCTGACCCCTACATACAATGTGTGCAATATACATTATATTGCCAAAAGTATTGGGTCACCCCCTTCTAATGAACAGGTTTGACTACTTTAGTCATTTCCATGAGTACAAATCTTAATGTTTAAGCGTATAATGATATTCTAGGGAATTGTGTGCTTCTAATTTTAAAGCAACAGTTTGGACAGGACCCTTTTCTATTCTAACATGACAATGCCTCGGTGTATAAGGCAAGGTTCAAAAAGAAATGATTGATTTAGTCAGTGTGGAAGAACTTGACTGGTCTGCAGAAAGCCAAGTCCTAATCCAAGCTGAACACCTCTTCATTGACTATGCAGATTTTGAGCCAAAAACTCTTTACCAAACACCAATGACTTGTACATATATTGGAACAGTCATTTTAGACACTTCCAACACTGTTGCAACAGAGATGGAAATACAATATTTAAATACATGAATTATGTTTCCATCTTTGTTGCCACAGTTTTGGAATTGCCTTTTTCTGTTCTAAAGAAGGAGGTGTCCCAATACGTTTGTCCATATAGTGTATGTACAAGTCATTGGTGTTTGATGATGAGTTTTTGGCTCAAGATCTGCAATTATCTTATTTTATTTACCACCGCATTGCAGTGAATTATGGGATATGTGTCTTACTGCCTTAGAATTCCACCCCCACCCCCCTCCCCTCCCTCCAAAATAATAATAATTGAAAAAAACAATCTTAGAAGGCAGTCCCCTACCTTGCGGAACAGACTGGTGTACACCTTTAAATGCTGTCTACGTAGGCGACTCGCTAGGTATTGGAACAGAGCTACTGAGAAGGCAGCTCTTGTTGGTATGGAAACAGATGGCAATCTTCTTCCTCTCTCTTCTTCACAGTTGCAGAAGGTCAAAGGTCAGCCTGTCAGCCTGAGAACCAAAGGTGAGGGTCTTCTACTTGTTCATCACTAAACCTGCTGAACAGATTGTGCTGCGCTGATCTATGCAACCTTTACCATGAGAAGCATCTTATTTTTGCTGTGAGAAGCTCTGAAAAGATGCTTTGAGAAATTATTGGCACAGCTTTCACCTCCTGCTCCGACAAAACTGGAAATGAGCGTTCAGCACACGTCAAGTGAGGACGTGCATTCTAATTTTAGACATGAATGAAGAAAAAAATTAATTAGATGGATGACTGTCACTTGTAATTTAGAAGAGGGAGTGAATCGTCATCGTGTTGGGTCTGGATAAGCAATTATGATGAACAGATCTACAAAACAATGAGACTGAAACAATACTGAATATAAATATCATGACAGATTTGATTGGATGGATATAATGAAATACAGACTAAGGAATTGAGGGAGTTTGTGTGTGTGTGTGTGTGTGTGTGTGTGTGTGTGTGTGTGTGTGTGTGTGTGTGTGTGTGTGTGTGTGTGTGTGTGTGTGAGAGAGAGAGAGAGAGAGAGAGAGAGAGAAATAGAGAGAAAGAGAGAGCTTTTACAGAAAAGCACTGTAGTATTAGTCATCAGATTGTAATACTATGATGCTTTCATATGAATTATTATCATAAAACAAAAACAAAACATAGTATTAGTATTACTATGGTATAAACAAACAAATATACATACGTTCAAATATGTTCAAAAAACACAGTATTACCATGGTACATGTTCAAAAGCCATATTATTACTATGGCACCATTAATTAATTAATAACCTAATACAAAAGTATTTAAAATGTCCAAAAAAAAAAAAAATACCATGGTACATTTTGAATAGCACAGTATTACCATAGTACATCTCCAAAAGCCATAGTATTAATATGTTTCCATTAAATTAAGTAATTTAAAACATAATACTAAAGCATGTAAAATGTCCAAAAAGTATAACGACGGGAAAAACGGTCGGCGCTCCCAGCGCGTGGTCTAAAAGGCTTGTCCCTATTCTCTTAATGAGTAATGGGAGTGTGAGTTGCACTCGCGCCATGGTGGATTCACTATTTAAGAGGAGACACTGCAGGCAAAAACACTGTTCGTGCACCTGTCAATTTTGAGATTTTGGCATTTTTGGTTTTTCATAAAGTGTTTTTTCAGACTAGTTGAATGAAAACATCCAAAAGACACTGTTAAGTGTTTCTTTTATAGCACTTTATCTATTTGTGACAATAGATTTCAATTACAATACATATTTTTAAAGGCCGTTTTCTCAAAATGAGTTTTTTCTCCTGCACTGAGCCATAAATCTCCTCTTCAGTAGCACTTATACACACCAAACATTACATTTTTATTCCTGTCTATATCCTGAAGGTTTTTACAGAGGGATTTGTTCATATATAATTTGCTTGATTATATACAACATTTCAATCCCCACAAAATTGTCAAAATATAGTGTTTTCTGTCTGTTCTAAGTATTTTCTGAATTATGGAGTGACAAAATGAGATAACAAAAACTCTATAAAAACTTTTGACTGTAATATGTCAAAAAAAAATTAAACAGGAATTTTGAAACTGACTTCATCCAGTGTTTAGATTTTTGTACTAGAAATGCATGCAAATTAGTGCATATTTCATTAAATAATGCCTCATTTGCATATTTAAACCTAACATTTTAGAAAACTTGTAATACAAAAAATGTTTGCAATTATCAAGGTAATCAATCAACTAGGTAAGTAAGGCGATAACTATTAGTCAAAAATGTTACCCTATTCACCTGCAGTGTCTTGGGTGGTCCGCTCCTGTTTGCAAAATTTGGGCCACAAGCAAGCCATAGGAAGGCCACATGTCAGCCATGAAAATAAATAAATAAAATAAAACAGAACTGGCCCAAATTTGGGCCATGTTTATTTTAATTCTGGCCCAAATCTGGCCCAGATCAAACACTTTGCTCTGGCCCACATACTATGTAGAATGATGGCATTTGGGTAGTCAACACCTGTTTGCCTAATTTGGGCCACAAGCAAGCCATAGGAAGGCCGCATGGCAGCCGTGACAATATATAAATTAAAATAAAGCAAAACTGGCCCAAATCTGGCATATTTGCCATGTCAAATGTGGGACAAGTTAGGCTCACAGCCACATTAGCCAGTGTTCACTGTGCCATATCTTTGCCAAAACTGGCACAAATATATGTTTTAGAGTAACTGGGCCACATTTGTGGCATCATATGCGGGCCACTTTAAGCTCACAGCCACATTAGCCAGTGCTTACCATGACATATCTTTGCCAAAACTGGCCCAGATACTATTTAGGATAACTGGGCCACATTTGTGCCATCATATGTGGGCCACTTTAGACTCACAGCCACAGTAGCCAGTGCTCTCTGTGCCATATCTTTGCCAAATATGTTTTAGGATATTGGGTCACATTTGTGCCATCATATGTGGGTCACTTTAGATTCAAAGCCACATTAGCCAGGGTTCCCTGTGCCATATCTTTGTCAAAACTGGCCCAAATATGTTTTAGGATAACTGGGCCACATTTGTGTCATCACATAAGGGCCACTTAGACTCACAGCTACATTAGCCAGTGCGCCCTGTGCCATACCTTTGCCAAAACCGGCCCAAATATGTTTTAGGATAACTGGGCCACATTTGTGCCATCATATGTGGGCCACTTTAGACTCACAGCCACATTAGCCAGTGCTCCCTGTGCCATAACTTTGCCAAAACTGCCCCAGATATGTTTTAATATACCTGGGCCACATTTGCAGAAACATTTGTGGACCATATTTGGTTTACAGCCTGATTAGCCTTTGTCGATAGTGCCACATTTTTGCCAAAGGTGGACCACATTTGGTTGGCACTATTCGGGCCATATTTACTATTAACCACATGGGCCATTTTAGGGTCACATTCAGATTACACATTGCCATGAATACCACATCTTTGCCTACAGAGGCCCACTTGTGATTTGATACATTTGGGCCATTTTTGCTATTTTAGATGTGGGCCACTTCAGGCTTACATCCATTTTGTATGGGCCATACGAAGTCCAGCAGTGCCATATCATTGCCTTAAGTGGCCCACATCCGCATGCTATCTGGGTCAGGACTGTATATCAGTGGTGTAAAAATAGGTTTAAATGAGACTAATCTGACAAATGAAGTTCACTTGATAACATCGTTCTGTGACCTCTGGAAGTAGCCTAACCCAATAATCAGAATTTCCTTCAGGATTTCCAGTGTGGTTGGATGCATTGATGACAAGCATATCTCCACCATCGCACCTTCTGAAAATGAAACTAATTACTGTATGGAATGGAAGGATGCTAGATGGAGGAGTAGTAGCTACGAGATGCCCTAACCACAGCTGTTAAATCAACACAAATTGTTCACAATTTATTTATTTTTTGGTCATCTTTATTTCCTCCAAATACAAAAGCAAAAATTATTCTTTTTACTTTTGGATTTTAGAATTCTTCCAATACTTGACCATCTCCTCTTTATCTGTCAGAGGTGCTGGTGCAGGTTCTCCCCCCTTTTTGGGAGCCTCTGTCTTCTTGCTGTCGACAAGTCAGTATTAATTTTATTACTCTAATTAAGAAATGTAACAGGTTGGATTAGAGATTATTTAATTATGTGAAAAGAGTGTTAGACTGTGTGGAAAAAGCTGCAGTGCATTGAAATAGACACTGAATGATATTTAATGTCAAATGTTTGTAAAGTCATTAAGCCAACACCCGTGAACCTTTCATGCTTAAAGCTTTACCTTTATTGAATTGTGTTTTTATACTTAATTTTTAGCTGCTGCCACGTTCTTGTCTTTTTCCTTTTTTTTGGCCACGGGATTCCATTAAAATTAATATTAGTTCAATAATTTACAGTTTTCACCTCTGATATTATAACAGTTATTAAGTTATTGACAGTTATTAAGAATAAAAGCTACGCATTGACTCGGAAGTACGCGAACATCTTTTTGGCGGGAGATGTTGCCATGGTGAATCGTAATTTCGGAGCTCCACTGATTGTGACTTTTCATAGTCGTTGTGCACGCGCTACACTCAGAGTCAACCTACTCAGAGTTGAATAAACTAACACAATTCAGCCGTTCTGAAATTGAAAACTCTTGAGTTTCTCATCTCACGGTAAATCAACTCAGAGTTCAAGTTTAAACTCAGAGTTGGTTGAACCTGGCCCCAGGTTTGAGTTGGTCTATGGCGCAGTCTATTTTCAGTTCCTCAAAATAGCAACGCACCAACAATGTGCCTGAACACACCTCTTTTTTAGACCAGCACGACCATGGGTGCACAAATGGGCGCAAATGCATTTGCTATTTAAACAACGTGGCGCAGGACAGGAAAATGAGAAATGCATCGGGCTGAAACTAGCAAAAACACTTGCGCCACATTGCGCCAGGTGTATGATAGGGCCCATAGTATTACTATTACAATTAATTCTATTATGAGTGCCAGCTTTTACCATCTGCAAAGATTAGCAAAAGTTAAACCTTTCCTTTACAAGAAGAGTTTTGAGATCGTAATTCATGCTTTCATTTCCTCACGACTCGACTATTGTAACTCGCTATATTACGGGCTGCCTGTCTCATCTATTCACCGTCTGCAACTGGTCCAAAATGCGGCTGCTCGTTTGCTCACAGGCTGTCGTAGGAGGAATCACATCACGCCTATCTTACGTTCATTGCACTGGCTACCAATTTATTAGCATATTAAATTCAAAATTCTGTTATTTGTGTTTAAAGCTCTAAACAATCTTGCTCCTCCGTATCTTTCTGAGTTGATTATTGTACACAATCCAGCTAGATCACTCAGATCACAGACTAAGCATCTGCTTTCGGTTCCCAGAGTCAGACTGAAATGGGGTGACAGAGCCTTTGCTGTTGCTGGCCCCAAGCTATGGAACACTTTGCCATTACCTATTAGAACAGCTACTTCAGTGTCTGAGTTTAAAAGTCTCTTAAAAACGTTTTTTTTTTCTCATGCTTTTAATGTTTTGTGACTGTGTTTTCCTAATGATGTGTTTATTTTATTGTGTGATTGGGTCAATGTAACTGTGTACAGCACTTTGGTAGTTTGTTTTAAAGCGCTTTATAAATAAATTGAAATTGAATGGTACCTAATTTATTTTTAGTTTTACCATTGTAGTATTACTATCCAAAAGCCATTACTAAATAAATAAATAAACATTTCTAAAAAATAAAAAAATAAATAAAATTTATAGTATAGCCATATACCAAATAATAAAAAATAAACACGATGCATGTCTAAAAACCATGGTATTACTATGGTGCTAAATATTATCATGGTACCATGTCAAAGAAATGGTACATGTATTATCATAGCACATGTTTAGAAAAAATCTTTTTAAAGAGAGAAAAGAGGACGTGCTTGAAAGTAGAGCAGGTTTAGATGTTGAGGATTTCTTGTGTGATGTGGTGAGAGAGGATAGTGTCAGACGGATACTGCCGTCCATTCACACTGACTAACTCTCTAAAGCTGCAGTGGATTTCTCCTGCTCAGCAGAGGACATAACACGGGTCTAGATGTCATTTCAACTCCACTGCCGTCTACTCCAGGAAAAAAAGAGCAGCTAATGTTTCTTACTTTGTGGTTTTAGTGTTTCTTTAAAGATTTAAGTCTTCAAAATCACTGGAAACACATTAGCTTAGCTTAATATATGAGAATTATGCCATCATATACTCACTCTCTTGTCATTCCTTATATAATAATGTTGAATAAAGCATAATTATGTAAAAGCTAAAATAATTGAAAAAAAAAAAATAGCTACCATATGTGTGTACATATATTTGACTATTTTTGTCATGTTCTAGTGTTCCTTATATAATGCATTTCAGTAAATAATGCATAATAATAAGATAAAATTATTTAAATTAATACTACATATATACAGTATCTACAGTATATATATATATATATATATGTGTGTGTATATAAGTATGCATGTATAGTTCAGTCATGAAACTCTAGATGGCGCAGGCTGACGGGTATTAATGTAACTGATGATATTCACACCTTTAAACGACTTGGCACAAGCTGATTGGTTCATGTTGCATACACAGCCAATGAGCTTGCTACTTTACATTTAAATGGCTGGTTAGCATTCACGTGAGCATTTGCAGCACAAAACCCACCACCTTCCCCAGCTCCTCCTGTATAGATCTGCTACTGATTTTTTGGTCCCACTTTATCTTAGGTGGCCTTAACTACTATGTACTTACATTTGAATTAATCATTTGGTACAATGCACTTATTGTGTACATACATGTTTTTACATTGTACTTATATTTTTAAAAATACTTATATGTAATTACATCTGCAATTAATTTCTGTAATTACATTTATAATTACACTGTTGACCCATCGCTTACACCTTAACCCACTGTTAAACCTACCCATACCATCAAACCTGTCCCTAACCTTACTCGTATCCCACCTCAATAGCAGCAGAAGTGTTTTGCAATATAGTATGAACACAATTAGTACATTGTACTTATTTTTTGAAGTAAGTACATAGTAGTTAAGGCCACCTAATATAAAGTGTGACCGATTTTTTTTTCTATGCTATTTGTGCAGCAGCAGTATGTCCTACTCACAGCACTGTATCACCGTATGCATTGTCAGTAGCAAGTTCCTGTACTTGCTTGCAGCAGCAATAATCTACAAATACAGCAATAACCAGCAGCAGCGTAGCAGATCTATTCCGCCAAGACCAAATACATTAGCATTGTCATAACCATTACCATGCTAAAATCTTCCGAGAGTTGTCATGATTGAAATATATGTATATATATATATATATATACACACAAACACACACACACACACACACACACACACACACACACACACACACTATATACAGAAAAAGATATACAGGTGCATCTCAATAAATTAGAATGTCGAGGAAAAGTTTATTTCAGTAATTCAAATTCAGTGCACACAGACTGAAGTAGTTTAAGTCTTTGGTTCTTTTAATTGTGATGATTTTGGCTCACATTTAACAAAAACCCACCAATTCACTATCTCAACAAATTAGAATATGGTGACATGCCAATCAGCTAATCAACTCAAAATACCTGCGAAGGTTTCATGAGCCTTCAAAATGGTCTCTCAGTTTGGTTCACTAGGCTACACAATCATGGGGAAGACTGCTGATCTGACAGTTGTCCAGAAGACAATCATTGACACCCTTCACAAGGAGGGTAAGCCACAAGCATTCATTGTCAAAGAAGCTGGCTGTTCACAGAGTGCTGTATCCAAGCATGCTAACAGAAAGTTGAGTGGAAGGAAAAAGTGTGGAAGAAAAAGATGCACAACCAACCGAGAGAACCGCAGCCTTATGAGGATTGTCAAGCAAAATCGATTCAAGAATTTGGGTGAACTTTACAAGGAATGTACTGAGGCTGGGGTCAAGGCATCAAGAGCCACCACACACAGACGTGTCGAGGAATTTGGCTACAGTTGTCGTATTCCTCTTGTTAAGCCACTCCTGAACCACAGATGACGTCAGAGGCGTCTTACCTGGGCTAAGGAGAAGAAGAACTGGACTGTTGCCCAGTGGTCCAAAGTCCTCTTTTCAGATGAGAGCAAGTTTTGTATTTCATTTGGAAACCAAGGTCCTAGAGTCTGGAGGAAGGGTGGAGAAGCTCATAGTCCAAGTTGCTTGAAGTCCAGTGTTAAGTTCCCACAGTCTGTGATGATTTGGGGTGCAATGTCATCTGCTGGTGATGCTCCATTGTGTTTTTTGAAAACCAAAGTCACTGCACCCGTTTACCAAGAAATTTTGGAGCACTTCATGCTTCCTTCTGCTGACCAGATTTTTAAAGATGCTGGTTTCATTTTCCAGCAGTATTTGGCACCTGCCCACACTGCCAAAAGCACCAGAAGTTGGTTAAATGACCGTGGTGTTGGTGAGCTTGACTGGCCAGCAAACTCACCAGACCTGAACCCTATAGAGAGTATATGGGGTGTTGTCAAGAGGAAAATGAGACCAAAAAAAAAAATGCAGATGTGCTGAAGACCACTGTCAAAGAAACCTGGGCTTCCAGACCACCTCAGCAGTGCCACAAACTGATCACCTCCATGCCACGCCGAATTGAGGCAGTAATTAAAGCAAAAGGAGCCCCTACCAACTACTGAGTACATCTACAGTAAATGAACATACTTACCAGAAGGCCAGCAATTCACTAAAAATGTTTTTTTTTTTTATTATTATTATTATTATTATTATTGGTCTAATGAAGTATTCTAATTTGTTGAGGTTTTTGTTAAATGTGAGCCAAAATCATCACAATTAAAAGAACCAAAGACTTAAACTACTTCAGTCTGTGTGCACTGAATTTATTTAATACACAAGTTTCACAATTTGAGTTGAATTTCTGAAATAAATGAACTTTTCCACAACATTCTAATTTATTGAGATGCACCTGTAGATATAATGGTTAAGTGAGGGTCAGAGAGCAAAATCAATCATACTGTGCAGCCAGAATGCCATTTTACCATGTGTAAACTAGTAAGGATGGCTCTTAAATGAGAGTACACGGCTGACAGATGATCCCGAATCCCTGGCAGGAGATCTGACCTTGTCTTGCTGAAGCTCCACTTCACTGAAGTGTGAGCAATGCATTATTCAGCCAAACGGTGAATGCGCCGTCGTGTCCGGAAAGATCAGACGTGTTCCCGAGTCACTGGTGGTCCTCACGTGTGTGAAACTGTGGGAGGAGAGCGTTCGTTTGGAGTGAATATATTGAGAAGAGTGACTCTCAGCATCAGAGAAGCATCTAAAGCGGGTTACTGTGGTACGCTGGCTGGGAGTAAGAGCCAGCCTCCGCACAATGCACTCTGGGACTGCATATCCCTCGCTGCACGGCACAGTTAAACCGCTCTTTGAACATGTTTGAGAGAGTATCAGAACAGAGATTCGGCACAATACCATTTCTTTCCTCTTACACTCGCTACACCGCCGATGTTTGAATAGGATTATGTCAGATAATAATGAGGGAGCGCTTTAAAAAAAAAAATAGGCTTTTATTCAAACAATACGAGAATGAGAGGAGGATGGTGCAGGCCCTTCATTAGAAACTAAATTAAGTTTTAAACGAAAGTTCAGAGCTCGTTAATCTTATCCTGTCAATCAAATCTCAACGGTATATATGAGTGACTACTAACCTCCAGCCCTCCACCTTACCACCGTCACTCTTACAAATGCAAATAAAGCAAGCTGCTCACTAACTAACTACAGAAAAAATGTAGTAGTACATACCGGTGCAAAATTTGCCATCTTGTGGTGGTATTGTGGATGGTTACCAGGGTAATTTAGATTTGAAAATATTTTAATATGCAACAATTTGCACTATTGTTCAAATGTTTGGGGGTCAGTAATTTATTTATTTATTTATTTATTTTTAAAGAAATTAAATTTATTTAGCAAGGGCATTGTTTCCATGACCGAAGTGAATAAATAAATAAATATTGTAAAATCATGTAAAAGTATTATGGCATCACCAAATCAGCTTCTGAAAAACAGCTTTGTCCTTCCAAAAAAGAAAAGAAAAAGTAAATACATTCAAAGAGAAAACAGTTATTTATTTATTTTTTTTATTTGTTTATCTGTAGTAATAATAATAATAAAACAAATCTGTATTGTGGATTAAATAAAAGCATATTATTCTTTCTCTCATTTCTTTTAATTTCATAAAAAATCTTCCCAAACATATATATATATATATATATATATATATATATATATATATATATATATGTATATATATATATATATATATATATATATATATATATATATATATATATATACACACACACACATAAACAACTATATTGTATATACAGAAAGTATATTATGATGTTATAAAGTATTATGCTATGAATTTTTTTTTTTTTTTAAGTTTGCACAAAAAATGTGCAAAAAAAAAAAAAAAGATGGCTCATTGCTGGAAAAGCTAGACTATTTTGAAAACAGCTAAATTGTCATGTTACTAAAAATTTATGTTAGCAGTGTTGCTACATTTAGTTTTACATTTAGTTACTCTACAACACTTGTAGTAATGTGTCATGGATAGACCCCCGTCTGATGTAAGATGAAAAGCAAACAGAAGCAAATAGAAAATGAATGTGTTAAGAGATTGAGAAGTCTTCATGGACTGGTGTGGTCGAGGGCTTTGTGATGCCTGACAGAGCCAGTCAGGAAGGTCTTGACAGAAAAGAAATGAATGAATTTTAAAGGAGCATCGGGGTGAAAGTGTAATAGAAAAGTACTATAAATACCCACCGGCATCTGGCCACTGTAAGATGACCCACGTCCCAAAGGCCCAGACCAGCCGAGGTGTCCATTATGCAATTTATCAGTGAGAGACCCGCCGCGTCGCTCGTCCTTCACTGATGCTTCCGACTCTTATGAGCTCTGACATCAGGTCTGATCTCTTATGCACGGGATTCATCAAGGTTGCCTTGAATGGGATTTTCTTGTAAAACACCTGTTCTGAATCAGAAGCATGTAAGAATGGATGTAGAAATCTCTTTAGGTTTGATAGTTAAGTCCAATATTTCAATGTGCACTTGAACTGGAAGTAATATTTTCAATTAAAAATGCTGGTAACACTTTAGATTGACACTATTCACTATTAACTGGTTGCTTATTATGCCTATAGCATATTGGCTGTTTTAATGCACGTTAATGCATGACCATCTTCTAGGTCCCTTAACCCTACCCATTACCTAAACGTAACTACTACAACAACTACAGTACCTTACTTACTATCAATAAGCATCTAATTAAGAGTTTATTGAGGGAAAACTCTTAGTTAATAGTGAATGTGTTCTCTAATCTAGAGTTACCAAAATTTTAATAGATATCATCATACTTTCCCCTGTTGATTAATCACAGTACATTAGGGCAATTGTTTTGTATTACATGGTTTCAAATGATGCATTATCTAATTAAATATACACACATTTGCATACATTATAAGAACAAAAACAAACTCTCAGAAAAAAAAAAAAAAGAAGTACAAAAGCTGTCACTGATTTGGTACGTTTTTATTTACCCTAAAAGACTGCATATTAGTACTTTAAAAGTGCATATTAGTATCTAAATGATGACAGCTTTTGTTACAATTTGCCATTCCTTTTGTACCTTTTTGCACCTTTCTGACGTATTAGAGTTAAATATTTTATCAAAAGACTTTCATCAGAAATTACTGCAAACAGACAGGAAATAAATGACCATACTTTTAGGAATAAAATGTAGTAGAAATTAGGCGTTTGATATATGAACAAACCTGTCTGTAAAACCTTCAGAATATAGATAGGAATAAATCTGTGAAGTTTGCTGTTACTTAAGTGTAGAAAAAAATAAATAATAATAATGGCCTTTAAAGATATGTTTTGTAATGGAAATCTACAGATGCTAAAGTGTAATAAAATAAACAATTACTGTAAATGTGTAGTTTAAACGTTTTCTTTTCACTAGTCTGAAAGAACACAAGTTATAGAAACAAAATAGCTTAACAATTTTGCCTGGAGTGTGTTGAAAAAAAAAAAATAGTACATCTGACAAATATTTTCATCAAAAGAAAAAGCTGACTTAAAGTATCCAACCTACAGTATTATCTGACATAAAACAAAATATGACATATTTCATTATAAATGTTTTTTTATTTTTTATTTTTTTATTGCATTGTCACATGATATCATAAAATTTGTCACAGCCTAATCTGCATGCATTTCTACGACAGCGTTTTAGTGCCACGTTAAAAAATAAAAATCTATTACAAGATTAAAGTCGTAATATTTCGAGAAGACAGCCGAAATACTACGAGAATAAAGTCGAAATACCACCGAAATAACAGGCGAAATAGACTTTATTCTCATAATATTTCGACTTTATTCTCTTAATATTTCAACTTTTCCATTTTTTTTTTTTTTTAAATTTAACGTGGCACTAAAATGCCGTCGTACATTTCAGCAAGTGGTGGATTGTTATCATTTTAAATTACTTCTAAAATAACATAAAATAACTTAGAAATAAGATGGTTATTCTGCATTTCTAAGCAATTTTTGTATAAAATGACTCAAAATTTGACAGTCAAATGAGTCTAGAAAAGATACAGAATATTTAAATAAAAAAAAATTGGCATAATTTACATGCATATATAACTGCATAACATACATACTACATACTGCAGGAATGGTAAATAGTTATTCATTCAGTTTATCAATTATGAATTACTTTATAATATTATAATGCTGTTTTGCTGCTTCACTTTCTAAACTGTATATCAGAAAGCAATAAAACTCATCAACAATCATCTGGAGATGAACAGAAATATTACTATACACTATATACTAGTCATTTTATTAACAGATGGATAATTTATTAACCTGTCTTTGTGAGTTTTCCTCAGAGGCAATATCAGCTCTGAAGAGCTCTGAACACGACTTACAAAGCCTTGACTTTTCATTTCGACTTCCCACATAACACCGGCAGCAATCAGAAAACCACATCTGTCCAAATCATGTTGTGAAAAACAAATTTCATCATGTTTTTAGATTACCTCTGATGGCTGGAAGTAACTTTAGCTCTCCCCATTTCAGACGACTGGGCTTTTTGAAGGAAATCTGGCTCTGGGAACTCTGTTAGGATGCATGAGTAGTGTGATGGGAGAACAGTATGTGCATAAACACTCAGAAGGAGCAGAAGATAAAACAGCCCAGTGATAACAGAGGAAGCTCAGCCGCCCGTCTCGCTCACTCGCGCTGCATTTCTGTCTTTATTGCTACAAGTAATGGAGACAGGCGGATAAGTTTGCACTGATGGATTCCAAATTAGATGGAGAAAGATTTTTTAAATGGACGTTAACAGCATATTGGTTACATTAACAGTCCCGTCTGCTTCAATGGAGCCTCCATTGCCCTTTGACTAATGGCTTTCATACTGAAAGTTTCACGAAACAGTTGGGAGGACACTCTTTGGGTTTGTTTTATCAATCAAGTGAAATATTTATAGTGCGGATGTGTTTCTCCGAGAAATGAATCCAGGTTACTGACAAAGAAATATATCACAGAGGGCTTGTCAACAGTTACAGGAGAGCAACCTTGAAAAGTTGTAGTAAAATAATGTGAATTAGTTATTTTAAATCAATATAAAATATAAAGGACAACTTTTCTAAATGTAAAAGTCCTTAATGCTATAGATCACCCAAAAAAATAACACTGTCATCATTTACTCACCTTTAAGTCATTTCAAACTTGTCTTTTCTGTGCAGAAAACAAAAGATGATGAAATTCAAAGGAGTCCAAAAATAGCATAACATGGGTAGCATTAAAATAATCTGCAAGCAATCAATCAAAATGTTGATATAGTAACATTACATGGTTCCTACAGTCAGACAAGTTTAAAACTTAGACTTTGAAAACTATAAAATAAAATAAAATAAAACATATCAAATAAAATCTGAAAATGGCATAAAGGTAGCATTAAAATAATTTATGATCAATACCAAAATAAATAAATAATTGAATGAATGAATGATTTGTATAGGAACATATCCTTCTTGATAAAATTATGGTTCCTACAGTCAGACAAACTTACAATTTATACCAGTAATTAATTAATTAATAAATAAATAAATATATAAAAATGAATGAATTAATTACAATAAAATAAAACCTTAAAACGGCATAAAGGTATTTAATATTTAGAAATAAAATAATCTACAATCCATATAATAAATAAAATTAGAGCTGAAAAAGAAATGGAAAATAAAAATAATATTAAAATAAAGAAAGTCAAGAATATTTCTGTTCTTATCTAGTGATCCACACAACAAATCAGCACTAGATATTGCTCTTTGTGCATAAGTGAAATCCACATGATCTGATTTTCATTTGAAATCCTTATTCAATTTACAAATGACTGAAAAGTCATGGAAATTCATTGGTGAAATTGGGTAAAAATGGTGAAAAGTAAGATTATTGCTATGAATCTGTACCTTGGATATATTATTCTTTATGGTGTTGAAGAAAATTTGTTGCATATTTTTTCACACATTTATTTCACAGACGTTGCAACTGTAGAAGTCGTGACGAATCAAAGGCAGCTAATTGTGTTTTGTCTCGCCCAGCGCAATTGTCTCATTTCCTGTCAGGCTGATGAATGATTGGATGATTGATTCTCCAGCGTGATGCGGCACACGGACTCGTGGCTGATTAGACACCAGAGGGATCGCGCTACACGGCAGCAGGGGCCGATCTTTAAGAAACGCGGCACCTGAAGATTGTAATCAGAGACGACGGCTCTCACACAGTGGCCCGCGTGTCGCTGCCACCAATCAGATTCTTGTCAGGGCAGATTTATTAAATCAGAATGTCCTTAACTACTTCTGATTGTAAATGAAGGGAAGGAAAATACAATCTGATCATCAGTGATATTTTAGGGATATTTTTTACACTGATGATCATCAAATTTAGAATTACGATTTTTTTTTTTTAAAGGACTCTTTTGTGTTGCTTTTATTTGATCAAAAATACAGTAAAAACAGTAAAATTGTAAAATATTATTACAATTTAAAATAACTTATTTCTATTTGAATATATTTTAAAATGTAATTATAATTACTCCAGTCTTCAGTGCCACACGATCCTTCAGAAATCATTTTAATCATTCTGATTTCCTGCTCAATTGTTATTGGTGCTTATTTATTAATTATTTATTATTATTTAACAATTTTTTTTATCAACAATTTTTAAAATCGTTCTTACTGCTTAATATTTCTGTGGAAACTGATATTTTTTGAAAAGATTCTTTGATGAACAGAAAGTTCAAAATAACAGCATTTATTTCAGTTGGCTTTATATATATTATAAATGTGCTTACTGCCACTTTTGATCAATTTAATGCATCCTTGTTGATTAAAAGCATTCATTTAAAAAAGAAAAAAAAAAATTACTCAAAAGTTACTCCAAAATTCTTACTGTATTTTTTACCTTATTGTTTAATCAAATAAATGCAACCTTTGTGAGCATAGGACATAAAAAATAATTCCAAACCTTTTAATTATTCCAATCTTATGTTAAGATATTTTGACCATTAAGTCAAATTTTACATTGACACAGTTCTCATCATATTTAAGCACATTTTTACCTCAATTCTTATTCTCCTTATATTCACAATAAAGTAATAAATAAAATAAATGAACATGTTATGTCACTTTCACTCTTAGACTTATTTTGTCTGTTTTCTAGCTCCATGCGTTGTCCTTTACAACAGTCTGGCAGGCTGCCGTCGTAACTGGATTGTCACAGTATTGTCACAGAGGATGAAGAGGGTTGAAATAACACAAACAAACAAACCAACCGACACACCAGCAAAATGTACAATGAGCAATCAATGGCTTGAGAATGAGCATGTAATATGAATTAAAACCTCTCTGCTTGGATTAATCCAGCATTCTGCACAGGAGAACAAGGGAAACATAGTACAGTCCCGACTGGAAAAGCCGATTAAACAGAGTTTAAACAGAAACTGAAGTGGTTTGCAAAAAAAAAAAAAAAAAAATTGTGGGAAGAATATCCACAAGCGGACAACACAGAAATGCATGATGGGAAAAGTGAGAAATGGTGGTCCGTTGTGAGTTCTGACTCACACTTGAACATACACGATGTGACAGAACAAGTAGCTCGTTGAGTTAATTGAGCGAGGCCTTCTATAATTCCCAACACACACACACACACACACACACACTTAAATCCCGCCAGAGTGAGTTTGACATGGAAAGTATAAGCACGTCAAGTCCTGTGAAGCATGACTGACACTAGGAATCACACACACACTTCATGTCTCCATATCTCATCAAGCGTTATTAAAAGCAAAGCCATCCATTCAGTCACTTAAATGAATGGATGACTAAAAGAGCAAACAAAAACAACAGTCACATCACAGAGAAACAAGGTTTAATGAAGATCTGAGCTTTGTCCTCTGCTGGAACTACTGGATATCAAATGTTATGGCCAATATGCATTAGAGGCACAATTCCTAAGTTTTTTTGCTGAGAACTATTAGATTTTGATACTGATATTACCTATTATTTGACATAATATTAGCCTAGCATAAGAAGCTGAATGATTTTGACTGGTCACACCTCGGAGGTTCTGCTGGACTGTCTGTAAATCCATACAATAAAAATAACTGATATTCAATTAATTAGTTTAAAAAAGGTTTTATATTATTAATACATTTTAATTATTTTTTATTTATTCAATTATATATAATCTACTTCATACACCACTTTATTTAAAAAAATACTGTATTTTAAATGACTCTATTTAAAACAGTATTTTTATCCCAAATTTCAGTAACAGGGTTGCAAACATTGTAAACACCATTGAAAATGAAGATACAAAGTAAATGTAAAAAAAAATAAATAAATAAATAAAAATTATATATATATATATATATATATATATATATATATATATATATATATATATATATATATATATATATATATATATATATATATATATATATATATATGTGTGTGTGTGTGTGTGTGTGTCTCCTAGAAGTAAATAAAAATGGCTTCCTAGAAATGTAAGAGTGAATCTCACAACGACATTTTGAGGTCACATATTTTATTTTATTTTTCTGTAATTTTATATATATAATATATTCATATACAACCTCCCCTTCACCCTTCTTATTTGTGTGTGTTTATCAGTGCTAGATGTATTTATTTCTTTTTCCTTTTTTTAATTTGATATATCTACATAATTTATATTTAAGCCTGTATTTATGTCCCAAATTCTGGTAAGTGGGAACTGCAAACACTGTAAACCCCATTGAAAATGAATATCCAATATAAATTTACCAATACATACATGCATACATAAAAGAAAACCCAACACATACACTATATATGTCATATACTAATCATTAGCTAAACCTTAACCTACACCATTAGACCTCCTGAGGTTGAGTGAAGGTTAAGCTTCCTGGAGCAGGACTTATTTTATGTATTTTGTGTGCTTTACCTTCTAATGATAGCCTGGACCAACTAATGACCAGACTAGACATGTTTCAAAACACCACTACTAGCAATTTTCCAGCAGGGCTGTATTTATATTTTGAAGCTTAGTTTGGATTCCTTTTGTTTAGAACCAGGTATTATTCAGTGTCATGTCAAAACCAAAACACTACAGACACTAAGACAGAGAGAGAGACAGAAAAGCAGCATAATCACACCACTTAACACAGTTATGGGAAGAGAGCAAAAAAATCAATCTTGAGATACGAGTGGTTTAGAAGTCGTTTTGAAATATGTATTCCACCTGCAAAGAAGGCTTTTGAATTAAACAGGGCCGGATTGGAGGAAAAGCAATGCTGGATGCAAACGCTCCTAATGTATATTTCATGAGAGTACAGTGAGTGCTGGTTTGTATATCGTCAGTGTTCAGATAAGATAACGCTCACTGACTCCATGTGCCATAGTACTTCTGTCATCTGCCAAAAGTCTGTGAAATACAAGGCTGCTTTTGTAGGAGAACAGGGCAAGATAAGGGCAAAAGAGTGTTTAATTAAATATATTCTAGGTTGGGTGACCTGCTGAGGATGACAAAATGTCAAAAGTCATCTCAAGTGCTCCAACAATCACCAACCTCATTCATAAAAGATTTCTGAGAAATCACTCGCAATAATAATATTCTTTCTGTGTGATGCACATACTACATTCAAACAAAACAGAAACTATTTACTTTTCTAACACGCGTCTCCCATTGTGCATGATTCTTTCAGAAGTTTGTCTTGAAAATGAACTGAAATAAATTGTTCTTTCTCAAAAACATTCCCAAAAATGTTGCTGAACTGAAGTTACCGTACCATATACAGTAGGGTACAATCATTTACAGTAAAAGGACATATATACATATGACATACTGTATAATTGCATTTAAATATTGACAAATTAGCATCAAATACTGACGTCAACATGATTTTCATTCTCAGCCAAAATGCAACGTCTGTCCGACATCATGTCCAACGTCAAACTGATGTTAAATTGACGTCCTGTGCCTGCTAGGAAATGTCGTCTGTTTTAGACTGGAAATATGTGAAAATCTTCTACAGTATCAACTTGACCTTCAGCCTCCAAAAAAGTCCTTAAAAGTGTGCACCAGTGGTGTTTAAGGTGCCAGCTCGCATTCAGATGTGACTCCATTCTGTTTCACATGGAACATATGTGACCCTGGACCACAAAACCAGTCTTAAGTCGCTGGGGTATATTTGTAGCAATAGCCAAAAATACATTGTATGGGTCAAAATTATGTGAAAAAAATCATTAGGATATTAAGTAAAGATCATGTTCCATGAAGATATTTTGTAAATTTCTTACCGTAAATATATCAAAACTTCATTTTTGATTAGTAATATGCATTGCTAAGAACTTCATTTGGACAACTTTAAAGGCGATTTTCTTAATATTTTGATTTTTTTTGCACCCTCAGATTCCAGATATTCAAATAGCCAAATATTGTCTGATCTAACAAACCATACATCAATGGAAAGTCAATTTCTCTTTTTTGAGAAATTGACACTTAAGGCTGGTTTTGTGGTCCAGGGTCACATATGTCACGATGCTGAAGTGATAGCGACTGCATTTCATGTTGACTTTAACATCAGGATAGTTTAAAGCACACATTTTAAGGCACATTGCTTTTCTTGATGGGTGATAAAAGAGCTGCAGTAAAAATCATGAAGTCGTAGTCCCGTAAAATCACGAGTGTGTTAATGGGATTTCACTTACACACACACACACACACACACACAGACAAAACTCAAGTGTTTTACAGCCAGATAGCACTGAAACACGCATTGGTGGTCTTCCTCTCTTGTTAAAGTCAGGGAGACGTCTTACTGTCTGACCACTAACCACCACAGCCAGTATAAACTAGACACTGATAACCCTCATAAACACTTCCACACGACTCAGTGACTTAACCGCAGTGTTTATGAAGATCAATACTATCGCCTCATGTGACCCTGCAAAGCTGCTAAAGTAAGCTAACCAGCTACAGTTCAAAAGCTACTGAATCATGTCTTTCAGAAAATGTTGTATCTTTTATTAAAAAATAAAATAAATAAATGAAAATACTTTTACTATTAAAGTAGTAATAACTAGTAATGCTACTAGAGATAAAATTATGATTTTATATTTTTATATTTTCTGCTTTCCTTTTTTATATTTTTGTTTCATAAAGTTTTTTATTTTATTTTATAAAGCCTTTTTTTAAGTTTAAATTTTGTTTCAGTTTCAGTTATTTTTGTACATCAAGCTAAAAAAATTAAAATGAGAAATGTTGCCTTGGCAGCTAGTTTTTATATTATATTTTAATTTGATTTGATTTATTGTTAATGTTTATTTTATTTCAAATGGCAAATATATACATACAATTCAAATGTTTCAAATGTTTGTATAACAATTCAAAATATTTGAGGTAACATTTTTAATGTTTTTTTTGTTTGTTTTTCTTATATATTATTATATATTATATAGAATTGTTATATTTATTAAAAAAAAATAAAAATAAAAAAACAGTAGAAAATCTTAAAATCAAATGTTTGAGGTCTGTAAGGTTTTTTAATGTTTTTTTGTGAAGTATTTTATGCATTTATGCTTCAGAAATAATATATAACCATATCTAATATGTGGATGCTCTTTTGTAACATTATAAAAGTCTTTACTGTACTTCTGGTCAATTTAATGAGTTCTTGCTTTATACAATAATAAATATATACAATTAAAAAAAAACCTAAATATTTGGAGAGGATGTGTGCTGGTCTAATTCAGTTGTGAAGTCTGGCAGAAGTTAGCAAGATGGCTATCGTCACTCATAGCAACTGGAACGTTTGGCTTACATCTTAGCTACATGGGAATTTTTCAAATTCTGGAACGCATCTTCATGTTTCTGCTGTTCTGGGCCTGACCGCTCTGGCGCTAAAGTCTGGAGCAAGACTCCATCACTGTCCTGCCAAGACATGATCACACCTTCTGCTAGGGACAAAAGCTCTGACTGATTGTCCTTTGTTTCTTTTATGCTCCGTCACGACCTAACGACGCTCCATCTCAGATACACATGAAAACTCAGTGTCAGAGAGTTACTGGAACTGACAGTCCCTCACCTCAGGGAGATGCTGGCGATGCTATAACTGCTATAAATGACGGTCCCGTTGAAGTATTGTGCTGTGTAAGGCCTGTTTCTGCCACGACCTCAACCACCATTCGCTGAAAGGTTGCTGCTTCATAAGTGCCAAATTCCCTTAGAGGATCAGAGGGCAAATGAAAGAGGTGAATAGCACATTAAACTGCCTGCTCTAATAAAAAATAAAAAAAAAACTGAAGGAGCAATAGAACATCTCGACTTTATTTGCCCCTCTATCCAACCCTCTCACACAGCTTAAAGCCCTCATGTCCGACCCAGTATCTTCTTCAGCTGAACTGAGTATACAAACTTGATAACACATATCAGCTTTTCTGTATGAAAATTTTTTTAGAGAAATATCAGAGCCCCAGTACTAGATTTTCACATGCAGTATATACATAAAATAGAGATATATTCTTGCCAGTTATTTTTTTTATTTACACTATCATTCAAAAGTTTGAGGGTGGTAGTATTTTTCTTTATTTTTCTGTCATTCATTATTAATTATTATAATTTTTGTTTATTATTATTATCATTTTCTTTAAAAGAAATAAATACTTTTATTCAGGAATGGCACATTTAATGTTTAAGAGTGACAGTAAAGTCATTTATAATGCTACAAAATATTTCAAATAAAGGATGTTTTCGAACTTTCTATTCATGAAAGAATCCTGAGAAAAAAAAGAAAAAAAGAAGAATAAATATATATATATACACACACACACACACACACACACACACACACACACACTGTGTGTGTATATATATATATATATATATATATATATATATACACACACACACACACACACACACACACACACACTCAAATATTAAGCAGCACAAATGTTTTCAATATTGATAATCATAAGAAATGAATGATTTCTGAAGGATCATGTGACACTGAAGACTGGAGTAATGATGCTGAAAATTCAGCTTTGCATCACAGGAATAAATTACATTTTAAAATATATTCACCTAGAAAACAGTTCTTTTAAATTGTAATAATATTTCACAATTTTACTGTATTTTTGATCAACCACAGCAAAGTATGGGGGCAGCATATTGTGCTGATTCAGGTCCACAACAAGCTACCTCTCTCTGAGCTTGTACAAGCAGTCGACCTCCTTCTGAGCTTTTTATAGCTGTATCAAGGGGTGCAGAAGAGGAGCAAAGGTTTGTCATCTTCAACTTTCTGACGGTGCAATTTGACTTGATTTATCTTTCCTGTCTAGAGTAGTAACAGACAGCTTTTTTCTTGTGCATCACACATTGGATTTACAGAACCTCTTTTGACACTACTGGGAGCATTTGACTCCCAAAAGTCATCCCTAGTTCTACATCAAATCCTAAAGGAATAGTTTACCCAAAAATTTAAATTCACTGAACATTTACTCACACTAAGGCCATCCAAGATGTATATGAGTTTGTTTCTTCATGGGAACAGATTTGGACAAAATCATCATTCTATCACTTGCTCACCAATGGATCCTCTGCAGTGAATGGGTGCCGTCAGAATGAGAGTCCAAACAGCTGATAAAAACATCACAATAATCCACAAGTAATCCACACCACTCCAATCCATCAATTAATGTCTTGAGAAGGTTGGTAGATGAAGGATGTTGGTAAAAAAAAATAAAAAATCCATCCATTATGATGCTTTTAACTTCAAATGGTTGCTTCCTGCTAAAATACAAGTTTTTTTTTGTTTGTTTTTTTTTGCCTGAATCAGGAGAGAAATATGCACAGATCAAGCACTGTTTACAAATATGTGACAGTTTGAAATTAAAAAACGTCTTGATGGATTTGTTTTTTACAAACACACAGCTTTTAGATTCATAAGATGTTAATTGATGGATTGGAGTGGCGTGGATTACTTGTGGAATATTGTGATGTTTTTACCAGCTGTTTGGACTCTTATTCTGACGGCACCCATTCACTGCAGAGGATCCAATGGTGAGCAAGTGATGTAATGCTACATTTCTCCAAAAATGTTCCAATGAAAAAAAAAAAAAAAAGAGCAAAAATTAGTGATATCGTGATTATGTATTACTATTTTTGCCATTCATAAAGATATATCATACCAATCATCAATTCAGAGCTGAGATCAATGTTGTGTGTCTACACCATTCATTCAAAGTCATCTGCTTGCCTTTCTAAGAGAATACATGTTTTTCTTAGCATAAATGAAAAATATTATCCACCTCTTCTTTCTCCTTTTCATCTTAGCTTTTCATCCTACATCATTTTAAAGACACCATCATCATTTTCCATATACGTGTTCAGGAACAGAGAGACTCATTACCATGTTCTTTTCTTCCTCTGAGTTTGGTTTTGTTCCTCACGGTGTGTTGACATCTCCTGCCACATACTTTGCCTGCAAAACATCAGTAGAGTCCTTGTAAGACCTGGCAACCAATTTAGTTCCCTGTCACTCAAATATCATCAGCATACTTCGGTTTACATGCCCGTGATATGACGTGTAATACGACAGTCACCTGTAGCTCGATTTTCCTGTCACTCTTTGATCACATGAATATTTCTTCCTCTTTTCCACCTTCTCTTTATGCATTTCTGTTTTATAATCTCACAGGCACCTTGTGCTGCAGCTAAAGCAACGGTAATTGGCACAAAATATCCCTTTTATGATTAATGAAGCTCCAGGAGCTATCTGTTCTGCCATCGTGTTAAACACTGCGCCATACTGCGCAGAGAAAATAAAAGAAGCAGACAGAAAAAGAGCAAGGAAGTACAGTGTACAACACTGCCAGCATATGGAGAACAAAGAAAACTAGATTTACAAAATGATGCTACATGCTGTGTGTGATGTCAAAAAGACTGATTTCCTGATGAAAAAAAAATCCAGCTTAAGGTGCTCTGCTGGTCTTAGCAGGTTAAAGCAGGTCTAGCTGGTCTCCTGGTCTTGTTAAGCTTGTGTTTAGCTGGTTTGCCAATCTGACTGTCCAAAAACACCCTAAAACCAGCAAACAGATCAGTCTAACCTGCTTGACTAGTCTGGGCAGAAGCTGACCAGTTTAGACTGGTCATGAAATATTATAATATCAATAATAGTATTATATTTAACAGTCTAAACTGGTCACCTTCTACCCCAGACTAGTCAAGCAGGTTAGACTGATCTGTTTGCTGGTTTTAGGGTGTTTTTGGACAGTCAGATGTATATATGTATGTATGTATAATTAAAGCTATACAGAAATAAAACAATGATAGTCACGTAACAATAAAATAAAGCTGATATAAAATAAAATACAAATACAAATATTGGATGGAAAACCTAAATTTATTTCAGTTTCTGTTAAAAGCTGAAGCACTAAAATTAATTAAAGTAGTTTAATTAAATAAAATTATTTTTGTTATATATATATATATATATATATATATATATATATATATATATATATATATATATATATATATATATATATAACAGTTTATGAATAACAATATACTAGTACAGCAACATTATAAAAACAGAAAACAAAAACAGAATATTTAAAAATAAACTAATTCAAAATACTAATAAATGTAAAATATAAAAATATAAATTTATAATAAATTATACATAAATAATAATATAAGTAAAACTGTTCTAAGCGTACAGTAGCTGTAGTCTCTTGTCTGAAGTCTGAAGTTCCTCTACATGCTTCTCATCAACAAATCTTATGGTTTGAGATATCAATCATGTCTGCAGCACAAATGAATTTAATATTTAGTGTTCAGGGTTTGTTCAAATCCCAAACCCTAAGTATGAGCAACAGCGGCGCTGGCTCAGGCAAAAGCAATTTCCCTCAATAAGTACCCAGAACAGCCTTTATCCAGGTTGCCGTTGAGATCGTTTTATTAGGCTATATTTATTTCATGAGGATAAATAGTGATTTCTATTCAATGTCACTGCATGTATATGGGGAACGTCGCAGCCATGCAAACGAGATTTCCTCAGGTTTACATGTGTAGCGTAGAGATCCACTGGGATCCAGATCTGTGCTGCAGGGTTTGACGTATGCAGCATGTGTTCCTCGTGTCAGGACTCAAGGGTGCACTTCCTCACTGTAATAGGCTCTAGGACTATCCTGGACTATGTTATGCCTACCTTACACTGCGGCCAGTGGCTCCCAGCAGAATATATTATTAGAGATATCCATCACAGACTGCAGTCATTCTACCGCACTGCCTGTATAAATGAGTGAATCTCCTGAAGAAATGTCCAGGTCAAAATAAGCCATTATATTTCATCTTAAAGAACATCTTAAAGGGCCCTCAATATAGTAATTGGAATTTTGTGGCAGTTTAGTCCATGTCTGTTAGCTTTTAACAACATGTACCATCCAAACTTCTGGTTTCAGAAATAAATGCATATTATTTGCCATTATTACAAACCATATTTAATAATAAATATATGATTTATATGATCTACTATAAACATTAATAGTGTTATTTTATTGTCACCGAGATATATTTTATAGTATTAATTTTGACTGTTTTCAATTTTCTGTTTTCATTTTAATTTGCCAAAGTTTTTGTATTTTTTTATAGTGTGTTTTTGTTATCTTTTGTTTTGTTTATGTATGTCTATGCATTTATTTATATGTATTAATTTATTTATTATATATATGTTTTTACTTTTATATGTCTTTATATTTCTTACTTTTATTTCAGTTTTAGTTTTAGTTATTTAGTACATCTGATTAAAGTAATTAAAATGAAAAATGTTGCAACCAGCTGTCCTAAATAACTAAAACTATATACAGGTGCATCTCAATAAATTACAATGTCGTGGAAAAGTTCATTTATTTCAGTAATTCAACTCAGATTGTGAAACTCGTGTATTAAATAAATTCAATGCACACAGACTGAAGTAGTTTAAGTCTTTGGTTCTTTTAATAGGCAGTAATTAAAGCAAAAGGAGCCCCTACCAAGTATTGAGTACATATACAGTCAATGAACATACTTTCCAGAAGGCCAACAATACACTTTTTTTATTTTTTTATTGGTCTTATGAAGTATTCTAATTTGTTGAGATAGTGAATTGGTGGGTTTTTGTTAAATGTGAGCCAAAATCATCACAATTAAAAGAACCAAAGACTTAAACTACTTCAGTCTGTGTGCATTAAATTTATTTAATACACGAGTTTCACAATTTGAGTTGAATTACTGAAATAAATTAACTTTTCCACGACATTCTAATTTATTGAGATGCACCTGTATATGGTCATGGCCAAAAATATCGGCACCCTTGGTAAATATGATCAAAGAAGGCTGTGAAAATTAATCTGCATTGTTTATCCTTTTGATCTTGTATCTAAAAAATTCACAAAAATCTAACCTTTCATTGGATAATGAGAATTTAAAATGGGGCAAAATATCAGAATTTTTCTTTAAACCCTCCTAAACAACATATGGTGATGTAGGTGCTGTTTGACTATTTTTTTTAAGGTTTTCTGACCCCGAGACTCAACTATTTTCTGTAATTCTCCAGCTGTAGTCCTTGGAGAGTCTTTAGCCACTCAAACTCTCCTTCTCACCGTGCATCATGACGATATAGACACACGTCCTCTTCCAGGCAGTTTCGTAACATTTTATGTTGATTGGAAATTCTTAATTATTGCCCTGATGGTGGAAATTGGAATTTTCACTGCTCTAGCTCTTTTCTTAAAGCCACTTCACTAATTTGTGAAGCTCAATTATCTTTTTTCTGCACATCAGCAATATACTCTTTGGTTTTTCTCATTGTGATGGATGATTGAGGGAATTCGAGCTTTGTTTTCCCTCCTATTTATATTTCTGTGCACTGTAAAATGTAACTGATGATCTTACTAATAAAAGTAAGTGGTTATAACTTATTTTGAATAAGTTTGTTGACTTTACTAAGTTTAACAAAGTAAGGACAACTTTTTAGCACTGAAAGTTATTAAACTAAATGGGTTCAATTAAACTTTACTTACAATAATGAGTATTTTGAATTGAGTGGTTATGCACAGTTACACCAATAGGTGGAATCTATTTGTAGCAGTGCATCTGAAGATGGGAGAAGCACATGGAAAGGTGAGTCATCTTGTGTTTGTCATATTTTTCAGTTGCTTAATATACAGTAATCGACCAAGTAATAATCAGATTAAGTAAGGTAGAGTTACATAGCAACATTGGATGTTCCATTTTTTTGATCAAATGGTTGGATTGTGCTGGATTGTGTTCATCGAAATGAGCAGTCTAACATTTGCTAATCACTGCATCTTTGGCTGCATTTTTTTAATAACGTTTTTGTTTTGAATGGCCTTTGAATGTGTAAGTTGTTCATTCCGTTCTGATGTAAATTTTTTTGGTTAATGAAATTGTTTTCTAAATGTTAGTAGGTTTTACACCTGCTTCCAAGCACATTGAAAAGAGATGGTAGAGAAGGAGCCTCCAGTGAAAGAGACTCTCCAAAGATGGCCATTACTTTTCACAGAAAGACAGGTAACTTATAATTAAATTACACCACAATAACACAAAATATAAAGAACACTTAATTTACTTTCCATCATGCCATGCCAGATGTGTATTGCTTTTTTCCCACCAACATTTTTTTTTTTTTTTTAAGTTTTTAGAAAACTAGTCCATTTATTGCAAGTGAAGAGGTGCTACAATGTGAAAGCTCAAAAGCACAAACAGATATTGTTACATTTAATCCATACAACTCTATATGAATCAGGGATGGGTTATTTTTATATTATAAATTTACTCATTTGGATTCATCTGAAGGTAGTCATGTGAATCTAGGACTGCATGAGTGTGAGTAAATTAAACAATTTGCAAGTATCCCTTTAAAAGAGTAACAAAAAGCCTAATAGACTTGTCTGTTTCTTTTTACAGATCAATTCAGAGTTTAATCAAATTACAGCAAAAACCTCAAGCAATATTTTTTTCTCTGCACTCGATCAACATGCTTCATGATTTCTGGACATTTTTGAGAGCAAGAAAGGGGCTGTTGGAAAAAGACTGAATTTCTTCAGCAAATCAAACCTGTGGTAAGCTTATCATTGCTTCTTTCTTATACTAAATTATGTTACTGTCTTATTAATCTTATCTAATTTCATATTTAATTTTATTGTACATACACTGTAAAATGTAATTGTTTCTTTTTTAATCCAGAGCACTGATATCACTGCAAAGCGCACAGCAGTTCTACGTGGCCTTCCACTCATTCTTGGAGAAGAAGCCTCTGACTTTTTTACAACAGCACTGGTAGGTACCTTTACTATAACCTCCACACAAACATCACATATAGGCATTCAATTATGCTTTAGTCAAGTCTTTAATTTGGACCAGATAAGTAAATTCTGCTTTTGTTTCACTTTTCTTAATCAACCCCTTGTACTGTTCATTTTGTCAAATTTCTACAATGTACTTTAACAACAGTTTTGATTAGTTGTACGTAGAACATGGCCCAAGAGATGGTCCTGATTCTGTAGGTGACATACTTTTGTGAGATTTCCCATTTATATTGTAAAAAGAATTGTAATATTGCTGTTCTTTTTTTTTTTTTTTTAATTAGGATTGTGAATGTGACACCCCAGATTTCCATCGAGATACTGACTGTGACACCAGAAGATAGCCATGATACCCCACAAGCACTGCATTTGGAGGCTTCGAACACCGCAATCATCTTGGAAGGAGTCATCGTGATGGATGATCTTGAAAATCTTCCAGATGCCATGTGACTACTTTTTGGGCTGATATATGCGCTGAATTTGGAGTACCCTCCACAGCTCAAGAACACCTTTGATTTTATTCAGAGAGTGTTTCCTTTACTTGGACACAAATTTCTGAAACCAAAACTACAGTCACTTAAAAACCTGCTGCTGATGTAAGTTGAGGCTGTTTGAGATTGTTTTAAAGGGATAGCTGAATCAGTTTAATCTTCTGGTTGCACAGAAGTTTGTTTGGTCACACTTTATATTAAGTGGCCTTAACTACTATGTACTTACATCAAAAAATAAGTACAATGTACTTACTGTGTTCATATTGTATTGCAAAACACTATTGCTGCTATTGAGGTGGGATACGGGTAAGGTTAGGGACAGGTTTGGTGGTCTGGGTCGGTTTAAGTGTGGGTTAAGGTGTAAGGGATGGGTCAACAGTGTAATTATCAATTTAATTACAGAAATTAATTACAGATGTAATTACACATAGGTATTTTTTAAAATATAAGTACAATGTAAAAACATGTATGTACACAATAAGTGCATTGTACCAAATGATTAATTCAAATGTAAGTACATGTAAGTAGTTAAGGCCACCTAATATAAAGTGGGACCGTTTGTTTAATTACACTTTTCAACTGTTACCTGTCAAACTTTGTTGAAAATATTTTTAAACGTTAAAGAATGTTTAAAAAATGTTCTTAAAAGTTTTAGAGCAGTGTTATTGCTAAACTTTTTTTTTTTTTTTTTTTAATTGTAAGCACTGTTAAGACTAAAGCTAGTGTTGATTATTTTAAAAGGTCACCTGTTCAGTTTCAGGTCAAGCAGTCAGGATCCTTTTTTTTTTTTTAGCTGCACTTGCACTGCACTTTTAAGTTGCTTTAGGAGATTAACATGAGTAACAATGTGTTTTTTGTTTGTCAAAAATTGTTAATGCTACATTCAAAAAACTATTTATAGAGTTGGGTCACCTGACTTTGTTTGGTACACTGTAGTACCTGAAGAGATTTAATATATAATAAACAATGTTAAACTCAAGTCCAGTTGTTGCTTTTTGTCTTAACTTATTGTTTTTAGTTTAGTTTACTTGAAATTTTTAAGGCAATCGGTTTCCTAACATTTTCCTAGTAATGTGAACACTAATAGAAAGTTAACTCAAATAATGATTTTAAGTCAACAGTACTTAATAACAAGTTGTCTCTACAAATTGTCTTAAGTTACGCCAACTAAACATTAATACTCTACTTTACTTGGAAATTTTAAGGCAATCGGTTTCCTCACTTTTTCTAAGTAAAGTCAACTTGTTACATTTTACAGTGTGAAACAGGAAGCCATGGCTGGATAACTTCATGTTCATAATCACCCTGGAGCGCTCAAAATTCTGAATATCAATGGGAATATACTTCAGAGATACACATACTATATACTATATACAGGTGCATCTCAATAAATTACAATGTTGTGGAAAAGTTCATTTATACTCATAAGAATTTCTAGGGGTGCCAATAATTGTGTCCAACGTATATTTGAGAAAAACATTTATTTCATGATAGTTTCCCCCATTTTAAATTCTTATTATCCAACGAAAGGTTAGATTTTTGTGAATTTTTTAAATAGAGAAGAACAAAAGGATTAACAATGCAGATTAATTTTCACAGCCTTCTTTATAAAATAAATAATAAATTAATTAAAAATATAGTAAGAACATTTAATAACAAGAACAAAATAATTATAATAATTAAAATGCTAAAATTACATATAATAATAATCATAATAATTGAACGATTCATAACAATATTATCAAAATTACAATTTAATTATAATACAAATGTTATAATTATATTATTTTATTATATATAATAAAATTATATATTGAGCTTATTTTCTTTACTGAGATTCAAATGAAAATGGTGAAAAGTCAAAAAAACGAAAGTCAAAAGAAGTCAAACTTTCAAACAATGGAAGGCAAAATGACAGAAAGCTTGTGTTTTGTGTGATTAATAGATGTCTCTTGTTCTCTTCATTAGTCCCCTTTTCCACCCTATTCCTCTTTCCTTCAGCATGTCAGCTTTATTATTTGTTTCTATTGTTTGCTGCCAGTGTAATTCCTCTTTCTGTCTTTCGATTTCACTGGCTTCCACATAGACTAAAATCTTGTGCCGTGTTGCTCAGTAAATTGGGCTAAATGGCTAATATCTCCCATCTATTCTTCAGTGATCCTCCTCTCTTTCTCCATCTTTTCCTCCCTCTGTGCACCTGGTGGTTTCACAGTAGTTGTTGTGGCTTTATCCTGCACCTCTCATTTATCACTCCAGCTCTCCTGCTTCTTTTCTCTCATCCCCTCCGCACACATTTATCTTCCCTTTTTACAGCGCTTCTCCTTTAACACAATCCATCAGCTCGCAGGACGTCTTTTTACGTAACATTCACGGCGCCCGTTCCATGACGAAGGGCCGCGTGTACGTCATTAAGCATCTGTGAGCGTGTACGTGTCATGTTTTTCATAATCTCCAGCGGAGCGGCGATACGTTCACTGCTTAACTATTATGTGCACCTGCAGCTGGGAAAAAACTCCAGTTACTCCTCAAATGCTGTGCTTTTCTCCCCGATTTTATGTATTTCCATGGACAATTAAAGCTAATCCCAGATTAGGTATAGAGTTAAATGTTTCATTTCTGATTTGGCTATGAATTAAGGAGAATTTAAGAGAAGTGAAATTAGAAAAACTAGATTTGTATTTGCTGAAAGAAAACAGTAGCATTTTAAAGGAAGCATGAGTCTTAAAGGCTCAAAGTTCAGGTTTGAAGACTTTATGCAGCATCAGAGTTTGACATTTTCCATTGCAGAATTGAACATATTATATTACATAATATAACAATTGTATCTATAATTATAGAATATTATATATTCTTCATATAATCTGCATAGATAATATTATATAATTATTATTTAAAAATTAATAAAAATATATATATATACAAAAGATGGTTGGAGAATAAGTTTTTTAAAAATATTTTATATATTTTTTTTACTTATTCTCCAATCATCTTTTGTAAGAAAAATATAATTTTTTTTAATACTTAAGTAATTTCTATTAAAAGTTTTGTATGGTTATCATTTGTGTATTAATTATGTATGTGTATAACGTCTGCATAATAATTCTAATAAATAATAATCAAAATAAATATATAAAAATATATAATAGCACATTTTCAAAAATATTGTTTAAAAATGTTGTTTATTTTATTTATTTATTTTTTTGTATCTTTTGTATATGGGTGGATCTCTAGCTCTGCTGTAAACAGTTATAAATCTAAAATGTTTAATAAATATAAAAATAGAATACATAAAAAGACTAGTACAATTACATTACATACTGTATGCTTATTGACTGCGCGCTTGTTATCAGGTTATCAATGGAAAATGAAAAAAGCGTGAGTGAATGAATGAAAGAATGAATGAATAGAGAGAGAGAGGTAATATTTATAACAATTACACAAACAGATATAATAAAAATAACCAATCACAATTTAGTATGCAAATATTATGATGACATCATCACTGTTGGTTACAATTTGAATGCTGAACATTCTATCATACTAACATATCTTTCTTTCAACACAGTTTAAACCAAAAACAAAAAAAAACAACCAAAAAAAACTGCACATCTTAACTTAAGACCATTAAGTCTATACATTAAGTAGTTCAGACTAAATTAATTGCAAAATTGTAATTGAAATGGTTTAGAATGAACTCAAACCAGACTGTTGAAGAATTAATAAAAACACACTATAAAAATGAACAATACAAGCTACAAAAGTTTGCTCTTGAACTCTTTCTGTCCTTTCAGAGATCTCTACCTGTGATGGGCTACTCTCCCATGATGCACTGCAGTCAATCCCCCTGGACCATGGTGCAGCACTGACACCTGCAGGAGAGGTACTACGTCAAAAACAGCCTCTTTCTCCCTCCCTCCCTCTCTCTCTCTCTCTCTCTCTCTCTCTCTCTCCCAAAAGGACAAGTGCACAGTGTGATCCAGGGCACAGTGGGTCGCCTTTCTTCCTAATTAATATGCGCAGCAAGGATGAGCTGGCAGAATCCAATCAACACTGAAAGAGAGCAAAGAGAGAGAGGGAGTGGAAACGCACACATGCACACAAATACATACAATCACTTACATGCACAAACCAAATTGATTCTCTCAGGAAGATCTCTGCAAGCCAGCCATTAACTGTGCATATGCATATATGTAAATGTGATTGGAGGTATGATTGTATCTTACTGCATGCTGCATCACTGCGCTTCTCACTAGACTGGAGTGTTAATGTTGTCATGGTTACCTCTGTGAGTGACAGATCTCGTAGCCCCTCCCCAGTGAGGTGACACTCTAGGTGTCTTCAAGACCTTTTGTCAGTCTGTCTGTCTGTCTGTCTGTCTGTGTGTGTCGGACGTATACATTTCATGGCAAGAAAGTATTAGGTGAAACGTGCAGTTTGTGAAAAGTTAAAGTACTTTCTCTTTCGAAAGTCTGGAAAAAAATGGATTTTCTCTGATTAAAATGTTGGCTGGCCAAAATTTAGCCAACTATGGTGGCATAATACCGGTATTTATAATACACTCAATTGCAACTGGTCATTCATTTAATTTAAATTAAAAAAATAAATAAAAATAAAAATGTAAACAAAAATAAAAATAATATGAGTTCAAATTAAAAAAAAAAATTATACTACCTGAATCTACAAACCCAATGATCAATGCATTTAAAAAGGAAAAATGCTAAACTGTGAGTAGGGGTTATACATTTAATGGCACTTAAGTTCAGGGGAAGTGAACACTTTGTTTGTTTGTTTGTTTGTTTGTTTTACTGTATTTTATCTTTCTAAAGGCTGGAAAAAAATCTAGAAAAATCTCTCATACATTAAAATGTTGGCTGGCCAAATGTAACCGAATGTGGTAGAAGCATAATATTTATAATATACTCAATTGCAATTGGCCTCTAATTTAAATTAATATATAACATAATATTAAAGTCAGTTAAAATTCAAAATAAATAATAAATTAATAAAAATAAAAATTTAATTAAAAATGTAAAAAAAAAAAAAATAATAATAATAAATTATACTGCCTGAATCTACAAACCCAATGATAGTTGCATTTAAACAGTCAGACTTATACATTTATTTGCACTCAAGATATAAATGAAGTGTCCATTTTTTCTGTAAGTACTTTCTCTTTCTAAAGTCTGGGGAAAAATCTGGAAAATCTCTCATTTATTAAAATGTTGGCTGGTCAAAATTTAGCCAAATGTAGTGACAACATAACTGCAACTGTGTCTAATTTAGTTTAATGTAAATGTAAATGTAATTTAATTTAAATTCAATAAAAATAAATTACATGAATTTACTTATCCAATGATAGTTGCATTTAAGATGCTGCATTTAGAGTTGATATTTGTGCAAAGCTGAAACAAAACAAGTTGCTTGCGGAGTGTGTGATTTCTTCACGCAAAACCTAAGATTACCTAAAACTCTTTAAACGCTCTTTTAAAATGCTGCCTTGGAAGTACTTCTATTTCCTTCAGAAAATGCAAATCTAGCGTTGCACTTCCATAGTAAGGAAGCAAATACAATATTATTATGAACACTGTCATTCTGGTCCTACTGAGTGGGCTGTATGCTGTGTCTTTCACAGAAAGGCATTGATCTGCTGCCGCAAGGTTACGGGTATATAGATTTTACCAGTGGTTTACAGTACAGCTCTGGACAACTGGCACTGGATTTTCACATAAAAATCAAGTGGGTTTACAGCACATATACTGGCATGAATTTACACAGCAGGTGCCCTGTTTAATTAAGCAATAAATGTATCTTGCATATATCAGTTCAGCATTTTGCAAGGCAGTGCAACAGGTTTGGCAAGCATGTTGATTGATCTGTTACACAAAGAAAAGGTACACAGCAATGAAAAAGACTCCTTGGGGGATGGAAAATTAACACACTTTGTTCAATAATCGTTTACCGCGGAGCACAGAATGGTTCTGACCTTTGCTTGCATGCACAGTCGACTTCTGCTCAGGTGTATGAGCCATATATATATATATATAACATTCACTACAGATGCATGCGGGAAGAGTCTGTCAGATGCTTAAATGATTCAATGGCTTCCGAAGCGAGAAAACTAACACAAACCATTCAATACTGAAAATATTACTAGCTCTTTTTTTCAAAAATAGTACTGTTTTATATTTATATCATGAAAATACCCTGCAGCTTTAGCGTCACAATATGCTTAGCAGCTTGTATAGGCAGAGGACAGAGAAAGAGAGAGAGCGAGGGAAGTGTAGGTGTGGCTGTTCTGTAATTGGATCCATAAATCAGGGTGGAGCTCTTTCAGTTGGCTTAATTCAATGTTTAGATCTCTTAATTTCATAGAGTGCCTAAGGATTGAGAACAGCCGGGTGTCAAATGTCAAGTAAAATGCGAAGTGTTTGATCGATTGATTACTTTATGAGGAGCCAAGGGATGGGATGAGGGTTGCATATGTGAGCTGGTGTCTGAGAGTTTAGTCAATTGCCACATACAATCTGTAAAGTTTTAGGAATGACAACCTCTTTTAAATACAGTATAGTGAATCCCCCAAATTATTGTTTTGTGTGTGTACGGAACTGAACTCATTCTTAAAATTGCATTGACTGGCACCATGGTAAACATAACTACGTTCTGGTGACTCATTTGTTTGGAATTTGCTATAGTTGCAATCAAATCACATTAGGTTCAGCAATTTTAATTAAACCACTGTCAACAGAACTGTCGTTTCTGGAAGTCTACTTACTTCATAGAGTGTGCTATTGAAGAGTTACTTATTATAAGCGACACTTTTTAAGCATCTTTAGGCTCATAAACCTATCCAGTTTATGGAGTGTTAATAAAGTAGGCAGGTGCATGTCGCTATATGTTGGTATGTGGCTTATTTCCAAGATAAAGCGTTTGGATTTAACTTGATTATGGGCTCGTTCTTATTTGTTGGTTTTTATAGCAAGATCTGGCAACACTAAGATTTACCTTGTTCCCTGTGATTTTTTTGCACTGCACATGCACAAAAAAATTTAAATACATCATTAAAAATTAGTTGTTCAAAATTTTTCAGGAGCTAATTTGGTTGTACAATGCAGTTGTCATTCCTGTAAATTACTGAACTGTTGCCATGTAGACACTGCAGTTCAACTCAGTTGTCAGTTCACATTTTAGTGCTTAATCCTGTTTTGTACACACACAGTTCAATAATTTGCAATTGAATTCTATAACAACATTAACTCCAGAAAAAAATCAGGTAAAAAATTAAACAACTAGCTGTTAATAATATAGTAAAACACGTATCGGTTATGGTGCAAAAATAAATAAATTATCACAGGGAACAAGGTACATCTTGACTCATTAGTGTTGTCAGATCTATAAAAACCAGCAAATAAGTCCATAATCAAGTTATATCAAAATGCTATATTGGAAATAAGCCACATACCAAGCAACTAGCACCTGCCTACATTATAAACTGAATCGCTTTATGAGCCAAGCCCAACCCCAAAGATGCTTAATAAATGTCGCTTATAATAAGTGGACATGGCAACATGTCAAGAGTGCGCTCTGCAAAGTAACCTTCCAAACATAAAGAAAACATGACAGCTCTGTCAATGGTGGTTTACTTAAAAGCGCCGAACATAAGTCTTTGGTCACTGTAATATTACTTCACTCAAAAATAGAAGATGCCAAATGTGAGAGACTGCAAAAACATTGCTATGGTTACAACAGTCTCAGTCATTGCGATTTCTAGAGTGAGTTCTGTTTTGTACACATACAAAACTGCAATTTCGGGCATTTGCTCCTGTATTTAAATGCAGTTGTCACTCCTGAAACGCTGCAGTGTGTATTTGGCCTGTTTGTATAGAACAGTAAAGCACTAAAAGGTGAAATGACTGCCAAATTTAGCTGCAGTGCATACGTGGCCAATATCTAGTAGCTTGTAGAAATGTAAAACTGACACTTATTTGGTGACATTATTGTCAACCCTTATATTATGTCGAAATTCAGTGTAATGTCTGGGGCAACCACAATGCTCTATGTTTAAAAATAATACTAGTAATTTTGAAAATTGACATTTATTTGTCTGTTTTTTATGTAACCCTGGACCACAAAACCAGTCATAAGGGTCAATTTTTCGAAATTCATTGATGTGTGGTTTGTTAGGATCGGACAAAATTTGGCCGAGATACAACTATTTGAAAATCTGAGGGTGCAAAAAAAAATCTAAATATTGAGAAAATCGCCTTTAAAATTGTCCAAATGAAATTCTTAGCAATGTATATTACATATCAAAAATTAAGTTTTGATATATTTACAGTAGGAAATTTACAAAATATCTTCATGGAACATGACCTTTACTGATTTTTTGCATAAAAGAAAAATCAATCATTTTGACCCATACAATGTTATTGCTATTGCTACAAATATACCCCAGCGACTTAAAGGGGTGGTTTACTGCGATTTCACTTTTTTCATTTTAAATAGTGTGTAATGTTGCTGTTGGTGCATGGACAGTATCTGCAAAGTTGCAGCGCTGAAAGTTCAACGTAAGCGGAGATATCGTCTTTTAAAAATCAGGAAGTTTAATGCCTACAAAAACGACTCATATGGGACTACAACGAACTACTACAAATGACAGAGGAGAAAGCGGCTTACAATAAAGGTGAAAAATATGAAAAATAAGGCGTTTTTTAACAAACGAAACACAAAGACGTTATATTGCACCCCATAAACACAATCAAGCAAAGAAAAAAAGCAGTAAACCACCCCTTTAAGACTGGTTTTGTGATCCAGGGTCACATATACAATATATAATCCTAATCCAAATTGTTGTTATCTAGTATAATAACACTGCTTATGTTTGAGCTCAGTTTGACTCAAGAAAAACACAGTGAAAAACACAAGCAAACTAAAGTTAACAACCAAGAAACTGAGCTTTTGAAAATGTCAAATGCTTTTATACCTGAGGTCTCGGAGACCTCAAACACAAGTAATTGACATTTTTCATTGAGGATGGCTAATGCATCTTATCAAGGAATTTAGTTTTTAGGGGTGAAAAAGATAAGGAAAAATCATGAAGCATCATGCTTAAATGTTAAGTATGTTTTCTGAGCTAGCAAAAAGGCCTTGGGGTCTCTCAGTCTCCACCGAGAACTCGAGGTTAAGATGGTTGAGTGGAAAAAGAAAAGAAAGAAAAAAGACACTAAAAGACATAGTAGGAATGAAAAACTGAAATAAATAACGACAAATACAGAGAGAGTAAAAGATAAACTGTCAGTCATGAAGTGAGTTGTTAGTCGCTGTGGAGGCTCTGTTTGTCTCTGTAGAGTCTGCATTCTCCCAAAACTCATTAAAATTTATCAAGCACCTACAACCTTCTCCTGCCCACCAGAAACAGGGTTAGTACTGTAAACTAAAACTACAGTAATTATTTTATCTTCATTATAAAACTAAAACTGAAAACAGCCTATGAAAAAATGAAATCAACAAAATTTTTAATTTGCTTTTTAAGTGCATTTAAAAAAAAAAATCAAAGATGTTGCTTGACTTTGATTTAAATAACTAAGAAAATTTGCTGTTGATTTTTAACAGATTCCTTAATTATAATTAAGGAGACAAAAACTGAAACTAACATATACAAAATGAAATAAAAGTGTTTCCATGAACTGAAATTGCAACAACTACCATATATTTCTCACACTGAAACTAAGTATTAATGTAAGCCTGAAAGATAAAACTTAATTAAAAATGCAAAACTGTAACAGCCTTGCCTCTAATACGGTGAGATGAGGAGAGCCAGGTATTATGGAGGACTGTCAAAGATTTTAGGCTATGCAGAGCACAGATTCTCAAGGTCTTTATTCTGCAGTCATCAGCAGTCTTTCACTCGCGCTCTGTGAGCGTAACATCGTTACCTTTAGGATAGGTCATTCATAATTCTCTCTGCCACAAACCGGAAGCTAGATTAGCATCACCGTCACCTCCATACCACAGTAATGGGGAAATTCATCGATCAAGTTACTGTTGTACGACTGCTGTCAGCCTGTACTGCATGTCTATGAAATCTGTGGCATATAAAGTTAGTATGTTACCTGTCTAAACTAAAGGAATAGTTCACCAAAAAATGAAAATGTACACACCCTCTGTCACGGTGCACACAGCAGGGAGGAATGAGGAACACGCAGATGAGGATAAACTCAAAATAATAGTATTTAATGTTAACATCAAGGCAAGACATGGCAAGGCAGGCAGACACACAGACAGGAACATCGGGGAGTGACGAGTAGACCAGATGAAAACTAAACAGACAGGAACTAAATACACATGACAATCACAGACACACCTGAACTGAATAAACTAATAATCACACAGAACAAGGACAGGAGCATGACCAAATATGGCAACAAGAGGCGGGAACACATGACACATGACATCAGATTTGGAGAAATGTAGCATTACGTCACTTGCTCACCAATGGATCCTCTGCAGTCAATGGGTGCCGTCAGAACGAGAGTCCAAACAGCTAATAAAAACATCACAATAATCCACACCACTCCAGTCCATCAATTAATGTCTTGTCAAAAAAAGCTTGTGAAAAGCTGCATGTTTGTGAGAAACAAATCCATCATTAAGGTAAAACATATTTTTTTAGAACTGTATTGAACTTGGTATTTTTTTTTTTTTTTTTTTGCTTCTAAACGGTGCTTGATCTGTGTATATTTCTTAATTTTTAACTGAAGAAAGCAATAGAGGACTCATATATTACCTGGAAACAACAGTAAATTAAAAATGCCTTAATGATTAAGGATTTGTTTTTTACAAATGGTTTCAAAGGACGTTAATTGATGGACCGGAGTGACGGCACCCATTCACTGCAGAGGATCCACTGTTGAGCAAGTGATGGAATGCTAATTAAAGAAACAAACTCCTCTACATCTTGTACAGCCTGAGAGTGAGTAAAATTTTAGCAAACTTTCATTTTTGGGTGAACTATTCCTTTATGCAATTCATTTTGTTTTTCAAGCTGCTGTAAATGACCACGTGTTTTATTCTTTTAAATAGATTTGAATACAAGTTTGAGTTGTTTCATCCGTAAATGCAGGTGAATAATCATTAGTTGGTAGAAATTGGTCTAGATTAGACGTTCTGCTAAACTTTCCTTTTGTGCTCAGTTTTGGAACAATGATGATGCCAGAAATTTTCATTTCTGGGTGAACTGTCCCTTTAAGCAGGAACATGACACTTTTTCCAGTTTATAAACCATTAATGCTCCATTAAGTGCTTTCTCCTTTCCTTAACATGATTTTTCTCCATCTCGCTCTCTTTTTCTTTCTCTCCCTCATTTGCTCACCCTCTTTTTGGCTCACTTTGATGAAGCCTCATCAAGGCTGAAAACGATTCGTCTTTCTAAATTAGATTAAGCATACTTCAGCATGAACACTTCATACGAGACGTGCCCTTTTCCCGACAGCACGCATCTGAGAAAGAACACAGTTAACAGGAGAGAGTTTTAAGTGCTATGCGTCAGATCAAAAGGCGGCAGGAAGTGTGATTAAGCCCAGCAGGAAGCAGCAGGCATAGATCATGTGAACGCTGCCCTTTCCTGTGCTCACACAGGCATGTGTGTATTAATGGCTTCGGGTTGAATTTAGACCCCCGGCAGAAAGGGCACACATGTAACCGCATATCTTCTAAGGCCTAAGTGAAAGATCCATCAGATGCACAATGGATTTCTGCCCGTCTCTGCCCTTTCTGTGTTCGAGAGGATGGAAGAGGTGAGAGATGGATGGAGGAAGAATAATGATAAAGTAGAGATGAACTTGTGGAGGAAGCTCTTGAAACAAGCTGGAGGATAATGTGTCTGGGTGAATCTCACAAAAACACGTCCAGCTCATACTTCACCCCCGAGTCAAAGAAAAGAAAGGTTTGCTTTGAGATTTTTAGTGCTGTGACATTATTTTGAAGAATATTAAGCATATCTGATCACCCTCAGTTTGCAAACAGTAATTTTCATTAGATTCTCATCACTGCAACAAAAAATTTTTTTATTTTTTTATTTTATTTTTTTTTTTTACATAAAAATGGGCCCTTTCATAGACTGTGATGAGATGTTTCCAGAGTTTTTAACATTCTAGCAAGGTTATATACTAAAAGTTATATTGTATATATATATATATGTCGCAGTCCTACTCGCCCTGCTCTGCGCTGGATTCGACCCATGGTCTCCGTCGTGGGAGGCGGGCGCTCTAACAAGGAGTTAGTCAGTCACTAGAGCACCTCTTGAGATCGGGGAGTGAGGTTTTACCTGCACAGCTCTTACCCGCTGGCCTCTGCTACACTCACCCCCCTAAACCTCACTCCCATCCGGGTCACGGCACCAATGTCGCAGTCCTACTCAACCCGCTCCAAGCGAGATTTGAACCGCTGTCTCCAGCGTGGGAGGCGCTCTAACAAGGAGGCTAAAGGCTACGGCCTCTAGGTTTGAGTGAGGACAGATCCTGCACAGCTCTTACCCGCTGGCCTCTGCTACATATATTCAGTCTTTCTTGACCAGTAACAGTCATGCATGAAGAAAAACACAACATGAGGGTTAAACCCTATATAAACATTATAGCAAGATTAGATCTACTTCAAGATTTATGCTTTTGTGCATTTTATGTGCAATTGTTCAGTCCTCGGCACTTTAAAGAATGAAACACTTGACTATGCAGCCATACTCACAAATGAAAACCATTTACTCACACATTTGTCATTGTAACGGATAAGATTAGAATAATATCCAGAGCTGTCAAGCTCTAAAAAGGACAAATAAGTTCCACTTTTTTGGGAGTAAGATCAGGTCGTGTTTTTGACAGGTTTTCAGAGGGGGGAAAAAAAGCATGCGCACACACACACACACACACACTGTCCTTTTTCAGAGCTGTGCGGTCAGAGAGAAGTGTAGGAGCTCTTGGAGAAAGAGACTTTGGGTAAGAAGGTAATACAAAGAGACTGCAACATCCATCATACTCAGGTGAGCAGCTAGTGAGATGGAGAGAGAGGGAAGAAGAAGAGACTAGAATAAAGCCACAAAAGCCCAGCAGGACCCTCAGCTCACACGGTTCTCAAATACCCATGCTTTTATCTTTTCAGTTTAGTTGTGGAGCTTACCATGGGAGAGTTGTTTCCATGGTTCCATTTTTTGCTGTCATTCCATCGGCAGTCTATGGCTTCCTTCTGCTTCTCTCTGGGGCTCGGAGGACATGTGTTCATCATGTTGTCCGGTGGCACAGAAACCTCCTCTCAAGTCCCAGGGGCCTAAAGGTGAGAAAACAGATGACAATAATACGAAACCAATTCCTATGTTTTACTTCTGCTTCGGTGGTCTGGAGAGTTTTCTGCCTGTGGACGACGTTTAGTTTGATGGGTCTCAGAGTAGATGGCTAGAATTTGGGCTTGAATGTGAACCCACCAAGAAAACTCAAACATCAACAGTCCGCAATGTTGTTCAAGTATAACTTGCTTTTTGAACACAAACAGCTCCAGCTACACTTTACAGCTCCGCATTTGCATAATTAACATTTGTAGTTTCCATAAGCTTTCATGATCTTTCATGACCAGACGGTGTTGGACGGCCTGCTGAAAAATTGAGAGAAATAAAAAAAGATGCATATTTGCATACTGATATTTTGGGGGGTGTCAAACGTATTAACTTGCATATTTAAACTGATATTTATTGTGAAAAGCACATCACAAATAAACTCTAATAAAATTTTATATTACTCTAATAGAGGGTTAAAAAAAGATTTGCATTGCAAAAAGTAAACATTTTCCAAAAATATGTTGTTTTCTTAATTGTGACCCTGGACGACAAAATCAGTCTTAAGTGTCAATTTTTCGAAATTGAGAGTTATACATCATCTGAAAGCTGAGATACAACTATTTGAAAATCTGGAATCTGGAAACAAAATATTGAGAAAAACGCCTTAAAAGTTGTCCAAATGAAGTTCTTAGCAATGCATATTACTAATCAAAAATTAAGTTTTGATATATTTACAGTAGGAAATTTACAAAATATCTTCATGAAACATGACCTTTACTGATTTTTGGCATAAAAGAAAAAAAATCGATAATTTGTATCAGTGTATTTTTGGCTATTGCTACAAATATACCCCAGCGACTTAAGACTGGTTTTGTGTTCCAGGGTCACAATTATATTAATATTTTAACAATAATTTATAAAATATAATTTATGATTTATAAAATTGCAACGTTGAAAAATATTTGTGAAAGAATGATCTTATGATCATATTTGATTAAAACACAATAAAACAGCAAGTAATATTGTGAAAAAGTAATACAATTTAAAACAAAGTATTCTGTTTTTATTCTTATTTGAATATGACTTAAAATGTAAATTATTCCTTTGATGCAAAGCAGAAATTTGAGCAACATTATTCCAGTCTTCAGGGTCACTTAAAAAATCCTTCAAAAATAATTGTAATGTAGTGATATTGTGTAAAATAATAAATGTCTTTAAAATAAATGTATATATATATATATATATAATTACTGTCCCAAATTTTTAAACATTTTTTTATTTATTTTTTTATTTTTTATTTTTTTGCATAACAATATGGAGTAACTGCATTAATGTTTCAGGAATGGGGTCCCTTGCAAATATTTCCATGGTAGCAAAAAAAGTAAAACATTTCTTCTTTTTTTAATTTAAAAAAAAAAAAACACTGGCTTAAAGACAAACAAGTGAAGCAAACATACAACATTACAAAGGTGCTCAACAACACTGAATCTCCTGAATCTCCATTTTCGACAGAATCACTGCCTTGAATCCCAACTGTGACGTGTGACCTTCCTGTGTGATGTGGCCACAACATGCGAGTCTCTCCCCTCATTGGTAATGGCACGCTTGTGCAGATCCTATTAGCTCCAGCAGTAAATCAATTTGAGTGTGAATCCGGGGAGAGAACAACAGCCGAGTGAAGGGAAGGACGCCGGCGTGCATGTTTATGTGGTTGTGGATGCAGATAAGACAGCGGGCAGCGTATCAAACTGTGTGAAGAGGCTGAGAGCTCAATGTGTCTGGAAGGTGAATACAGCTCACCCTCTCTGGCAGAGCGAATTACCTCCGCTGCATGTGTCCAATGGGTACGCGGGGTGTAGAGCACTTCTGGCTCGTGGACTCGTTGCTCAGAGGTCGCATGTTCATAGCTCAGGACATGTAATGGAGTTCTAGCTTATGATGAACTTATCAGACCTGGAAAAATAAGAAGACAAATTAGATTTTACAAGCAAAAGTCACCTTGATGATGTCAAAATGCTCTGATTGGTTGCCAGGGCGCTGCTAGATGGTTGGTAATATGTTCTGAATTGTTTTAAATGTTGTTGTGTACTAACTAGAGAATTCTGGGTATATATATATTTATTTATTTTTATTTTTTATTCATTTCATGGGTTGCCAGGTAAACACTTAGAATTTAAGGTTTGTCCAGATCCCACTGTGGCGACATACATAAAGCTGTGAAATCAATAATACTGTAAAATTAATAATTATTCTGACAGATGTTCTCTTGTCAGTTTGAAACATTCTTGACCTTAAGAAAATATTCCTAATTACCAGTGTTACCAGGGTTATCATAGTTAACTAAAACTAAAATTAAAACCGTTAAAAAAGATTTGTGGTACTGGTACTGCATACATATGTGTGTGTATATATTTGTATATGTATGTATGTGTGTGTGTGTGTGTGTGTGTGTGTGTATGTGTGTGTGTGTGTGTGTGTGTGTGTGTGTGTGTGTGTATAGCAGTAATTAATTTTAGTACTTAAACTTATTTCAGTTAGTTGGGAAGGCAACATTTCTAATTCTATTTGTTTTTAGTTTAAAGTTATTTCAATTTTTAAAAAAACAAATCCGTTAGATTTATTTAACTTGAAAAACACTTTTTTTTTAAAATTACTAGATTCTTATTCTGAGGAAAACATCTGAGAAGTAGAAGATTAAAGCAAAAGTCTACATTTAATCTCTATTTAATTTCATTCTCTGGCTCTCAATGAACTCAAAACACCTTGACGATGCCCACAGAAATGCGCATCTATTTCTATCATTCAGTCTTTTTTCCCCAAAGGAGCAGCACTTAATAACCTTAAACAATCAATGCACTTGTCTTTTACACATCAAAATAACTCCTCTGTTTCTTTTTGTCTCTCTCCCGAAATCTCACTGCTACTCATTTCATCATTTCTTTCTGTTTTCCTCCTGTTCTCAGCTGTGGTCCCCTTGTGTCACATAAACGTCTTTCCTCTAAGGCCACCGGAGCTCATTTCACCCCTGACCGCGAGCAGATCTGTTCATACGAGTTTTGCCACTCTTTCCTTCTGTCTGGAGTTCCCATAACCCCTCGCTGCTGTGTCGTACACGGGAGGCACATTTAGCTTGGGCGGGAGTCCACCACAGCACCTGACTGGTTGTTAGGGAATGTAATGAGAAATGCCAGCGTTCACCAGGAAGATGGAGTGCGGCAGCTTGTGCCTGTGAGGTTGGTCCGTTACGACCCAGTTTATGGCGGTACGGCTGATGGCAGCTTAGTCACACCACCACAGAGGGGCTTCCTGGTGCTACCGTACACATTTATTACACTCACACATTACAAAATAAGAAAAAAAATAACAATGCACTATTTCCATGATGCATCACTTCACTGGTCTTTTAAATACACAGGTCAACATGAAACTGCATTCGCAACCCATTTTAGTCTATAATGTGAAGTACTTCAGAGTGAAACGTACAATTGCTGATTGTATCCACTGATTGGACAATCAACTGGATCTTGAAAAGGTGTTCCAATGTGAGTGAGATGTTTGGATGGGAAAGGGTTAAAAAAAAGATTGGTGATATCAGCCAAAGACATTTTAATGAAAAATTACCAAGACAAACATTATATATATATATATATATATGCCACAAAGTTTGGTTTTACTGAGTGTAAAATAAAATAAAAGATGTCTATTTATTTAAAGTTATCATTTTTTTAAAAAAAGTTGGTGTATGAAAGAAAAGAAAAGAAAAGAAATCAAAACATATGCATCTAAATATATTTGTTGCTTTTGAGTTTAAACTTTTGTCAGATCTTCTGTTATTAAAACACAGCAGTATTGAGCTCTATCGCCAATAAGAGAGAAAGCAACATCCAGGCATGGAGACAACCTTCAGGTTCAGCAGGGCACATCAAATTACAGAAAGTCCTTCAAACCGGACAGAGCGTGTACAGAGAACAAGAACAAGGGGATTATGGGAAGACACAAAGACATTAAAGGTCAAAAGACCATTGCGTGGACAAAGAAAGAGAGACACAGAGAGTGAGACTGTGTGTGACTTTAAGAGTGAACCATATCTATCTATAAGGAGAAGTCCTACAATAACATATAGGTCCAGGGGTTTGGGAGTAACCTGAAGTCAACATGCAATCAAAACCGATCCTATTTACCTATACAGTGGTGGCCAAAATGATTAGAACACTAGTATGTTCACCAGCTAAAAATGGTTTTAACTCAGTTATTTCTATAATTTGCTGTAGTATGTCAGTAGGAAATATCATTTTACATTTCCAAACATTCATTTTGCCATTAATTGTTATAATCCAGTGAGATTTTTGTTTCCACAAGGAGTTTGACAGCAGCCAGATCTGATCTGATCATCATCCAGTCTGTCTGGAATGACATGAAGAAACAGAACAAACAGAGACAGACTCAATCCAGAAGAACTGTGGCAACGTCTCCAAGCTGCTTCAAGAAACCTACCTTCAAAGCTACAGTACTGTTAAAAGTTTAAGGCACTTGTGTAAAAATGCTGTAAAATGAGGATGCTGTCAAAAATAATGTCATAAATATATTTTCTTTATCAATTAACGTCTATTAACTAAATTAAATCAACATTTGGTGTGATCATCCTTTGTGTTTAAAGCAGCTTTTGTCAGGGTTTTTAGTAAGTGTTTTGACTGCTGCAGTTTGATTGTTGCAAGATTTATTTTAATTTTCTTTTTAAATAATTATAGCTTTTCATTATTCTCACAAACCCTCTGCAGTTCCTTCATGAACCCCAGTTTGGGAAACTTTGTTTATTGCACTTCATGATATTAACAACAATGAAAGGAATATATTTTATTTCTCTTTGTTCTCATCTATCTATCTATCTATCTATCTATCTATCTATCTATCTATCTATCTATCTATCTATCTATCTATCTATCTATCTATCTATCTATCTATCTATCTATCTATCTATCTATCTATCTATCTATCTATCTATCTATCTATCTATCTATCTATCATATGAGTTTCATATACCATTTTATGTTATATTTATGCCTGTGTTTATCAATGGAAACAAATTTGTGTGCTAAAGTTTTGATCCTTACTGTTTTGGTGCCACATACGTGCTGCTCTGAAGTCATTTATACAGCTGTATTCAATTCAAAGACATTTCCCTTCCAAACAACTTCAATGTGTTTAACTCAGTTTGTAGTCTCAGTTTCAAAGTAGCTTCCTCAATGCTGTTCATCTCAGATAACAGGACTTTCTGACACACACACACACACAGACACACAGAAGTACATGCCATCGACGCTCCATCTGCGTCATTCCCTTGCAGCAAAACCGAGACTCGCTCGCTCTCTCATTCTGTCTTTTTAAAGTCTCTTTTTACCGAGTGGCCTTTGGAGGTGGCAAAAACCCATTTGTTTAGGATCTAATCTATTTTGCCGCTCGCGGAAAACAAAGGAATCATTAGAAGACTTTTCCGAACGCAGAAACGTTTGTTTCCCAAGCATTCTGTAATTCGATTCAACTCCTCAAATAGAGCATGTAATTCATTTAGGGGAAAACATTGTCCAATTGCAATGGTAAGCCGGTGTGGCGGCACTTTCGCGTAAACAGAGAGGAAACGGCAGCTTCGCCCGGATCACAGTATTCTCTAATCCGCTCTCACTCATCCACGCAGGATAATTACCAGGCTGAAAGGGACTTCTCTCGACGTTATTTTAAATAATGAGCCACACAATGGCTCAGGGAGAAGCTTTTCTTTGGAGAAACAGCCCAGATATGCCTGCTGAGGTTTCATAAGCAGTCTTCCGGCTCCAGATGAGAACACAGCAGCATGTCTGATCACTGAGAGCTATTACACGAGGAAGCAGGCTTTACTACTCTTCAGAATGAGCTCATGTGTGGGAGGATGTGTTCACAGCCCTATAAACACACTACGGCCCTTTAATATCCTTAAAGGTGCACTATGATTGTAAGTCGAGCATCGCTGCTATTAATGCTCAGATTTGGGGTTATGGATTTGAGCAAACACTTAACATTAAGTATTAACCTTCAGCGCTTGTTTTGTGCATTAGGTTAACCGCACACTGTTTATGGTTTAGATGCAACATTAATATTGAGTTCAGCTGATGCATGTTTACGGATACTCTACCACTTTCTATTCATTAAAGAATCCAGAAGAAACAAATATGGCTTCAACAAAATGTTAAGCAGGACAACAGTTTTCAACACTGATTATAATCAGAAATGTTTCTTGAGCAGCAAATCAGCATATTAGAATGATTTCTGAAGGATCATGTGTCACTGAAGACTGGAGTAACGATGCTGAAAATTCAGCTTCGATCACAGGAATACATTTTTAAATATATTTAAATGGAAAACAGTTAAAGTTGTAATAATATTTCACAATACAAATGCAGCCTTCACTGAAAAAAAATTGACTTAGAAATTGCTAGAAAATTTCACAAATATCTACAAGTAAAACTGAATTAAATATGAAATTTTGAAGCAGACTGAAATTGTATTTTCTTGTAAACCGTTCTCTAATAATGTTTTATTTAAGATTTTTGAAAAATCTAAATATAGGACATTATTATGGAATTGGACCAATAGAATAGAAATGGGCAGCAATTTAAACATATTTTAAACAAACAAATAAATAAATAAATAAATGTTAATGTATGAATCCAGCAGGTAAAATAATGGAATGTAGTGCACCTGCACTTTCAATTTTTCCTTATGCTGTCTTTACCTTAATGTTTGAATCAGATGCACAACAGCTGTCAGAGGTTTTATTAAATTCATCTTCTATTTTCTTTATTATGATATGTAACCATAACTGTTTTTATTATTATTATTATTATTATTATTATTATTAAAAAAAAGAAGTTGTACCAACACCAAACTTGAACACTAAACTATATATCAGCTATTCTGCATTTTGATTGTGTCTTATCCAATCAGAATTCAGAGTCTGAACTGTCCGTTTCACTTTTTTAATCTTTAAAAGAAGCCTCAAGCAATCAGTGGCAAACTAAGCTGCATGTAGCCGAGGAAGGCCGATTTAATTTGCGAGGTGCTTAAGAGGGCCGAACTCTGGAGACACAAGGGTCCTTTTGAGCAGGCAGGGTGGTGCGTCTGGTGCCTGGCCACTATCATCCCTGCAATTACAACACATGCAACATGGCCCAGAGCAACTAATCCACCCTTAATCTGCATCTCACCCCTCGGGGAGAGACAGCTGCCGTTATCAGCCTGACACTCGCCTCTCCAGACGCTAAAAACAACTTCAAAAGGACACGCACGTAATAAACTTGCTCTTGCTCTAATACTGACTGTCCCAAACTGTTCATCCTTCAAAGAGATGATTACTGATGATTCCTGTTCCGTCATGCTTTACTTGAAGCCTGAATGCGCATTAAAAAGGTATGGATGATGCTTTTCAATGAGCACTGGATGCATTATATCTTACACAGATATTTGCAACCTGACAGGTATAATAAATCATGCTGCTTTAGTCAGTTAAATTCAGATAAAAGGGGGTGATGACATCATGTACACATCATTACTCTACAGTAGATATATTATTATTATTATTATTATTATTTATTACGTTTAAATGCTCATTTTTTATTTTATAGCAAAATAATAATACTATTTTTTTTGTTTTTAAATACGTAATAATAATAATAATAATAATAATAATAAGTATTATTCTTATTCTTATCATTATTATTGTTGTTGTTGTGCAATACATTTTATAGTAAAATACTATTTTTTTTTATTTAACCAGGACATAGATTATTATTGTAAAATTTAATAGTAGTAATAATAACAATTGTTATTATTGTTGTTATTATTATTGTTATTATTATTATTATTATATTGATTATCAATACTATTTCAGTCATTTAAATTCACACACAGTTACACTAGAATAAGGGACTAGAATATCTTAGAAACCTCTTTTTTAAAAAATGAATGCATGCAAAATACACGAATGTTTTGTATTAGCGAGACAGATTGATTCATATATTGATTGATTGATTGATTGATTGATTGATTGATTGATTGATTGATTGATTGATTGATTGATTGATTGATTGATTGATTGAGACTGACTGACTGACTGACTAACTGATCGATCAATCGATCGATTGAAATGAATTATTTTATTCATCAAGGACGCAATAAATTGATCAAAAGTGACAGTAAATACATTTATAATGTCATAAAGCATTTTTGTTTTAAATATTTAAAAAATGTTTTATTCATCAAATAATGTTGGTGTCTATCCAGACACCTTCATCAGCTGTAAAAACAGGAAGTAACTCTGGCAAATATATCCACAAATGTCCATAAAAAGTATTATGGTGTCCACAAAAATATTAGGCAACTGTTTTCAACATTGATCATAAGAAATGTCCCTTCACCAAAACTCAGCTTTGCCATCACATAAATAAATTACATTTTAATATGTATTAAAATAGAAAACATTTAGTTAAAATTGTAATAATATTTCACAATATTACTGTTTTTTGCTGTACTTTTGATCAAATAAATAAAGTCGTGGTAGCATAAAAGTTCTTTGAATGTTTTTTTTTTTTTTTTAATTGTCACATAAGTGTAAAATTACCTCAAATAAAAGGAAGTGATGACATCCTGTACATCATGTACCCATTTAATTTGTAAAGGTGCATTTAGATGGTGTCCCTCAAAAGAGAGCCAGTTCTGGTCAGAGAGGAACAGTGGAAGTTTCGTTAGACTTTAATCCCTCTGAATCTCAAACATGGATTTATATATGTGAAAAAAGCGGCTCTACATTTGCAGTGATACTGGCCTGCTGCACAGAGCACTCACCCGCAGACAGAGGAGCTGTTAGCATGACATCCTGCTGCGTCTTAACACCATGTTCTGTGTTCCCTTCATTTCTACTCCTTTGGCTTCTTGCATTACACATGACAATAAAGACATGGAAAGAAAAATCACAAAGGAGATCTCAATCATTTCTCTGACAGCAATGGGATTCAACAAAGAGCAAATTGAAACTTTCTTTCCCTTATGTAAAGATGTCAACCGTGTCTCAAACTGTGCATTTTACCAATGTTTGTGATCAAAACTGAGATATCTCAATATAAACTCAAACTTCCATTCAAATTGTCTCATTTGTGACTGTGTGAGGAAAATATTAGAAGAAATGTCCCAAATGAAGTTTGGGCTACAAATATGCCAACATCGGATGATTAAACATTTGCAATAATTAATACATAATGACCCTAGCTATAATTAATTGATATAAAACCAAATTGCTTTGTGTTCTTTTACACGTGCAATTTTTGTGTTTCCAGCATCTCTGGAAATGCTGCTCCACACAAACTCATCTTCCCATTTTCCCAAACTTGTAATGAAACACACTTATAAGCCAGCTGTTGAGAAGAGAAGCTTCAAGGCCTCCCTGCAGTTTTCTGTCAGCTGTTTTAATGTTTGAAAATGAAGAAATCAAGACAGCCAAGAACATTAGCATTGTAATTTTACAGTTATACTGTAAAACAAAATGATTATTATTAACGTTTTCATTTTACTGTATATAAACACTACAATAGCATTGTTTTAATACTATTTTAAATACTACTATCAACTATTTAAATGCTACTTCAAATCCAAATTTGTAAGTTTTACCACAAATTTGTTAAAAAAATATATTTACCAGTAGTAGTAGTAGTACTAGTACTGCTACTATTACTACTAATAATAACAATAACAGAATTTTCTTTTTTTTCATTTTATAGCAAATACTATTTTTTATATATATATTATTAATGTTGGTTGGTTGATTGAAACCATTAGTTAAAACAAAAACAACAACAACAAATGTTTAACAGCCAATTTCTCAAACATCCATCTGCATATACAATAATATTCAGTATGGAACAGAAGCTGCAAGAAACTGATTAATTAGTGAGACAAGGTTTGAATCTGACCCCAAAAAACTTTCACAAAGTGTCTGTTGAACTCAAACTCGCAGGTGGCCTGAAACCCAGTGTACTTTGTTCTTCTTTATGCACTGCTACCACGCGAGACTCTCTAATTTGCCTGTAATGCCACAAGACCTCTTTGTGTGTTGCTTCTTTGCAGTATGGATCCCATGGTGAGTCGATTCTAAGAATTCTGGGTAAAACCACGCAACCTCAGAGATTACAAAGAGCACACACCGAGTGAGGCGAACGGGAGTGAACGAAAATCAGCAGAACGCTAGTTAACAAGCTTGTTCTCCATTAGGAAATTAGAGGGAATTTATTTTCTTCTCCTCGGATCCCATCGGGGGGATCACGGCCCTCGCCGCTCGCGGTCCTGTCTCGCTCATTGTTTTCAAACGCTCTCCATTCTCCTTTCGGCTTCCTCTGTCATTTGCACTCTCTCCGAGACACTTTATTAATGAATTGGAAGATTGTTATTTCTGATACGCACATCAACCTTGAGACAAAAGAGGGAATAAGAGCGAGAGCGCTAGTGAAATAAAGCAGCTTCATTTGCATCAGCAGATCTGAGACACATTCAGTGGGAGCTAAAGTCTGAGTTTGACTGACATGATACCGCAGGCAAAACCAGGGAAAAAAGCCCTCCGTTCCCTGCGCTTAGAAACACTTGTCATGTGTGCTTTTACACACAGGCGTAGATTCACAGGTGGGGCTTTCTTAAATCAACACTGAAAAGAATTTACTATGAGACACGGGTAAATGAGGCTTTGAGTGCTTCTGGTTTCCTGTTAGAGAACTCATGAGTCACGCAGGTGATGCTGAACTTTTAATTTGAATTTAATTAGAAGAGTGTTAAAGGAATATGTTGTTGGTTACTACGTGAATGAATTTGTGCCTCTGGGTTACAGCGAGACACTTATATTGGAAGTGAAAGGGGCCAATTTGTAAACACCAGAAATAGCTAATGCAAAAATTTGAATTCTCTCATTATTTACTCGCATTGCTGTTGTGCAAAATCTGTCTGACTTTCTTTTAAAGAATGCAGGGAACACTGAAGCTATTTGATTTGCATTGCATGTACAACAATAGAACAATAATAAAATAATAACAACAACAACAACAACAATAATAAAGATATTTTCCACAGAAGAAAGAAATACAGGTTTGAATGACATGAGGAAAGTAAATGATGATGATTTTTATTTCTGGATGAACTCCCTTTAAAATTCTCTCTTGTTTCAATAATATAGCCACAAGATGTAAACAATATGCTTGTTAAAGAGATGAGAAAAAGAAAACAATATAAAAACAAGGTTTGTTTGTTTGTTTTTGGTAGTTATATGCAAATGCTGTCATACGGTCTTGTATTGAACCCAGAACATTCTTTTAATTGTGGACAAGTGCAATGCTTCTGAAATTAATAAACATATTAAATGAATGATCACCCCAATTTAGTAATTTACTCAACTAAACATCTGCAAATATATGTATGTATTATATACATACAGTGCCCTCCACTAATATTGGCACCCTTGGTAAATATGAACAAAGGCAGCTGTGTGTTTATCTTCTTGATCTTTCATTCAAAATATTCCCACAATTCTAAACTTTCATTAAAGTAAAACAATTGAAAGTGGAGGGAAACTCACTTTATGAAATATGTTTATCTCCCAATGCATGTTGGCCACAATATAATCTTATGAGTAAAATATCTCTGAAGTATATTCCCATTCATATTTACATATTTATCTCTTGTCAGGTGTTCTCCAAACTCATCAGGAGAAAACTCAGAACTGTTATCTTGGGGAAAGGACTTTGCAATAATTGGACGTCAATATCTGTGGCCAACATGAACTATAGAGAAAAACATTTATTTCATAATCAGACTTTCCCCTCACTTTCAATTGTTTTACTTCAATAATAGGATAGAATTTTGCAATTTTTTTTAATGAAAGATCTAAAGAATAAACAGATGCAGATTTATTTTCACAGCCACCTCTCCTATTTACCAAGGGTGCTAATATTAGAGGGCACTGTATATATAGTATACATGCACACAAAACTCAACTGATGTGTGATAACCGTTGTGTGTTTTGCACCAGAAGTCATACTGAACAGAATCAAATGTCATAATTTCAAATTAAGTAAATGAGTCAACTGTGTTATTTGCAATCGAAAACATAATATAATTTATCATAAATGCAATCCACCTTATAATTCAATGAATTAAGTATTAGATTAAATAAGGATTCATAAACATTTATAGAGTTGCTGATACGTTACAAATTTTTTAGATGCTGTCAGTACATTAATATGTATGTTTCAGTGTCTATGTAAACACATAAGTAATTGTATGTGTGACAGAATATATACAAATACTCATGATATAGGAATGTATGGATAGAACTAGCAAAGAAACACTTAATTTTAAACATTATGAAAGCATGCATATAGCATAGGCAGGGTTGCACACAAGTTTTTCAGCCTGGTTCTCATAAGAGCACCTGGAGATTTGGTTTGGCCTTTACACTGCACATAGTGTGACCCATTAAATATAACTATTAAAAAATAATAATAATAGTGCTAATAATATTATTGCACTTTATTTAGTTTTTTTTTTTTTATAAAACAATAAACAAACTAATAAAGTGGGATAATACTATTATATTTTAAAATAAAAAGGGATTATTAAATTAAAAACACTATAATTTTTACTTAAAAATAAAATGATAAAATTAAATTAAATTTCATCATTTTCAAACTTTAAAATCAGAAAGCTTTTATTTTGGCGGGCTGCCGGCAAGTAAGTATATGTGCTGCCAGTTAAAGAGCATCAGTGAATGAAATGTCACAGTTTTGCTCTCTAAATTAATGCTTTCAGTTCGAATTGAAATCAGTATTACAATTTGTTGATCTAAAATGGTAATTGTGCATTAACAGCAGTCAACTATGTCGGTACGCAAATGAGCGGTCTGGACTTATTTACAGAGTGTTTTTTTTTTTATTATTATTTTGGTCACACGCATAGGCGGAGCATGTTATTCAAATTCTTTATGGTACTTGAAGCTCAGCTGGTCACCAAAGATTGATTTTTGATGAACCAAGCAGGATGTTGAAATCATGCTGTAGAGTCGGAGTGGCAGGGAAAACGAGAAGCTCAGTCTTTGCCAGGTTGAGCTGCAGGAGATGTTCCTTCATCCATGCCGAGATGTTTGACAGGCAGCCTGAGATCCATGCAGCTACTATTGGATTGCCTGGTTAAAATGAATGATAGAGCTATGTGTCATCAGCATAGCAATGGTAGGAGAAACCATGTGCTTGTATAATGGGTCCCAGTGATGTAGTGTATATGGTGAAGATGAAACCCTGTGGCCAGTTGATGTTCTTTGGATACCTCTCCTCCCCTGGAAACCCTGAAAGACCTACCTGTGAGATAAGATTCAAACCAGTGGAGTGCAGATCCTGTGATGGTAGACAGGAGAATCTGATGATTCACAGTATCAAACGTGGCAGATAGATCCAGCAGAATAAGAACTGATGATTTGAAATCAGTTTTCACAATCTGCAGGGCTATAGTAAAGCAGTTGAATGGCCGCTTCCGAAACCTGATTGGTTAATGTTCAGTTGGTCATTCTGTGAAATAAATAATGTAACTGTGTCTATAAAGATGTGAACCAAATGGTTCATTCTATTAGAATAACAAAGGAACAGCATTCCTCAGGAACGTCTTGTAGATTGCAGGATCTCCAGCAGGAAGGTCCTAACAGTATTGTTTATAGCCCTTTTGTCTTCAGGTATAAATTTCTATCCCACAGACAGAACTTTGGGAGAAGCTAGGATTCACAAGGGATTGTTTGAAGGAAGACATGCTTACATCGCTATTGAAGAACTGCTACACTACCATCTTCAATAAATTGTCCCCACAAAAATTTTGGTCAAGCCTTAATTCTTTGTATTAGAGAAATCTAGTACATTGGTGTGCCACCCAAAAGACTGCTCGCAAATATACAGTAAATATGATGATACAATACAAATATGATGGGGCAACTTTTTAGGTTAGAAGGGGTAGTATGCACAGGCCTGTCTAGACAGATATTGTCTTGACAAGAAGTTAAAGTGGATCATAAAGTGTCAGTTGTTGTATATACATCCAGAAATGAGAAATGGGTGGGTGAGGGAAGAGAGGATGACACTACAGAGGAAAGATGGAAGGGTGAAAGGGAGCGTAGGTTTTGCCTAAAAGTAACTGGTAGAGGAATTGTTGGCACACAGGTAGTAGATGTCTAGAAGTTTCACCAAATGTTGTCTGTGATACAATTGCATGTGTGAATTAAGTCAAGCTGGTTGCCTGATTTGTTAGTGCTTGTGGTGGTAAGCTATTTGAGATTGAATGAAGCTTGGAGTGGAAGTGGACGTCTGCAGCGTAAGGCTTCTCCAGATGGATTTCGAAGTCACCAAATACTACAAGTGGACTGCCATCCACAGAGAATGAGGACAGCAATCCATACATCTTCTCTATGAAGGTGCCCAGTTGACCAGTAAGGTGATAAATCATTACAATATGGAGTTTAACAGGAGCTGTTACCATAATAGCATGAAACTCAAAATAATTTTTATTGCATAGGGAAGAGTGGGTTGAGTATTTCCAATTAATAGAAATAAGAAGACCAGTACCCTTCCAACCTGATGTTCCCAACCCAACTTTGAGAATAGATTAACGGCGATATTTATTTTATCGCCCGATAAGAGTCTCACGTTAACGCAGCACGTTAACGCCGATAACGGCCCACCACTAATATATATATATATATATATATATATATCCCGGAAATATATGAAAACAGGCTTTTATTGTGGACTATTGTAAATGCTGTGATACTGTGATGCTCAGATACTGTTATTTTCTTCTCACATTGCTGATTTCACCATTAACTCTTCACCTTAACGGTCTATGTTTTTGTATATGGTATCGTTGTAATCCTTGACCATCAAAACATAGGGGTAGACATCACCTTGTCTGTGTTATCATGTTTGGTTCAGGAGATATGACACAAAATAGATAATTTGGTTATGGCGTAAAGTAAAATGGTCGCCATGGCAACCACCAGGAATTTGCCATTTCTCCATTTCTGAAAATGTTCAGGGCCCTAACCTGTACAATTGTGCCAAGTTTCATGCTTTTATGAAAAAGTGAACATATCACCTAAAATTTTGCACATATCACTTGGACTATTAATAGATTTGACTGCTTTTAGCCTGACCCTGGAGTTGGTTCACCCTCCGCCTATGGTTGCACATGTGCACCTGTGTACATCTTATGCGTACCACCCCTGTCTATAGGTCTTAACTTGCACAAGAGAAAGTACTTCCTGCGGCAATGCACATAATGACCAAATGCACGCCTTAAACAGACAAGCCACTTTGAAATAAAAGTATCGGCCAAATGACTAGACGTAAGTTGATGGTCACAGTTCCAAAGTTTCAGCTGAACGGTTGAATAGTCAGTGTGTGGGCACAGCTCACGCCGATGCCACCGTGAGCCTGATATTTGCCATCTGTCTCATCAGCAGCGGCAGCATTCAGCGTGTTCAACAGTGCACCATAATGAGCCTTAATTACACCTAGAGCTGTACGGCGATAGAGGTCAAAATCAATGTCTTTACCGATGCCTTAACCAAACGACTGCCTTCCATCAGCCGGAGTTTAACTCACCCTCGGGAACTTTAAGACAAAACGACCTCATTAAGACTGAGAAAACTGGCAAAACGAAATAACTTTTCAAAAGAACGGTAGAGATTGTCTCTGAGCTCTTTGGATTGCTATCTGATGCCACTTGAGGAGCCTCGATACATTGCTTAAACCATTATCAACAAATCAAAATACTATGTTTTACTGTACGAAATGACTGTTAAATCTTGTAAAATGCTTTTATAGCGTTTGACTGCAAGATGTTCAGCAAGTGTGGTTTTATTTATGTGTGTTTACACATCCAATAACAATCCACATGAGCATTTTCTCTCTCTTCAGTTTCTCATTTCTTTTATTACTGGTGAAACGGTCACAGCATTCTCATTTACCAGTAGTAATGAGTTTTAAATTAAATTCTCATACTGAATGAATAAAAAGGAAACCAAACAGATACACGAGATCATCACATTGTGACTGAAAATATGGCAAAATAACATCGGGGTCTATTGGGGGGGGGGGGGGGGGGTTCATACCAGTTTATCTGGCAAAGGCCTAATGCAGCCTGTGTTTTAAACCATGGAAATGTTAAGCATCAATCTAATAAGAATATCAGACAATTGTGTAATGGGGTAATACACTTAAGTTTAAAATAAAATAATGTCAAAAACATCCCCCAAAATAGTCATAACATCAAAAACATCATGTCTATACAGCTTGTACACAATATTTCAGTTTTCTAAACTTTTTTTTTTTTCAAGGAAAAACAGTTTTCTGCAAGAAGCTTGCACATCTTTGTTTGAATATGCAGAAGTGCACATAATATTTGAGAATTTGAAGATGCATATAAGAAGTTGCACATAAGATTTAAGAAGTTGAGTTTTGAGAAGTGAGAACTTTCCTGTTTTACTATCCTTTCAAATAATGGGACAGTTTTGGCCCTTTTTTTTTTTAGTAGTACTGCGAATATCCTGAAGACAATTCTAAGACAGCAAGCAACTGAGCATGACATTATCAGCCCGATACTGCCTATACATTACAAACCACAGTAATAAAACCACCCAAGCACATTACAGTAATCTCACAGTCAACTGCAACATCCTGATATTTCTTTGTACACACAACAAAAGCCGGTGTTGTGTAAGTGGGCATGAACGTGTGTTTACGTGTGTGTGGTTATAGGATTCTGATTGTTAACATTGTACAGCTCTGGATGATAATAAGCACCACAAGCGAAGTCATAATGGATTCTTCTGCTCTTATGGCTTTTGGCGGGGTAGAGGTGGGGGGTCCCACAGTTGCCTTTATCTAACAGTCATTTGTGAAATTGGGAGGGCAAAAGCTGGTATTGATTCCATCCTTCAGATGAGAGCGCACATCAATGGAAAACATCAAGCGGCTGAAGTGCCTATCAGCTGAAACCTGACCCCGAGCCCAGCGATAATGACAATAATGACTCATCCCGCACATTCACTTCCTCCCGCTCTTTCTTTGAACATTTCCCTTGTTTCTCTCTCCTGTACCAGAGTACATTAGTCAGGCGCAGTCATCACATCGTACTGTATATGAGTTCTGGTCTGATCTATTTATCCATCCATCAATTCACCGTATCTATTCATCCATCCAATCTATTTATCCATCTATTTATCCATCCATCGTATCTGTTCATCCATCGTACCCCTTCATGATACCTATTAATTCATCCATTGTATCTATTCATTCATTCATTCATTCATCCATCCATCCATCGTAGCCATCCATATATCGTACCTATTCACAAATCCATTAAATCTATTCATCTATCTATCCATACATACATCATATCTAGTCATTCATCGAATCTAATTCTCCTTTCATCCATCGATAGTATATATTCATCCATCTATCATCCATTGTACCCATCCATCCATTTCTTTTCATTTATCCATCCATCCATTCATCTATACATCACACCCCTCCATCATATCTATTCATTCATTCATCCATCCATCAATATCTATTCATCCATCCATCTTCCATCCATTCATTTACTGTATCTATTGATCCAGCCATTGTATCTAGTCATCTATCCATCCATCATATCCATTCATCCATCCACCTTCCATCCATCCATTTATTGTACCTATTCATCCATCCATTCACCCATCATCATCCATCGTATATTTTCATCCATCCATTCATTCATCGTATCTATTCATCCATCCACTCATTTACTTTATCTATCCATCCATCGTATCGATTCATCCATCCATCCATAGTACTGTATCTAGTCATCCAGACATTATATCTATTCATCCATCCATTCATTATATATATTCATCCATCCATTGTACCCATTCATTTATTGTATTCATCTATTCATCCTGCCATCATCCATCATATCTAATCATCCATCCACAATAACTATTCATCTATCCATCATCCATCCACCCATTGTATTTATTCATCCATCAATCAATCCATTAACCATCCATAGCCTATAAACCTACAAATGCCAAGGCTTTAAGAAAACAACAAAAATCAAAACCTTCAAACAATGCATTGTCAGGTCAGACATACTGTACAGTTAAGAATTAGCTCTATTAATGTAAATTTACTTAAATTGTACATCCTTACAATCAAATTCAAACTGCAATCTTACATTCTTTTTGATAGCTCAATTTAAATTCAATTAAAAAAAAAAAACACTCATTCAACTAAAATATTTTTTTTTTCCCCCAGAAGGCTGATATTTCCTTAAAGGCAGCCAAAACATGCCATTTTGAGAAAGTTCTTGCCATTTTTGTCAGATGGCAGCATTCAACAATAAGAATGGCTGGAGGCCAGTGTGAGAGAGGTTAGAGCCAGTGGACAGAATGTCACTTGACAAATGAGTGAGCAGGAGCACAAACAAGAGAGAGATGTACACACTGAATTGGTTATTGCATTTAAAAACAGCTAGATGAAGTGCAACAAATGGAATGAAATGCAAAAGTTGTGAGTCACATTTTTTTTTTTTAACTCAAACTGTTCACAGAGTACAGAAAAAAACAGTGAGACATGACCAAAGACATTCAAGCATCTGGATGAATTGTTTCACGAATTGTTTCAGCATCTGGATGAATTGTTTCTTGCAATAATGCATGTACATATACTGTATATAGACACGTACATTCATGAACTTTGAGTAACCGTATTAAATTCATAAAATAAAACTAATAAAAACACTCATATACATGCATGCATTCATGTGTATATATACACTTCCACCATTACCCACTGTGTGACGCCTCAAAGAGAGAGCTAGAGAGATTCTAGCTTAAAAAGTAGATACTGCAAACAGAGAGAGGTTTGACAAGCTCACGAAGGCGAAGTCATTATTGGATGAAACAAACAAAGTCTTCCAATAAGAAAGGATATGTTTATTTAGTTTTATTATTTGAATTTAATAGGGTTACTCAAGGTCCTGCATCAGCTCAATAAATCCTTACCACCACAGTCATTAGAGAGCGGAAATTGATCCATTATTTCAAAGTCCTCCTTTGGCGAGTGGCCATATCTCCATATCCTGTTCCTCCACATCCTGGATATTCTGCTGAAGAAACATAATCGTGATCCTTCCAGACACTCAACAATGACATCTTTGTGCTGTTCTAATGCTATTATGGCACTCTCGAAAAGAAAACTTACCTCCCTAAGCAGTTTAACTTGCTGTACAAACACTGACTGTCCAATTTAGGTTGGAAAAGTTTAGGGATACAGCAAAGCATGCAAGACTTTTTAAGTGCCTTAAAAAGAGAGGTGAAAATAAAATAAAAGGCCAGTTTTTTTATGCTCACTGTTTTACAGGCATTGGTAAATAAGGTAAGACACACAGTCATGGCCAAAAATATTGGCACCCTTGGTAAATATGATCAAAGAAGGCTGTGAAAATTAATCTGCATTGTTAATCCTTTTGATCTTTTATTTAAAAAATTCACAAAAATCTAACCTTTCATTGGATAATAAGAATTTTAAATGGGGGGAAATATCATTATGAATTAAATATTTTTTCTCTAATACACATTGGCCACAATTAACGGCACCCTTTAATTCAATACTTTTTGAAACCTCCGTTTGCCAGTTTAACAGCTCTAAATGTTCTCCTATAATGCCTGATGAGGTTAGAGAACACCTGACAAGAGATCAGAGACCATTCCTTCATCCAGAATCACTCCAGACCCTTTAGATTCACAGCTCCATGTTGGTGCTTCTTCTCTTCAGTTCACTCATTTTCTACAGGGTTCAGGTCAGAGGACTGGAATAGTCCAGCTTGGTTTTGTGCTCAGTGACCCATTTTTGTGTTGTTTTTGAGGTTTGTGTTTGGATTATTGTATGGTTGGAAGATCCAAACATGGCCCATTATAAGATTTCTAACAGAGTCAGTCACTTATTGATTTTTTTATCTGTTGGTATTTGATAGAATCCATGATGCCATGTGTCTAAACAAGATGTCCAGGACCTCCAGCAGAAAAACAACATCAAAAATACAGCAGTACATTTCATTGTACACATGGGGTACTTTTTATCCCTGTGTTCACCAAACCCATCTTGAGTGTTTGCTGCTAAAAAGCTAATTTTTTAGTTTCATCTGACTATAGAAGCCAGTCCCATTTGAAGTTCCAGTCGTGTCTGATAACTGAATATACTGGAGTTTGTTTTTGGATGAGCTATGAGAATTTTTCTTGAAACCCTCCCAACAACATATGGTGATGTAGGTGCTGTCTGACAATTTTTTTTTAAAGGTTTTCTGACCCCGAGACTCAACTATATTCTGTAATTCTCCAGCTGTAGTCCTTGGAGAGTCTTTAGCCACTCAAACTCTCCTTCTCACCGTGCATTAGAACGATATAGACACACGTCCTCTTCCAGGCAGTTTCGTAACATTTTATGTTGATTGGAAATTCTTAATTATTGCTCTGATGGTGAAAATGGGAATTTTCACTGCTCTAGCTCTTTTCTTAAAGCCACTTCACTAATTTGTGAAGCTCAATTATCTTTTTCTGCACATCAAAAATATATTCTTTGGTTTTTCTCATTGTGATGGATGATTAAGGGAATTTGGGCTTTGTTTTCCCTTCTATTTATATATCTGTGAAACAGGAAGCCATGGCTGGATAATTTCATGTTCATAATCACCCCGGAGTGCTCAAAATGGTGAATATGAATAGGAATATACTTTAGAGATATTTTACTCATAAGAATTTCTAGGAGTGCCAATACATATGTCCAACGTGTATTTGAGAAAAACATTTATTTCATAATGATATTTCCCCCCATTTTAAAATCTTATTATACAATGAAAGGTTAGATTTTTGTGAATTTTTAAAATAAAAGATCAAAAGGATTAACAATGCAGAATAATTTTCACAGCCTTCTTTGATCATATTTACCACGGGTGCCAATATTTTTGGCCATGACTGTAAGGTTATTTCCTTGATCTCATCACTTTAACAAGTCTCAAACGACACACTCTAGACCATGCAGTCTGTTCACAAACCATCTGATGCATATTCCATGAAAAATGGCATATTCCATGAAATATGATACAAAGTTCACAACAATGAGTTAGTTGAACACTGCAAGAAAAATGATTTTCTTACTAAGTATTAGTCTTGTTTTCCAGTACATAAATACTTAAATCAAGATGCATTTACTTGAAAAGCAAAATAGCCTAAAATAATAGGTCTTATTTTCTGAACAATTTATCAAAATTGAGTTTTTGCTAATAATGGGGTAAGAAAAATAACTATGATACTATGCTTGTTTGATACGCAATAACTTTTTTAATTGTTTTCTGAAATAAGGTAAAAACTGGATGTAAAAACAAAAAATTACGGTTGAGTGAGTCAAGCAACCTCTTCCTGTCTAAGTGAGCAGTTATTGGCCAGAATAAATGGATTAGACTTTATGCTGATCTGAAATGTCTTATTATACTACACTCCAGCTAACTTTCCCATGAAAGGGAAATGAAACAATAAGCTTCCAAATAATCAATCTGCCGTTCCAATAATGGCACAACAAACAGCATTAATATGGTGTTATGACCCAGATCACGTAAAAACTTACATAATTGAGCATATATTATGTGTTCAGCCACTATTAAGTCTATAAAACCAGAGAGGCATTAAATATGAACTCGAATAGCTCTAATATGAATAATATGTACACAAACTCTGTTTACACTGTAAATTAAATTCTGGCAGGCTCTTTGACTGACAGCACCACTCTGAAGCTATTACCGGATGCTGGTCACACAACATGTAAAACAATTTATGGCAAACGTCAAATGAGGACACAAGCTGTCACATGGAGGAGGTGCAAGCAGAACTGAGTGTTTGATTGGCCGTTTCATGCTATCAATCAGGCACGAAGGAGTTCCGCCCATTTACATTGTACGCATGCAGAAATTATACATCAGGGAATAGTTTTATGGACTGATGCCTTTTGGTTAAAGAAACAGAAGTGAACAGGTCGTGGGGAAGTGATGTATGACGTCGTAACTTACCAGATTGCTCCGCACCATTTCCCTCTTAAACATACATGCAGGAAAGACACGGCGCTGTAAATCTCAAAGCCTGCTGGGCAAACTGGGAGGGTATAAAGCGAAGTGGATTAATGTTGTTTTTCATCATCACGGGTGTGCTGACAGGAACGAGAGAGTTTGCCATTACGTATAAAGTTCTTATATGGTGTGCAGAGGCTGGGGCCAAGAGTTTGATGACCGACTTAGTTTTTATGTTTATCTTTTCTCCACTATAAAGCTATGAAAGGCTCTGCTGATTGGGCAATGGGAACACATACCTGAAGCTGACGGGTACAGCAGCCATGTTTTAATTTGACACGGCCCTCGGGCCGTCCTGCTTTTTAATAGACCATTTGCAGAGTGTAGCTATTTATGAGCAATAAAATGGTGCCGGGCCCCCGCTGAGCCGAGGGCTGCTCTGTTTACTCTAGTTTAACTAGTGTCGTCTACTAATTTAATTTCGTCCCAAGCTGACATCCCTCCCAATGGAGCTTCCTATTGAGGTAGATTTTCAGAGCTTGCTTGCTACCTTAGTAAAGCTTCATCTTACGTTCTATGGCTAATTCATGATTAGGCTATCAAGATAATATTGCTTAAAAGTTTAAGATTGAGACAGCATGTGAAGTAGGCTACCTCTAAAACCAGCATAGGTCAAATAAAACAGACTTTATTTCAGCAGTCCACTTTAGACATTTTACTAACTATAAGTAACTTTGAAACTACATGTCATTGTCAACTCACTTTCATTAATATGCAACTACATAGCAACTACTGAGTATTAGTAGACTCTTAGGTTAATTTGAGGGTTAGGGTTGATAGAATAAACTGGCATGCATTCGCAAAGTTACTTATAGTCAGTATAATGTCTCTTAGGTCAGACTAAAGTGTTAGCAGATATTAAGCAGACAATCTACTAATACACTAAAGACTGGTAGTTGACAAGTAGTTGCAAAGATACTTAATTACTAGAATATCTGAAGTGTTACCAATAAACATTCACTTCACAATTGCACAAATGTACGTAAATACAAATGCGTTTGAGTGGTCATATGACACAGTATATCACCCAAACATTAAACTTCTGTCAAATCCTCACCTTCATGTCATTGCAAACTTCCATGACTGAAGATATTTTTAAAGATGTTTGGGTTCTAAACAATTCTGGACACCAATGACCTTTTTAATACATTTTCTTATGTTTATTGTGTGGCAGTATTAGTATTAAAGGGATAGTTCACTCAGAATTGAAAATGTCCCGTTAATTCTCTTACCCTCGGGTCATCCAAGATGTGGGTGACTTTATCTCTCTGTAGATGCGTAAAGAAGATTTTTAGCTGAAACTATGAACTTTGGTGATTCATAAAATGCAAGTCAGCAGCTACCGGCACCTGAGAGTCTAAAAAAGCATATACAGGCAGAAGAAAAATTGATAACCACTCCTCGTAATATTTTAAGGTTTTATGAAGTGAAACAATCGGTCTGAACATTATTTACAACATTATTGGATGGCCTGAGGGTGAATAAATGAATAGCAAATTGTCATTTGTGTAAACTATCCCCTTAAGGTGAGTAGTTATAAATATGTTGAAAATTTAACTAACCTGCTCAGAAAGATTGTCTTCAAACTGTTGCTCTGGCTTAACAATAATTGATCTGAAAGACACACCTAAACATATAAGACATTAATGATCACTTCAGAAACCCCTAGTGGTAAAACTGAGAATTACTCGAATATTTTGAATTAGCATTCTGATTTTAGAACAAAATAATGTATGATATCGAGCTTGCACAGCTATAAACATTTTGTGTATTTTCAGGGTTTCAGGCTGGAAATATAATCTGTATTAAAAGTACAACGTCTAAAACAATGACCCAAAACTAAAGTTTACTTACAGGACAACCAAACAAGTACATTTCATGTCAAGTCAATGTTTATCATTATAGCACATTTAAAAACTACAGAGGTTGACCCAAAGTAGTTCAAAAAACAAAATTTTCAGTTTCAAATGTAACATTATATATAAAGAAATAATAGAAAATACTAAATTTCATAAATGAACTTCTCCAATTGTCGTAACTTTTACAAATTTGAGTTATTAGGAGCTAATTTTGTTACAAAGTTTGCTGAACCCTGGTTTCATCTGAAACACAAAGACATTTGCAACATTAGGTTCCTGTGGCAGTGGTGTTGTGAGAAATGAATTACAAATGAGAAAGCTTTGAGCATGATCTGTGCATTTAAATAGACTACAAATGTATCTAATTAAAGTATCAAAAGGTAATTGGAATCAAGTGCAAGAGAACTAAAAAAAACACACACACACACACACGCAAGGCACAGGTCTCTGCACCTAATTAACGCTGACAAATTTGAATAGTGTGTATTCAGCCTTCAGAACATAAATCCATTCGGTCTCCTTTCCCCCATACTCTAATGGTTACACAACTGTCTTATTCATTTACCCTTTAAAATGTGGAAAAAAAATCGTCTGGCCTGACACAGACTGGATAAGTTCAATAACGGCAATTCCGTCACCTTTGTTCTCTCACACGAACATCCCACATTAACATTCCGAAAGAGAAGAAAGCCTTTGATTTGTGGAATGTCGGTATTCAAACTGGGAAATGCCTTTTACATATTAATTGGGATCAGTCGACTGGTGAGAAAGGGACCTGTTCCGGTTCTGTTGCGCCCTCTGTCTCTATCCTTCAACCTCTGGCACTCATCCGCCCGTTACGCACCGCAATAATAACATGAAAGAAAAACGAAGGATTCTGGAGACAGACATGGCATTATGCTGCTTTAAACAGAAGATTAAAGTCTGGGGGATGTGAAAGGAAATTTTCCGTCCAGACGGGGTGTCTGCAGTGGAATTTGCAAATTCAGAATTTATAAAGTAAGTTTACCAGCCCTCATGTGGTCAGCTGTCAGACATCGGTTGCACTGATTGTGAGAGTGGCCGTTTATCAACAGGATCTACCTGTTATCTAGTTATCTGTCTATCAAGAGATATGAAATATAAAGAATCGATTAATTCCAGTCCCTTAAAGGAACACTCCACTTTTTTTGGAAATAGGCTCATTCTCCAACTCCCCCAGAGTTAATAAGTTGAGTTTTACGGTTTTTGAATCCATTCAGCCGATCTCCGGGTCTGGCGATAGCACTTTAGGAACTACTCTCATTCCGGCGTAATAATCAAGGAACTTTGCTGCCGTAACATGGCCGCAGCAGGCGCAGTGATATTACGCAGTGCCTGAAAGTAGTCGTAATATCACTGCGCCTGCTGCGGCCATGTTACGGCAGCAAAGTTCCTTGATTATTACGCCGGAATGAGAGTAGTTCCTAATCATATCAGCCTAGAAAATCGCAACTTTTCATTGTCTGCCGGTCTTAGTACACGATAGAACTACAGAAGAGTCAAGTTTTAAATAGGAAAACTATCGAAACTCTTTGGTCATTTTTGAACGCGATGCTACTGGTCTAATCGGATTCAATGATCTATGCTAAGCTATGCTAAAAGTGCTATCGCCAGATCCAGAGATCAGCTGAATGGATTCAAAAACGGTAAAACTCAACTTATTAACTCTGGGGGAGTTGGAGAATGAGCCTATTTCCAAAAAAAGTGGAGTGTTCCTTTAATGGCTCGATTAACGATTCTTTCAGTAGTTTTCAGAAATAAATTTTGGGAAAAGAAATGGAATGCCATTGCTGAATTATTTTAAAGACTTTAAATTTAAAATCTTACATCTTATGAAAAAAACAGTCTGTAATTACACTAATTTTAAGTTTCACACTTAGTATGTGTTTTGATTCACTGCAAGGAATTTGAGTCATTTGTTTTGCTCACTAAAAAGACTTGTAATTGTAAATGGACTATAGTTATAGTGCTGTAGATTCAGTAGCAGTGTGTGGCAAAATAAATATTGCAGGAAACTCTGTTTGATTATTGTAGTTCAGAATCATTAACAAAAGAATACATTTTCTGGTTTAGGACTTTCCAGTGCAGGATATTTGTACTATTTATGTTATTATAATTTATATTACATGCACTACTGTTAAAAAATGGTGTCAGTAATTTACAATAAAGTTGTAAAAAATTGAAAGAAAATTTATATTTTTATTCAGCAAAGGCATTGACTCATATTGATCAAAAGTGACAACAACAAAAAATGGAAAAATATTTATATTTCAAAAAACAAATTATGTTCTCTTAAACTTTCATTAAAACATCCTGAAAAAAATGTATCCCCCAAAAAAAAAAAAAAAAAAAAAAAAAAATTATATATCTATATTAAGTAGAACAACTGTTTTCAACATTGATAATAATAAGAAAATTTTTTTTTTGTTTGTTTGTTTTTTGGTTTTTTTTTTAATCTTACCAACCTCAAATTTTTGAATGGCTGTGTATATGATATTCTGTACATGCTGTGTCTTTGTGTTTACACATAACTCTAGCTGTCCATGATGCAATAAAAATCCAGTTCTTACTCTGCAAAAATGAACTCTGCTTTCCTGTGGACAGAGACTCTGCTGAGCTCTGTTGTGGACGGCAGTGATCAAAGCAATAATTTGTAAAATGAGGAGTACGACTGAGCGGAACGCTTTGAAGGTGACCCCTGTGTGTGGACTTTTATCATGACTCTGCACACTAGGAGCGCCCACCTAAAGAAGGTCCCCCAGGGGCCGCGCCGCGGGACAGGCTGACAGATGAGAGTTCAAACAGAGCGGAGAGGTTGTGTAAGAGAAGGAAAGAGAAAGAACATGGAGGACAGATGAAGACAGGCGCAGGGACGTCACCCCAGTGGGAGAGGGCGAAAGCGGCCACATGCGAGGGGTAGCCATCAATAATAAGTGAAAGGCACTTCTGACAGCTGCACAGAACCTGATAAGAGAGAGAGAGAGACAGAGAGAGAGTACCTTTGATCTCTGTGGGAGGATTCACTAAACAGCCTCTTCAACCACCTGCAATCCAGTTTAACCAGGTGCAATCTGCATTGGTTTAGTGCTGCATCGTGTAATATGAAATCATTGTCATTCTCAAATAAATAAACAAACAAACGCCCTTTCTATGTAAATTAAGCTTATTATAGATGCATCTTATGCACAGAAGTCTGTGCTGTTTGCCTTGCTGAATGAAAATTGCACTACAGGCAGGAGGCAAGCGTATTTTGAGATATCTGTACATTGATTTACTGTTCAAAAGTTTTATGATTTTTCAATATTTTTGAAAGTTTCTTATGCTTATAGGGTGCATTTATTTGATCAAAAATAGTAAAATATTGTGAAATATATATATATATATATTTTTTTTTTTCAGTTTTAAATTCCCTATTTTATACTAGAATATATGTTAAAATGTAATTTATTCCTGCGATGCAAAGCTGAATTTTCAGCAACTCCAGTCTTCAGTGTCACGTGATCCTTCAGAAATCATTCTAATATGCTGATTTTCTGCTCAAGAAACATTTATTTTTATCAATGTTTCAAACAGTTGTGCTGCTTCATATTTTTGTGGAAAACATTACACATTTTAAAAAATATATTTGTCACATTATAAAAACAATTTACTGTCACTTCTGATCAGTTCAGAGCGTTCTTGCTTATTAGAAGCATTAATTTCTAAAAAAAAAAAAACTCACTGACCCCAAACCTTTGAACTTTTACATTGTACTGTTGTATATGTATATATGCATTTCAGCACTTACTGATGTCTGTGCTGTTGTTTTCCCTCCAAAATGATGTTGCTTCCTGGAAGATGATGTCATCAGGATCTGGATTGTGTTGCTTAAAAGGAATACTGCAAAAAGTTACACATAAATAATCCTGAACAGCAAGAACTAAGAATGAAAAATAAAGACAAGCTGTCAGAAATGAGAACTACTTTAATTATCTCAGGCTCACATGAATAATTTCTCATGTCTTACGTTTACCTCTTTTTTTCCCCTCAACACTCTTTTAAGAAGCCATTTACAGCGCTTTGTCTGCCATTACACTGACACAGCGTTTTATCATGATAAAGAGTGATTTCCGTCTCATAAATATGATGACAATAACAACTACAGTATTATAACAGCCACCGGAATGATAGCGCTAATGTGAATATTAAGGAAAGATACAAGCCATTAATCATCTTCTTTTCAGCTCATGTTAATTTAGCGAGCAGAACGTCAGCTAAAATACGTCGGTGTACTAGGCAGATTTAGGATTTGCATCTTTGGGAAAGCGGGAGGATGGATTTCTCTGAAACTTCAGCAGGCGGAATCCATTCATCTCAGAGAGAATCAAAAAGTGTGGAGAAAAAGATTGAGAACAGAACAGCTGCAGACAAGAGGAGAATGAAACACATAATCACTTCACTAAAGTTACCTTTGTGTTCTAGCCTTAAGGAGTGTATTGTGGGTAAACAGGGATTATGGAGTCTTTAGCCACCGAATGATTTGACGAGTGACCACCTCGATTCCAATTCCAAAACGATTCTCGGTGCATCACACAATTCAGATTATGAACTTCTGCGGATTGATCCAGAATTGTTTGTGAATGAATCACAATAGATTGGTGAATCGTTTTCCCCCTGCAACTATGGTTGGTGCTGTACATACATGGATGGATCGAGCCAAATTTGATAAGAATATATTTGCATTTATACGAGCGAGGCAGAAATGAGATTAGTGAGAAATGAAAGCTGCTGCCCTCACTGTGCACCTGATCAAGCGCGGGCAGACTGTCTGTTCTTCTGTGTGATTCACATACATATTCTGTCAGTACAATTGGGCTTTGATGACTAGAGCGTGATCAAACTCCTCAAAAAAAATGAATCAAAATCAAATGGACTAAAAAATAGACTGAAAACACTGAAGTACATAATCTTCTTATATCTACCATGTCAGATGGTAGATGGTCCGCACCCAATTTCGTCCGCCTACTCCCTATAGATTTCTGTTCACATTGAAAGGATTATTTCACCCAAAAATGAACATGCGGCCATCATTTATACCCCTTGATGTCGTCCCAGATCTGTACAACTTAAAAGCTTCAAATAGGATTCATAAAAGTAGCATAAAATTGTCTATTTCGCTTATGTGTTATATTCCAAGTCTTCCAAAGCAATGTGAAAGATTTGTATGAAGAACACACTGAAATTTAAGATGCTATTCACTGATAATCTTCCACTCCAATGAGCTGTAACCTCTAAATCAGATCACTGATTCAGGGAGTTTAACTCCAGAACCATATCCATCTGATTCATGAATCAATCATTCGGATATGAACCGGATCATCCGATTCACTGAAAAGATACAACTCAGAGAACTTCAATTTTATTCTCTTTCTCGCACAAAGCTATCGTTTGGTGTAAGCAGACTTGAAATATGAAGCATTGACCAATTTGATGGTGCTTTTGCATCCTTTTTGAAGCTTAAAGGCCCTATTTATTATAATTGCATGAAAAAATTCCCCTTTTGTGTTTTGTGGAAGACAGAAAATCATACGGTGCAAGTGATGATTTTATGATATTCATTTGTAAGCAAGCTACTTTTTTAAATTATTCAGTAAAAACTGAACAATTTGCAATTGTTTTTTACTCATTTTTACCACTTTGCTGTGGTTACTGTCGAGACAAACTGCAATGAAAAAATAATAAAAAATGGACCAGATAGCTTTTATAACGATCACAAATGACATGCACTATCTGCACACCAGATTCACATTTTAGCACAATTTCATCTTACAGACATGTAATTATGAAAGATTGGTTAGTTATTGGTTAAAAAATACTGTAGGACAGCATTCTAATTGCATCAGCAGAAAAATACATAAACTTTAACAAAACTGAACTTCATGCAAATGATTTGATTCCACTATTCTTTACAAAAATGGAAGCAGTTTTGTAGAAGAACTTCGAATCCCAACCGTAGTTGGGGTGCAAAGTACAACAGAGTCAGACAATGAGAATGAAATAACTGCTTTTTCTCTCAAGATTACTGTGCCTGTGTGTGTGTGGTGCAGGTGAATTCTTCTGATCCTACGGTTGCTGACTCACGGGGTTGTTTCATCAGCGTCTGAGCGCTCCATAATGGTGGAGCTGCAGGAGTGATGGGCTCAGAAACTGAACACACAACAGCGAGAGAGACGAGAGGCAGACAGGCGGAGAGAAATGCACTGCAGGACGGCACAGCGATGAAGAAACAGATATTTAGGAAAAAATGGGAACTAGGAAATTGAGACAAAGAGAAAAAGTGATAGAGGGAGAGAAAAAAAAGGATGTTAGAACAGCACTGAAAAACAAAGAACGAAATTACAGTACCAACCATTCCACCTAATGTGTCTCTGGAAGAATTTTTTTTTTTTACTGTAATAATTAACATTTAACTGATAGAATTGTCCCCGATTCATCCAAAAATAGCTCATTTTTACTTACTGTTTATAGGAATCTCAAAAAATATAAGTCTCAGTGGTTTTGAACTTATTTGACTCAAAGGCTCCAAGTTTCCACAGCTACGGTGGCCAAGAGAGCTCACCGCGCTGCAACTTCAGAAAACACATGCAAATAGAAACAGCATCAGCAAATCAAGAAAACTTTTTCATCAATTTGACAGCAGGTGCTGCAAATGCTCACAGCACAAACAAATAAAGAATTTTATTTGCAGCGCGTTTCTTTGTTTGTGTTGTGAGCATTTGCAGCACCTGCTGTCAAATTGATGAAAACGTTTTCTTAATTTGCAGGTGTTTTTTTTTTTTTTTTTTTTTCTATTTGCAGCATGTTGAGCTCTCTCGGCCACCGTACACAACATTATTTGAAGACCCCATAACTTTTCCAGTCTTTTGTGATTTACTGGATAAGGACAAGGGATAAAGACTTTTTTTAAAAATATATTTTTACTCATAGTTTCAATAATTTAATAGCTTGGCATGACTAGAAAAAGTATAATCATTATAAAAATTATCTCAATCGCATTAACTGCATAACTTTTCCAGGTCTAGAAAACGCTTTTAAAATTATAGACTACCTCACATATTCAGTAAGTTTTGGTTGATTTGGCCAATGTTAATGCATGTTTTGTCTTTTTTATTATTATTTTAAATAATTGTGGCCTCCTGGTTGAAAAACACTGGTCAAAAACTGGTCACACCATAAATAAATAAAAAAAATAGAGCTATGTGAATTAAATGTTATGTTCATAATTTTGGTTTGACACGTGTCTGTAAATATGTTTTTACTTTTTTACAAGACATTTTGGGTCATTTAAACCAGCTGAAAGTATATTCCTGTCACGAGTTGCTCTGTAAGCAATAAATGTTTCCTCTTACAGTCACTTCTAGTACCAGTCCTTATATAAATTCAATTGACACATCCAAAAATACTGCAATGTTTACATAATACCTTTAAAGCATATTCTCTCATAAGGTCAATTTTACATAGTACGTGCATCCTAGTATATAATATGAGTAAAATATTATAGCATCCACTTTGCTGCTTCTAAATCAAAGCTGTATAATGAAAGTGTAACTAAAATACTCTAAATGGTGATATTCAGGATGTTTCGTGGGTTTACAGTAACTGATAATACTGTATAACTTATTTCTATGGATTATTTGACAGAGAGCTTTATGCTGGTATTAAAGAGCAGACATCAAGTGATGCTCTGGAGTCGTTTATGAGAGGTAGACTTTTTCACACATGCTTGAGATTCAAGGCAGGTCGTATCACCTGACTGAAAAATGTGATCTTCAGAGATGATATTCCACAGGTTGCACATGTGAAGGATACCTATTAAAGGTGAAGTGTGTGATTTCTGCATCACTGGAGGCACCAAACAGAATTGCTAATATAAATGCACTTTCATATCTTTCCGAAGAAAAAGGCAGTGCAACCAGCGCAGAATTGGATTTGATTGTGTATGTCACTAACTTTTTGTCTACCCATTGCTAAGGAATTGTTACTAGGATTACTATGGTATTCTGAGCGGTTACTAGAGTATTTTAAAGTCTTGGCATTAAAATCTTCCATTGGCCTCACAAACACCTTGCACCAAACTCAAGCCATTGGTTGGGCATGTTGGGCTAAAGCCACAGCATTATAGCCTTCAAGAAATCAAACTATTAATTACGAAAAAGTATTTTAACATTGAAAGAATTAATAACATCATCTTTAAGGTTAAAGGGGTCAAATGATGCTATTTTAAAGATCATTATTTTGTGTATTTGGTGTAACAGAATTTGGTGCCATGCTATAATGTTCAAAAAACACATTATTTTTCAAATACTGTACATTACTGTAGTTCCTCTATGCCCCGCCTCTCTCAAATGCATTGTTTTCTACAAAGCCCCTCCTTCTGACAAGCACAGACTGCTCTGATTGGTCAGCTGACACAGTGCATTGTGATTGGCCGAACACCAAAAGCACACGTTGGAAATGTAACGCCCCTTACCATAATCGCGTGCTTCAACTTTCAAAATAAATGTAAAGACAGTTAATAATGCCCTTAGTTTTACCATCAGTTCAAGCCCGAAAGGGGAACAGAGTTGCATGTCAGACACAGTGATGATGCTCGTATGTATTTGCAGTACACAAATAAAGTGCTTTTGCTTTCGCATAGAAACACAGTCTCCCTGACATAGCTGCATCAAAACTACTGCGGTTACTGAAATCACGCCTTCTTTCTTTGCTTGAACATTTGGGCGGTATTACGCAAATATTTCCACAGTGTGACGTAGACATGTGGGGGCGTGTTTTAATGAGGCATTTTAGCCCAGTCTGGATCAGCCTTCTCTTTTAGATAGAATAAATCCTTTTGTGGGAGACTTTGAGCTTTGTAATTCTGCAGATCTTACACATGCACAAACAGCTACATAACACACTAAAGAAAAGGAAAACTAGAAATCACATCATATGACCCCTTTAAATTCACGGCCAGAAAACTATGACCCCTTTAAATTCACGGCCATATTCATCCCAATAAACCAGCAGTAAAGATGACATCTTCATGACATGTCATAATTGTGCTATTTATTAGTGCATGGGACTCATTAAAGGTCTCATTAAAAGGCAAAGGGGTCTTTCTTGAGCTACAAATGTAACATTTTGAAGAATGGCATTAGAATGGGGAGAGCATAGATTAAAAACGTCAAACGCCTCTTGCTTTTCTCAGCGTGAGGCGGTCTGCCATTACTAAATTAGCTCTAAATGAGGGTTTGGTTTCAGAGACGGCAGCCGTTCCGCTGCGTCTTTGCTAATCCCCCATTACGCTGGCTAACTTTTATCATCCACCGTCCCTAATTACTCTCAGATTGTGTAATTACCAGGAGACTGTTAATTAAAACCCAGAATGCCATAATGAAGGACCCCAAGAAGAAATAATTGATTGAATAAGAGGGTCTTGAAAGGAAAGGATGCTGAACCCCAACCTAGCAAGACTCCTCACAGGAAGGTCTCTAATCAACACGGAGAACATTTTAATACAGCTGCATGTCTATACCTACACATCCACCCGACTTTTACATGTAGCATATACAGTGGTGTGAAAAAGTGTTGGCCACCTTCCTGATTTTTAATTTTTTTGCATATTTGTCACACTTAAAAGATTCAGATCATCAAACAAATGTTAATATTCACAAAGATAATGCAAGTAAATACAAAATGCAGTTTTTAAAATGATGATTTCATTTATTAAGGGAAAAAAGCTGTCCAAACCTACCTGGCCCTGTGTGAAAAAGTGCTTGCCCCCTCCTATTAAATCATGAAAGAACTGTGATTAACCACATTATTTTAGAAAGCTGAGTTAAATTTCACTAGCCAAACCAAGACCTGATTACTGCCAGACCTGTTGAATCAAGAAATCACTTAAATAGAACCTTTCTGACAAAGTGAAGCATATTTAAGGAGCAACACATCATTCCGCGATCTTAAGAAATTCAGAAACAGATGAGAAACAAAATAGTTGACATGTATCAGTCTGGAAAGGGTTATAAAGCTATTTCTAAGGCTTTGGGACTCCAGCAAACCATGGTCAGAGAACATTATCCACAAATGGAGAAAACTTGGAACAGTGGTGAACCCTCCCAGGAGTGGCCGGCCTACCAAAACTACTCCAAGAGCACAAAGACGACTCATCCAAGAGGTCATAAAAGAACCCAGAACAACATCTAAAGAACTGCAGGCCTCACTTGCCTCAATTAAGGTCAGTGTTCATGATTCAACAATAAGGACTTGTCTCACAAGGCCAAAAAATATCTTGATTATCCCCAAGACTTTTGGGCAAATATTCTGTGGACTGATGCGACAAAAGTTGAACTTTTTGGAAGATGTGTGTCCGGTTACATCTGGTGTAAAACTAACACAGCATTTCATAAAAAGAACATCATACCAACAGTCGAACATGGTGGTGGTAGTGTGATGCTCTGAGGCTGCTTTGCAGCTTCAGAACCTGAATGACTTGCCATAATTGATGGAATCATTAATTCTGCTCTCTATCAGAAAATCCTGAAGGAGAATGTCCGGCCATCAGTTTGTGACCTCAAGCTCAAGTCCACTTGGGTTATGCAGCAGGACAATGATTCCAAACACAGCAGCAAGTCCACCTCTGAATGTCTCAAGAAAAACTAAATTCAGGTTTTGGAGTGGCCAAATCAAAGTCTGGACTTAAATCCAATTGAAATGCTGTGGCATGGCCTTAAACAGTCCATTCATGCTTGAAAACCCTCCAATGTGGCTGAATTAAAACAATTCTGCAAAGAAGAGTGGGACAAAATTCCTCCACAGCGATGTGAAAGACTCATTGCCAGTTATCGCAAACGCTTGATTGCAGTTGTTGCTGCAAAGGGTGGCACAAGCAGTTATTAGGTTTAGGGGGCAAGCACTTTTTCACACAGGGCCATGTGAGTTTGTATTTTGTTTTCCCTTCACAATAAAAAACTTAATTTAAAGACTGCATGTTGTGTTTACTTGTGTTATCTTTGATTAATATTTAAATATGTTTGATGATCTGAAACATTAAAGTGTGACAAACATGCAAAAAAAGAAAAAATCAGGAAGGGGGGCCAACACTTTTTCACACCACTGTATATGCTGTGTTGACCAAAAATAACCAACCAAGGCTCACTGGAAAATCATTAAAAGGTTAATGCTCTATTAAGTCTGCAAATAACATACCATCTACACTAAACCTTACTCTAAACCTAACCAATAGTGTTAACAAAAGCAACCATGAGATAAAAACACATTTGCTGAACCAACCATGCCATTTTACCTTGCTTTTATTTTTCATTGTCACTCATGTCTAACAAACTTTTACTCAAATGCTCTGCATTGCCAGTGCAATGCTTTACCAGATGTGCTACTGAGCAAATTTATCAGAAAAACCATGCATATGGAGCTGGTTATGGGATGCAAACATCAAAATGTGTTAGTTTACAATCCTTGCACTATGGTAAAAGTGTTTTGGAGTCATCACATAGTATTGTGGAAGATACTGTGTGAAAATAAGTCTTTATTAATCAATCTTGCCCTGTAATCGTTGTGTGAACAGGATTAGAGGATATTGGAGTTTTACTACCACTAGCGTTCATTTCAGTTGGAGACTGCAGTGAATTGTATGTATAGTTATGTTTTTGCAAAAATGTAGGTAGAGAACTGCTAAGCTATGGCTCTTACACAACCATAATAGTTGGTGAACAGATTAAAACTGGACTAAACTGAGCAGAAATTTTCTTGCTAGGCCACTTTAACGGCATAATATGTCACAGGAAGATGCTTATGTCATGCTGTTCCAAAACAGACATAAACTATAGCTTTTGTCTGACCCTCGGCACATCTACAGGAGCGATGCTAATTGCATTGCTAAGGGTGGAAATACATGACTATTCACTGACAGTGGCAGCGGTTTCCTTTGACGTAGATCTGTGAACCGATCTGAGGGATGTCCAGTTATGAAGCATAATATTCATCTCTTGAATGAAGAACATCAGAGTGGAGAAATCAATGAATGGGATAATTAGCTAAACACTGAGGGCGCACTGTGGAAGTCAACAGACACTCAACATGCAGCCCGTGGGCCGCATCTGGCTCGTCTGCTTTTATTCTCGGCCCCCCACATGTCCTTATGAATGTATATTTGTTATAATTAGCTCCCAAATGTCACATTAAAATTAAGCAGTGCACTTTTAATTCTGAGTCTAATGCAATACAGTTGTAACTATGAATGCTAACTATGTGTTTTGAGAGCTCATCAGTCAAACGTTATCACGTATTGGATCTTGATTGATGATGCTAGTGACAGAAAGGACTCTGTTAGTCCTTTAATGTCCTAAACTACGCTTTAGTCATGAAAAGGTCCTCACTCACTTTTGACGTAATTTACTAGCACCCTTCGTGGATGACACGTTCATGCACAATGCAGCTTTTCTGACTGATGTAACATGCCAAACAAATTCATTTAATCTGAAAGCTGAAGGCTAAGAAAAGCTTACGCGATGATGCTGAATAATGTGACGGCATTTGAAATGAAACTGCCCCTATTTGCACAGCAGAAGAAAACAGAAATATGATAAACAGCAGCAATAGTGATATGATAAAAGCAGAGATGCAGTGAACTAAAACTAAAACCAAAAATAACTTTTAATAATCAGTTATTTAAATGGCATTTATTTAGTATTTAACAATTTAATAAAACCAGAGTTGCACACAAACATTTAAATTGCACGTTGTAGTTTTTATATCAACTTTTTAAGGATATAATTGTGTTTCTACTCCAATTCGTTTTTGAAAAATAAACATTTAGGCTAAATGGTGGCTATAATAAAACTTGTCTTCATGACAGATTTATTCAAACATACACTGAATGAATATGACAGGTTGAGCAAAAATTAATACATATGAAACATAGTAGGCCTACACTTACCAAAATGACAATTTGAAAGCTAAGACTTTATATTGCAATTATTGGATGGGAGATGCGCTATACATAACAGTGATGTTTTCTTCATGCATCAACTGAAAACAGCATAGGCTAAAAGATTGTGGTTCATCAAAATAAAGAGCTATTAAAAACTAGAAATTGATATTGTCAATTGAAGCATTAAAGGGTAAGTTCACCCCGAAATGAAAATTCTGTCATTAATTACTCACGCTCATGTCATTCCAGACCCCGAACGTAAACAACGCTGATTACGTCAAATACGTTCTTAGGTACTCTCCAAAATGGCGGAAGACGTAACTCGGGGGAGAAGAATGGTTGAGTAAATTATGTTTTTTTGTTTTCTTTGTGGAAAAAAAGGATTCTCGTAGTGTCGCAAAACTGAAGTTGAGCCACTGATGTCACATGGACTGTTTTACCGATGTATTTACTACGATTCTGGACCTGGGAACATTTCAGTTGTGTGTCTATGGAGCGTCCGATAGCTCTCCGATTTCATCAAAAATATCTTAATTTGTGTTCTGAAGATGAACAAAGGTCTTAAAGGTCTGGAACGACATGATGGTGAGTAATTAATGACAGAATTTTCATTTTGGAGTGAACTAACCCTTTAATGGTTTCGGCCTTCCAAACTGAAAATTAATTTTTGAAAGAATATTTCCATGTTGCTGAATTTCAATGCATCACAGAAAATTGGAAAATAAAATGGAAAAACGGAAATATTTCCACAAAAGTGGAAAATATAGGACCTATCTGTTTTCAAATTACATTAGCTATAAAATGGACACCTGTTGCTTCTTTTGTGGAATAAATGTGGCCCACTTTGGCTTCTAATTAAATAGTCTGAATACAAACATACTTCCTGTGTCACTAAACAGTATTAATTTAAAAAACATGAAATATGCACTGTCTCCACAGTGTCTCAACTCTCTTTCAAGCTTTAGCAGCTTCAAGCCATGACTTGTTTACAATCTGTTCCGTGCAAATATATATACAAAATGGTATACGTTTATTTAGCAGAGGCAGAGGCAGATGCTGGATCAAAACGAACACGTCTGAATGGGTGTATCCCTGACAATTTACATTTTTGCATGTTTATAAAGCAGAGCAAATGTTTAAATCCATGTGTTTGTTCTACTGTTTGATGAGTCAGGATTGCACACACACTCCACACACTTCAACTACAGCCAGTGAATGTCCTCCATCAAAGTGACTGTTCTAGATCTCCACACACACACACACACACACACACACACACACACACACACACACACACACACACACCCACAACAAAGCTTTGCCCATGAGAATCCCATCAATTATTTAGTAGCACAGGCCGGCAGCACAATAAAAGCGGAATATTCTCCACTGATTGTATCCAGGAAGAGGATACGCTAGAGGGATCTGATTTTTACAAGCTCGCTTGTGTCCACTAGTAGAGCGAACCATCAAAGCGTTGTTAATCAGATCCACACTGCCCTCCTCAGGTCAGTATTTATAACAGCACAATACTAACTGCAGTATTAAGAGAGGAAATTGTCTCCAAGGTCTCAAACATGGGATGCTGCACTGATTTCGGGAACACATTTGGCTGTACGAGCACCCTGTTTGCTAGCTGTCACCAAATGCTGATAACAAAGGAAAAGTAGAGGCATGGAAGCAACAAACGTGCCATAAAATTAGTCTGTGATACAAAGCAGTTGTTGACTCACCCTCAAGTACAGCACACATACTGTAGCTGCATCATTGTCAGCTGAATGAATATTCTGGTCAGTGGTGGAGACAAATACAGCTGCTTTCAGACTCTCCTCCTGTGGGGAAATGAAAACCTAGTGAGGAGAAAAACAGACAGATATATTAATAATGAGGATGGGAAATAAAGTCACAGGTTTGCAAGCAAACTAACAAGAGCATAACGTTCACAATGAAAACAAGTTTGAGTGTGCATTCACTTACTACAATATGTTTAAACATATGTCTGAGGTCAAATTATTAATCAGTCTTATCATGGTTTCCAAAAATTAATTGTATATAAAAAATAAATACATAAATTATGATCTCCGGGGCTGCATTTATTTGATCAAAAGTGCATCATCATTTCTCCAGTCTTTTTTTTTTTTTTTTGGGAAACCGTGATACATTTTTTACCAGGATTCTTGATGAATAGAACGCTTTTATTTGAAACTGAAATCTTTTGCAAGATTACACATCTTTACTGTCACTTTTGATCAGTGTGATGTGTCCTTGAAGAATTATTTTCTTTAAAAAAAAAAAAAAGCAGTGAAAAACAGTGTAATTAAACAGCTGTAATGGTTTGTTTTATGCTTTTTAATTTAAAACAAATTATACACATCAAAAGATTAAAAAAGTGTTTAATAATTGCACTAAAGTCAAACACAATGCCATATTATGTAACCTGTCTAGAAATGTGAACACAAGGCAGAGCATTCGACTGTTTATTACTGACCTTTGAAGAAACTTTACATTGTTTGTTGTTGTTGTTGTTTTTACAATTAATTGTTTGCAAAAGTTTTGTATGCATTAAGATGCATTAGGATTCTTTCAATTTGGCAATAAGAGTATCACCAATCACAATGCAATTGCAATGCAATAAATCAATAATTATACCATGATTTGAAAGCAATATGTACAAAAAAATATGTGATATAATAATATATGTTTTAATATACAAAATAATTGCACATTGGTTGTTGTGCATATTGCGGTAGTTTGGTAATGAAATGTCCAATGAGTGACGTCAAAAGGTTAATGCTCTGTTAAGTTTGCACCACCTACACTAAACCCTTTAAACCTAACCAATAGTGTTAACAAAAGCAACCATGAGATAAAAACACATTGGCTGAAGCAACTATGCCATTTTACATTGCTTTTATTCTTCATTGTCACTTATATCTAACAAACTTGTACTCGAATTCTCCGCGTTGCCAGTGCAATGCTGTATCGGGTGTGCTACTGAGCAAGTTTACTACATCAGAAAAACCATGCATATGGAGCTGGTTATATTATGCAAACATAAAAATATGTTAGTTTACAAATCTTGCACTACGGTAAAAGTGTTTTGAAGTCATAAAATAGTAATGTGGAAGGAGCTGTATGAAAATAAGTCTTTATTAATCAATAATCTGGCTCTGTAATCATAATTTGTGTGTAACAGGATTAGAAGTTATTGGTGTTTTACTGCCAATGGTGTTCATTTTAGTTGGAAACTGCAGTGAATTGTATGTATAGTTAAATTTTTTGAAAAAAAAATATAGGTAGAGGAATATATTTCCAAACAGCCTATGTTGCAAATATCCCATATTGTTGTTATTATTATAAACAGTGTAATACAACAAACAAATATACGGTTTTAATATACAAAATTTTTGCTTAATAAATATCAATATATAGAGATACAATATTAATATAACTTTGTAAGGGAAACTAAGCAATAATGAGAGAGCATCTGCATGACACTATTTGGCAAGTTCCAGCTGTAATTTAGGTCGCTCCATAATCATCAGTGGGTAAAGATGACAAGAACAAAAAGACAATGCTGTCGGCGTGTGAAATTCCCGACCCCTCGTCACTATCTGTCTGCCCGCTCTCAGACCTGTTTTTGAGGCATCAAACAGGTAAAGCATCTGGCGCTACGCTTTGTGCCTGGAGACTCGACTCTCAAAAATCCTTTGTTCTTAATTAGTCCGTTTTCCTCCATGTGTCGGCACCTGTTCACGGCCTCTCAGAGCCTCCGAGCAGGTGAACCAATGTGTCACAATCAATCCTTCCTCTAGGGCTCCAAACTCTCTTCAAGTACTGAGCTAATAGAGTCGAAGCGTAGATTAGCGTCTCTAGAGCTCAACCGGGCTGATATGAACTGAACAGCATGAAGAGAGCGGGCATGCGTCTCGTCTTGGGATGACCAAACAGCAAGTTGACTATTAAGAAAGCCTGGTATAATTAAGCTGGTTTATGGTCATGTGCGCCAGATCAGATATGATTCTTACAGGGTGTTCGCATCGACAGTTCAATACAAATTCAATCTAAATTTATGCACAAAACTATCAGGCATTCAGTTTCTGCATGCTAATGGAATTAAGCTGAAATCCAACAGTACTTTTCTTGAAATTTTCTGCTTAAAGTGGGACATTTTATTACAAAATTAGAGCTGTGAAGGCTGTAGCAGTGGTGCTTTAAACTTTACCTTCTTTGAGAGGTTAACTATTATAGTCCCAGCTGAAGAAGTCTATTATACCTGGAGAGAGCTAGCCGTTAGCATTCACATTCATCTCAATGACAGCTGCTTGCTTAGTGCTCGCCGTCCCATATTGCCATCTCTGCACTACTACACAGATCAGACGCACTAATAAGAGAGATGAAGAAAGAAAACATAAGAAATTATTATTCCACACACAGTTTAAAATATTAGAGTTCTCTAAATATAAAATTAAATAAATAAAGAATGCCAGGGAGCTATAATAAAATATTGATTTATGGGGGGAAAAAATAGTTTCGTAGTGTATGCAGCTAAATCAAATCAAATCAAATAAAAAGTCAGAAGATAATAAAATATTGATAAAATAAATTATTAGTTCCAGACATTGTTTAAAATATTAGAGTCAAATAAAATAAAATGCCTGGAAATTAATTAATTAAACTAAACTAAACTAAACTAAACTAAGCTAAACTACACCTCAGGGAGATAATAAGATATTGATATAAGAATATATTAGTTTCCGACATAGTTTGAAATTTTAGAGCCCTTCAAATAAATTAAAAAGGCAACTTACTATACATTTTGCTTGCAAAATATATACTAAATTGCTACTTTTGAATGGTCATGAATAAAGAGCCAGCATCATGGTGAGGTTGCAGCATCTAACTGCTAAAACTAACTAGCCAAACGTCCAGCCAAATCACCTTTTTTTAAAAGATACACATGAATTAGAGCTTTAATAAAACAATATAGATAGGCTACTGGCAACCCGACCAGTCAGTTTTTGTCCTTGACCTTTATTTTCAAAAAAAGAAAAAAAGAGAGATTAACACAAAGAATTACAATGTCCATTCCTCCAGAGCAACGGCTACAATGTCAAAACATCATGTGTCATCAAAAATCAACCTTTCACCGGCGGGTCAATAGGACACTCATCTGATGTGACAATTACGCTGGGTTGCAGAGACCGCCAGCAGGCATATATATATGTTCTCACAGTTGAGAGGGCACATGCTACCACGGTGTCATGGGGTCTCATTACAGACACGCAGAGCGGCGGACCCCTCTTCTCTACAGGATCTCCTATAAAGCTGTGCCATTTCACACTGTAAAGCTCAGGATTGACACATACATGCTGCGGGAAGTTTCAATTTGTTAGGTTCGGGTGTATATCGCATGTCACTTTGTCCTTTGTATAATTCCTTTCGTTTTCTTTTTGATCTCAAGCACACGGCACGTATCTGACTGAAAGAAATCACTGCAAGACTAAACCGTGCGACTGGGAAAGCTGTACAATAGATAAATGCAGGCAAGGTTTCTGAGAAAGAGAAATTCAGTAATGGATTTCAGGGTCCTTTCTGGGCGATACAGTACAACGTGGCTGATAAAGGTTGCTTCATTCCCACTGAGGAAGTTCAAACTCAGCAAACAACAGAGCGCAGGGACTCATTCGCTGGATTCAAAGTGTAAAGTTAGCCTTAAACAATGCTTACCTAGTGGAGATACAACAGTCAATATCTACGGCCCATCACGAGGGGCTTTTTTCATTTCTCATTGTCTGGTTGCCTGTTTTTTTCTCTTTTGTATGTTTTGCCTTTTCCTCCTCTGAAGTGATTTCAGCATATTTTGCCATCTGGCAGGGCTTAATTTATGCAGGAACAAACCAGATCCAGATCAAGATCAGTCAAAAAAGATGTGTGAAGCCAGACATGTTTTCTTAACCTGACGTACTGTATATATATATACATATATATATATACTTTTTAGATATGAATTTTAAGCAAAACATTTTGACAAAAAACATTAAGAAAATAAATTAAGATAAAATAACAAAATAATAGGATTTAAAAATAAAATAAAAATAAAATAAAATAAAATAAAATAAAATAAAACAAAATAAAATAAAATAAAATAAAATAAAATAAAATAAAATAAAATAAAATAAAATAAAATAAAATAAAATAAAATAAAATAAAATAAAATAAAACAAAACAAAACAAAACAAAATAAAATAAAAATAAGGCATGAGCTCGGACAAACAATAAAACTAGATCAAATTGATAAGTAAAATTCCAAAAGATGTAAAAGTAAAAAAAAAAATAATAATAATAATAATAATAACAATAAAATAAAATACAAATGTAAAAAAGAGAACATAATATTAATTAAAGTTTCCATACACTAACCTTTTTTGTTTATTGGCAATATTCTAAAAACATACACCTCACTTAACTGGTTAGATGCATACTTAATGGAGGTAGAAATATAATTAAAATGTAATTAAATTAATATCAGAACAAAATTAATTTAAGATATAATATTTATTTATGCAATATACTTTTACCTATTTTTAGTAGAAAACAAGACCAAATATGCATATTAAATTAGAACAGTACTGTACATATTAAATTAGCATAGTTACTTATGAAGATACTATTATAATTTATTACTTTTTTTTTGTTTGTTTGTTTTTAATTTTTCTGTTTTCATTTTAATTTGAAAGTTTTAGCAATTTTTACTTTTTTTTTTTTTTTTTAAATTGTCTAACAAAAGTTAAATTAAATTAAATTTCTTCAGAAGTCATGACATCTAACTAACTGGACAATGCTAACAAAACCTTGATCCATTTGTTACACTGCAAGCCATGTGCTGCTATGCAAATAAAGCTAGTTAACCAACCGTGATCTGTCACTAATCATTCTTTCGGGACATCATAACTCAAAAATTAAGCAGTGTTGTGTCATCTGGGCTGGAGCTCATGGCTCATGGCTATGGCCTATTTGTTTTAGTGGGCAGCGAGGTTACGGCGGCTCTCCTTCAACACACATCACTTCATGAAGCTGGACTGCAGCCCAGATCACAAACACACACTGGAGAATTGCTGTGGTGGATTGTGGGAAGGATTGCTGATGGAAGGCAGCAAACAATCAAGTGAAACAGCAGACCTCAATGAAACGAAATGTTGCGTTTCATGGTCCGTAAAGGCTCTGGTTTTTCACGGCACTTTGCATTTGCTAATTTCACAATCCACTGGCACTGTGAAACCGGGAGAATCCCACAAAAACTCTCGAGAAATGTTTGGGTAATACTGTATCTCACCCTAAAAATCAAAAGAAAGGAATAACAAAATTATATTCCACATAAAGAAAGTGAAACCTATTTAAAGGACCATTAAGATTGTTAGCATTGTGGCATTATTTTCATGACAATTAAGCACAATCTACCAACACTTAATAGTCTACTGCAATGGAAAAAAAAACTCATTACTAAAGTAGAAGAAAGATATTTTTAATTAAGACATTGTAAGTATAAATCATGCTAGTAATTAAAAATAAATTTCATTTTTAAAAAGATATTTTTGATAACACAATCCGTCATCATGCTATTATACTTAAGGCAGTTAAATTGATCCACAAAAGGCATTGCGAAGAAAAGGCACATATGTGAAAGCTAGTACTTGGCAGTCTGAGAGCAATTCAAGGATATTTCAGCCTTAAACTGTGCTCGGCCGCATCAACGGGAGGCTTGCTTAGCTGCCAGGAACAGTCTAACGATTTCTCTCCTCTCTCTCAATCCATTTTGCTCACTTACTTCCCTCTTCTCACTGGTTCTTTAATATCATCAATCAGGGGATATGTGAGAGAGCAGTCATTTAGAACCGCATCGATAAGATGCTTATACTGCCATTTCGAGATAGGAATTTCAGATGGATTCCTCTTCAAGGGCTTGATTGGAAAATAAAGGAATGATGGGATTGAGCTTGAGAATCTGAGCAGAGCGGCATATGCAATCAGCTAAACGCTGGCACCATGTAGATTTCACATACACATGTTCAAAACACAGTCAAACATCAGCCGCACAGCAGCCTTTCCAGATGAATTAACCCAAAAACTGCTCCGATTTTGGCCAAGTGATAAAATATGCATTAAGACAAACAAAATGCATTATTTAATTGTTGCTGACGGCCTCTTACAGTCAGCTTTCAGATATTTTGTTATGCAACACAAAAGATGCATAACCTCAGGGGAACAATATCTAATGAATCACATTAAATTAACACATTCAAACGAAGATGATGAGCTGTGCGTCATCTAAATGAGGGTTATCGTAATATCAGACATACCAGATAGTGGATCCAGCGGGTGCCATTTAGGAAAATTGCATTTAGGCACTATTGCCTTACACTGAGGTTGCATGTTGTTCATTGATTCGTGCTTGTAATGGATGCTGCTGTTGCTGTCATGAGCTCAGGTTGTTCATGTAATGAAAGGGATTCTTTTCGTTTGCTGTAAAATAAGAGATTTTGGTGTCTAATTGATTCTAAGCATGAAACACCATAACAATACAACAACAACAACAAAATCATAAACAGTACTTGGCATTTTACTATAAAATAATACAAACAGCCATAAAACAAGATCAATCTGAGAGTCAAAACAGCAAAACGTGAAAGCGAAAAACATTTTTAGAAAATATAATAAGTACAGAACTTAACATTTTATTTAAATTTTGCTCATTTTTATTTATTGATATAATAATAATAATTATTATTATTATTTTTATTATTACATTTATAATTGTAATCAAAAAATTATATTATCTAAAAATGTTTTTATAGCATAAACTTCACTTAACTGGTCAAATGCATGCTTAATGGAGGTAGAAATATACATTTAATTATTTATTTATTTATTTTTTCATTTTCCTATGCAATTCTGTAAATGCATCTCCTGCTATTATTGTTTAGCTATTTTACAGGAAAGCAAGACCAAATATGTAGATTAAATTAAAATATATATTATATTACCAGGGGTATTTTAGTACCATTTAGATACTACTATAGTTTTTATTAATTTTTTTAAATATTTTTTTTTAAATATAGTTTTTATTAGTTTTACTTATTTTAAAAAATCAACTAGCTAAAATAAATCGTTATTTAATTATTATTTATTACATTATTATTTTTTTATTTTATTTAGTTAAAGTTTAAAATCACAAAAAAGGTGTTTTATGGTTTTCGTTTTAGTTAACTATAATAACCCTATAAATTAAAACAGAAAAATAAAACAACTCTTTAAAGAAAATCATGCTTGTCAAACCAATGTTCGATGAAAGTGGGATGAAAATGATTGTTTTTTTTACAGCATAACCGACATTGAAATGATGGGTAGGACAGGAGAAACATTTAGCGGCAAACGACCGAAGCAGATGATGATGTACTATAGGCCAGTGAAGATCAGGTCAGAGTTCAGAGATGAACAATTGGCACGTCACACAACATTCGTCAAGGACAAGATGATTCACGGCTCTGTTCGGATGGGAATTGTATTCGTATGTTGGTCTGACAGCTCTTTATATGCTTTGCTACTGTACGTGTCACGGCAAACACATCAATATGAGAACATCGCTCTGACGTATTACAGTTAAAAATGGATAGCAGAGAAGAAAATTACACGTTGCCCATACAGCCTCAAGTAAAACCTTCACAATCTCATAAAGGACACAGGATTAATTTAATGTCTTAATTTCATGTTTTCCCGTCTCACTCTTCCTCTGTGATTTATTAATTCACTCTTCTTGACCTTCTCCTCTTCTGTCTCGGTACTCCGATATTGTCAGCTATAATTAACGGCTTCCTGGATGCGTCTGAATCTCTTCCTCTGTCTGATTCTGGTGAAAGGAGACTATTGACTATCAGTTGTGTTCAGACACCCGAGTAACGGTACGCAGTGGATGTGAAGAAATGGACTTATACTCCACCTTCTAATGTATGGTTCCTCTCGCCAAGCGTCACGCTCAAGGTCAGGCTTTGTTCTGACGTGAATGGATGACGAAAGGAACCTCGTTCTACGTTTTCCCTTTGTCTGCTCTCTCTTGTTATTCATGACTAGCTTTTGTTCATTAGCCTTCTTTTCTCTGCTCAGCTGGATAAAAGCTCATTTTAGCTGGAGAAACAGCACGTTTCTGTATCTTGAAGGAAAATGTATTTAAACAGCGGTTACTTTGCATGTCTGGTGAAGTATTATGTTCATTCGAGACTTAAATGCAGCGAGGCTACTAACTTGACTGCACTTTTCTATGTAAGTTTTAGCATTATCGTCACATATTTGGGGGGCAAAGCTGCAGGACTGACTCGAAAACAAGCCGAGGACAGCGCTTTGTTCTCTTCAAGGTAAGGTAGGAGCAAGAGCTGGTGAATTAACCTATCACTCTCCTGTTATCGGCTCAATCGCTGCTAATCTCTGTGCCAACAAACCACAGTCATCAAAGTCCAAGTGCCACCGGTCGATATGTCACAAGGAGACGGCCAAAGCATTGGCGATCTGTATATCTGAGTGTGAATTCACACGCCACTTCAGTCAGTATAAGTCAGTAAAATTATGCTTCCTTGAAACGAAAAAGCTCATTGGATATAAAATGAATCTGATTTTTAAAAAATACATAATTGTACTAATTATATCAATTATACTAGAGAGAGACAGAGAGAAAGTATTAGTATTAATTATTATATTCATTATTAAAAGTATTCATTATTAGTAGTAATAATTTTTGTGTATATTTATATGTCAGTGTAATTTAATGATTTTTGGGTTTTAACAAAAATATATATATATATATATATATATCTGTTGTTGTTTTTTTGTTTTTTTAAGTTAGGACCAATTATTGAGAGGAGAGTTAAAAATAGGTTAGAAATTAATGAATGAATTTTATTAATATATTAATTATAAATTTTATTAATATATACTGTATTTAACAAAAATGTATTCAATTATATTATATTATATTATATTATACTAAATATAATAACTACTTTATAAATGATATTAAAGCATTCATATATAGAATATTAATTTAATAAATAACAATAATATTATATATAGGTGTTAGTATAACTTATTTTTTAATGTGTATGTTTATGTTTGTCAGTATAATTAAATCAAATAATGTTAGTATAATTTAAACATTTTAATTTTTTTTTAAAATATGATTTTGTATTTGTTTTTTTTTTAAGTTAGGCCCAATTATTGAGAGGAGGTAACAATTAATTAATTTAATATTTTTAAATAATATATACTGAACAAACATAATTTTTTCAATTATTATTTTAAAGGGGTGGTTGATTGCGATTTCACTTTTTTAATGTTAGTTAGTGTGAAATGTTGCTGTTTGAGCATAAACAATATCTGCAAAGCAGTGGCGTGCAGTGGTGTTTTAAAGTGCCCTTATAACGCCTTTTTCGAATATTACCTTTCATATGCAGTGTGTCATGTAGCTGTATGTGAACATAAACTACACTGTAAAAAGTGCTAAGTTGACTTAACTTAACTTAACACATCAACACATTTGCATAATGTCTGCCCATGGGCTGTCATTCACGCTGTACACGGTAGACCAATCACAAAGGACTGCACCATCTGACCAATCACAGCAGTGAGGACTCACAGAAAGGAGGGGTTTAGAGAGACCGATTCTTCGAACTGCTTTGCACGAGTCGTTTACGAATCATTTCGAAATAAGGTAAAATTAAATCAATTTTTTGAGAAAACTAAAGTGTTTTTTGACCTTGCATGCATGTAAACCTGTTTTAGGAGACTCATGAGACAATATTAGCAACCTTAAAAATGGCATAATGGGGCACTTTAAAATGAGGAGGCAGTTTTATATATATATACACTATGTAACAGAGACATTAATTATATAAGTGCAAATAGCTATAGATTCTATTTACTGTTTTCTGCTATTTATAGGCCTACTACTTATTGCAAATAATGGCACCTCAGTATTGTAGTACATTATAAAACAGTATGCAATAATAGCATAGTGAATGTAAATTATAATTTTACTTCAAATTAGGCTATTAAATGTATGTCACCTTATTGGGACAATAATCTCTCCTTACCCCTACCCGATACTTTAAGTTCAACTTTTAGATTATTTCCTTCATTATTATTGAAAATACATGCCTTTCCGACATGATATCCGATTTGAAAAGGTAGGGGAAAAAATTAGGTTTGAACCCGGGTCGATCGCGTCAAAAACGACTTCAACACGTACTTCACCAACTGCACCGCTGGAGCCACTATTGAAAGACTTCTGTAATGCTTTGTAATCCAACGTTGGCAGTCAGAGTTAGTGTAAATAACCTCTGTCAACAAGGCGGCCTATTTGTGCTTGTAAATAGACATTCCATTTTTGTGGAGTCACATGACACCGGGGAGAGAAAATGGCTAATTGGGCCCAAATTGGACATTTTCACTTAGGGGTGTACTCACTTTTGTGGCCAGCGCTTCAGACATTAATGGCTGTGTGTTGAGTTATTTTGAGGGGACAGCAAAGTTACACTGTTATACAAGCTGTACACTCACTACTTTACATTGTAGCAAAGTGTCATTTCTTCAGTGTTGTCACATGAAAAGATATAATAAAATATTTATAAAAATGTGAGGGGTGTACTCACTTCTGTGAGATACTGTGTGTGTGTGTGTGTGTGTGTGTGTGTATATATATATACACGTGTGTGTGTGTGTGTGTGTGTGTGTGTGTGTGTGTGTGTGTGTGTGTGTGTGTGTGTGTGTGTGTGTGTGTGTGTGTGTAGATGTATATAGTTAAGAACAATTATTGAGAGTGCTTCAAGTTACCAATGTCAGTGCATATGAAAGTCAGTAAACAAAAATTAAAATAAAAAAAATAAACGACTTAGTTGTTTTGTCACAGAAAATCATGATCAGTGTGAACAGCTATGTAAAAAAAAAAAAAAAAAAGTCAGCTGACCAATAGATTTAAAATGTCAGAGCAGTAAACCGGCAGATGACCGTTGGTTAGGCAGCTAATCATCTTGATAGATGGACAGGATTGTACATTAGCAGACATGATTAATAGCACGAGCATTAAAAAAAATCACATCAGTGCTCTCTAAACAGGCCTGATAAAAACTCTCATGACAGTTTCTCAGTCATTTTCGGCTCCCTACGGTCCTAATTAATTGGCAGCAGAACAAAGAATACAGTATGTGATACTTTTTCATTTGCACATACTATCCTGCCGGTCAATCTCAATTTTTCTCACTTCCTTCTTTAGTCAGAGACGAGGAAGTTACAGGAACAGAGACAGCCTCTCAGCATGAAAATTGTGCATTAACAGAGACTAAAGCGTTAAAAAGGAGGAGGGAGATTCAGTGAACCTTTATTCTTCCGGGCGTCCACTGGAGTCCCACGGGCCGTCGGCGACTGGACTGCAGATGCTCCGGCATTAATGAGGCTGGAAAGGATGCTGGATCCTTCATGCGCTGGAGATCATGGGCTGCAGTTCAGTTTTCCAGCTCGATTCTCAGAAGTGTCAAGGACATGGGCCACTTTACACGAAAAAGAGAAGAAATTAATAGGTTTTTTTGTTCTGTGTTGTCATTTCTTCCCTTACAGCAAAGCCATCGTCTATCTGAAATCTTAATAAAGCAGGATATTCATCCAATAAGGGCGAATTGGATTTAACAGTGCTTTCAGAGAGGTAATTTAAGTCAATGTCAAGCTAAATTGCCTGATGACTCAATATTTGTTCAGAAGTCTGTGTTGTTAAAGACTCATAATTCAAGCTCAGAATGTGAAGAAACTTTGCTGATCTTTATCATATATCAGCATAATTAGCAGAGAGGTCATTATAACAGGGTTCCCACACCTGGCTCATGCATTTTCCCAAATATGAATATATTCAGCAACTATCTGATGATATAATGTGTAATTTAACAAGAGCCGTATTTTTCTAGAACAAAACCAACCATAATCTGAACATTCTCAACATTACACTGAAAAACAATTACTTTGAAACAATTTCACTCAGAAATTGCTAATAAATTTCACAAATAACTACAAAGAACCAAAGTAACATTCAATTAAATTTTTGTATTTTTGTAAAACATACTCTAATAATCTTGTGTAAACACTAAATTCAATTAAGACAAGTTTACAGTAAACCCAATACAATTTATAACAGTCAAAAATTAGTAAACTAACGAACAGCAGCATTTGACTAAATACTTCTGCATAGAAAAGAACCAACATGCCAGAATTCTGGAATCTTTGACTGATTTGACTCTTAAATGAATCACTAGAATGAATGAGTCTAATGAGTTTATCTTCACCTTCTTGGCCACTTGATCTGCTTTCTGCTCATTTTGAGCTCACACACGTGCAACTCTGGGTTCTGTGTGGCGTTTATTATTTCAGATCTCACCGCTTATACACAGGAGAAATATTGCATTCGCGTACAACATTAATAGCTGCACTCCATTTCATGTGCTGAATATTTCATGACCCGCAATATAAGAAACTGTCCTGGTTAAAAATCAGCACGCACCTGTAAAATGAGAGGTGGGAGCCAGATCTCAACTCATATACTGTAATCTGATTTATAATTCATGGATGTAGTTCCCTCCACGCTCCCGAGATAGAAGACACCTGTCAAGACTGTGACTTTATGGATATGAAACGTACTTTATGGTTATAATGAAATGTATGTGAAATTATTTATGTCACTAATGCAGGTTTTATACTAACAGCAAGCTTGATTTAATCAGAAAACTGACCTGGATATTTGTTTTTGTCAAAATATGTAATATGTGATTGCTCCTTTGAACTATTCATTTATACTTTAATAAGCTAAAAGAGGTCATTTGTATCTGCATGGAGATGTTTCACAGCAGGAAATTGTCAGTCAGCTTTCTTTTATATCAGTATGTTTTCCCCCTTTTAACTAACTAAATCAATTTTTGTATTTTTTTTATTTAAAATGTCAAGAATGTCTTACCTCACAATTCTCAGAAAATCCTCCAAAAATTTGAAATTGCATTTTTTATGAAGATATCTAATCCTATTTTAAGGCCAACATATATATGTGTGTATATAGCATTGTGACCTTATTATTATTATTATTATTTATTATTAATTTCTTCTTTTTTTCACCAGAAAATCCTCAGAAGAAAAAAAATTGAAATTGTATTTTGCATGAAGATATCTAATCCTATTTTAAGCCCCCATTTTTTTTTTTTTTTTTTTTTTTTTTTTTTTTACAACCTGAGGTACAAAATGTAATTATAATTACTGTAATGTAAAAAAATGGCATATTTAAATTGTAAAGTAAAATTGTGATAAATCTTTCACTAATCTGAGATGGACATGTGTTCATTTGTTATGAAAATGATGGCATTTTCTGGGTGAAATACACCCTGGGTATTTCTTTATGAGATTTACCCAGATGCTGTATAGGAAGCCCATTGTATTGACATTGACAGGATGCTCTCTCCATGTAGGTTTTATCCGTAACAGTGCATCCTATTGATGGGAAACAGCCAGAGCAAATTCTTTTCCCCAGAAATCGAAAGAGTGTGTTGTCGTATTGGAGCGATACACATCTGAGAGGTCAGAAAGTCCTCAAGTTCATTGGACAACAGAGGGAAACCGTTACCTGTTAACCGTTGCTCACAAAAAACAGCAGATGATGAGTTAGGTTATCTTCACAGAAGAGCACAGGTGCTGCTCACAGCTGACTAAAACAAGAGTGGCAAGCAGAATGTATTCAATGAACACTTGACAAGCACAAGCTATGTAAGAAATGAGATGGAGAACAATAAAAGGTGGGAATGTCAAGATGCTTTCCGTAACGGCATTTCAAGGAAATAAAACAGGTCAGAGGGTGAAATCCTAGACGAAGACAGCTGGAACATTGAGAAACTTTCCACAAGATGCTTTTCACGATGAGACGGGACAGGAATGTGAGGTGAGGTTAAACAAAATCTGCGAAGGCATGTCAAACGGATCCCTACACACATTTTTTCTGTCTCGCCAAATGACACACTTGATTTTTTTTTTAGTTGCACTCGCTATCCAAAAGGCCAGCAAACTGTTTAAGGGACCAGAACTGAAATGTCTGACTATTACCTGCTCTGTTGGACTCAGCGTGGCTTTCAACAGCTCGCCGCTCCTGTAGGGGGTCCGGTTTCTGCCTGTCAGGAACTCTGAATAACGACAATTTTCACTCTCTCACAATGAGTCGGTTTTTCTGTGTACATTTTTAGAAACCCATTTATTCTTTTCATTCATTCGTTTACTGAAAGTATTAAAGGTGCCATAGAATGGAAAACTGTATTTACCTTGGCATAGTTGAATAATAACAGTTCTGTACATGGAAATTACATACCATGAGCCTCAAACACCATTGTTTGCTCCTTCTTATGTAAATCTCGTGAATAAAAAAGACCACTGAAAAATAGGCAAATCAGAACATAACACCGACTGTGAAGTAACAGTCGGTATCACTAATAGTTATGCCCCCAACATTTGCATATACCCACCCATATTCTAGGCCAGCCGAACCATCAGAAGTTCTGCAGGTATTGTGAAGAAACAAGCGAAGACAACAGCGAAAATGGCAGATCATGGAAATTAAAGTTATGTTCTAGGCTGTGTAGGGGATGATTTACAGATCTTGAGCACCACTGTATCGGATCTTGTAAAATGTGTGGTAAGTATGGCCGCTCCATAGTATAAACAGAGTTCGTGTGGTCGCGAATCTCCAAAGTGAAACTAAAAAGCGATTGTGCATTTGAAAGCAGTTTCAGTGTCCAGCATATTAATAGCGGCTCCCTGATGCCCCCATTTTATTTACAGTATAATTACCCAACGATATAACTGCGCAGGAACCAATGCTATCTCACGACCAATTCGTAAGTATTTTACAAGGTGGCCAATTCATACAAGTTCGTACGACCTCACTCGTACAATTTTGTACGATTTGTCTAAAGTATTGGAACAGTAAAGACAAAATTGCTCTGTTGGCTGTGGAGTCAAGACGTTTACAAATATGATTAAAAGATGAATATGAGACAAAACTACAGAATTTTATTATTGGGTGATTCAACACATAGATGTTTTACCAGCTAAGAAGTTCAGCACTTTTAGAGTTTCATCCCCCTATCTGATGTGAGCATAAGTATTGGATCAGTTGCCTCACAGGTCTTTCTAAGTTTGTCCTGTTGCATTAATTCTTCAGATATTAAAAGCAGGGAATATGTCGTATCAGTTATATCCATTACTTCTGTATTCTGAATCTTGCATTCGATGATGACACACACAAACTAGGATGAAGATGAAGGAGCTGACTTTGAGAGAAAAGCAAGCAATTTGGATGCTAAAAGAAAAGAGAAAGTCAATTAGAGCCATAGCAACAACAAAGTGCATGGAGAAATCAAGAGTTTGGAAACCACCAGCAACACCAGCAACCAACAACTACCTGATCGGCTGAGAAAACAACACTAGTTGATGACAGACTAATCATAAAAGCTGTGAAAATTAACCCTTAAAAGATGTATCTGTAAAATCACCAACTTCCAGAAAGCTGGGGTGATGCTCTGACAATCTACCGTCCTCAGGAGACTTTGACACAGAATTACAGATGCTACACAGCAATATACAAACCTCTGACCAGCTCCAAAAATAGAAAGGCAAGATTAGAGTTTGCAAAAAATCACAAGAGTGAGCCAGAAGAGTTTTGGAACTGTGTTTATGGACCGATGAGACAGAGATGAACCTTTATCGAAGTGATGGGAAAGCAAAAATGTGGAGAAAAAAAGGGAACTGAAAATGATCCCAAGCACACAGCCTCATCTGTAAAGCATGGTGGAGGTGGTGTCATGGCATGCATGACTGTCTCTGGAACAGACCCTCTCAACTTTACTGATGACTTAATGTATGATGACAGTAGCAGAATGAATTTGGAAGGGTACAAAACCATCTTGCCTACCAATATTCAAGAAAATGCCACTAGATACATTGGGAAGTGCTTCATATTACATCAGGACAATGACCCAAAACACCTGCCAGTTCAGTCAAGGAATATAAGGGCAAAGAAATGGAAGATCTTAGATTGCCCAAGTCAATTTCCAGATTTAAATCCGATTGAACATGAATTTCACCAGCTGAAGAGGAGAGTAAAGGCAGAAACTCCCCAAAACAAGCAACAGTTGGAATTGGCTGCATTGAAGGCTGGGCAAAGTATTTCAAAGGATGAGACCAAGAGTCTGGTGATGTCTGTGGGTCACAGACTCACTGCTGTGATTGCACGCAAGGTATCTAAATAATAGCTTTTAATCTTTTATATCTGCCTTATGTTCAACTGTCCCAATACTTATGCTCACAACAATGAGTGGGATGAATTCTAAAAGTGCTGTTCTTTTTATTTGGTAAAACATGTATGTGTTGAAACGGCTAATAATAAAATGTGACATTCTGTAGTTTTGTCTTATATTCATCTTTTCATCATATTTGCAAATGTCTTGACTCCACAGCCAACAGAGCAATTTTGTCTTTACTGTTCCAATACTTATGGAGGGCACTGTATACATACAAACAGTACAGCTGACTCTAGAAGGCAAATTGCATCAAAGAGTTAATCATTTATAAAAAAAAAAAAAAAAAAAAAAGTAAAAGCAGATATCCTAAAAACAAAACTTGAGAAGCAAAATCTATAAGATTAAATATTAATTGTTTTCTGAGAATATATCTTACATTTATTAGTCTTACCCCAGCATTTTATCAGGCATTTTTCATGTTTAAAACAAGACAAATCAATTTGTCAATAGCAATAAATCTTTTTTTAAGCAAGATGGACATAAGCAGACATGATATATTTATAAAGTCTTAGTTTTTTATCCCTCCTTACCACAATAAGACCTACTTTCTTAGATTATTACTATGGCAAAAAATGTAGATTTGTCAGATTAAATGGATATCAATTGGATTTTGGATGCATTTGCCTAAACACTGCAGGCAGTCAATGCTAAAGGTCGAGATTTGGTGCAATGTGAACAAAAACATTCATATTAATGCATATTAATGTGGACAGCCTCTTAGGCTCTATTATAAACCCTAGTGAGTTGTCTACATAGACAGCTACTTCTAAGGCAGCATCCTGACCAAAATGGAATCTCCTAAGAGGCTGATTTGAAACGCTCTGCATGTGCAGCAAATCCATTAACGGTCCCTAACGTGAAGCGCACAAGAGACTTCACTAATGCTCACAGATACGTATGGCATTGCTAAGCTAATGATGCAATACACTAATAAGCACAAAATTGCATAGCACACAAATATTGGGTGTTAAGTACTCCATTTTTAATCAGATGGAGCAATTTTTCTAATTTTGGCACTTATCTCAATGAATTCTGGGATTGTATTATCGATGAAGGATGCGTGTGGGCCAAACACAACTGGGTCAAAATGTAGAACGCAACATACCTTCTGTATGATGCCTAAAAATGCTGTTCAAGTAGGGAGCTCACTAGAGTTTGGAACAATCCCGTAGAGACTTGTTAACATTATCACACAGACATGAACAGCAGACCTTGGAAGGACACGGCGAGAGAGCGAAGGAACCCAGGAGTGTTTTTTGATGTGAAAGCCCTTTGGAATACTTCCAGATAACCAAAGCACTCACATACAAACCAAGAAAGAGATGTGTCTTCGTCTTAAAGGGCTCGTAATCTCTGGCTCACTGCAGTATCAGTGTGTACAAGTGGCTGAGGGTCAGAGATGCACAGCTTTAAGATTACTAGCCTAAAGAAGCTGTAGGAAGTGCTGTATGCTTTAGAGAGAGCATCGGAGATAGCAATGTATCTGTCAAAGCTTCAACATGTCTACAGTGCACTACAAAAGAGGTTTTTAAAATAAAAAAATAAATAAAAAACATAAAAATGGAAAAAATTATAATCAAACAACCAAATTAGTGATGTAATTTTGAGTAATATATATATATATACATATATATATATTAACTTTGCTGATACTATATTACATTATAGTATCACTGAAGATTCACAGTACAGTAAATATGTCAGGATCAGATCTTAAATCATAAAAACATATTTAAATTAAATTTGAAAAAACTTACTTATATTATTGTTACAAAGAAATCATCTCATTTTCGTTTAGCTGAAGTGAAACAAAATAAACTTAAAAAAAAAATAGATTTTATAGGCATACTTAATGATAATAATCAACATGACAAAATCAAATACAAAAAAGAAAAATAACTAAAACATTTAATTAAAGGGAAACCAAAATATATCAAATTTAATTTAATTCAAAACATTAACAAAAAATACAGTATATCAATGTCAACATCAGCTAAAATAACACTTATGATACTTATTTTTAAAAGCTGTCTGTGACTTAAAATAACACAGCAAACTCATTCTGAACATTTTTATGCCACCAAACTGGTGGTGAATGTGAATGATTGCTCGTCGCTGCATTTATTTTTAATGGTGATTGACTTTTGATTACGCCATTCAAAAAAGCACCTCTCTCTGAGGTGTAACATAGCAGTCTCACAGCATCAGCATCCAATGCCACTGCCAAGCAACACTGAAAGCCTGAAACTCTCCGTTCACACATTCTTCCTTTCTCAAACATGCACATACAGTGAGTCAAGCTCTTACGGACTGTGCCAGCCCACATGGCATGGCCTTTTCCTGGCATCTCACCCAGACTGAATTAGGTCTCTTAATTAAAATCTCTCAGCAGTGGCTCCAAGCACTCGTGAGTTCTCAGTTGGAGGGCTATGATCTAAACCAGTGGCTCTCAACTGGTGGGTTGCTGATTTCCTGGTGTTAAACAATGCAAAATGCAACTAACCATTTAATCATGTATACTTAGGAGGACAACAAAACAAAAAAGGCTTAACTTTTAACAAGATGAGAAAAGGATTACCATTTCTTTTGTTCATACCAAAGCCTGCGAATCCAATCAAACATCTATGGCAAATTCATAAAACCACAGTCTAAAAGATGCTGGGTTGGCCAACTTTAGGTCAAATATGGACTAAGGTTAAAGAAAATGTAATTTAAAAATTCAACCCAACAGTTGGGTTAGTCCATATTTTACCATGGGTTGAAACAACCCAGCATATAGTCAAACTAATCAAGCCAGTTTTGTGATGTCCTCAAAAATCATCAGCAAAAAAGAATTTAAGGCACACTTGCAACAAAGAAACTGTATATATGCTTTATGCCGGCAAAAATGGTGATTTGTTTTTTGTCAACCAAGAGAATGAAACCAGGGTTAGAGTGGGATTTGAGGGGTTTTAACCAATTCATTAAGGTTTGCCACCCATATGACAAAACAAACAATAGGAAGTGGATATTTTGAAACAGTCTTCCAATTAACTTTTTTGTACAATCTAACATTTAGTTCCTCGGTGAATCAGTGTTTGAACGAATTGGTTGAATGAATGATTCAATGATTCATTCACAAAAACAGTTACATGTTTGGTTCCTGGATGATTCAGTGTGTATGAACGAATCTGTTAAATTAATGATTCAAAAAAAAAAAAAAACACTCATAAAGGCTTGTTTTAGTTCTGAATAAATCAAGAATTCATGAGTCACTTATCACCATTTTATTGCTATTTTGTAACCTGCAAAAATAGTCATGGAAAAATCCCAAAAAACAAACTGTTGTATAAAACAATATAAACACATTTCAATGTTTTAATGGCATTTGTGTTCACTCTGACAAACAAATACTTGCACTTGATGTTCAATGTGAAATCTGCATCCTGAAGCCAAACCAGATGAGATCCACTGTCATTACTGTACTCTACCTGCATCTGAAACAACACTCATACCAAATAAATAAAAGAATTTTGGTTTTGAGGGTAAACCATCTGTGGTTATTTATAATTGAATGAGAGGTGAAAGTGGTGTGGAGGCGAGAAGGATCAAAGGGTTTTGTGCACGATTGCAGGAGCACTACGGAGCGTGCGTACTTTAGTCAATAGTACTTTACAAGTGAAAGCGAATCAATGAACCACAGAGGTAATGCAATGCAAGGCCCTTTCCTGAGAAGATGGACAGATGACTGAAAGAGTAAAGCATGTTGCCTTCATGCGTTAAGAGCTGTGGCGCAGAGGAAAATGTATGTGCATGGGGGTGTATTCAATAGAGAAGGTGGTGCAAATGGATGATATTCAAGGTTTGACTTTGAGAGCGCTGTATGGAACCCACTTCATGCCGAAGTATAAGATGACAGGAAAAGAGCTCAGGTTGTATATTTGCTGTGTGTAAGAGCAAAAGGGTATTGAAATCAAGATGCTAAACAGCTTTCAAGGCACTGCAAATTGATGTTTGCTACCAATTAAAAAAAAAAAAAGCGTATGTAATGTGATGCATTTTTAAGAGAAACAGGATATCTGACTGAAAAAAAAGTAAGGTGGAACTGAATTTTATCCACAGGGAATTGGTTTGAATTGTGAAATTGGATGTTAGGTTTTAGAAAGACTAGAATGAAAGTTTCCTAAAAGCAATGGCTAAACAGCTATTTGGCTACTGATCAAGGCAATAGCCATGTATTTTTGATTTAAATTGTTTTAGAGAAATGAAGAAAAAGAAATAAGAACAAGAATAAGAATTTTCTTTAAAAATTCACACTTTCAATCTTATTTGTATGGCTAATATACTGAAATCACAGAAAAATGCTTCTGGTCACATTCAATTATTAAATTGGCTACATGAATTAAGAAATTAACTATATTTTTTATAACGTTTATAAAGAAACACTCAGCACCTGCGCAAGTACCTATAGACTTAGAATGTGATATACTGTATATGTGCATGATGTTTTCACAAATTCATATTTTTGTAGTTTACATGGTATCCTTTTCAGAAACGTGCAAATTTTTTTAAGTTTTAAAAGTTGCATTTTTAGGCCCCGAAACCAGCTGTTGTTTAAATGAATGGCCAAAATGCATAAGTTAAAAAAAAAACACAGTTCATGTAAACAGCCCTAAATGTCATCAGCAGAAAATAATTTTGATTGTAAAGCAATTTGGTATTCAGAATAGCATTCACAATAAGACTGTAATTTGCATTAAGAAAGTAAACAAGGTTGATTTTGATTTCATGTTGGCTATAAAGCAATCTCAAAAGTGCGTAATGGTGTATTCACTACAGTTTTTGGTACAATTTCAAGTCCAAGTGACATTGCAGTTTGGTTCATTTGGCTGGCATGAAAGTGATGTTTCCTGTTTGTTTTTAAACATAAACCAGGCATGACAGTTTGTCAAAGTATGGCTGTTCAGTGGGGTTTTTTTTCTTCTTTTTTTGCATCGTCAGGTCTGAACCCATCACAGCAGGCCACACGGCAGCCCCATAAGTGAAGGTGATTAATGACACCTTTTAATTTTCATTGTTCATGTCGTTCCTAACCAAACATTGGCATTACATGCACTACAAATGTCAGCGGTGACCCTTTACTAAACAGCTCTGTGTATGTTCCAGAATGGCACTCAAAAGTGGCCCCTGAACGAAATTGATTTCATCCCCGAGAAGCACTGGAAAGGAAAAGGAACGAGTGCAGAAAGAAGGGTCCTTTAGAGCCAACGTCGCAGAACGCCTGAGCAGCAAAAAGTGGCGGAAGGCTTGTAGATTCAATTAACTGGACTGAATTAAACTTTGCCTTTTTGTTACCACAGAACCTTCTTCTGATGCCCCTGGAGTTTTTAATTAGATTTCCTCTCTCCTTCAGGCCTCTTATAGTGAACTGCTTTCTGATGGATTTTGGATGGAAGAGGCGGATGGGAGTTCTGTCAAGAGCCCAACACTCTCCAAAACTGCCAGTCAAAGCCACACATAACCAAACCGTTCAGAACTGCTACGTGAGCATTAACTATTGGAGAAGACCATCTGATGTGGGGCACTTTCATGTATTTCAAACTACATTTTTTAAAGAAAATTAAAGTGGTGCATGCACATGCAAAACTCTTGCCACTTCCAAGTTTCTGTGATATTCTGGTCTGTACAAATGGCTTGAACGCGAGAAAAGAAAACTAGTTACTAGTGGCACTGCACTCTGTACTCAGCTGACATAAAATAACGTATGAAAGATGCCATCAAAGATATCTAAATGTGTTTAGCGCCATGTTGAAACGTGGGTGCTGAAGACATAAGGGTCACTGTCTAAAATAACAAGGCCTGTGTGTTACGGCTCGCTGTAAACTCTTTTAACACCCAGTTTTCTGTGGAGGAAGTTAGGTCACAGATCTTGTTAAGCATATAAAGACATAAAGCCACATGCAGGAACATCCCAATGAGTCAACAAGATCCGGAAACTCAATGTGGCGATACCACCCACTGCTTCATGACGTATGACAGGTTTCACATATGTTTTAGATTTTGATCAAAGAAATGGATGTAAAATAAATCATAGCTTATATATATTATAGATAGGTCAGGGGCGGACTTACCCATTAGGCATAGGTAGGCAACTGCCTTGGGCCCCCAAAAGCCAAGGGCCCCCTAAAATGCTTTTCATATACGAGATGCGCATTAAGCACGGACACGCGAACGGTTGCTGTTTACGGTGTTTATTACCATGACAACCGTCTGTGTGTCCGAGTTGAACGTGCTTCTTGTGTATCCTGCTTGTAGCAAATATAAATATAATGCATCTGAAGCTGACTGCTGCACGAGCGCGAGGTCTCTCTTTCCCAGTGTGCACACATCTCTCTCTCTGTGTCTGCTCTGTTCAGTGAGCGGCCGAAAGGAGCTGCGCTTTCAGTTAAAACACAGATATGTTGCTTCTCTAATTTTACATGCAAGTATAGACAAAATCACAGCACAGCTATTGTCTTTATCTTATGTGTAGCCTATTTGATTTTATCAGAAGACGGCTTGATTATAAATTCATAAATAAATCAGGATTTTTGTGCAGATTTGCATCTTGGAAAGGAGAGCTGGTTATGTAGTCTTAATGGGTCGCGTTTCAGTCACTATTTCATATTCATCCAGTTGTCTGACAATAGAAACAGAAAAATATACAAATGAAAACAGTGTTACTGAGAATTTAGCAGCATCAAAATACAGTATGTGGCACAGAGAGGCAAACAAATGTAATAATAATAAATTTTGCATGTTTAGAAGAAGTGAGCTGCCCTGTCCTGCGAAAATGTAAACAGGTTTGTGTAAGTAAATTGCTCAGTGCAAAGAAAGAGAAGAGATGGGAACCTGGTATTTCTATGTTCTTTTTTTTTATGTGTCTAATAGACATGAACAAGTTCTTTGAAATACATCAATGATCTTTGAAACATATCTACTCTTCATGCTCTATGTTAACTATTGTTTCACTAATAATAAACATATATTGCATAAAGCATCTGTATTTGTCCATGCCCATGTTGAGTAGAGTATTAAAAACTTGAAAAGTATTAATTTAAGGTACATTTAGGACAGATAAAAATGTGCAATTAAGTTGTGATTATTCGTGAGTTAACTCATGACAATAATGCGATTAATAGTTAAAATGACTCAAATTAAATGTAGGCTTACGCTGGTAACTCATCAGTGGACTTTCCTCGTCAATATAGGCACAATATGTTTTCACACTTTTCTCATTCTCGCTAATTCAAGTTTTTATATAAATAAACCTCTGAAGAGAACCGATTGTCTTCAGAAATGTTTCGATGAATGTGCATTTTCAATAATCCAGTCTGCAGTTTTTGTTTAGACCAATGCGAAAATCCACCCACATAAACCCGTTTTAAATAATATAATAATTTATACTTCTGACTCATCCCTTTTCTTAAAAAAATGGTTTAAATGTTCATTTGTGAGGTTTATCATTTTATAATTTATTTATTTTTTTATTTTTTAAACTTGTCTCTCAACAGTAAATCAATTGCTATTTTGTGGTCTACAACATGAAAGAATAAAAGTGTCTGCTAAACTAATAAATGTAAATGTAAATTAAAGAATCCCATTATAACGTACATGAAAAATGTAGACACATTGGACTCAACTATGGGGCACCATTGTGCAGCAGCAAGCATCACGACAAAAAAGGAAACTCAAGGTTGATCTAGGTAAATGTGTGCAAATGTATAGGGCCCCATTCTTATATTTGCCTGGGGCCCCCAATTCACTAAATCCACCCCTGTTACAATCCAATTAAGTAAATTAGAAAGAAGGAAATATGAATAGAATGTCAATTTTTAAATTAAATTAAATTCACTGAAAATTGTATACAGTAATTAAAATAATATTATACTATTTGTAATAAATATATTTCTATTAAATTAGAACAACGTTAAATAGGAATATTTTCACCTGTGGTCTTGTGTACACTAAAAACAATGTAACCATTTTCACTCAGAAATTAATTACAAGACCAAGTAGCACTGAATAAAACATAAAATTAGGTAGAAAGACTGAAATAGTATTTTCTTGTAAAATATACTACAACAATCTTTGTTGTATTTGCATACTGTATGAAAAGCATTAAAAAATGGGAAAAAATTTAGGACATTTTTAACAAAAAATGTTATCCATATCCACATATATGTATATAAAATCAATTATTCTCAATCTGAGCAATACTGTTAATATAGCTGTAAATAATGTGCAAAATATCAATTCACAATAAAATAATACATTAAAAGAATTATCCCTAGGTTCAGCATTTCTTTTGAATTGTTCCAGTGTTTTCAGAGCTGATTTTAGACCTTTTTCATCAAAAAGCATTTCACATTAGCCAAGCGTTCAACAACGCTCAGCTCTGAGACATATCTGACAGCTACGGGTCACTGCGGCGTCCGCAGATGCATTAAACACACAACTAGACAGGGATAGAATAGATTATAATAAAGTACATTAAATGTTAGCTAACATAGGCATTATTTGCCCCCACTTCTGGGACATTCGTGAGATTTCAATTTCAGCCTTTTTTTACCATGGTTAATGTCAAACCCTGTTGCCACATCAATTTTTTTGCTGCTGTGCAAAACACTGTCTAAAGGTGCAATGGTTAAAACAATTCATTAAGAGGAGACAGCACATGCATGAGGCTAAAACCAGGTATGAATCCAATTATAAAGTTTCACACTTTCAGACAGGAGCTCATGGCTGATGCAAAAATGCAGCGTTTGCCACGTAAACGCTTTCAGCTGCTCTCAACAATTATAAAAATAACAGCAGTGTTGTTGACAGCGAGGCAGTATGGATTTCTCCCAACCTTTAGGTGACTCGAGGTAGATGGGAGACACAGAATCAGTATTTTGCTGAGAGGGCAACTCTATTGATCGACATCAAGAAATACATAGAGATTTATCGATCTGATGTCTGCGGAAGGGTCGGTCTGCATCGGCTCCCTATGTAACCACCTAGAGGCTGAAATTTCGCTTAAAAAGTCCACACAACCGTTACTATCATTAAAAGGCCATTCCCCGCACAGAAAGAGAGTTATTAACGACAAACTGATTATAAATGATTCCGTCTATGAAAGATAAATGCACTACATCAAGACACAATCCATTATATTCTCTTCAAAAGACTTATTTCATCACTCTTATTCCAGGTGGAGAGATTCTGAGTCGGCCAAACCAATTTGAGAAGAAATAATAGCGACGTGCTTAAAGACAATCATGCAGAAACTATTTTAATGATCAGCAAACATTAAAAGTTCACATTATGCTCAGCTCAACTCTGAAAATAGCTCGGCGGTAGTGACAAAGGATAATTGATTTTAACAGGAAGGAAAAAAGAGAACCGTTTCTAGACGGTAAGGAATTATTTAAAGAACAAAGTGTGACCGCTGAACATATGCACTGATTTGAAGAGTAAAACACAAGGCAGGTAGGCTATATCTCTCTATCAGATGTCTTTTCTCATTTCTTTCAAACCTATTCACTTTAAAAACCCTATAGTTTGTCTTCACATGCTCAGACCTCTTTGGTCTTTTATATAAAATAAAAGTGCAATCACAAAGTTTTATGTAAGTTTGCAGTACAAAGACAGAGAGATAAAATGGAATATGGTTGAAATAATACAGTGGGCCACACTAAACCGCACTCTTCATTCTGCCAGATGAGCACTGTTTAGACATAAAATTCTGTCATCATTTGCTCACCCTCAATTGCTCCAAACCTCTATGAAATCCTTTAAGCTCTTGAAGGCAAAACAAGATATTTTGAAGAATGTTGGCAACCAAACAATTGATGGTAGCCATTGACTTACAAAGTATGGAGATATTTACTATGGAATTTCAATAATATTTAATGTAAATTTGACCATATCTGTCAGTGAACTTATTTTAATCAACATCATGATTTAAGTTAATATTTATACAATGTAAAAACTTATTTTTCAAAGTTGTAATTAAAACGGTTATTGGAATGTGTTTTACAAAAAATAACAACAACAAAAAAGCTAAATTAATTTAGTGTGTTTAATTTGTTTAATTATTTATTATTATTTTATTTTTATTTTTTTGTACCGGTAATTAACTTGACATTTACCAGCAATTTTTTTTTTCACTCAAAAATGGTTAGAGTTTTTCAAAATTAATTACAAACAAACACCAGTAAACACACTGAATTAAACATGAAATTTTGAAATAGAAAGACTGAAGTAGTCCACACACACACACACACACACACACACACACACACAAATGGTTCTTCAGCAGCTCTTTGGCGTGGTTAAGGTGTTATATAGCATCACTGTCATACAAAGAACCCATTAAGCCCCTGTATAGGTCTTTAAAGGTTCTCTAGTTTCTTAGTTTAGTTGGGGAAAGGATTCAAAAACAACATTAAAATACAGTGTATTTCATGAATACAATAATGTGCTTCTCAACCTTTCTCCCCCAAGGCCCCCCATAAGGAAATATTCCAGGGCCCCCACACATGACTTTTTGAGCTCAGAAAAGCTCTTAAAACAGCTTTTACCATCATAGTAAATTCCCATTCATAGTAAACATATGAGAGCGGAGTAAAATTTAAGGAGGAGAATGGGGTCCCTCTTATGGTTCTACTCAGCACCATTTGATAAGGGTGCTGTACAGTTTTAGATGGAATTTATAATGTTTTTATGACTGTCTTTTGAGGGAAAAACTTTTCAATTTAGTCAATGTTTTGTCATTTACAGGTTTTTTTTTTTTCAATTGCTACCAAGCGTTTACCAATACTTAAAGTACTCTTTCTAAACACAGCAATACACCTACATCACACAATTAGCCAATTAGTTAACTTTCTGGCCAAAACCACATTTTGTTAAATAAATACAAACTCAACATTTCAAAATGCTGAATACCCTTTTCTACATACAGTGGTGTGAAAAAGTGTTGGCCCCCTTCCTGATTTTAAATTTTGTCACACTTTAATGTTTCAGATCATCAAACAAATTTAAATATTAATCAAAGATAACACAAGTAAACACAACATGCAGTTTTTAAATGATGATTTCATTTATTAAGGGAAAAAAGCTGTCCAAACCTACCTGGCCCTGTGTGAAAAAGTGCTTGCCCCCTCCTATTAAATCATGAAAGAACTGTGATTAACCACATTATTTTAGAAAGCGGAGTTAAATGTCACTAGCCAAACCAAGACCTGATTACTGCCAGACCTGTTGAATCAAGAAATCACTTAAATAGAACCTTTCTGACAAAGTGAAGCATATTTAAAGAGCAACACATCATTCCGTGATCTTAAGAAATTCAGAGACAGATGAGAAACAAAATAGTTGACATGTATCAGTCTGGAAAGGGTTATAAAGCTATTTCTAAGGCTTTGGGACTCCAGCAAACCATGGTCAGAGAACATTATCCACAAATGGAGAAAACTTGGAACAGTGGTGAACCCTCCCAGGAGCGGCCGGCCTACCAAAATTACTCCAAGAGCACAAAGACGACTCATCCAAGAGGTCATAAAAGAACCCAGAACAACATCTAAAGAACTGCAGGCCTCACTTGCCTCAATTAAGGTCAGTGTTCATGATTCAACAATAAGAAAGAGACTGGGCAAAAACAGCATCCATGGGAGAGTTCCAAGGCAAAAGCCATTGCTGGCCAAAAAGAAAACAAAGGCTCGTCTCACATTTGCCAAAACATACCTTGATTATCCCCAAGACTTTTGGGCAAATATTCTGTGGACTGATGCGACAAAAGTTGAACTTTTTGGAAGGTGTGTGTCCCGTTACATCTGGTGTAAAACCAGCACAGCATTTCATAAAAAGAACATCATACCAACAGTCAAACATGGTGGTGGTAGTGTGATGGTCTGGGGCTGCTTTGCAGCTTCAGAACCTGGATGACTTGCCATAATTGATGGAATCATGAATTCTGCTCTCTATCAGAAAATCCTGAAGGAGAATATCCAGCCATCAGTGTGTGACCTCAAGCTCAAGTGCACTTGGGTTATGCAGCAGGACAATGATTCCAAACACAGCAGCAAGTTCACCTCTGAATGTCTCAAGAAAACCTAAATTAAGGTTTTGGAGTGGCCAAATCAAAGTCTGCACTGAAATCCAATTGAAATGCTGTGGCATGGCCTTAAACAGTCCATTCATGCTTGAAAACCCTCCATTGTGGCTGAATTAAAACAATTCTGCAAAGAAGAGTGGGACAAAATTCCTCCACAGCGATGTGAAAGACTCATTGCCAGTTATCACAAACGCTTGATTGCAGTTGTTGCTGCAAAGGGTGGCACAAGCAGTTATTAGGTTTAGGGGGCAAGCACTTTTTCACACAGGGCCATGTGAGTTTGGATTTTGTTTTCCCTACATATTAAAAAACTTAATTTAAAAACGGCATGTTGTGTTTACTTCTGTTATCTTTGATTAATATTTAAATTTGTTTGATGATCTGAAACATTAAAGTGTGACAAACATGCAAAAAAATTAAAAATCAGGAAGGGGGCCAACACTTTTTCACACCACCGTATATTAACTCTATCAAAACACAGCAAACCCATTCAAAATCGAGTCATTTGATCAAAACATTGACACTGGTTTTCTATCCAGTAGTGCATAGACTGTCAAAATGATAACAATTAATGGCATTACAAAAACTGCATTACTTTTCATGTCTCAGGTCTACCTGCATATAATAGACAATATAAAAATCCATAGTTTTTTTTTTTTTTTGATAATTTAGCCAGTTTATCTTCATCTGAAAACCATTTTACATTTTTACATTGTGTTCGCTCTTGGCAACATACTATCTAAAAAGAGTCATTACTTATAGAATGTACAATAAAAAAAATAGGGTCCCCTATGCAGAAATTGAAATGGTAGCTTGATTGAAACTGCTTCCAGTGGGTGGGGGTTGGATGTGGTGTGGATGGTGCCCCCATGGTAGCTGATGCCAGTGATCAACAAAAATTCCAACATCCTTTGGTTACTATGCAAGCTTGTTTCCGTCACAGAATAAAAAAGTACAAACAGTGTTAATTGTGACCTTTTTATCTCACAATTCAGACTTCTATATTGAATTGTGAGATTCTGTAAATTCACAATTGCAAGAAAAAAAGTCAGAATTCTGAGATAAAGTCACAATTACTCTTTATATCCTATGGCATAAATAAGCTTTCATAGGTTCCACATGTGTAGGGAGAAAAAACCAACAAACATAAAAACTGCACAGTCTAACACACATTCTCACTCTTCTCCCCTATCCCTTCTCCCTTTATCTGATCCAAATACTCCTCTCCCTCTCCCTGGCATTATTTTTTTCTCTTTCTGATTTGTGTTGTTCTGCATCCACAAAACCAATTCAAAGAGGTATTTTTTATGTTGTTGATGTAGCTTCAACACCTGACTATTTCTCCAACTGAGACTGGAATCAGCTATTTCTAAATATTTCAGTGATCTGTTACTTAAGTGCTTATCAGTTGTTACAATATTTTATACAGAGAGATTTTTTCAATACTTTTGAGCTGCTGTTGTAGCAGAAGTAGAAGTTTTATTCTATATTTAAGGTTTGGAACATTAGGTCTTCAATTCTGACATGCTGTGTTTAAGCATTTGTAAATATGACTAAAAAGATCCATGATTTTGGTTTTGGGTAAGCCTGTATGAAAAGAAAATGTAAGCATTTTAGAAACATGGTAACTGACTGCATATTGTGTGAAAACAACACAAATTGTGCTAATGGTATGGTCACAACGGACGGATGTTGTGCTAATTGTGACTACAGATCGGACAAAAGGATGCTAGCAATTGAAAAAAACTGTAATTTCACTGTGAATCAAAAAACCTAATCAAAACGAACTCTGTCAACCTGTCATCGGTAATTTTGTTGTTAGGTTAACACTGAGGTTCACGCAGTTTCTCTTAGTCATTCTCATCCCCTCCAAACATGCAGAGTGAAAATGTGAATCCTCTCTTGGCCACATCAGCAGGGAGTTTCCATCAGAGCTGAAATGAATATCAAAAGCAAAACACGACTCGTTTATTTACAAAAGTCTCTCTATTATTTTAGCTTTACCCCCAGAGTAAACAGATAGAGGGAAACATTAGAGAGAAGCGAGAGAGAGAGGCTGGAACACTGTCGCCTGCATCTTTTGGATGCGGATGCAACGTTAAAACTCAATCAAAATTTCAGTCAGTTTTCCCCGAGCTTAGGAACGTGTTAAGATAAGCTGCCCTCCTGTAACTGCAAGCGAGACTCAATCTAGAAAGAAAAACAGACAGCGAGTTGAGTCATTGTGTTTAACTTTGTATATAAAGTGTATAACTTGAATGGATAAAGTCACTTTGGATATAGTCTGCATTATGTCTGCATAAATGTTTAAAGTGATCAAATGTTTTAAAAACTTAAAAAGGAAAAAAAAAAAAAAAAAAAAAAAAAAAACAATCAATAAATAAAATACATGGGGTCTGCCAATAAAATAAAATTTTAAATGTATACTAAAAGGAATTATGTTAGTAACACAAGTCCATCCACTTGGGGGGGGGGGTTAAAAAATGGATACGTTTATTCAGCAAGGATGAATTAAATTGTTTAAAAGTAACAGTAAAGACATTTATAATATTTCAAAACATTTTTATTTCACAAATTCTTGTGAGCGTTCCATTCACTGAAGAATCCTAAAAAAAAAAAAAAAAAAGTCTCCCTAAAACTGTTTTCAACGTTGATAATAAGAAGAAATGTTTCTTGAGCAGCAAATCAGCATATTAGAATGATTTCTGAAGGATCATGTGACACTGAAGACTGGAGTAATGATGCTGAAAATACAGCTTTGCATCACAGGAATAAATTACATTTTAAAATATATCCAAATAGAAAACTATTATTTCAAGTTGTAAAAACATTTCTCAGTATCGATGTTTTTACTGTATTACTGTAATAAATGCAGCCTGGGTGAGCATAAGAGACTTCATTCAAAATCATTAAAAACTCTTACGGCCCCAAACTATTGTATCTCCTTTCAAGCACTTCAGAACAACATACCTTATTTAGTTTTAATTAAAGCATTACTTACATGAAGCATTACGAATGTACTTGGTAAAGTGCGACGAAATATTATCAAAAAGGCTGACAAATATCGAAATGTAATTTTTTGAGCTATACAGCCCAACCCTAGCCTACAGTATAAAGACTTAAAAAGTTTGTGAAGCCGCTAATTAGCAGCCGTGTTTTTGAAATGACAGACCCCAGAGACTCAACAACGCAAAGCCGCCACAGCCACGAAGGCTGCATGGCAGTAAATGAAAAGCTGCTGCAGGCCTTCGCTGCTGTTGTTCCTCACACTCAACTTGCTGGACTGAGGGTAAACACCGAGGTTGTGAGATGAAAAAGCAACAACCCTTTTATTTCATTTTTAAAACACCCCTCTGGAGGTTGGCGTGCAGTAGTTGTCGAGTTTTATTTTTATAATGCTGAATGGAAGTTCAGAAGAAGTTCATTTGGAGTTCTACAGCTTTTAAGAAGAGTGTCTGTTTCTTTTCATTTTTCTTTTATCCGGACCTTTTTCCTGGACTCTTTTGTCCACAGAGGTCAAACCATGAAAGAAAAAAGCAACGGTCAAGCAGAGAGTGTCTCTCCAAAGACATCATCCTTCCTTAATACAGTATGTCCCGGATCAAAGCACAATCCCTCAGTTGGAGCAGCTGGAACATTTGCCCTGGAAAGAGAGAAAGTTCTGCTGTGTGCTCGTCTAATCTTCAAAACGTGCTTCTTCTAAACCGGCACCCTTCTCTCATACAGGTATTTCACATTAATTGTAGTTCATTGGTTCACTTGTATGGTTCACTTAATTCCAGCTGCTGCAAAGAACCATTTGAATAAACCGATTCACTAAAATTATTAGAAAACTAGTTAATTTTGAGCATGAGCACAAGCATGTTTTTATTTATTAATTTATTGATGTTGAATTTTGTGTACATTTATTGGTTCAAGTTCAATACAAGTTCTATAAAACTAAATAATATAAAGAAATAATGTATATTTAGAAAAATTTGTATATAATGTATATTTAGAAAAATTTGTATATTTTTGGAAATATAATTAATTTTTTATAGCATATACAATTTTATTTTAAGTTATATTTGAAATAATTTTACTGTTTTATTAAACATTTTTTATTTGGCAACACTTTACAATAAGGTTCATTAGTTAACATTAAAAAAATTAGTAAATATGAACTAAGAATGATCAATACTTCTACAGAATTTATTAATCTTAATGTTAATGAAGATTAATGTTAATTTCACTGTTAACTAACATGAATAAACAATGAACAACTGTATTTTAATTAACTAACATTAACAAAGATTAATAAATAGTGTAATAAATGCATTGTTCATTGTTTGTTCATGTTAGTTAATACATTAACTAATGTTAACAAATGGCACCTTATTGTGAAGTGTTACCTTTTATTTTTATATATACACATTTATACTGTACATGTACAGTATCTCACAAAAGTAAGTACACCCCTCACATTGCAGCAACCATTTCAGTATATCTACCTCAAGGGACAATACTATAGAAATTAAACTTGGATATATTTTAGAGTAGTCAATGTGCAGCAGTAGAAATTTACTGTCCTTTGAAAATAACTCAACATACAGCCATTGTCAAAATAGCTGGCAACAAAAGTGAGTACACGTGAGAGTGAGTACAAGTGAGAGGTTTTCTAAGACAGTTTCCACATGGAACAGGCCTTGCAAGGGTCGATCAAAGAAGTTAGGTCCTCGTGCTGTGCATCAGGTGCAGAAGCTGGCTTCAAAAAACAGACGCATGAGTGCTGCCAGCATTGTTTTCCAACATAATAACGACTCAAAACACACCGCCAAGATGACAACTGCCTTGCTGATGAAGCTGAAGGTGATGGAGTGGCCAAGTATGTCTCCAGACCTGAACCCTATTGAGCACATGATATCATTATGGAGGAGTGGAAGAGGATCCCAGCAACAACCTTTACGGCTCTGATGAATTCTATGCCCAGGAGGATTAAGGGAGTGCTAGATAACAATGGTGCCCACACAGTTTTGACATGTTCACTTAGGGTGTACTCATTTTTGTTGCCAGTTATTTAGACAATAATGGCTGAGTTATTGAGTTATTTTCAGAGGACAGTAAATCTTTACTGCTATACAAGCTGCACATTGACTACTCTAAAATACTCTCATTTCTATAGAATTGTCCCTTGAGAAGTTATACTAAAATGGTTGCTGAAATGTGAGGGGTGTACTTACTTTTGTGAGATATTGTATATTGTTTATTATATTATATATAGCACCCTCCACTGATATTGGCACCCTTGGTAAATATGAGCAAAGGTGGCTGTGAAAATAAATCTGCATCATTGATCTTTTTGGTCTTTCATTCCAAAAAAAAATTCTAAACTTTCATTGAATTAAAACAATTGAAAATGGGGAGAAAATCTGATGAAATAAATGTTTTTCTCCAATGCGTGTTGGCCACAATTATTGGCACCCCTAGAAATTCTTAGGAGTAAAATATTTCTGAAGTATATTCCCATTCATATTTTTAGCACACCAGAGTGAATAGGAGCATGAAATTGTCCAGCTATGACTTCCTGTTCCACAGGATTATAAATGTGAGGAACACAAAGCCCAAATTCCCTTAATCATCCATCACAAGGAGTAAAACCTAGGAATATAGTTCTGATGTGCAGAGCATGATTGTTGAGCTTCACAAAATAGAAAGTGGCTGTAAGAAAAGAGTTAAAGCATTGAAAAATCCCCATTTCCGCCATCAGGGTAATAATTAAGAGGTTCCAATCTACTAAAGATGTTAAAAATAGGACGTGTGTCTATATCGTCCTAATGCACGGTGAGGAGGAGAGTTTGAGTGCCCAAAGACTCTCCAAGGACCACAGCTGGAGAATTGCAGAGATTAGTTAAAAAAAAAAACTACATCACCACATGTTGTTCAGGTGGGGTTTCAAGAAATATTCTCCTCAATCATCCAAAAACAAACTCCAGAAAGAATGGTCTCTGATCTCTTATCAGGTCTTATCAACTCTTTAGACATTATAGGAGAAAACTCTATAAAAAAAATTATAGGAGAGCTGTTATATTGGAAAAAGGAAGTTGCAATAATTGGGTGCCAATAATTGTGGCCAACATGAACTAGAGAAAGCATTTATTTCACAATGAGACTTCCCCCCCCCCCCCACTTTCAATTATTTTACTTCAATGATAGGTTAGAATTTTGTGAATTTTTGGAATGAAAGATCAAAAGGTTAAACAATGCAGATTTATTTTCAAAGCCGCCTTTGCTCATATTTACCAAGGGTGCCAATATTAGTGGAGGGCACTCTGTATATATATACCCTTATATTTATTCAGGTCTTAGTTTAAGTTATAGTTTGATGATCCAAACTCTAAAATCATTCTTCTACTAAAGAGATGATTCATCTGTCTAGACTCTCTGTTACTCACAAGACAAACAAGGGTCACAAAACGAATCTAATGTCTTTAGGAAACTTAATGACAAAATAAAAAGTGCCTTTAAATGATCACAATGTTTATGATGTTGCAGGAAATTATGAATATTTGATACATTGCCCAGTCTAGCGCTGTATATCAATAGCAGGTCCATATTACAAATCCCTTCACTTTGTTTCTATTAGCACGGAAGAATAGGTCTATGATCTTATTCTGTCAATGTGAAGTGCTTTGCCTGCTTCCCCTTCATCTAAAAACGAACATACTCACTGCCCATTCGTAGGCTACAGCTCTCAATGAACCTGAAGACAAATGACGAAGCCAGACAGGAGGAGAAAGAAAGAAAGAAGGTAGCAATCAGAGAAATCGATATCTTGAGATATTGTTCAGTGACAGATAATGAGATTTTCATGACATGAGGGGAGAGTTATTGAATTTGGTGAGACAGCAACATGCCTTTGATGACTGTCGATCCATCCAGGATAAATCTGAGGATCAAACACATTGTTGGCCATTTAACCTTCTCACCTTCCCAGTCGATGTTTCAAGCGTGTCGCATCAAATTAGCTCGCAGAATTCACCCAATCGTCCATTCATTTGGCTCTGCTTGATGCAGAAGACCAGACTGGTCAAGTCAAGAAGGTGCAGCAGCAGTAGACCTTGATTATGGTGCTGGTGGCGGTTTCTACACATGAAAATCCTAAGAATGAGAGAATGAGAGGTGTTAGCTGTCAATTATAAGGTTGTAGCAATGAAAAACAGCAATTCTGTGGCGTTTTGAGGTTTTGAAAATGCTAAAAATCCATTATTTTTCTGAGAGTAGCCAATAAATTTTCCATCTAAATTCTCTCTTAGCCACAAAACAATAAAAAGAGTGAAAAGTGGGAGCGCAAATTAGCTGCTAAGCCTCAGCTGCCTCCATGCATCTGCTGTCCACTCATCCAATCAGAGACCAAAGGGAGCGCATGCTCATTAGAGACTCTATGGCAGGGTTCCTCAAATCTTTCCCTGGAGGGCCAATCTGCTGCAGAGTTTAGCTCTAACCCTGATCAAACTCACCTACCTGTGATTTTCTAATGATCTTGAAGACTCTGATTAGCATGCTCAGGTGTGTTTGATTAGGGTTAGAGCTAAACCAGATTTGAGGATGCCTGCTCTATGGTATACAAATGTTATTTTACAGATCACAATTAAATTCCAGTCAGCTGATCTAATTAACTTTTAATAAGCCTACTAGCCTAAATAGTGTCTAAATCTGTCTAATTCCTGTGCCACTAGTGTCACCAAGTAAATTTATAAAAGTAAATAAATTAGCCTTATAATACCTCAAAAATCCAGAATGCAACTAAAACGGCAACAAACGCGACAAAGGTGAAATAAATCACAGAAAATGAATAAAATACAGTCAAGAAATTTTGTGCGTGTCCACGAGTCAGATCTCGCGGCGTAGTGTTTCGCGCTCCAATGAGCACAGCGCGTGAACAAATGACTCTTATGAACCGGTTCTTTTTTAATCAGTCAGAAAGATTCACGGAATTCGTTCTTGCTCGTTGGTGAACGTTCTGAATCAGACTCACTTGGCTCTCTCACTCAATCGTTCAAGGCCGTTATTGAGTCCTTTATCGAACCTCGAGTCATTTTTTTGTTTATGTCCGAAATGTCAAAATGAATCAGCTGTTATTGTGATAGGTTGGTGATACTGTTTGTTCACATGTTAATATGTAATAAAAATATATATTCACAGCAGATTTGTATTCTAAAAAAATGGTATTTTAACAAGAATACAAATATTTCACACACAAAAAAATAAAAAATTGAATCAAAATGCAAAGAGATTATTACAAAACAGACTGATATATAAAATCAAATGGAAACTAAACCTTCTGAACCATCTTTAGCAGGCCATTATAAAAAAGTAAATGTTTAATGGTCTTTTTTTTTAGATCTTTTATCCAACAACTCCTGTTTCAAAAAGAAATATGTCAGCACAGCTTTCTGTAATAAATAAGTAGTAAGTTATGTAAATGTGACTCCGGACCACAAAACCAGACATAAGGGTCAATTTTTTTTTAATTAGATTTATACATCATCTGAAAGCTAAATAAATAAGCTTTCCATTGATGTATGGTTATGATGATATGTTAGGATAGAACAATATTTGGCTGAGATACAACTATTTGAAAATCTGGAATCTGAGGGTACAAAAAAATCTAGATATCGGGAAAATCACCTTTAAAGTTGTCCAAATGAAGTCCTTATCGATGCATATTACTAATCAAAAATGAAGTTTTGATATATTTATGGTAGGAAATTTACAAAATATCTTCATGGAACATGATCTTTACTTAATATCCTAATGATTTTTGGCTTAAAATGTATTGTTGGCTATTGCTACAAATACACCTGTGCTACTTATGACTGCTTTTGTGGTCCAGGGTTACAAATGTCAAATTAGCAATAGGGGTAACTCGTTGTGGCGTTACAAAAGGAAGAAAGCTGCCGCAGGTCTACCTTGTGTTGGGTCACCACTTCCCTTTTGCCATTCGAGTCACACACTGGGCTAAATCACATCGACTTCAACTAAACGCAGCATTTTAACTCACTTAATCTCAAAGGCTTGGTGACGAGTGAGGGCAAACAGGTCAAAGCGCACACTCGGCCGCTCCATGAGCTTTAATTGACTATCACCGGAGACGTTCATGCATTCTCTTCCTAAAGCGTGCTTGAGAGGCATCAGCCCACTATATAGAAAACCGCAGTAGTCTTCATAGTGACCGTTCAGGACAAATTAGGAAGCTGTTTGAGAAGTCTCTTTACCCGTTTCCCACAGAGAGAAACATCTTGATGCTCTAAGCACAAGGATAAAAGACCTCGGTGGCTCTCCACGGCTTCCACGTCCCTCTGAGATGAATCAATACATCACTAAAATGGATTCCTGGCCTAATGCGTTTAACTAGCTCTACCCCTCCCCTCCCTCATACATTGGCGCAGTCCAGGTTACTGCGCTGGCGGCAGCCAACTGAGGGAAATGGGGGAATACAAGGTTAATAAGAAGCCTGTCTTCTTGGCACAGGATACGTCCATCAGACTAATTAAAATCAGGTCAAATGTAATGATGGGAGCCTAATGTCATCGATGTGCATCATTTCGCTGTGTGCATAAAGACAGGATTGTGGCTTGCTTCTAACAGCAAAATTTACAGTAATGGTTGGACATACACAGATTATTATCTGGAACACTTGATTGTGATTGGTCAATTATAGCAAATATTTGTATATAATTACTAAACTCAAAATGACTGCACAAAAATGGCTTTGAAGGACTTTAGTGGACTAATTATCATCAACACTCAATAAGTATGAAAAATCAACACTGTCAATGTTACTCTCAACAACAGTAAAACTATTGTGACAAGTCTTTAGAAATCAGACACAAAAGAATAAAAGTTACAAGGTAAAATGAGATAAATGCATCAAGTGTGTTAAATTGTATTTTTGTATCAAATAAATGCAGCCTGTAGAGCAAAAGTTACGCTTACCATCCCCAAACTTTTCAACAGTAGTGAAACTACTGTTGAACTCTCGCTCCATTTTAAAGTCAAACTGACGGTCGCTAATGAAACACGTTCAATTGTGCTCCCTCATTTGTTTTCTGGTATTCTTGTCTTCAGTAATGAGAAGCACCTGTTATCTGGCCTCTGTCTTCAGTGCCCATTACGGTGGTCCGCTTCAGCTCTCCCACCCACAGAGAAAACACCACACACCCCGTTCATTAGCTCATCCTTCCCAGCACACCTGATTGGAGGACAACGAGACACGACAAATAAACAGCCTACGTGACCTTCCGCTACATGAAGCAACGGTCTAATGAAAGCACAGCGAGTGCCTCAATTAGCCCGTAGATTGTTTGTTCATGCAACCAAACTTGTTGTTGATGCATAAATAAATCATTCCTGTTCTAAAGTAATCAACCTCTGATAAAGGCATATGAGATAAAAGCTGCCAGTAAAAAATGAAAATATTTGCTGCATCTGAATACACGTTTCCTGTCAAAACAAAAGTTTTAGCATACACTGCAACTTTCCAATTTTCATTTATCTCACACAGGTCCTTCTGAAGGACATTGACTCATTCCTTCGCCACTTTATTTTCTTTTTTTCCAGCTTCTTTCTCTATTTTAAAGAGGGTTTGTTGTTCAGACCACAATTCACATCTCAGACAGACCTGATTAGCCTTTACAAGACGAGACTAAATAATTAAGAACAGAATGAGTCTGGTTCTTCTACGCTCTGATCTTACACTGTGTGACTTTTGGTTGATCTGTTGGGAGTAAGACTATGTAATTCACATCAAATATATGTTTAATCAGCTTTACTGAATCACACAAATGATATTAAAGAGTTCACGGAAGCCTGTATTCCAGAAAATTAAAAAAGGGGAAAATCACAGCTTTATATTTTATGATTGTGACTTTATTTCTCAAAAATGCAAATTTTCATCTTGCAGTATAACATATTTCACTGTGTTGTTACATTCATACATACATCCCACAAAAATATTAAGCAGCAATTAATTAATTTATTGTATTTAATTAGATTTTTTCCCTTCTTCTGCGCGTTTGATAATCCTCTCTTGCATGTGATTGCTGTGTCTGTTGCTCTGAATATTTAATATGTGTAATCCATGTCCTTGTAGTCTACATTTTTGTTTATCAATTTCTAACTATACAGTTTGTCCATATTTGACCATCGCTTACTTCTGATTCTGTATTTGTGGATGGGATTACAGAAATAAACACTTTGCTGCACGCTGTTTGTTTATTGCATTACATTTAGACACTCTCATACGTGCAAACATGAGTGGATGCAGACATAAACACGTAGCGGAGTGTAAACATATACATCAACAACCCCCTGTGACATGTAATGGCATGAGTGGGTTTGTGAGTAATACCTGCTGCTGTTCTCCAGCGTCTGGATTATGCACAAGGTGGAAAAATCTGTGTGGGTCCAACTGGAGACCCGTCACCGGAATGATAGATCAGCTCTGGAGTGACAAAGCACAGGGAAAATGTATTCATAAACACACAGAGGAACTACACATGCATTTGGACGGCAACAAAAGCCATTTCATCTTACCAGTATGCAATACGTGCACATTTCAGTTGACAAATGCCTAGTTTTTATTCTAAACACGCTGCTGCTGCTCCAGCCATTTCCGTCCAGCCGTCTGTCAGAAATAAACATTTGTTTTCAAACACATGCATTAATTGATTAAAGCGCTATGCATATTTGCAGAATGAAATCCAATACTTGTTTCTTACTAATTTTGGGGTGGTGAATCCAAAAATAATGCATGTTTTGCTCTAGCAGTTCACATTTTATCAAAAAATATTATGCATTTCATGGCATTTTGGCTTTTAACAACTATTTGTCAGGTGAAAAGGTGTTATTTTATGTCTAATTCGGATTTCAGGGTTAAAATTATGGCCAGTGACTGAAAAAAAAAAAATGCAAACATAACCATTTTCTTCTAAATTTGTGGGTTTTGTTACATCCAAATTTTATGAAAACATTTATTTTGCTTCTTTTGTAAAGTTATTTGACATCAAATGGAGTATTTGAACACATTTTTGACTCCTTTGCAGATTCTAAGTTAAATGATACATTTTGAATACATATTTTTAACATTTGACTGCTTTTGTTATTTTGATGTGTGCATTAAAGCTGATACAAAATCGTCATTCTTAATTTGTGGGGGGAAAACATGTATTGAAATTTTTAATTTCAGCAATTTAGGTAATATTAGGACTTTTTGGCAAATCAGCAGATTTCTTATTTTTGCCAAGATGCAGAGCTGTGTTATTTATTGATATTTTCGGGGCATTTTGTATTGTTGGATTTGACTGAGATTTGACCCTTTGCTGGGAGTTTGATTGACAGGCGATCTGACCAATCATAACGCCAAATCTGTCATTTTTCTCCGACAAACAATCCAGACAGGAGAGTAGATTAACTTCAATTGACTTGAACTTGAAACAAGATACCTTCTGATGTTCAGTGACGTTTATTTTGTGCTGTAACTAGTAAAGAGGAACATTTGTGCTTTTCACTTAGTGATGTGTGGTTTGAGAGCGGCATTGCTTGTCGGACGTAGAGCAACAGCTAAAGAAGGGGGCGGGTCTTAGCGAAGGATCAAAGTGAGTTTGAGTGAGAGACATTTATTAATGTCTTATCTAAATTTAATTTTGTTACTTTGATCTCTCTTGTTACACATGACTGTATTGGAGTCCAACATGTCAGAGTCCATGTCAAGTTCAAGTCCTCTACAGTGCAATTCATAATTGCAGTCCGAGTCCAAAACTCCAACTCTAGCATTTATATATAGCAGGTATAAGGCAGGACAAAAACATGGAGTAAAAATATTTTACGTGGTGTGTGTGTCCTCTGGGCAAAACCTTGTATGAGTGCTAAAACCCCAGCAGCTATTTCCCACAATGCATTGAGAGTGAAAAGTGAGAGTGCGGTAAAAAAGACAACAGTGTGCTTTAAAAATGTAATAGTGTGTATCCGTCACAACGGGCACTTTCATACGCTGCCTCTGCAAGCCCGTCTCTGATAGGAATCAATGAAGCGGGTCACGGGCCGCATCTCTTGTGTCTGCTCCGAGAAAACAGACCCAGTGAAGGGTGAGAACTATAAAAGGCATTATTTTCAGAGATCACGAACTAGCTGTCCTGGGAGAATGATGACCAAGTTAATTCTCACTTTCACCGGTTATGAAGGCATCAGGATGGGAGACAAAGAAAGATCTGGTCATTTCAAACCTCCGGATCTGTCATTATTGTGATTGTCATGTCTTTCTGGTACTTTTAAATTATCTTAAGTGCTTCGGAGAACATCAGTAGGATTCCAAAAGTAAAAACGCCATTCAAAATCACCACAGAGAGATTGATTTGTAATGATAATGTATGAACCTTTCAAGACAGATTCGAAGACTTCTAAAGTTGTTCAAAAATGGTAACGTTCTGAAACCATACAATTTTAGCCTTGAACTTCATTTACAAAAAATAAAACAAATACAGTAATTGTTGAAATTCACAGTGGAGCGAGATCCACGACAGAGTTTTTATGTATTAAAAACACATAAAAGCCCATCATTCACAATGCTTTATTGTAGGGTCTAAAAATAATAATGAATAATAATATGGTTGAGCCTCTATATTATTTTCTCCTTTTTGTCCGATATGACCATTATTCTATTCTATTTTATTTTCTCTCTTGTTACACATTCCTAGACTTAAAAAAGTTTTATCCAAAGATAAGATAAGACATAATGCAAGATACTGCAAAATACAGTTTAAAGGGTTTTTTCAGTTAACTTGCATTGACAGGAATGGAAACCCTGGATTCCTGTTCGGACTCTGGATTCATGGGATGAGTAGTTTGAGTAGTAGTTAATCCATTCAAAATCCTCATGTAAACAGTCTTCAGCCATTTTCTTTTCAAGTTTTAAATGTTATTATGTTATAATATGTTGGTTGCTTTCATGGGCAGTTTAATTATAATCATACTTTGTTTTTTTTAATGTCTTTGGAGAAGATTAATGGAAAATTTTTCACATGACAGCTGGGAAACAATGCCAATTGCAAATAATAAAACACACATACACACACACACACACACACAAACATACAGTGTGTTAGAATTGTTAGAATAGCGAAACAAACATGCTAATCAACTTTCAAAACATATAAACAAACAAACAGACAAAAATGTTTCCAATATCTTTTGTTGAGGCTGTGTGTATTTTTATCGCACATTCATCTGTCACTAAGCAAAACAACTAACCAAAATCTACTGTAGGTAAATGTGATAATATACCAACAAATTTACCTACAGTAGATGTAATAATATAACAATAAGAAGAAGAACGTGAAGCAACCATATAAATAAATGTATAAATAAATATAGAAATAAATTCATTTAAAAAAAATGTAAAATAAACAAATACACATCAAAATAAAACTAAAAAAATATAAAAAATTCTGCTTAAAAGGAATGAAAACATAAAAACAATATTATATCTGTTTATTTGTATGTCTGTGTGACAATTAACCAACATCAGAGAACCATGTTGAATAAAATATTGATTTGTTTTAAAAATCCCAGTGGGAGCTTCAAGTAAATATTTTACATCTAATGGGCTCAGATGACAAAAATATTTGGTTTGAATAATATAATAAATAGGCAAAATAATAACACATTTCAAAATTTAGATTTTAAAGACATTTTATATTGAATACAGCCACTGCAAATATGGCCCAACTGAATGCAAGGCCCATCTAGTACTGACTCTGTTCAGCTCGCCTGATGTCTCTGTCTCTGTGTGTCCGGCAGGAGCACTTATGTCAGCGCTAATGGTTTCCTGTCTGCACTCAGTGACCAGTGGCGGATTCTCTCTCTCTGTAGGGGAAATCCCTCTGCTTTCCATGCCTTCATTTGCACACTGCTGCTTCATGCAGTCTTCAACGCTTTCATCTTCTCTTCCTCCAGAACCCTCACGAACCCTGTCAAGCCATAAGCAGCTAATTAGAAAAGTTAAAACGGCAATTGGATTCTCGATATTTAGCGGATACTTTACCAGTGACCAAAGCAACACTTTCCCAGCGTCCAGTTCCAGAGCGCAGGAATCCAGCCCGTGAATCTCTCAAAACAGTTTCTATGAAAACAAATTGAACATTTTCGCAAATTTACAACCAAAACTGTAATGAAATATAAGGTGTATGGTAGCATGGGGAGACTGCAGGGTTTTGACTTTGATTGGCTGGATTTTAGGAGGATCGTGATAGTGCTGTAATCAGTCTCAGGTCATCAGACGCCCCCATATCAAGAGCATTCCTGATGAAGATCTCCTCCTCTTCATCTGTGTGACCCTGTCAATACTCCTGCCACATCAAAGACAGAGACAAGGCTTTGAGCCGCCGGTGCCTGGAAACAACTAAAAACCTGCACACACACACACACACACACACACACACACACACACACACACACTGGCGAAGAAATGACTACAAAGAAATGCCATATGTCACCTCAAAATTGAAAAAAGACAAAGGAGAAATATATTTTGCACAGAGAAAATTAAACATTGTTTTATTTTCATGTCAATAAGTACAAATTCTTATAATTCTAAGGTGAAAATAATAAAACAATTTTTATTATTAATTATTATTAAGAATTATATAGAAATAAGAATAATATAAATGAAATGCTGTCACTTGGTTATTGTTAACCACAACAAAAACTTTCTTTCTTTTTTTCATTAATTAAAAAAGCAAAACAAAAAACATAAAATTAGAAACTAAAAGAAAAATTTTTGTTCATTGAAAAAAAATCAAAAATAAAATTAAATAGATAAAAAATAAACTAAAAAGCATAAAAAATGAGAAATTCTGAAATCAGTAACTGAAATAAAACAATTTTACTAAAAACAAAAGCAAAATTACTCAAACTAAAAATTAAGCTAAATAGAAATATAAAACAAACTAATAAAAGTGGCAAAAGCATATACATTCACTAAAACTAAAATTAAAATAAAACTGACAAAATGAAAATACAAGCTAGTAGTAAAAATAATATTAAAACTAAAATCTATAGTTGTTAAATAATTATATTATAGGGTCCAAACACCTGAGACCACACTGAAATACATTATTCAAAATCCAGTTAAGACCTGAAAATATACAGACATCTTTAAGACTTAAAAAACAAAACATTAGAAACATGATGTTTCTCCTCTTAATCACATACTTATTGACAGTGATCACATGACTCTTTGTACAGACACTCAGACTGTCTAGCTTCCATTACAGCACAAAATTATCTTCGGATCATCTCAAATCATGCTGGAGAATATGATTATCAGGATCTGTTTGTGTCAAAATTCATCCTAATTTATCAGTTCAGCTTAAAACTGTTGTTCATTACGCAAACTGTTATTGCATTTGACTCTGGAGTGAAATAACCAGAACATTTCATTACAGTTTTCATGAGATGCACCCACACACACATGCTCTCGCTGCCCCGATATGAATGAAACATGAGTCAAAGTGTGACAGATATGAATGTTCTTGTTTGTGAGAAATTTTACAGAAAGCGAGAGAGAACATATAAGAGTAAAGATGCGTTTTGTGTGAGCTCAGCTCTGGGCCAGTCTGAAAGTGTGTTGATGGAAGAGACATTTTATACTCCTGTACACACACACACACACACACACACACACAGAGCGTGTTCAGTAGGCCTTATAATCCCGTTACAGCTCCATACAGCACACTAGGCTCCAAAAGCAAAGCAGCAGTCAGCCTCCAGCAGAGATTTGTCTGTCTAATCGCGCACAAACATGTACACAAAGCACACAAATACACATAAACACAACCGGGGCTCACAGATAACGCCGTTTTGCAGGCAACTCTTGAGCCACAGCGGAAATACAAAACGTTTTCCCAAAATATGCCAAAGCCTTTAGACATGCTAATATTCCATTACATGCATAATGTTGTCAGGAAAGGTAAAGCAACACTGCTGGAGGAGAGATGTGTACCGTACACCATCATTACAGCAACAAACACACACATATATATAATAACGCTTACATTATTGCTCAAAGCAAGCCGTCATGGTTAAAGGTTTACAACTAATGCTTTAACAAACGCCTGTAGCAATCTTGAATTTCAAGAACGTGGCTGACGGCAAGGAGTTTGGTGAATCTGGCGCTTGGCTTCCTACCTAAACAACATTTTAGAGTATTTTTAGTGTAGATTACCTTCTAACATAGCATATTTTGAAGTCTAGGGCAGCATCACATTCATTCTTTACAAATATATGGCAATATATTATATATATATATATATATATATATATATATATATATATATATATATATATATATATATATATATATATATATATATATATATATATATATATATATATATATATATATATATATATATATATATATATATATATATATATTATATATATATTATATATATATATATATATATAATTAGCATATTAAGATGATTTCATGATGCTGAAAATTTGAAAATTCAGCTTTGCATCACAGGAATCAATATAAAATAATAAGTTAATAATAATAATAATAATAATAAGTTATAATAAATTAATTATATAATAAATTAAATGAAAAATGAATTACATTAATTTATAATGGTTGTATATATAATTATGTAAATAAATATTTACATTTTTTTTTTTTATATAACAGCAAACAGTTGTTATACATTGTAATAAAATTTTACACCATTACAAATTTTACTGTAGGTTTTGGTCAAATAAATGCAACCTTATAAATAAATACAACAAAAAATCTTACCAACCCCAAATTTTGAATGGTAGTGTACATTACTTGTATTGATAAGGTATTGGATACCAAAAGCTCACTGCAATTAAAAATGAACCATTTTTCCATTAAACACTGTTCATGTTTTTAATCTTGCTGTTTTAATTCTTCAGCTGACACAGCTATGAAAATCCAACTTATCAAAATAATTTCTGGTTATAAAAGTCTCTTTAAAAAAAAAAAACATGCTCTCTGAAAAATATGCAAAGATTCCCATTCCAGGTTTTTTACTTTCCTTGTCTCATTAAATTACTGAATCACTTAGGGTTAGGTTTAGAAAGCAAATGAGAACCATAACTCAGAGCTATCAGCAGTAATCTTGTAAGAGAAGTTCAGATCTGGCTAGATTTAGCTGGATTTACGTGAGTGAGTGAGTGAGTGAGTGAGTGAGTGAGTGAGTGAGTGAGTGAGTGAGTGAGTGAGTGAGTGAGTGAGTGAGTGAGTGAGTGTGAGTGTGAGTGTGAGTGTGAGTGTGAGTGTGAGTGTGTGTGTGTGTGTGTGTGTGTGTGTGTGTGTGTGTGTGTGTCCTTGTTTATGCTACATTGAGGGGACCAAATGTCCCCACAAGGATAGTAAAACCAGTAAACGTTGACCTTATGGGGACATTTTTTTAGGTCCCCATGAGGAAACAAGCTTAAAAATCATACAGAGTGAGTTTTTTTGAGAAAGTAAAAATGCAGAAAGTGTCCTGTTAGGGGTAGGTTTAGGTGTAGGGTTGGTGTAGGACAATAGCACATACAGTAAGTACAGTATAAAAACCATTACGCCTATGGAAAGTCCCCACAAGGATAGCAAACCAGACATGTGTGTGTGTGTGTGTGTGTGTGTGTGTGTGTGTGTGTGTGTGTGTGTGTGTGTGTGTGTGTGTGTGTGTGTGTGTGTGTGTGTGTGAGAGAGAACTGCACCTCTGCGGTGGGTCTCGCCAGTTGTATTTGTGTGTAAGTGTATAAGTGTGTCTGTTCACCTACGGGATGTGAATGAATGCTGAAATAAGCAAATTAATCAAGGTTGAACGCGTGTGCTGGGCTAGAGAGGCTGTTTTAATGAGTGTGCAGACTGAACACTAATGAGCTGACTCTAATAAGGGGATCTAATGAGCGAGTTGCCACGGTAGCAGGTACCCGGCGCGTGGTGTGTGCTGTTTTGTGGGACACGTGCCTCTCTGAACCAGACGGGCGGTCAGGAACATAAGTGTGTGCTAGGGAACAATTAATGTTGTAAGTAACACTTCGTAAGGCCTTTCATTAATGATTCATTATTGTTATCAAACTTGTCATCAATTCTTAATAATGTTATGAGATATCTATTACATTACATTACATTACATACACACACACATATTTTGATATGCATACATATATCACATTAGAATGATTTCTGAAGGATCCCGTGACACTGAAATCTGAAGTAATGATGCTGAAAATTCAGCTTTGCATCACAGGAATAAATTACATTTTTAAAAATAGAAAAATAAAAAACAATTATTTGAAAATGTAATAATATGTGACCCTGGAGCACAAAACCAGTCTTAAGTGTCAATTTTTCGAAACTGAGATTTATACATCATCTGAAAGCTGAATAAATAAGCTTTGCATTTATGTGTGGTTTGTTAGGATCTGACAATATTTGACTGATATACAACTATTTGAAAATCTGGAATGTGAGGGTTTCCTCAAAATATTGAGAAAATCGTCTTTAAAGTTGTCCAAATGGAGTTCTTGCTTGAGAAGGGATTAAAATAGAATTTCATTGCAGTTCATAAGATATAGGCATGAGTACATATAAAAAATAAAAAATCTGGTTCTCATTCCATAAGAAACAAAAGTGTCAGAATTCACCCTTTTAATGTATTATTTTTATTTTTGAATAATGCAACATTAATAGCCCTTAATAATTAGTAAAACTTTCCAATATAATGTAAAAAAGAAAGTAAAATAAATACTAAAATTGATACATGAAATACTATAAAAGCAATTTTATAGACAGATGGATTAACCACAACTACAGATCTAACTTTTAAATCTTCTGGTCCTCTATTTATATTACACATTTTTAATAAAAATCAATTATTACTACTTCTAATAAAACCTATCAAAATCCTTAATTTGTGTAATTGCAGTCCAGACAAATCTAGTCCTCACCCTCATCTAATGGTGTACTGCTCATATGTCTGAACTCTTCCTCAAGGCAGGCCAGAGCCAGGCAGTCCTCCTCATCCTCATCAGAGTCCTGGAGATCGAGCTGCTCCACGGTCTGGACCTCCATGATCTCCTGAGCGGCACGAGACAGCGGCCGACAAGTCCCGGCACTCAGGGGCCGGGAAGAGATGGGAGAACATCTGCTTATGGTGCCTAAAAAAGAATAATAAGAGCTGAATGAGATTATGAGGAAAACAAGAAGAAAACGGCTGCTAAATAACACACCCTCTGACTTGAGGAATCATTAATGTCAGCATGAGTTATACATTAAAGTTGAATAATTATGGTTAGTGGTTTGTACGGATCTCTAACGCCAAGTATGAGCAACAGTAATAGTGATGGTTGGCTACAGTTACACTAATAACTGTGACTAACGAGAAATAGAGAGATGATGGGAAAAGGGAAAGAGAGAGATGTTAAAGCGACTGACGGAAAAGCACACACAGAAAGACAGCGCTGGGACTGGCGGCTTAAGTTAGCGGGGTCAGCATTATTTACTGTCACACGCTGGCCTAATCAGCTTCAATCAAACGGAGCTTTAAATGCTCTCTGAACCAGCAAATCACAATAACACACTCACACACTTCTCTCTCTTCTCTGTGACTTTTTTCATTATATTCCCTAGCTTCTTCTTGTCTTGTGTGATCTTTCTCTTGCTGATGGTGAAGTGAACTCCGAGCAGCGCTCAGCTAACATTACAGTAATGGTGAGGAAACCGATTCACACTTTTGAATCAGTTCAGTTTAGTGTCATTACACCAGTGAGTTTTAATGCATAAAATGGGGAGTCAATCGAATCATTTACTCATCAGGTTCCTTCAAAAATAGTCTCATAAGCATATTCTTCATGAATTATACCAGAAGATCTACTATTTTGTCAAGCAACAAAAAAGATATAAATGGATTACTTGATAGAACTTAAAAATGTGTGTCAGAATTTTAAAATACAGTTACATTGTGAAATATTCATACTATTTAAAATAACTGGTTTCTACTGTAATATATTTAAAAACATAATTTATTCCTGTCATGCAAAGCTGAATTTTCAGCATGCTGATTTGCTGCTCAAGAAACATTTCTTATTATTATCATTATTGAAAATGGTTTAATATTGTTGTGGCGTAATATTCTAGTATTTCTTTCAGGATTCTTTGATGAACAGCCTTAGCTGGAAATAGAAACATTATACAGCTCTTTACCGTCACTTTTGATCAATTTAATGCATCCTTGCACAAAACTATTATTTCAAACATTTGAACAGTACTGTAGAAGCTACTCAGAATGATTCGTTGACTGAAAAGATATATTTAAAAACTGAGTAGTGAAATGCCCAGGTGACATAGCAGGAGTGATCATGTATTAGCTGATATCGCTTCCCACGATTTGGACTCGCGAGGCCGATGGCTTTGAGTATCCTCTGATGCAAAAGGCTCAATCTAGCGTGTCGAACCTGACACAAGTATATGAGATATACAGAGAATGAACGGGAGAGAGAGAGAAAGAGAAAAGCAAGCAAGAGAGGATGGATGGATATCTGACGCTTTGATTTGCACCAGCCGAAATCACAGCTGTCATGCTGTTAAACAGATTATTTTCCCCTCCTCTGCAGACCTGCAAGTGATGAGCCGAGAGACAGAGAGGAAGACGTGTCGAGAGGTAGAGAAAGCTCGAGCTAGCTAGCTGAGCTGATCTGAGCTGAGCCGAGAGATTGAGGAGCGCGCCGTTGGCCGTGTTCCCTGCACTCCCGCACGCGGCAACACACAGTAATCTCTTTATGAAACCTCAGCCGCGTGTGCTGGCGCAGAAAGCTCGGAATCAGCTCGGCTTTAATTACACGCGCGAGCCAATAAATCACGCCACGGCCGAGCATCGGCGCCACTCTTCTACAGCCATGTTATTGATGTCCCGTTGGCCGTAACGCCGAGTCCGAAGGGTTGGCCGAGGCTCTCTGTAAATAATCGTTTAGTCACGGCAAAGATGCGACATCAGACCGGCTCAACATTTTAAACACAGATTTAGCTGTACAAGTCTGGATTAAGTCTGAACACAGAAGGGAAATTAAGAAGAGAGATGAAGGTTTTATTTTACTCGGACTGTTTTCTAAGGGCCCTGATTTGGGAAATACGCTTGATAGCTTCAATTAAAGAGACAGTTCACCTCAAACGATTAAAATTCTGTCATTGTTTACTCATTGGGGTGTCATTCCAAACCAGTTTGAATTTATTTTACCTTGTAACATTTAAGATAAAACATGTAAATATATATATTTTCTTGTACATTCAAAATAAGCAGGCAGTGACCAATGCCTTTCATATTCAAAACAGGATTTAAAAAGTACCATAAACGTAGTTCATGTGCATTCTATTATTATATTAGATTAAACTCATAATTCTTGCTCTTAAATCTTATTTGGGATTCTACTTTTTCAAAAAAGTTTTTTTTTTTTTTTTTTTTAAAGAAATTAATTTATTCAGCAAGGATGAATACATTGATCAAAAGTGACAGTAAAGACATGTATAACGTTACAATAGATTTCTATTTTTCAAATGTTTTTTTTTTTTTTTTTGTGCTTTCTGTTCATTAAAGAATCATGAAAAACGCTATTAATCAGCACAACTATTTTGAACATTCTTGAGCAGCAAATCAGCATATTAGAAGGATTTCTGAAGGATCATGTGACACTGAAGACTGGAGTAATGATGCTGAAAATTCAGCTTCATAAATTCACAGAATTAAATTACATTTTAAATTGTATTAAGATAGAAAACAGCTATTTTGAATTGTAATAATATTTCACAATATTACTGCATTTTGTTCAAATAAATGAGCATAAGAGACGTCTTTCAAGAAGATTTAAAAAATGACATTCCATGTTTTCCAGAATCTCTCTGAGCATTTTGTTTTCAAAATGTTTATTTTTGGCTTTTTTTGATAGACAGCCTGAGAGGAGGCATAAAATGATGAGAAAGAAGATTTGACACAACATGTCAACAGGAAAGATATTTTCAATGTTTTCTTTTCTGAAAGATTGATATACGGAACAGAATGAAGTTATATTTTTCACAGCCTCTTTTTCATTCACATCAAATTAAATCTGGTGTCTACACCCATGTCTGGTGTTGTACCAGAAATGAAAGCAAATTACCTGAGAAACACAGCCTGTGTGATGACACTCTGCTACGGCCTGGTGCGAGGGGACGAGGGGTGCTACTAACGGGCCGAGTGTTCATCAGCGCAGCGACCAGCTCTTCCTCTGCGTGATGCTGAAGACTGCTGCTGGATCTCCAGGACTCCTGCCCTATAACTACAAATAGAAATAAACAATGACAACTCCACGCAGCAAGACAACCATCATGATTTGGTCTTGAAGACAATCCACTATCAAAGCTAACATACAGTTTACTGAAGAAGGTCCATAAGTTATTGTACATCACAGCTCTACATATCAACACTAAACATGTCTAAAAGCATCCCAATAGATGCAGACTTAGATTAAAGGTACTCAGGTACTTCAGAAGGCAAGAGGAACACATTCAAACAAAGACAAATGTTGCAAAAGTTTTTTGTGCCAGTAAAAGTAAGTTGGTCCTTCTTTTCAAAAACCTAAAAACAGCACTCGTGTGAACACAATGCATCAGCTATCTGACCTCTGCATGCACTTCTCTTCATCACCATCAAGAAAGGGTAACGTAAGAATCATGCTGGTAATATTTTTTTTATGATAAATAGTTAATACCAGCTGATTTTGCACTGCGTGACCGTTGCATTTTCATGCAACGTTTGGATGCTAAAAGAAAAAGTAAGGAAATATATTATGCTCAAAGAAAATTAAACCACTTTAATGTAAATTTCAATACAGCAATGTTAATTTTCAATGTTATTTAATCAGTTTCTATTTTTTTATTTTCGTTTTAATTTAAGTTAAGTTAAAGTTTTAGTAATTCTGTGTTATACAGTATATATATTAATACATAAAAATATATAAAAATTACAAAACAACAAAATTATAAAAACTTTACACAAACACACACACGTATAGACAGTTTTTCTTAATTTTTATTATTTATATATATATATTTTTTATTTGAGTTATTTTAGTACACGTACGACTAAAAATTAAACTAATTTATTTTATGTCAAGTTTTTTATGGTTTTAATTTCAGTTTCAGTTTTAGTTTTTTGTTAACTATAATAACTTTTATGGGACAAGTTTCATTTAAAAATTGTGAGACAGTGCAAATGATCTTAATGTTAATGCAAATAGGCTTTGTTTTCTTTAAGCAAAATATAATTTCTTATTTATTTCTTTTGATTTTGGTGTGAAATGTGACCCATTTATGTTCTTGACAGGATTTAGATACTCACTATTATCGTAAGTGACCTGCAGCACACTCTTTACAGGGACTGATCTAACCTGGGGTTAAGTGACTTTCTCAAGGACACAATAGCATTTCATGGCTCACTCATTTTGGGCTTCCAACCAGCAACCGGTAACAAACTCCAAACTTTAGCTGGAAAACCACATGCGCACTGCGACAGCCTGACTTGACATGCAGACAGTGAGTGGTTGAAGGTTAAACATGTGTGCCTTCCATCGCCATCTTAAACGCCTGCTGTAATTAAGCCTTTTTCCAGTCGACTGGCCGCTGCTCCTGTCAGTGCACGTCAGGGATTGCAAATGCACAGACAGGCCGATAAAAACGGCTCGACTGTGACAGAGACAAAAAAGATGGGAAAAGGAAAAGACTGCAGGAAATTGATGGAGAGACTCGCCAGCCAATAAAAACAGAGATGACAGAGACGGAACTGAAACCGGGACTTATTTGTCCTCTGTTTTCATTAACCTTGAAGCTCAACGAACCAAACAGATGCTTCATTTTTTACGGTATATTAGATAAAAAGTGCCTTTTGCATATTCAGTTTCTGCATACTCAAATAACGGCTTTAAATAGAGCTGTTTAAAAAGAAATATTAGTGTTTACAGTCAAGCTAATGGCCTCGCCAAGGTAGCACATTAACACTGAGGAGCTAAAGGATAATGCCAAGAAATGAATGAATGTATAAGAGTGGCATAATTTACACTCATCTGTAAGCTAGCAGCTCTCTTCAATGGCCAATCCATCTAAGTACGCAATAATTAGGTATCTAAATAACACGAGCGGCACAAAATGCACTGTTAAGAGAGATGTCTGTGGTTTTCATTAAAGCGCGGTCATATATTAGTGTTGGAATCACATAAGCGCTGCATTCCAAATGTCTTTTCTCTATTATTAAAGCATAAAGGATGTATTTGTGTTGGGAAAGATGTAAATAGCGCACAGTTGATGTGTTAATGTAAGGTAAGTAAGTAAGGTTTTAGAGGCATGACTTGTGAGGAGCGTGTACACTACTGTTCAACAGTTGTTTTTTTAAATAAATTATTTTATTTAGCACTGATGCATTAAAAGGATCAGACATATATAAATGTTACAAAATATTTTTATTTCAAATAAATGCAGTGTTCTGTTCATCAAAGAATCTTGAACAAATTTACATCACAAAAATATTAAGCATTAAGCAGCATAACTGTTTTCTTTAATGTTTCTTCAGTAGCAAATCAGCATATTATAAATGATTTTTGAAGGATCATGTGACACTGAAGACTGGAGTAATGCTACTGAAAATTCAGCTTTGCATCACAGGATTAAATTACATTTGAAAATATATTCAAATAGAACATAGCTATTTTAAATTGTAAAAATATTTCCCAATCTTGCTGTTTTTACTGTATTTTTTATACCATAAATGCAGCCTCGGTGAGCATAAGATACTCCTTTTATAAACATTGAAAAATCTTACTGACCCAAAACTTTTGAACAGTAGTGCATATGTGCATATGTACCTCTGTCAGATCTTAACTCAACAGAGCTCTGTCATTTCTAATAAAACTCATATTAAGCATACTTGTGCTTAGACAATGCTTCATGTCTCTATGAATGTTATTAAGGCATCTTGACCCAAACGTCTCAAGTGTACTGCACAAGAAAATGTCAGGAGCTTCCTCAGAATGGCAGGCTCCAAGCTGATTGTGTCAGGTCTCTGTCGTGTGTGTCATGTGTTCCCGCCTCTTGTGTCCTTATTTGGTCATGTTCCGGTCCTTGTTAAGTGTGATTATTAGTTAATGTCCGTCCAGCTGTGTTTTAGTAATTATCTATGATTATCCTGTGTATTTATAGTCCTGTCTGTTCAGTTAGGTTTTGTCTGGTCTACTTGTTATTCCCCAGTGTTCCTGTCTGTGTCAACCTTGACTTGTCATGCCCTGATGTCTACATTAAAGACTATTATTTTGAAGTTACTCCTCGTCTCGGTGTTCCTCGTTCCTTCCTGCTGTGTGCATTGTGACAGATTGACTGATTTTATATAATTTACGCTTGTTTTAATACCTGTATCTTGCCCTCTAATCCTAAGCATATATATGGCTTTGTTTTGCCAGAACTTATCTTGCTTCTCTACATACCTAGTGAACGCCCTGTGTGGTTCTGCACTTCTCTAGAGGTTTGCGCTGGAGCTGGGCTAGGCTGCAGGGCCCCGGGGTCCAATCCCAAAGTCAGGATCCCCTCTAGGTCTTGGTACTGCCCCGGCTGGATGTCCTGTCGCTGGGCTACAGAATGAACGGCCTGTGGGAGAGAAGAAACAGCATCAGTCATTAGTGGGTCCATGACATGACAATAATGTCTTCAAAAGATTAATCTGTATTGTTAATCCTTTTGATCTTTTATTTAAAAAATTCACAAAAATCTAACCTTTCATTGGATAATAAGAATTTAAAATGGGGGAAATATCATTATGAAATAAATGTTTTTCACAAATACACGTTGGATTCAATTATTGGCACCCCTAGAAATTCTTATATTAGATATTTTACTCATAAGAATTTCTAGGGGTGCCAATAATTGTGGCCAACAATCATTGGAGAAAAACATTTATTTCATCAGGAGATTTTCTCCTCACTTTCAATTGTTTTACTTCAATGATAGGTTAGAATTTTGTGAATTCTTTGAGTGAAAGATCAAAAGGATAAACAACGCAGAATTATTTTCAAGAGCCGCATTTGCTCATATTTATCAAGGGTGCCAATCTTAGTGGAGGGCACTGTATAAATAAATATATATATTATATATAATATATATACTATATATATATATATATATATATATATATATATATATCTACTCATATTATATATCACAAAAACAACTGCTTTCTATTTGAATAGGAATTTATTTCTGTGATAAAAAGCTGAATTTTCAGCATCATTACTCAGTGTTCTTCAGTGTTACATGATTCTTCAGAAATTATTCTAATATGCTATATGGTATTTGTGCACAATAAACATATCATATTATTATCAATGCTGAAAACAGTTGTGCTGCTTAATATACCAGGATATATTTTTCAGGATTCTTTAATGAATAGAATGTTCAAAAGAACAGCATTTATTTGAAATTTTGTTACAGCGTTAATATTTTTACTGTCACCTTTGATCAGTTTAATTAATGCATCCTGGCTAAATAAAAGTATTAATACAAATGGAATAAAAGGAATAAAACTAGTGTACTCTACCTGTTTATGGTCATCTTTTGCTCACTTTTGGGCATTTAAGCACACTTTCTCTCTCTCTCTCTCTCTCTCTCTCTCTCTCTCTTACGCAGGTTAAATTAAGCCAAATTTAATTTGTCATTTTCAGATGGAGCACATAGACAGACAGAAATCTTTTTAAAAGAAAAAAAAAATCATATTTTTAAATTGAAAGGAAATGAGAAACAATTATGTTTTGATTGAGTCCCAGTCGGTGTCCTTTAAATGGAAAATGAGGTAAGGGAAAAAGAATCGGTGGGAGGTAATTAAGGACACAAATTTTCTGATCGCCAGACAAAAGAGCAGAGATAAGGCCGCTTTCTGATCAGACATTTAATTTCAGGTGTTTAATATAATTCATATTTTCTTTTCTCTCTTTCTATTACGCCATTAAACCCTGATAGTCCATTTGCTGCCGACTTGACGGCTCTGTTTCCTCTTGCCCCTCATCAGCTGAGTAAATGTGAGAGTGCCTTTTCCTGCTATTTTCTCTAACACAGCATGAAATCTGCAATTAAATCACATAGGAGTAATATCTAATTGATCAAGTCCTTAGTATATAAGAGTTTCCAGCAAGGCCATTCAGTATGAACCAAAGAATTCATTTCACAGTTCTCATACTCTGTTTTTCATATAATATTTCCAGTAGAGAGTCTGTGAAAGCTCATGTTTTTCACTATATCATTGCGGCTGCATTTCCATCTTCATAAAATCTATAGACTAACAAAAGTTTGGGAACAGAAAGATTTTTTTTTTTTTAAAGAAATGAATACTTTTACTCAGCAAGGATGCATTAAATGGAACAAAAGCGACTGTAATAACATTTATAATGTTAAATAAGATTTATATTTCAAATAAATGTGGTTCTTTTGAACTTTCTATTCATCAAATAATCCTGAAAAAAATGTATCATGGTTTCCACAAAAAAATAAAAAATAAATAAATAAATATGAGCCATTAGTATTAACTATGGGTGACCAGTCACAAGTAACTGAGGCTGAGGATTCTAAAGGTCTCGGAGTCACCTGAGAAGATCCTGTAAAAAGTTCTGGTTCTGTGTTGTCGTTTTCAGCCTTTGAGAGGTTTGTGAAGGTGAAATGAGGGTCAGCCGGAGGGGTCGTGGTGGGGCACAGAGAGGAAAAGCCATTCTTTTGTTCTTTTGCATCTGTGATTCGTCTCAGTTCTTCATCAGATGAGTCTTCCTCACTGGGCACCAGGCAAGCATCTTCACCTGTCATTTCCTCTTCTGAATCTGGGCAGTAACAAATAGTGAGAGAGGAGAAAGCATGAGGACAGGAGGAGAGAAAACATAGAGGCAGAGAGGAGACGTTCCGGCAGGAGGCCGGCAGTGAGGATGCAAACACGTGCCCTTATCTAACGCTCGCAGCGAGCCGCCTGGACATGGTCTTGCAGAGCTTGTGTGTTTCTCTTCCCTGCTTCCCGTCTACTGCCTCCTGCATTAATAATGCTTATCCTACACAGCTTGAAGTTTCCATCACTCTGCTAGTCAGCAAATACTGCAGAAACAACCGCTGTGTGAATGAAGGCTGATTTCTACACTGGTGTTTTCTCATCATCTTTACTCTCTGATGCAGATGTGCTGGGATGGTGGAAATCAGGTTGTTGTCATTTAGGAGGTGTTTTTTAATGTTTAGCAGACAGCTCTTTGGAATACTTCATTTGGATTGGTCAATCATGCATTCGACTGTCAAATATTTTTGTACAAAGATGATAAACTGAATAATTGTCCTACACATCTTATATCCTTCATAGCACTGCACTTGTTTCATGTCTCTGTTGTCACTCCTTGTCTTTTTTATTCTCAAATAATAAATAATACAAATATTTAAGCTCAAATTTGTAATTCATACTTGTCATATATATTACACTGCTACTTCACTTATCATATATATATATATATATATATATATACACACACACACACACACACCCTAACAACAACATACCTTAGTAATCTGAAAATATTATTATAAATAAGTATTATATATTATAATATTAATATTTTGTATAGACAAATAAAATTTTGTCTTGAACTTTTTATTATCTATTATAAATTATTCTCAAAAAATATTATTATTATTATTTTTTTATGTACCATATTGATGTTGCCACCATTTATTTTATAAAATCAATAAGCCACTTGTATGTTACAGTGTTTTTCCCATGGTTAAATGTTAAAGGCTTTACATTTAGTTGAAAAATACCCCTTAAACACGGTAAAAACACTGTATTGCACAGCTTTGAGTGGTATATTTGTTTTAAAAAATATTTAAACTGCTATTAATTACATAGGAAACAGTCTTAATCACTCACACACACTTTCAAAGGATAATTATGAACACAGCGGCTCAAGCACATCATGGAAGACAAACAAAATTGCAATTAGATACAGCTGACTAACATTTTCAAAATTCAAACAGCTTCAATTAAAATTTACCAATAGAAGTTATACTAACCTGACATGCTCAGCTGTAAGGAGAGCATTGTGGTTTTGGGTGACCTCCGTGAGCCTTTTAACCATTTGGAGGCCGGAGGTGAACGATGACCTTCAGTATGAGAAGATTTGACCCTCGCTGTAGACGACCTGATGGAGTCATAAATAGGCGTAGTAGGTATATTTCTATCTGAGACTAATACAGACTGTGATGATTCTCTAAGCGACAGCTTTAATGAAGCAACTGCAGCGCTTGGGGAAGTGATGGCACGTTCTGGAGACTGTCGAGCTAATTTCGGTTCAGAAACAGGTGTTGAATGAGCAGGTCTGGATTGGACTGGGTTTACTGGAGAAGAAACTGATCTAGACCTTGGGGACAGAGAATCTGGAGGTTTTGGACTTTGTTTAGAGATGAGAAAAGCAGGAGAATGACATTGAGAAGACCTAACAGATGGTATTCCACCAGGAGAGAGGCTGACAGTGGAAATATGGTCCTCAAAGCCTGCGAGAGTTTGATTAAATTTGGTTTTTGGGAGTGAAGGAGATGATGTTGGTAGAAGCTCTGAGGATTTGTCCTGCTGTGCTGCAAAAGATCTTGTCCGTGGGATTGGTTTTGGAGTGTCACAGAGTTCCACTTTCTGGCCTCCCGTTCGTGAATTTGACAGAAATGAGTCTGAGGTAGTCGACAGGTGCTGTGATCTCTGAAGCCTCGTCTGAAGTGGAAAAAAGTTTTCTGATCTTGGCAATGATGACGAAGACTGCTCAGCCTCTTGAGACAGCGGCCACATCTCAGGAGAAGAGTTGATCTTCACGTCAGAATTACATTCACCGACAGATCCTTTGGTCATCTCGGAGAAGCACGGTGTGGAAGGCAAAACAGAATATCCAAAATCTCCTCCATTTCCAACAGCTGCAAACCTTAAGGAAGAAAACAGACATGCATATATAACATCTAACAACTTGCTCCCACAGTTAACAGAGTAGTTGTGGTTGATATAAATATAAATGTCAAGATGACACTGTGTCAGTTCTGAGTTGAGAAAAACACAGCTACTTCAATTATATTGTTGTTTCAAGACGACACTCCTACTGTGAACTTTTCTGTCGCTTTTCTTTCAAAAAGTCTCGGGTTTTCGCCTTGATCTTTTCTCTCTTACATTTTGCTCTCATTTCCATGCTTGACTGCAAAGGATCTGTACATTGTAGCGTCTTCAACCATCTGGAAAAAATAAAGTGACAAAAAACGAAACAAAATAAACAATGACAGAAGAAATTGGAGAAGACAGAATGATAAGTGTAAGGAAACATCACTGAGGAGTCATTCGCTGGCTATCGCCCAGCAGTCCATTACGGAAACTAGGGTGGAGGGGTTCAGAATTACCTCATCTAACTCTACAACGCTTAAACAGGATTCTGCAGGGCTGTCCGCTTTCCCAGCATCCTCAGCGGGAGCGATCATGAAGAGAGAGGTAAGGTATTTATGCAACTCCATCCGCTCTGCTGCAAATCAGAGATGCAGTAAAACAGATTTATGTTAAGAGTTAAACACTGAAATTAAATCAGCTCAATGATCAGTATGAACGTATTTATTCGTAATGCAGAGTGACAGATCTCTAGATTTATATTTCAGTCCATGCCCTGTGAAGATGTATTTTTTGAAGCCATTAAATCAAATGTTTTGCCTATTTATTTTCTGAATAAATACCCCATCTGTGCATAATGCATTCATGCATATTACTTAAAGAAAAAAATGTTTTCATAATATTTCAAAATACACTATTGTTTAAAGATTTGGTGCCAGTAAGATTTGAATACTTTTAACAAAAGTAAAGAGATGATGTTAAATTTTTTCTTTTAAAGAAATGGAATACTTTTTTTATATTTATTCCATTTAAAAAAAATCTTTCTACTCAAAGAAGTCTGAAAAAAATTCACTGTTTATCTGTTACTGTTTTTACTATATTTTTGATCAAATAAAAGCAACCTTGGTGACCTTAAGACTTTTGAATGGTGGAGTATAACAAATTTTCCACCTTTGAAATAATATTTTTGTTTATTTTTTTTCTGATAATGTAAACAAGGCTGTGGACATGGGGGAGGGGGATAACAGAAACACTTATTTAATGATCTTACTAAATCTTTGCCGCATATTCTTTTCAGCATTATTATTACAGCTTAAAAACTTTCAGATCAGTTGCTGCCTTAAATTGTAAAGTATAATCAACTTGGTTGTACAAGTCATTTCAACTTAAATTACATTAAACCAACTAAAAAAGATCAAGATGAATTTCATATAACTTAAAAAACGTGCAATTGTTTATTTTGATGAGTAATATAAAAAGATAAGTTGCAATAACTTACTGATCATATCACATTTTTACAGCGTTGCATTACAAAAGTGAAATGCTTTGTGAATGTCATGTCGTTTTTAAATGCAGGATGAATTAAGACAAGCTGTCGACAGACTGAACAGGCAATGACCAACCAGCAGAATCCACATCAGACGAACCATCAGAAAGACGGCTTTGCATTTGAAAAAGTGACTGAAAAGTGTTTTGGGCGTGAGCATCATGGAGATGGGCTTTAGAAAAGACGCGGCAGGCTCGGGCTGGTGCCGATGAAGAGAGACGGTGCTCATCATGGGGCTGTTTGGGAAAAGCTAAAGGTGGTCAGTTCTTTGACAGCTGTGATCAACCGGCCTCCCAGCAGCACCTAGAAACTTCTCTCAATCAGCTGTCGGAGCGCTCTGTCAGACCATCGCCTTCCCTCCAGTGTAATAAGAGCTCTGTGATTACCCTTCAGGGACGCAGTGATGGATCCGAGCTGCCGGCTGAGAGAGGAAAGCTGCCCTCTGCAGTGACTCTTACAGCTCATTTCTCCAACTTTTTGGAGAGAGTGCACTTGTACGGGTCTATGTGAATCACAGCATGTACATGACCGGTCACCCACTATTCCTTATCATACTTTGTCCAGTGACAAAAATATATATAAAAGTGTTTTGAAATATCAATCCTATTTTGAAGGATAGTTCACATTTACAAGCTGGTGACAGTAGCCATTGACTTCCATTGTATTTTTTCCATGCTATGGAAGTCAATGGCTACCAACAACTGTTTGGTTACTAAAACTCTTCAAAATATCTTCTTTTGTGCTCAAAAAAAGAAAGAATCTCATACAGGTTTGCAACAACTTTAGGCTGAGTAAATGATGACAGAATTTTTATTTTTGGGTGGACTATCCCTTTAAATGCTTGCAAGAAAAAAAATGGGGGGATGGTACTGTAAATATGAGCAAAGAATGCTGTGGAAAATACATTTGAAAGTGGGGGAAAAAATAATTATGAAATAAAACATTTCTCTAATAAAATGTGGCCACAATTATTAGCACCCCTAGAAATTTGTATGAATATAATATCTCTGAAGTATATTCCCATTCATATTTACATTTTCTAGTCCTTTTATTTACCAAGGGCGCAATAATTCTGACCACAACTGTATATATAGATATCATTTCATCATTTATTTTTCTATAAAGAAAAAACAAATGTGGTCATTTGGGATTTTATATTTAAACTGCTGCTGGCCAAGTGGGTGCCCTAAGCAGGATTGTATTGTTGTGCTCCCCTCCCTCAAATATTAAAGCAAAAAATAAAATAAAAAAAAAACACCTACTATAAGGGTCAAAACAGAACTATAATAAAATATTAAAGTAAATGAATAAATAAATTGTAATTAAATTGTATTATTTACAAATTACAATTGTAGCTCTAGACAGTTACCTATGGCTATTGTTTTATTAATACAGTTGTCTGATTGATTTTATGGTCTCAAGCATTCAGAAATTACTACGATAAAACCATGGTTAATTTTTGTAAGGGTTGTGATGTCCACATGTTTTTTGTTGAAGAAATTATAGAGGCTGTGTCACCTATAGCAAAAAGGTGGCCAGAAATTAAAGATTACGTGGATATTTGAATTAAATGTTTGGTCAATAGCCTATTAAACAAGGATATGATCGTCCTGTAAGTATAACAGCAGCAATTACCAGGCCTTTGGCTCCCTTTGCGGGCATTTGTAATAACATGTAATGCTGAAAAAACAAAAAACAAACATTAGACACCATCACACAATTTGGAATGGTTTTACTGGTTATAATGGGACTTGTATTGGTTTTAATGGAAACATAATGGACCCTGTTGGTCTCTACTGTAATTGGTTTCCTTCTATTGGTGGCTTGATAAAACCAATAAATCCTAATGGAATATGTCCCAAAAGACACTACAGAAGAAAACCATTCTTTTTAATGGTTTTAATAGTTAGAAGTTGATGGTTTGTACTGTTTGTAATGGTATTTGTGATTTATTTGTGATTATGCCATGGTCTGTCTGAATACTCGATTCTGATTGGCTGGCAGGTGTTGATTAAATTCGTTGAACTGCACAGGTAGTTCCAGGTCAGTTTAATCACGTTCTATATTAATGCGCTTCCTATAAACATTGGTAACCATAGTAACATACAGTTACAGTTGAATAGTAATACAGACGAACATAACCGTCATTTTTATCATTCCGGTCAAATATTGCTGCACAAATATTATTAACATCTTTAATATGTGAATGCTGGCAAATGACCATGGCATAAACGGGATAATCAACGGCTAGCTGTGCATTAGACGATTTGAATGCACTTCGCGGAGGCGACCACATGGTTCTTCGCCTCCACATCGTGCATTCAAATTGTTTAATGCACAGCTAGCCGTTGATTATCCCTTACTTCATTTGTGATGGTATTAGAATTTTCTGTGATGATTCTATTGTTCTTTTAGCAGGGTTGCCTCATTGTTTTTATATAATGCATAAGTCATTTTAAAGACTGTTGTTGGCTTAGGTTTGTTTTTATAACCACAAATATTATCTTAATACTCTGTATATTATTATTTGAAGTAACAAAACCAAGGTTAATTTGCGGTTACCATGGATACAACAACCATGAATTTTTTTTTTTGGTTTTATTCGTGTTAAAACCATGGCTTTCATACAAGAGAACATGGAAACTTGGAAGAATATTAGATCCGTTGGTGGTGGTGAAATTATTACCGACATTTAATCACGTTATTAATCTCAACACACAAAACAGTTTCACAGGATTATGATTTTAGGAATGTAGCCTACCTGAAAGTGACACACGTGCTTCGTTTTCATTTTTATTTTTTTTTGTCTTAGGCGTCGGATTGCTGATGTCTTTTCACGGGCATAGTTGTCCATAGTTGTAATGGCGTGTCACATGTTTTTTCGTTTTTTTTTTTATTTATTTTGTTTAATTTTTTTTTTTTTTTTTTGAGCAACTGGGATGGTGCCCCCCTGGGAGTTGGTGTCCTACGCAGACTGCATACTCTGCGTATAGGGAGCGGCGGTACAGCATGTGAATGTCTATTATCAGTTTACTGTTTAATTGCATATGTGTGTGATGAAAGGGGTTGCACCTGTCAGTTTTTGGCTCAGTTCATCCATCTCTGCAGGTGGAGGTGTGGGTGGCTCCGGCCGGCGTTGGACGACAGACCAGGGATGAAATTCTTCAATTTGTCCTCTGAGGGAGAGAAAATAACGCTGTTCCCAGTAAATCACACTCAGAAATTTGAGGATAATTAATCAGGTTCCCTTTCCTCAACGGTGCAACTATAAATAAACAACATTTCAGCACAGCACAGCACTTTAGTAATAGCTTTATCCTCCTCTGAAAGATATTTCCCCAGTAGGAAAAAATAACATTAACCAATAATGTAATAGCCTGACAGGTTTCACTTCTTTTCAGCTGTTTTCGAATCGATTCCTGATGTATAAAATCAAATCCTGCCCTACATTATTTTAGGGATGTGTACAACTACACAAACAAACGGCTAGTAGGTGGGCTGTTTGACTGACTTGTCTAGTCAATGTTAATGAAGATCCATAAGATTAGGCCACTTTTTTGATCAAGTTCTCCAAATACAACTGAGTTTCTTAGCGATATATTGACGTTAAGAATATCCTTCAGACGATCCTTCAGAAATCATTCCGACTGGCTTCTCAAGAAACTTTCTTATAATCATTAATGTTAAAAACATTAATATTTTTATGGAAATCATGATCATGATTTTTTTCAGGATTATTTATAAAGAACAGCATTTGTTTGAAACAGAAATAATCTTTTATAACATATACGTACTGTCACTTTTAATCAATGTAATGCATCCTTGCTTAATAAAAATATGTATTTCTTTAAAAAGACTGACCCCAAACATATGTCATATTATTAAAGTTCAAAGTAAATGCTGTTTCAGTAGAGTGTACTATTCTCTCTTCAGTGCATACAAGGAAAGCGACATCATTTCAATCCAATAACAAATGAAAGAGGCTGAAGGAAGTTGATGAGCCAGACTTCCCGTTTGAGAGTAAATCTCAGCTCAGCCAGATTCCCCTGACCCACAGGTTTAGTCCTTTAAACCTTTTCCTGGTGATTTACCATACAAACGCATTAGCAGAAAAGCCATCGACCCTCTGTCTTTTCCTGAACACAAGTCTCTTTCTCTTTTATTCGTTGTGCTCTCGTCTCTCTTCCTGAAGCCAACTCTTGCTGCCTCAGCAGGACAACCTGCTTTCCTCATTGTGTGTGCGTGTGTGTTTGTGAGCGTATGAAGGGATTAGACACCCCTATCACACACTCCATTCCTCCAGAGTGTGAGCTGCTGCCCTGGGCCACGCGTCTGCCCTCCTCCCACAGAACCCAAACACGCACACACACACACACACACACACACACACAATGCTGGAAAAATCCAGCTTCCTGTTCCGTGATTCTTCACACACGCGGCCTCAAAAGAAGGCAATTTGACGGATTCACAATTAGACCCTTCTTGAATAGCCGACCTAAATACCATCGCTGCCACAGATACCATAACGCTCAAGAAGCCTGAGATGCGGTTCAAAGCACTTAGGAGGGTTTACAGATATTGTGTTTGTGTGTTTTGCTTGCTTTTGTCAGGCTTTCTCATTTCGTAGGCGAGCATCGCAATCTTTTGGGGGGCAGAACAACCGTTTCAATGGCTCTGTTTCAAAACTTAGTGTGCTGTCTACATAGGTGGCTGTCTTCAAAGGCAGCACACTAACTAAAAAGGATCTTTCTTAATGACTGATCTAGAATGTACTGCACAGTGTTATTTTAGCATTATTTGTTTACTACTACAGTCTTGTTCAATGCTTCAGTTTTCATTTTTATATTTTCAGTTTTGATTTTAATTTTGGTTATTTTGTTATGTGCTTTTGTTATTTATTCGTTTTTGTTTCTTAGCTATAATTTATTCTTATTTAAGTTTCAGTTTTAGTAATTTTATTATTTTAACATCAAATTATTTCAGTTAGTGGCCAATTTCTAATTTTTAGGTTTGGATTTATCATCTAATATCTATGTTTTATTTTATTTCTGTATAATTTAAATATCTTCTATTACGTTTCTCTCACTTTATCAATTTTGGATCATTTTTTAATTGAGGTTATCGGAATGCGTTCTGGGATTGCATTCTCTAAAAGAGTGCATTAGTGTCCGTCCACTTTTTCAGTGCCTTTGTAAGTACTTTTTGCATTAATTTATCCCATAGGGATTTAAAAAATGTCTTCATTAAAGCGTAGTCATGAACCAAAACAACCAGCTACAAGGTGAATCACAACATTACAAACTTTGACTGAAGCAAAAAACTATTTGAAAATTGGACAAAAAAGGTACAAAGGTACAAAAATCCAATGAAAAATTGTGAATGACATAATAGAATTAATTGGTGAAATATAAAACTATTCATTTTAAAGTTGTTAATTATATCTAAAGAAACAATATATATACACAACTCTCTCTGATTGGTGGAATTTTCTGTACAGCATCATGGGTAATGTAGTTTTTTACCACAAATTCAGCTGTTAAACACGATTATTTTTAAAAAATTTGTTTAACAGATGGCTTCAATAAAAGCACATATCATCGAAATGTCAGCATGTCAAAACTTCTCCAGGTCCCCAAAACACCCTCAGACCCCAGAGAGTTAACAACCTCAGAGCTCACAACAGCTTTGTCTTTAAAGGTTTATAGGTTATCATTAAAAATCAATTTCCCTAAGAAGAAAATAAATAGAGTTTTTTACTTCTGGAACCCGCACTCTATGCTGCATTTGAATGCCGAAATAAGGCATCTTGTAAAGGCAGAAAATTGTTGCCTACAATTTGGAACAGGTTTTATGTTTATGTTACAAGTGCCTTAAAATGGTCCCTAACTAGGCAGCCCACTAGGTTTGAGTGCCAGTGTGTTTGTTTAAAGAAGATTTCACAAAGTTAAAGCAACACCACGAGACTGCTTTGGGGCTGATTAGCTCAATAAATTCAAGTGACACTGCGGTGGCACAACTTAAAGGTGAGGCTGTGTAATTAGCAGCCATAAGTCATTAATTGATCTTAAATGGACCTTAATTGGGGCCTGGGAAGGTAAATGAAGCTTGTAATGCTCTTATTCAATGTGTGTCTGTTCGGTTATAAAGTGCGAGGTGTCAAGCGCTAACCTGCGGTGTTTTTTCAAGAGGAGTTTCTCCATGTAGCTCAAAGTGTCCTCCTTGAACTCCACATGAATTAACTGCTGGGATCCTTTCTCTGTTTGTGTTTCCATCACAGACACTAGAGAGAAAGAGAAACCAATCAAGTCTTCAGTCCAAACGGTGTGTGTACAGAACAGGAAAATAGCCCTATTTACCTACAGTGCGTATGCGGCCTAGCAGTCAATCAGACACTTATAACCCGATTTCTTATTAGCTTCAAGCAAACCACTAAAGAATTTATATTAAACACAAACTCGTGAGACTAATTGAGAAAAATAAGCTGTCTGGTGCAGAATTCAAGCAGTACTATAGACATAATTCCATCTTTGTTTTGAGAGTTATTTTGCTGTATTGTGAGAATATAAAGGGCGGTTAGACTTCAGTGCATTTGAAACCCCCTTAACACAGCAGTCATTATCACAGTGAGCACAAGCCAAGCAGCACTGCAGCGGGTGAGACTCCTGCTAGCCAAGTACAGAAATGGAAGTGAGAGAGAGAGGAACAAACACAAGGAGTCTTACAAATGATAAGGACTAACTTTAATTTGCTGCAGTGTGATCTGACCATTCCATTGTAAGAACAGCTGTCCTATTCAGCTTTAAACCCCAACAATACATAAAAGATATGTTTGGAACAACAGGCCAGCATACTACTATTACTATAGCTGCAGTATATAATATGTAGAATGTGAATGGTATGTAACTTCGTAAATAAGTAATGACTGTATATGAAGTACCTTATATGAATTTGTACATTTAGCACATTTAAATTTATATATATATATATATATATATATATATACATATATATAAACCACTAAAACAGTCTAGCAAAATGCATTGGTAGCATCGTGGCACAAGTTTTGAGCAAATGCACGAATAGCTAAAACTAAAGTGGCATTTAATTCAAATAAATATACTCTTATTATTCTACTATTATCTTATTATTATACTATACTCTTTATTTATGAATGTAATGCATATAAATGTAAATGAAATGCAATTATTATTTCAAATGAAAACGGAAAAAGACAAAGAAACCAACAGCTCTTGCTTAAATGCATTCAAAAACATTTGTTTCAATGTTTGTTTGTTTTTTATAAAAAATTGGGGGGTGAAAAATGAATAAATAAATAAATAAATAAATCATCAAATTTCATTTAACGCCCTGTCTACACTGGATGTGAGATGTGCGTCATAATGCATCAAAATAAATTGCTCCTATTGACATGCTGAAGAGACACTCAAGTCACTTTGTTCTCTGTCCGTATGAAATAAAATGATTTTGATTACAAATATCTTGTGGGAGAATTGATAGCTATGAATTTTATTAATTCTGACTGTTACATCAAAGCCAGCTCATGACATTTCTTGTCTCTGATTTACTAATTTGCTTCTGATCATAAGTGTAGTAATACTATGAATAATACTAAAATTAATGCATTTGCTTTAAAATAAAGTAGAAAATTAAGTTACTCACCCATTTTGCCTTTTATGAAGTCTAGCATCAAGCTCACATCTGATTAATCTAAGAGCTTTATTGTGAATCTGCCACTAATTAACTGCAAGTTCCCCTGATGTGGTGAGGTTGTGACATTTATCACTGCATAAAGTGCACTAAATTATATACTATTCCCACACCATAGTACGGCCCTTCAGAGTTCAGCTCCAGCCCTAATTAAAACTCACCTGCTTGTAGCTTTCTAGTAACTCTTCAGACCTTGCTTAGCTTGATCAGGTGTGTTTGATTAGGTTTGAAGCAAAACTCTGCAGGGCTCGCCAGGACCGGAGTTCGCCACCCCTGCCATAGTAGGTTTAGAATTAACTGTATGCACTAAGCTAGTATTTGATTTCAAACAGAGTACAGTGATTCTCTTAAAGGAGATCCTGAAGTCAAGTGCATGGAAACTTCAAGTCTGCTCTCATTTAGCAAACAAATATCCCGCTGTTCTTGACTAATATCCCTAACAGATTGAATTTCTTGTGACCTGGCATCATTATTCAAGTTTCTGAGAACAGTTTCTCAAACTCATTGAGTCATATGTTGTCAAATCACGAAGGCATTTCTGCAAACCGCACGCAGCGCCAGGAAACACACACACACACACGGCGTCAATGAGCACATGTTTGTCATGCATATATGTAGTTACCTGGCAACCAATCAGTGGCCCTGTCACACTCGCGGCGTGCGTTATTTCAGTCAATGCCACACATGAGTGTGCTTTATGAGAGACTGTTTGTGTGTGTTCTGACAGCCTGCCAGAGAATATACGTGGCAGCTCACACGAACCTGACAGCATGTCACTTTATTACCGCGGTTTGACTGTAGCACATCCACACACACTCAGATGCGTATGTGTTTGTGTGCTACCTGGTCTCTGTCCTCTCTCTCTCCACTCTTTCAGAGCTTCCTGGAAGGACCTGGCTGACTCCTCTTCATCAAAGCCTCCTCTCAGCAGAGAGCTGTCCTCTTCCTCAGCTGCCTCCTCATCCTCCACGTCAACACCGTCATTCACGAGCAACACCTGAGGCGAGACACGGAGAACACAATGAAAGTGACAGAGAGAGTGAGAGGAGGAGATGAAATTAAATGGAGCACATGGCCAAGTTTCCGCACTCTACAGAAAGTTGTGAGCAGTTTCGTGTTCAAGTCTTTCGAACTGAATCTACCCAGAAACAGTATAAGAAAGAGACGGGCCACTGGCTGTGAGATATCAATCAGCGATAAAACTGGTCAGAAATGTTTATTTAACACTACTATTCCCATCATTCTCTGTGGAAGTACAAGAATGATAAAATACATTGATAAAACATCAGCCAGGCACTTAATGCGCATCGTTTGCTCTTCATTTTGTCCAAGGCATTTAAAAATGTACTTGTTGAAAATTGAAACTTGCAAAGATTTATCATTTTTAAAAAATGTTCTTCTTTTGAAAAATCCTGAAAAGAATCCTGAAACAAATGTATCACAGTTTCCACAAAAATAAGAAACAGCACAAAAACATTGTTTTTTTAACATTGATTATAATTGGAACTGATTTCTGGAGGATCACGTGATACTGAAGACTGGAGTAATGATGCTGAAAATTCAGCTTTGCATCACAGGAATAAACTACATTTTAAAAAACATTAAAAAAAAAACAAAAAAACTTGGTAACACTTTATTTTAAGGTGCCATAATACAGAGTAATTACCTAATTAAGTACTTAGTAGTAACTGTTGTACTTACATGAAACAAAATGTACTTACCACGTAACTAAGTTATAAAACAGCCTGTAATTACAGTTTGTAATTATGTAGATGTAATAGGCAGCTACTGTTACACATATGTAACAGACTGAGTCTGTTACACAGCTACTTGTACACTTAAGTACAATCTTGATACACTTTATTTTAAGTAGCTTATGTCTGTGCACTTACATTTATAATTACGTTGTATAAAGTCTGCAACACATACGTAACAATCTTTTGGTTACATAAGAAGCTGTGTAACAGACTCGGTCTGTTACATATGTGTAACAGTAGCTGCCTATTACATCTACATAATTACAAACTGTAAGTACAGCTGTTCCATAACTTAGTTACATGGTAAGTACATTTTGTTCATGTAAGTACAACGGCTACTACTAAGTACTTAACTAGGTAATTACTCTGTATTATGGACACCTTAAAATAAAGTGTTACCAAAAACTTTATTTTAAATTCAAATTTTACTTATGAAGTCTTCATATATAATGCATCATGAAAGTATTTTGAATGCATTAATTTCTTGTAATGCACATTATAATGCATTGAATGACCTCATCTATCTATTCATTGTTACACAGAAAAAGTAATGCATTAAAACACATCACAAACAGTAAATTTCAGATGTACCAAATCTGCAAGTATAATGTATTTTAACTTTGGATACAATTATTTATGAAAACATATTGGGTCACACTTTAGATTAGGTGGCCTTAACTACTATGTACTTACATCAAAAAATAATACAATGTACTTATTGTGTTCATATTGTATTGCAAAACACTTCTGCTGCTATTGAGGTGGGATACGGGTAAGGTTAGGGACAGGTTAGGGTGGTGTGGGTAGGTTTAAGGGTGGGTTAAGGTGTAAGGGATGGATCAACAGTGTAATTATAAATGTAATTACAGAAATTAATTACAGATGTAACTACATATAGGTATTTTTAAAAATATAAGTACAATGTAAAAACATGTATGTACACAAAAAGTGCATTGTATCAAATGATTAATTTAAATGTAAGTACAAAGTAGTTACATCATGAATACCTTTATTAAGCATTGTACATAAAGACATCAAGTAAAGTTTATGTTCCCACTATTTTACTCTATTTTTGATCAAATAAATCAAGCTTTAGTCAGCAAAAGAAACTTCTGTCAAAAACACTAAACTCATACTCATAATGTCTGTTGTTGTTTTTTGTCACATATACTATTTGTCTTGTTCTAATGCTCTTTATCACACAATATATCATCTTGTTTGCATTGCATTCTTAATTTCCAAAATAAAAGACTCTGTGAAGTGCTGGAAGTGAAAAAAGCTTGAGGCGACATTTAGGTACTAGTAACACTTTATTTATAAAAGTACTTTTAATGCCTCAATTATGTCTTGTAATGCACCTTACAATAAGGACTTTGATGTTTCACCCAAAACAATCAGTGACTCACCTGTGTGTGGTGCATTTGGTTATCAGACACGGGCTGAAGACTCCTAGGAGCTGATCTTTTCTCTGTGGCTTCACTTTCATCAGCGGCTTTGTGGGATGCACCTTGTGTATGTTGATTCTCCTCGCCGCTTACCTGCTGCTGGAGGTGGCCCAACACATCCCGAGTGCTGACGGGGGTCTGGAGCTCTGCCTGGAGGGCGAAACATAGATTTCAATCAGACCTTTAATTCAAAGTGCACAAATTAATCATGTTAATGATTCGGCTAATGTACTGATGCAACCAAATGAATGCACACTCTTTATAGGTAAAGCGTTCATCCAAATCATTAAATGGATGTCCTGCGTTCAAAACAAGCTTTACGGACAGCATCTGTGTCACACTGTTGGTTCCAATGCAAATTTCATCTGTCAGTTCATAGAAACAAGAAACAATCATGTAAATGGTAATGCACTGACAATGTTAAAACTCAAACTCTCTCTTCCTTCGGCTTGCTCCCTTTATCAGGGGTTGCCACAGCGGAGTGACCGCACAACTGATTTGGCACATGTTTTATGCCGGATGCCCTTCCTGCCGCAACCCAGCCCTGAGAGTGCACTAACTCGTGCAATCCCCTGGGTTAAAACTAAAACTAAAACCATTTAAAAAATTGTTACTTGAAATAAAATGAACTAATAAAACTAAAATAAAAAACTTAATACTATTTTATTTCAGCACATTTTTATTTAGTTTAGCTTTTTAACTGTTAACTAGTTTAACAACTGAAATATAATTAAAAAAACTATACATATTTAAAAAATAATAAAAATGACAAAAACACAAAATTACTGAAACTAACAAAAATTAAAATTAAAACAGGAAACTGAAATAGTGTTTTCTTGTATGACATAAACCAATAATATTTGCTTTATTTACAACTTTGAAAAAAAAATTACAGTGCACTTTCATGTAGCTTGGCAGGGTTTCTTTAATTTTATCATATTCACACCAGGTTATTGCTCTTTTTATTACTGATTATTGCAAACATTATCAAATCTCTCCATAAAAAGTGCAGATGAATAACAGCAATTAAGAAAAGCTTAATTAAATCACATAATTCACCCAATAACCGGTAAGCCAGTCGACTAATTCCTCTTTATAACATTGTGTCCTTAAGATAACATTGTTAGTGGCCATTATGGTGGTCAGGGCTGCTGAATGACGCTTTCTCTTACCTCACCAGATAAGACCTTGACTGTCTTGTGAATACATTTTTATTATGCACCCAAACTACAGTAAACATTAGCAAATGAATTAGTTTATCTCTGCATTTCGATTTGCAGACAATAGAAAGCAATAGGAAACTATTAAAGGGAAAAGAGATGTGTGCAATTTGAAAACAGAGATAAAAAAAAATGAATCAAAAGCAAATGGGGAAATGCTTCTTTGTCAAAGACAGAAGAAGACAAACCAAGATTGTAAAGAACAAACCCGAGGACAAAAACATTAATATTTGTTGCCTTTTCCCCCATGGAAGCAAATTAAACAGGATTAGGATGCATAAAGCTGCATCAGAGCCGAGCGTAGTAAAATACAATTCTCAGTTGCTTGCCAAGACTGCGCACACCCTTCAAGCAGAGCGCAAAGTTGTGACTGCTCTCTCTTTCACTCAGTGCATCTTCTTAGGCAGCATTTTAGGGTATCATGATCAAGCTCCCAATGAGAAAACGGATCCAAAAATATCTCTAAGATACCTTGTTTTTGGCCACACTAATTCTTAGGTAATTCCAGAATGCACTGCGATGTGATGCATTGCAAAGTGAAAAAATAAAAGCAGTATGGCGAGAAAAGAAACACTTATTATAGTTAATAATATAGTAATATTATGATGTTATAGCATTTTACCTCACTGTGACCTAAACAGGCATGACACAAGTTTCTAGCAACAAGTCATTTTTCTGTCCGCACTGATAGCAAAAATGGTTAGAAGTTGGTATGCATTTATTCATATTAGAGTAATATGTCGTTAAATTAACCAACACCAAATTCTATTGGAATCTATTGTAAGATGCAGCTGACGTTTTAAATAAGTGTTTTAAATAATGTTTTAAATAAGTGACTACTTCAGTTTTTTCAGTTTCATTTAGGTTTAGATGCTTAGAAGACAGATGCCTATGCGGACAATGTTGTAATTGTTAACTATTTAAAATCATTTTTGGTAATTGAAATAGAGCTGAAAATAAATTTAAAAATTAAAATTAAATGAAAAACCTCATCCTAGTTTAACAAGCTGAAGTACTAAATCGGTAAAAACGAATGCTAAAAAAATTTATTAATAAACTTATTAATAAAAATAAATACATTCTAAATAAAAAAATAAACGCTAATTTAAAATATTAAATATTATAGTTCACCCAAAAATGATTTTTTTTTTCATCACTCACCATCGTGTTGTTCCATTAAAGTTGTTCCGTTAAACACAGAAGAATGTTGGTAATCAAACAGTTGTTGGTAACCACTGACTTCAACAGTTGGGAAGAAAATAGTCAATGGAAGTCAATGGCTACCCTCCAACTGTTTGGTTACCAACATTTTTCAAAATATCTTTTCAACAGAAGAAAAAAACTGTTACAGGTTTGGAATAACTTGGTGAGTAGTGAGTAAACAATGACAGAATTTTCTTTCTTTTTCTTTTTTTTCCTCGAAACTATACTTTTAGACAGCAAGAAAGCTCACTGGGTTTATGAATAAAGCCTATGGGTTCTTCTGTTTGTCCTCCATCTGGACATGTTTGCTTGTGTTTGTGTAACTACTTTAACGGCTTTCTGCATGCGGCAGTGCAGGGTGAACGTCACACAGGGCAGAAGGAAGTTTGGTGGTGCACATGTGCTGCATAATGCTGCGTGATGAGATGTAAACATGAGCACAGATGTGAAAGGTTTATGTGGGTCGCCCAAGGTCATGTTCTCAGAAGAAGAGCCTCAGCATACCTGTAGTATGCAATAATTGGAGCACCTCAAACACTACGACCAACACTGACACACACATGATGATGCCTAAACATATTTGTATGCCTATGTGGAGTGCTTTTGGTCATGGGGTCATGGAGAGGTATGCTCCCTGTATGCCCTGGGGTTAGCGCTAAGCTTGTGATGGACACCATAATGAGCTGATTTCTCCCAGTTGACTCAACGCAGTCTGAATGACCCTGAGGGTCAAGTTAAAATGTGGCTTAAACGATTAAAATGCATCTTACTATATAAATGCAAAGCTAAATATCAGAAACCCACAATAGTTAAGTTTGTAATCATTTTTAATGTTTTTGGAAGAAGTCTTTTTTGCTCACCAAGGCTGCATTTATTTGATTAAAAATACAGTAAAATCAGGAACAATGTGAAATATTATTAGAATTCAAAATTGCTGTTTTCTATTGTGATATATTTTAAAATGTAATTTATTCCTGTGATGCAAAGCTGAATTTTCAGCATCATTACTCCACTCTTCAGTTTCACATGATCCATCTGAAATCATTCTAATATGCTGACTTGAAAAGTTTAGGGTAAGTAAGAACACTTTTATTCAGCAATGGTGCACTGAATTGATCAAAAGTGATGGTAAAGACATTTATCATGTTGCAAAAGATTAAAAAAAAAATACTGTTTTTACTGTGTTTACTGCAGCCTTAATGAGCATAAGAGAGTTAATCAAAAACACTAAAAAAAATCTTAATAATTCCAAACTTTTGACCAGTACTGTATGTGGTTTTCTTTTCTAGGGAGAAATGTACTAATTACGGTTGCACATAGTTAGGAACAGAAGGTAGAGTAATTAGTGTCAACCTTCATTTTGTTACCAATTAAGTGACTGTAGTTCAGAGTGATACTATAATAGTAAAATCACATAAAGCTAAAAGGTAATTTAATGGCAAAGTTATTTTTGCATACACACAGTTAATTTAATGGGAACAAAGAGAAATGAAGAAAACAACAAATATTAAGCTGCTTATTTGTAGTATTGGCTAAGGCAAGCATGTATTACTCATTGAAAATCCCTATTAAAAAGCACTAACCCATCCTGAACGTGAATGAAACCTCAAATCATGTGGCTATTTGAGAAGAGGGGTCAGACTATATATGTATACACATATACATACATATATACATATGTATAGTACAGTGAAGAAGGGATCAAAATCCAAAATGTCACAAAGACTTTTCAGCAGAGATTGTGACTCCAAAGACTGCCAACAGGACTGTAATGGTCCCTACAGAACCCCCTCCTCAGTCACTGATGGTCCGATCCGGTGCGATGACGGATGTATTGACCATCTGATAAAGGCTTCAATCAAACACCTCACCACGGGGCCACTCAAGTCTGTAAAACAAACTCCAGCTGAAGGGAGCGAATGTGTGTGAACACTGTTTGTGTGGCTGCTCTCTAACCTGGGAACAGGTGTGTGTAATCAGAGTTGGGTTAGAGTGAGCAGATTGTCCACTAATGGTGACCAGCGCTCTGCGTTTCTGAGAAACGGTATGAGGAGGAAGACTGAATCTGGAGGTTTGTGCCTGGTGCTGCTGCGAGAGTGTGTAGGTGTATGTGTGTGTGTGTGTGTTTGTGTAGGATGGACGGAGGTTGTCAGAACACCTCCTCACCTGTATAGGAACCATACGATGGCGCTTCAGTGCCCCCTTCTGGTGGAATCTGACAAAGCAGCCCACACAATAATCCTCTCCGCATTCCGCACACATCTGAAACAGATCAAAAACAATTAAATAAACTCAGCATGCGTACAGCAAGGCATATTCACCCCAAAAACTTTAATATCAGCAATATATATTTAAATATCTTGCACTTTTTGCTCAACACGATACATATTAAAATGGAGAGAAGGGAGTTGCACGTATCTTAAGGGAGCTCATTATTTTGTTACCGATTGTAAATGAGTGCGGAGGGCGATATGAGAGCCCGTTTGATGGACAGATGGGTAGAAAGACAGACGGCATATCAGCACAGGAATTTAAAGGAAGGTCTATCAAAGCCGCAGCTGAAGAGCCACTTGTAAATGAATCCAGCCTGCTGTCTTGATTAATTCGGTCTGAACGTCTGCATGTTTTCTCTGTATGATGATGCAGCACTTCAGCTTGAGAGATGCATGATGCTTGGAAGAGTTTGTATTTCTAAGAACAGACTTTGGATAGGTTTGGAATAATATTTCTGCAGTCTATATGACCATTTTTGCACAGTAGGTGTATGTTTGCAATGAATATCCATTTAGCCTCTGACATTTGCCAAAACGAGGATGCAAAGCATGCAATACTGTATCCAACCCTGCAGTGTGCTCTATTTGACCTTTTTCTACCAGCATGACAAATAAACCAGAAGCTTCCTTTTTCCTTATTGGACCTTTTTAATTTGAGACTTATTTTCCACAAAATCAAACATTAAACAACAACAATGCAGAATGCCATTGTCAGTGTTATTATTGTTAACAAAAACTAAAATTAAAACATTAATTGAATTGAAAAAGGGCTGAAATAAAATAAAATATAAACATTAGATGAACATCTTGGTAGCTTGGCAACTAACCCAAATAAAATAAGTTTTAAGTACTAAAACTTAAATAAAAAAATAAACGGAAACTAAATAGAAATATATAAAATGATTACAAATGACCAAAGCATTAGATGAAAAACTTTAACAAAAATGTTGTTGACTGAAAATAGGTTCAAGTACTAAAATGACTAAAACTTAAATAAAAAGAAATTAAGATAAAATTCTATGCAGATGAAAAATGACTTCTAAAATGAAAATGAAAATATACAAAATAAAAGCTCATCCAAAATATTACACTGACTATAGTCTGAAATAGTTCTGCAACTTAAAATAGATGGAAACATACTCTAGCATACAACTCATAATATTTCTACCAGATGAAGACAAACATAGTAGTAAAGTAGTAAACACCAACTCATTCAAATGAGACCTGTCCAAATGTTTACTATTCCTCATTCATAACAGACACTTACAGGTAATTTCACGAAGCAGAATAAACAAGTCTGCTCGCGGATGTCTAGTTTCTAGCTTACTTTCAGCTAACTACTGGAAGTGCTGTAAAAGTCAGTCAGTCATGAGAAACTGGAGATATCAGCAATTTCTGTGTACAATATGCATCTGATTTAAAAGCATGATGTCTGAAAGTACTGTATATTTCACACACTATTAAAAAATAAGTAGGCAGGCAGTATCCAGTGTATACAAAACATTTTGTGGTAAACAGTACAGTACATTCTATCCTGAACAAAACAGCTTTCAGCTTAACTTTAGCTCCTGTGGCTTCCTCTAGGGTTGTGTGAGTGAGCATGGAGGAAACCCTTAGGAAGACTTGGCTCTACACATCCATAAATATATCGAGACAGACACACACACCGAACATCCGCTTTAACACACTTGCTGTCTTTGACAGCCAAATGCCGATGTGCAAATTCCACAGGTACATTTCCCCTCGAGACTGTCTGTCTCAAAGCACTCAAGTCCCCTCTCTCACACACACACACTCGAGCAGTGCATGAAAGTCCCAAATCTCCCAAGGGTGACAGGGTCCCCTTTAATACAGCCACACAAACACATGCACACACACACTCACAGTGAATAAAGAAAAGGGTAAATACAGTGCTGCTCTGTGAATCTACAGCTGTGCCCATTACCGGCTCTTTTAATGGCCACATAAAAAAAGGTCTCATTTCAGCACGACACCGCTGAAATAAATTACAGCAGCGGCATTCTTCCCAAACTGATTTTTAAGAGGGCTTCCGGACTACAGAATCTGCAGTTCATGTCGTCTTTGCTGTCGGATGAGTAGGAATATATTTGCAGCGCTGTATTTAGAAGCAGTTCAATCTACTGCTGCCAGTCATAGCTCAAAGTAAAAAGTGGGATCTTACCGTCAGGAGCTAAGGGAACTCTTTTATTCGAACTGATGGAGGATAACAAACCCTTGTGTCATGCACTTTAGTCTTGAAGAGCCAGACTTTGACGATCGGTATGAAGTCTGGTTCACACTGCAGCTTAGTCTAGTTGAGAAAACTGTTTGAACGATATGTCTGACTAGAGATGGGTTTATATGAAGTTCATTGTACCACTATAATAGAGCAGTGTGGGAAAAAATTATAAATGAAGTGTCATGGCAGTCTTGTGCAGAAAGATCTGTATGAATGGTTCTATGTGCAGAAATGATACGTTCACAGAAAAAAAAATGGAATATACTGTTTCTCAAGGATATCTTGTTTACTTGCAAAAAAGTTGCTCAAAGAAAACTACTGCATGTCTTTTAAAGTTGAACCACCCTGAACTTCGCAAACTTTTGCAAATACTCTGATTAGATTCTCCAGAAACACACATACCAAAAAAGTTTAAAAGTTAGGGTTCGGTAATGTTTTTGGAAAGCAATTCATGCTTTTATTCAGCAAGAATACATAATTTGATCACAAAAGTGACAGTAAAGACAAGTTATTTCATGAAACACTAGATTGGCCGAATACCTCAAGCGTGAGACGGAAATGTTACGCCCTTTACCGTATTGTGATGCTGTGATGCGCGACGACACAAAAACAGTAAAACCCATTACAAACGAGGCATTTGTTGCATCCAGTGGGGACATAATTACTGATTATAATGACTTATACGGTCTTTCTAAACAATACCATGTCTGTGTTTGTGATCAGAGAAACGACAAACAACAAGCTCTACACTGCTCAAAACTCGCATTTGAATAGTCAGTGGCAAATTCTTTAAATATGAAAACATACTTACAGGCTGTGAGTCAGAAGCACCAGACTGTCCTTGCAAAGTTGGAATTGCCCCACTTTATAGAAACAGCCTTTGAGCATAGTTGGCAGGCTACTCCCAGGTTCAGGAAATAGTCCTGTGTAAAATGTGCTGCACACAGTCTAATATTTGGGTTGAACTGTTCTGGAACAGTGTTGTAAATACAACTTTTACTACGGGGCCGTGGAATGCTTGAATCTGATTGGCTGACGAACATTCTAAGGTGTTTTAATTATTTTCAGGGAAACGCACAGCGAACGTAGTTCCAGGCAGGTCTTGACCGCATTACATGACCATATCACTTCGCCAAATTATTTCAAAGGTCCTTACAGCAAAAGAACCAAAACCCACAACGACACTGACCAAACAAATAAATAGAGTAAACAAAAAATTATAAAAAATCACAGATCGTGTCCATGTTTTTGCCACAAAATTACATTTTATTATGTATGGAAAGCACAAACTCTATCTCTCCCGCTCTCTCTCCCTCACAGACAGTTTGCACACACATTAAGCGCAACATGTTGTAATGTTGTTAGCGCTACTCTGACCATTTTATCAGTAACACAGTTTAACAACTTAAAAACCACATGACTTCTCACAAGCGAGGTAACAACAATGGCACTGTTCGTGAAGAAAATGAACTTAAAAGTTTCACTATAACTAGAGACATTGCTGCCGAACACTACTGAGAGACGCACAGACTCACAGAGGTAACGTTAATCTCTCTCTCTCTCTCTCTCTCATAACTTAGTTATTAACTGTATTAACTGTCTGTTATCCAAAGGTGTTGGATGAGATGCGGAAGAAATAATCCTACTCACAACAGCGATTTAAGTAGAAAAACCGAACGAATGCCTTGAAATATATCATCTGATCGATGTCTTGAGGTGTGGCAACCGTAGTATAAGCGGAATAATTGACTTTCGGTCCGTTGAATTATTAGAAAAATAATAAATAAATGTAATCACCTTGGGTGTGCATTATTTTTCTAATAATCCAACGGCCCGTCGTCAATTATTCCTTACTTTTGGAAGCCCAAACAAAGTACTTTCGCTTTCACAATGAAACACAGCATCTCCAGGACATGGCGTGGGTGGCAGCAACAACACTACAGCAAGGATAAAAGTCCCGCTCTCTTTCTTTCCGTGTACGTTTGCATGGTGTTTTGCAAATCTCCCCACACCGTGACGTAGAGGTGGGGGCGTGTTTGAATGAGCCATTTTAGGGGGGCGTGGTCGAGTCTTAACTTTTATAAAGAATATCTCTTTGGTTTTGAGACTTTAGTCGTTGCAAATTCAGGGAACTTATCTATGCACAAACAGCTTGTAACACTCCAAAGAGAAAGGAAAACTTGAAATCGCATCATATGACCCTTTAAATACTCACCATATCACCATATGTATTGTCAGTAGCAAGTTCCTGTACTTGCTTCCTGTAGCAATAATCTACAACTACAGTAATAACTAGCAGCAATTTAGCAGCAGCAGCATAGCAGATCTCTTCAACCAAGACCAAACTACATTAACATTGTCATATACATTACCATGCTAAAATCTTCTGAGAGTTGATAGAAATGCTATTCTTTTGAACTTCCTATTCAAAAATGTTTCACTGTTTCCACAAAAATATTAAGCGTTGAAAACTGTTCTCAACATTGATAATAATAAGAAATGTTTCTTGGGCAGCAAAACACCATATTAGAATGATTTCTGAAGGACAATGTGACACTAAAGACTGAAGAAATGATTCTGAATATTCAGCTTTGTGTCACAGGAATGCAAAGAAATAAAAACACTTATTTTAAATAGCAATAATTTTCACAATATTAATGTTTTTACTGTATTTTTGATCAAATAAATGCAACACTGATGAGCAATAGAGAGTTTCAAACTCACTGAAAAATTATACCAACCTCAAACTTTTTAGGGTTAGTGCATACCTGAGACAAGATGCATGATGAATAAAAAGGATGGACAGTTTGGAATTAAGAATAGTTCTGTTCACATAACAGAACGGATGAAAACTCACCAGTCCGGCCAGCTGAACTTCACACTGTCCACAGACTTTTCCCCTCAGGTTGAGCTTCCTGTTAGTGCCATGTACCTTGGCGGCTGGTTCCGCTATTACCTGCTTCTGTACAGCTCCAGCTATACAAACACACACACACAAAATTCAGAACTCCACACATGATTTCTGTTCCACAATTTAGTAAGCTACCTCATTATCAACTGCCTACATAGGACGGTACCTTTTGAGAGATTCACATCATTTGACTGATTAGGAATGTTCCCCATAGGCAGCGACTCTTTTGACTGTTCATTATGTGCATCACACAAATAGTACTCAACCTGTGAGACTCAACTAACAGTCACAGTAGATTCCAACAGAGCTGGTCCATAGCATGCATTAGAAGATAATGACTTAATATGGGAGCATATCTAGACTAATGTTCAATAGTTTAATTCTGGGAACACAGGACCTTTTGTCATGTGTTTATTATGTGCCATATAAATCTGGGGAACACAAAACACTGCATGAATGTTCTTAAAAAAAAAATCTTTGGTAAAATAGCCAGTTTTTTTTTTAATAGAAGGAGCCATTTTTATCAAAACTTTGCAGTACTGAATAAAGTACATTTATAATTGATATTTCACTTGCAGTACTTTTTTCACCTTGCTAAAGATCATTATTATTATCTTTATTTATTTCTTGTTTTCTGAGAATGAATTTTAAATTTAGTTATTTTTCTTACCACATTAGCAACTAGTGTTTTTTTTTTTTTTTTTTGACAAATCAATGGACAAATCTCATTATAGTTTGTCTAATTTCTAATTTAAAAAAGAACAATTTGCCAATGGGGTAAAAAAATTTAAAAATAAATAATAATAATAATAATAACAATAATAATAATAACAATAATAATAATTCAATAGATGTTCTCTGGAAACAAATATTATCTTACTCGGTGTGTTGCTTCTCAAGTACATTTATCTCGTTATAAGGATGTTTACTGCAAAATAAGTAAAAAAATAATGATCAAGAAAATTACTTTTTCTGTGACAGATATGGTTCATGTGATGCCTTAATTATGCTATCTAACAAGTTTCAAGTCAAGAAACAAATAGTTAGCTTACTAGAGTTTGGAACAGAGTTAACTTGAACCATTCTGAAATTCCAACAGGAAAAGAGGGGTTATAAAGCTAAGACTTTACTATACTAGTGTCGAATTTGAGGAAAAAAGGAGTTCAAAACAAGCCAGGCAAAACACATCTCAGATTCCAGTCCACCCACCTGGCACATGCTCGTCCTTCAGCACTCTAATCTTCATCTTGCCTGGAGAGAGCTGCCCAAAACAACATATTTCAAACACCACATTATCACCAAAACCACCGGTGAACCGTTCATGCAGTTAATTCTAGAAAGTGTGTCCAAGGTTTTGGACCACCCCTGGCATGAATGAAGGAGAAGTCGGCCTGACTGAGACGGGACATTTTAAACAGATAGAAAGGCTGACTTTATTTGTGTTTGAGCATGAAATTATGATTTCTGGTAAGAAAACTCTTACCCTGTGAGGTGCGTTCTCCTTGTTCGTCTTGACGCTCTGAATCCCTGGCTGTGCTGAACGCCAGTGAGAAGCTCCCATCTTCCTGCGAGGAAATATCACAGAAAGTTGCTCAGTTCAGCACAGAAATGCAACTAGCTGTAATGGCCAATGGTGTGAATCATTTGGAGAACGTACTATTACTTTTTTTTAAAAACCCAAACCCTAAGTATTAAAATCTAGTGCATAACTCATGTTAAACTTTTAATTAAGCACATATCAAATAGTGGAAAACAAACACAAACAGCACATGAAAGCTTTTGCCCTACATAATTCATATAGATACACAGACGGAGGTCGACTTCATTTGTTTTCTGATTTGTTGTTTTGGTTGCCACATCAAATCAACAGTCTAAATAATTCACGGCGTGATTGCGGAGGAAGCCGTTTGTTTAGAGTGGGCTGCCATGTTGGCGTAGAGCCGCAAGCCTGAGTGTGTTCAAAGGATGGAAATGTATGTTATGTGTGTCTGCCTGAACGATATAATTTCACAAGAAGTAAAGAAGTAACCGTGCTCTTGAAATGTCTCTTTATCTTATGTCGGTAGTAAAACTGTTTGGATGACCGCCTGAAAAATAAAAAAAAAATACATAAATCAGGAATGAGACTGTTTTCATACCAAAATCCCAGAGGAATGTGTAGTTGGTGACAGGTCATGTGAATTTACCGCTTGAGCTCACATCATATAAAACCAGGTTCACATGCTCAGAGGAAGCAGGGTACGCACTCATATTTGAGTTTTTACTAATTACTAATTTACTAATTTGTCAAAGCAACTTACCGTATACTAATTAGAGACAGCCCCTTTGGAACCATCTTAAGGTTAAGTGTCTTGCTGTGGGGCATGACAGTGAAAGTTATTTAAATGCTAGGATAAATCAAGCCAAAATTATAAAGTGGCCTCAAAAGTATCTAGACATTTAAGCCCCACTTAAAATGGAAAATGATTCTAGAATTGGTAGGAGTTTTTAATGTTTTTAAAGTCATACTCACAAAATCTGCATTTATTTGATTAAATATACACTAAAACACTAATATTGTTAAATATTAGAATTTAAAAGAATTATTTTCTCATTGAATATATATTAAAATGTAATTTATTCCTGTGATACAAAACTGAATTTTCAGCATCATTACTCCAGTCTTCAGTGTCACTTGATCCCTCAGAAATCATTCTTATATGCTGATTTGCTGCTCAAGAAAAAATTTCTTAACATTTCTTTAATATTTTTGTGGAAACCATGATACATTTTTTCAGGATTTTGATTAATAGAAAGTTCAAAAGAGCAGCATTTATTCAAAATGATTTTTCTGTAACAATAATAGGTTTACTGTCACTTTTGATCAATTTAATCCATTTGTTGCTGATTAAAATGATTATTTTCTTTAAAAAAAAAAAAAATCAATCCAAATATATAAAATTTTCTTTAAAAAAAATCAAACCAACATATATACATATATATTTAACAGAATGTTATCTTCTGCCAGGCAAAAATAATAAATCTAATCACTCAGAAAAGTACTACTTTAATACTTAGGGTTAGGGAATTTGTTTAAATATCTAACCATAAGTATAAGCAATAGGAAAAGTCATGAATAGATCAAACTAAAAATAAACAGCTCAGCAGCTCCACTAAAATCTCATATTATAAAATAGTGAGAAAGTCAGAGACTTTGGAAGGGGCCAGCAGGGAGAGAGGACACTTCCTCTGCATGCTGTCCACTCTCATTAAGGGCTGTTTATGTGCTGGCCTTTATCAGTCTGATGGAGACGGGCGTTTGGGATGGGGATTAACCGCGCTCAAGCCTGCCTGTCAGCATTATGGGGAAACGCACAGGCAACGTGGCAGTTGTGCTAACAACTGGCGGATTACCATCGTGCGCACACTGAGTACCAACCAACAAGACAAACACTTATCTCCTGTCAGGGTCACAGACATCAGACTCTTCTGCTACTTGAGTTCATCATGTGGCAGGGGTGGGACAGGTGAAAGATTACACTACTGCACATTTAACCTGGTGTTAAATCAGATTTCAGAATTATAAAAACGGCCTCGGGAAGTTCAAGTCTTCTCAATATTATAATTTAATAAGTTAACCATTTAAACATACGGAAGCCCATTTCCGCCACTGAGTAAAAAAAATAAAAAGGTCATTGCGACCTTTTTATCTCGCAATTCTGACTTTTTTTCTCAGAAGTGCGTGATATAAACTCAGAATTGCGAGTTAAAAAGTCATAGTTGTGAGATATAAACTCTCAATTCTGAGAAATAAAATCAGAATTGCGTGATATAAATTCGTAATTGCAAAACATAAAGTTGCAATTCTGAGAAATAAAGTCAGAACTGTGAGATATAAACTCGCAATTGCGAGGGAAAAAAAGTCAGAATTGTGAGTTTATATCTTGCAATTCTGACATTATATCTCACAATTCTGTGAAAAAAGTCAGAATTGTGAGATAAAAAGCAATAACCTTTTTTATTTTTTTATTCAGTGGTGGAAACGGGCTTCTATATAAACATCATTTAATATAACAACATAATTTAATAAGCATAAAATACACAAAATGTTGGCAAAATAGTCCCATTTTAATCAACTATTTATGGATATTTTTAAAATTTAAAATAAATGTTTTCTATGGAAGCTTGTTTTGGCCACATACAAATATGAAGAAAAAAAAAACGGTATTTGCAACTTTTTAGCTCATAATGTTGTAACCATTAAAAATCATTAAAAAATGTAATCCAGAATTCCAAGATATAAACTCAGAACTGCAATACATAAATTGAGAATTGCAAGTTATAAACTCACAATTCTGAGGGAAAAAAGTCATAATTGTGAGCTAAAAATTTGCAATTATCTTTTCTCATTAAAAACAAAAAAACAAAAAAACAACAGATTTGTGAAATGTAAACTTATAATTCAGAGAAAAAAAGTCAGAATTGCGAGATGTAAACTAAATTCTTAGAATTTGGACTTTTTTCTCAGAATTGCACGTTTATATCTCACTATTCAGAGATTATGTTTCTGAGAAAAAAGTCTGAATTGTGAGATAAAAAGTTACAATTACCTTTTTAATTAATTCTGTGGCAGAAATGGGCTTCCATAATTTTCTGTTTTAATATATTATAAAATGTAAATTACTCCTGTGATCAAAGCTGAATTTTCAGCATCATTACTCCAGTCTTCAGTGTCACATGATCCTTCAGAAATCATCCTAATATACTGATTTGCTGATTTCTTCTCAATATGAATATTGAAAATGGCTGTTCTGCTTAATATTTTTGTAGAAACTGTGATTCATTCTTTTCAGGACTATTGAAAATCAGTTCAAAAGAACAGCATTTATTCAAAACCTTTTCTAACATTATACAAGTCTTTACTTTCTCTTTTTACTAATTTAATGTGTCCTTATTGAATAAAAGTATTAATTTTTTATTAATTAGTTAGTATTAATTATTGACCCCAAACTTTGAAACTGTACTAGTATATGATGTCCAGCTCTGTAGAGACAAGCAACAACAAAGTATGTAAAGAAACTAAAGTTTGTTTCAGCGCTCCACTTTGTGAGTACAGTTTATTCACCCACCGCTGAGCATAAGGCCAGAGCCCATCGGCTCTCATCTACTCTTATGTATTCACCTGTGGCCCTTTAGTCCTCTGCCTCCGCTACAATAAACAGCGAGCAGGTTGAGCATGAAGGAAGATAACATCAACCATTCCCAGCACGGCACCCACAACAGAAGTTCTGCTTTGATTAATGGCCGCCGATAAGAGCTAATCTAAAACAGTTTTATTTAAAAACGTCCGTATGGAGGCAATCGTAATTTAGATATGGTACCGCTTACATCCCTTAATATGACAGTTCCGGTACGCGGCCCAGATCTCGCAGACATCATGTCTAGAGCTGCATTCTCCCTGCATTCATTCATCTGATTATCGCAAAGTGCTGCCTTATGTTATTGATACAGGTGCAATTGGTGCCGTCCATCCCCATGAAGAAATCACAGGAATAGCTTCAAGCTATTGTCTCCGATTGGCTTTCCGCATCACTGATATATCCGCTTTCCAGGGACAAATATGTTAAATTATGGATAAATTCATTCTTCATGCTATCTCAACATAATTCATCCTGACCCCATTGCATGTATATGTTTGCATTTGTTCGGAAGTATATATGGGAATATGATGCATTCACTGCATCTACCCCATTACCGTGGTGTTTCCCTCCCCAGTTGAGTTATGAGCTTATATGTAAGCCTAAAACGGCCGCCACTATAAATTCATGAGGTGGACCTACACAGGTCACATTTGAGTGTTATTAATGAAGAGCTGAAGGAAAGGGGCCGGGCCGGGAAGAGAAAGAGAGAGAGAGACGTCAAATTAATAACTACTGATGTTATTTTTTCCTATTCTTTTATTTTGACAGAAAACTAATTTCCTGCCTTCCTCGTTTTGGCATAGGGTCCCACTTAATCTTAATTTGTTTGGGAGAAATGGGAAGACAAGCATGGCGGTGCAGTGAGAGCAGAGCTGCTGGAGCCGAGATGACTCAATTTCCTTCCACTCGATGGCTATGCTGATTCCATCACACCAGATCGCTCTGAAGTCAAACCATCACCCGAGATTACCTGCAGGAGCTGCATACTCCATGTGACGATCAGATTTTAAAGCTAATGGCACCTCTGTCACTCCATTTCCAATTCTTCTCTACCTTGGCTACATATACTCACATGCCTTTTCCTCTCACGTTATCCGAAGTGCCAAAGGGTATGTTCACACCACAAGTCGGCTGTTGTTCACACAAAGTTTTAAATGTAACCATATCAGCAACTGGTCTTAAAAGAATTATTCACCCAAAAATGACAGTCTGCTGAAAATTGACTCACCCCCCAGGCCATCCAAGATGTGAGGTTGTTTCTTCAACAGATTTAGAGAAATTTAGCATTACATCACTTGCTCACCATAGACCCTCTGCAGTGAACGGGTGCCGTCAGAATAAGAGTCCAAACAGCTGATAAAAACATCACAATAATTCACAAGTAATCCACACGACTCCAGTCCATTATTTAATGTCTTGTGAAGTGAAAAGCTGCAAGTGTGTAAGAAACAAATCCATCATTAAGGCATTTTTAACTTTAAACCACTTCTTCTTTCCAAAAGAAAAAAAAAATCCATTCCCTTTTGTCCTCTCACATAAAAATCCACTGAAAACCTTGTTTAGAATTGTTCTGGTTCTTGATCTGTGCATATTTCTCGCCTGATTCAGATGAGATTAATTTATTTACTGGAAAAAGCAATATCATGGATAAAGGAATTTTAGCTGGAAGTAATGGTAAAAATGTCTTAATTGTGAATTTGTTTCTTAAAAAACATGCAGCTTTTCATGTTAATAGATGGCCTGGAGTCATGTGAATTACTTGTGGATTATTGTGATGTTCTTATCAGCTGCTTTTTCTCGCATTTGGCACCCTTTCATTGCAGTGGACCCACTGTGAACATAGTGATGGAATGCTAAATTTCTTCAAATCTGTTCCCATGAAGAAACAAATTCATTTATATCTACATCTCGCCTGAGGTCGAGTAAATTTTTCAGCAAATTTTCAAAGGAACAGAAATTCTAAGGAACAGAACAGAACTGTATGGATGTGCAGTAGTCGGAAACTTAATGCAGATGGTGTCTTTCAGAACTTTAGGTTGTCTTTGGTGACCTTTAACTATATGTCAGTGTGTTTCCGCAAGGCACTGCACTTAGGTGACCCACACCCTTCAGAAAACACATATGCACTGGGTTTGACTGACATTGGCATTTCTATGAGGAATGTCAAGTCAGATTAACGTATATTTACAAAGTCACATTTACAAAGTATAAAAGTGATTCAAATAGGAAATGAAAATATCAGATCCAACGTGATTTTTGCTGTCCAAGTTCGTATTTTAAAAATAAATATGTATAACTTTAAAATGACATCTTATTTTTGAGTTACAACTTAGAAAGGAGGGCCTTCAATGCAACGTTAGTCACTCTGGAGAAAAGTCTGCCAAATAAATAAAGGTAAATGTGTGATACGGACTACTTTTATGGAGATTTTTTGTTGTTGTTTTTTGGAGTTTGACAGCCATAGCCACTGTAAAGTGTCATAGAATGGGGAAAACTCAAGAAAAAAAAAACAATACAGGTTGCATGCAGGTTTTGGAAGGGTGAAAAAACACGGACAGAATATTAATTTGGGATGAATTATTTGTTGAAGTTCTTCTGTCTTTGCCTCCACAACTACCCTCACAGTCTCTCATTCTCTTGCTTTCACTTGCTATCTCATCCTACGTTTTTCATTTTATTCATTGCCGTTTCATTGTTTACATTTCCTCTTTTATCTCAACGCTCTCTGTCACAGTCATTGTTTGGCTCGTTAATTTATTCATCTACTCACTCATTCATTCATTAATTCAACAAGCTGTCCCTCCCTTCCCTATTTTACTCACTCCCTCTCCTCTTTCTCCCGGTTCATACGCTGTCTGAGCTCCTCTAGTCTGCTCTCCATCTCCTTGGCATGTTGATCCAGCTGCACTGTTTCCATACGCAGTTCCCGGAGATTCCTGGGGGAAAAAATACACATAAATATACTTTTTACATGCTACATATTTACTCTGTATACTTTGACTTTCTCCTGTTTTATTAGTGTCACTCTGCTTATAACATTCATTCAACACAATACATAAAATCATGTTATTCTGCTTAAATGAATAGATTACTCTAAACATTTGGCACGCCACCATTTGCAAACGCAACGTGTAACATGCTAATAATGTGAAAAATCTGAAGCGTGAAAAGAAACTCAAGGGAACAGACTGTTCAAACCTGACATTTAACTTCATTGACTTGGGCTTGCTGGGAAGTACCACAAAGTTGTTTAAATTCATGGTGCTCTCTGATCAGACTGTAAGCTTCACAGGCTGTAATTTCCACTGAAGTGTCCTGAGAAAATAGAGTTCTGAGTGAGAAACGCACAGCACACAAATTTCACTGAATTAACTTACAAAGAGACCAATGAAATTAATAACAGCAACAAAGTTTTACAAAAAAAGACATGGCGCAGCGATGTTATAAGATCGTGGCACTGAATGATTAGCATATTTAGGTATATATCATGGTATTTTCATGGTACTCCAATGTACTTACATTTTGTTACTGCACACATTTGACATAAAATACCATGGCATTTGCATGGTACTCAAATATATGTCAAAGAAAACCAAGGTATCACCATGTTTCATGGCCAAAGAACCATGCTACCAATGTAATGTGTACATTCGGACATAAAAATACCATGGTATTTGCAAGATACTCAAAGGTACGTCAAATAATACGACGGTACTATCATGGTACAAATCTAAAATATGGTATTATCATAATTCCTCACTATTTATGTACTGAGATGAAAGAAAAGGCAGATAAAAGAGAGAAACCTGCCAAATATATTCTCATTAGTCTTGCTTCCTGCACATTTAGGCGTTAAGTTAATTCTAAGAAACAAAGGCGAGGGCTGTTAAAAGGAACTAATTGTATTTATTTTCCGGATCTAAAACAGACTTTATCGACAATACTTTATCCAAATGTCTCAGGTTTTTAAAAGTAGGCTACTTACATCAACACCGGACCGCTTGTGGAAACTGTGTACATCTGTCGTTATAGCAACGTGTCTCGCGATAGTTTGTCAGTAGCATGCACACGTGCTCGTGCAGTGACCTGACTGATTTCAACAACAAGAGTCTATGACAAAGAGCGACAGAAACAGCGACGACGATAATAATAGTAATTATTATTATTGGTGGTAGTAGTAGTAGTAGTAGTAGTAGTAGTAGTAGTAGTAGTGTATATAATAATAATAATAATAATAATAATAATAATAATAATATAACAACAACAATGATAAATATAATAATAATTATTATTATTATTATCATTATTATTATTATTATTATTATTATTATTATTAATGAACTCGTAATTTACCTTTGGTGGGATAAAATTGGGAAAAATTAATAAGTATATACAGTATGTGACCCTGGACTACAAAAACCAGTCATAAGGGTCAATTTTTTCGAAAGTGAGATGTATACATCATCTGAAAGCTGAATAAATAAGCTTTGCATTCATGCATGGTTTGTTAGGATAGGACAATAGTTGACCGAGATACAACTGTACAACTAGCAAAAAATAAATAAATAAATATTGAGAAAATCGCCTTTAAGTTTGTCAATATGAAATCCTTAGCAATGTATATTACTAATCAGAAATTAAATTTTGATATATTTATGGTAGGAAATGTACAAAATATGTTCATGGAACGTGAGCTTTACTAATATGATTTTTGGCATAAAAGAAAAATCAATCATTTTGACCCAAACAGTGTATTTTTGGCTATTGCTACAAATATACCCCAGCGACTTAAGGCTGGTTTTGTGGTCCAGGGTCACATATTTAAATGTTTCATACGTTCGTATGTAATGCTGAATTATAATCCAATGTATAAACAAATACACAAACCCCCCCAGTGACAAGGCTACAACGGGGACATTACTGGCCGGAGCTCAAGAGGTGTTTTCGGCTGAGAGTGTGAACTTACAACGTGTGAGGGGTTGTTAAAAAGTTTCTTGAGGGAAAATAAATTGCAGAGTTTTACTGTTTTCTTTGTGTTTGGCAACTCATGTCTGTGCTAATGAAGTCCTGACGTACATCAAGCGTCCTGTGGCTTTCTGACACGGAGGAGAGAGACCTCTGTTGCTCCTGTAATTATGGACAGCTTGATTTCCCTAATTAAAATCATTTCAGCACTAAAATCAAATTTCATGTGGATGTTTTGATTGCAGTCATAAGAACCCTCATTAAAGCGTCAGCACCGTATGTCTCAATTAGTCTACAAAAATTAGTCTACTGTTTTGTTTTCACAAGAGTTTTGTGTCAGCCATTTTAGCGTTATGCATTTATTTTCCTTCATCAAATTCAAATACACTCTCCAAAGTATTCATATTTAAAATAATAACATTTTAACACACTTTCATACAATCAACCACACTATATAATCAGTGTAAACTTGCAAGCCACTTTTATTTTAAAATGTCTGCCAATCACTGGCCACTGCCCAAATTATTCAGATGTAATTGAATAAATTGATTACCAGAATAAATGCTCAGAGCCACACACAGATATTTTGGACCTGGTGTTTATTAAAAATTTTTACATATTGATGCTAAACTGTATAATTGAGCATCATCCCAGCAAAATGATTTCTAACACAGCTGTGCTAGTTTCAAGTCTCTCAAACCACTCTGCGCTCTCTCACATAATAAACTAATTTAAAATCCAATCAATATTTCATGTCCATTTATTTATTTATTTATTTATTTGCAGCCATGTAATAATCACTTGTTATTGAAAACTAAACCCCAGCACGGTGACGTGAAGCGTGTGTGTGCTCATGGAGAGAAACTCAGCCTGCGCCTGCCTTTACAACACAGTCCGTCCTCATTTGTATTCAGCTGAAGTCAAAACTTTCAGATCTGCTATTGCAAAGGTATTCTTCCAGATCTGGTCTTGCCTCTCCGTTCCTCTTTCCTTGCTGCTTCCCTGCCTCTCTCTGTACCAAAACGAAAGAGAGAGGGAAGCAGGCATTGCCCTCCCTTTTTCAAGGCAACACAGATGACGGTTGATGGTGGATTTTGCCTTCTCCTTCTCCTTCTGCCTCTCACCTTCCTGCATGAGTTTGTGACCCACAGTCTGTCCTATGAGTGATACTTTATATACACAGTTAGCATATATACAGAGAGAGAGAGAGTGAGAGTGAGAGAATTTTTAGGATGATTAAGAGATTAACAAAATATTCTATAATAAACAGTATGGACAGATACAGTATATATATATATATATGTGTGTGTGTGTGTGTGTGTGTGTGTGTGTGTGTGTGTGTGTGTGTGTGTGTGTGTGTGTGTGTGTGTGTGTGTGTGTGTGTGTGTGTGTATATATATATATATATATATATATATATATATATATATATATATATATATATATATATATATACATACATACATATATACATATATATAATAGGTGGTATTAAGATTCTTGGCATTTTTTACATTATTTGGATGACAAAGGTGAAATTCTCTGCAACAAATGGAATTGCAAAAATAATGATTTGTTGTCAGAAAAAAAAAAAAGAAGAAAATTCCCAAACATTCTCCGGTCTACAGTAATGAGAATGAGATTTATTTATTTATTTGGAACTGAGTAATAAGAAATGGGGGGGGGGGGGTGCTGTAATAATGTCACAGTGCAAAACAAAAATCATCATGCTCCTAAAAATTGGCTTCATTCACTTTAAGAAAAATATAACTTCTCATGAAACAAGGCCCAGAAATGTTCTTGACAGTTTTGTGAGATTCACTTTAATATCTATTCAAATCTATCCGATGCCACAACTCTGGCTGCAGCCACCAACAAGGTAGTCAGACTAGGACAGCATACAAATGGGCCGGACATCACAATCAGAGAGAGAGAGAAAGAGAGAGAGAGAGAGAGAGAGAGAGACAGAGAGAGAGAGAGAGATTAAAAGCACAGAGGTCATGTGGTGTAACAGTGACAGATGAGAGGTAAAATGTGGCGCATGTGTTGAAATGTCAGGGCTATTTAATCCATTATGGTGCTCGATCACAGAGGCTGATTCAAATGTCATTTGTTAACTCTGCCTTTCATACGGGACGACTGATTTTAAAATATTGTGAAATCCGCTGAGCTATGACCAGAGGGCGGTTAACAATTTAAAATCATTAGTCTGACTAGGCGGCAATGTACCATATCAACAAGACGTTCTATTTCTCAGCATTTACACACATACTGTGCTGCACATATGTTACACATTCCCAAAAATGGCAGTTGTACCTCTTGTTTTAAAAAAGGTCATTAAATAAAAAATATGAAATATAGTCATGACAGCATTTTAAGGCATCATAGGTACGTTCAGTTATGCTGCCTTTTAAAATATGGTCTCTTGGCCACCTTAGTAAGTGTTAAACATGTTAAATACAAAACTATCTGCACCAACATGTTCACATACTGTTTATTTATTTAGAAAATACAGGAAAGGCATGGATAAAATAGTGAAATATGACTATTGTAACCCATATTTATGCACGCCATTTATTTTAAATTATTTAGAAGTACATTAAAAAATATTTAGTTAGATTAAATATATTATTTAGTAAAGCAAAATATATTTTTTTTTAATTATCTGAAAAAATTTATACTTTTTAAAAAAATATTTGTGCACATTTATTTAGAAGTGAAAATTTTTTAAATTAATTTAAGATATAAAAAATTGAAATGTGTACTGAAAAGTATGAATAAAATGCTAAAATATAACTATTTTAATCAATATTTGTGAATGCTATTTATTTGGAAAAAAAAAAAATAATAATAATAAAAAACACAAAAAAGTACTTCAAAATCATGAATTCTGAAAATATAAAACTAAATAAAAATGTTCCAGAAAAAAAAATGTATGAAATTATTCACTTTCAAATTATTAAGCACAAATTATTCAAACGTACAGTATGTATTTTTGCGACTTTGGAGCCCCCTATAGTTAAAGAGTGAATTTCACTGTCGTAATTACAGTAGATCACTGTACATGTGCATTTATTGCTGCCGTAAAGCAATCCACCCTTTTCGTGGAATTTCGTACCCATTCGCCAAACTTAAATAATCCTAGAACAGACAATTGGAAAGAGACAAAAGCCATTTGTCTTATGAAAAGTCAGTGTATCACCAGAATGATTTTAAAACTGATATTTCAAGGTAAAACTTACATTCAGTTACTTTAAAAAGTGACTTTTATCCAATATCTGCGCATGCTATGCATTTCTATGCCTCAGCTAAACAACATGCTAACATCAGTGTCTATGGAAATCAATTATTAGTGGAGTCTCCTATAGGACACAGCAGTTTCTGTCCATGTTCCAAATCAATTACTTATGAGCTTTCATTTCAGTTAGGATGCTGTTTTAGTAGACAGCTGCCTGTGGAGGCAGTAGCGATGTAGCGATGACCTGATCATGGTGCTTATGAAAGTAAAAAGACATACAGACCTTGTAATAGTTGCTGTGGTGACAACATGATGGGTCGGTTTGACAAGCTAGTTCATCCCGGTCAGATTTTTCCCACCACTCAGTGACCTCCACCATGCTGTCAGTGAGAAGAGGTCAAGAGGTCGCCAAAGTCTGAGGGTCAGATTGTCAGAAGCGTCAATCTCGGAGCAGCCAGAGTTTAACGTGATATCGGGGCAAAAACATGTAGTGCATGTAGTGCTGACCGCTCCGGGAAAGAGGCGGGAAAAAGTGACCTTTTCACTCGCAAAGCAGACGCTCTTTTTGACAGCAGGATTTCCAAACTCACCACTGTTAGCGAGAGGGAGAGAGCGAGTATGGGGTTAGAGAGATAAGCATGCTATGAGAGATAGACTATGGTAGAGTGAGAGATTATGTTGAGAAATATGAAACTGATGGAAATCAGACAGGCGTGAAAGTTGCTCTGATCAGGGTCTGGCAGCCTGCGGCCCGTTGGGCTACACAAAGCCATGGGCCCAAGCCAAAGCAGCTGGTTGTGACAGGCTAGCATTGTGATGATGCTGTCACTGACATCGAAGGGTGTGTTTTCACTCTTCACATTAACACAACGACCTTTCCTGACAGTCCTCCTGAAATCTAGAAACACAAACATCAGAGGACATGGTTAAAGTCAATATGAAATCAAAACTGATCCTGCTACTTTCTTAATACATATTGTGAGCGAATTGTCAGTAAAGAAAAAGATTGTCTTTATAGTCTTTCATCAAACTTTATCGCTGAAACAACTTTCTTTCTCTGCTGATGTCACTAAGGCCTGTGGTAGTTTTAGGATACTGTTGTACATTAATGGACTATAGATTATGACAGTAAAAGTAAATAATGATAGATTTGAAAATTAGTGTTGCCTTTAATACAAGGAGATGATCTGAAGGGTGAGTTTTGAAGTACATTCTAATGCATTCAAATGTGTTGGAAAAAAAATGAATTCAAGATAATGGAGGAGAAAATATAGGTAAAATACAGATACATTACATTAAAATATATTTCAGAATCAGAATCAGAATGAGCTTTATTGCCAAGTGTGCTTGCACATACAAGGAATTTGTTTTAGTGTCACAAGCTTCCAGTACACAGAGACAACAACACACAGACAATAAAAAATAGGATGAGAATAAAAACACACACATATGTAAACATAAATAGACAAAAAATAGAAAATAAATTAAATTGAAAAAAAAAATCAAATACAAAGTACAGTTGTACTAGATGATAGGATAGGAATAGAACAGAGTGAGATCCAGGGATGTACTAGGATGTAAGTGCTAACAAATAAATAGAAGGTTATTGCACATATCTTTATTGCACAATGGGGGGGAACATTTAACTGTTAATTAGGTAGATTGCCTGGGGGAAGAAACTGTTCTTGTGCCTGGCTGTCCTCGTATTTGCAGCTCTGAAGCGCCAGCCAGATGGCAAAAGTTCAAAAAGGGGATGGCTTGGATGTGAGGGACCCAGAGTGATTTTCTGAGCCCTTTTCCTCACTCTGGATGTATACAGTTCTTGAAGGGTGGGCAGGGGGGCACCAATAATCCTTTCAGCAGTCCAAACCTTTCTCTGTAGTCTTCTGATGTCTGATTTTGTAGCTGAACCAAACCAGACAGTTATTGATGTGCACAGAACAGACTTGATGATGGCTGAGTAGAACTTTTTCAGCAGCTCCTGTGGCAGGTTGGATTTCCTCAGCTGGCGAAGGAAATACATCCTTTGTTGGGCCTTTTTTGCAATGGAGTCAATGTGAGTATCCCACTTCAGATCCTGAGAGATGGTGGTTCCCAGAAATCTGAATGACTCCACTGTTGGTGAGTGGGGGGAGAGCAGGGGGGTTTCTCCTGAAGTCCATGGTCATCTCCACTGTTTTGAGCGTGTTGAGCTCCAGGTTGTTAAGATTGCACCAGAAAGCCAGCTGCTCAACCTGTTTGTAAGCAGATTCGTCACCGTCCTGTATGAGGCCGATAAGTGTGGTGTCGTCCGCAAACTTCAGGAGCTTGACAGAGGGATCTTTAGATGTGCAGTCATTTGTGTAGAGCAGGGATAGGCAACTTTGAGAGTGACGAGGGGATTTTTTTCTCCTTTATACCAAGCGGCCAGATTACTAATCCACGTCCACACAACTTTTACACTGTTTTACTCATTTTCCTTTTCATTGAAAGAAATTAAAGTATAATTAATGTAATAAACAAATGTACAGAGGTCCTATTTTTTTTATTAGTGGCCTACAGAACTTTCTCAAAACAACATAAAAAAAAAATAGTTATTCCAAATGGTACCATAATATAACCGGGTATCTGCATGATTTTTAAAATCTAATTTAAACCTTTAAAGACCTTTAAAGACCTGCACTTCACATTTCAGCCTTTAAACATTTTTTAAGAAAAAGAATGAGTCAAAGTATCAGTTGTTATATTAATTGAAACAATTATCATCAATCAGTTATTATATTAAATAACTTATAAATATATCTTAGTGTCTTAATTGTTTAGATTTTTATAATGCATTATCTTTTTGTCAATCCATTGGTTCACATTTAAAAATATGTAGCAAAAATAGCGGAAGGGCTTATTGAAAATGCAAATTTGTTCTCTGCCAGCAGGTTTCACTAGAAATATAGTGGTTTCCACGGTAACAGCACAAAGCAGTAGCGCCTGACTTTGAAACGCGCAGCACTCATTTATACAGTGAAATCATAGCCTTTTGAAGTTTAATCATCTTATTCTTGTCTCATCTTGAAATTCTTGTCTTTCCGTCCCCAAATTTAAAACCTCTTATAATTAAGACTTTTTGTACCATTTAAGAGTTTCATGACCTTAAATTTAACAATTACACTGAAGACTTTTTAAGGACCCGCTGAAACCCTAAGAACATAGTTTAGTGCAAACATTTCTGTTCTGCATTTGGCAAAAAACTTTTGTTGACTATGAATTTTACCTTTGAAACTTGAAGCAAGTGCAACTCTGGCATCCAGTGATTGTGAACAGTGGTGTGATAGCGATTTAAATAAAAATACAGATTTCCAAACAATCCAAATATATGGGTATCCCCTTGAACTTGCGAAAAAGATCATTTGTTTCCCAACTTGACTGGAAAATACTGTTTTTATGGTCAGTTTTTCATTTATTATTTGCTAATGTTAGTGAATGTTTACATTAGAATGCACGTCTTACTGCTCTGAAATTAATCCATTTGTGCCCAAATCTTTCTGAATGGTTTCATGCATACAATCATGTTAACAGTGTCCTATGCGAACATGTTCTGCATTTATTTTCCCCATGTTTTTTTTTTTTCTTGAAAATCATATTTGAATGTGCGGCAACTATAGTTGCCAGTGGGCAAATATGTTATATGCACCCCTTCAATGTCAAATTTGAATAGGAGGAGAAAATTTGGCTTCTAACTCAAAATAACTGCTTTCAACAGATTAATCTTTATTCATGAACATATTTATTATGTATAAAATTCGAAGAACATTCGTTGCAAATGCAAAAAAGCTGCATCTAGCTTATAATCTCTTGAATATGAATGCACAACAAACAACAAATCCATTTCTCTTAAAGCGGTGGTACATAGTGCAGAACAAATTGCATCCATTAAGTTGCCCCAACAGGGCATTGTGTATCAAAAATTTTAATGAAAATAAATATATAAACAAATACATAAATATGTACAGTGCCCTCCAATAATATTGGCACCCTTGGTAAATATAAGCAAAGGCAGCTGTGAAAATAAATCTGCATTGTTTATTCTTTTGACCTTTCATTCAAAAATGAAAGATCAAATTCACAAAATTCTAACCTCTTACTGAAGTAAAACAACTGAAAGTGTGTGTGTGGGGGGGGGGATCTCATTGTGAAATAAATGCTTTCTCTAGTTCATGTTGGCCACAATTATTGGCACCCAATTATCGCATTGTCCTTTTATAAAAGCTCTGAGTTTTCTCCTATAATGCCTGAAGAATTTGGAGAACACCTGAGAAGAGATCAGAGACCATTCTCTCCAGATCCTGCAGATTCCCAGCTCCATGTTGGTGCTGCTTCTCTTCAGTTCACCCACTTATTTTCTACAGGGTTCAGGTCAGAGTACTGGGACGGCCATGGCAGAAGCTTCATTTTGTGCTCAGTGACACATTTTTGTGTTGATTTTGATGTTTGTTTTGGATTATTGTCCTGATGGAATATCCAACCCTGGTCCATTATAAGATTTCTAACAGAGGCAGTCAGGTTTAGATTTTTTTTAGCAGTTGGCATTTATAATCCTGTGGAACAGGAAGTCATGGCTGGACAATTTCATGCTCCCAGTCACCCGGGTGTGCTACAAAATGTAAATATGAATGGGAATATACTTCAGAGATATTTTACTCATAAGAATTTCTAGGGGTGCCAATAATTGTGTCCAACATGCTTTGGAGGAAAAAAAAAAAAAATTAATCATCGAGATATTCTCTCGCAACTTTAACTTGTTTTACGTCATATTTTTGTGAATTTTTTGAATGAAAGATCAAAAACAAACAATGCAAATTTGTTTTCACAGCTGCCTTTGCTCAAATTTACCAATGGTGCCAATATTAGTGGAGGGCACTGTACATTTTCTGAAGAAAATGTGAGTGGTGCTTGCCGTGGGAAAACTCAGCACTATAGGCACTAATAGTAACTCTAATCATTTTAGCATCATGTTAACAACATGCTAACAACATGTTAATTGTGTTAGCATTATGCTAACAACATGGTAACACAAGAAAATGTTAAAACAAAATTTGCATGATTAACATTTTCCTAGCATAATGTTAACATGTTTTAAACAAGTTGTTAATGTGATTAGCATGATGCTAGAAACATATTAACATGATTAACTTGTTAGCATGATTAGCATGTTGCTAGCATGATGCTTAAAAGCTGTTTTTAACAAGAAGGTAACATGATATTAACAACAGTATACCCCCATTTCCCCATGACATATGTTATATGTACTTACAAGTCATTCGCTTGGACTTATGACTAAGTATACAAAAAACTATAGATCTCTTGTAAGAATTGTTTTGTTTGGATGATTATAGAGACCTTCATGATTATGTAGACGTATATAAGTCAACAAAAAATACTTATTAGTAACATGAAAATGACCTTTCCTTGGAAGGGTTTGCCTTTGCTATGCTTCCTGAAAATAGGAGTAGGAAGTTGACAGCCTCATGTGACAGGAAGGAAGTGAATACCTTTTTTCCCCCTTGAAATCCTTTATTTGGTTGTTAGCTTGCATGTCATTGAGACATCAAGCATGGAAAACATCTAGAAAATTACTTACAAACGGAAAATGACAACTATAAACTGCGGCAACTATAGTTGCCTGTGGGCTTAAATACGGGGAATGGCTGGAAACTAGCGACCTCACCTGGTTGGAGATAGTAACATCATAAACCGAAAGCAATCATTACATGACTTACTTTTCAAATGTTTCAAAATTGATCACCTGAAGAGTGTAATATGATTCAGTGGGCCATACTAAAAGACATGGCGGGACGCATATGGTCCAGAGGCCACCAGTTGCCCATCCCTGGTGTAGAGGGAGAAGAGCGGTGGGGAGAGGACGCAACCCTGAGGGGCACCAGCGTTGGTGGACCGGCTGTTTGACGTGGATTTCCCCAGTCTCACTAGCTGCTGCCTATCTGTCAGAAAGCTCCACTGACAGATAGAGCTAGGGACAGAGAGCTGGGTTAGTTTGGTCTGGAGGAGTGTTGGGATGATGGTGTTGAAGGCCGAACTGAAGTCCACAAACAGGATCCTCACATAAGTCCCTGATTTGTCCAGATGCTGCAGGATGAAGTGCAGTCCCATGTTGACTGCATCATCCAGGGACCTGTTTGCTCGGTAAGCAAATGGCAGGGGGTCCAGTAAGGGTCCGTTGATGTCGTTCAGATAAGCCAGAACCAGTTTTTCAAATGACTTCATGAGAACAGACGTTAGAGCCACAGGTCTGTAGTCGTTAAGTTATCTTGTCCTTATCTGTTATCTTGGGTTTCTTTGGGATGGGGAAGATGGTGGAGCGTTTGAAGCATGAAGGGACTTTGCACAGCTCCAGTGATCTGTTGAAGATCTGTGTGAAGATGGGGGCCAGCTGGTCAGCACAAGTTTTTAGACAGGCTGGTGTGACACCATCTGGGCCTGGTGCCTTTCTTCTTTTGTTCTTTCTGAAGACCTGATGCACATCATCTTCACTGATCTGAAGTGCAGGAGGGGGGGAGAAGGCAGTTGCTGGAGGTGTTAACGGTTGTGTAAGGAGATGGTCAGACCGGGTGTGGGGAGTTTCAAATCTACAATAAAACTCATTCAGATCTTCAGCAAGTTGTTGGTTTGCCTCAGTACTGGGGGATGGTGTCTTGTAGTTGGTGATGGCTTTCAGACCTTTCCAAACTGAAGCTGGGTCATTGGAATTGATCCGATCTAATCCCCTTATTCAGTGTGTTCCTGGCCTAATTGTACAAGACCCTTTCTCCATTTTCGTAGGCATCCTCTTTGGCCTTACGAAGATGTCTGAGTTTTGCTGTAAACCACGGCTTATCATTGTTGAATGTTAAATAAGTCTTGGTAGGGATGCATATATCCTCACAGAAACTGATATATGAAGTTAGTCTCCGTGAGCTCATCCAGATCATTGTCAGCAGCTTCAAAAACACCCCAATTAATGAGGTTGAAACAGGCTTTTAAATCCCGTTCTGCTTCATTAGTCCATTTTTTAACAGTTCTTAATACAGGTTTAGCTGATTTCAGTTTCTGCCTGTAGGCTGGTATGAGATGAACCAAACAGTGATCAGAGAGTCTTAAAGCTACCGTGGGACAGAGTGATATGCATCCGTTATTTTTGTGTAACAGCGGTCCAATATATTACTGTCTCTGGTGGGACATGTGATGTGCTGTCTGTATTTTGGCAGTTCACGGGAGAGATTTGCTTTATTAAAGTCCCTGAGAATGATTAAAACAGAGTCCAGGTGTTGTTGTTCTGTGTCTGTGATCTGATCAGCAAGTTTCTGTAAAGCTGAGCTCACGTGCGCTTGCGGTGGAATGTAAATACTCATGAGAATGAAGAGAGCTTCTAGATCGGGACAGCACACCTTCTTTAACACTGTTACATCTGTACACCACCTCTCATTGATGTAAAAACATGTCCCGATGCCTCGCGATTTCCCCATTGATTCTGGGTCGCGGTCCGCTCTGAACAGCTGAAAGCCTGGCAGATTTAAAGCGCTGTCCGGTATGGCGTCATTCAGCCAGGGTTCTGTGAAACACAGAGCAGAAGAGTTTGATTTCTCCTTGTTTGTCCGGGAGAGCAGAAGAAGTTTGTCCGTTTTGTTGGGTAGAGAGCGGAGATTAGCCAGATGGATGCTAGGCAACGCCGTTCGAAATCTGCTAATGAAATAAACCAATAAAAGCCATTTGTATGGTGCGTTTTTTTGTGTTCATGGTTAAGTGCTAGTCTAATTTCAACATGCAGTTTATCCACCTTTTTTTGAAAAAGGTGAATAGGAGACGTTTACTAGCCTAGGTCTTTAATTAACATCAACATTAATTTGTGCGCAGCCTTCATTCCAAACTGTCCTGGTTGAAGTGTAGCCTAAATGCAATTGGTCAAATCGGTGTTGTTTTGAGCAAATAAATTGCATTCCCGCTGAAAAACAAGCATTCTAGTGTGAAAATGCTTGGGAACTAATGTGGTCTGAACCAAAGTTTACAGGACTGCGTTCTCTGAAATTCTCTCAAGTGGAGGACCTCTACATTCTGATTGGTCTATTAATTGTTTAAAATATTTTAAACAATATTTATTTTAAAAAAATTTAAAGGTCATTGAAAAAACATTTAAGATAGTGGATGAGTCATGAAATATTTAAAAATTATTCTGAAAATACAGAAAAATATAGATATTTTTATTAAAATGCGACTATTTTAACCAATATTTATTTATTAACTTAAATTTATTTATTTAGGTCATTGAAAAAAGCATTTAAAAAAGTGGATGAGTTAAGAAAAATATTAAAAAGCAAGGATGAAATAAATTCTATTATAATTATAATATTGTAAAATAAAATTGATTTGTTTATTATAGTTGAATTATTTTAAAAGGTCGCTGAAAAGAATCATTTAAGAGTACAAGTATACTAAAATACAGAAAAGTATGGATAAAATTATTAAATTAAAATTTTACTTTTAACAAAGCTTTATTAACTGAAATTTTTAGAAGGTCATTGAAAAAATCATTTAAGATCATTTTATATTCTAAAACTATTGTAATTATTAAATTATAAAAGTATACTAAAAATACAGAAAAGTGCTGATAAAATAATTTAATTAAAATTAATTGATTTACCGTTTGCTTATTTACTTATTTAGAAGGTCATTGAAAAAATATATATTTAAGATGGTAGACGAATCGAGAAAAACATAGTGTCACATCTCTTAAGGAGTGTCTGCTAAAGCACTGACCCAGGAACCTGCCAAAAGTGTCAGGCCTCATCCTGTGTTTCATAGCTGGCAGACTGACAGACATCTCTTCACTGAAGCCCCAGGACTTTAAGGACACACTTCTGCACTCCAGACAACGTCCATTTCATCCCGTATAATCTTTTTCAGGGTGTGACCAAACGACTTTGTTATGATGTTCATGAAAATTTATGACGTTCCTATTTCACCTCTGGCGAGTTTCAGGTGCTGCTCGGCGTCTGAGGGAGTAAATCAGCCCACAGCCCTTGATAAAAGCACTCCGGCACGGCTTCTTCCTTCTGGGATGTTTTCATATGCTGCTCATTATAATCAATGAAAACAACATCATTTGACCTTCAGTAACCTTCCCTTTTCAACCATTTTCTGAGCACTGAACCTGTTTTGGTTACATATAGAGCAATTCAATAGCTTAGAAACAGTCAGATAAATGTACTTCACTGCATTTCTCAGCTAAACTGTTTTAATAACCACACTGCCATCTAGAGGTCACTACTGGAACTAGTAGGACACCATTTGTCTTCAGATCTCAGCAGAATGACTTCTTCATGGTATCTTTAATGTCCATTTTGCCATTTTTCTAGCCAGAATTGATTAAAAACCTCAACCCATCCCTTCATTTCTAAGTCAAAGGAGATTAGCATGCGTTTGATCCCGCATTATATATTTATTTGGCCAGCAGGCTGGTTTCTCACCTGAGGTTTGATCTAAGCAGGATTTTGATTTTTTTTTTTTTTTTTTTTTTTTCACGACAGCATGAAGATAAGTGTGACGACCTCTTCAGAGTCAGGGCTGCTGTGGGGCGATAAGACACGTGTCCTCATGTGACCAGCGGCCGTGGATGTCCAACACGGGTGACACCATTCACCAGATGCTGATAGTCTAGAAGGTGGGTTTCTTTTAAGAAGTGTGTGACTGTATCTGTGCACAGACCCTCAACTACTCCTTATGAAAGTTTACCATGGGTTTACTGTTATAACACTCACTGCAGTTCCTGTTGCATTTAGGAAGTAATGTTGAGGCAACAGACATGAATGATTTCTATAACCATGCAGCTTGCTGTGGAGAGGAGACTTATACCGGACGATAAAATGGGAGAATATACATGTGATACTAAATAGAACCCAACCACACAGTACAATCTAGTAAACACCTAGCAATGCCCTAGTAACCATTTAGAAGGCCTTAGCAACGGTCACAAAATGGTCCTGATTCTAAACATTCACGTTTTTTTCTGTAATATAATGTACATGAATTTTAAATCTGGTACAAACACTCAATTTTTGCACAAATCTAAATTTAGTTTGAGGTTTGATTGCGTGAAATGAATTAATTCTTCTAGCAGGAAATACAAATTTCTGATTTTATTAAAAATAATTTATTATAACTAAAATAAAATTAATGCATTTTAAATAAACGAACAAACAAGCAAATTAATTCATTAATTAATGTTACAGCTAGGAAATAAAATTTTTCTGATATTGTCAAAAATCTTTATTTAAAGGATAGGTAGATAGATAGATACTACATTTTCATCATGTTAATTCTTTTGCTAATTAAACTATTCTCTTTTCCTAAGAGAAGCGAGAGAATGGTTTAATTCTATCACACTGTTTGTGCTGCAATGTATCGTATATTGAAGTTTCAAGCGTCAAACTGCAATTAAACAGTGAGCCACAATTACTATTAAATCAAGTCTCAGTGGCCCCTGGCACCTCACATTAATTAAAAATGTGTTATGAGTATCAAATGTTCAGCGAGAGAAAAATGTGTTTAGTTTGGAATTGACTATGGAAGCATGCAGCCGTCTCTATCAGCGCCGCAGGGCTGCAGCGTCCTGCATCTCAACAGCCTCTGATGGACCACTAAATGATGCTGTTTTCCTATAAGGTAATTTTTTCATAATGGATGGTTTGAAAAGTGATGAAGTGCCCCTCGAAGGAAAACCTGACACACACACAGAGTACTTTTCTCTGCCTCTGAGCGCAGTGATTATTATGGCAAATAAATGGCTTGCATTATTTATAATATGTAATAAAACTTTGGTGATACAATGCATCATTGTAATCTTCTTAGGATAATCTTTTAATTCCCTCATTATGAATTAGCGCAGAGTCTTACCTCAAGAGTAAGCCGGTGGAAACATTAGCTTAGCCCTGTTTTGATGTGTTACTGAGATTTAATTAGCAGAGTAGGCATGAGTCAGTCTCCCCCACAAGATAAACAAACCCACAATGCTTCGTGCCACGTTAGATGGCTCAACGACGGTGACTTCCTGCGCAGAGAGCCTCCTGGAGTTTTCAGTCATTCTGATATAAAACCATCTCCAAAAATTTGGAGTCGTTTCTGCCTTGTTGAGTCTAAAATGCCTCAGTATTATAAACTTTAAGATAAAGTATGTGGAGAAAACACATTAAAGGGGTCATATGATGCAATTTCAAGTTTTCTTTTCTCTTTGGAGTGTAACAAGCTGTTTGTGCATAGCTAAGATCCCTGAACTTGCAAAAACTAAAGTATCAAAACCAAAGAGATATTCTTTATAAAAGATTTGACCACGCCCCCTAAAACGGCTCATTTAAACACGCCCCCACCTCTACGTCACGGTGTGGGAAGATTTGCGAAACACCGCCCAAACGTATACGCAATGAAAGAAGGTGGAACAATTATTCTCACTGTAGTATTGTATGCTGCCACTGGCGCCATGTCCTGGTCCACAGATGTCCATGCCCCATGTCCACAGATGCTGTGTTTCGTTGTGAAAGTAAAAGTACTTTGTTTGGGCCTCCAAAAGAGGGCACAACTAGAAATCAGTGGTTAAGCTGTATTTACAACACTGTTCCAGAACAGTTCAACCCAAATATTAGAGTGTGTGCAGCGCATTTTACGGAGGACTATTTCCTGAACCTGGGAGTAGTCTGTCAGCTATGCTCAAAGACTGTTTCTATAAAGTGGAGCAATTCAAGGAGAGTCTGATGCTTCTGACTCACAGCCTGTAAGTATGTTTTCTTATTTAAAGAATTTGCTACTAACGATTCAAACACAAGTTTTGAGCTGTTTAGAATAGTGTTTGTTGTTTGTTGTTTATCCGATCACAAATGCAGACATGGTAATATGCCGATGCAACGCGACGCGTAAAACGACAGTATAAGTCATTATAATCAGCAATTATGTCCCCACTGGATGCAACAAATGCCTTGTTTATAATGGGTTTTATTGTTTAAATACGGTCAATACAGTAAGGGGCGTAACATTTCCGTCTCACGCTTGAGGTATTCGGCCAATCACAACGCACTGGATAGCTGGCCAATCAGAGCACGCCTCGCTTCTCAGAACGATGAGCTTTGTAAAAATCGACACGTTTCAGAAAGGCGGTGCATAGAGGAGCAACAATAGTGTACAGTAAGTGGAAAATAATGTGTTTTTAACCTTAAACCGCATAAACACATTGCATTACATAAAATACACAAAATAATTTTCTTTTTAGCAATGTCATATGACCCCTTTAACAATACAGCGATATACACATCCTCCACAGAGATTAGACATTTTTCCGTTAAACTTATGCAGTGTAAATATTTACGATTTCACGGCCATCTGTGCCGATAGCCCAACATATGACGCAGTTGCGTTTCAGGTGTACCAAGTTCGAATCCTGGACCTTTCCCAATCATGTTCTCCTCTCTCTTTCCCTCTCACTTCCTGTCAAATTTCCAATGTCCTTTCAAGAAAAAATGCAAAAAAAACCAAAACAAAAACAAACACACAAAAGGCCAAAAAGTGTTGATTCCACCTGGTGAAATTTGTACATTTGTTCATTTAGTAGCACATCTTGAAGCCTGTTTAAGCCTCGGAATAGAAAAAATAAATAAATAAAAAAGGTAATTGTGACTTTCCATTATTTCTTTTTTCTGACATTTTTTTCTTGCCGTTCTAAAATTATATTTCAGACAATTCAGAAATCTCAGAATTTCGATATAAACTTGCAATTCCAAGAATAAAAGTCAGAATTTCGAGATGTTAGCGCACAATTGTAACTCGCAATTCTGAAAAGAAACTCAAAATTAGGAGATATAAACTCAAAACAAAAACAAAAATATAAGTTAATAAATAAAATACAAAACAGAATTGTGCAATGTAGACTGAGTATTCTGAGGGAAAAATGTCAGAATTGCAAGATGTAAACTGAAAACTGCGAGAAAGAAAGTTAGAATTCTGGGTTTATATCTTGCAATTCTGACTTTTTTCTCAGAATTGCAATAAAAAAGTCTAAATTGAAAAAGTCGCCTTTTGCATTTTTTATTTTGTGACAAAAATGGACTTCTGTACGTCTCCTCAAAAAGCTGTTGAAAAATAATGATAAAGAATAACAAATTACCACTTAATGTGTGTTGTATTTTACATCTGCAAAACAACCTGAAGTGGAATACATACCAACAACAGACAATTTAAAACACATTTGCCCATCAAACACTGGAAAGATCTTTTGTGGTCTTACCACAACACATCGCTATGACAACGGTGAAGCCTGTGTGACACAACATCCCATCAGTAGAATAATACAGACATTCAAATACCATTAACAGAAATGAGGTCATACAATTAATTTGGTTTTTATTTCAAAAAGGGATCAGGTTCTTGATTCCCACTTCTAGTCACAAAGCAACCGAGACGAGTCGTTTAAAATGAGTGCTTGCTGACAGCACCCTATTTGTGTGCGAGTTTATTATTCAGAGCTCTCCGAGCGGCCGGGTGTCTCTCCAGGGACTGCAACCGCTGCGGGAACCAGAGGAGAAAGACGGAATGTTCTGTATGCATAACCCTTATCGTGCCCCTCTGCCCCGTGCCCACAGAAATTGGACAAGGCGAGATATTAGAGCTGAAGTTATATCTGTGGACGTGGCCGAGGGGCTGCACTGTCACACTGCATTCTGGGTATTTTTCTGGCAGAGGAGGTAAAAGCCATAGCTCTCCTGAATGATTTAACACACTAAAATGACACAGCAGCCACAGAGTAATATCCAGGCGCTAATGCATCTCCTTAACGCTCTCATGTCGACTGAACGGAAAATGCAGTCTGCTATATCCTCTCCGCTGGCATGAGAGATACACACCGGGCCGCATTATACATTAATGTTGATGCGAAATGTGGTAAACTTGTAGTGCAAAGAGTTCATAGGAAAGTCTCAGGTTATTTACAACTTAACGTGAACGGACAGCATCTGCAACCCGCTGTCTGTTATCACAGAAAATGATTTCGACTGGTCCATCAGTGTGTAAAAACGAATGGGAAGCTTGTTTACAGTAATGCACAATGCAAGGAGGGTTTAAAAGCCAAAATGAGCCTGCTTGTATTTGTTACATAAAATCTTGAGTAGAAAAGTTTGTTATTTAAGCTGTAAAGTGGTTTCATGATCCTTTGGGGACATGAGTAGTTTTTCAAGTGGAGAAACTTCTGCTCTGACTCATTACTGACTCATGTAAACAATGTTTTACAGACAGTTATATCATGTCCCATTCATGTCTATTTATTATATAATTTCATGGTATATCATGATATAGTTATTTTTGCTTTAAATAAGTTCTTTGTGATGTCATCATTTTTGATACCGTAGAAATTTCATAGTTCTTGTCACCAGTGTCAATATCACAAAAATAACTAATACTAGCCTAAATTAAAGAGATAAAAAAAAAACAAGCTCACCGAAGTCAGCGATTTAATAAGAATAAGAAACTGATTACAAGCAATAGGACAAAAACATTAGAGTTGAACAAATAAATAAGAAATGCTACATACATTGTATAAAGTAATCAAATGTATGAAAACACTGCATATTCTTCACTGTGTAAATTAAATAGGCTCTATATTTCTTCCTATTGAAGTAACAAAAGTGATTTAGTCAAAAGCATGACAGATTGTCTCTCTTTTGTTGTTTGATTACCATGAATGACAGACAGCAGAAATATTAGACTGCTGTCACTTTAAGAGCTGCCCGTATCCAATATACTGTATTGCTTTCACTTAAGACCTTCGCAAATGACACAGTAATCTAAAAACACTGCACTCAAGCTTAAATAAATTTACATAAAACTTAACATAAACATGAACTTAACATAAAATAAATTGAAAAACATGTCTAGTTTTTTTTTTTTTTTAACTTGAGCATTTGCAGATTGTTTTTTCATTCCACTGCCCTGTTCGGCTCATGTTTTTAAATGCAAAAAAAAGAGAGAAATTTAGAGAAAGAGAAAACACATGTTTGATAATGCAATAAAAAAGGCCACTAAAAATGCTTTTAAAAAAATGTGGCACTCAAGTTAAATGCAAAAAAGCATTCTGTGTGAACAGCCCCTAGACACACAGCAACAGAATAAACAAAAATGAGCAGTAAAATGAGGAGGGAAAAAGAAAAAACATGTTTTTGCATTCCACTGTGCATATTTTTATGTGTTTGGCTGTTGCACTCACATCTCACACACAGTCTTGTAAAAATGAGGTGCTCAAATTAAAAGTTGTTCATTAATAAATAAAACCTATCCTATATGTTAACCATGCCAATATGATCTGAATTGCATGATGGTTGAAAGGTGGCTTTAGATACTAACAAAAAGTATGTAGAAAGATCCATTCCAATGCCCAGTGTTCACAAAATTTAACACATCCCCCAAAATTTGAAAACTCTTATTTATTTATCCTTATTATAATTGCATTTCGAAGAGTTTTGCATAAATTCCTCACAGCTCTCCTTAACACATTTTATCATTTCCCTCCTTACAGTCAACAGAGAAGCTATCCACTTCTGTGAAGGCCTAGTTATAACTTTGCACAGTCATGCTTGATAACAGTTATATCATTACTAGTCACATGCAAACACATGTAATGTTTAATAGTTGCATTATACTTTCGGTAAAACCGTGTAATAGTTGAATATTTTAAACATTCATTTGAGGTGCTTGCACTGCCTGAGGGACGAGTAGAAATTATTTTCTTGTTCTCAACATGCCACATAAGAGGTGGATGAAGATTAGCCAGTTTTACACATGAAACCCATTAAATTGCCAGACTACCTTTTCCAAAATGCACCTGTCTTTCCATATTTTTATTGAGATTAGAATTTTTAACAAATGATCTAGAAAACGTATTGTTCAAACAAAAACTCTTATCATTTACTCCCCATCATGTCGTTTCAAACCTATATGACTTTCTTCTGTGCAACACAAAAAGAAATCTGGTTGGGTGAATTCAATTCATCTGACAGTTAAATGTGTCATATCTGTAATATGAAGAACATAAAAACAGTCAGTCATAAATCCATGACCTTGAAGATGGCTGCAACAGTGGCTCCTTATGAATGAACCCCATACACACATGCACAATCTATCAATCTCAGCTGGCGATTGGTCGGCATAATCATCTGTCACTGTCCTAATGGCCTCTCCCTCACGTCAAGATGATGAAAGTGCCGGGTTGACGAGGGATAGCTTGGGAAAAGGGTGTGTGAGACTTCGGCTCGGTTTCCCTCCTCATTAACCTCAGTGATGGTCTGACAGACAGCTGTCGAGATGAGCAGTTGACTAGTATCTGTAGAAGAAGAACGGCTGGGTGGAAGAATGACAAAGAAAAGACAGAGAGAGAGCGGGGAAAGAGCAATGAGAGACACAGCAGATGAAATCAGCCAGAGAAAGATTGAATAAGCTACTGACATGCGGCTGTACGTCATTAGCTTCACAAAAAGATCTATGAAAGTTCAGGTCAAACTCAACCGACTAATCCCAGAGGCTGCTCTTTCATAACTTACTGACTTAATCGAGTCCTCAATCATCTTTCATTCAAGTATGAAATGTCTCATGATGTTCTCTAAACTAGATTTGTTTTGTGGGTGTGCTCTGACTGGTTTTTGTAGATTGTTGCTAAGTGGTTGTGGTTGTTTACTGTCCCAAGTCCAAAGAATGCATCTGAATAGTATTCTGAATTAGATCTACACTTTCCATGAAGAACATTTAACATCTATGAAAAATTTCATTGCACAAAAGGATATTTATAATGATAAACATGTTAAAATATTCTTACACTAAAGGCATCTTAACACAGCTGAGTTAAAGGGGCGGTTGATTGCAATTTCACTTTTTTAATGTTAGTTAGTGTGTAATGTTGCTGTTTGAGCATAAACAATATCTGCAAAGTTGCAGCGATGAAATTTCAATGCAAGCAGAGATATCGTCTTTTAAAATTCTGGAAGTTTAATGCCTACAAAAATGGCTGGTAAGGGACTACAACGAACTACTTCCCGGGTCTGATACGTCACAGACCCAGATAAACCCCGCCCTCGGGAACATGTAAGAAGGGGGCGGGGCCATGCTGCTCTGCTTTAGAGAAGAGGAAGAGAAAACTAGAGATGCACGTAAAAATCTATTCATATATGAATCGCGATTCTGTCTTCTAACGATTCTAATGGATTCACAAGATTCAAAATCAATGTTCTAAAACAGCCGTTCTTAATACTGTTCCTCGAGTCGCCCTGCTCTGCAATTCAGTTCAATTCAATATGTGCTTTATTGGCATGACAATTGTTACAATGTATTGACAAAGCATAGTGTTTACATTAAATATAGAACAAATATGTATTTAAAGAAAAAATAAAAATAAATGACTAAAAATAAATACATGCATGTATATATAATAAAACAAAATAGAACAATTGTAGAATTGTAGAATTCTATGGACAATTTAAAATTTAGTGGTGTGTGTGTGTGTGTGTGTGGGCGCATCACTGCTTTGTTGACTCCTCTCTCTTTTTGTGAAAGCTCTGCATATCTCTCTGTCTCTCTCTCCTCTCTCTCTCTCTCTCATTCAGATCAGCTCCAACAAACTGTTCCAATTATACATTTTCACATAGCAATGAGAAGCGTTATACATGGACGCGTGTGCGGTTGCCATACTGTATTAAAGCTTTAATCAGAATAAAACTGTATATTAAAAGCTAACATAAGCAGTAGCATAATAACAGCGTATCTAAAAATATGAGACAACAAACAAACAAACATACAATTAAGAGCCGTGCTTGCACAGGTTCTGCGCGATCATCTTCACTAATATTCTCTGCGTCTCTATCGGGCTCAAATTGATAAGCAATATAGACGACGCCATTGTTTACAATACAACCGGAGCACATGCAGCTGAGCTGAGGGGCGGGACATTTAGACACACACTGAGCCAGCTAACCAATCAGAGCCCATCACATATTTCTCAGGGAGGGAAATAATCGAGGTGTTTGTCAGAGAAGGGACAGAGCGGTGTGGAATAAAGGTAAATTATATGAAAAATAATGCGTTTTTAAAAAACGAAGCATGAACACATGTTAGACTGTATCCCATAAACACAATCAAGCCTAGAAAAAAACAGTCAACCACCCCTTTAAAGCATCTGTGTAAAGATATAGTACAGCATAAAAGCCAGACTAAATTAAGCCAGCTCTGACTCAGCCCCTAATATCAAATGCTGTGTGAATGCATACAATATATACTACTTCTGAGCAACATTAAACAGTCTGTGTAGACACCTAAATTCTACTTCAGAAGCGCCTCTGTGCCACCTTTGCAGTGTAAATTTGGTATTTGAAAAAAATGTGCACTAAAAGGTTCGGTCCCACTTTATATTAGGTGGCCTTAACTACTATGTACTTACATTTAAATTAATCATTTCATACAATGCAATTCCGCCACTGCATAATTTATTATTATTTAAAAAAAAAAAAAGGTAATTGTGAGTTTTAATCTCACAGTTCTGGCTTCTTTCTCACAATTGTGAGTTTACATCTCACAAATCGGACTTTTTTTTCAGAATTGCGAGATAAAACAATTTCTCGCAATTCTACGTTTTCAGAAATCGGAAGAGTTTCTGTCACGCAATACTGACTTTATAACCCACAGATAGAAGTTTATATCATGCAATTTTATGAATGTCCAAATTGTGAGACAAAAAGTTGCAATTACCTTTTGTAATTACAATGTTTTGATATGATAATTGATATGATGGTTTGGTTATACTTGTGATCCATGATGATACAATGTTGCCTGAGAGCAATAGCTGGATATGAAATTGCATTTTATTAAATATGAGATATGCAATACATTGAAAATCTAACTGTCCAAGTATTTGGTTAAAGAAAATGATGTTAACAATAAATATATATTTTTTTTTTTATGCATGAAAATGTCAAATGTTTAAATTTGTCCATTGTGGTACAATGTTGCACAAATAATTTTTTCCTCGTTGATATCATATTGCGTACCGTATTGGGTCACAATGCCATTATGGGTCACATGGAAAATACAATGTTAAATGTACTTAATACAACTAACCACATCCATGACATTGATTGTTCCATGAAGAACTTTTAACATTCCATGGAACCTTTCCATTAAACAAAAGGTTCTTTAAAGTGGAAAAAGGTTCTTTAAAATGTTCTTCACACTAACACTGTGTCTACACCGGATGCAACATGTTGTGTCATGCCGCAGCTATTGTCTGTCTACACTAGTCTATAGTCTACACTGGACGCGACAAAGCGACATTTGCAAATCAATTTTGAACTTTGTGTCAATACACCATGAATAGAATGAGGCAGCAGTTTACTGCATCTGCATCACTGATTATAATGAGTTCTATAGTATTTTGTCGCACCGCACCACTCGTGTCCGGTGCAGACACAGTGTAAAAACAAAAAAGAAAAAAAAAAAAAAAAACATCTTTAAAGAACGGAAAGGTTCCAAAAGTGGTTCTTGCTTTTGGAACCTTTATTTATAAAATTAGCATAGTAAAGTAAACAACTGTAAAACAGGGAGAAAATCTTTTGTTGCTGTCAAGTAAAGTGAAAGTGAAGTGACCTGTGGCCAAGTATGGTGTGGCCAAATAACCCGACCTTCGGGTTACAAGTCTGGCTCTCTGTCCATTAGGCCACGACTGCCCCCAAAAGATAAAAAGAAGACTGTGTGTCCAATAAAACACATTATTTTTGCAAAAATTCATAATTATTTAAAGGACAATTTACTTAATTTACTGCAGTAAAACTGTTAGCAATGATTGATACACAATGTTGTTACTGCGTTGGGTCATGATTGGATGCCCAATGTAAAATCTGGGTCCTGAGACAAAACCAGATGGGAATCACTGATGTAGGAGAAACAATTGACCTATCGGTAAGCCCCGCCCCCCTTAGTTACTGTTGCTCCCTGGGACAAACAAACGGAGTTGCTCACGGTCTTTCAATGACAGCTACAGTGTAAACCTTGTCCCACGAATTTTGGACACAGAAGGCCACCAAATGGGAATTAAATATTCCATGGAGGGATTTATAAAATGTTTTAAAATAAATACGGTGAGTAACTCGAAGCGAGGGTTTACAGATCATAATGTAAGTGGGAGAAGTCAACATGCAGGATCAACACTGTTCATGTATCGCAGGGTATGATTAAATCAATGCACATTTAACCAGTTTAACATGGAGAAACACTGAAATGTAGACCTTCATTTATGTGTTTTTGACCTACACTGTACAAGACACTAGAACAATTTAGGTTGTACATTAGCATGGACTCACTAACTTTAATGTTAGCTAGTTTTAGCCAGAGATACCTTGCTAAAGCACAAGATAACACTAACGTTCTGCTTGAGCAGATGAAAACTGTAACTTAATGAGTGTATGACAACCAGAAAATGAACGTGTTTGTCTTCATTTGTATTGGGGTGAATACTTAGGGACATTTTGCTCTGTTTTGTTTGGATTCAGGCAATGTAATAAAATAAATGATATTGCCGATCCTCTCAGGATAACTGGAATCAGTGTTACAAGTACCCCAGGCACATCATTTTGCCATTTTTGAAGCATAAACCCAATAAAACCAATGCGAGCTTCGGATCTTCCAATGTTTCTCTATGGCGCTGAAATCTAAAGATGTCCGAGTTCCGCTCCCTGTGCAACTGATACTCGACTGCCATTGGCTAGTCTGCGTTTGAGGGGAGGGGCTTACAGATAGGTCAATTGAGATATAAAATGGATCTCATATGTGATTTTTCTTCCCACTGAGGGTTCAGCGAGTTTCACTGCACACGGTTTCAGACATCTAAGCTGCAGTCCTAATCACTCTGAAGTGTGTGTAAGTAAGTGGGCATACGTGGGCACAGGCGGGCTGTGACAGTCTGGCCACACCGCAGTAATGAGAGTCAGGAAGAGGGTGATCAGAGACGAGGAATCACATCATTAGGACCACATTCCCTTGCAGTCAAGAGCCAGAGAGAGAAAGAGACAGAGCAGTCAGTCACTCCACTGAACAGATCAAACTCTAATGAGCCTGTCTCTTTGTTCAGTACCCAGACCTCTGATGCACTCCTGCTACACACACACACACACACACACAGGGTAATGGCAGAAAGACAAATACTCAAGTAAGTGTCTATACATGAAGAGACTCTCAGTGCATCTTTATTTGTCAGACACTCTGAGATATGGCAGATTGCATATAAGGAATAATGGCTCTGTTCCAAAACCTACTGAGCTGCTTTTGTAGGCAACATTTCAGTGTTATAAGTGTGTTCTGAAATGTTGCCAGTAATATTATGCTGCCTCCCTGACCTGATTCTGAAGTATGTACTTTACTTTCACCAGTAGAGTATGTACGTTTAGTACACTTGTGTGAGAAAGTAAATTCATTCAATAAAAATATCAGTACAATTTAATTAATAAATTTTTTTTATGTTTTGAAAGACGACTCTTATGCTCACAAATGCTGCATTTATTTGGTCAAAAACACAGTAAAAATAGTAAAATTGTCAATTATTACAAATTTAAAAAGCCACAGTATATTTTCACATATTTTAAAATACAGTACATAAAAATGCAGGTTAATGTTGACAAAGTTTTGAATACTAATATATAATGAAAATGTTTTTAATTTCTGCATTAAAATTCCTTTAACATTTATGTGAATCTTAAATTTAAAAAAAAAAAGTCTGGATCATAATAAAGGGAAAAAAATGTAATTAAAAGGCTGAAATTTAAAAAAAAAAAAAAAAAAAAATCTATTAAAATCTATTAATTGTTAAAGAAAAAAACAATGAAGCAGTGTTATATTAATTTCATTGCCGTGTACAACATAGTTCAAAGGTTTAGGGTTGGAAATTATTTTTTTAATGTTTTGGGCCATAGGCTATATTTACCAAGGCTATATATATATATATTTATTACTATACCAAGGCTATATTTATTTGATCAAAAATACAGTAAAAAATATTGTCCAATATTACTAGAATTTTAATATCTGTTTTTCTATTTTAAAATGTAATTTATTCCTGTGATGCAAAACTGAATTTTCAGCATCTTTACTCCAGTCTTCAGTGTCACATGATCCTTCAGAAATCACTCTAATATGCTGATTTGCTGCTCAAGAAACTTTTAATTATTAATTATCAATGTTAATTATCAATGTTGACTAATGGGCATACGGGTCAACACTAAAAAAAAAAAAAGTGATTAAAAAAGCTGATCAATTTGATGCATCTATCTTTAGAATGGTAGTGTATGCATTTGCAACTTTTATCCAAAATAACTTACAGTGCATTGTAAGTACACATTAGCCTGCAGAATATTCGGTAACTTTGAGTAACTTTAAAGGATTTAAAGTCTCTAAAGTGTCCTGCCTGTCATCTCTGAGCTTTGGTCCACAGGGTCAAAAATCCCCCTGACATTTAGGAAAAGCATAGGCTTCTGAAATGCTAGAAAATAAATGTCAGTTTAAAGCATTTTAATTTGGCAGGTATGCTTATCCAAAGCGACTTACAGTGCATTTAAAATACTGTATGCATTTTATCAGTATGTGAATTCCCATCCTGCTTTATCAACTGAGCAGCAGGTCTGTACTCATTGCTATCAAAAATAAAACTCTGTTTTGTCCAGACTTCATCAGTGTGCAGTTCACCGCATGAGTACAGTGCGTTTCTCTTTATGCACCTTCTCCTTGAAAGTGTGTTTTGTTCTTTTTACCAGTAAAGGCCATCACTTCATTCCTGAGCTTCTCATCTGCCTCTGCCGGCAGTGAGACGTGAAGAGGCACTTTTGACACCTCTTCCCCATCTGTGCTCCCACACAAAAGCCTCCTGAACAAGTTCTCTTCAGATTCCATTTGCTCTCAGCCTGTTTATCTCCCCGATCGCCCGCCGTCCAGGGGAAACCCCGCTCTTATCTGAGCAAAGAGACAGACAAAAAAAAACATGTGCGCTCTGAGAGAAGGAGACAGAGAAGGAAAAGTAGTCTCAGATCTCGTTACCTCTACGCAGAAGTGAGGAAGACAGGCGGCTGAAATATATATCTCTTGACGTCTCACTAATGGACTCCCTCCTCTTTTGTTTCACTACTATCATTCAGCTTTGCTCTGCGGACCAGAAGCTTGCCAGACTCCTCAAGAGCCCCGCTGAGCATTTACTGCGAAAATGCAAACTGCTGCATGTATTATACCTGAGCTAGTGATCTTCTATGGCTTATAACCTTCACAGTCTGTGGTTTTCACATGTGGATGTGTTTCTAAAACAAGTTAGTCTTAAACAAGTGTAGTTCACATTGAAAATTTAAATAATAACATTTAAAATGATATTAAGAATAAAATTAAAATAAAAGTTCCCAAAAAAGCAGGCCGAAAATTGCAAATGATATTTTTAAAAATGACAAAAATAAGATTTAAAAAATGATAATAATTTAAAAAGTAAACCATAAATAATAATACAATTTTAAAAATAATAAAATAAAAATAGGGTACTTTTGCAAAAAAAAAAAAAAAAAAGTTTTCAATTTGAGCGGCAGTCATTCAAAACCTGCAAGAATCAATGAAAGCATACAAACACACTTTTTATGTTTGTTTTCCAGCAAACATATATCCGTTCTTGCCTACAAATAGCACACTGTGGACTGTTAATAGTGAAAAGTCCGTATAGGAAATGTATAGGAAATATTTCATACACCTATTCACAAACAAAGCTCCATTTTACGCCTAATTGGTACAAATTATAGACAGCAATCCTATATATACCAAAATGACAACTCCATTAGCAACTGCAGTGCAGGAAAGGTTATGTTTACTGGCAATCAAACAGCAAATAAAAATGTGAATCAGCAAACCAATGCTAACGACTTAATGAAGAGCCGTAAGTGCTTTCTGAATTAATTTGCATAAAAAGGGGCAAATGAGGACGGCTTAAATGGTCCAATCATATTATCTTTACACTTACTATAATCTACATCCCTCAGGGATAATAGACCAGTTGACTTACAAACCACCTCTTTGAATTTACACAGTTCATCTTCTTTTTAGTTCATAAACAAAGAAAAACTTGTTTACAGTAATAAATTTATACTGGAAGTCTATGAGGTGATCATGCCAGAGGGTTTCAAAGTAGAAATAGTGAGCATGTGCTTATATTTAAAGCATTTAATATTATTCTTGTTTTCAAAGTGGATAGACTATTGGTTATGCTTTATCACTGTAATTCCTATAGGGAAATACAGAACTTAGCTCCATGTAAGCTCCATATGTTAAAGTTGCCAACGTAATTTATGTTGTAAATTAAAATGTGAAAATATCTTGCGCTTGTGTTACCACAGACTTTATTTCAGGCGTTTTAGGATCCAATATGTAATATTGACAGCTAGCGTAAGTCCAAATTCAAAATTCAAATTATTGGAAAGCGTTGTTTGTCCGGCTCCATCCCCCTCAGATTTGACTCTCGGGTTGCCAGATTGAGGACATGCAACAGGAATGAGCGCAGGCAAATCAAAGAGCCATACATTGTTGATGAGCTGATTTATCTGCGTTTTAATATAATTTTATTTTAATTTTCTGTGAAGCTGCTTTGCAACAGTTTGTATTGTGAAAAGCGCTACACAAATAAATGTGAAATGAATTGAATTTTACGTTTTGTATCATCGTTTTGTATGTGTATCGTCCACCAGGTCAACTGGGTAACTTCTTGGAGGATGTATTACTGTCAAACTTTCCTGAGGATGGTACTCCTCTGGTACTGCTCGGTGACTTCAACATCCACCTAGAAAAACCCCAGGCTGCTGACTTCAACACTCTTCTCGCTTCATTTGACCTCAAATGAGTGTCTACTATGGCTACTCACAAATCAGGAAACCAACTGGACCTCATCTGCACACGCTACTGCTCCACTGACAACACATTAGTTACTCCACTGCACACCTCAGACCACTTCCTCATCACTTCTAACCTCACACTAACTCCGGACACAGCACACACTCCTCTGCAGGTCACCTTTCGCCATAACCTATGCTCGCTCTCTCCCTCTTTCCTATCCTCAATGGTTTCATCTGCACTTCCTTCACTCTCTCAGTTTTCAGCACTGGACACAAACAGTGCTACTGACACTCTTTGCTCCACTCTAACATCTTGCTTAGAAAACTTTTGCCCCCTTTCATCCAGACCAGCACGCACTACCCCCTCTGCCCCCTGTTCTCCGTGAACATTGCGCTAAACTAAGGGCTGCAGAGAGGAAGTGGCACAAATCTAAAAACTCTACTGACCTTAGTGCGTATCTCTCTTCCTTCTCTGCAAATGTCTCCACTGCTACAACAATATACTACCACAACAAAATTAACTGTTCTGACTCTCGCACACTTTTCAAAACTTTCTCTTCTCTTCTCTGTCCTCCTCCCCCTCCTCCTTCATCAACTTTTACAGCTGATGACTTTGCAATTTTCTTCACAAATAAAACAAGAATCATCAGTGACCAATTCCTCCCACCACAAACTAATGATAACTTCATAACGACAAATACACACTCTCTCACCTCCTTCTCTCCTCTCTCGGAGACGGAAGTTTCCAAACTCATCCTTTCCAATCATCCCACTACTTGTCCACTAGATCCTATCCCCACTCACCTCCTTCAGGCCATTTCTTCTTCAGTCATACCTGCGCTTACTCACATTATCAACACCTCTCTTCACACTGGTACATTTCCCACTGCATTTAAGCAGGCTCGGTAACCCCACTGCTTAAAAAACCCTCTCTAAATCCAGCACTTTTGGAAAACTACAGACCGGTATCCCTTCTTCCATTCATTGCAAAGACACTTGAGCAAGTTGTGTTCAACCAACTCTCTTTGTTTCTTGCACAGAACAATCATCTGGATAACAACCAATCTGGCTTCAGAAGCGGCCACTCTACTGAGACTGCCGGTTACAGAGGCCCTGAGACTGGCAAGAGCGGCTTCCAAATACTCTGTATTCATCTTGCTGGACCTGTCTGCTGCTTTTGACACAGTTAACCACCAGATCCTCCTGTCTACCCTCAGAAAGATGGGCATCTCAGGAACCGTGCTCCTGTGGTTCGAGTCTTACCTCTCAGGTAGGTCCTTCAGGGTGTCTTGGAGGGGTGTGTTTTCACTTCTTGCTACTGGAGTTCCTCAAAGTTCAGTGCTTGGACCGCTTCTCTTCTCCATCTACATGTCGTCATTAGGATTGGTCATTCAGAAGCATGGCTTTTCTTATCACTGCTATGCTGATGACACTCAACTCTACTTCTCATTCCAACCAGATGATCCGACAGTAGCTGCTCACATTGCAGCCTGTCTGAGTGACATTTCTAGCTGGATGAAGGACCACCACCTTCAAATTCAAGGTACTGATGTTTGCCTACAAAACAACAACTAGCACTGCACCAACATACCTAAACTCACTAGTTCAAACTTATGCACCCTCCAGAAGCTTGCGTTCTGCAAGTGAACGACGCCTAGTGGTGCCATCCCAAAGAGGTACCAGATCTCTCTCGCGGACCTTTTCCTGGACTGTGCCCAGCGGGTGGAATGACCTCCCGATCTCAATTCAAACAACTGAGTCTTTAACCATTTTCAAAAATCATCTAAAGATCTTTTTCGCCAGCACCTGACCAACCAATATTAACATTTTCCTATTCTATTTATTTAATATAAAAAAATAAATAAATAAATTGCTATATGTACTGTGCTAGACTAACAGAGGCTTGTCATGGCACTTTTACATATACTACTTTTAACCAAAAACCCATTTTGTTACAATAGAACTGCAAGCTGAAAATGCCAGCTCATTTCCAGGTTTTGGCCTACAAAAACATCACTATGCTATAGAAGAAAAGAGAGATGATACTGAGATCTACAGTATCTGATTTCCACAGGTATGCCATTAAAAAAACATCAGCAACTATACAACTGCACTCTTAAAAATAAAGGTGCTTGACGATGCCATAGAAAAACCTTTTTGTCCAAATGGTTCCATAAAGAACCTTTAACATCTGAAGAACCTTTCTGTTTCACAAAAGGTTCTTTGCGGCGAAAGAAGGTTCTTCTATGGCATCGCTGTGAAGAACCTTTTGAAGCACCTTTATTTTTAAGAGTGGGGACTAAATAAACAAATCAACCAATGTGAAACCAGCAGCCCCTTTGATGAATATCGTCCCAAATAAACTCACAGCTTCTACCTCACTCTCTACAGCGGAGTGCTTTTGACCTCAAATCCCCAGAATGCTACTGTACATACATATACATGACATTTCACATGAACATTTAATGAAGACATAAATATTCACGCCATTCCATTATACATGCATTGGGATTTCCATATGAACACTGTGTGTTTTAAATGGAATACTAATATGTGTAAACCCCATGAAAGCTCGGAAATATTTAACATTAAAATGACATTAGGATCTGCTGCAGAAATAGAATTGTTCATATACATATAATTTTTCTGTAGTGCATCTGTGTGTAAAGGATAAAATATTCTGTTCCTGTTTGATGATGTGCAAGACTAAGTTCCTGGGAGTTTGTGTGGTGGTGGTGGTTGTTGTGGGTGTGTGTGTGTGTGTGTGTGTGTGTGTGTGTGTGTCTGTGTGCGTGTGCGGGAAGCATCTCCGCACACAGAGTAATCTGAATAAATTTCAGCCCCCTCAGCATTGCACTTGTGATTTGAACAGAAATTCAATTAAAGTATTTTTTTCTCTCCCTCATATAAAATTGCTTAATAACAAACAACAATAATGGCATCATATCAGCGAGTGCTGTGAGGAAGGACAGAGAGTGGGCATTAAAACACCATCTTTGATGCCTCGTTAATGTTGTGACAGTGTAGAGGATCGTTAGGCCTGCAGTAGGCGGAGGAGATCTTCCTAACGTTTATTAATCTTACAGGACATGAAATTTTATTTGCCCAAATTAACCACTTCTGTAATGGGTGTCAGGGGAGAATATTAAAGACGACATGAATTAAAAATTACTTTTGTGGTTCTTAGTTCATTTCTGTTAGCTTTGAGAATAATCTATATGCTATGGCACACCTTTGAGTAAGTAGTAACTTTAAGAACATATGCATGATTTAAATTTACAGTTTTTACATTAATATTAAAAAAAATACTTGACTCGCATGCTATCAGGATGAGAGTCCAAACAGCTGGTAAAAACATCACAATAATCCACACCACTCCAGTCCATTAATTAAGCATAAATCTGTTTGTAAGAAACAAATCCATCATTAAGGCATTTTAACTTTGAAACTTATTGCTTAGGGCCAAAATGTGTGTCAATAATCCATAATAACGCTTCCTCAAAAGTCCATCTCCTGTTGTCCTGTCACATCAAAATCCACAGACATCTGTTTTTTGCTTATAAACGGTGATTGATCTGTGCATATTTCTCTCCTGATTCAGTCAAGAAGAAAGCAATATTATGGATAGAGGACTTGTTTGAGCGTAAAAACGTCCTAATGATGGATTTGTTTCTTGCAGACATGTAGATTTTCATTTCACAAAACATAATTGATGGACTGGAGTGGATTACTTGTGGACTACTATAATGTTTTCATCAGCTGTTTGGACTCTCATTCTGATGGCACCCATTCACTGCAGAAGATTTCTCCAAACTTGAAATGGAAGGACACTTTTAAGCGTTCAAACAAACACAGGAGTAAAAAGAGTGCGACTGCAGTTTTACGGTATGCAAGACAAATAGCAGTGGTCTCTTGAAAAGAGCACCAGGAGCGTCTCCACTGCTTGTTTAAGCACATAACTCAATTTGAAATGCTAATACCGGCACAAGCTCACATGCACAAGACTACAAAATTCCCTTTCAGCCAATTACTGCTTTTGTATTTCGCCAAAAGCTGTATGCAGCACATATATTATACGCTGTGGATAAAATTAATTGAGAATTTGGGCCTCAAATAATTCGTACAGGGTGAATTTGAAATTCAGATGAGTGCTGTATTGTATTTTCCCCCTTCATGAACATGCTTCTTCAGGCAGCTTGAGGAAGCTCCGAGTTTGCAAAAGGAGTGATGCGAGAATGATAATGAGATTCGCAGCATTCATCCAGCATGCATTACTGAGATCATTTTAGCAGATTAGTTAAAGTGAAACCGCAGCACCCAACAGCCCATCTTAGCGGTGGCAAAATGGGGCCAAATGCCAGTGAGTGAGAACGTCATGCGTAATGAGATCGAGAAACCCCATGTACTATCTCTTAGAAGAGCCAGAGCTGGAAAAAACGCTGACAGTGAACAGAAAATGAGAATAAATGAAGACAAAGGAGTGGTCACATTAGATTTTAGGCATGTAAAATTATTTGTATTGAATAATAATTATAAATTCAGAATGTTAAAATCTACATCAGTTTCCCACAACTGCAAACCACAGTGTCTCTCCTTAATCGAAGTTTGCATCCTTTTAAACTTGCGTTGCCAATGAAAGAATTTCATACTTAAGTCTATCTGCTCAAACGTCTTTCTTTTGTGCAAATTTGCAGGTCCAAGTTCAGAACACTTGAAAATAAATGACAATGAATTGGACATAAAGTCTAGTGTGATCGTCCATTTAACATGGTTTTTGCTGCCTGTGCAACGTTTAATGGATTCCATACATTTCATGATGTGAAGATGCAATTAGTCTGGAAATGGTCCTCTTCAAGGTACATTGACTGCATATATAATCTCTCACCTTTTTGCTACACAGATGTAGTGCCTTTCGATTTACAAGACGCAGAAAATGTTGACTAAATCATGGAATGCAGTCAAGAATGGAATTCACTTTATAATGCAGAGGGAAATATGGTTCATTTTTGCAAACTGGTTCTTTCAGACAGCTTGTTTACATAATCACGCAATGACAAAACTTATATGCAATTATATTATTAAATCACCCAATAATGATATGAAACGTGGACGTTTTACATGTCTAAAGCATAAAGTGAATAAACTAATCTTCATGAGCTAACTTTTTTACATAAACAATGTGAATCCGAAACCTTCATTTCAGTGCATATCACGGTTCACGGTTCAGTCCGAAGTGGTTCATCTAGTTCACCAAAAACACCTGCTTCAAAAGAATGATTCGTTTGTGAGCCGGACATCACTCCGTTTGCCTGAGGATATAGTTTCCAGGTAATAATGTTGTAAATAATATTTACTGTCTTGCACAGACTGATTGTTTTGCTTCGTAAGACCTCTCTCTCTCTCTATTATATATATATAAAGCCACCGGTGTTAATTTTGTGTTCCTCAATATGTTTTTTTTTTTATTATTATTATTCTCAAAGATGGGCAGCCACTGACTTGCATTTTAGGAAGCACCAAGGACCACAGTTTCAGCTAAAAATCTTCTTTGCTGTTCTACTGAAGAAGAAAAATTACCTACATCTTGGATGGCCTGAGGGTGAGTAAATGAACAGCAAATTGTCGTTTTTGGGTGAACTATCCCTTTAAAGAACATTTTGTGGAATGTTAAAAGTTTTTCGTGGAACCACAGCTGCAAATAAAGGATCTTTATTTTTAAGAGTGTAGCCAGCAGGCATAGGATGTCGATATAATGTCAGGTTGACGTGGGACACGATGTCGGACAGATGTTGCAGTTTGGTTGAGAATGAAAACTGAGTTGACGTCAGTAGGCTATCTGATGCCAATTTGAGGTTGACTTAACGTTGGATTTTGTTTACACAACATAAAAACAACAAATATCAATGTCAGCTGACATCGGTATTGGATATCAAATTAACATTGGCATTAGATGTTGAATTGACATTGAATTTGGTCACCTGACATCGCAACCGAAATTGAACTAAATATCAACGACTTGTGAAATTGTGTGCCTGATGGGTGGCAACACGCTGTAATATAGAACATTGTATACTTACACTATATAGAGCAGCATGCATTTACACTGTAGTTGAGTTGTAATCAACATGTGGGTCATCTCGTGACCGCCTCCTGTCTGTCAGGACTCCAGAAGCAACAGGTGCACTCAGCATCTGGAATATGTCGCACACAGGAATGATTTGGTTAATAATTGGCTTCTATCCTCGTCACTTTTGACTTTTAGCTCCCATCCAAAAGTTCCTCAACTTTAATTGACTCTTCTGCCGGTGGGGCACAGGCGGCATGTGGCGGTGTGGGCGTCTGTCCTCATTTCTCTCGTGGTTATTTAAACCCTCTGTGTCAGCCGAGAGATTAGACGGGCGTACGGAGCCATCAATAACAGCGTTTCTGCACCCGTCTCCCGGGCCGGCGCTGATGATGGAGCAAGCGGAACCGTTGCTTGGTAACGGACGGATGGTCTTATTCACGGCAGAATCACCGCTCTGATGAACTGCGCCCATTTTTTCTCCCACAGACTGGCACACGTCCAAACGCCGACCCAATTGCTTCCTGCGCAAAGCCGAGTAGGGGAACTTATCTCGGTTGAGTTTGGTAGCCCGATTTTTAATTTTCTTCTCTTTGCTTTGGAAGCCGTAAAACTCCAGCACCCGAAACCTGCATTGCTTCCTGTTTCAAAAAGATAACCACATCTGTTTCATTGTACCTGCAGAAAAAAAAAAAAGACTGTAGTAGCCCATTTGGATTCCTATATGTATTAGATATCTCCACCTGAGAACTCATTGCACAATAACGCAGAGATCATTAACTTTATTAATTAACTGCAGAGCTATTATAAATCATTCTAAAGATACTGCAAACAAGTTCTAGTCGCAATACAGTTTAATGCTCCGTTCACATCATTTTGGGGTTACTGTAAGAGTTTCAGACTAGTAAAATCATCCATGTCTTTGTCATACTCATGGTTTTGTCAAACCAAAACGACCACAACAAAAACCCCATGAAATCAAATCATTCCTTTTATTAATAATTTCGTGGCTTTTATTTTTAAATCTTTAAAACAAGATGTATAAAGTTTATATATATATATATATATATATATATATATATATATATATATATATATATATATATATATATATATAAATATATATAAATCACACATATACACATATATGAGTGCAATAATAATAATAATAATAGTATATAGTATAATATATAATTATGTTATACATAAAATTATATAAAGTATAGTAATGAAATGTTTGATTTAATAATAATAATACCACCACCAGCAACAACAACAACAACAATAATAATAGTTATTATTATTATTATTATTATTATTACATTACCATGCAAAATAATAAATTTAAATAATCAGATAGTTGTAGTAGTAGTAATAATAATAATAATAATAATAATTATTATTATTATTATTATTAATACTTGATATTATTATTATTATTATTATTAATGAATTTAATATTAATACTACTACTACTAATAATAATAATAATAATAATAATATTTATCAAGTATGTATTATTATTATTATTATTATTATTATTATCATCATTATTAAATGCAATAATCTAAAAAACTTTTTCCATTTGTGGAATGGAAAGGTTCCACATAATAATAATAATAATAATAATAATAATAATAATAATAATAATAATAATAATAATAATAATAATAATAATAATAATAATAATAATAATAATAATAGTTATTAAATAGCAATATTTATTTACTAAATAAATAAATGTAAAAAAGAATTGCTATTTGATTTAGATTTTAAAGTGATTTTATGGTGTCTTCAAAGCATACAGTGGTGAATTAATGTCACTAATCTCACGCATTTTGTCATCATTACAACAAAGCCACACATGGATCCATTTTGGCATCACGAGCATCACCACGGAAAAGAATAATTGATGAGTGAAGATTGAACAGATTGGAGTTGACGTGAATGCAGGATAAGCCAAAACCGCTTTCCAACTTATATTAGCATGTCATCTTTACCCGTGTGTTTAGTGAGTGCAAATCAAACGCTAATGCTCACATTACGTGAAAACACTTTCTAAATCTGAATATTACTAATATATGTCATTAAGTCAGCACACTACCGGCACCGGAGATCAGACAGCAACATCCTGAGAGCATGAAGCAAATTGCTGCAAGAGGAGTGTTTTATCAAAGAGGCGCGCACACACACACACACACACACACACACACACACACACACACAGGACTAGATGGACACTCACACAAACAGCTTGAGAGGAGATCTCAGGAATTCGCTAATGTGCTAACTCAAGGGCAGGGTGATAGCATCACAGTATGCAGAGACACACACCATAGCATCTGTTCAGCAAGGCCTGCCAAAACACAACACCTGGACACAGACTAAACACACACACAAACGAACAGAGGAGCCAAGAGGGATGTAAATCTATCTGACGCAGCTGGATTCTCTGCTACTGTTCTACAAAACAACACAATCACTGGAAGCTCACTCATTCCAAAGAAATGTTACCAAACGTTATTCAACTTGCATATGTGTGACCACTTCTATAAAACAGCATTTAGGTTGAGCAATGTTGAAACAAATAGTAATACATTATTAATATGCAATAATATCTGGTAAAGTTTTTTTTAACCACCAAATTCAGAACTTTCATTCTGGCTCTGACTTAGTCTTTACTTGAAAATAATAGAATCCTGCATTTTCTAACCATCTTGAGTAACCAGGACAAGTGGTGGCCTTGGTATGTTGGACCTGCATGTCTTGCTAATATTTAAATGTGGATTGATGGCTCGACCCAAATCCTCCACATTTTCTTACACATCTGTCCTCAACGCAGTAAACATACCTGACAGAGGCAAATCAAACATAGAGGACAACACTTAAACTCTCTCATAATGCTTTGGGAAGATTTGCTTGATATCAACGAACAGCATTAGTTTTATTCATCCATCAGTGTGTTGATCAGTTCTTAAGCACGTACAGTTTATATGAAATACAAAAAGGCAGATATTAACACGCCAAACACTTCATACTTAAATTCTTAAAACATTTTTACACTCTTAATACATTGCTGGTTGTATTCATAAGTGTACATATTTTTAAAATAAAAATCTTCTCCTTTGTAAACTTTCATCAAAATGAAATAACTTTCCTTTCAGCTGATGTCATCAAGGCCACACAGGCTAATTGGTCAAGGTTAACAAATCAACAAACGGCCAATTAGACATTGCATTAATGACTTTGGTATTTAACACCCACGTTTCACGAACAAGCGGGAAAAACAGGTGCTCAAGTCTCAGGGTTTTTTTTTTTTTTTTTTTTTAAATATCCTTACTTTGAACACTTAACGAGCAGAAAATTAGCAGATACTCAGTTAGCAAGAGCAACAAAATCCCAGATTTATGATGTAACAGCTAAAGCACAATAACATATGAGCACCAACATTTAAACATCAATGATTATTCAGTATTCAGCAACTTTGAAACTTGCCGGTACACAAAACCAATTATAATAGAGGTCATATTAAAAACCATATTCTTTAAAATCCTCTTGATTTCTGACAGCTGCATGTACAGCCAAAACCGAGCAGCTGTTATAGAAACAGACAGAGTATAAAAGGACAAACAGGTGACCAGCAGGTCTGTCCAAACATCTGCTGTGACCACAGCACACACACACACACACACACACACACACACACACACACACACACGCGCACACACACTTGATTCCTCTAGAGGAGGTACGATTCATTTGGATGCTCATACAATACAGCTTGTCTGGGTCTAAGATGTTTGTCTTTAGTTAGTTAACATAGATTGCAAAGACAAATGCTTTTGAATAGTGTCAAATAAAAAAACACTACTAAAAACACAGTCAGATCTCTTGAAACACCACTGGCACACACATTTGAGGAGGCTTTTGACCTGGATGTGGAGGGCTGAAGGTCAAGTTCACCCTCCGGAGCATCTCCATGTATCCCATTGCTAATGTTTCTTTTTCAAATCTATCTATATTTGCTATTATTTCCATAACTTATGCTGTGTAACTTTGGCTGCTTGTTAACATTAAATAAAAGGTCATCAGTGATGTCACCCGGAAAGGAAACCAGGATCTTGTATTAAAGGAATAGTTCACCCAAAAATGAAAATCGGCTGAAATTGCATTCACACTCAGGCCATTCAAGATGTAGATGAGCTTGTTTTTTCAGCTGAACAGATTTAGAGAAATGTAACATTACATTGTTTACCAATTGTATACCTCTGCAGTGAATGGGTGCCGTCAGAATGACAGCTGATAAAAAACAATTCACAAGTAATCCACACCTCTCCAGTCCATAAATTAACATCTTGAGAAGTGAAAAGCTGCACATTTGTAAGAAAAAAAATCAATCATTAAGACATTTTTAAATCTCAAACCGAGTCCTCTATCCATAATATTGCTTTGTCCAGTGAAAAAGTCATCTTGTTTGAATCAGGAGAGAAATATGCACAGATCAAGCACTGTTATACAAGCCAAAACAGGTTTTAGAAATACGTGGGTGAATTTCGATGTGAGGAAGTGTTATTATGAACTCACATTTTGGCCAGAAGTGATAGTTTAATGTAGTCTTAATGATGGATTTGTTTCTTACAAACACACTTTTCGTGAAGCTTTTGGCTTCAAAAGATATTAACTGATGGACTGGAGTGGTGTGGATTACGTGTAGATTATTGTGTTTTTATCAGCTGTTTGGACTCATTATAACGGCACCCATTCACTGCAGAGGATCCATTGGTGAGCAAGTGATGAAATTCTAAACTCCATATCTGATGAAGAAACAAACTCATCTACATCTTGGATGGCCTGAGGGTGAGTAAACGTTCATCAAATTTTCATTTTGGGTGAACTATTCCTTAAGAAAGTAAACAGAGTTAATTCGGTTTCCATGACAGAGATGAAATGAAAACAGCAGCTACACATATTTAGTATTTGTTCCTGTGATACTCACGAAAATCCCTGATTCTCCTACATCTGTCAGAATAATTGATCCTACGAGGATCCTCAGGGAGTTATTAACCCTGATGTAGTTCTCAAGTTGCGAGACGTTCCTCATATCCGCTGGAAATCTCATAAATCTGAGCGATCCATTACCTTCTGCTCCGCCTGCGCGAGAAAGAACTTTAAATGTCACAAAAGTCTCTGCAATCAAACCCAAGATGAGATGAGGCCACTGGATCAAAGGATAAAAGTGGAATATAAATATATATCCAAACGTTGCTGAAGTTACCAGCTTCACATAATGAATCTGGAGGTCATCCTGAATGCTGACTTAAGCTTCCGGCCCCTTATTAAAAATGCATCTGCACTTCAAGTGCACATATTCAGCTCAGCATGATGTAGGAGGTTAATCTCACTATTTGTCAAGAGCAGATTACCACATTTCTCACATCCAGCGCATTTACAGCTTGTCCTGACTCCATATGCATGTTCTCCTGCAGAGGAGCAATGCGGGATGTAAATAAGCTCTTCTATATTTCATCACACAGATTATTAACAGGAAATGTACAATCGTAAATAATATATGCATTTGAAACAGAAATCATGAATCTTGCTGTGCTCTAAGTACTCTCAAATTCATTCAGGTAATATCATGGACTGCCCTTTTCTGTAAATTATGGATAAGTAATCTCCTGCCGTAAACTTGGTTTGACCGAACATTTCTGCAAATAATACTCAAAAGTGTGTTTAATGTGGTTCTTTCAAGAAATTACACTAGGGGATTTAAAATGCAATTTAGACACAAACAAATGAAATGAAGTTTGTAAATTACTTTTTATAATAAATAAATAAAATGCTGCAGCAAAATATTCCATTCACATGTGTAAATGTTTACAATTAAGAGCAAAATAAATAAATAAATATTCTTAAGCTAAAATTATTAAGTTGCAAAATTATTGTATGCATTATTTTTTTTTTTAAATGCTGCAACCAAAGGATTGGTTCATTTGTAAATGTTTACAATTAAAAGCAATAAATAAATATTTGTAAACTAAAATTAAGTTGCAAAGGTATTGTATGTAAAAAATAAAAAAGCAAGCCAAAATATTGTAAAATATTCCATTCACATATGTAAATGTTTACAATTAAGAGCAAAATAAATAAATACCAATAAATGAATAAATAAATAAATATTCTTAAGCTAAAATTATTAAGTTGCAAAATTATTGTATGCATTTTTTTTTTAATGCTGCAACCAAATGATTGGTTCATTTGTAAATGTTTACAATTAAGAGCAATAAATAAATATTTGTAAACTAAAATTAAGTTGCAAAGGTATTGTATGTAAAAAATTAAAAAGCAAGGCAAAATATTGTAAAATATTCCATTCAGATGTGTAAATGTTTACAATTAAGAGAAAAATACATACATATTTGTAAAGTAAAATTAAGTTGCAAAATTATTTTAGGTAAAAACGTTATTTAAAAAAATATTTAAAATGCTGTTGTAAAATGATCCCTACACATGTAAATGTGTAAATTTAAGAGCAAAATAAATGTAAAAAAAAATAAATAGAAAATGTATTTATTTGCATAGCACAAAATAAATAAAATAAAATAAAATAAAATAAAAACACCTCTTTTAACTGGCCATCAAAAGAGAAAAACTTACTTTTTGCTCACAAAATGTTGAATCTAACATGCAAAAACAAAGTATCTATAAAATTCAGTAAATAAAAACAAAAACAAACTATAAATAAAAAAACGTATTAAGCTGTGGTGTGTAATAAAAGTTAATTGGTCTACTACAGTTGTCAGACCAAAAACAAACTTTGCAACAAAAATATTATTCTATGCTACATATGCAAGACATTTGGAATAAAGAAAACAGGCTGTCAAAGCAATTTATGGTTGCATACTACAGTAGTGGAGAACACCAACAAACCAGCTTGACCTTTGACCCCTGACCACAAAGTTAAGTTTATAAAAGGCAGATAAGTTTGAAACATGACTTTGTATCTCATCAAAGAGAGACAGACGGGTATTTGAACCGCTGCCACATTCTCCTGGAGAGATACGGTAGTAATCCATTACATGGTCTGTTAGGCCATTACATCAAACAAGCGTGCTGTCGAACAGCTAAATGTGAGGCCACAAATTATCATGAGTTGTTAAAGCAGTAAAATGAGAATGAGTAACCAATCCATCCTCATTGGAAGGAGCCGTTATATTTCGGCAAAAGTTATGAGGAATTGACAAACACCCCTCTCTCGAGTCATCAATCACCCTATTGTGATGTCATGCCCGCTTTGTCTCTCAAGGACAAAAGGGTACATCCGACAGTAACACTGATGAGCGGGAACATTTCTCTCCCGAAAATATCGCCCGTCATGAAGATGGTAATGATTTTTTTTGAGTTGTGCTCACAAGCAGAATCGATGGATTTAACTGAGAGGGAGGTTTATGGCTAACGTGAGAGACGTGCATCAGCTTTCACTATTATTATTCATTCAGCTGACACTTTTCCATTCGAAGCAACTTAAAGTACACGTAAGGAACAATCTCCTGAAGCAACCTGGAGTCAAAGAGACCGTTCACCCCAAAATATAAATTCTGGCATCGTGACGTTATTTATTTAGTGGGACTCAAAGGATGATATTTTCTGCATAACAACTCTAGATCTGCTCTCCTGTGCAAGGACGACTTTTAGGACTAAGAATTGTGGTTATGGTATAAGCTAACACCAAGAATATTTTGCAATACAACAGTTTTTGTGCATTTACCATGGTATTATTTGAAGTACACTACCGTTACAAGTTTGGGGTCAGTAAGACTTTTTAATGTTTTTGAAAGCAGACGTATTATAGTTGACTACAATTAAATTATAAAATAAAATATTTTACGTCAGTTAGATCCTAAGTAACACTTAATAGATTCATTTTGTTTAACTTGTTTAAACTAAACCTAAAACTGATATAAAAATTATACAGATATATATAAAAATGTCTAAATAATGAATAATTAACTAATACAAAATGTCAAAACAAACAAAATTATTAAAACAAATTTCGTACCTAAAATTAAAATGAAAACAAACAAAAAAATTTAAATATTGAAAAACTATGATATCTCAATTACTAAAATAACAAGTTTTATTTGATTTATGTGGCTGCATTTATTAGATTAAAAATAAAGTAAAAACAATGTTTTAATTCTTATTAACAAAATTAATTAGTCCTGAATTTTGGAAACAATGTTGGTTAATACAGTTGTGGAAACATGTTTGTTTGTTTATTGCTTGCAGGATTCATTGATTCATATAAAGTCTGAAAGAACAGAATGTATTTGAATTGGAAGTCTTTTGTAACATTATACATGTCTTTATTATCACTTTTGATCAATTTAATGCATACTTGCTGAATAAAAGGGTATATTTCTGACCCCAAACTTTTGAGCGGTAGTGTATCATACCAACTTAACACTATGCATTTACAATATAAATACTTCAATTGTACCGTCATCATCTTGATGCTGCTACACCTCCATGAAAAAGGTCTGAAGTCCTTCACACTACAAGACACAGGAGAGTCCAGAATGAATCAAATAAATGAGCAAAATGAGGGCTTGATGAATGGTGCATTCAAGTCACGTCGGAATGATTGTATTTACAAGTTAAGCACGAATTAACGAGACCATGAAGACATAATGAGCACTGGATTTTCTTCAAGCACTGAATATGAAAAATTAAAGAATTGTGTCAGAAGCAAATTAGTATCAATCAGAAGTTTTAAAATGTGTTTGTTGTACTCATTTTATGTACTTTTAATGAAGAATAGCAATGAAGCTTGCCAGAATACACTACTCATTTAGTCAGTTTATGAAGAGACAGACTTGTACAACCAAACAACGTCTCCTCATTCTCTGTGGCTGATGATAAAATACACAAATAAAGATTCAATTACACACCTAATGTGCATCTTCTGCTCTTCATTTTGTTAAAGTGCTGCTAAAAAGCTTCCTCAGTTTGTTAATAACTGATAGAGAGAGAGAGAGAGAGAGATAGAAATATGAAATTGCGTCCATTGGTTCTGTCCAAAATCACCTCTTAAAGGAATAGTTTGAAGTTAAAAAAGATAAAAAGCTGTGTGTTTGTTAGAAATAAATCCATCATTTTCACTTTTCAAGATGTTAACTGATGGATTGGAGTGGTGTGGATTACTTGTGATGATTTTATAAACTGTTTGGACTCTCATCCTGACGGCACCCATTCACTGCAGAGGATGCATTGGTGAGCAAGTGATGTAATGCTACATTTCTCCAGATCTGTACTGATGAAGAAACAATCTCATCAACATCTTGGATGGCCTTTCCAAAGAGTTAAACATCAGCTGTATTGATAATCTGCTCACTGAGAGGTTTGGTTGCAAAGTTGCAAAGCGCATACGTTGCAAAGGTTTTGCCATCAAGCCTCAAAGTTTCCGCAGGCCGTTTTCTGAGCTGTTTTTCTATATCTCATCGCCACAGCTCCTAACAAAAAAACACTGACTCTCATTCCAAAAAGTTCTCATTGTGCTTGTCAAACTCAGACGCAGATCACACGAGAGCAACACGAGGAATGTTAAAGACGTGTGTGTTATGGCTTCTGGTGCGGAGAAAATGAGCCTCAGCACTCAACTTCCATTATTCATCTGCCCACTGGCCATATGCTTATTCAAGGTCCTGAACAACTGTCCCGTACACGCTAGTCATCCATTCCAATCAGTGTGCTAATGCAGCCGCTGAGGTGTGCAGAAAGGCAGTGGCCGGCGTCTCAACACTCCTGAGTGCATATCATACACTAAACCTTGTGATTCACAATGTTAATGTGTGATTGAATGAGTAGTTTATCTTAAAATAAAAATTCAGTCATTTGCTCAAACTAATGCCCTCGGTCTGAGATCGTAAGGCTCTGTGGAACTCAAAAGAAGATTTTTTTTTTTTTCTTTTTTTTTTTGAATGAAGCTAGTTGGTCTTTTAACATGCAATTACAGTGAATGGAGCTTTAAGCTTAAAAAAGGATGAACAAGCACGGTAAAATTATCCTGCATGACGTGCATGCTATACTTCAAGTCTTTTTTAAGTAATAAGACAGCTTTGTGTGACAAACAGATAGAAATTTTGGTTGTAAATCAGATGATAAGATCACTAAATCATTTGAGTTCAAAAACCAAATCAGTCCAATTTATGAATGATTCACGGATTAGTTTTGTGAACTGGATCAACAGAATTATTGATAAAATCTGACTCAAAAGAATGATTTGGTCACAAATTGTATAAACGAAATACCATTCAAAAGTTTTTAAGTGTTTTATTTTAAAAATATAGAAAAGAAATACTTTTATTCAGCAGTGATGCATTAAACTGATCTAAAGTGACAGTAAACTCATTTATAATGTTACAAAAGATTCCTACTTCAAATAAATGCTATTTTTCAAATTTAGAATAAATTACATTTTAAAATATTTCAACACAAAAAAAAAAAAAATGATATTTTAAATTATAATAATATTTCACAATTTTACAGTTTTTACTGTATTTTTGCTCAAATGAATGCAGCCTTGACGAGCATAAAAGGCAGTAAACATCTTATTGACCTCAAACTTTTGAATAACAGTATGGACTACTTTCACGGCTCTTTATGATGCTTTTTTATTTTCATTATATTAAAAAATACAGAAAAATGCAATTTACATGCATTGGAATGAGAGGAAGTAAATAATGACATAATTCTCATTTTTGGTTGAAGTACTCCTTTAATAGTTAAGACATGGGTCTTTGAGCATTGCTTTTATGATTGTCATGCCCTCATGGGTCTGAAACTTGGTTATGAAACTTAGAAAAGCTAGAAATACAGATGGGCAGTGTGGTTTTTTGCAAGCATGTGCAAATTGCAAATCTGATTTACAGTAGAGTCAATGAACACTTGAAGAGCAGTGAAAAAATGTGTGCATGTTTGTGTAAAAAAACAAAAAAAACAACTCACTACGGCGCGCAGCCACAGTCCTGACGTGCGCTTGGCTGCAGGCGTCACTGTCGTAGCCGTGTCTATGTGAGAGAAAAAGCCAGTGAGTTTGAATATTGATGAGGAGAGGAACAGTCAAAAGAGGCTTCTCTCTTATGCAGATTCACTGCGCCGCCGTCCACGCCTGGGACGCTCCAGTAAACATAATTTAATTTGAGCATCAGGATAATCCAGACAGGAGGAATGTTTCAAATAGCTTGTTAGTTATGCTCCGTTCACACTGCAGTGCATCCTCTCTTTCAGATGCACACACACACAATGTTTTGCATGCTTCTTCGTCTCCACTTTATCACCCTCTAATTGTCCCCTCAGTGTTCGGTGAAGTTTTCAATTGCAGGACAGACTGAACCCTGGTGCAATCTTTCTACGGCTTTTAAAATACTATAACGTGCAGGATATACAAGGTTCATTCATCTGATTAGATTAGATTTATGAAGAAAATGTGAGTGGTGCTTACCAGTGCAAAACCTGGCATCATGACGCAAGTCTGCTTATAAAATGTACAACTACTTGTAAAACAAAACAAAATAACAATAATAAAAAATCTCTCTCTCTCTCTCTCTCTATATATATATATATATAGAAAAACAACAAAATTTGTAAAATAAAAAAAAATAAATAAAAAAAATATACAAAATACTTATACTTAAAATAATGAAAATAAAATACATAAAACAATAATAAAATAAATAAACAACAAAACACAACATAAAATACATAAAAAACATAAGAAAAAATATAATAATAAAAATATAAAACAATAAAAAAACAACAAAACATAATACATAATATAATGTAAGAAAATAAAAAAATAAAACACTAATTAAAAATAAACAACAAAATAAATACATAAAAAAATGAAACAAATAACATAAGTAAAGCAAAGAATGAAACAAACAAAAAAAATAACAACACCAAAAATAAACTAAAACATAATTTTTTTTTTTACAAATATAAATATCAATTTGAGTTTTATTTTATTTTATTATGCACAGAAGAAAGAGCACATGCCAACCAAGTTGCAGAATGTCGCAGCTGGCCAATCAGAATAGTGCACTCTAAAAAATGCTGGGTAAATACTGGACAGAACACTGGGTTGTTTTCAACCAACAGTTGGGTGTTTAAATGTTTAACCCAACCTTCTGGGCAGTAACCTAACCGCTGCCGCTGGGTCTAAACAACCCAATCGTTGGGTTCGTCCATATTTTACCCAGCGCTGGGTTGTATTTAGAGTGTACGATTTCCTTCAGTCTATGTAGTCATTGACAAATGGCCCCAAAAACCCAAACCACAGCCAAAAATGCTTTTGCCTCCTGAAACGACTGTGTAGTCTGAGATAACTTGCATTATTAAAGCCAGCGTGCGTGTTTGTGTGCATTCGTGGAGTTGAACCGGAGTTCATTACGCTGTACAATATGTATTGTTTCCTTTGGAGGAAGGCAACATGCATTTCAGCATCACAGGGAGGAAGTGAACACACAAACACACAGCCAGCTTTGATAAAACAAGAGCAGCTACTAATGAAGCTTTTATCATTCTCAGATTATTTTTCAGTGCCCCGGCGAATTGGTTTGAGATGAGCGCAAGCGTTCGACACAGACTCACAGACATACACGCAGACAGACAGACAGACTTTCATTTACATAAATTCAAACTGTTCCGTGTTTTTCTGAGACACCCGGACAGAGATAAAAGCGAGCTGTTTTGATTTTCTCTTTGATGAGTCTTGGACAGAGACAAGCACATTATGTTAAGATGCCAAATAACACTGGTGAAATAGATGAAGCCTCTTCAAACACCCCCTGCTGGTTATATCTTCCAGAAAATGAGGCCGAGCGAGACGAGAGGGCCACAGGGCACAGGAGGACCGCGGGACACGGGCGGAATGAGAGATGAGACTGCAAGGAGCGTCACTGCAGCGACAATCGAAACGACAAAACATATATATATAAAAATGACTAAAGGCTGGAATACACTACACGACTTTTAAAATCTGAACAAATCATTCACTTACTGACTTTGTGAACAGTCACAAAGGAAAACTGGCCATCATACACTAAATCACACACTACAAGACTTCAAAAACTTTAAACTTACACCTTGTTGCTAGGAGACAAATGAAAACAATCCTCCTTATTCTTCCCATTAAATTGGCCATTTGTAAATTTCATGGGTCTCGCTTCCAGTCTCATTCGCTTCCAGCTATTTTTATCTGTACAAAACCACTCCTTTTGCTGCTTGATATTGCAAATTGGTGTGTCTTACCATATTATTTTAATGTATTAACTTAATTACGAACACACTGGTTTGTAATGCAAACAGTTTTACCCTTTACTGTTATTTTCATATAGCGGCTAATGAACTGGAAGTCTTTGCACACTGAGTCTGAAATTCCCGTCCGAAATTGTCACACGTTAAAAAATAATACCACCTCATGTTGTGTTAATCATGTTTACACACTGCCTCCGAAGCTTTCGCCCGTCACAAAAGAATTCGGAGCAGGTTCGATTTTCTGCGTTTTCGCATCCGTAGCAAGCATTTTGATAGGAAAGGATGACGAATACGAAAACACATACGAAAATTTCGGACTCAGTGTGCAAGAGTCTTTACTTCCACGTTGAAGAATGAGGTGGATATGTGTTCTGAAATCAGCTGAAAATCCTCCGACTGGATGAAATCATAGGCTAAGCTAAAAAAGCTAAAAAGTCACGCACTACGCGATTTTCTATGAAATCTGTCAACTCAGATCTGCAGACTGGCTCTGACTTTTGGCAACTAACATCGACGTAGTCACACTGTAAATTGGGGGAAAATCGGGGCAAAATCATGTAGTGTATTCTCAAGTCTAGCAAAACAAAACTTCCATTATAATCAAGAAAGACATCATCACTGGAAATGTGAAGTTTATTTACTGTACTTTTGATCAAATAAACAGCCTTGGTGAGCATAAGTGACTTCTTTCAAAAACATTAAAAATCTTACTGACCCTAAACTTTTCCACGGTAGATATTTTATATATATATATATATATATATATATATATATAAATATATGAAATGGACTACTTTACTAGCGAAAAAAAAAAACTCCCATCATAATGAAGATGTCAATAATGGAAGATGATGAACACAGTGGTCCAGTAATTTTAATTACCTACACATCTAAAATATTGAATCACATTTAATTTACAAATATTTAGTGTGAACTTTGTCTATGGATTTTGTTTTAATATGCATTTAAGTAACTGAATGCACAGTCAGATTTTTGTAATTTTTTTTGCAGATTTCAGGTCAAGGGATTTTATTTTTTAAAGAAATTAATACACACTCTGTGTGTGTGTGTGTGTGTGTGTGTGTGTGTGTGTGTGTGTGTGTGTGTGTGTGTGTGTGTGTGTGTGTGTGTGTGTGTGTGTTTGTGTGTGTGCATTTTTGTGACAAATGAGGACATAAATTTGTATAATGACAAGGGTATGACATAGGTATTACAAGGAGAAGGTGACTTTTCGGGACATTACCCCATGTCCCCAGACTCCCCACTTTTCAAAACGCTTATAAATCACACAGAATGGAGTGTATTGAAAATCTGAAATAGCACAAAGTTTCCTGTAAGGGGTAGGGTTAGGTGTAGGGCAATAGCACATACAGTTTGTACAATATAAAAACCATTATGTCCTCACTTTTCACAAAAACAAACGTGTGTGCGTGTGTGTGAGAGAGAGAGTGTGAGTGTAAGTGTGAGTGAGAGAGAGAGAGAGAGAGAGAGAGAGAGAGAGAGAGAGAGAGAGTTAACAGAGCAACCCCAAACAACTCGTGCAGATTAGGACAATACCCAGTATTAATTAATATTCAAAAGAGAGCTGTTCCACCAGCACCTGAAATGCAGTGATCCGAGCTCTTACCAGGCTGAAGCCCTGCAGTAGCAGGAACAGAACCTGCAGAAGAGCGCACTTTTACAGCTGGTACTCAAACTAGACCCAAACCAGCACAGCACAGTCAGCCCCAACCACATCACAGTTACAAAAACAAAACTACACTGCCTGTTGGAAAGATGCCACTAAAATACAAAATAAGACGGAGCTGTATTTACACCTGAAAAGAGACTACAAACCAGCAGAATACCTGAGCTGTGTAAAAGATCACAAATTAAGAAAGACACTAACGAAGTACAGACTGAGTGATCACTGTCTGGCTATAGAGAGAGGACGACACAGACAAAGATGGCAGCCACGAGAACAGAGACTGTGTTCACTGTGCTCGCAGAAAGAGCTGGAAACAGAGGAACATTTCTTACTATCACAACATTAGAGCTGCATATTTCCCCAAATTCCAACAAATTAAACCAAATTTTATGGCATTACCAAATGCAGAAAAATTAAGTCACATTTTAGGGGAAAATTCCAAAATGATCACAACAGCAGCAAGATATGTATCAGCCTGCCACAAACTAAGACTATCAGCCAGCGGACAAAACTGAAGCAAGATCATTTCTTGCATGTTGTTATTTTTTAAACAATGTCTTAAATATATTTCTTGTTTGTGGAAAAAAAAAAAAAAAAGTATACATGTACATATTTACTGTACATGACCAAAGACCAAAGTCGTCTCCAATGTTATCTGAAACTCAACAGAGAGTACAGTCTGGCTGACTATCTGGTCTCAGTCAGGAATATAACTCACAGACATTTACTGACGAAGTACAGACTGAGTGACCACCAGCTGACCAGAGAAAGAGGACGACATAAAAAGACGTGGTCACCTAAAGAAGAGCGAATCTGTAACGAATGTAGATCAGGATCAGTTGAGACAGAGGAAAACTTCCTCCTCCACTGCGACAAATACACGTCCTTAAGAGACGCACTGTACAGTCAAATACAGCAGATTACTCCTGAGTTCCACTCCCTCCATGAACATGACAAACTAGGAATATTACTTGGTGAAGGACCTGCTTCCTCTTTGATAGCACTACATATTTATAAATGCCATAAACTAAGTAGTAAAGAGTGAACACATCTGCATTAGTAGTGCCATTAATGTTTATATAAATATATATGGGTGTATTTTGTTTTGTTTATGGATGTATATTTGCTTTTATTCTGTTATGTACAATGCTTTGGCAATATGTATCAAAGTATGTCATGCCAATAAAGCAATATGAATTGAATTGAATTACAGTCAGAGATCATATGCTTCCAGTCTCTAGGCCCAGTTCTGTTAATGGGGATCTGAACGCTAGAACAGGGAGAGAAGCGGACTACGTTAGTTCAGATGGAGATAAATATATTAACAGTTCACATACTTACCAATAAAAAAACAGAATTATGAAAACACAGTAAACAGACATGGAAAACAGGTCCTGCAGCTCTGCAAAAGCCTGGGTCTATACATAGTTAACGGCAGAATAAAGGGTGATTCTATGGGGCGACTCACCTACTGCTCCTATCTGGACAGCAGCACAATAGATTACGCCATTACGGATGTAGACCAAAGAAAAATCAACTATTTCACAGTGATGCCACAGCTACCGTTACCAGACCACAGTCACATAGTCCTCAGTCTGAACACGTCAGTGAATCTTCTGCCATCTTCAGAGCAGAAGGTTAAACTGTACCCCCTCCCCTCCAAATTTATATGGAGTAAAGACAGTCCTGCCCAGTATGAAGCCGAGCTCCACAGCACTCATGTGGGGAACATGATAGACTCATTTCTACTGACTTCATTTGGTGAAGAGGAGAAAATTATCAATTTAGCAACAGAACAATTAACTACAATTTTCTCTACAGTGGTCAGAAAAGCCCTGAGAAAAAGAAAACATTACAGATTTTGCTAAATTGAAATTGCTAAAGCTGGTTGGTTTGATAAAGAATGCCAAAAAGTAAGAAAAGAATTACGATCATTACCAAATAAAAAAAACAGAGACCCTGCAAACCAACAAACACGAGCCACATATCAACAAACCCTTAAAATATACAAGTCACTGCTAATACAGAAAAAAGCTGATCACATGAAAATAAAGCTCAACAAGATCAAGGAGGCAGTCGATCAAAATTCTTTTTGGGAATTATGGAATAATTTAGATAAATCCAAAGAAGCTAAACACATTCCCATCCACGACCCAAACATCTGGACTGAACATTTCAGAAAACTCCGTTCACAGAATGAACCAAGTCTTACCCAAAAACATCTGACCTCCGAACTACATGACCTAGAATTCACTATTAAAGAGCAGCTAAAGCATTTAGACAAACCCATATCATTAAATGAACTAATAGGCAAAATGAAATCCCTAAAAAATAAAAAATAAATCCCGTGGCTTGGATGGAATATCTAATGAGATGCTGAAACACAGCAGCTCCAAATTGAAAGATGCTATTCTGAAATTATTCAATCTCTTACTAAAATCAGGACACTTTCCTGAAATCTAGAAAGAAAATCTAATAACTCCAATTTTAAAACAAGGTGAGAAGTATGACCCAAATAATTATAGAGGCATCACAGTCAGCAGTAACCTCGGAAAACTATTCTGCTCTAGTATTAATGACAGATTAGTTCAGTTCATTCAAGAACACACAATTATAAACAACTGTCAAATTGGATTTATGCCTAAACAAAGAACATCAGATACATTAACACACTCCACACACTCATACAATATACGTTCAGCAGACAAAACAAGGAAACATATTTGGTTGCTTCATTGATTTCCAAAAAGCCTTCGATTGGGTATGGCACGATGGACTTTTCCTAAAACTTATCCAAAGTGGAATAGGAGGAAGGACATATGACATTATAAAGGACATATATTCAACGGGAACAAATGCTGTGTCAAAATCAATGACAAACGAATGGATTATTTCAGTCAGACTAAAGGAGTCCGTCAAGGCTGCAGCCCGACTCTATTTAATATCTATATTAATGAACTGGCATCAGCACTTCATAAGTCCTCTGGTCCTGGTCTGACCCTCGAGGGCAGAGAAATGAAATGCCTCCTGTATGCAGACGATCTTCTGCTCTTGTCGCCTCATGAAGAGGGGCTGCACCAAACCCTCTCCATTCTGGAAAAGTACAGTAACGATTGGGCCTTACCGATAAACATGGAGAAGTCAAAAATCATCATCTTTCAGAAAAAGCCTCGTCTTGCTGACAAAAAAATATGAGTTCACAATTAGTGGAACAATTCTTAATCATATCACCTGTTATAATTATTTGGATCTGACAATCTCAGCCTCTGTACAGCTCAATACTGCAATAAAAGATCTGACGGATAAGGCACGCAGGGCTTTTTACAGTATGAGACGACCCCTGTTCAAATTCAACCCACTCATTAAACTGTGGCTGAAAATCTTCGAAAGCATCATCAAACCCATTCTTCTCTATGGCTGTGAAATCTGGTGCCCCAAATTTAAACTAAACTATGAATCATGGGACAAAAACCCTGTTGAAATTTTCCACCTTGAATTCTGCAAAAAAATCTTGGGAATTCACAGAAACGCCCCGAATCTCGGCTGCAGAGCAGAACTGGGCAGATTCCCTCTGCTCTCTGAGATCCAGAAGAGAGCAGCGAAGTTCTGGTTCCATCTTTCAGACGCGCCGACAGAGAGCTACCACCACAGTGCTTTAACTAGACTTCTGAAAGTGCCATCAACATCGAGAGAGAGAGGGAGAGAGAGAGGGAGAGAGAGAGGGAGAGAGAGAGAGAGAGAGAGAGAGGGAGAGAGAGAGAGAGAGGGAGAGAGGGAGAGAGAGAGAGAGAGAGAGAGAGAGGCCGAGAGAGAGAGAGAGAGGCCTTGAGAACCACAGGCGAAAGACAAGGCCAAAAAAACATTTTTATTCTCACCGTCATCGCATCTGCTGCTCTACCTGTTCTTCTCCCCACAATCCACCGAGCTAACGGTGTCTCGACAATAAAAGTGATTTAACCAACAGCAAACGACTTTGTTCCATCAGTATGAGAGAAAAACTGAAAGATGAAGCTGCTGTCAGACACTGACACACAGAAAACAAATGTTCAGAGAAACAAAGAAAAAAACAAACAAACACACAGTGCTTTTCAGATGATATGATGTCGACTTCCTGCTCACAGCCTGCGATTAGCAGACCAAACACTATTTAAATGGCTTATACATATTAAATAGTTTTATAGAATTAAATAGTATAAAATAGTTTTAGCATGTGACACTGCAGAACATTTCACCTACCCATATATGATTGACCTCTGACCTCCCGCGTCTGCAGTGAACCCATGTGTCTGCCTGTCATCCAGCGCTGTGGTTGAAACCTCTGTGCTGCCATGACAACGGGTAAATTGGCTGACCTTTTGACCCGCATCCATCAGCTAACACGTCACTGGAAACCCCATAAATGACCTTAGAGGAGAAGCAGGACGAGAGCATCACAGATTACATGATACTGCGGTGTTTCAGTCAAGTATTCAATTAGTGTTCGACTGAAATAACTGTCTAAGAGAACTGACAAGTTACTGTCCTCTGGGTTTTCTCTCATATTCCCAGAGGAAGATTATGAAACTCTCCTGTTTCGTTTAGGTATCAGCTCTATCTTTGATGTTCCTCCAAGAACTAATTAGAAAAACCGGTGCAAATAAGACAATTGTTGTCATACAATAAGGAAGCTATAAAGTTAATTCATCTAATATCAGATAAATGTGAGATATTTGACTTTTGACTGCAGATCAGAGTTATTAAAAATATAACTCCATAAAAAAGTGTTATTTAAAAAGAGTTAACTTTTGCATATTTAAAAAATAAATTATTTTTTAATAATTATATTATTTCCCATCTTCGTTTAGTTAAAGTAATAAAATAACTAATATATAAACTAATAAAATTAATAATAATAAAAAAAACTATAGGCATATTTAAAAAATGACATTATGAAAAAAAAATTAAGCGAAAAAAGTAAATTAAAAAAAAAAATCTAATTCGAAATATTTTGAAAAAATGTATCAATAATATTTTAAAACAGGTAATATAAAAAAGCTAATTCAGAATGATCTATCTATCTATAAAATCACATAAATATCGATATAATATTATATATTAAAAACTAATACTATAAGAACACTGCTGCTGAAATGTGCGTCTTGGCAAGACTGAGATCTCTTCTGAAACTCTTAAGTGTGTCGTGAGATGACTATGATATTTTTTTTTATGCTGAAAAAGACTTGAATAAAACCCTGTAGCTGATCTCTCTTTAATCTCAGAATAAACAAGTGCTAGGCCTATATTAAAGAAATCTCATTTGCAATTCTACAACTTTGATTTTTTTTTTCTTAAATTGCATTTTATTGAAAAGTTATCGTGATGCTTAAACACTCTAAATCATTATGTAAACATTTCATTCAATGCAATGCAGTGAAATTCACTCAAACATCACAAAGGTTTGAGAATGTAAACAAGAGCGGGATGCGATGCGCAGCTCCACACTGCCCCCTCCCGTCTGAACGCGCCACTGCTGTCGACAGATTACAGCGACATGTTGAACGCGGAACTAACTTGTTCATTTTTCCAGCTGATAATGGGCTAAATGACTCTAGCGGCACTGTAGGAGGGGTAAGAGAGAACTCTGCTAACAATATCACACCGTACAACAATACGAATCATCTGCTGATGGTGTTAAAAATAAAACCTGAGCACAGCCCAAACCTTTCCTCCACTGTCTAATTTCCAAACTTTTCTGCTCCTTCTCACAGCTCTCATGTTGACACTTCTGTTTGACGCCTCCTCCTCGCCATCACCCCGACAGTCTCATTCATCCCCTCCGTCAGCATCTCTCGGTTCTCATCTTCCTCATTGCATCTTCTCTCTCCAGGAAGAGGAAAATCAGCAGGTAGTTCAGTAAACGAGAAGAGGAGGAAGAAAATGACACAGCTGAGAGGAAGTAGGAGGGAGCAGCAGGTGTAGAGTGATCCAGTGAGTGGAGGAGACAAACAAACTCAATTCTAACAGGTAGAAATGATGGGAAGACTCCAGAGAGCAATTTTGACTTCCCTTCAAACTGAAACCCTAGAACCTAGAACTAATGAGACAGGAGAGGGGAAAAACAGCAGAGAAAGTAATGCTAAAATAATAAACTGCAACTAAACATTCAGTGGTTCGTGGATACCCAAATATTTTGCAGCGATGCCATTAGGGACTATTTTTTGGTTTTCCAAAAGAACCTTTCAGTGATCAGTTCTTAAAAAAAAAACTATTTTTCTTAGTTTAAAGAATGTTTGAATAATCTAAAAAGAATCCTTTTCCACTATGAAGAATCTTTTGTGGGATGGAAAGGTTCTATAAATGTTCATTAAACCAAAGTTGCTAATAAAGAACCTTTATTTTTAAGAGAGGAAAAATGCCATGCGTCCAACCAACAGTATCAACAGTATTTGTATGTTAAATATTCATCCATTTGGTGGAAGCTAATCAAATCCATGCGGACCACATCTTTTGTGCAGTAGCCTATAGTTTTCATGTTTTCAAAGTGAAAGTCTTGCGTCATTTAACTAGTTTTTTGTTGTTGTTGTTGTTGTTGTTGTTTAAACATTGATTCAATAAGGTTATTCTTAAGCTTTTAATATTTTGTATGCAATTAATCAATTGCGAAGTGTACTTGCTTATTAATATTCATATTAATTGACACAGAAATGCTGTTTATTGGTAACACTTTACAATGCTGTTCAATTTATTAGCATTAGTTCAAGAAGAATATTCATACAGCATTTCTATGTATACATTTTTAACATTTCACGTTATATAAATTGACATCATTTACCATTGTATTGGATAGCTAATGTAAAATCTGCATCCTGAAGCACTGACCTAGAGCTGAGAGATGCACTGGCTCTTGATGAGCATCAGATTGATGTTATACAGTGAAATCAGGACGTGCATATAACAAGCAAACAAAATACTCCAAACTCAAGAAAATCAAACGCTGACGCCGTATACTCAAGAGCTACTGAGGGATTATGGGAAATAGCATCTATCAGGCCAGAGCGCCAACAGGATTGGGACTGCGCACACACACACAGAGACACACTGAGACGTGCCGCGTGTCTAATCCCGAACACTAGACGATTCCCCAAGGAGGTGAGACTTCAAAAAGGATCCCGCCCACAGCTACAGAGATAAAGCACCCCACAATTTTCAATTAACCAGTCTTTTTCATGTTCCGTTGCGTTCTCTCGGTTTGTTTGTCTTGTTTGCTTCAAATTCCATTCTTTCCGTCATTCCTCTCACTATCTTCCAGGGCAAAGGTACCCACACACGGAGAAACGAACGCACATTGCCTTCTTCACGCTGTGAGGTGCATATCAAGCGCAGAGTTACGGTCCCTTAGCGTAACGATGACAAATAACGATAACGGCCTGCATCAGAGCGTTTGCATCCTGGCTTCAGGCTACAGGCCCACAATTCTCACCGTCGACTTCTAGTTGTGCGTGTCTGTCAATAACACATACAGAAAACCCCTGGAAAATGCTTCTCCCTGGCAAGTTGCGCAAGTATATGCCTCGGGCCGTGATTTCCGTGGACTGGGAAAGGTCTGATATTAAACGAAATTATAAAAAGAAAGTAAAAGGAGTCAACAACTCATCTACATGTTGACTGAAGATGGCAGGCGATATCCCAAGTGCACATTTGATGACAGGGCCGAATCGAGAGGCAGAAAAGAAGTGCTGACAGCTACCGACACACTGAAGTGAGCAATCGCTCGAGGGCCTTCATCAGGAAAAGCGCCGGATGAGTGACAAGGTGGAAGCCTGCTGGAAAAATGAGTGCTTCTTATATAATTCAACAGGAGGGCATGTGAGCGCTTATACAGGAGCAAGAGCGCGAACATGATCTTTCATATTAGTGAGGCATTAAAACTCCTAATTGCCCTGTTGAAACTTATTGGGTGTGACATCAAAAAGACATAAAAGAAAGGGGGAAAAAAAGGCCAGTGAGGCATCTACTTGATTGCCTTGAGCAAAACGCCACTGATTTGCATATTAATTAATATGTAGGAAGTGGAGAACATCCTTCAAACTCCCCGTCCACATAAACGCGAGTCAGCACAACACGTCGCTAGATATTTAGACGCTTAGACAGTGATGTGTTCATTACCTGCAGCTCTGTGTGAAAGAAAACAGGAAATTCTCAAAGTGATAGGCAGGAAGTTGAAATACGTTGTGTTGGAGTTTACTTGGAATGCAGTCCAACTGAGAACCAAGTCCTGTTGAAAACCAAGGAGTAATGAAAAGAGTGGCCACCGAAAACAAATCCCATGAAGAATAAAAATGAAACATTTAGCTGAATTTCTGCTTGGGTTTAAGTTAACTTATTTTGAATGGATTTTAATAAAAAAAAAATTAGTATAGCACTGTTTTCAATTCTTGCAAAGCCACTAAAATAATAATTTCTGATTATTACTTGTGTTAACTTTTAATGCATGTTTTTTCTCACTAAAGTCAGTTTGAGGTCAAACAATAACTGCTGGCGACCATATACTAAAGACCCAAGGTAAATTGTACAAAATTATTGCGTTATTCAAAATATATTACTGATAAATTTGACTTCTATGAAAACAAAAAAGAAAAATCCAATAATAAAAGTAAATGTACACACTTTATGATGCTTGCAAAGCCAATAAAACAATGAATTTGATTATCATCTGTGCATATTATTTATTATTATGTATTTATTTTTTTGCGGGAGAGACAATGAAACTTTTCATGAACTTCAGTTTAGGTTAACTTATTTAAAACACCCGTCAAAGACCTTTGGCATATTATACAAAAATAACTTGCCTTGATGAAAATGTATTACTATTTTTATTATTATTATTTACTTATTCAAAAAATAAAGTTGCTAAAATTAACTTTAAATTTAATAAGAACTTCACTTAATTTATACAAATCTGCTTTACGACCTTGTGTTATATATTTAGAGGATTGGTGGAAACGCAAAACTCTTCAATGCTGGTATCAAATATGATATTCGACACTTCATTGCCAAAGCATAAAGTTTCACACATCATGGCAGAAACAAGACTCGGTAAACACTGAGATCAGACGTCACCTATAAAAGCCACCTAATGCATTCTGAGCTGGAAGGGAGAGCTTTAAAACTCAAACATGCTCTATCAAAGTGGACTTCAAAAGCCCTGCCGCTCATGTTAAAATATTCCCTCTCACGAGAAAAGCCTTTGCATGTTCACAAGGTCCTCTGCAGCCAGCAGACATTCCAAACACTCACGGTCTCCATGGTTTCGGTCCGTAACAGCTGTCAATCAAAGTGCACTGGAGAAGGAAGAGGTTGCCTTGGGACATGAGGCCTAGAGTTCATATGAGGAGAACATGCATTATGCATTACAGCAATAGGGAGAACACCTGAGGAGAAGCAGTAGGACATGATGTGAATAAGCCATGATCCTGATGCAATGCAGTCTAGCTACGGAAGTAAGAACCTCAAGAGGAACGACAAAACTTCTCCACAGCAGGAGACTAAAAGCATATAATGGGTACAGAATACAGTATATTCACACAGATGTCTACAGACGTTCATATTTCAGAACTGTGCAAGTATTGAAGAATCTCTAAGTGTCCTTACAAATTCTAAGTTCTCAAGGTGTTGAGATCATAAAGGAAAAGAAGAAACACTATAAATATAAAAACAACTTGAAGGACCATTCGAGGGTCTTCAAAACATCACACTGATCAAACCATTTGAAGAACATCTAAGGTTATCGATGACCATAAAAGAAATGAAGAAACTAGGCACTTTTTAAAAAGTGACTGAACCCTTTGAAGAATCCCTGGAAGTTCTCAAGGTATCGATGATCATAAAGGGAAGGAAGAAACATCATAAAAATTAAAAGATAACTTTAGGGACGATAGAAAGTCTTCAGATTTCAACTTGGCAGAAATATTTGGAGAGCCTCCAAGCATCATTTCTTTTTAAAAAAAGTTTTCATTTTTAAATGATTAGAATCATAAAGGGAAGGAAGAAATACTATAAAAATAAAAACAACTTTGTTGAATGATTTGAGGGTGTTCAGAATGCCATACTGATGGAAACCTTTGGAAAATCTCTAGGTGCCCTTTAAAAAGTGAAGTTCTCACAGTGTTGAGATCATAAAGGAAAAGAAAAAAAAACATAAAAACAACTTGAAGGACCATTCAGGTGTTCTTTTATAGTGGAAAAAGTTTCTTCAGATGGTTCCTTTAAGAACTGTTGACTGAAAAGTTCTTTGGTGAACCCAAAACGATTTTTCTATTACACTGCACGAAAACCGCCTTTTGGAAACTTTATTTTTTAAGAGTAGAAGGACATACAGGCATGCTTTCAAACAGGGCTGGTTTCTGTAGAACTTACAAAAAGGAACCCATAATTTCCTAATAAGTTCCCAAAAGACTTCCTCAGTAATCCAGTCATAAGCAAACTGGTTTGTGGCACTTGAAAGTATATTGTAAACAGTATTTGAAGCACCTTCTAATGCGCTCATGTAATTCATACAGTAACATCTAAGGTCATGGGTTGAGTTTCAAGGCTGAATGCAATGCAAAATGACTTGGATAAAAGCGTTCATCCAATGCATTCATGAAAATGTAAATTAAAGGGTTTTTTTTTTTTTAGTTTTACAGCAAATATAACTAATAAAACAGAGGGAAGGCAACATGTTGGGTGGCAAGAAAACTTTAAAGCACCTACCTAACCAAGTCCAACCAAATTAAATGGCTGTGCACGTTATATACCAAAAATAAGATACAAAACTGGTCTAAAACAGCCTCCAGTGCCTCCACAATCCAATCTTTAAAGTTTTCTGCATTGCTGTGAATCTCAACTGCACGCACCTGGAGTAAGAAGAGCACTTCTATGAGATGGACAAAGTAAGCCAGGCATGAGTCCAGAAAGTAAGGAGGAAGTCCAGTAAGTAAGACCAGAAAGTAAGAAGGAACTGTCAGCAACGTCAAAACCCACACATATTACCCTTTCATTACCAGTACTCTTTCAAAGCCTCAGGTATGTCTCATGGCAACCAGGATGTGAGCGAGGACTGTGTATGCCCAGAGTCCAGACATTCCTCCTTTCACACTGATGCTGGAGAAAAGCACATTAGAGACAAGAGCACAAAGCTCCCAACACACATCTCATTTCTTTGCTTAGAAAGACATCATATAAAGTAAAACTGATTATTTACTATTCAGGCAGCATTTCAAAACATTACAGGCACTCTTAAAAATAAAGGTTCCAAAAAAGTGTTTTTGCAATCATGCCATAGAAGAACCATTTTTGGTTCCCAAAAGAACCTTTCAGTTAACAGTTCCTAAAAGAACCATTTTGAAGACCATTTAAAGAACCTTTTCTGCGTTTGAAGATTCCATGGATGTTCAAGGTTCTTCATAGAACCATTGATGCCAATAAAGAACCTTTATTTTTAAGATTGCAGATGCAAAATTCATTGTGGGAAAGGCAATCCCAAAATGTGATTATCAACTTATCCAAAATTAGCAGCCGAGTCTAGAAATGATAAAATGGTTTCCTTGGCTTTTTTTTTTTTTTTTTTTTTCAAGTAACAAGATAAAATACTATAAAACAGCAATTTAAAAACCTAAGCTTTTAAAGTTTGCTTTTGGTAAAAAATAAAAATAAAAAAAACTCTAAAATGGGTTAAGGTTTCATTCCAGTAAGACAGAACAAGAAAAAAACTAATTTTTATGATCCACCAGGCAAAAACTCCAACTGAAGTATCAATTACTCCCAATGTGCAACTAAAATTTAATACTTGAGGTTAGGGATTTAAAAAAAAATCCTTAACTCAAGGTATGAGCAACAGTAATTGTGATGCTTACATTAGCATATCTTCAGGCTGAAATGGGGACAAAAAATAAAGTAAAAACCCCAAAAACTTGAGTTTGACATGTGCGGTGTTTATTTGAACAATTCTGTTACCAAATATCTATTAAATATACATCTCTCATTCAAGTTCAAAGCATCAGAGGAGACAGCTAAACCCCAGCATTTACAAGCACGTCTGGACGCCCCATGTCCCGTCCCGTTAAGGCCCCCCAGGCATTTGGCTTTCTCTTGGACTGACCGGACAGAACGAAAACACGTCGGAAGCGAGACAGAGGGAGAAAGCAAGCGAGAGTGTCTCCACAGCAATAGCGTGACTGTAAAGCGCAGGATATGAGAAACGCTGGACGGTCGCTCCAGCTCATGAAGAAGATTAGATTTAGATGGGGTTAGAAACCATAATAGAAGCCATCCAGCCTTAAGTGTTACCGCCAGGAGACAAAAATCATAAATTACAGTCCAAAGGATTTTTTTTTTGTTTTTTTTTTTACATTGTTCATATAAAGGTTATTAAAAAAAAAAATACACTTCTATGACTCCTACGCAACAGTTTTGAAGGTCTGCAGTATCAAGTTGGTTTGGTGGATGAGCCGGTTGGCACTGGCAAACACGTTTATTGCCCTGGAACAAAGGTGGAGAGGGAAGGAACACAAATTAGATCAGAACACATTTTAATGCAGTGAAATTTCAGGGTTCTTCAGGCAAAGAGTTGGTTTAGGTTAACACTTAATTCAAAATGAGCTGAAAATTACCAAAAAGTTATGTGTGTGGGTGAAATGCCCATTTCCAAAAGATGGAAGAAGTAAAAGTACACAAATTATGAGTTCATAAACTAGCATTTTCGCCTCTGCTCTAAAATGAAATATGCACTATTGTTCAAAAGTTTGTGTTCAGTAAGATTTTAAAGATGCATTAAATTCCACAAAAATATGAAGCAGCACTGGTTTTAATAGTGATAATAATAAGAAACGTTTCTTGAGCAGCAAATAAGCGTATTAGAATAATTTCTAAAGGGTCGCGTGACACTGAATAATGCTGAAAATTCAGCTTTGAATAAATCACAGGAATATATTACATTTTAAAATAGAAAACAGTTTTTAAAACTGCAATAACATTTCATAATGTTAATATTTTACTACATTTTCGATCACTTAAATCTAATAAATGCAGCCTTCATGGGCATAAGAGACTGCTTTCAAAAACTTCTTAAAAATGTTACAGAGCCCAAACTTTTGAATTCTGTTATTTGTGTTATCAAATGCATATCACTTAAGTTATATTTTCTACTTTAATATTCCACATTTCTCCATGCTTTTATGGAGAATAATATTAAAATGTTAAATGCAACAAAATAATGAATTATGTTGAAGCTGGTTGTCAATATATTTGTTAGTTCATTTTCAAATCAAGCTCCATTTATTGTTTTATGTTTTTGTTGTGTTGAAAACTTTCTACTAAGAACTATCCATTACAAATGTATATGAAAAACTTTTTTTGGAAAGAAAAAATGCAAATAATAAAAGGTGAAAATAATGAGGTAGTTCTTAAAATTTTCATACTTTCCGTCTTTGAAGTATGTTTTCAGAGTGTCGCTGAAGCTTTTCGAGTGTTTCACAAACTCTTTCTTCTGATGCTCAAGTGCCTGGAAAACACAAAGCCATTTTCATTTCTTCCTTCAGTAAGTGAGGGATAGAGATGAAGTTATACAGTACACTGACTGCATCCATCTCATAATGACAGCGTGTGTGTGTGTGTGTGTGTGTGTGTGTGTGTGTGTGTGTATACGGTCACTCACTCTTCTGTTCTGGTACTGGTATTTCTTAAAGACGTTGTTCACCGTGTCCAGTAGTTCTTTTATGGCACTGGCTATATCTCTGCAATTAAACCAATTTAAAATGTTTAGAAATACTGTATGAACATCTCAGTCATGTGATTTTTATGCTTTTTATCAACCATTTTTATGACCTGTTTTTCTTTTGGTTTGGGGTGAAATAAGAACCAGACGTTTCTTCAATTATTAAATAAATACTTCAAAAAGAAACTCTGTCAGGGCAAGTGCACGCGTAAAAACTGACGTAATGAAACACAAGCCGTGTTAGTATTTGTGTGTGATTGTGGGCATAGTAACGTTCTCACTTGATTGTCTGCAGGAAACGGACTCGGTCGTTGATTTCGTCAGGGATTTTGCTGAGGATCTGTTTCAGAGCGCGAGCTCTTTCATTCAGGTCCTGGAACTCCCGCTCAGGCCTGTCAATCATGTACTCTGCACACAAAGAACACACCCACAGGAAACACTCAGTCACCATAGCAACAACAGATGACTTGCTTCTAATAAGCTGTCATTAAAATGCGATGCACTTAAAGACATAATGGAACTCAACTACTTTTAAATGGCCAATCATGATTGACAACCCTCTGAGAAACAGAAACTTCTATACTGTCCTGTGAAGTACGTTAACACAGTCAGGCACCTCAGCGTATACAAGGATAGATTACGGTAGGAAGAGCAAATCGAGGATTTTACAATGGGCTTGGATTCAATTTGGAAGTACATTTATTATTCTTTACATTCCAAATAAACACAAACGAGCATTAGCCGGAAACCCGATGCGTGTCTGCGCATTCATTAGCAGTATAAATCTGAACATGTCAAAAACACTTGCAAAAAGCACAGAATTAAATTATGAGGGAAAATACATTACAGTTGTTCCTGGGTTTTAATTCATGAGGAAACAGCTCCCCCTAGAGGCGCGAGGCTGCATGGTTAACATCACTTTGCATTGCAAACCATGCACAATGTTGTTCCGCTGTTCAAAAATATGGAAAATCATACACACCCTCAACATCGTCGGCAGCCATGCGTAATAAAGACTCGGTGAAGTTGATCTCCACGTTCTTCTTCTCCAGAATTTTCATGATAATATCCTGAGTCAGTCCTGGGTTCTCCTTCTCTGCCTGAACACAACAAACCCAGAGCACAAGTCAGTCCAACACGAACGCAAATAAAGCAAACAGCATTTCTGATATTTAACAAATAAATACATTTTAGAAAGATCTGACGTGTGCCGAATTACCAAACCATCAATATATCAAACTTGAGACATCATTTCATTTTATTAAATAATTGATTTTATGTATGTGTATGTATATATATATATATATATATAAAAAATGGTATATTTTACTACCATTAGGAAAAGATAAATGACAATGTCAAAGTGCTTACATGACTCTAGCATTATGATTTATATGACTGTTATGCAACAGTATTACAAAGCCACGAGCGGAAATGGGGCTGCTGAGACAGCAAAAGCAGGAAAACTATGATTCTTGCTGAAATCTCATGGTAAGTGAGATATTTCGGGAAAGATGGAAAAACCCCACAAGACTCTGAATAAAAACTGCACATTTGTAGCATCCTTTTTCTCCCCTGTGATCCACTTATAATGTTAGTCAAGGTTTTCGTGATTAACCAAAGACAGTTACTCATAACTCTCTCTGGTCCTTATCATTAAAATGGCTGTTTTGTTACAGTATGTTTAAAATGTCATCTTTATATGCAAATGACCTCTGTTATGATCAGGTGCCATCATATGCGAATGCTTTAAAAATATGTCGATAAAATGCAATTTCCAAATGACCCTCCTTTGCAGTTTAGATTCCACCTGTAGTTTTTGCCTTAGCAAAACAAAAACCACTGCCTATATAGCTATTTGAGTTCTGACTAATATTATTTTCTAGGCCCTGGTGACATCTGCAGAAAAGGAAAGTCGTTTTAGAGGTGGAGAATGATACTACATTTTGATAAAAGATTATGAATACATATTCTTTCTTTGGAATTACATGCACTGATGAATCAAGCACAAGTAAATGGGATCCATTTTGATTTCTACTTGATGTAGATGAAATTCAGATGGACTGAGGGTGATACACATTAAAAAAAAAGTCCAGATGAAGAAATGATAATGACTGAATCACGTCATATTTACTCACCTTTATGAAAGCTGCTCTCAGAGTCTGTGCTGCAGACAGATTTACTCTCTCCAGCTGTAACACACAAAAGCCATTTTAATTTACTGCAAGATAAAGCAGGCTGTTTGGTTTTAGTGTTGCACACATTATACGCAGTCATTATCACCACATTAAAATGAAAATATAGTTGGTTGTAGGTGTAGATTTTGCCTCTAATTAAATAGAAACATCAGTGAATCCACAGAAGCACATGTAGGCCGTTAACTGTGCTCGTATGCGAGTATGAAGATTAGGAATGTTACAAAAGACTTCCATTTTAAAATAATATGTTTCTTGAGCAGCAAATCAGCATATTAGAACGATTTCTGAAGGATCATGTGACACTGAAGACTGGAGTAATGATGCTGAAAATTCAGCTTTACATCACAGGAATAAATTACATTTGAAAACATATTACAATGGAAAAAAGTTATTTCACATTGTAATAATATTTCTCAATATTACTGTTTTTAATCAAACAAATGCAGGCATGGTGAGCATTAAAAGGCACAAAAAATTCTTACCAACCCTAAATTTTTGAAAAGCTGTGTAACAATCTAGTAGCTAAATATAAATATTATATACACTATATTAAAAATAAAAGTGCATTTCTTAGAACTTGGACACAAAATAATATTTACAATATAAAACTAAAAGAAAAAAGTGATACCACCAAATATTATACCAAATAAGTTACAAAACAAAGCAGCTAATTCATTGAAATACAAAATTTTGTAGGCCTAATTATCTCAGTCAGTTGAATTTTATTATAAATTTAGACTCGTTACAACTACAACAAAAGTTTAAACAAAAAATATAAAACAGCTACAAGTAATATTAAATATTTAACTTAAAACAATTATTTAGCTACAAAAAGATCACAAAATGTCACACGGGAACTTTACAGAACACTACTGAGAATCTTTTTTAACCTCTCAATAAATTAAAAGAACCGTACTAATGAAACTATTTCCTGAATAAATTAGTCACTTTAGAGGAGAATGTTTTATTATTTCCTAATTTCGCTAAAAATGTTGATGTTGTTTTTTTTTCTTCATTTTTACAAGGCCAAGTTAGCAAAGTTCCTTCTTTTAGTTTTTAACTTTCCAATGCTGATGCAATTCTCATATCATCTTGAAGCTAAATTCAATACTTTAATTCTCATCTCAAGTCGGTTCTTAAATCAGGTTCTAAAAAATGAAAGAGAGACATTTGTATTTATTCTTAAAAAATACAAAAAATATTCAAAAGATGTAGGCTAGCTCAGCCAGATAACAACTTGAGCATAACTGTCTGATCAAATAATGAACTAGTCATCTTCAACAGAGAGCAGTGTGACTGTATGAGTCTACACAACCTCAGAGCATGTGGGTGTGCAGCATTTGCATCTGACCTTCAGTCTGTGTCAACACAATCTTAACTGAACACCGTACCTCATTGAAGACAGGATACATCACGGCGTAGAGCGTCATGGATACCATCGAGGTCGCGTCTGCTTCATTCTTCATCTCTTCCATTGTCATCCTCGTCAGGGCGCGGGAAGGAATGGGGGGAGCGTCATTCACTCCTGGGGGGCTCGCGATGAGGGGGGCCCAGACGATCGCTGAAAGGGAAACCAATGAGGAAGAGATTATAAAAGGGTAGCGGGATTTCATTTCACAGGTAAGGAAATGACATTTTCAACTTGCGTTCAAAAGGTAGATGTGATAGCCATGGGAAAGCGCCAAGTTTTCAGTGAGATTTAGGTGATTCAGGCCCCTCAAGATTAAAGGAATGAGACACGTGGCCAGCGCAAGAAAAATAAAGGCCGTTTCCTGGACGGTGCACCCTTGCCTTATGGTTAGATTTTGAATTAGACATTTTGGGTTGTATGGACCAAAGACAATACTGACTGTAAGGAAAAACTATAGTCATAACTAAATTCAACAGCAAATTACCGCCCATTCACGCAAAGAATCATAACAAATTAGCATCCACACCAATGTACAATAATGTTCTGTTTATTATAAGCACATGCTGCAGGTTTGTACATAGATTCTGTGATAATACTGTGACAGGAATTTATACATTTGTGACGGTAAAATGAATTTAAAAAAAAAACACTTCAAATGTAACATAAATGTTTATGGTGATTTTAGATTCCAAATCATTTTGAATTTGATTCATCTGTGACGGTAAAATTGCATTTTAATTATAACACTGAAACAAAATGTTACAGGACCTTCAAATTTGGAACAAATTTTTAGTGCAATTTTAGATTGAAAAATATTTTGAAAAATGTGTACATTTGAGAAAAAAATAAAGAAACACATAAAATGATTCCAATAAAATCATTCCTCAGTTTCATTATCGTTATAGTTGTAGTCTAGGTTTCCTTGTTTACATAGGATTAGAATGATTTTAAACCTTTATAGTCACGGTTATCTTTATAGCTTTGGTGCAAACAGGCCTCAAGTCACCTTATTTCTTCTCAACATCCACAACAACATGCCAAAGTGTTTATTCCTTCACCCAACACGTGTGAAACAATAGCGCTTGTTGTTATCTGCAGAAGGTCACGGTTCCTCTCAAGCTACAAGGAACATTACAAACCATTGAAAGTGAGGCACGCTTATCTCAATGCCGTCGATTCAGACTAATGGACAGGAGGCCGTGAGTCATTCCCACCTGATCGGAAGGCCTTTGGCCCCACGGTGGGAGGCAGCCTTATCTGGGTGACATTCACAGGGATCGCTATGACGTCTTCACATAGAGCAGGCCTGGTTGGAAATACCAGCACTCCTCTTATAAAACACGGTTGCCAGGTTACATATGCATTTTAATGACTCACCTTTTTCCTCCTGACAAAGGCCAACCAACACCTGATTCCTGTAGTGTCTCTAGTCAGAGTCTGACCTTGGCACTGAAACGGGTAACGCCCTAATGCAGGTGAATCCTGAATAATAAATTCACCTATGCTACATTTTTACCTCACGATGCATAAAAGATTAATTAAGCTAGAGAAAGTGAATCAACATATTTAGTGTCAAGCGAGGGAAAGTTCAGCCAATTATTAAACCACATCATCACAAAATAATGCAGCTATGCATTACAATAGTATATCTCGTTGTATTTCTGTTTGAGTAAATAGTGCTTCTTTCAGAAATTTTCTCTCATCACATTACTGAAACTACATAAATACCTCCATCATGTAAGCCAACCACTGAAAACACATCAGCTGACCACTGAATTCAGCTTTCATGAATATATATGATGGTTGGTTTTTCAATCTGATGTTGACTAGCTGGAACAAATCGGGCTCCATACATATTACAGTTGTGAATAAACAATTATTCAGTAGTCATTCAACATAAATAATTTTCCCGCTCAATATTTCAGTAAAGACACAAACAAAAAAATTTGAAAAATGTCAAACATTCCTTCCACCCAAGATTGAAATCCAAGGATTAAAAAAAGTTTATATATTAGAAATGCCATGAAAATGTTTCTATATTCCGTATACATCTTCTCCAAGCAACTCTCCTTCCGTTTTCCAAACAACATTTTACATCATTCTGCCTCACAATATAAACGGGACATTATACATTGAACTTTATCTGCCTCTTACACGATTCTGAGGATTATAAAAATATTCCAAAAATTCAGCTCAATTTCATTCATTGGAGAGATCTGAAGATCGACAGAACGAGCTCAGTGACAGCTCGGCCATATTATTAAACCAAAAATAAACACATTTATCAAATAAAACGTCGTAAACAACTGCCAGACTGATTCAAGCTGTCAAGATGTTTCAGGTTTACACCCAACTGTGACGTCATCATATTTATCAAAACTGCAGTTGTGTGAAATACTGTAACAAACAACAGCCTGATCTGAAATAGATCTAGGATTTCAACGCTTCAACATATGTAAAGATATAACAGCCATCTAATCTGATTGGTATAAGATCAAAAGCTGTTTCATAGTACATTTTGTCATTCTAAACCTGACTGTTGACTAATTATATTTTGCCTTAGTCTTCAGCAGGCCTACTTTTGCTGTCTTTAAAACTGATTTACTCTCCATTACAGCTTGAGGCCTGGAAAATACTAATCTAAGATGGGCTACCTGGCATTGGATAAAACATAAAATCAAATTTAAACGTTATTACTTTTCTTAGTTTCTGATCTATTGTGAAGATCTGATTAGCTGGATTGCTAAAGTCTCTGTTAGCTAGGTGACTGCTAGTCCCAACACAAATTATTTTCATAGAAATCCCAGCGAAATGAACGCCGTTGATAACAAGTTAAAGTTAAAAAGTGTGATTTCAGCTTATCTTACCTGTGTGACGCTCGTATAGGTGTTTATTTGACTGCTGATTAGCTCGGTAACTCTTTTGAATATTTTCCTTTCTGTGTGGAATCGCTCGCCAAAGACGGAAGTTTTCTGCATGACCAATCTAAAGAACGAGGGGCGGGGCTACGTGTCGGTGAGAGCCAATCAGTGAACAGCAAGGGGATAGAACGACGCGACGTCTGACGTTATGTAGTTCTCAAAACGACCTCGAACGGTGCAAGACTGCACGCAGAGGCTAGACAAAGAACTACAACTCCCAAAAACTTCTCGACGTGCCGTCAAAAGACTGGCGTCTGTTTCGCCATATCGCAGTATTCATATAAATTCTTGGTTAATATTTATTTCTGTATTTTAAACGTTACTTTTAATGCCACAATATTTGTTTAATACAAAATAAGGACGCGTAATATAACAAATAAAAGACAATTAACGGAAAAAAATGTCAAAAATAACATCGATTTAAAGCTTGACCAATCAGAAGAGAAAAGGGGCAGGACAGCTTCTCATAATAAAGGTGTGTAAGAGCGCAGAGACGAGCAGGATTTAACATCAGCAACCCAGAGCATCAGCATCTCTCTGACATCTCACGGTAAGAGAAATCCACGCATCGTCTATTCATGTTATCCAAATGACATCTATCCGTAATGTATTCTGCAAGTTTTATAATTCATGTTATATCTGGTGAGATGGGTTTATTCTCTACAAGACAGGGTGTGCAGATGTGAATGTCCTTTAATAACAAGTGATGGTTCTATACATTTTCCGTTTAACCTCCCTTTTTTTTTAACAATATTTACATTCATAACAACATTTCTTTAATTGTAGCCTATTAGAGGCTTTCGCAGTTTTACATGTCATTCACACAAATATATTCTGCACAAAACAATTTCATTTGGTAGAAATAACCCAACACATCAACATAAACCATCACAATCCTTGCTGAAGAAAATTCAGGATAATTCTGCTTTTTAATATTATTCATCCATTTGTTTTCCGTGTTGTCTTGATAAGTGTTGTTGCTTATTCTTGGCTTTTTTTCTTCATTTTCTATTTTTAAACCCTGGGTTCAATAATTGAAATGTTTGTATTGAATGTGGATACCACATCTGGGCGTATCTGGGGATGCGTAAATCATCTCCTGCAAGAAAATCCTATTTCATGTTTCTGTAAATGAGACACGCGGGGAGAGCAGAATGGAGGACGCACCTCCTTTCCAAACCCCCCCTCGCCCCTGCTGGTGTAAAATAGCCGGTTTGATCTGTGGGACGCATTCACGTGGAGATTAGGTGTGCTGGAGAGCGTGTGTAATGTGGACTATATGAGAGAGAGAGAGACAGAGGAGGCCACTAAAAGAGAGGGGAGGGAAAATGAGGTGTTAAAGTGCAATCGGTTTGAGTAGGGAGGCAATGAAAGCGAGGGATCGATAGGAGAAGGATGAGGAAAGAGAGAAGACTAGAAAGCAACGGTGAAAAAACAAACTGCATGAAGGTGCAAAGGAGTTGGAATGGAATTGCAGCATGTTTCAGGTCTAGAACACACACACATGTGGACTCCTTGGTGGTCACCTCCAACCAGTGTATATCGACTCCCAGATTGATTGCTGGTTTGCAGGCGTGCATGAGCCATTCATTTGAAAGCATGAATAACAGTGACAGTTCAAGTGCTTTCTCAAATGTATCGACACAGTTAGCAACACAAGACATGAAAATATTGCACAATGTTTTCTAAAAAATTATGTGAATAACACCAGCATAGGTTGTTATTGCATATACTAATAGTTAAGCCAACGGATTGTAACTCTACCTGCAACCTTCGTGCAAAAATGATCTCAAATCACACTGATTATTGATAAAAGCTTTTGCTTTCTTCAACTTTTTTTTAGCTATTTATTTTTTATTTTATGTTATGAAAGATTTTATTTTATTTTGCATGGTGGATGATTGGGTTGTTTTAAAATAGGTATAGCAGGTTTTTGTGTCCAAACAATTTTTGTAATTTTTATTCTTAAATTAATTTAAGATCATTTGATTGATGCTTTGGCTGATGTTTTCCATTTTTGAGAACACCTGGTGGATTAGTATGTATTTTTTGAAGAAGATTTTACATTTTTATTATTATATTTTAAAGTTTAAAATACAATATAGCCAAATATAGCTTAAATGAGAAGGCTCATTGTCAGATTTCAGCATGAGCAAGGCCGACATAAACCCAGGGATTTTTTTTCCAGATCTGACTTAGTTGTGTCTTCCCGCTAACACTCATCTCTTGGCCTCAGGACCGCACAGATGGCATAAAGAGTATTAAAAACATCTGCGTTCTCTCAAAGGCTGCATCACTAAATGTGCAGAATATATTGAACTTCACTGTTGCTCTCTGAACATGTTCCTTGAGCATCTGTGATGGCCTTTCTAAACATATGCAAAGCTCCTGGTATTGATCGCTGTTCAATTATGTGTCAAGCCCGTGAACTGCATCTGCTAAATGTGCCCTATAGCAGAAAGCAGACTGGGTCAGAACAACAGACCAACATGGACCAATTAATTCTCTGCTTCTGAGAAGATCATCAGATTCCATCCATAATAATCAGTCGATTTGTGCAATACTAAGAAGATTCGCAGGTAGATGGGAAGCTAAAGCAGGACAGACAAAATTCACACTCCACTGTGTGGATGAATAGTAGAAGAGAAGATCACACTTATTTAATACGTGTGTGTGTATACGTGTGTGTACGTGTGTGTACAAGTGTATAAACTTAAGGCCATTTTCATTGAATTTAATATATTTATTCAAAGTAATTGCTATGATATCCTTGCATAAATCATCTAAAGGTTAACATGTTTTTAAGGTTGGCATGCAATTGTACGCTCTCAGAAAAAGGTACAAAAGCTGTCACTAGGTCAGTACCAATATGGACCCTTTAGGTACAAAGGTGTACTTTTTGAAAAGGTACAAGCCCCAGTGACAGCTTTTGTACCTTATTTCTGAGAGTGTAGTCTTATGTGCATATACTATATATTAAGTGCAATCATTTTTAAAATAAGGTTATAATTAGGCTAAATTTTATATTTTTTATTATTTTTATTTAATTATTTTTATAACATTATTTTAAATAAACTGAAGTGAACCCATACTATTTTTGTAGTTTTATGTTTATTTTAAACATATTTGTTATATATTTTTTATTTATATTTAAATATATATATATATATATATATATATATATATATATATATATATATATTAATAAAAATTATATTTAAACATATTTGAATATTATTTAATTATTTTTAAATTAGCTAAGTTAGTTAAATAGCTGTTATGAACCTAGATTATTTAACACTTTAGTTCATGTTTCTGTTATTTGCTTATATATATATATATATATATTTCTAATTAAATTTGATGAATATTTAAAATATCTGATTTGTTATTTCATTAGTTTTAATAATAAGCTGTATTTTTATTTTTTAATTAAGCAGTTTAAATTTAAGGACTTTTCAAGTAATTAATATAGAAGCATAGCTGATTGTAGGCTGCTTCTGCTGCTGATAAACCTCACTAAATGTGCGTGAGTTGATGAGGAGATTTGAAGCGTCAGAGCATTGGCAGCTCATGAGCGATTGGGTTTGTCAGTGTTTGGCCCTCTCGGGGGGTGATTTTGAAGGACGTCTGCATTTCTGAGTCACGTCTTCTCTCGTCAGCACATGGAGGAAGTGACTCTGCCTTTGAACTCGGGAAGGATAAAAGAAGGTTTTTAACTCTGGGTTGCTGGCAGAGGTAAAGCCAAACTCAGGTAATCTGCTGTCTTAAAGAAGCAGTTCACTTGAAAATGATAATTCTGTATTCATTTCTTTCCAAACCTCTCAAAATATGCATGTTAAAGAACATGTATTATTTAGTCAAGATGTAGAATATAGCTATTAGAACAACTTTTATGATGCTTTCTTTTTTATCACTATGTGGTCATTATAAATTACAGTATGCTATGCGAGCTAATTACTTGATTTTTGCTGGGAAATATATCATGACAGAAATTACATTTTTGGGTGAAACTGTTCCTTTAAGGAAGTGCAAGCACAGGTCAGATGGAAATGACTTTCAAATGACTTAGACAGATGCAAAGAGAGATGTGTGGCTAGCATAAGAAAGCGAAGATGCCTCGTTTATAACAGAGCGACGTGCATCAGTCTGGTGGTCTCTATGGTGGCAGCGATTTCTGGCCCAGCTTTGTTTATTTTCCAGCGGTGGGCAGTGCTGTTGGACAGCTGTGCCAGTGCAGACTGAAGGAGATCATATCACACACACACTGCGGTTAAAGCCTCTTATGCTGAACCTCTGCCACGACGCTGTCAGGACGAGCCAGATGCTAACCCTCTAATGATAGATGCATGCTGCCATGTGTTGACCTGGGTGGTACAGGACTGCTGGCAGGATGAGAGCTTGCCTAAACCCATACAATCTGTGCATGTGTTTGGTTTTGGAACTTTTTTTTCGACTGGACTGAGATGGGAAGCATAAAGAATTAAGTTCAGATTTCTCTTAATGACTCTGCATCCTTAATGGGTTCATTACCAATTCTGTAGGTACTTAAATGTTTGGATAATAGAAATGCTGTTTCATTGTTAAGTGGTAATTTTAATAATTAATAAACTGTAAACAGTTCTTGCAAACAGACTTTTTACAATCTTTTTACTGGTGGCAACTGGCAAGGCAACATACTAAACAAACAGAAATGTAGCAACATATTTTATTTACGTGTTATATAATGCTACTGATACATCTCGTAATGTGCATCTTCAACTGCATGTTTGTGTCATATATAAACAACCAGTCAGTAAATAATTTGAGTCTGGTTGTTAAATGTTGGATTCACTTAAAAGAATTGATGATTTCTGTAATCAGACAACAAACACACTGTAAAAAAGTCTTTTTACAGTCTTTACAAAGGTAGCAATCCAACTAAACCAAGAGTCGGGAAATGCATTTTCTTTTCTTTTTTTTTTTTTGTCCCCCATTTGTTTTTGCATTTTTTCCAAAAGAGCCACTGTAAAAATTTGTTGTAAAATTATGTATTATTATGAAAAACGTGTTTTTTCTCTCTCTCTCTCTCTCTGTTATATATCAATAAATGATCTATTCATTGGTCTGTTTTAATATAGAACTTTGTCTATTTTAGTTATAATACAGGTTGCTATTGTTTTGGTGAATGTCTGTTTGTCATAAAAAGTCTGCCCCCCTACGACGAAATGCTCCCTGTGACCTACACATTTATGTTGTGGAAGGGACCGGCTTCACGTGTTTGCCTGGGGGTCCTGAGCGCCGTTACACCCAGTCCAAGCGTGCGCTGGCGCCTCACCCCAGGGTGTGCACGAGCAAACCGGGTGCCAATCCGTGCCGGTAACCGGATGCTGCTCCGCGGCACAACTGAAGCAGCAGACACGTCAAGTCCTTCGCGGGAATTGCGTTTAGCTTACGCAACCCGCGAAGTCCTAAACACAGACTCGCCGAATGAAGCCTCACGAGGAAACTTCGCTCGACCGTCGGTATTGAACTTACCTTTCCGTCCCGCAGTACAGACACACTAATGAGCTCGAGGAAGAATTCAACGGATAAATAAGACCGAAGGCGCGAGTCTTTAGAACGCGTGTCATTGTGACGTCACTGAGACTAGCTGTTTGTATTTGACGTTTAGGCTCGCTTTCAAAGAAGTTACACTGAAGTGGTTGCAAAAAAATTATTTTAGCTACATTTAAATTAAAAAATGTTGAAAGTTAGTCGACTGAATTTATTTAAATGCAGCTAAAAAATTGATTAAATTCAATGAATCTTTGTTTTTGTTTTTTGTTTTTTGTTTTCTTTTCAGTATACATATAAAGTTATTCATTTGAGTAGTTGCAAAAAAATTTAGACTACGTGCATCTTTTGTAACTTAGAAGAATAATCTAAAACACTTATTTCATGAAATGTGTTGGATTGAGGTTGAATATCTAGGTCTAATTAAAGATTCGATTCTCTGGTAAAGATATATTTTTGTTGTATAAAAATAAGAGTTTGGAGCAAAATTTGGTGATTCATTTAATAATTATGTATGGGAAATACCATACACACACACATACACACAAAAAAAAGGTTTAATAATAAACATTACATTATTTAAACCTGAACTTAAGCATTGAAGCATTAAAAGATCTAAGAAATAAAAAAAGCAAAAAGGATATATAGACTTTTTGAATCCTTTTCTTATGGAAAATTCTTGTAAGTTATCCCCTGAAGTAGCTTTTTTCTTCTTCTATCTTTATTTCCTTCTTTTTTTCTGTTCATTCCCAAACATTCATAATAGATGAAAACACTGTGATCCTCTATATATATGTATGTTGTTTTAATGTTCTTGTTATGCAATAAAAAAAACTAGGTGCACTATTTAGCTATGTATTTTCTTTCAGTATGTTTTTTCATTGTGCAATCCAATTAATCTCAATCAAACTGCAGTTGGGTTATTTTGATTAGGTAAAAAAAATACTAGCTAACAAACAATAAAAACATGAAAATTGAATTTTTTTTAGAAACGGAGTTATCTGATTTTTGCAAATAAACTCTTCATATGTTCTTGTAATGTTTTATTGTTCAAAGAACAAGTTTTAGGCACGTAGAAGACACACAGAAAGCATCTTTCAGCAGCGGATAGCACTTTTAATAGCAAGGACATCCCACTCTTTACTTTCACATTCATGCAAGTTTCTTAATGAATCATTTCAAACAGTCCCGTCCACTGAAAGCTAGCATAGGACACAAATTCAGTCATAAAAATAAAAATGTCATAATCAGACTACACTGGCTGCATCGTATGTATTTTATACACTATAAAGAACCAATTCATAAGAGTCATTTGTCTAACAATTACGTTGCATGTGTTTGATTCACTTAGAAGAATCGACTCATTAGAGTCATTCTTTCTGTAATTGGATTCACATTTTATGGTCTGCTTTATGTAAAATTGTTTTACATAAGATGCTATGCAAAAAGTAAAATAAACATTAAAAAATAAATGTAAAATATAATAAAAATTTATAAAAATGCTTCATCCCTATTGTACTTGAATACAGTAAAAACTTCTCTGAAGTCTATGTCTGTTTAGCTCAGTTTTCTGCATCTATTCTCTACCCGAGGATGAGGATCAGCGTGATAACAGTGTTTTGTCTTGTACAACATGCTTAGTAGGTTCCTGTGGGTGTTGATCGCTTTAATAGAGTTTAATTAAAGCTGACCCATGTCTTGCTCTTCTCTGGTCTCCAGTGGAGTTCCCACACCACTGCGCTGTCACTGCACGGCTCTTTAACTTCTCAACTAGAGTGTCTTCTCCTCCGCAGCCTTCCATCTAAGCATTTGGTCTCATTCCGAATCCTCGATGTATGCTCGACATTTCACCTGCAGTCAAATCCTGCTCCACTCCGTGCTCTTTTTCCGTGTCCTCTTCTAAACAGCACTGCACCACTGGGTTTGTCCTCTGGAGGCCTGTGGAGCCAGGAGGGGAGAGAGTTGGCAGTTTACCCAGCATGCTCTAGTCTATCTGGGCCATCCTGTCAGGAAAAAGGAGGCTGATGGATGTAGATAGAGTGTTCTGGTGCCACCAACTGTTTCTCTCTCTGATGATGATAGATCCGTCTGTATGAATGAACGATCATCTTTGGGAAATACGAGATCCATTCCGAACTTGATGGAAAACCACGTTTGTTTGCTTAGATTTGCCTCGCTTGTTAAAAATGAAAAATATAAAATATTGCTCTGCTTAGAAAAGAAAAGTGAACATGGAAATCTCTGTAATACATCAGTTGTTTCTTCTAGACAGCAGTGAGATTATTTGACAAAGACATTATTTGCAATTATATATATATATATATAAATTTGAATCTGACCCTGGACCACAAAACCAGTCTTAAGTGTCAATTTTTCGAAATTGAGATTTATACATCACCTGAAAGCTGAATAAATAAGCTTTACATTGATGTATGGTTTGGACAATAGGACAATATTTGGCTGAGATACAACTATTTGAATCTGGAATCTGAATGTGCAAAAAAAAAAAAAAAAATCAAAATATTGAGAAAATCGCCTTTAAAGTTGTCCAAAATGAAGTTCTTAGCAATGCAAGGTTTTTATACATTTACGGTAATAAATTTACAAAATATCTTTATGGAACATGATTTTTACTTAATATCCTAATGATTTTTGGCATAAAAGAAAAATGTATAAATTTTACCCATACAATGTATTTTTGGCTATTGCTGCAAATATACCCCAGCGACTTAAGACTGGTTTTGGGGTCCAGGGTCACACACACACACACACACACACACACATATATATATATATATATATATTATTATTATTATTATTATTATTATTATTATTATTATTATTATTTATTTATTTTTTTTACATTTTCTCATTCCTATTTCTCCAAAATAATGAGTTGTGAAAAAGTGACCTCTGAGTAATATACTTTTTATTTTATTATGATATAATATATTTTTTTTCTCTGGGTTTTTGACTAATTAACACATGAAATATTCACACTTTAAATAAATAAACTAAAATTGTCATAAGTTTCTGCCAGGACATTACCCATTATTTTTTACTGATATTTCCATTAACCCTAAAACACAATGCAACACATTGCACAATTCAAAATACAGGTAAAACACCTGTAAAAAAATGCATAATGGAAAATCCCTTAATATTAATACAGTAATGTAACTCAAAACCTGGACAAACCAAGTATATGGTCAAATTCAATCTCATTTCTCGTTGCTGAACTTCTTGATCACTGGTTGCGCAACACCTTTTTTTTCTTTTTTTTTTTTCTTTTTCATACTGGTGTTTCTACTTGGTCTTTTGTTTACTTTACCAGCAAGACATACTTGCTCAACTTCACTAGAAACACCATGCATCAGTTAAATTAAGATGGTTATTTGCATGGCTATCCAGCATGGATATTCATGGTGCTCTTAGCTGGTCTAACAAACTATCTTCTTTCTCTGTCCTTCTGCTGTCTTGTGTTTCAGCTCCATCTCAAAATGAAAAGCGTAAAAAAGTAAGAGCTAGAAAAGGTCGCCTACGCTGCCCCCATTTCAGAAACGTCTTGACTGTGCGCTTGTTAGTGCAGTTTGAAGGCGGTTGGGAGGATATAGGACATATTTAGAGCAATTTCTCTGTGCTTGCGTGAAAGGAATAGAAAAGAGTTTTGTGGCACTTTGAAGCTTGATTTCACTTGAGCAGATTTTGACAAGTTTGACTCAACTTTGCTTTATATGTGTGCTAGATATCAGTGCTTTCAGGCAATAAAAACAGTTTCTTGAAGAAAAATATTAAACTTTGCTATCTAACTCATTCCTCACTTTTATGTTAATAAATTACACCTCAATAATGGTATCTCAAATTGTGCGGCATATTATTTTTAGGATTTTCACCTGGCAGATCAGAAAGGACAACTCAGGATTTCTTTGTCGCTAATTTCTTTCTGGTTGGAAGCGTTAGTGTGGTTGGTGGTCTCGTTGACTTCTCCCAGGTGGCCGTCAGACCTTTGTCCAGAATTCAGCACGGGTTAGCGAAAGGTCAGGCAGGTCTGGTGCTGTTTTCACGTGTACCTTCTCTTGTCCCCAGCGTTCACAAGCGGCCATCTGTTTTTCAGCACAGACCTCGGTCACCAGGGTCAGGTCCAGTTACACAAGCCTGCGCGCATGAGTCTGAAACCGAGAGAATCCGAGATTCAGCGTTCAGGTCATGAGAGATCGGGAAAGCTCACGGAACAGATGAATCTTCTGTGGATTGTTGGCCAGGGCTTTTGAATCGGTTGCTTGTTTTGCTTGAATTCCATGTGCTGAAAAGATGCATGTGAAATATAGTTTTCAAATCCATAACTGGAGTGTTTCGGATGTTTTTAGGATTAAAACAACATCCCAGATCAACCTAGCACATTTCAACTCACTGTATGTCGCTCTGGATAAAAGAAAATGTAAATGCATTGCAGTGCACTAAAACCACTGCACTATTTAATTGCTTCAGGATAATCTGTCAGGTTATAAAAAAAAATCTGTTGTTAGCTTAATTTATATATCTGGATTTTATGTTTACCTATGTCTGTTTAAATGTGTAGGATGCTGGCTATTAAAAACCAAATACCACAAACTGCACTGTAGCTTTACGCAGTGCATGCTTGTTCCTTACACTGCATACACACATACTTTAGCCCAACCTGTCTACACACTCTCTCTTTCTCTCTTTCTCTCTCTCTCTCTCTCTCTCTCTCTCTCTCTCTATATCACACAATGGCACAAGGCCACATTCTCCCCAGCATTCTTAGTTTGTGTGGAAAACACTGTTGCCAGGCAACGACTAAAGCAGGGAGACTGTGCCATGCGAGGATGAAGGTAGAGCTATATCTGTGCATATGTGGGTTTGTTCGCTTGCATGAGCAGGTATATGCTGGTGTATATGCTGGCTGCACAGTCAGAGGGAGAAACAGAGGCATTAACCCCGTGTTGAAGTGCGACTGTTTACACAATTGCATCTGAACCCCTTTTTAACTTCCATTATGCAGAGTGAAACAGGTTATTCTCAAATTCAATACTCGTATGGTTGAATAATAACATGACTTGATGTAAAATAGGCGATTCGTTACAAGTCACCTTTTTCAGTGTACACTGATATACTGTACACGGTGAATGAATGAATTTTCAGATGTCTGTATGCAAATGACCTCTCTTTTGATTAGCTAACATTTGTGCATGTGAAATGAGTGACATTTGATTAGGCTGTTTTTAACTGCTTAAAGGGACAGTCCACTCAAAAATTAAACTTCTGTCATGATTTCCAAACCTGTATGAGTTTGATGGCAGCCACTGACTTTTGATTTTTTCCATAATAGGGAAGTCAATGGCTACCGTCAACGGTTTGGTTCTTTAAGCCCTTAATCTCTATTCTTTAAGGCTGAAGAAACACAACACGACTTATTCTGAACAGATTGCAATAAAAATGAAAACAATGTGTTCTAAAATTGGCTCAAAATATTCTCTGACTGAATTGAATCATAGTCTGAAGCTTAAAAAACTGGAGTTAGTGGCCATCGTGCACTATGAAATTTATTGTGAAATCTGTCAACTCCGACTTCTGAAAATCTACAAACTGGCTCTTACTTCAGGCAACTATCACCAGTTCTTCCAGACTGCAAAAATGGGTGTAAAAGTCATGTGGGATATTCCAGCCTTGAGTTTCCGTAAATGTTCTGGCTGAACACGGAAGTTTTGCATTGTGAGCGTTATGTTAGAACATAGAATATATTTCCATGATATATAGGTGCATATCAATAAACTAGAATGTCGTGGAAAAGTTCATTTATTTCAGTAATTCAACTCAAATTGTGAAACTCGTGTATTAAATAAATTCAATGCACACAGACTAAGGTAATTTAAGTCTTTGTTTCTTTTAATTGTGATGATTTTGGTTCACATTTAACAAAAACCTACCAATTCACTATCTCAGCAAATTAGAATATGGTGACATGCCAATCTCAACTCAAAACACCTGCAAAGGTTTCCTGAGCCTTCAAAATGGTCTCTCAGTTTGGTTCACTAGGCTACACAATCATGGGGAAGACTGCTGATCTGACAGTTGTCTTCAAGGAGGGTAAGCCACAAACATTCATTGCCAAAGAAGCTGGCTGTTCACAGAGTGCTGTATCCAAGCATGTTAACAGAAAGTTGAGTGGAAGGAAAAAGTGTGGAAGAAAAAGATGCACAACCAACCGAGAGAACCACAGCCTTATGAGGATTGTCAAGCAAAATTGATTCAAGAGTTTGGGTGAACTTCACAAGGAATGAACTGAGGCTGGGAAGAACTGGACTGTTGCCCAGTGGTCCAAAGTCCTCTTTTCAGATGAGAGCAAGTTTTGTATTTCATTTGGAAACCAAGGTCTTAGAGTCTGGAGGAAGGGTGGAGAAGCTCATAGCCCAAGTTGCTTGAAGTCCAGTGTTAAGTTTCCACAGTCTGTGATGATTTGGGGTGCAATGTCATCTGCTGGTATTGGTCCATTGTGTTTTTTGAAAACCAAAGTCACTGCACCCGTTTACCAAGAAATTTTGGAGCACTTCATGCTTCCTTCTGCTGACCAGCTTTTTAAAGATGCTGATTTGATTTTCCAGCAGGATTTGGCACCTGCCCACACTGCCAAAAGCACCAGAAGTTGGTTAAATGACCGTGGTGTTGGTGTGCTTGACTGGCCAGCAAACTCTCCAGACCTGAACCCTATAGAGAATCTATGGGGTATTGTCAAGAGGAAAATAAGAAACAAGAGACCAAAAAATGCAGATGAGCTGAAGGCCACTGTCAAAGAAACCTGGGCTTCATACCACCTCAGCAGTGCCACAAACTGTTCACCTCCATGCCACGCCGAACTGAGGCAGTAATTAAAGCAAAAGGAGCCCCTACCAAGTATTGAGTACATATACAGTAAATGAACATACTTACCAGAAGGCCAGCAATTCACTAAAAATGTTTTTTTATTGGTCTTATGATGTATTCTAATTTGTTGAGATAGTGAATTGGTGGGGTTTTTTTTAAATGTGAGCCAAAATCATCACAATTAAAAGAACCAAAGACTTAAACTACTTCAGTCTGTGTGCACTGAATTTATTTAATACACGAGCTTCACAATTTGAGTTGAATTACTGAAAGAAATGAACTTTTCTACAACATTCTAATTTATTAAGATGCACCTGTAGATTCCTCTTATTCGCGAGGGGTTGTATTTACCATGTCCTTCACTCTGACTCACTGTTTCTCTCGTCAGCTCGTCCCTCGTTTACCATGTTGCTGCTCGGACTCTTGCCGCTGATGTTGCTACGGGGGTGCGGCTGCCAGGCGGCAGACGTTCCCGAGGATGTGACGGCAGAGTTCTCGGTCAGACTGTACCACCAGCTCCAGATCACGGGGGGAGAGGAGAACATCATCTTCTCGCCCCTGAGCGTGGCTCTGGCTCTGGGCATGGTGGAGCTGGGCGCCCGCGGCTCTTCTTTAGAGGAGATCAGGCAGGCCGTGGGCTACAGTCATTTCAGAGAAGGTACGGTCATCTGTAAAACAGCACGAGGGGTTACCTGTTCTCTTTCATCTTTAACTTTTGAGTCTTTTTCCCAATTGGCCGAAACAGTGACCACCTACCTTTTCCCATTAATTTTCTCCATAGGCATTTAAAAAAACCAACCAGCTTTGAAAGAAATCATAACAGTACAACATTTGATGTTGTAGGAATCATTCTAGGTTTGTCTTGAAAGGTTCATATAAGAAATTCTCATAAAAACACTGCACCCACAAAACGAAATTAATACATGAATATTTTGCATAAAACAAAAATAAAGCCTATTTTAATATATTTTTACATTTATTTTATATTTTAATATAAGCCTTATTTTCATATAAAAATATTTGATTACAATTAAGCTAATTTTCCACACAAATTTTTGGATTCCCAATATTCTTCATATCAGTTAAAGGCAGTACAATAAATGGTTTAAAGTAATATATTTTGTTGGAAATTTAAAGCATTTATTTGTATTCCATTCATGAGATAGTTGAATGTTGTTTAGTCTAAAGGTTATATAAAAGGTTATACAGGCATGATCCCAACAGTCCCAATTGTAGTAATTGTAAGAACAGACTATATCGGTATTTGCATTACAGAAGTATCACTAAAGTAATATTTAATTGAAAAAAAATTTTCATTATAATAATGAAGAATTGACTTTTTTTCTTTTGATTTTGCAGTGAATTTTGTCCCAGACACATACTGTTGATAGGTTTCTTCCACTTCCATGACTGTAATATCGCAGCACATTATACAGAAGTGTTGTCTTGTCTGCACCTGCTTCAGATGAGGAGTTCTCTCTGTTGAGCAACCTGACCCAGGCCCTGTCCACAGATGAAGAGCAGTACGTGGTACGGCTGGCCAACTCCCTCTTTCTGCAGACGGGGGTTCACTTCAACGAGGACTTCCTGCAGCTCATGAAGAAGTACTTCAAAGCAGAGGTGGAGACGGTGGACTTCAGCCAATCAGCAGCTGTGGCTGAACGCATCAACTCTTGGGTGCTAAACCACACGGAAAGTAAGTCATCTATAATCACTGAGGAAAGAATATATTCAAACTGGACGCGTGCTGTTATGTATTTGAAATAGTATCCTTGTTATTTAATAAGACTGGATGAAATGGCTTGACAAACAAAGATTTATTCTTGTATTGATTTCTTTCCTATTGGAATAGACAGTTTGGATGTAGTGAAAAGTTTGTTCTTTTATAAGTGTAAGTAGAGATGGCCTCAAAGCTAATGGAGAGTAGAAGTAAAAAAAAAAAAAATTCTTATTTTGCAAAGTCGTATATACTTTGAATATATACGTTTGGGGTCTGTAAGATATTTTTATTTGTTTTTGAAAAAAGTCTATTTTGTGCTCACCAAGGCTGCATTTATTTGTTTAAAATATACAGTAAAATCAGAATATTTCACATTTAAAATAATGATTTCTGTTTGAATATGTTTTAAAATGAAATTTATTTCTGTGATTCAAAGCTGAATTTTCAGCACCATTACTCCAGTCTTCAGTGTCACGTGATCTTTCAGAAATCATTCTAATATGCTGATTTATTCCTTGATAAACATTTATTATTATCAATGTTGAAAACAGTTGTGCTGCTTCATAGTTTTGTGGAAACTACATTTTTCTTTGATGAATAGAAAGTTCAAAAGAACAGCATGCATTTTAAATAGAAATATGTTATAACGTTATAAATGTATTTACTGTCATTTTTCAGCAATTTAATGCATCTTTGAAGGGTGGTGTGTGTGTGTGTGTGTGTGTGTGTGTGTATATAGCCTTCATGTTTACCTTTTAGGTTAAATTAAATGCCATTTAACCACTGAATATAGTCATAGTTTATAATCCCATTTGGAATGATTTTACTTTCAAGTAAAACCCTCTTCAAAATGAATAGATGGTGTTAAGAGGAATTACTGTTCTCCTTCACTAAAGTCAGAGTAAAGTAGATAATGGCCGATCAGTCATATTCTGCATGATAATGACATTCCCAAGCCATTTCCAGGCAGATCCATTTTCTCACAGTCAGCTTTCGCCTTTGCAGGAGGACTGTCAGATAGCTGCACAAATCCCAGAGCTTTGGAAGAGAGATGATTTTATGCCACTGAAGAGATCATGCTGTCTTTCCTGTTCTGAGAAAGAGAGGATTGTGACGTGCAGCGTTTATTTCAATCTGGGTTTCTGTTGTTGTTGTTGTTGCAGGCAAAATCCAGAACCTGGTGTCTGCGGACGACTTCAGCAGCTCCACCATGATCATGTTAGCGAATGCGGTGTACTTCAGAGGCAGCTGGAAGAACCAGTTCAGACCAGAAAACACCAGAACCTTCTCCTTCACCAAGGACGATGGCAGTGAAGTCCAGACCCTGATGATGTACCAGCAGGGAGATTTCTACTACGGTACGAACGGGCTTGAATAGCTTAAGTGTAGATTCTGTAGTTTTTTGATTATTTGTTTTGTTTTTCGCTTTCCTACAGAATGACTGCAGAGGGTTTAAGCTGACAAGGAAAGCTAGTCAAGACAAAATTTGAAGGCTGACTTAAAAAGTTCTGAAAGTTTAAAATAAATTTCAAAATTTCAAAGGTTATTATATAGGCCTGATCAAAGCTCCCTCTAGCTGTACAAATAATAATTTAAATATTTTATTCTATTCAGCTACGCACAGACACACAACCGTTCAAAAGTTTTGGGTCAGTACATTTTATTATTTTTATTTTTTGAAAGAAATTTGGCAAGGATGCATTAAATTGATCAAAAGTACAAGTGAAGACTATTATAATGTTTTAAAATAATTTTAAAAAATTCTGTTTTTTTTTTTTATTATCAAAGAATTCTGAAAAATGTTTCTTGTGCAGCAAAACAGCATATTAGAGTGATTTCTGAAGGATCATGTGACACTGAAGACTGGAGTAATGATGCTGAAAATTCAGCTTTTCATCACAGGAATAAATTACATTTTAAAATATATTCTAATAGAAAACTGTTATTTTAAATTGTAATAATATTTCACTATATCACTGTTTTGTTTTTGATCAAATAAGTGATTTAGTCTTGGTGAGTAGAAGAGACTTTTTTCACAAACGGTAGTGTATATATATAGTTTCGGCATGGCTCACTGCTGATTGGTCGGGCCGAGTCTTTCAGATCCCGCAGAATAACTGCAGTGCGCTTGTCTCATCCATCTCTCTGACAAAATAGAGAAAGAGAAAGACTGATGAAGGGAAATGTGGAGCAGGGAGACACTGAAGGAGTAAACAGAGCAACAGCACAAATTGAGTGGGAAAATGCAAGAGTAGCGTCTGTGTAAAGTGAGAAGTAAGAGATACAGTACAGAGTCTTCTTCCTCAGAGACACAGAGCTGTCTTCAACATTTGCATCAGTAGCTCTTGAAAATGGAGGGTTACATAAATGGAGGACATTCACAATGGTGGAATACAGAACCTTAACTCATGGCTAAAAACCTATGGCTAAATGTCATAATTAGCTGTTAAGATAAGATTCTTCCATACCAATAGAGTACATCAATTCAGAAAATTCTCCAACTTGGCCAAATGATGTATTAGCACTCCAGGGTTATTCAAGTTAACTTAAAAAATAAATAAATTAAAAAAAAAACCTTGAAATGAAATAAATGTTTAAAATAAAATATAAAAAACTCTAACTAAAAAAGTTGCAATTTTGTTGCAAAAGTTGCTAAAATAACTAAACCTGAAATGAATAAAAACTACATCAACATATCATTTAAAAACAATAAAAATGATAAAAACACAGAACAAAATTACCAGAAACTATAAAAACTAAATCTAATTCAAAATATTAACAACAAATAAAACAGAAGTAGTAAAATTACAGTTACACTAATTCTGTTGTCCATCTCAGGGTTATTGTTATTGGTTATTGGGACTAAAACTAAAACCAGAAAAAAATATTTTGTTACTCAAAAATGTTAACTGAAATAAAATTAAACATTTTAAAAAAAAATTAAATATTTTATTTCAGCTAGTTGCCAAGGCAACATTTCTAATTTTTTCAGTTTAACTTTTTTTATTACTTTTTTTTTTAATTAAAAGAATTAGACTAAATAACCTAAAACTAATACATAAAACTATACAGACACATTTAAATAAATTCAAAATGACAAAAACTCCATCAATTACTAAAACTGTAAAAACGAAAGTTAAAACTGAAAATATACAAATAAATCAAATGCAAGATATTAACAAGAACTTACTGAAGTCTTTTCCATCCTCTGAATACAGTATAAAGTAATCGCTAACCTTCATCCTCAGGAGAGTTCAGCGACGGCACCACCGAGGCGGGTGGAGTGTACCAGGTGCTGGAGATGCTCTATGAAGGTGAAGACATGAGCATGATGATGGTTCTGCCCCGTCAGGAGGTTCCTCTGGCCTCCCTGGAGCCCATCATCAAAGCGCAGCTGCTGGAGGAGTGGGCCAACAACGTCAAGAGGCAGAAGGTGGAGGTCTACCTGCCCAGGTGAGACACACCGTGTTTTCATTTCCTTTATCAACACTTTTGCTTTTAGATTTGATTCATGGAAAACCTGTATACTTGTTGTTTCTGGATCACGCTGACCTGATCATTTGGATATATTTAGGTTCAAGGTGGAACAAAAGATTGATCTGAGAGACACTCTACAGCAGCTGGGCATCAAGAACATCTTCACTAAAGATGCCGATCTGTCAGCCATGACAGCCGAGATGACAGGTAATCGATAAAACACGCACTGACCTGTGGGCACGCTTCGTTATTCTGCACACGCACACACAGATGCTAAGGATGTGATTGACGGCTCAAGGACGGGATGTAACACACTTGTTTTGTTCTGTCAACCAGCCAGCATTGTTCTGGTGATTTTTGCTTGCACAAGCACCACTCACATTTTCCCCAGCAAATCTATCTATTTACATATACTATATAATAATAAAAGATGTTTCTGTGTCACGTGTGGCGAAATGACCATTTCCTGTTTTGTTTTTCTTTGTTTTCAACATTTTTGAAAATATTAACCAAAAGGTATTTAATGTGACTTTAACACCACCTAGACATTTTAAACCCACCAAAAATAGTAATATTATTATTATTTTTTAAAGTACTGAAATAGGTTTAATATTATTCAATTCATTTTAATGTTGAATATTATTATTATTGAACTTTTTTTCTATTTTAGAATTAAATATGCCTATAAAACTATACTCGGCTGTATGTTCATTATACTCTGCTCTGCATCCCTGATTACACCAGCTCATAAATAAATGGAAATAACTTGATAATCATATTCTGTAATCTTCTTCATTTACATTTTCTGCTTGTCTACAGACGGACAGGATCTGTTTATTGGGAAGGCTGTGCAGAAGGCTTACCTGGAGGTGACGGAGGAAGGGGCCGAGGGGGCGGCAGGATCAGGTGACGTTTATCTCTATTTTACTGCCACATTTTACTATAATTACCTTATACATTTAATATTCTCACTCTATCCTCCTCCACACTTCAATCATCTTTTGCATTTCTAATTAAAATTGTCCTTTCAAGCCCTCTTTATCAGTTACTCGGTTTTACCTTTTGTGCTCCTTTACTTTCCTCCCTGTCCTTCTTTTTTTTCTGTCTGTTCTCTAAGCGCTTTTTCTCACTGCAGTAAATTGCTTTGCGAGTCTTGAACATTCACACATACTGAAGCGCCCCCTCCTGTTCAACACGTGTCTTTTTAATTAGGGTTTATGAAAGGTCGACTCAGTCATCAAATAGTGTTGGTTAAATCCTTTTAATATTAGTTTTTAGCTCTGCATGGACCTCAAAAACAAATAAAGAGCTGCAAGATTGTGAAAAGGAAATAAAAAATAACCCAAGCCGATTTCTTAGATGTGTAATCTTTGTATTCATATTATGTTTGTACCATTTTTAGATCAAATTAAATTACTAAATTAGTGTACCTTTTAATCAGCACATGTATTCATCTATTTATATATTCTATATTATTAGTAGTATAGTTATTAATAAAAAATAAGCCTAGTTTCGAAGATCATATAAATGAATACAGAATGCTTTTATGTAGCTGAAATTCTCTTGTTTTCTGTGTTGGGGTGTGGTGAAATTGAAGTTGTTTTTATTTATTTTATATATTTTTGAAACATCAAATTAAAAGAAATTGAACCTAACTGCCAATTAAAAAAAACAACAAAAAACATTTTCAATCTACCAAAAAAATAGCACAATGAATTTTAATTCAAAAATGTAAAACTTTTTTTTATATAAAAGAGCATAAAATGAAAAAGTACATTGACATAATTGTCTTTTTGCATTGCATATCGCACTGAGCGGCTATTGTTTGCCCTTCTACAGGTATGATTGCATTGACGAGGACGCTGGTGCTGTACCCACAGGTCATGGCTGACCACCCCTTCTTCTTCGTAATCAGAAACAGAAAAACAGGTACATGCCATCTTCAAAAACCTATATATACTCTACTGTTCAAACTAGTACGATTAATCGCATCCAAAATAAACGTTTTTGTGTACATAATATATGTATGTGTGCTGTGTATATTTATGTATATATAAATACACACACATGCATGTATATATGTCAGAAAAATATGTTATGTTTATATATTAAATATATTTATTCATAATACAAATTATATGGACATGTATGTGTGTGTATTTATATATATACATAATAAATATACACAGAACACACACATATATTATGCAAATAAATGTTTTTATTTTGTATGTGATTAATCGTTTGACAGCACTAGTTCAAACATTTTGGGGTCAGTAAGATTGTTTTTGAAAGAAGTCTCTTATGCTCACCAAAGCTGCATTTATTTGATCATTATTACAATTATAAAAAATTTAAAAAATTTAAAAAAAAAAAAAAAAGTGTTTTTTTTTTTTTTTTTTATATATATTTTAAAATGTCATTTATTCCTGTAATACAAAGTTGAATTTTTAGTATCATTACTTCAATTTTCAGTGTCACATGATCCTTCAGAAATAATTCTAATATGCTGATTTGCTGCTCAAAAATAATTTCTTATCATAATCAATGTTGAAAACCGTTTAATATTTTTGAGGAAACCTTGATGTATTTTTCCAGGTTCAGAATTACACCATTTATTTAACATCATGAATAAAAATATAAATAAAAGTAAAATAATTCCTTTAAAAAAAATCTAATTTTCCACATTTTAGTAATGTGTGTTATCTTGATATCAGATTTGATGTTAAATAATGGTGTTTATTTTGTTTTCTCACAGGATCCATCCTCTTCATGGGTAGAGTTATGAACCCTGAAGTCATCGAACCCTTCGACAACAACTTTGACATGTAAACGCCCAGCAATCGCAATGTGACACTCAACCAAGTTAACGCTTATTTTCAACATCGTCACGGAAAAGCAAGCTCATTACGTCGCCATGGTTTTCTAAACACACCAGAAAATATTATATAAACGGGATATTTATATGATAAAAGTGATTGTGTTTTGATACTCGTAAGCTTTAACCGCACCAGGAAGTACAGAGCTGTAAATATTTGAAGTCTCTGCAACCACTCCATTCACGTTCGATCCCATCTTATTCCACACCAGCATCATTCGTTCCTGTATTTCTTCTCTTGTATATTTGCTATTGTGTTCTGTAGAAAAAAAACGTTGATATTTATTGCAAGAATGTGAGCACTTCTCTATATGTAGACTCACTTAATGTCTTTTAATTTCTTTTCCCTGTTTTTGGTTTTGTACATGGCTGAAGTACTGCTGACATACTAATATGCCTTATTATATAAATATGAGTTTTTGATTTAATGAAAGGTTGTGAATGTACAGGTAGTGGAGTGCTGTTGCCATGGAGACTCAGGCGAACCGGGGGAGAGTGCATTTGGTATAAGTGATGAAAAAATACCAGCTGTATTCTCTATTTCAGAAATAAAGATGAATGTCTTCAACTTGTCATCTTGTGCTCAATTTTAGAGTTGATGGAAAATATAGCTACAGAAAAAGCCTCTATGCTGTTTACATACTGTCAGCACACGGTTTTGAGGTCCAATAATATAACCTCTGTTAAAAACTATAAATGTGCACCTCAAAGACGAACAATAATTTCTTAATTTACTGATGATAGATGCACTTGATCATAAAATTATTGTTAAAGGAAGTTGTAGGGAAAATGCACACTGTATCAGGTTGATAATATTCATAAAGTGTGTGTTTTGCATGGTAAATGTCAGTCAGATTATATTTGTCCTTTGCCAAAGCATGAGAAGATGCTCAAAGCAGTGTTCAAACACAGCAAAGTGCCTATGATAAGACCAACTTTGTTTCATCTCTACTGAAAGCAGCTTATGTTTTATCAAAATGAGAGATGCTCGCAATGAAATACTTACATAATAACTGTAAATGTGCTGCTGCTGCAGAAGATAAGACTCAAACCATGTTGAAGACCATCCGTTCTTGACAAGTCCAAGCAGTCTGCTGATTAATGATCACTGCCTTGACCTGCTTAATTGAAGCTGGAGCTCTGTTTGCTTCAGTTCTGAAACACAACATTGATCTTAACCTGTGGAGACTCTCAAAGGAATACAGTAAACTTAGGCAAATAAATTAATAAAAACGTTTGTTTGGCCTTTCGTGAATAATATGCTCCTTACGTGATGTGCTCCTTAATTAGTTGCTGTTAATTCTGTTTTTCTAGCAAAATGTAAACAATAAAACAAAAAATGCAATGGATTAATATAAAAACTTTATGTATCTGACAAGCCCCGATATAGGCTAACGTTTCTACACCACTGCCTGAGAAAACAATTGTCAAAACTTTGTACTATACATATATACTTCGATATAATTTATATACTATCTATGTATCTCATATTCTAGTAGCAATATCACTTGAGCAAGTGTGCTTAAGCAGCCTCAGCAGCCTCGCGCCGGGAGTCAACACGAGCAACAGTTTTTTGTTTTTGTTTTTTTTACTTTTTTATTGCAACAGTTCAATAAATAAAAACAAAAGTTAATATTGAGTTACTTACACTTCCAAATTCAGAGTCAACCGTTGCGCCCCACGGCAGAGAACACATCAGTGTGTTTGTCCGAATCATTTGAATTAATGATTCAATGACTCGCTCATAACCCCATTCACTTGTATTATTGTTCTCGAATGAATCAGTGCTGTAAACGAATCGGTTTATTGAATTATTAAATGATTCACTCATAACGAGCGGTCACTTGTCGCCACCGACTGGCGAATTGATGTAACTTGCATTTCCCCACTATTAATGCGAATTAATAAACACATTAAAAATGTTTGTTTGTTTGTTTATTTATTTGACCCTGTGGTGAGACAAATATATTTGTAAAAGTATAATTTTAAGTTGTAAGTTTTGCTTCTGCTGAAAGTGGTTCTTGCTCTTATTTATTTATTTCAGTTATTTAAATGGTCCTGTGGTGTGACATCCATTTTCAAAAGTGCAAATAGTCTCAGTTTGATCTCGCAAAGCCTGAAGTAGCCTACAGTAACTACATGCAAAATATATTGTATACAGCATAAATAAAAGGGGTACAGCTATTTTACAATTTCACTGCTATACTGAATTTTCCAAAAGTCACTGAAGTGCAACCTTAGACACACTGATGCCCTGACTGACCTCCGTGCGCAGATCAGTGAAACCGACGCATGCGCAGAGCCCACACTCACCTGTCGCACTTTAGCACACTATTCATCCAGCATCAATGGGAACCCGCACTATATTCCTTGTAAATAACTCACTTCACTGCGTGTCAAATGCCAAAGGGATCTGTCAGAACCAACGGACATGTCCGAAAGGTAGGAACAGTTTTCAACAATATCTCCTAATATGAAGCACATTTGCAGTTTTATTTCTGAACACAGTCTGGAACCGAAAAGGAGGAACGCGCACTCGTATGGCTTTTAGTTTAGATTTCTCTGCTTGAATAGTCTTTGGAAGACTGCTGATATACTTTTCTGCGTAATTTATGGAAATTACCACTGGGACGTGAAGATCGACCGTTACGGCTAATTTATTCATGGATTAAAAATAAATTATCACGATACTGCCACAGTTATAAAGACATTATATAAACGACTGCCCTGTTACAATTATTACATTAGGCTACTTTGCAAAATAATGTGCATTTACAGGCAGCAGTTTCACATCACATACTACATAACCAAAAGCCATTAACAGAGTTAAGATGTGAGCTGAAATTCTGAAATGTTCTGATATATTGTGCCGGTGTGCTCGGGTGTCGTGGGTGACTTTAATCCGGAGCAGGGTGCAGAGTTCACGGTAATCTACACCAGAACCTCAGCCCAGCGGATGTAAGGACGCGCAGGCTCTCATTACACACAGGCTGTGTCTCAAAACCTGCAGAGCGCCCTTCTTAGGCAGCACACTGTGCATGCAGCATTTTTGAGCGTCATATAATTAACATCTTGAATTTTATGTAATATGTTACACTCTCCTGCTGCCCGAAATGCCTTCTAGATAGTCAGCTCACTAGGGATACAAACAAGGACCTGTCTGTGTTTGTGCAAATGTATTTAAATTTGTTGGTTACACACTCCATTATAAATGAACACTCACTAATAGCTAGAAATATACTGTGTTTGAAATACTTCAGGTTTCAGTGATCTGATCCGTTAAGCATCAGGCCTCTGTAATGTTTGTTAACGGCTCTCTCGCTCTAGTTCCTCTGGAGTGAACACCAGCAGTGAAAGTTTTCCCAAGTCTCACTCGCACTACTCTGAGTTAAGCGACACACACACTCCTTTCTCTGTGGAACTGACTCCAGACTCTGGCATTGTTGCCACTCCAGTAAGTCAATTCATAGTCATTCATGAAGTGTCATGTGTGGTTTGATTGACAGCTCACGTGTCTATACGAACACTGAATGCTGTCATTGTGTTTGTTCCATGCAGTTGCCGTCCAGTCGGTTCAGGTTTGCCTCGTGGCACTGGCTAGAGGAGCATGATGTGCGCGGAGACCAGCTCGCCTGCCCCAGGGTCAGAGAGGGTAAGAGGTCATTCGGGGTCACCCTCCTTTTATATATTTTTTCAGTGTTACCATACATAAAGCAATCACAGAACACACATCAATCGTCAAACAGGGCCTGCCGAAGACGAGCTGTCCGTTAAAAGTGAAGACATATTTCTCAAAGGAGGAAGGAGGAAGAGGAGGGAAGATGAAGGACAGAAATGGGAGGAGAGACTCCAGGAGAACTGGGAGAACTGTGTGGTGAGACATCTACTGTATCTGTTTTATAGTTACTAATACTTTTATTCAGCAAGGATCAAACCGATCAAAAGTGACAGTAAAGGTATCTAAAATCTTACAAAAGAGTTCTATTAAAAATAAATGCCCTTCTTTTTATTCATCAAAAAATCCTAAATAAATGTGTCATGTATATCCACAAAAAATATGAAGCAGCACAATTATTTTCAACATTGATACTAATCGGAAATGTTTCTTGAGCAGCAAATCAGCATATTAGAATGATTTCTGAAGGATCATGTGACACTGAAGACTGGAGTAATGATGCTGAAAATCACAGGAAATATATTCATTTAAATATATTAATATATTCAAAAACGGTTATTTTAAATTGTAATAATATTTCACAATATTCCTGTTTTTATGGTATTTTTTTAACAAATAATTTAAGACTTGGTGTGCATAAAAGAAAAAAATCTTACAGACCCTAAACTATCTAGATATCTGTCTAGCGACCAGCTGGTTATCTTCACATTGCGTTTACGGTTCTGTCTCTGTGACCCCAGGTGCTGAACTTGTCTTATCAGGACTTGGGAGACCCATACCAGCTGGAGAACTTCATCCGCATCCTGAGGAGACTGATCCGGGCGGAGCGTCTGCAGCTGGTGGATAACGCACTGAGAGATCTCAGCTCTGTCAGACTGCCAAGGTACAAAACTAACTTCTAAACTATAACAACTGAAACATGTTCTCATTTGAGTGCACATCATTCTGAACGCTGCTGACACTGTAGTTTAGATGGAGATCTGGTTTGTGGTCTGTGGACCATATAACACAAACTCCCTCTTGATCTTTCCGTGGATGCTGTCCTATTATATTGCATTGGTTGTTTTGCAACAGTATGTGTATGGCTGTGTAAAAATACATGTAGTGCAACTTTACCTGCATGCTGTAATCTCATATGACAAGTTTATTTTACAGTGAGAAGGAAGCTGTTAATTATGTATTAGCATCAAACTCAGCATTTAAAAACAGCCTTAATCACATTATTGTATCTGAATATGAGTCTTACTGGTAGATGGTTCATTGCAATTATGCATTGCAAATTTTCTAATAATTTGAAATTCTGTGAGGTTTTGTGAGAACAAATGTACAATTTTATTTATTTAATTGTCCTTCAGATATTCAAGACACAGTTTCTGCAATGTTGTGCTATGAAAATATGAAAAATATATTTTTGTTAGTAAATTACAGTTGCTGTTTGGACACTAGATAATTAGACATTAATCCAGCTTGCTTTACTGTTTTGTCATCTAGACAACAATACGAGTTCAGTGTATATAAAGTAGAACATTGTGACATATTACAATCACTAGCAAATCTTGATTGAGAATGTGCATTTGTTATAGATGTAAAATCCTGAATCTTCACCGGAACAACTTGACGTCCATTCGTCAGCTGCCAAATGTTCCTGAGATCCAGCACTTGTGCCTGTCTGAAAACAGTATTTCCTCTCTGGGCGAGCTGTCCCTGCTGAGGTGCACGCCGCTCCGATCTCTGACCCTCAGACGCAACCCCTGCCAGTTTCTGGAGGACTACCGCTCACGGTGAGAGGAATAGAGATAAATCATGTTTCTTCAAGTTATACCCTTTTGGAAAAAAAAAGTATGTGTCAGCATGCTTTTAAAAAGAGTACGTATTACAAAAAGAACAAATTTAAGAGCAAACTGAATGTAATCCTTTCAGACATTTGATTGCATGTTATTAACAATTAAAATAAAATGTATTATAATTTACATTTATATTAAATGCAATTCTTTTTTGACCCAAATTAAGTAGGACTTTAAGTGCATCTTTCTATGCAGTTTCTTGTGTTGTGTTGCACTGTTCCAAACCTGTATGAATTTTCTTCTGTTGAACACTAAATAAGATGTAGGTAACCATACTATGGAAGTCAATGGCTACCAATAATTAGTTATCGACAATATAGGAATATATTTTATGTTTCACACAGTAACGTAACAGCTTGAGGGTGAGTGCATGATGACAGAATTTTCATTTTCGGGTGAACTATGTTTTTATGTTTGTAAAGAAACAGACATGTTCTCTGTGTACACTTAAGTGGCCTTTAAGTAGTTTTAAAAAAAAATATATATATATATATACTTTTAAGATTTGTAATGCACTACAAGTGCACATTCAATGTAGTCGAGTGCACTTTTTTCACAAGGGTATATAAAAGAACACCACTGAGCTTTTAATAACTTGCTGTCAAAAGATGACTGATTAAAACTAATCAGCTAATTACAGCTTTTAATTCATCTAAAAAGCCATACAGCGTCTGTCTCCAAAATCACATTATGTCCCAAGTTAATAGCTATGGCAGAAGATAATATCGTAATTTACTAAAAAAGAGCTGACCAAAAATGTACTAGATCTTTCCAAGGGTTCAAAGAGAGCCAAGAGAATAATTTCTAAGTCTGTCTAATCTAACCTTGAGATTCGTTTCCTCTGCAGTGTGTTCTCCTGTTTGCCAAAACTCCAAGTTCTGGATGGCATCCCAAAGCTACCGGAAGATTCCGTGCCTCCCTCTTCTCCGGCAGCGTCCAGATTTTGTACCATTCTCTGATGTTGAAACAGCTGAACCTGAAGCCAAGATCCAGTGTACTGTACTGTCAGAGTGAACTGAAAGCTCCATAAATGCACTCGTATATAGTTGTGTATATACTCATTTGCGCTGTTAAAAATGTATTTATACAACTTATTAAAGCTATTTTTGTACCTTTACTTCACATTTCATGTACTCAAAATAAACCTGCACTGACTTCAGACAGCAGCAGCAGCCAAGATATAAATGAGAAAAGACTATTTATCAAACATTTTAACAGCTACTCACAGAATGGATCATAGCGCATCTGTTCAGGTCACAGTGTGTCTGTTGCGTGTAATTCAGGATATTTGGTTGCTCAATGACCAGCCAACCCTGGGCTTTGTTCGGTTCACACTTTATCCTGAGGACTGTTTTGACAGACAAGTCCGTTCTTGGGTGGTATCGCCTGATGCCCGGCTGACATGGTGTGAAGAAGGAGCACAGAGATTAAATCAGATACGGTCATGTGACACTGTTAGCAGCAGATAACTGATGATGCCACGGCACGTGTTGGCTAAGCGTTTCATGTTCTCATGGACTGAACCACATAGGAACAATAGCAGTGGTTGGGTAGGAAAAATTTGGCCTTGTTTTGTACATCGTGGTGGGACATTCTAAAACGCTTAGCGTGAAAAACGCTTAACGTGGCTTAATGCATTAAAACAGTGTTTTTAAAAGACCAAACTCAGTAAACACATTATTAATAAAACATATGTACAGACAAGCAGCTGAGCCCAGAATGCGAAGGCAATGTGTGTAATTACACGTTAAGGAAAACGCTTAACATGGCTAAATGATTTATTGTGATTTATTAATAATGTTTGAGTTTGGTGTTTTTAAAAACACTGTTTTATTGCAATGAGCCACGATAACCGTTTTCTATGGGAGGAAAACGCTTCATGCGTAATTAAACACGTTGGATTCGTATTATGGGCTCATATCTGCACATAGTATGATTTATTAATAATGTTTATTGAGTTTACTGAGCTGGGGTAGGATGATTCTAAGGGCCCAGCGTTAGAGGGGGCCCCCCGAGGGGGGAAAAGCGATTTCAAATGAGTGGGAATACCACCCACCCGTAAGCTTTTATTTAAGTTTTACCAGTCGCAAATGCTAACACAAATAAACCATGTACAGAAACAGTGCACCATTTGTATCGTCCAGTTCAGAGCCATTGAGAAAACAGTCAAGTCGAGTCGACATTTATAGGCATTAGGCAATGTCTTGGTCATACATACGAGTTAGATATAATAAGAGCACAAAATCATGTGTACATTTTTAAAGTCCACGTGAACCAGAAGTTGCTGCCAACTTTATTTCAGTGTTTACAGACAACAATAAAAGTTTTTTCATGTTTACCTGTTGCAACCACTAGTTTAGTTCGTGAATCTTTTAGATAACTGGCGTTTAAAAGCATACGTACATCATGGAGACATCTTTTACATCTGGAAGACATCATTTTTAGAGTGGTTGCACATCTGTAATACGTCTATAGGATGTTTCATATTAAATATCAAATAGATGTCTTTAAGATGTTTATGATTTAGAATGTATGTTAAACTGACATCTTACAGACGTCTGTCAGATGTTTGTACAGAGCAGATGCTTTCCAGATCAAGCGATCTTTAACAGACATCTTGCAGACGTACGTGTGCCGCATTGAGTGCGACATAAACCTTGACCGACTGCAATACATTAAACCATAAATGCAAAAAAATCAATCTTAAAAAAAAAAAAAAAAAAAAACTCTTGCAAGACTCTTTATAATTCACGCACTGGCTATATAACCACAGCATATGTTTACAGCATAATACACATTCAGTAGCCATTCATGACCCGCCATTGTCCTGTGAAGTTCAGCTCATCCTTTCAGCGGCAATCACTAATTCATATGCGCTTCAGTGTTTTGTTTTAATTTTGGTGTCAATTTCAGCGCTGCTGAAACCCGAGCTGAGGAGACAGGAGAACAGAGAAACGAGAGATCTGACAAAATTATACAGCTTATTAAATCTGTGAAGCGGCTCTGTTTGTCAGCAGCAGAACCCCGCTTCCCTACGGAGAGCATTTTTTGCAGTGTTTCCAAAAGGACTCTTTACAGCTGCCTGAAACAAAATGAACACAGTGCAGATATGCTAGCAGCACTGAACACCAGAAAACCAAAAAGTCTATATATATATAAAATCAATAACAGCAGAGGATACAGAGAGGCAACGGTACACAAAATACAACCAATTTTTGTACTTTTTATGATGAATGGGAGGCAGAAACAGTTTTTGGGATAATCTCAGTTTATGTTGTTGGACTATTACATCTAAAGCTCTCATCGGTCTACAAATCTACACGGTCCCTCTGTGTCACTTACTGCAGCTTCTCATCAGCCTTTCAGAAACAGCAGGATGAAAGCAGTGTTATTTTGCTTTGGGTTTATTTTTACGTTTATGTCAGACGAAGAGATTTTTCCTCTCTGCTCAAGGTCACCAAACATCAAAACATCAGTGCGCCCGCCAGACTTTGTGCATGATTAAAAGAGGAAGAGCATTAAATCCTTCACCCATTTTTATTCCGCTCACATGGCCATTGTCAACAAAACGCCACAAAAATATTTCTCACAACAGTTATATTTAACTTCCTTATACAAAACTTGGGAGAAAAAAAAAACTATACACATATAGATATTTTTTTTAAATATAAAATATTAAAGCTGAACACTTAACAGGAAAGCTTGTTTATTACCAATATTACATCAGCTAATAAATCTAAAAATCCTATGCGTCCCGGAAAAAAAAAATAGTGACAAAAGATTATTTAAAAATAGACAAAATAAATAAAAATGTTCAATATTGTAGTGATTTAGCATACATTCAGAACAAATCATTTTGAGTAAGCTAATCCAGCAATTTTGTTTACCCATCACATATTAAAAATTTACATCTTAATAATGTCTCCTTAATTCTCATTTCAATGTGGCATTAATTTCTCTGCTGTCTGATGTCTCATGTTAAAGTCTAACAGTGACAGTGAGACTTAGAGGACCAGGTCCAGTAACACTTGTACCAGTTTATACTAGAATAGTAGTTGACAGATCAAAAACAAACAAACCAAAACAATGTGTTTCCATAACAGAGACATTCGACAAAGATGACAGGAACTGATTCATCCTGGCAAGATGGGAAACATTTTTTTCTTATAAACTCTATTAGGCACTTTGTGAAAAGCAGATGAATATCAGTATTTAACTGAATGATTTTGGTTCACGTCTAGGCAGCATATAATTCAACTATGGTAAATAAACACATACAGTAACTTTAAAAAAAACTTGAGCATTCGACAGCTACAGTTCTCTGCTTGAATTACATGTAAACATTCATTTAGTTCATCTATTGACCCAAGCATCTTGCCAAACCCATCCTGAATTATTCATCAACAAGATGGATGGATGAATTAACACCATAAAATTGGGCGGGGCCAGGTGAGGATTCGATGCTGATTGGTGACTGCTGCCTGTCCATCAAAATCAGTCTAAACTATTAAAATAAGGCTGTTTCACGTCAAAGATTGAACATATCTTGCATGTGGAGCACAATTTACCAAAAATGGCACTTGGCAAACTTCCAGTGCAAGAGTTTCTGGTGGTTAAAATCTGTGCTTTCAGATTCGTCGTCCAGTCGAAGAAATCAAATGCAAGATATGAAAGCATTTAAATGGAACTTATTCACAAGAAACGATAGACAGACGTACAGTAAAGGCAGACAGCAGGGCGTTTGGTCTGTAAGTGGTTGGGCGTTTTGGTGGATCTCGGTTTCAGAGTCACACAGACCGGAAGTGAAACCGGTTTACTATTCATCAGGACCCAACAGAACCGTTTCCGGCATAATGTTTAAGAATATTGGGTGGGAAACCCAATCCAAACAGCTGGCAGCGACTGGCTGTCCTTCTTTTCAATCACCTCACATTTCTGCCCTGCGAATGGGCGGTTTATCACCATTGCCTTCTTCTTCCTCCTCATCTTCATAGTTCTCCTCATTGGGATGCAGGGCGGGCTGATTATCCTGCTTCACCGCTACATCCTGATCTCTGGCCTCATCCTGGACAGAACCAAACAGAAAATATTCAAATATTGCAAAAAAATAAAGTGATGGGTTTGGACCAACATGAGGGTGAGTACATATTTTATGTTTATAAAATGACATATTTTATGACATATTTTAAATATTGGGTGACCTTTCTATTGAAATGTGCACAGATGTGAATAAACATTCCCTGTATCTAAGAGATGAGGTGAAAATGGAGGATGGACTCATGGCAGTAACTGGACACCGCTGCAATCGATCTGACTCACCCAACTGTGGCGCTGCCACCAGTCTACAGTTACAGCGGCAGCTTGTACAAAAGAATAAGTGAAAACGTACACACGTAAGCAATACATAACTATCTGTGATATATTACAGTGACCGAGACCATGAAATGTTTGAACAGTCTTGGAACAAACAGCTTAACTTTTTTGACAAGAAACAAAATTATTGCGAATTTTTGATACTCTAAAATAAGTTGGTTACAATCTTTAAAAGATAGTTATGTATTTGATGTATTAAATATACATATACATCTTTTAATGTTTTTGAAGTCTCATCAAGGCTGCATTTATTTGCTCAAATAAATTTGAGCATTGAATAAATTAGCATTTATTCCTGACGCAAAGCTGAATTTTCAGTATCATTGCTCAAGTAACGGAGTCACTTGATCCTTCAGAAATCATTCTGATATATGCTGATTTGCTGCTCAAGAGTTTTATTTTTTTCTTATTTTCAGTGTTGAAAATCTTGTGATGCTTAATATTTGTGTGAAAACATATTTATGTGAGGATTTTTTGATTAATCTAAAGTTCAAATTTTGAAACATTGTGAATATCTTTGTCACTTTTGATCAATTTAATGCATCCCTGCAGAAAAAAAAAAAAAAAAAATACAAAAATCTAATTGACCCCAAATTTTTGAATATTAGCATATACAGACTGAATAAATGTACAAAATCCAAAAGGAATTAATATTAAATACAAAAAGTTCCTAACATAAACATTACTGGCAAACTTTCAGACCTTTACTGTCAAAGTGGGACATCTAGTACCCACTGTATATAAAATATTTATCCAGTTAAAAATATATGTAATGTAATCATGCATAATGTATATAATATGTGATGTAATCAACATAACTAGAGCATTACTAGGTTGTTAAGGTGTGTCTTTATAATGCAGTTGCCTTGTAGAAACTTAACAGCACACCTGTACTTAACAAGCCTTAAAATATAAATATTTTGTACCTGTTCTCCATTCTCCTCATTATACGGGTCTCCCTCTTCCTCCCGCACCACCTCACGCTTCTGATTATCTACCAGCTCCTCCTGAGCCTGGAGAGAGAAAGCCATTACAGTTAGAGAACAAATAATAACTCTTATGAGTGCATTTGCATTTGTTATCCGACCTCATCATCTCCATCCTCCTGGTACTGCTCATCCAGAGCATCTTCCTGTTGGTCTGGGTTTCCAGCCATCTGCACAAAAAACACAAAACTCATTTAAGACTTTCTAAGCTGTATAATAAATAATGTCAACAACAGTGAAGTTCTCAAACTAAATCAGTGTATACTCCCAAGGTTTTTTTTGATACACAAAAGCATGGAACGTCACCCACAGACAAATATCAATATTGCTCCAATTGCATATTAAACACAGTCAGTCACTTACCACCAGCTGTTCATCGGCGGGCGGCTGGTGCTGATTCTCTACGGCCAGGTGCATGTCAGGGTGGCCAACAGGTGCTGCCTCTTCCTCCTCCTCTTCCTCATGGGGCTGTTGCTGCTCCGCCTCCTCAAACTCATCCTCCCCCTGGTTGTTGGGGTCGTCCTCCGGATCCACATCTGCTTCTACAGGATGCTGTAAAATTAACGTATTTCTCATCAGTACACACATTCACATACACTGGGTTAAAACAGAAATACGGTTAGTTATATTTAAAAAAAAAAAAAAAAAAACATTTTATCGGTGTTTGTATTAAGGACCTAATCAAACCTAGCCCTATTTTTGAACACTGGTGCATGTATGTGTGTTTACAATAACATAAGGTAACACACCTCATCTTCATGATGAACATGCTCTGCTTCATCTTGCCTCGGCTCCTCATGGTGCACATTCTCCTCTACAAATAACAGAGAAATATAAAAATATAATGCAAAGATATTAAAATTGCACCAAACATTGAAGCCGGCCTTTTTTTTTTTTTTTTTGAGTAAAGGTAGCGCTGCTATGACATCAAAGCACATGAATTGTCACCTTTCTCCTCAGATATCTGTGGCTCTTCTTCTCCCTGGACTATATCAGCATCTATGTTTTCATACTGTGCCTTTTTCCTGATTAATACAAAAAAAACAAAAGAACATATAAAATAAACCATTGCATTGTTTCCTGGCTTTGATACCTGTGAAATGAACTGTAAAAATGCCAGTGAACACACACGACTATTATTCATTAATGCAGAAATGAGCAAAAAACTGTTCCAGTAAGCGTATTTCTGCATTAATGAATAATAGTCGTGTGTGTGTTCAGTAAATAATTACAGATTATCAGACGAAAAGTGGTTTTCAAGCATTAAAACAAAAAAAATTAATAAACAGCTTTAATTTTTTTCGTACATTAGAATGTGTACTGTTTATTTAAATTTTTTATGAGCAAAAAATAAAAATTATCATACATTTCTACCATTATTTACAGAAGACACCCACTAAAATATTATTATAAAATATTAGTGTAACAATAGTTCATCTACTAAAAATGCTGTCGGGCATATTTAGATCAAGAATCATTAGATGTCATTAAAAGACTCTAATTAAAGGACCACAGTTCAGCCCCCCCAAAATTATTAACTGTAATTTTAAATCTTTACCAATCTTTACCATTACCCTTCAAAACATTAGGCTTTACCCATTTGTTAGAAAGACGTTTTTAATTATTTAAAATATAATGAAATTCAGTATGATCATTTTTTCTTTTATATATTTTTGCAAGCACAGGACAGAAGAAATATGTAGTTACATAAATTTCTCTGTTGCATGAATGATGGTTGAACATTATTTCACCCATATTTTGACATTTTATTTTCACGGAAGTTATCTGAAACATTAAAATCTGAAACTTGCATTTAATATACTTTTGTGTGTGTGAAATCACTTCAGTAAATTTGATTTGATGTGGACGTCTCGTCTTTGACCCATTTAACGTATATTATTTAAACAATAAATTGCTGTTGCAACCATTTCAGTGATTGGATGCCCACAACCCATAGACCATGGTAAAATCACTGCAACAAACAATCCCTCATAGCTTTTTTGCTTTATTTAAATATTCATAATAATGTTTTTTAAAATATATTCATAACTGCATAACTTAAGGGAGGGTGTCTGACCGGAGCATTTCTTGCCGGAGTTGTTGCTCTTTGAGATCAGCTTCTCTGTTCTGCTGTTGCTCTCTCTCTCTCTGCAGACGCAGCCTCTCCTCTCTCTCCTTCTGCTGCTCCAGCTGCTGTTTCTGCAGGGCCTCCTGACGCAGGTGCAGCTGTCTGCGCTCCTCCGCCAGCTGTGCAGCCAGACGCTGCTGCTCCTTCTGCTGTTCGTACGCTGACTTCACCCGCTCCACCTGTGCATGCTGCGCATGAGCCTCAGCTGGCGCCACCTGGGGGAAGAACAGAAGAGTGAGGGCCTTACGGGTCAGATTGAGTTGAAGGATAATGCAGGAATCGAGTATTGGTATTGGTAGGTAACGGCTCAGTATTCATAATAATAAGCATAAAAACATATAGCACACAAATATCTCATAAAACAGCATTATATGGCTGCCTACCCTTTGGAACAGCACATTATGATGGCTAAAAATGTTGTCTGGCCAGGCACCTCACTAGGCAACACTACCGTTCAAAAGTTTGGAGTCAGTATTTGTGTGGTTTTTTTTTAAAGAAATTAATACTTTTATTCAGCAAGGGTGCACTAAATTGATCAAAAGTGATAATAAAGGCATTTATGCTACAGAAGATAAAAACAAAAACGTTATCATGATTTCCACAAAAATGTTAAGCAGCATAACGGTTTTCAACATATTTCTAAAAGCAACTGAGCATATTAGAATGATTTCTGAAGGATCATGTGACACTGTAGACTGGAGTAATGATGTTGAAAATTCAGCTTTACAGGAATAAATCGCATCTTAATATATTTTCAGATAGTTAGCAGTTATTTTAAATTATAATAATATTTCAGTGTTACTGTTTTACTGTATTTTTGATTACATAAATGCAGCCTTGGAAAGCAGAAGAGATTTCTTTTTAAAACCCCAAGCTTTTGAACAGTTATGTAGGCATACAATTTTATTGGTAATTTTTACTATGAAGAGCAAAAAAACAAACGTGACTTGAGGATTGTGGGCCAAAAGTGAATATTGTATTAAATTAAATGTTGCATTATATTGAAATCTACTTATATTCTGTACATTTCAGTATAAGAAAATTAAAAAAAAAAAAAATTACAAATGAAAGCTTAATAGAAATATTAAAAAACTAATAATTAATCAAATCTGCTAAAATACAAATCACACAAAATTACAAAAACAATCAAAAATTTAAAAATAAAAATTCATAAAAATAAAAATAAAAGCTAATTTACAATACTAATACGAAAATACCACCTACTGCCAACCAGTGGACTGTTTACTTACTAATTATTGCAAATTATAGGTTATATTTCCAAGTATTTGCTAATGCATTCACACATGTCAGTTAATTGTTTGTTTGTTTCCTATTTTCCCCCCTTTTGAAATTTGAATGAATGAATGATGCATTTGTATAGCACTTTATTGTGTATTGCTGTAGACCAAAAGCGCTTTACAATCATGTGTGGGGGGGGGGGGGGGGGTCTCCTCAACCACCACCAGTGTGCAGCATCCACCTGATGATGCGACGGCAGCCACAGTGCAACAGCGCCAGTGCGCTCACCACACACCAGCTACAGGTGGAGAGGAGAGAGAGTCATAGAGCAAGTCAAGTGGATGGGGATTATTAGGAGGCCATGATTGATAAAGGCTGGAAGGAATATGGCCAGGACACCGGGGTTACACCCCTACTCTTTATGAGAAGTGCCATGGGATTTTTAGTGACCACAGAGAGTCAGGACCTCGGTTTAATGTCTCATCCGAAAGATTTAACGGAATTTAACAGGGTTTTTTTAGACGAAAATGTAGCCAAATCAAAGGTCATTGTGGGCCCTGATTTGGCCATCTGTGCTCTAATGTTTGCTTTCAGAGTTCTGACCTCATGAGCGTGATGTTGCTCCCTCTCCTGCGCGTTTTCATCTGGTTGGTTGGCCTGTGGCTCCTCCTCCTCCACTTCATTATGCGCCACATCAAACTCCTCCTCCAGTTTCTGTGGCTGCCCGGCCTGCTCCATTTCCTCCTCTGCCAGTTCTCTCCTCCTCTCCTCGGCTCCTCCCATTTCTCCATCCTCCTCCCTGTGGTGTGGCTGAGGCTTCTCAACCTCGTTATGTTTACCCGCCTGACGAGATCCACATGAGACAGACCGTTCAAACAAGTGACAAGTGAAAAACCTCAGTTTGGAATGCATGATGGGTAAACAGCTTTAATACCACTGGCTGAGCGTCATGGGGTTGATGGAGCTCTTCTGCGTTCCCGTTCTGGACGGGCTGTGCGTCTACATGCGGCTGAGGCTGAGGCTGTCCTGCACCATGTCTGAGACTGGGCATATTATTGAGCGTTTCCTTCAGCTGTTTATATTCATCCACCTGAACCTGGAACCCATCGAAACCAACCACATTTAGTACAACATCACATATTAGAACGAAGGCCTCATATACACTGGCAAAATGTTTGGAGGTTAACTGAAACAGGCAACAAATGCAGCAAGCTGAAATCAAGAACCTGACACAAGGCAAAAGAGAAAGAGAGATTAAAGCCCATTATCAGTGAAAGACACCAAGAACTGAGAGAAAACCAGAGCAAGCTACAGAAATAATTATTTGAATAAGTCATTGAGAACTTAAAGCGAACTGTATTTAACACTAGAAAACTACATTCCATGGTTTTAAATGTATTAAATTGTTTATTTTTGTGATTAAATATGTGATGCATATTTAATCAATTAATGTTTATATTACGATTTAAAAATGTTTAAAATATTTTTTTAATAAATAATTTGTTCAAAAGCATACTGTTTGACGTTTTAACATTTAAATTAATCATTTAATACATATTTAATCATTTAATATTTATACTTTTTAAAATGAAAGAATGTGTTCAAAAGCCTATTATTTAGAATTTGTTTAATTTAGAAAATACTACAAAAACTAAATGGTTTTAATTTATTTCTTGTATTTATTTATTTAACATTTATAATATATATATATATAATTTTAAATGACAGTGTTCAAAAGCCTGTTATTTAGAAAGCAGCATGTATGTCATTGCAAAAATAGCAGAAAACTACCTGATTTTGATTGATTTCATACACACACACACACACACACATATATATATATATATATAATTTTATTTTCACTGGTTTCAAAATTAGTATTAATTTAATTTAAATATAAAAGTCTGAAAAGATTCAGGCTTGCATACACTAAACATTAAAAAAAGATGCAATGCTACATCTGATGTCACTGACACCAAACTTTCCAAGTTCTTGTGCATCAGACAAACAATCATGACATGCAACGTCTGAATAGATGCAAAAACAAATTAGAGGGAAGAGCTAAACTGGAAGTAAATAACAACTAAAATTTTTAGGCGTGTTATTCGCACAATGCTAATGTATGATGGCAAAACGTCATTCTTTTAACCACACTAATGTTTTCTCACCCTCAATTCTTACCCAAATACCCGCAATCCTAATCTAACCTTTCTTTCACCCAGTTCTCCTTCACTAGGGTACCTGTTTTTTTCTTTTCTAGTTAAATGCCAAGTGTTGGCAGCATATGGAAGGAAAATAACACACTGGATGTGTTGGTTTGAAAGGAGAACAAGTGCAAACACACACACGCTAAACCCACTGCCTCCCAGCATGCTTCCCTATCATCCTGAGAAAGCAGATAGTGACAGTCCTAATTAACGAGCATCTGTACATCTGCTTTCACAAAGCCGGAGAGACAGAGCGAGTAAACAGGAAGTACAGCATGTTTGCTTATCAGAGTCATGCACATTTTAGCATACTAAACCAGGGCAAGAAGTTCTGTAGAAATGAGTGAAAGAAAGAGAGTGTGTGCAAGAGATCACAATGGCCTTGTGGAATGCGACCGGACTTGAAATGCAGGCTTAGGCCTGTTTGACACAGCTCACGCAAGCAGCGCTGCAGTCTAACTGCATCAGCAGGATCAGGTGCTGCTTTCACACTGACAGCATTTTTGCTGCATAATTGATATGCGGTGCTATGCAGAAAATAAAATGATTTCTGGGTTAACACATTAGCTCTGATTCAAAACCAAGAGAGTTGCCTTGCTGCCTACATAGGCAGCATCCTAATTGCCAAAGAACCTCATAGGCAACTGATTTGGGACGAAGCCATACAAATAAAATTTCTCATGCAAATTGCACAGGAAATGCAACTTAATTGTTGCAGCCTACAGTAAATGTCAATAGAGTTTGGTATATGTTGTTAAGTATGAAAATACATAGCACACACAAATATTGTGTAAAGGAATAAATAAATAGTGTAATAGTGTATATAATAGTGTAAACAGTGTAATATAATTTAATTACACTAAACTATTTGGATTTTTTATTTTGGATAGGGACAGAACAAAAATCATTATTCCAGCCATGATTCCACAAAACAAAACAAAAAAAAAATGCTGAAAAATACGTATTGGAGATAAAGAATCTCATATTTATTACACTAATATAATCAGTGCCTTGTAAAGAAAACTACTTTTCTTTAATAAATAAAATAGATAATAAACTAGTCTAATAACTAATAAATTAGTCAACTAAAACCATCAAGAAAATGCATTTTACATAATACTATAAAATAAATAAAGCTAAAACATAAACAAAATAAAAAATAAATGTTAACCGAAAAATAAATAAAAGATTTACATTTTATTCATTTCTCATTTTAATTTAGTTTAACTTGATGTACTAAAATAAATAAAACGGACATAAAAATGAATAAAAAAATGCAATTATATAACCCAAATGAACAAAATTAATAAAACATTAATTAAAATTAAAATAAAAACTGGTATTAATAAAAAAAACACTTCTAAAAACTATAATAGTATCTTAATGATACTAAAATAACAATATAATAAAAGTTTGTTAATTTAAAATTTCATTAAAATGACATGTTTGTACAAAAAAATACAATATTTTACATTTGCTGAGCTTCAATGATAATTAAATTTTACCATACAAAGCGTGTTTTATATATGTGGAATAATGGCAGTGGCAACAAGGTCATTATTAAAATGCAAAACACTGGAAATTATCATGCTGATAAGTAGGTTTAAAGCTCATGTTCACCATATTTTCTGCCAAATTTAGCAAATCATTTTCTTTGTGCAGCAAAAACAGGTTCAGTCCTGAAATGCTACTTTCAGCTATGAATCCGATCCACAGCATTGCATTGCTTACATAGACTACAGGAAACTGCTAATATGGGTTCGGAAATAAATATACACCATCTGCAAGCTGCTTGCACGAGCTGTGTAAAACTGGACTTGTATTTCCCACAGGATGTGCTCTGCACAGCGTTTGATCAGTCAGTAGGATGCATGCACAGCAAACACATACTCCACCTGATTAAAGCACATTTACACACACACACCCACCCTAACCTGGGCCGCAGCTAGCGCACTCTTGTGGTCCTCCAGGGTCAACACAAGCTGGTCATGGGCAGATTTTAAGTTCTTGTGCTGTTGCTACAAGAAGGACCATCACAGGCATCGCTCAGATACAAGCATTCAGGACAACCACACTGAATATTTGTATGGATAGTGTGTATAAATACAACTGAATGATGTGCAAAAAGATGGATCATGGAACCATGGATCATAAATAAATATAAATATAAAACAAATTCTATTCGGGTGAATTTCATGAAAATTGTCAAAAAACATTTGCAGGTCATTTCCCCCAAAAACAAAAATAAAAAAAATATATAGGAGTATGTGTGTTGCACAAAGAAAAAAGTCTTTGAAAAACAGTAATATTTTTTGCAATGTGAAATTATTTTTTTGCAATGTGAATTTATACATTTTTGGTGAATTTTAATGCAGCAATAACAGACATATTTTCATAAGATTCACCCATTCATCTTAATTATAACACACATTTTGTGCTATTCCTCTAAAAAGAGCTGAAGCATTTTATTTTAGAGCTGAAGCATTGTGCTGGTATAAAGCAAAACCCATAGTGCTTTTTGGCATTACCCTGGTGTCCTGAAGCTGCACATAGACTTCCTGATGAGCTTTTCTCAGCTGCTTGTTCTCCTCACGTAGATTATATACATTGTCTGCAGAAGAAAAGAGAAAAGAGAGACAGCTGAAATGACTGCAGCTTGTGAATCCACCATATAGACACCAGTAGATGACAGGTCAAACTAAATTTTCACATTCCTTGCCTGTGCAAAACACACCACCATGATTCTTTTAGGATGCAAGTGTGTTGCTATGTGATTGCTGTGATTGTAAGATGGTGAGAACATAATACCTTTGAGCTTAGAAATCTCAGACTCTTTAGTCTGATGAAGCTGGTCGAGTCTCTGCTTATGTTCATCTAATGCCTTGTTGTGTTCATCGTCTTGTAGTTGATGTCGCTCTTGAAGTTCATAATACTGCTTTTTTAGGTCATCATGCTGGTTCTGATGGTAAACACACACACACAGACACACAACAGTGAATTATCTGTGCTTGCTGTGGGACGAAAAGGCATGCATATTTTACAGTACATCACAAACCATCATTTATGTGTAGATGCATTTTCCCCACTGACCTTCAAAATCTGATGCTGGGAATGCAGAGAATTGAACCTGACGCCAGCATCTTGCTGTAAGCAAACAAATACAAACAAACCTGGTCATTTTTTAAGCACGCAATCAGTGCACATCTAAATGCCATGCCAGAGAGCCACAGGCCGTGATATCCGAGAAACATATGAGTCATTCGCATACAAACAACCAGATGAGTATTTGACTGCAGGGCAAGAGCATGTGCTCTTGAAAAACTTCTCCTGCAGTTTCACAACTCAAGTTTTTACTCTATGAAAACCATCCCTTATGCTGTAGCTCTCAAAACAACATACCTTTTCTTTGTTGAGAGATTGCTGAGACTCTATTTTATACATAAGATAATCTGTGAGGGAAAGGCAAAGGCAAGTGTTACATGTATTAAGTATTGCATGTTATTATTTCATTCCCACTGCAATGACAGTCATGCATTAAACGTTTGGCTTAAGGGTGTCCGAATACTCTAAGGATCTTATTAACTTTGACAGTTGGCATAACATAGCAGCTTTGAGCTGCACCAGTTTATCCATCATGCAAGCTACAGGATGTCATTACACTTCAGAATTTCCTCTTCATCAATTAGTCATGGATGTTGTCATGTATTATAAAAAACAAAACTTGCCATCTTTGGCTTTTTTATGCTCCAGCCGCTCCTTCTGAAGAGACTTCTCCAACCTGGAGCGATGCTCGTACACAACTGAGAGGAAGAAAGAGAGAGAATAAGATTTGGTATTGGTATGCTGACATACAGCTATACTCAAACTTCAGTGTAAAATGCAACTTTTTAGCAACACTGTTCTGTGTTTTACTGTGCTGTAAGGCATTGTAACCAGAGAAGTTGCATCTCTAAATTCATCCTCTCTAATGCAGCGCAGCTATAGCCATCAAAGCACTGCTTATGTAACACTCATTCACCACCTTCCAATGCAATCAAGACAATAGCTGTCAGATTTCTCATCACCAGGTGTAGATAGAAATAACATTTACATGCATCCGACAGTTTTGTGCAATAAAAGGTTATTTAGATATTTTTTTGGTTATCTTTTAGCTACAGTTGGAGTTATTTTTTACCTGCTGGCCTATGTAAAACTGCAAACAACGGTGTTCGCTGTCGTGTCATATTATTTGTCATTTGTTTTGTATAGCACCATGAGTCTCTTGAAACCTTTGTGTTGTGCACCATGTGCTATTTTTTGGACACAATAATGTGTTCTATGTGAACCAGCTGAATTACACCACATAAAGTTCACTTTAGAAAATTTGCCAAATTTAAAAAAATAAAAAAATCCAGAGGCATTTTAACTTTAACTTTTTTAATGCCAGTCTTTAATCCATAATAATGCTTCCTCCAGTAAAAAAAAAGTCCATCTCCTGTTGTCCTCTTACATCAAAATCCCCCTATCCATTTGTTTAGAACTGTTTTTCTTGTAAATGGTGATCTGTGCGTATTTCTCTCCTGATTCAGACAAGATGACTTTTTCATTGAAGAAAACAATATTATGGACAATGATTTGAAGTTAGAAATGCCTTAATGATGGATTTGTTTCTTACAAACATGCAGCTTTTCTCTTCACATGGCATTAATTGATGGACTGAAGTCGTGTGGATTACTGAGTTGTTTATATCAGCTGTTTGGACTCTAATTCTGATGGCACCCATTCACTGCAGTGCACTGTATTGGTGATGTAACGCTAAATTTCGCCAAATCTGTCCTGATGAAGAAACAAACTCATCTTGAATTGGGCTGAGTAAATATTCTGCAAATTTAAATTTTTGGGTGAACTATTCCTTTATTCCTTTTGCAAAAACCAACATCAAAAAAGTGATTTTACTCAGTCTAATGTAGATAGAACAATTACTCAGAATCAATATGACATACGACACAATAATAAAAACATCTGTGTGACATGCAAATAATGTGCTAAAAATAACACAACTAAAAAAAAGAAAATCTAGATACCCCACAACAACCAGAAGCTTTTGCAGAACCACAGTCAGAAAGTAAAGTGAGCTGATCTATTTTTTGAAGACTTTCTCCACTGTGTGATCCACTGACCCGTTGAGGGCCACATTCGACCCTCTTAATTTCTCTCTAATGGCATCAGGATGAAAGGTTGCCCCTGCTGCTCTCAGAGTGCACTGACTTTTTATACATGACATGAGCTATGTGTGTGCACAGCAGCCTTCCTCCAAAATCTGAAATGCCACAGGAAATGAAGCCTGACTGAGCCTTTCCTCCCCATATTTGTGTTTGTCCAGCAGTGTAGGTTGCTTCTCGAACAGTGATGTCATGGTCTGCATCCTTCGACCCCTTGCGTCTGGTCTTGTATCCTCCCATTACAATCATCATTACTTTACTGACATATCAAGTACTGATTATACTGATTAAAGAGGCTGTGCAGTGCTTTATGACTTGAAGGCAGTAATCACAGTTGACTCAAACACAGTCTCAACAGAGGACCTCCTAGAGGTACAATAAAGATAAAATTGTTTGTGTGATGGGAAGCACATATGCTCAGGACATAAAAGACCCGTGAGATTAAAGATCTCACGTCTCAAAGCCCATAAGAAAAATCTATAATACTTTTTTTTTTTTTTAATACAAAATCAGTATTAAAAATTAGTTATAAATAATTATACATAATTTATCTAAATTAACAAAGTCTTTATAGGAGGAAAATAAACAAATAAAAATAAAATGTAAAATTTTATTTAATATTTACATTAGCAAATACAAATAAGTTTCTAGTAATAACTATTGTTCACATATGTAATTGTCATGCCAAATATGAACTATATAAATATAATAATTATAGAACAATTTATTAAAATGATTTATAAATGTATAATTAATTATATAATTATCCTAAAATACAAAAAATCTAAATATCTTAAAGTTAAATAAAAACATAAATCATTTTACAAATATAAATATTTTGTAAAAATATTTATTATTAATCATATTTTTTGATGTCAATACAAATTTCTGAGCTACATAAATAATACATATAAAAATGTATTGTTAATTTATAAAATTTATTTTAAAAGGCTGTTATAAATTATATAAATAATTACATAGTAACTATACAATTTAATTACACAAAATGTAAAAAAAATAATGGATAAAAGGATAAAAGCGTCTGCTAAATGACTAAATGTAAATGTAAACCTTTATTGTTGAGCCCTGAGCATTTAAATTAATTCAATTTTGTTAAAAGTCCATATATGGCAAAGCAACAAAACTATAGTTTACTCTTCAGATGTTTAACATAGATCTGCTTGTGATCTAAAGACAAAGGCCGTTTCTTCATGCCCTTTCAGCAGCAAGCATACTGAGCTTGGACGGGCAGACAAACAGAGAAGCCCATCTCTGTGGGACAATAGAATGAAAGCCTGTGATTTTAGGCACAGGTTGAAACAAGCTGGCTGCCAACAAAATGTTCTGCATAAAAATGAGCATCTTCAGCGGCAGCTGCCTACAGGGAATCATTGCAGTAGCTACACACAAAAAAACCATTTCTAACTTTTTTCTTGATCAGTATCAAAAACACCTCACTGTGTGTGAATTGCAGCAAAGATGAATTTGCAGCAAAATATGATTTGCACGTCAATGCATTTCTTTAAATATGCATCAGTGTCATGCAAAAGATGAAATTTCTGCATTGCCATATGGCATCATTTTAAATGGTTTGAATCCTTAGGTTATCATTTAAAAGTGTGCAACATCCACCCCCCACTCCACTAAACTCTATTCTAAAGTGTCAGCAAATTAACAACTTGTGAATTCATTATTTTAAGTGATTTGAACAGTTTCATTTGGTTACCGACCTAGAGCTTTCTCAACTACTAGACAACAACACCACCCTATGAATACAGGTCTTGAAACTTTCAGAAACGAGAGAGAAATCAGTCAGTATGCAGTATGCACTCAAAAATGTCATCTATCGTGTCATGTGACATTCCATTCTTTTAAGTGATTTACACCTAAAGCGTTTGAAGTCCTCTCTAGAGCTTTAACCACTAAACCACAACACCACAGTCAAAGAGCCACCAGGACGGTCACTCAGGGTAAATAATGTTTCAGAGCTCGCTGGCCAAAAACCTGAAACTTGCCAAAGTTCCAAAATTTATAGAATGTTTCTTGCGCCGTGACGTCATCGCGACGACGTTGTGTTTTACCTTGAAGCTGAGCGGAAAGAGACTCCTGGTGCTGCTGGTATTTCACGGCCATCTCTTCTGTCCTCTTCAGCTGTTTGTGCATCTCATAAGAAAACATCCCACCATAGATCATCCCAAACACCACCGTGACCAGCAGCAGAGACTGGAAAATCTTCTTCTGCTTCCTGGAGCACACGCCGTTGCCCATGTTCCCTCCTCTCCTGGATTCCACAGAAACTTTCCAGGGAATGATTTTCTCTTCACTCTTCAGAATAGAAACAACTCCGTCCTCTCCGAGATTCCTCATGAAACATTATATTCGCGGACAGTTGCTCGTGCGACTTGTGTATCTGAAATGTTTACAAAAGTCTCACGTTTCGCCAAGTTTTCCAAAGACATTCAACAGATTAAAAAAAGTGACGAATACGGTTGTGGTCGGTCCTCGTGCTTAGTCGAAGCTCTGTTAAGTTTTTTACATAATGAAAAGCAGTCTTTTTATGAATTATCTGAAGTTTAGAGCGGCCTAATCGCACCTTTCGTTACGTGTCACCTAGAGCTGCAGCAGATCATCCAGCGATGAAGCTGAAGGAAATCCCGCCCCTTACAAACATTCGGTTGCTGTGATTGGTCAAGGTTCAGGTCAATCAAAAGAGATTCGCTCTGATGGGAGGGGCGTGTGCCTGAGAATGTATCCGATAATGTCCAGAACAGTCGAGGAAATTCGCAATTTGGATCATATATTTTCAAATGCAGATGAAAAACTATTTGTTTTTTAAAACTGTGAAAAAATGGCATTGTTTTGAACACCGTTGAACACCCGTTTTTCTTTTTCTTTTTAAATAAATTATTACCTTTATTCAGCAAGGAGGCATTCATTTGACAGTAAAGACATAACGTTACAGAAGATTATGATTCAAATAAATGCTGTTCTTTAGATTTTTCTATTAATCAAAGAATCACAGCAAAATGCATCAGAGTTTCCACAAACAAATCACTGAAGAAAATAAGGCTTAATCATCACCGGAATAAATTACATTTCGTACCCCTTAATTTTTTTTTTTTTTTTTTTTTTTTTTCAGTTAACAAACCATTCAGTTTTGTTATGTTGCAGCCTAATGTTAAACTGCTTTAAATTACTTTTTTATTTAATTTTTTTTTTTTTTTTTTTTTTTTTTACATAAATCTACACTAGGCTGCACCACAATGACAAAGCACAAAGCAGGTTGCAAATTTATTAAAAATAAATTCCATTGCATAAGTATTCATTCCCTTTACTGGGGCACTTGAAATTTAGCTAAAGAGCACTCATATCGCTTGTAGATGTTACTACACTTCGAGTGGAGTAAACCTGTGGCAAATTCATTTGAATGAGTATGATTTGGAAAGGCACACACGTTTTAATAAAATGTCTAACTCCTGAAAATACATATCAAAGCAAAAACCAAGCCCTGAGATCAAAAGAACTGCCTGTAGAGCTCAGAAACACGATTGCATCAAGCAATCTGCTACATTAAAAGTTCACCGAAGCATGTAGTCTCCATTATGCTTAATGGAATAAGTTTGAAACAACCAGGGCTGTGATTCCCAAAAGCATCGTAAGCATAAGTACATCGTAGACCCATTGAAACCAAGGGAGCTATGATCAACTTAGGCTCACAATGCTTTTGGGAAATGCAACCCAGGACTCTTCCTAGAGCTGGCCTCCTGGTCAAATGGAGCAGTTGATGGAGAAGGGTCTTGGTTAGACTTGTGACCAAGAACCTGATGGTTGTTCTAGTTGAGCTCCATGATCATATATGCAGATGGGAGAAACTTACAAAAGGACAAACATCACTGCAACACTCCACTAATCCAGTCTTTATGGTGGTGTGGCAAGACTCAATCCTCTCCTGAGTGAAAACACGTAAAAACCAACTTGGAATTTGCAACAAAGCACCTAAAGGACTCTCAGACTCTGAGAATCAAGTTTATCTGGTCCGATGAATCTCAATTCCAAGCATCGTGTTTGAAGGAAACCAGCTCTGCTCATCACCTGCAGAGTACCATCCCAAAAATAAAGTGTGCTGGTAGCAGCATCATGCTGTGGGGATGTTTTTCAGCGGCAGGGACCGAGGGACTCGTCAGAGCAGAAGAAAAGCTCAACACAGCAAAATATACAGAGATAGCCTAAATGAAAACCTAATCCAGAGCATTCAGAACCTCAGACTGGGCAGAAGGTTCACCTTCCAACAGGACAATGACCCAACAGGACAATATTTCTGGAGAAACCTGAAAATGTGCATCTGCCCCCATCCAACCTGACAGAGCTTGAGAGGTGAAGAGATGAGGAGAAGAATGGCAGATAATTGCCAAATGCTAATGTGCAAAACTTGTTGCATCATACCCAAAAAGACTTGAGGCTGTAAAAGGTGCTTCAACTAAGTACTGAGTTAAGGGTATGAATACTTATGCAATGTACTTATTCCAGTGTTTTGTGCTTCTTCATTATGGTGGAGTGTAGATTAATGTGGGGGGGGGGCAGTTTAACATAAGGCTGCAACAAAAAACAAAACAAAAATATGAAGGGGTATGAATACTTTTGCAAGGCACTGTATATAATCATATACAAAGATGAAACAATATTCAGTTATTTCTTATTACATTCACACATGTGCACCCCCCCCCCCCCCCCGCACGCACACACACACACACACACACACACACACACACATACTGTATACTGTATCTAAAATTATTATTATTATTATTATTATTATTATTATTATATCATGTGGATAGTAATGATAATGTTTTTTACAGCTCTTTACAACAGGTTTTTGCTCATGTAAATTCATAGAATCTTTCTATTCTAAACCTTTAGTCATATACAGTCACAGAAGACGTTGAAACTGTCTCCAGGAGTGTTATTCACAATGAATAAAACAGTGCTTTGACAGTAGGAGGCAAATTTGCTGGGGATGTTCTGCATTACACAAAACCCTTTTGTTCACTTCAACTGTTTCTTATTAATCAATTCGAAAACAAAAATTACTAGCTAGTTGTTAAATTCTCTCATACTCTTTTCCTCTCACTCTTTCAGTGATAAAAGGTGTCCAAAGCTACTGTTTCTATGAGTAAACAAGTCTATTGGCTCTAATTGGCTCTTTTTTTAGTTCAAAGGCGATTTAACACAATCATTATTGTTACAATATTTTACTTTAGGATAATCAATCAGCGCTGACTCATGAGGTGGAGAGAAGTCAACATTCCCCTTCAATTATATTAACCTCATGTTGCTCATGGGTCTCAAACTGCCCTAAAGAAAAGGCTGATCTAAAAGTGTTTTTAGTAACCTGTATGACTTCTTTCTTCCTTTGATCACAAAAAGAGATCTTGGGGAATGTTAGCGTCTGACTACTTCAGTGTCTGTTTGGAAATATGAATTGCAAGGTGATTAAGACTGTCATCTTTTGTATTCCATGCAAAAAAGAAAGTGTAACAGTTGAGAATGACGTAACATTGAGTAAACAACGGCCTAATTTTCTGTTTTATCAGATGGTAGTGATTTTCTTAATCTGAAATATCATCTGAAAAACCTCTCAAATACCTGGTATCATGTCTGAGGAATATGAATTTCCTCTTGAAAATTCCTCTTGGAATGCAGACTGCAATTGAAAAAAAATACAGATGATATATATAGGCCTATATATATTTTTCAAAGTCAAACATGTTAGACAAAATTGTTCCCATAATAGGAAGTCAATACAGTAAACAGATAAAAATAATCATTGTGTATGTTGCTTTTCAAGGAAACTGATTCCTGTCATTCATCACATGCTTGTCTTTAGCTGGTGGAACAACTCAAACAATAACCTAGAAACAGAAAGTATCCACCCATCTCTCAGTATATGGCATTGCTCACCGTGCGATTCCGTCAGACACGATGGCACACGGAGCGATGCTGCTGCTGCTGATCAGCTTGGCTCTCGCTCTGGGACCAGCCGTAGGTTTCTATGGGGGTTCCATGACGTTCACGCCTGGAAACAGATTTCCAGATGGATCAGTGGAGGTTGAAATTTTGTATTGTATTTGTATTATTTTTAGTTGTTTTACTTGTACTATTTCTGTGTGTTAGTCATACAAAGTATGTAAAATTAAACAATCTAAACTTAGATCATGAATAGTTAATTTCCTGAAGTTTCTCAGCTTGCTGTGGTGCAAAGCAATATTACTTTATTATTATTAATTACTATATTATGTATTTATAATATTATAGTGTTTATTCATATTTTATATTTGTGTTGATTTTTCTTATATTTTTAACATTTTTAAATTTAATAGTAATTTTGTTATGTGCTTTCATTATTTAATTAATTTTATACATTTCTATATAGCTTTAATTTATTTTCAGTTAATTCTTTAACTTAAACTTATTTTAATTAGATGCCAAGTCAACATTTATCATTTTCATTTAAGTTTTTTTTTTTCTTTTTTCATTTGATGTAACAAAAATAAAGCTTTCCTGATAAAAAAAAAAAAAATCATATAAAACATGTAATGTAATTTATGTACATCATGTGACAACTAGCCCCGGTCTCCTCTATGTGTTTTTGGCAGATGCACTTTTACTACAGAGAGTCCAGTAGGGGTCCCTGTGGTTCTCAGGTTGACTGGATCTGTGAGAGTGGATCATGTGGCATCCTCACTAAAACCGAACCTGTGGTGACAGACAGCGCAGCTGAAAAACTGTGGTGCCAATCAGAGGTTCACATGGCCACCAATGTCACTAGTAATGGTCCATTCATTCTGAGGTAATTCTGATGCTGTTTTTATACAAAAGAAGTATTATGCTCTGCCTTAGGTTATTGATAGTCTTACATTGTAATCACAAAATACACAGAATAGGTACAAATAAATAAATACAGTCCCAAAATGCACGTACAAAAATTTTACAGGATTAAGTCATATTAAGTTCTGTAGTTAATGCATAAAGTGAATTATATATTCTCATGTATTTAAACACATAAAAATAAATGATGTATTAACGAAATGCACATGCATTTTATTAAATATCTCTATCAGTTCCTCTGGTTGCTGCTGGGAGGATAATGATCATGGTGTCGGTGGATGGACGCTTCGCACTCATGTTGACACTGGTCGACGATCTGACACTCAGTCTCCAAACAGATCCCCTGTTTCAGCAGCAATTCCAAACTTAAGGTGTGCGCTTTTTAAAATGACATCATGAAAATGTGTTAATGCATATATTTTCCATTTTCATTAACAGACACATCCACTTCCATAAATAAATAATCTTGCTCCATCGTCTTTTTGATAATACTCAGGATTCCTCAGAACTGCTTCCAGAGCATTCATTTGCTGGCACATGATCCAGATGACGATGTTGTGAGATGCAGGTTTAATGATGCCAACTGCACACTTTGCCATCAACATCGAAACATTCATCTTCAAGAGGTAATGTTTTCCAATGCCAAACTTTTCAACTTGAAAAAAAAAATATAAAAAATTCAAACTGAAAGGGCAAATGCTTGAATTAGTTAAAAAAATTATAAAATGTTCAGAAAAATTATGATGCCTGACCCTCACATTTTGAATATATATTTTGGTACATTAAAATGTGCATGGTTTATTCTTTTTTGTAGGAATCGTGCACTTTGCACAGAGAAAATGCTCTGGATGTGGGTGTGCATGTGTTTGAGCTCATGCTGGAGGATTATCCTGTTTCAAACATAACTGTGACTGACAATAGCGGAGTCTCCTCAGTCAGTGACAGCAGTAACCCAACCGCTCTCAGTCAAGTGCCTCTGCAGTTTGCCGTGGAAAGTGAGTGAGGATCACATTATCTGCTATGGGTCAAACAAAGACTCTCCCTCGTGCAATAAAATAACTTAAGAAGCTTGTATATAGCATTTCAGAAGAAATTTGAAAAAAAAAAATGGATTCAAAAGTATAAAAACATTAAGAGCAATATCTTTCAAAAGTTATTTTTACCATACAAAGTCTCACACATGAATTGAATATATTAATTTGGAATATATATTGAAGGTGTCAAATATATAATCAGTTTATAAAAGGTTTGGTTTTTTTAATCCAAAGAAAGAAAAATGGAAGTTAAAAGTGCATGGGAAAGAGTGTAAACTAGACAGATCTGCAGTATAATTCCACTGATATTCTAGACATTGATGACCTCCATAACAAAAATAGACATTCATTTGTGTTTAATCGACCTGAACAACCAGTTTTTATCATTTGAGACAATGCATGTCAGTAAAGGCCAAAACAATGCAAGACATGTCAAAAGAAAAATTGTGGATGAACAGGTTCTGTGGTGAATTGTATTAGAACATGTCATTGAAAGTAGAAGTGAACTTATGCTGCACTTACATTAAATGTTTGGGGTAGTGTATTCAAAGTATTGCCACAGATTACACTCTTAAAAAAAAAAAAAATTCCAAAAGGGGCTTATACAGAAGATGCATGTTTGGGTTCCTCAAAGAACCTTTCAATGAACAGTTCTTAATAGAACAATTTTTTCCCAGGTTTTTCTACTATAAAAACCCTTTTTGTGCACTGAAAAGCTTTCGTGGATGTTAAAGGTTCTTCATGGAGCCACAGATGCCAATAAAATAGCATTTAGTTTTATGAGTGTATGAGATGCTTTTATTTTAGGTCTGTTGTGAATTGTGCCTTTGATTCTGCGTTTGTGCATTTCTGTGTGTTTAAACACGATCTACACCATCTTGCAGTTCTTCCACCGTCTCAGGGTTGTGTACCAGGCGTGAACAAACCAAGTTTCTTGACACCAACGCCTTTGCATGGAGATGTGCATCATGCCGCTGTGGGAGAGGCGCACGAGATCACCCTCCGAGCACAGATCTCGGACAGCAGGTACTAGAATACACACAAAACTAGAATAACAGTATTTCTCTTACATAGCTATTTGTTAAACCAACGTTTCGTAATCTGCAACTTTTTTTGCTTATTGATGGCAGTCATAATAGATTTTAATCAGTTTTTAGGTTCTAAGTGACCTGATTTTGATGAGCAGATGAACTGAACTGAATTCCTTTTTTATCAGTAGATCAAGTTATATAGAAAGAATAACTTGATATGCTCAAACGTTAGTGTTTGCCGAATCAGGTTTTTCATGTGTCTGCCACTTGAGTTACAGTAATGTTATCTGATCTTTCTTTTCCTCCTGTCTGTGTAGCATCTATGACTTCCAGGTCAGTGGCCCCTCTAATATGTCCAAGACCCTGACAATTGGGAGTAATGGGGTTTTGGTGGCAACACTGACCTGGACTCCACAGGAGACGGATCTGTATCGCCGTGTACCTGTGTGTTTCACGGCAGACACGCTTCACAGGTAAAATGGGGTCTGTATTTTAATTGATCACTGATTATTTATATTCTCTGCATAGTTTCTTATGAGTTCTTGTCTTTCTTTTATTTATCAGTCAGTCAGAAATGAGGTGCATCATTGTGGTTGTGGCAAAAGCAAGGATCCTTTCAGGTACGTACAATAGCAGGGACTTTTTTTATGAAATATCTGGATACAGATGCGAAGGCCTAGAAAAGTTGTTCGCGAATGAATGTTTTTCGAAGTGAATGAATCATTTGCGTGTTCGCAATGATTAGTTTAATTCACTCAAGTTTCTTCCTTTTGAAGCACATAACTGTCGAATGTTTGAAGGTTCACATGTTGTGAGAACGTTAAAGTTATAATTTAAATAGCCTGTTCTGTCATAGCCTCATTTGCAGTGCTTTAACGTTCTTTCTAGAGTGCTTTACTTTAGTGTATTTTTTGACACGCATATTTACTGGTCGTCAACATCTCAACGACTCTAAACTGTTTTTAATGAATCGGTTGACTAAATGATTCTATAACTCGCTCAATAAACACAAATAGTTTCACTTATCGCCACCTACTGGCAGAACGATGTAACTTACAGAAAGAGCCACCGAACGTTTCAGAACAAATCTGTTTGGTGAATTACTGCGGATAAATCAAATCCCAACAAACCTCAGTACTCAAGCAAGTTTGCGTTAAATTTATTAAACCTGGTGTGATATTATTCAGGTAGTTAGATAAACGACTGAAATTAAATGCTAATGTTCACTAAAATGCAGTGAGTCAGTCATTGTGCAAATCTTGCGTAGAAGCATTTGCATTCACATAATTGTGTAAAATGTAATGCCTTTATGTTTTTTATGATTTAAATGCAGGTTACATTAAAATAAAATAAAAAACAGCAGTGACTAAATGAATGAATCATATCTTTCAAGGTGAAGCAAAAGTCATCTGTGAAGAAAACAGCATCAGCATTGTTGTCAGTAAAGCCTCCATGGATGGCATTGACCAGAACTGGCTCCAACTGCGAGACCCCACCTGCTCCCTTACCTCCAATGAAACCCACATCCTGGGCTCGATGTCTCTCAACACCTGCGGCACTACCATGGATGTATGCCAACTAATATGTATAATATTTGAGTGTTGCATTGAAGCCCCTTACATTCTCTTTATTTTTCTCTCTTTTTTCTTTGTTTTCAACACCAATCAGGACACTGGAGATTTCATCGTCTTCAAAAACGAAATCAACTCCTTCGAGAACCCGAATGCTGTTATCACCAGACGCAATCAAGTTAAATTCGGCTTCTCCTGCCAGTATCCCAAAATGGCCAGTGTCTCCAACCGCTACGTCAACCATAAATCTGACTACATCTTCACTGAATCCAGCTTCGGCACGTTTGGTTACTCGTTTGAAGTTTTCAGAGACAGCAGTTTCAGCAGTCAGGTAGATCCCAGCCTGTATCCAGTGCAGGTTGAGCTGATGGACCAGATCTACATGGGCATTGAAGCTCATACTGCTCTACCAGAGGTCACGCTCTTCGTTGAGTCCTGCAGAGCCACTCCTGAAGACAATCCATTCAGTGCTGTCTTTTATGACATCATCAAAGATGGGTAAGACTTTATCGTAAACCAGATTTGGACATTTTTAGAAGAAGAGAATAGGATGTTGCCCATTTTATGGTCCTCCAGCCATACGTATGAGCAATAGCATGCGCTAATGATAGAGTAAGGAGGCCTATAATTAGTCCCAGAAGTCTATTCATTGTATTCCAAGCTTATCACTGGTAATGCTTAAAACACTGCAGGAACAGGCTACTGACAAAAAGGTTTCAGGTTCAATCCCTTTTACAAAGTAGGTGGTCTTCTTTAAATACACGTTAAGCCTTCAAGGCTTTGTTGAACCTTACAATGGCTTTTCTCAAACCATTTATCATTACTGTGGCTGCAGGTGTGGTTTAGTAACGTGAAAAACAATTGTGAAGCTAAAGATTGTTGTTTGTATTTGTGCACCTGAAGCCTTTTTCAGTGCTAAACACACTTGTTTACACCGTATTAGTGAAAGAAAACAATTTGTCATTTAATTATAAGATCAAGTTACTCATAGCATTTAATCTGCTGAGAGATCTCAAAATAGCTTCATTAATACTTTTATTCAGCAAGGACGCATTAAATTGCTCAGAAGTTTCACTAGAGACATTCAGAACATTACAAATGATTTCCATTTCAAATAAATGCTATTTTTTAACTTTCTATTCATCAAAAAAATCCTGAAAAAAATGTCTTTTCTACAAAAAGATGAAGCAGCACAACCATTTTCAACATTGATAAATGTTTTTTTTTTTTTTTTTTGAGCAGCCAATCAGCATATTAGAATGATTTCTGAAGGATCGTGTGACACTAAAGACTGGAGTAATGATGCTGAAAATTCAGCTTTGCATCACAGAAATAAATTCGATTTTAAAACATTTTCAAATAGAAAACACTTATTTTAAATTTTAAAAATATTTCACAATATTACTGCTTTTACTATATTTTTGAGCAAATAATTGCAGCCTTGGTGAGCAAAGACTATTCAGTAGTGTGCATGGACTATTCGCAGTTCAATGAGTATATTGTGTTGCATTTTCTTTTTACTTGGAAAACAGTAATGCACAATTCCAAATTTCCTGATATAGGCAATAATGTCATTCAGTTCCTCGATTGTGTTATTTCAGGTGTGTTATGGATGACACAGTCATGGTTTACCCAAGTGCCTCCACAAAGTATGACTTTCAGATCCAAGCCTTTAAGTTCACAGGAGGCTTCGATGAGGTACAACACGTTTGCATAACAATTGTGTTTGTGTTTAGCAGGATCATTTCACTATAATACTCTAAAATCATGTTGACAGGTGTACATCAGCTGCTCCGTGATCCTGTGTGCAAAAGACAGCTTAAACTCCAGATGTGCTCAAGGCTGCCTAGACCAAGCCGCACGCAGACGTAGGCGAGATGTGAGCCAAGAAACTGCCAGGCACTACATCACCCAGGGTCCCTTGCGAGTGGCCAGACAGACTCATAATGCTGGTATATGAATATGGTTTAACAGAATACTTAATTGACAGCACAATCAGTTCATTCTCATTTTTGGCAGAATTATTCATTTAAACAGTGACTGTAATATGATTTCAGTAACACTTTGATTCCATTATTAGCATTAGTTCATGCATTAACTAATATTAACAAACAATAAGTAATATATTTATTGTGGTATTTATTCATCTCTGTTAATGTTTGTTAAAGGAATAGTTCACCTAAACATTTGCTGAAAATTAAATCACGCTCAGGCCATCCAAGATGTGAGTTTGTTTTTTCATCAGAACAGATTTGGAGAAATTTAGCATTCCATCACTTGGATCTACAGTGAATGGGTGCCGTCAGAATGAGAGTCCAAACAGCTGATAAAAGCATCACAATAATCCGCACCACTCCAGTCCATCAGTTAACATCTTGAGAAGCAAAAAGCTTTGTGTTTGTAAGAAACAAATCCACCATTCACCATGTTTTTAACTTCAAACCTTTGCTTCTGGCCAAAATGCAAGTTCATAATCCATAATAAAGTCCCCTGTTGCCCTCTCTATAATGCTAAATTTCTGCAAATCTGTTGCTCTAACATTGTGGATGGCCTGAGGATGAATAAATGTTTAGCTAAATTTCATTTTTGGGTGAACTATTCCTTTAACTAATGTTCATGAATGGAACCTTATCGTGAAGTGCATGTTTTCTATGTCATGATCTTTGATGTCTGTTGCTCTTTCATTTTGTAGCCTCAAATGACGGTGGATTTCTACACTTGAGCACAAGCACCGGGGTCTTTGCAGGACTCTTTGTTGTCTCCATTGCAGTGTTGGTGGGAATACTGGTATATAATGCCAAAAGAACAAGACCTGTTGACCGCATGCATCTACTATCCACTTTCTGAGATCCTTTAGTGACCAGTTTGAGTAGACGCACAAAGAACTATCCTTTCAGACTATGAATTGTAGTTAAAGTCTTTCCAGTTTCTCGTACATGAGCAGTAAATGAACAGTTTTTGAAGTAAATGGTGTAAACGCACAACAATGAGCTTTGGTGTGGCTGGTATTATCCTAATTCTTTCATTATCTTTTTTCTACTTATTTCCTTCTGCACTTCCACACAGCATTCCTCATTGAACATAACACGCTTATCGGGGTGTATAATTATAGAAAACATGAACCTTCGCTTAGTCTTACTGAGAATGAGATGGCGTTCCAGAGCTGATGGAAGAACAAGCATTTATTAATGAATGTTGGTTTTAAAATAAAATGTATATTTAAGTATTTATTGTATTGGTGTGAGGTCATTTGCAAAACAATAAAAAAAGAAAGTGTTTATTCAAGCATTATTGTATGTACTGCTTCACTTTAGTCATTATAAGAAATAGTATTGGTTATTACTATAAAGTATTGGTTTCAGCAGAGAAGCAGCTCACATATAAAACTAAAAGATTCCAATTCAGACAAAGATTCATGATGTTAAAGTGTTTTTTTAGCCACACGCTTTCCCCTCTTGATATAAATCACATGCCAGATGCTTTTAATATTCTTACACAACATTAAAAGATTATATTCCATGGGACTTGATAGCCTGAAAGTACATCGTCTTCATAAATTCAGCCCTGTTATATTCTCACACTGCCTGATGCTTTTATGGAAACAACTTTAACTGAAATTTTATATATATATATATATATATATATATATATATATATATATATATATATATATATATATATATATATATATATATTATAAAATAATATAAAATATTAAAACTATATACATACTGTATTTAGGCACAACTAGACATATAGACAAGAAAATTACTAAAACATTAACTAAAATTAAAATGAAAACAGAAAATATATTTAAAAAAAAAAATATTCCAAAATATTAATAAAAACAATAATAGTATTTAAATTATACTAAAATAAAATAAACCTTTTTTTTAATACAATAAACCACATTTTAATAAAACACATTTATTTTGAATAACAATTATGTATAAAATGCATCCAAAATCAATCAAGTTAACCTACATGATAATGATCAATGATAACCACTCATCTGAAAAATACTGAAACATTTCTAATTAGCCATCGTGACTGTGTTTTTTTATAATGTAGAAGGTTATAAAAGAAAAATCAAAACTGGTTGGGCCAGCATTAATTATTCTTAGCAGCAAACCTGCTTATAAGCTTAGTGCTGAAATGTTCTAATAATAATAAGTAATCTCAAAAATGATCTTGCATTCATGTCACCTACATCAGGTGACTTATGGGAAAGCAAAACTTCCTGATGGTAAAATTGATTTGGGGGGAAGCTGCAGAGCAGGAAGTGCATTCATTATTCTTATAAGTAAGATTTCAGAAAATGTACATGTCCTTAAAATGCATTGAGTTTCACTTTTTTCCTTACAGATCCACTTTATCTCAGCAGATTAGAGAACACAATTTTAAATGTCAGATAAAGTCATATTCACGGTAAATTATTTACTGCAATATGCAGAATTACACAGGCATTATAATGATCTGCTAGTGAAAGTAGAAGGGAAACATAAGAAAAGTCAATTAAATAGATTCTAATGGTGCTGTGAAATATTTTTAAATATAATAATTCTAAAATACTTTTTTGTGTCATTTATTATTAAACTTTCATTGACCGTCTACTCATTCCAGTCCAAATTGTTTTTCCATTTATTTTATTATGGATTCAGTTGACATTTTACTGATATACTGTTATTAGATAATACACAGCGAGACATTGCAATGATATATTTACAAATAAATGCATTTGATAAAAACAATTTATCTAAAGGGCAACATCATTTATCTTTAGTCAGAGGTTTTGAGATGATTATATGTAATTAAACCAGTGCACTTATGAAATACTGAAAATGTACACAGTCAAGAAAGGGCTTTAATTAGCAACCAATTACACTACATACCCATCAGTCATCATTTACAAACTGAAGATTTACATTTTAGATGAGCACATGGTATGAAACGCATGGTTTCCACGTTTTATGGAGACTTTCCATGGCAGTATTGGTTTTTACACTGTTCAAACTGTATTTTCAATTCACTTACTCTAACACTACTCCTCACACAAAACTTTCTGCATTTTTAGATTAAAAAAACAACAACAAAAAAACTCATTTAGAATAATTTAAAAGCTATTTTCTCCATAAGGTCAAAAATGTCTGGTATTATTATCTTTGTGGGGACATTTGATCCCCATAATGTACAGAATACCAGGTACACACACACAAAACTGTTTTTTTAATACATATAAAAACATCACACAGTTTCATGTTTCAGTGGTTCATTTGATGTGGCTAGAAGAGAGGTGTGATTTATTGTCATTCACCTGCCATTGTCTGAAAACAATTTAGGATATCAAAAGTGTTTTGAGAGAAGTGTGAGCACATGATTGAGTATCATCTAAAATGAAAAGGAAAAGAAAAAACAGCAGAACAAACTCATGAATGAGAAGTGACCTGGCATGAACCCTTAGGCATTTAATTAAGCGTGGCATGAGCAATAAATAGATTGCATGCACAATGATTACATGTAAACTAGTCTTATTTTTGTATCATTGAGATACTATTATAGTTTTTGCTGTACTTTGGATCAAATAAATGCAGGCTTGGTGAGCAGAAGAGACTTCTTTAAAAACATTAAAATTCTCACTGTTCAAAAACTTTACACTGGTAGTGTGTGTGTATGTACAGTATGCATGTATGTATGTATAGGCCTATGTATATAATTTTATTTCAGTTCATGCTTATTTTCTTTCATGTAACAAAATTAATTTCAGTTAACTATAATAACCCTATACTGTTGTCAGACTGTGTCTCAGTGTCTTGTGTTTCCCCTCCTCTTTGTGACCTTATTTGGAGTTCCTGTCCTTGTCCTAGTTTATGTCATCATTAGTTAATTTGTCCCCAGCCCTGTGTTGTTAATTATCTCGTCTCCCTTGTATTCTTAAGCCCTGTGTTTCCTAGTCTGAGTGTTCGGTCTTGTTGCGTCATATGTCGAATGTCTATGTTGTCATTGTATATATCAATATGGTTATTGTAAATAAAGTCTTTCGTCCCAAAGTTCCTATGCCTCCGCGTTTCCCTAGCGTCAACAACGTGACAGAAGGCCGAACCAAAACCGAAACAGAAATGGAAGTTGCCGCTCCCATCCTTGCCCTTGCCCGTCTGGATCTCCCCTTCTACGAGTTTGCGGGGGAGTTCTGTAAAATTGGCCGCTGGAGCCGCGTTTGACAATGCGGCAATCCTCCACCTGTTCCGGCTCGGGGTCTCCTACCACCGCCCCGTGGACCTCCCAGACACCACAGGATTGTGCTGGAGGGAAGGGGTCTACCGGTGTCTGGGAAGTGTCCGGTCTCGAGTCGGAACCAATCCACCGCCCGTGGCTCTCCCTCACATGCCGCTGTCCGCGGCCCGTCCAAGCCCGTTGTCAGAGAGAATGTCAAGCCCGCCATCAGAGAGTATGGCAACCCCACCGCCAGAGAGTATGGCAAGCCCGCCATCAGAGAGTATGGCAACCCCACCGCCAGAGAGTATGGCAAGCCCGCCGTCAGTGGGTATGGCAAGCCTGCCAGTGCCTGCCCCTCGCAAGTGCCCGCCAGTGCCTGCCCCTCCCAAGTGGTCCCCGCTGGTCCCGTCCAGCCCTCCTGCATCTCCGCTGGTCCAGTCCAGCCCTCCTGCATCTCCGCTGGTCCCGTCCAGCCCTCCTGCGTCTCCGCTGGTCCCGTCCAGCTCCGCGCTTCCAGAGTGCCCCCAGGAACCCATTATCCCTGATTGCCTGCCTAGATCCACCTCTAATTTCCCCAAGAAAATGTTTTGGGGGGTAGTAAGGTTCCTGCCATAGAGGCCGAGGCGGGGACCGAGGCTGAGGTCTCGGAGGCAGACCCGCCATGGCCTCCCGAGTCCCCGGATCCGCCCTGGAGGCCGTCCCTCCCAGTACTCTGCCCCTTGAGGCCTACAGAGCGCCCACCCCCCCTCCCCGTTGGATGTTGTACGGCGCGAGATGCGCCTTTTGGGAGGGGGGTAGTGTCAGACTGTGTCTCAGCGTCTTGTGTTCCCCTCCCTTTGTGACCTTATTTGGAGTTCCTGTCCTTGTCCCAGGTTATGTCATCATTAGTTCATTCATCCCCAGCCCTGTGTTGTTAATTATCTCGTCTCCCTTGTATTCTTAAGCCAACCTGATCTCACAGAATTCCGTGTAATGACCACGGACTTAATTAACCCCGAATCTGTGGTGGCATCACGGAATCGCCGAAAATTCCGTGATGGGCTCACAGAAGGCATCAGCCGTGGTCCATGCACGGATTCACTGGATCAACACCAGCGCTGCATCGGACCACGTAAAAAGAGTGACTTCCGATGCAGTTATATTTTGTATATAAATTTATACTTTCACTGGAGTACCTGACCCCACCCCTACCCTAAACCTACCCAGTTCTGAACAATAATGATGACGATAAATTTCCCAGTATGGCGTCGGCATATTGATGCTAAGCGTTTCCTATTTAAAGTGTTGATCTAGTGGATCTGTGTGTAGAGCACGGCTGATGCCTGTCACTGACTTACATTGGTATCACTTCTGTGAGCCCATCACAGAATTTTCGGCGATTCCGTGATGCCACCACAGATTCGGGGGTTAATTAAATCCGTGGTCATTACACGGAATTCTGTGAGATCAGGTTCTGTGAGATCATGTTGTCTTAAGCCCTGTGTTTCCTAGTCTGAGTGTTCGGTCTTGTTTCGTCATATGTTGAATGTCTATGTTGTCATTGTGTATATCAATATGGTTATTGTAAATAAAGTCTTTCGTCCCGAAGTTCCTACGTCTCCGCGTTTCCCTAGCGTCAACAACGTGACAACTGTGCACTACAATTACTGGCTAAGTAACAATATGTCTAAGTTTGCTTAGTAAGAAAAACTATAAACATTTAAAAATGTGCAAACAATTCATTTTTGGGTTAACTACCCTACATTTATTTCATGCTAAGTATACTACAAATACATTTGTATATTTATGTACTCAATAAAATGTCCTGCAATTGTACTTTTAGTATACTAAACTGGTATACTTAAAGTCTGCTGAATTGGAACAACTAATTTTGTACTTAATGCACTTTAATTATGCGGAAGTAGTGCTGAAGTACAATTAAAGATATACTTAGTATATTTCATTGTGCTAAAGTGGAACTATTGCAAGTATACTTCAGGTACACTTTAAATATTTTGCATTTAAAGTCTTATATTATTTTAAAAAATCATACAATCCTCATCAAAAGTGACATTAAAACATATCTTAGACTTAATATTAAGAAAAGTGCATTGTTCACAAGTAATATGCCAAGTAAAGTTTAAATATGATGTTTCATATCTGTAAGTCTTCTGTAAGTTATCTGTCAGTAAAAATGCTAATAGATTTGAACTATACTTAGCATGAAATAAATGTATTTTAAATATATTACTTTTTTTTACTAAGGTATACTGTTAAACAAATATTATATTTTGATCAATATATTTTTCTCTTTGATATTGCTTTTATCTGATTTCAGATACTTACACTGAACCAAACTCCACCACTGCTTCCAAACCATGTTTTACATATAGATTTTCATATATTTTTAAAAGCACAATACTCCTTTTTAATCGTAACAACTGGTTTTCTTAATAGAAAAACTTTAATTTAATTTAATTTAAGATCTGAACATGTTTTATTCACCCTCATGTAAAGCTCATGATTGACATAAGCGGCCGGTGCAAATTCCACAAAGATGAGCTGATGATTAAAAGGAAGTTCAGCACTTACTGGCTGAATGGAAATTCATTTGCTCGGCTAGCTCAACTGGTTCATTTTCTTTACTTTTCAGGGTGTCATATGTAAACCTTACCAGTAGGAACAGAAATAAAAACCATTTCAAAGACAATGCCACCTTGGGGGAAAAAAACAAATGAGTCAGCTGTGAGTTTGTGGTTGCATCCCTTTGCATATGCAATTAAAATGATTGTGCAAATAATTTAAAAAAATAAAATGCGATTATTCATTCTAAGATATGTAAGTCCAATAATATGTTTGCATATGGTATATTAAAATAAATATATTTCAGTTTGAACCAAAATATTGTGGTCACAGTACTGTGTGTCCAACCTCAAATATGTGAAACAAAAAAAAATGTAAATGCCAATCATTCTTTATCAGTATTTTCATTTTCTGGAAATAAGGCCAGATTATAGACTGTGATTTCCTCCATCAGATACAATAAAACAGAAACATGTTCCCAGATGCAGAAGACTTCTGATCAGCATGTCTCTCACCTCTCTGCTCCTGGCCGAGCTTCTGCTGGTCACCACGGTAACAGCTTCACACTTCTATGGAGGCTCAATGACATTCAACCCAAGAAGGAATCATGATGGATCGTACAAGGTGAGAACTCCTGAATTTTAACTGTATCAATAGCAGCCATAGTCCTTGTTAGGTGAATTATAATAAACTGTAAAACAAATTTTTAGATTTACTTGCATTTTACATTTATGCATTTGCCTAAAATAAATGCATGTTAAAATTTACTTCAGTAGTTATGCCATTTCATTTTTGAAAGTTAGATTCATTTAACAACCAAGTTACTATTGTAAGCTTTGTAAGCTTGTTAAAAGTTGAATTAAACACTTTAAGAAATTAGATACATGTACCACACCTTTGTGTTGCAACAAATTCTGTGACTCAGTGCGCTTTGCAGCAGTTTTCCTTGATTATTGTATGCTGATTTAACATCGTATTTTAAATTTTTATATTCAAAAAACATACATTTTGAAGTTTGGCTACACGTATGGTTGATAAACGTTAATTTCTACTAAAGCCATTTGTAAACCTCTCTCAAGTACTAGCTATTTGGATTAATAAACAAAACTGAAGAAACTTCACTTTAATGAACACTAATCACCATAATGGTGACATAAGAAGTGTTCAAACAAAACACCTCTTTATACACTTGTATTAATCCTCAAATGTCACCATGAATTAACCAAACACAAATGATTATTACATGTACATTATTCAAGTGCTAAGGATAAGGTATTATTTCCCCCATGACAATGTTTCAGTGATCCAATTCTGCAGCTTGCTAAATTTCATGTTATCAATAAATAAAAACATAGCAATTGCATGTATAACATCCTAAAGTAAATATTACTTAGGGTAGATACGTAAAAATAAATAAATAAGAGCACTTAGCGTGTCAGTTCCATCTTCATTTACCAGGTCTCACTATTTAAAATGGATTTACAATTCAGATTTTTTTTAAAACAGAATAGCAGGGTCAGAAATGAACGCTACCATTAAGGAGAAATATTTGCCCCCTGAAATTGATTCAAGTGCCATTTTTTTCCCTCATGAGGGCATTGTTTTTATGTCAAATACTCAATGGCATAGTTCATTCAAAAATGAAAATTTGCAGTTAATTTACTCACCCTCAGGCCATCCAAAATGTAGGTGACTTTTTACTTCAGTGGAACAGTAAAGAAGATTTATTACTGAAATTCTGGTCCTTGGTGATTCGTAAAATGCAAGTCGGTAGCTGCCCAATTCTGAGAATGAAAAAAAACATATCAAGGAACAAAAAATTGATACTCATGGCTCCTGACAATATATGCACTTTTGCAAAAACTCCCGTAATAATCACTGAAGCTGTCTACACTGCAAAATAGTTCTCTTACTTGCATCTTTTCTGCACTTTGTTGTTTAAGATGAGAGAATTTGTGAGAATTCCATCAGTGAGCACGAGAAATCCGGTGATCTCTGCAGTGACAAATCAAAAATGCCTCTGATTAGACACTGCATTCATAAGCTTAACAGAGATGTGTGTGATTGGTTATAATGCTCAACACTGAAAAAAAAAAAACGTGCCTAAAAAGAAAGCGGATGCAACTAAAACAAATCTACTGCAAATTGCAATGCCACAATCAACACTTTTCATTCATTTCGCATTCCACTTGAATCATGACAGCTGTAATAATAAAGCCCTCATTATTTCTAACGCTGCAGTGTAGTGTTTTATAGTACAGAGTCGTTTGCACTTCTTAGAAGCTAATTTTGACAGCCACCTCATAAGTTTAGAAACTTACTTAAGTCAAACTATAATTAAAACATTTAAGGTTGAGCTTCGCTTCAAGACAACCTACCATTTCTGTTATGGATATGATTACTGGCAATGCAGCTCTGGACACTGTGGAAATGATGTCAGTACTGTGATTGGTAAAGTAGATTTGAGTCCCAATGCTGGCAATTGGTGTCAGTCTGAGGGAGTGGTAACAAAGATGGTTTCCACCAACAGCCCATTCCAGCTCCTGTAAGTAAATATATTTTCAAGAACACAATCATTCACTAAAAAAGATCTAAACAAAATGTAAATATGAAATGTCCATGTTTCAACAGCAAAAGTGGTTGTTGCTGGATCTACAACACAGTCACAAATTCTGGAGACTGGAGTCTTCTCACTTACATTGACCTCGGTGTGAGATCAGATACCTCAGAGCCTAACCGATCGCCTATATCCACCACCCTACCATTTGTCAGGTAAATCAGCTGTTTAACAGAATTAATGGAAGCTTATAGTGTCTATTCATCTATTTTTCATGATAAAGTCGTGCAGTTCTTCACTACATTAATGTTGCCGTACTGTTTTGTGTTGCAGAGTTCCTCAGAACTGTCCCAGGAGGTACAATCTTTTAGCCTTTGATCCTGATGGTGACCATGTCACATGCAGATTTGGACTCAGACAAAACCAGGAGTGTGGAATCTGCAACCAACCTGCTGGTTTTACATTGAATCAGGTGAAAAAAATATTAAGATATGTGAATGATTAAACCAGGGACATAAAATTCATTCCAGATGGGAGGAGGGCAGTATGGTCAGTGTAAGAACTATATGCATGTATAGACATACATATATGCAGTAAACTATCATATCCTTTGAAAAACATAATTTAGATAAAACACTGCAAGTATATTAACAGTTTTGAGCAACTATTTCAACTCTTGATAGCTTGACTTGTTGTCTTATGTCTGGGTTTACACATGTACATATTTGCCCAATGAACTACACACAAATGTTTTACTTAAGTATTTCTTTTTTCATTCACACTTTTTTATTTTCTTCAAAATGTAGCATAACTGTTCTCTGTCATATTCACACACATCGGTCCGTGGAGTTTATTCTTTTGAACTGGTGCTAGAGGATTTCCCCATTCGCAAGATTACTCTGTCGTACACTAACCAACCCTCAAAGGAAAAGTTTCCAAACAGTTCCAAACAGACAACCACCACGACACCAACAACCACAACACCTGAGACAACCACAACACCACCTGAGACAACCACAAAAACACCTGAGACAACCACAACACCTGAGACAACCACAACACCACCTGAGACAACCACCACGACACCTGAGACAACCACAACACCACCTGAGACAACCACAAAAACACCTGAGACAACCACAACACCTGAGACAACCACAACACCACCTGAGACAACCACCACGACACCTGAGACAACCACAACACCACCTGAGACAACCACAAAAACACCTGAGACAACCACAACACCTGAGACAACCACAACACCACCTGAGACAACCACCACGACACCTGAGACAACCACAACACCACCTGAGACAACAACTACGACACCAACAACCACAACACCTGAGACAACCACAACACCACCTGAGACAACCACAACAACACCTGAGACAACCACAACACCACCTGAGACAACCACAACAACACCTCAGATAACAACTACTACAACAACAACCACACCTGAGACAACCACAACACCACCTGAGACAACCACCACAACACCTGAGACAACCACCACAACACCTGAGACAACCACAACAACACCTGAGACAACCAAAACAACACCTGAGACAACAACTACTACACCAACAACCACAACACCTGAGACAACCACAACACCACCTGAGACAACCACAAAAACACCTGAGACAACCACAACACCTGAGACAACCACAACACCACCTGAGACAACCACCACGACACCTGAGACAACCACAACACCACCTGAGACAACAACTACGACACCAACAACCACAACACCTGAGACAACCACAACACCACCTGAGACAACCACAACAACACCTGAGACAACCACAACACCACCTGAGACAACCACAACAACACCTCAGATAACAACTACTACAACAACAACCACACCTGAGACAACCACAACACCACCTGAGACAACCACCACAACACCTGAGACAACCACCACAACACCTGAGACAACCACAACAACACCTGAGACAACCAAAACAACACCTGAGACAACAACTACTACACCAACAACCACAACACCTGAGACAACCACAACACCACCTGAGACAACCACAAAAACACCTGAGACAACCACAACACCTGAGACAACCACAACACCACCTGAGACAACCACCACGACACCTGAGACAACCACAACACCACCTGAGACAACAACTACGACACCAACAACCACAACACCTGAGACAACCACAACACCACCTGAGACAACCACCACAACACCTGTCACAACCACCACACCACCTGAGACAACCACAACAACACCTGAGACAACCACAACACCACCTGAGACAACAACTACTTCACCAACAATCACAACACCTGTGACAACCACCACACCACCTGAGACAACCACAAAAACACCTGACAACCACAACACCTGAGACAACCACAACACCACCTGAGACAACCACCACGACACCTGAGACAACAACTACTACACCGACAACCACGACACCTGTGACAACCACCACACCACCTGAGACAACCACAACAACACCTGAGACAACCACAACACCTGAGACAACCACAACACCACCTGAGACAACCACAACACCACCTGAGACAACCACCACGACACCTGAGACAACAACTACTATCCGGCAGATATAAAGCTATGACAGTTAGAGCAGTAGAATAGTATGTTACTCCAAATTCAGCCATTGTCTGTGGGGAAAATAAAAAATGCACCTGGTTGTATTGGCGTGCAGTGCTCTGTAGCGCCAACCAGAGGGCAGGAGTTCAAAGAGGTCGTGGTGTCTTTGATGGTTATTCCCTAATATAGACGTTCACACTAGCAGTCTATTGTAGCCTACTCTTGTTCAAATTAGTAGCTGCTCAAAAAATAAAACGGAGGGTTATAGAGGTACACAGGACAAACTCTATGATGGCTAGTTATTGTACAATTGTGAAGACGTTTGGAACATGGTTTGAGCTACTGGAGTTTCTCAATGCTTTTGTTTTGTTATTGTGTTTTTGTCATCTAGAATCATTGATGTCATCATTAGTGGACCTCTGAACAGCACAAAGTACGAAACCACCACTGGGGAATATGTGATTAACTGGACACCAACTGCAGAAAACTATGGCCAACATTTTCCATTTTGCTTTATCGCAGAAGGACAATATGGGTATATTTTACTAAGTGAATGTTCTTTTTAATTTTTTTTACCACTTTAAAATCACATTATGATTGTTGATAAAAACCTTTCTATTTTAAGATCTAATATTTACCACTCTGAGATGAGGTGCGTTGTTGCAAAGGTGAATGCTAAAGGTGGGTAAATCAGTTCATTTAATTCCATTTTATGATAATGCAGACTCAAATGATAATGGCAATAATGGCATTCATGAGCTTTTAATGAATTAACATTGGTAAATGAACAATGACGTCAAATTGGTTATTTAAAAAGTGGGTGGAGTATTTGTATTGTTTAACACTGAGGAAGGCCTTTGAGCCGAAACGTTTGTGTCCTTGGTGTGTAGTATAAAACGAAAAGAAAAGACTGTTTCATGTGAGTGCGGATCATGGTTTTGTATAATTGATGAGTGAAATGAAATCAATTAAATTATGAAAGAAAAATGCCATTAACTTATTTATATGAAATAAAAATTGACATATTGTGGCCTTTAGTCCATGTCTATTATCTTTAAAATTGTCAATATGCTAGTGTGCACCTAAACGTTGACAAAATTAACCTTTAGCAAATGTACACATTTAAAATGTACAATATTTACCTTCTGGGAACCAGACCACAAGTTTTAATAACTCATCTTGCACAAGACATTTGTCTTCTCCCATCTGAAGGTGTTCAAATGTCCTGCTCAGAAGGAATATGTACATTTGTATAGCTATGATTAATAATGTTATTTCCAGGACCTGAGGCAAATGTAACCTGCACTCAAAACTCAATGTCAGTGACAATTAAGAGATCCTCCATCAAAAACCTCCATGGTGACCACTTGACCAGACTGATAAATCCGTCTTGTCGGGTTTACACTAACAGCACCCACCTGTTCACCAGCACACTTCTAAACGACTGTGGCACTCGGATTGAGGTGAGCAGTTTTATAATCAACATTTACAATCAGATCTTGTGAATTCCAGAGCTACACTATTTCACAACATCTGTTTCTTTGCAGGAGAACAATAATGAACTCATCTTCAAGAATAAAATCATTACATTCGATGATCCCAGGGACATTATAACCAGGAAGGATAACCTAGAAATTGAAATCCTGTGCAAGTACCAGAAAAGGACCAACGTTACGGTGGAGTTTGATACTCACAGACCACCAATCACCATCTCGGAAAAAGGTTTTGGCACATTCAACTATCAGTTTGAGTTTTATGCTTCTGCAAATTTCCAGACCAGCAGGGGTCCAGAATCTTACCCACTTGAGTACGATGTGGGCGATAAGATCTTCATGAAGATCGAGCCTGTTACTCCAGTCCTAAACACTGAGATCTTCCTCGAGTCGTGTGTGGCTACACCTTACGATACTCCCAATTACCCAGTCTCCTATCCCATCATCAAGAATGGGTGAGATTCCATAAACATTATTGATCATTTACACTTTTTACTCATACCAGTGTTACATGATAAACTTGTCTAATCAGTTTATCACACAAATTAATCTAGCACTTTTTTATTTCAGATGCATTGTGGATGAAACGGTTCGCTTTTTCTCAAGCCACCAAACATATGTCCAGTTTGAAATGGAGGCCTTCAAATTCATTAGTTTTCATGACCAGGTTAGAGTGGCATCTAATCCACACACACACGTGCGCGCTTAAGGCTTGATTTTCTTAATTAAAAATACAGTAAAAACAACAATATTGTGAAATATCATTACAATTTAAAATATGTTTTCTTTTTGAATATATTGTAAAATGTAATTTATTCCTGTGATGCAAAGCTGAATTTTCACCATCATTACTCCAGTCTCCAGTGTCACATGATCCTTCAGAAATCATTCTAATATGCTGATTTGCAGCTCAAGAAACATTTCTAATTATTATCAATATTGAAAATAGTTTTTCTGCTTAAGATTTCTGTGGAAACATAACTTTTTCAGGATTCCTTCCTGTATGTCAAAAGAATAGCATTTCTTTGAAATAGAAATCTTTGATCAATATAAAGAGTCTTTGCCAAATAAAAATGTTAATTTCTTAAAAAGAAATGACTAACTCAACATTTCTGGTTGATTGATTAATTAAATTTCCATACAAGTGCAGGTGTTACGTGCGTGGTGCTCAAGAAGGGCAAGGAGGCGAAGGCTTGAAAATCAAAAACTCTTTTACTGAAGAACATAAATTAACATCATATCATCATAACATAAACGAGACTAGACAAAGGAGAGAACCAAACTGAATGCTTATAAAGGGGACAGGGACAAGAGAGCAATCAACATAATCAAACTCAGGTGGGGACAATCAAACGATAATTAACCAAATGAGGACCGGAACAAAACCAAATAAGGGAAACGAGGACTAGGGTAGACAGACATGTAACAGTATCTCCCCCTCCCGGTAGGCGCGTCCCGCGCCGTAATAGTTCCAACCGGGAGGGGGGGTGGGCGTCCTGGATGCCGGAGCAGGACGGAGACACAGGGTACAGAGGCATCCAGGGCAGATCAGGAGGTTCCGGCGGCCATGGCGGGTCAGGGGACTCCGGCGGCCTTGGAGGATCAGGGGACTCCGGCGGCCTTGGAGGATCCACCTCCGATACCTCGGCCCCTGCCCCCGCCTCGGTCTCTACGGCCAGAGCCCTACTACCCCCCCCCAAAAAATTTTCTTGGGGAAGTTAACGGTGTTACCGGGCAGACAGTCAGGGGTAGCGGACTCTTGCGGGGCGCTCTTGCAGCGCGGACTCTTGGGGGCGCTCTTGCAGTGCGGACTCTTGGGGGCGCTCTTGCAGCGCGGAGACAGGGAGGCGCCTTCTTGGCGCAGGCACTGGGCGGCGCTCTTGCAGCGCGGAGCTGGACGGGACCAGCGGAGGCGAAGGTGAGCTGGACGGGACCAGCGGAGGCGAAGGTGGGCTGGACGGGACCAGCGGAGGCGAAGGTGGGCTGGACGGGACCAGCGGAGGCGAAGGTGGGCTGGACGGGACCAGCGGAGGCGAAGGTGGGCTGGACGGGACCAGCGGAGGCGAAGGTGGGCTGGACGGGACCAGCGGAGGCGAAGGTGGGCTGGACGGGACCAGCGGAGGCGAAGGTGGGCTGGACGGGACCAGCGGAGGCAAAGGTGGGCTGGACGGGACCAGCGGAGGCAAAGGTGGGCTGGACGGGACCAGCGGAGGCAAAGGTGAGTTTCTGCGAGGGGTTGGCTCTGGTGGGTAAGTCATTCCCTCATACTCCACCAGAATATCACAGGGGACATAAGCTTCTGTCGATGGGCTTGCCATACTCCTCGGCGGTGGGTTGGCCGCACTCTCTGGCGGCGTGCTTCTCGGCGAGATCGCCGTGCTTCGCGGCGTGCTTCGTGGCGGGATCGCCGTGCTCCGCAGCGTGCTTCGCGGCGGGATCGCCGTGCTTCGCGGCGGGATTAGGAGAGCCGCCCATGGCTGTCGAGTCTCCGTAGCAATGGGCGGCGGGCTTGGAAGCCTAACCGGCCTGAAATTTTTCCAGCGGGCCGGGACCAGTATCAGACAGCGGCGGCCCGGAATAAACGGCGGCAGGCTGGTGCGGGCGGCGAGTTCCATCCTCGGTAGAGGTTCGGTGTAGGTCTAGTCTTCTGTTACGTGCGTGGTGCTCAAGAAGGGCAAGGAGGCGAAGGCTTGAAAATCAAAAACTCTTTTACTGAAGAACATAAATTAACATCATATCATCATAACATAAACGAGACTAGACAAAGGAGAGAACCAAACTGAATGCTTATAAAGGGGACAGGGACAAGAGAGCAATCAACATAATCAAACTCAGGTGGGGACAATCAAACGATAATTAACCAAATGAGGACCGGAACAAAACCAAATAAGGGAAACGAGGACTAGGGTAGACAGACATGTAACAGCAGGGGCTATGCATTACTAAGAACTGAATTTTTAAATAGACCACACATTTTATTTTATTTTTTTATATGTAAATGGAACATTTTACAACAAACCTTTGGTCGCCCCCAAGCTCATTTTTTAATTATTTTTAAAAAATATTAAACATTTCATGCAAATGGTCTATTGACACTGTGTTTAACATGCAGTGACTTTTTGCTGTCATGCAGGTGCATAATAGGCCATTAACGTGATTTTAAAGGGACAGTTCACCATCAGTTGCCAAAGTATGAAAGAAGTCAATGGGGACCAGCAACTGAAGGTGACCTATTCCTTTAAGCGTTTTTCTGAAAGCGAGGTTTCCTCTTAAATACTCTGACAGAGACTCCATAAGAGAATACAGCGCATCTATAAGTTTTATAATATTTCTGTTTAACCCTGCCTTCTGTCACTGTCTCTTGTCTTTTCGTCTTCCTCTCTTCCCTCTCTAGGTGTTCATCAGCTGCTCAATCATCATATGCCAGGCCAACAATCCCTACACCCGCTGCTCTCAGGGCTGCGTCAACGGCACAGTCGCTCCGCCGGCCCACCACCAACACAAAAGAGAGGCTCCCATCCAGACCGGCAGTCACTTCATCTCCCAGGGGCCCCTGCGGCTGAAGAGGAGCGCATCACGTAAGACATCTCAAGTTCATGCAGCTTATCAGATGATTGTACACTAAACAAATGGTGTTAACCGTTTCAACCTTTACTCACATTTCAGAGGTCACCGTAAGCCCGGGTCTGAATCTAAACCTTGTTGTCATCGCTGTGTGTCTCATGGCAGCGGTTACGATGGTGTGTGAAGTGATCGTCTACAGAGCCAGAGGGCAAAGGATCAGATACAAACCCGTGCCATCGCACGACTTTTAGTCATGTCAGCTCTGTTTTTTTTTTTTTTTGGGGGGGGGGGGGGGGGGGGGGGTTTATAGCATAATGCTGTTTTTCCTGAGAAAACAGAGAATTAGTAAGATTGTTGGTATGCTTTTAAAAAGCCGTGATGCGAATCTCTGGGCAAAGTGTGTTTTTCTTTCTTCTGTAATCATTTACAGTAAGTAATGTGAGCTGAAACAGTCTGGGAATATATCAGCAGTCACACTATTAAATATGACTTTTGCCTCAATAAACTTTGCTGCTTATAGTTGTTAAGTTCAGTTATTGGGTGGATTAAGGCATCTAAAATATGAGCATGCAGAATAAGGCATGTGCTCTATATGTACTAGTAATATGCATAGGGATATGCATGCTAATAAATAACTAGTTAGTAGTGAGAGTTGCTCCCAAAAGTGTTACCATATCAGCTGAAACAGCTTGAACCACCATCATTCATGTTTTTAAACTCCAGTAGCAAAAAAAGTTTGATTCATTTCTGTGAATCAGTTCAAATTGTCATCAATTTACAACCAATTAAATTAAGTTCATTTGTGTCATTGCTAAAAGCTCACAGAAGTCTCTTTTTCCCATATATTCAGACATATTTGCAATCTTGGTAAATCATTTTTAATTCTATGTATTATGTTGGTTATTCTCCATGAAAACATGCCTTGATTCTTATAAACTACATATGACAAAACTGGGTATGAAACAGTTTCATGTTTCAGAAGGTCATTTTTTGAAAGATGAGATCCTTTGACTACAAGAGAGAAGTGATTACAGTGCTGTTGTAATTCTCCTGCCATTTGGCTACTTGTCTGAAAAAAAAACAAAAAAACAATCAAATGTGTTTTTAAGTGAAGTGTGAGAACAAGCTCATGGCGGACAATCATCGGAAATACAGTAAAGAGGACAAACTGCAGAACAAACTCATCCGTCACCCTGTCTGGAGCATTAAAGAAACAGATGCATGCATGTGAACCAGTGTTATTTATATCACTGAGATGGTGTATATTTCCTTCTTTCATTTAAATTTTTGTTAAAGTTTTTGTAATGTTGTGTTTTCTGTTTTTTATTTTTAAATATGTCTGTATACACAGAAAAAGACTTGGAAAAAAATAATCAATTTTCACTCAGAAATTGCTAGTTAATTTCACAAATAGTTACAAAGAAATGGCAAGTAACACATTTAATTAAACATTAAATTTTCAAGTTTTTTTATTTCAGAAATTTTTCCTTGGCAAGTAGATAAATAAAATAAGTTTGAGATTGTTGTTGTTTTTTCCTTTCAAAAATACTGTATTTTAAATCATTTAATGTTTATTTTATTTCAAGTAAATTTTTTTATATATGGTTTTACTTTCAGTTTTAGTTAACTATAATAATCCTGATTTGAACTGCAATTACTGGCTAACAATATGCTGTCTCACTGTATATATTAAAGGGGTGGTCAATCAGCTATTTTCGAAGGCTTGATCGTGTTTATGGGGTGCACTGTAACGTGTTCACAGAGATGGGCACAATTACATCAAAAAGTATTTAGTTACAAATTACAAATACAAGCTCATCAAATGTATTTAATTAAAATGCAAAACTACTGGTGTGAGAAATGTATTTAATTAAAATACAAATAATTTGAAAATACAAAAATACAATCAAATTGTACAAGCAATCAAGTGCAAGAGACAGTGCCATCACATTTAGATACACATATAAGATCTTTACCCTCCTTGAACAACTTATAAACAACATATTCTTTAACCCTAACACTACACAATATATTGATCCATATTTCTTCTCATTTCATGTTTACTTGAATACCATCATGCATTTCTACACTTTATTTTTTCATGTTTCTTTATCGCTCCTTTATCGTTTCTTTATAAGCATGTCAAAAATTAAGCAGTCCTGCAAAACTGTATTGTCGTACCACCTAATCCTACTCAAGAGAATGGATCAAGCTATTTCACTGTCAACAAAATGTTGATATTTAGCTGTGAAAGGGCTCTATGTAGAACACAGAAACCCTTGTTATTAGCGACACTGGTGGCCATTAAGTGAGCTGTGGTCTGTGGTCATGTTCTTGCGCACACTCCATAGTAATGCCAGCGAGGTTCACTGATATCATGTCGACAGATGAGGTTCATTAAAATTACACTTTAATAACAGTTTCCCTTGGATTTTACAAGCAAAACAACCCTGAGTCATTCACATAATAATTAGTCTACAGGTTTTTGTTTTTTTTCATTTTTGTTACATGCTGTTCAGACATTAGCAATAATATTTTTTATTGTAATACTTGAAAAATGTTTGTTTATCTAAAGAAACAAGTAGCTAACTTTTGCCAAGCACACTCTCAGAAATAAAGGTACAAAAGCTGTCACTGGGGCGGTACCTTTTGAAAAGGTACACTTTTCTATTAGGTTCAAATATGTACACTTTAAGTACTAATATGTACCTTTAAGGTACCAAAATGGACCCTTTTGGTACAAACATGTACCTTTTGAAAAGGTACCGCCCCAGTGACAGCTTTTGTACCTTTATTTCTGAGAGTGCAAGATGTCACTTGTCAGCTAGAAAGTAGAGAGCAGCTTTTTCTTCTGTCCTGTAATAACATTCAGTGAGCAATATAGTACACATTTTAATACATACTTAGCCAGTTTGCACTGAGCACCAAAACAGTTTCTTTAATTTTATTCCAGTTGGAACCATGGACGAATTACAGGTTTATTTCAAAAGACATCGTTAAAGTACTCCATGTGACTTCTGTGATTTAACCTCAATTTTATTAAGCAACATGAGTGCTTTGTTTGCACAATAAAACGCTGAAAAGTGAAGCCAAAACATTTCGATCGCCCCCAGATGGCTGGACCCAGTATAGGTCATAAACCCCGCGCTCTCCAAGTAATCTAATGGGACGTGAGACAAACTAAATTATAAAATGACATTTCAAATATATTTTTTGCAAAGATTTTTTTCCAACATTTTAGGTAGCTCTTATCATGCTGATGTATGTTCAAGTGTTCATTTTTCTAATAAGTTTGCTTTTAATTAGTTATTTGATGCTATAAAAATGGGGTGTGGTGTCATGATTGTGATCTTGCGATTGGGTCTGCGGGAATTTAAGCAGGACTTTGATACTGCGGCTCCACCTCACAATCATTTCTGTGCAGACTCTGGTGCCAAACGAGCCACTACTGTACAGACTCAGGCTCCAAACAAACCCTTCACAAATCCTGTCCGTGGTCTTCCGTCCACTTGCCATCAGAGGTCGCCCTCCGATTACATTGGTTTTCACACCACACAGACTGTTACACATCACCCTGGACTACATTTCCCATCATCCATTGCACTGATTGCACACAGCTGTCACCAATCACACGCTCACCTGAAAGCTATTACACACACTATATAACACCCACTCAGATCCTGCTCAAGTCGCCGAGTATTGTCTGCGTTTATCGCTCTCTAAGTGATAGCACTTTACGGAGCCATTTCCCTGTCTTAGTTTCTAGTTTCTGGTTCCTAGTCTCAGTTCCTAGTTCTAATCTTAGTCTAGTCTCCTTGTGTTTCCTGATTTCCTAGTTCCTGATTCTTGCACGCATATCTTGGATTAACCCTTTGCTTGCTGTTTCGGACTGTGTTTGCTCTTCGCCTGGACTATTGCTCACGTTTACGGATTACCTCTCTTGTCAAGCCCTCTGGATATTGTTAATTGTCGATCGACCACACCCATTTTTGGATTTCTCTTTTGTCTCATCTGTGCCATACCTGATTGCTGTTGTTCGACCCTGCCTGTGTTTTGACTATGTTTATAAATAAAAGCTTGCATATGGATCCACACGCTTCACGTCTCGTCGGCTCTGTAACAAAGCCACTACTGCTCAGACACTGGTCCCAAATGACATAATTTTCGCAAGATGACAGCAGCCATACTGAGAATGTTTTGGCTTAACTTTTCCATAGTGAAAGGAAGTGAAGACACGTCATCCATCTTTTTTTTACAGTCTATGACCCCAGCTGTTTGTTGGCCTTAAAAATGTGAATTCTGTAAAAGAAAATATCTCCCCATCATAACTTTGCAGATGTTGTTTATGCTCAAACAGCAACATTACACACTAACTAAAGTTAAAAAGTGAAACCATAATCAAGGACCCCTTTAAGAAAAAACCCAATTAAAAATGTGTAAATGATGTCAGAATTTTTATTTTTGGGTGATCTATACAATAAGACAAGCATTATATTTGCCTAACCCAAGGAAAACTCTGCCACTGCTTCCAAACCATATGTTCTATTCATCTTCATGTAAAGCTGATGATTGACATTATGAGCCCAGTCCAAATTCCATAAACATGAGCTGTGGATCAAATAAAAGGAAGTCCAGCATCAGTTACTAGTTGTATGGTTATTAATTTGCTCATCCAGCTCAACTGGTTCATTTTCATTTTAAGATGTCATATGTGCTTCCAGTAAGCCTTATTTCTGAGTCTGACCTGATCAGCAAAAGCTTTATATTCTAAGAACAGAAATAAAAACTTTCAAAGACAACACCTCTATGAAACAAAACCAAATGAGTCAGATGGCAGTTTGTGGTTGCATTCTTTCGCACATGCAATTGAAAAGTTTGTGAAAAATATAAAATTAAATGTGCTTATTCCTTCTAGCAAGATATGTAAGTGCATATATTTGTATATGCTATATTCGCATATTTCACTTGTATATGTTTGTATATGCTACATTACCATGTTTCAGTTTTAATTAAAAACTTGTGGTCACAGTGGTGTGTCTAACCACAAAAATGTCAAAAGGAAATGTATATGGCAATCATTCTTTAGCAGTAATTAAAACTAAGATGACTATTCTGTTTTCCTTTTATGGAATTTATGACAGATCATCACCTGTCATTTCCTTCATCAAGTACATTAAAACAGAAACCTGTTCCCAGATGCAGAAGACATCAGCACTGATCAGCATGTCTCTCACCTCTCTGCTCCTGGCCGAGCTTCTGCTGGTCACCACGGTAACAGCTTCACACTTCTATGGAGGCTCAATGACCTTCAACCCAAGAAGGAATCATGATGGATCGTACAAGGTGAGAACTCCTGAATTTTAACTGTATCAATAGCAGCCATAGTCCTTGTTGGAATGAATTATGAGGCACTGTAAAACAAATGACATTTATAAATGTATGCATTTATTTGCATGTCATATTTATACATGTATGCATTTGGCATTATGTATTTTTAATCAGCCTACTTATGAATTGTAACCTCAACCAGTTAGACTTGTTGTTAACTCAAAATGTACACTTTTGTACCTTTGTATGTACCTTTTTTTTTTTTCTTTTTTTTTTTTTTTAATTTTTACAAATATGTACCATTGAGGTAATAATATGTACATTTTAGGTACTAATACGCACCATTAAGGTACTTATATGCGCCATTTAGGGGTAAATAATAAAAAAAATAGTGTTGTACCGTTGTACAGTGATAGTTGTTGTACCTTTTTTTTCTGAGAGTGTATTTAGCCAATTTAATTTTCTTTATTAAGCCTAAATAGTCTTATAAGGTTGCTAAAAGAGTTAACTTTAAGAAATGAGGGTAACACTTTACAGTAAGGTGTCATTTGTTAAAAATTAGGTAATGTATTAACTAACATGAACAAACAATGAACAATGCATTTATCACACTATTTATTAATCTTTGTTAATGGTAGTTAATGAAAATACAGTTGTTCATTGTTTATTAATGTTAGTTCACAGTGCATTAGCTAATGTTAACAAACACAACTTGTGATTTTAATAATGCGTTAGTAAATTCAGAAATTAACATTAACTAAGATTAATAAATGCTGTAGAAGTATTGTTCATTCTTAGTTCATGTTTACTAATGTTGTTAACTAATGAACCTTATTGTAAAGTGTTACTGAAATGAGATACTTACAGCACATCTTTGTGTTGCAACAAGTTGTAACTCGATATACTTTGCAGCTGGTTTCCTTAATTGTTGTATGTTGACTCAACTTTGTGTGTTTTAGTATTTATATTCAATGAACATACATGTTGTTTGATAAAGCCATGTGTCAGTGCTATTTTGTTTGGGTTAAACATGAATATGACTGACAGTTTTGTAAATGCAATCAACAAAACTGAAGACACTTTAAGGAAAGTTAATCACAAGACGCAACATCTTTAAACAAAAAAAAAATCATAAAAAAAAAAAACTAAATTAATATGTACTCAATATGTACTCATATGTACAGATTTTGAAAGCAAGAACTTACTTTAGTCATATTATAAACCACTGATTATTTCAGGTTGAGCTTCGCTTCAAGATGACCTACCATTCCTGTTATGGATATGATTACTGGCCGTGCAGCTCTGGACACTGTGGAAATGATGTCAGTACTGTGATTGGTAAAGTAGATTCGAGTCCCAATGGTGGCAATTGGTGTCAATCTGAGGGAGTGATAACAAAGATGGTTTCCACCAACAGCCCATTCCAGCTCCTGTAAGTAAATATATTTTCAGAAGAACAGAATCATTCACTAAAAACAGATCTAACCAAAATGTAAATATGAAATGTCCATGTTTCAACAGCAAAAGTGGTTGTTGCTGGATCTACAACACAGTCACAAATTCTGGAGACTGGAGTCTTCTCACTTACATTGACCTCGGTGTGAGATCAGATACCTCAGAGCCTAACCGATCGCCTATATCCACCACCCTACCATTTGTCAGGTAAATCAGTTGTTTAACAGAATTAATGGAAGCTTATAGTGTCTATTCATCTATTTTTCATGATAAAGTCATGCAGTTCTACACTACAGTAATGTTGCCGTACTGTTTTGTATTGCAGAGTTCCTCAGAACTGTCCCAGGAGGTACAATCTTTTAGCCTTTGATCCTGATGGTGACCATGTCACATGCAGATTTGGACTCAGACAAAACCAGGAGTGTGGAATCTGCAACCAACCTGCTGGTTTTACGTTGGATCAGGTGAAGAAAATAAGACATGTGAATGACTAAACCAGGGATATAAAATATCAAATTTATTTCAGAAGTGAGGAGACCAATATGTTCAGTCTAAGAACTGAAAATATATAAATAAACATATATGCAGTAAACTATCAAATCAATTGAAAAGCATAAATAAGATAGAACACGACTTGTATTGCTTAATTTAATGGTAAAAGATTTTTTGATTGGTCCTCCTTACAAACACCTTTGAGCAACTATTTAATCTCTTAATATCTTGAGTTGTGTTTAATGTCTGGGTTTACACATTCGCCCGATTACCTGAACAATTCTATGCCCATGACTGAAGCTGTGGTATATGCTGTAAGAAAATAGTATGCCATGGGTCATGAGTATTTCAGTTCATTCACACTTTTTTATTTTCTTCTAATCGTAGCATAACTGCTCTCTGTCATATTCACACACATCGGTCCGTGGAGTTTATTCATTTGAGCTGGTGATGGAGGACTTCCCCACTCAAAAGATTACTCTGTCCTACACCAACCAACCCTCAAAGGAAAAATCTCCAGTCATTTTAATCAGAAACCGGCGTGCTAATAATAATCATGGAACTGCAGCTATACCACCTCAAGCATCCGCAAATACAAGTTCAACAACCACTACAACACGTTCAACAACCACTACAACACGTTCAACAACCACTACAACACGTTCAACAACACAGTCAACAACCACTACAACAACTCGTACAACAACACCAACAACAACACGTACAACAACCACAACATCACCGACAACAACCACATCGCCTTCAACAACTTCAACAACAACCACTACATTACCGACGACAACCACTACACCACCGGCAACCACAAGAACACCTACGACGACCACAACACCTGTAACAACCACTACAATAACCACTACATCACCAACAACAACCAGAACACCTACAACAACCACTGTGTTACCAACAACAACCACTACATCACCTACAACAACCACTACATCACCGACGACAACCACTACACCTACAACAACCACTACATCACCGACGACAACCACTACACCTACAACAACCACTACATCAGCTACAACAACCACTACATCACCTACAACAACCACTACATCACCAACGACAACCACTACATCACCGACGACAACCACTACATCACCGACGACAACCACTACATCACCGACGACAACCACTACACCTACAACAACCACTACATCACCGACGACAACCACTACACCTACAACAACCACTACATCACCGACGACAACCACTACACCTACAACAACCACTACATCACCTACAACAACCACTACATCACCGACGACAACCACAACACCTACAACTACAACTATGTTACCAACAACAACTACAATAACCACTACATCACCAACAACAACCACAACACCTACAACAACCACTGTGTTACCAACAACAACCACTACAATAACCACTACATCACCGACAACAACCACTACACCTACAACAACCACTACATTACCGACGACAACCACTACACCTACAACAACCACTACATCACCGACGACAACCACAACACCTACAACTACAACTATGTTACCAACAACAACTACAATAACCACTACATCACCAACAACAACCACAACACCTACAACAACCACTGTGTTACCAACAACAACCACTACAATAACCACTACATCACCAACAACAACCACTACACCTACAACAACCACTACATTACCGACGACAACCACTACACCTACAACAACCACTACATCACCAACAACAACCACAACACCTACAACAACCACTGTGTTACCAACAACAACCACTACAATAACCACTACATCACCGACGACAACCACAACACCTACAACTACAACTATGTTACCAACAACAACTACAATAACCACTACATCACCACCAACAACCACAACACCTACAACAACCACTATGTTACCAACAACAACCACAACACCTACAACTACAACTATGTTACCAACAACAACCACTACAATAACCACTACATCACAGACGACGACAACCACTACACCTACAACAACTATGTTACCAACAACTACAATAACCACTACATCACCAACAACAACAACAACCACAACACCTACAACAACCACTATGTTACCAACAACCACCACGACACCTACAACCACCACAACAACAACAACAACTTCTCCAATGAGCACAATACCTCTTCAATTTTCTCTGCAAGGTATGTTTGGAAGTTTTGTAAAGTATGCTTCCATACTATATGTTTGATTAAATATATACTGTACATACAGAGGCGTCATCCCCATTCAAAGTGAGGGGGCACGTACCCCCTCAGATTTTTGAGCCAAGTGGATTTTGAATGCAGCTTCCAAAAGACAAAAAATAGCCAAATGATATTTTTTATATTTGATACAATCACACCGGTGTGAATAGATTGTTCAGTGCGTCATATCATCAGCAGGTAAATTCAAATCTGCGATTGCGCTTTGGCTGGCACTGAGCCAGATACAAATGCGGTGTTTTGTTCACTTGCTCGCTGACTGAATTATCTGGTGAATTTCTCATCAGAAACAACAAAGTGCAGATGTGCATACAAATGTACGATATTCATTTCACAGTGTAAACAGCTTCAGTGATTTAAATGGGAGTTTTTGAGAGAGCTTGAACTCTGGCTAGACTGAATGAAAATGTTCTTTGATGTTCTTTGCTCTCTGTAAAATGAAAGTGTTATAATTAGTAACTTACAATATTGTTATTAAATTCAGATTAAATACAAAGTCATATTAAAAATATTGGTCCCACTTTATCTTAGGTGGCCTTAACTACTATGTACTTACATTTAAATTAATCATTTGATACAATGCACTTATTGTGTACATACATGTTTTTACATTGTACTTATATTTTTAAAAATACCTATATGTACTTACATCTGTAATTAATTTCTGTAATTACATTTATAATTACAATGTCAACCCACCCCTTACACCTTAACACACCCTTAAACCTACCCATACCACCCTAACCTGTCCCTAACCTTACCCATATCCCACCTCAATAGCAGCAAAAGTGTTTTGGGTCCCACTTTATATTAGGTGGCCTTAACTACTATGTACTTACATTTGAATTAATCATTTGGTACAATGCACTTATTGTGTACATACATGTTTTTACATTGTACTTATATTTTTAAAAATACCTATGTGTAATTACATCTGTAATTAATTTCTGTAATTAAATTGATAATTACAACGTTGACCTATCCTTTATATCTTAACCCACATTTAACCTACCCAGACGACCAAACCTGTCCCAAACCTTACCCGTATCCCACCTCAATAGCAGCAATAGTGTTTTGCAATACAATATGAACACAATAAGTACATTGTACTTATTTTTTGATGTAAGTACATAGTAGTTAAGGCCACCTAATATAAAGTGTGACCGTGTTTTGCAATACAATGTGAACACAATAAGTACATTGTACTTATTTTTTGATGTAAGTACATAGTAGTTAAGGCCACCTAATATAAAGTGTGACCAAAATATTTTATGGCATCACACCCATATCTGGTACTTAAGTCAAAAGACGGGTTTTTATGCATAGTTAATAGATTACACTATTAATCTACTTTACCCATCACCCATTATAGGTCAAATAACATTCTATAAAGGTGCAAAACGCATTTACTTACACATGTTTGACAATCGAGATATTTTCTGATATAGTTAACACGTTTGGAAACATTTCGAACAGAAAGGAAAAAATAAATAAAACATAAGCCTATATCAGTTATACAGTGCTATTGTGTCTGCTGTGCATGATGCCCCTGTGTACATATGTTTCAGTTGATGGCCCAGCACCATCTTGCACTGAGGGTGAATATCTACCACGGTTCCTCCACCCAACGCCACATCACGGAGAACAACTGCAGGCTCGTGTAAATCAAGAGCTTGAGATCAGAGTGAAAGCTTCTGCATCTTTTTCAAGGTATTAAGAAAAAAACTTTTATTTAAAAGTTTTCCTGTAGCTCAAATAGTAGAGCATGGCGCTAGCAACGCCAAGATCATGGGTTCGATTCCCAGGGAAAGCAAGAGCTGATAAAATGTAAAAAAAAAAAAAACTGTAACTTGAATGCAATGTAAGTCGCTTTGGATAAAAGCGTCTGCTAAATGTAAATGTAAAATGTAAATGTTAAAAAATACTTTCATTAAAACGGTTTTGAAATTGAATTTTGAATAGCATATTAGCATATTTCTCCTACATATTTCTGCCATGCATACTACTTATATCATTTCTGGCAGATATAAAGTTATGACAGTAAGAGCAGTAGAATACTATGCTATTCCAAATTCAGCCATTGTCTGTGGGGAAAATAAAAACTGCATCTGGTTGTTTTGGTGTGCCGTGCTCTGTAGCGCCAACCAGAGGGCAGGAGTTCAAAGAGGTTGTGCTTTTGCTGTGTGGGGTCTTTGATGATTTTTCACAAAAGTCCTGGGGCCCGTTTCAATAAGGAGGTCAACCAACTCTGACTTAAATCCTGAACTCTGAGTTGGGTTACCCTGAGTTGGGAAACTCTTTTCAGGTTCAGAACAGCTGAATTGAGTTAATTCAATCCACTCTGAGTAGGTTGACTCTGAGTTAAGTGCATGAACCACAACCAAAACTATGAAAAGCCATGATCAATTTGATCATTTGACTTCTGCTCGGCCAACAGCAAGAAGGCAGAGGCTCACAAAATAATGAAGAATGGATGAAGAGGAGATAGAATATATATATAGAATATATTAAAATCCAACAGGAAAAAGAATAACTGTCATATTTGTATTTGTAGGAAATAAAGATGACCAAATAAATTGTGAATAATTTGCGATTATTTAGCCGTTGTGGTGGTGGTGGTTACGGAATATATCTCGTACTACCCTTCCATCTGGCATCCTTCCATTCCATAAAGTAATCAGCTTCATTTTCGAAGGTGCGATGGTGGGAATGTGTGTGTCATCAATGCATGATCCAACCACACTGGAAATCCTTAAAAAAAAAAAAATTATTATTAGGTTAAGTCCAGAGGTCGCAGCAAGATGTTATCAAGTGAACATCATTTTAGCCTCATTTAAACCGATTTCTACACCACTAACCTGTAGTCCTGTGAAACTCCTCTTTGATGGGTTTGTGCCCAGGAAACAACAATTTCCTTACTGCTCTGCATACAGTGGCCTTACTAATGTGCTCTGTTATATAGAAAACTACTATTTATAAAATGTTACCGCTCAAGTAAATATGCATTTGGATTTTGGAAAAAATTCTTCTCCCAACGTAAATGAAACTCCCTTCAAATTAATGCAGACCCTGTACAGTATAAAAGGAGTGCTTTTCTTACTTAGAATTTTTGTCTTACTGTTTCCAGTCAAAATATCTAAAGATTCTTTAATCAAGATCCATTTTCCACATAAGAAAAATGACATAAGTTACTTAGTCTTGTTTCCTGGGAAAATACCCCCCCCCCCCCCCTCCTCCTCTTGTGAAGACATTTTGGAACATAGTTGTGCACTATTAAAGTTTCTCAATGCTTTTGTTTTGCTGTTGTGATTTTTGTCATCTAGAATCATTGATGTCATCATTAGTGGACCTCTGAACAGCACAAAGTACGAAACCACCACTGGGGAATATGTGATTAACTGGACACCAACTGCAGAAAACTATGGCCAACATTTCCCATTTTGCTTTATCGCAGAAGGACAATATGGGTATATTTTACTAAGTGAATGTACTTTTTAATTTTTAACCACTTTAAAATCACATTATGATTGTTGATAAATAAAAAATTTCTATTTTAAGATTTGATATTTACCACTCTGAGATGAGGTGCGTTGTTGCAAAGGTGGATTCTGAAGGTTGGTAAATCAGTTTAACAATTGAAAGTAATTAATCATTTAATTAATTTCCATTTTATGATAATGCAGACCCAAATGACAATGGCATTCATCAGTGAAATGAAGTAAATTAGCTTGTGAATAAAAAAAAAATGGTAATTAACTGATTTATATGAAATCAAAATTGACATTTTGTGGATTTTAGTCCATGTCTATTATATTAATCATCTGTATGCTAGTGTGCACTTAAAGGTTGACAAAATTAACCTTTAGCAAATAAACACATTCAAAATGTACAATATTAATCTTCTTGGGAAGCCAGACCACAAGTATTGCTGACTCATCTTGAAGTTGTTTTTCAAATTTCTTGCTCTAATTAAACATGCATGTTATTAATGTTATTTCCAGGACCGGAGGCAAATGTAACCTGCACTCAAAACTCAATGTCAGTGACAATTAAGAGATCCTCCATCAAAAACCTCCATGGTGACCACTTGAGACTGATAAATCCGTCTTGTCGGGTTTACACTAACAGCACCCACCTGTTCACCAGCACACTTCTAAACGACTGTGGCACTCGGATTGAGGTGAGCAGTTTTATAATCAACATTTACAATCAGATCTTGTGAATTCCAGAGCTACACTATTTCACAACATCTGTTTCTTTGCAGGAGAACAATAATGAACTCATCTTCAAGAATAAAATCATTACATTCGATGATCCCAGGGACATTATAACCAGGAAGGATAACCTAGAAATTGAAATCCTGTGCAAGTACCAGAAAAGGACCAACGTTACGGTGGAGTTTGATACTCACAGACCACCAATCACCATCTCGGAAAAAGGTTTTGGCACATTCAACTATCAGTTTGAGTTTTATGCTTCTGCAAATTTCCAGACCAGCAGGGGTCCAGAATCTTACCCACTAGAGTACGATGTGGGCGATAAGATCTTCATGAAGATCGAGCCTGTTACTCCAGTCCTAAACACTGAGATCTTCCTCGAGTCGTGTGTGGCTACACCTTACGATACTCCCAATTACCCAGTCTCCTATCCCATCATCAAGAATGGGTGAGATTCCATAAACATTATTGATCATTTACACTTTTTACTCATGCCAGTGTTACATGATAAACTTGTCTAATCAGTTTATCACACAAATTAATCTAGCACTTTTTTATATATTTCAGATGCATTGTGGATGAAACGGTTCGCTTTTTCTCAAGCCACCAAACATATGTCCAGTTTGAAATGGAGGCCTTCAAATTCATTAGTTTTCATGACCAGGTTAGAATGGCATCTAGTCCACACACACACACACATGTCTGGTTTGCTATCCTTGTGGGGACTTTCCATAGGCGTAATGGTTTTTATACTGTACTTACTGTATGTGCTATTGTCCTACACCAACCCTACAGCTAAACCTACCCCTTACAGGACACTTTCTGCATTTTTACTTTCTCAAAAAAACTCACTCTGTATGATTTTTAAGCTTGTTTCCTCATGGGAACCTAAAAAATCTCCCCATAAGGTCAACGTTTACTGGTTTTAGCAACCTTGTGGGGACATTTGGTCCCCTCAATGTAGCATAAACAAGGACACACACATTACTCCACCCTTCAGAAATCATTCTAATATGCTGATTTGCAGTTCAAGAAACATTTCTTCTTATTATCAATATTGAAAACAGTTTTGCTGCTTAAAAGTTTTGTGGAAACATGATCATTTTTTTTCAGGATTCCTTGCTGTATGTCAAAAGAACAGCATTTATTTGAAATAGAAATCAATAATCAATCTTTGCCAAATAAAAATGTTAATTTCTTAAAAAGAAATTATTAACCCCATATTTTTGGTTGATTGATTAATTAATTAATTAATTAATTATGTTCCAAACAAGTTCGAGGGCAATGCATTCGTTAAAAACTGTCATTTTAAATAGACAACACATTTTATTTTATTTTTATAATGTCAGGATTGGACTGTCTTTGTGTTTTGCTCCCCGTGGCCAAGTTTTTCCCCTCATATGTCCTTTTTGGTCGTTCCTGTTCCTGTCCTTGTCATCTCATTATTAGTTGATTCCCCACACCTGTCTGTCCCTCATTAAGTTTAGTATATTATGTGTAGTCCTTTCTATGTTTCCTGGTCGGGTCTTAATCGTCATTCCATGTGCTCTGTGTCTCCTACGCTCCCTGTGTTCCCAGTGATTGGATAAATAAAGTCTGTTTTGTTGAAGTGATTCCTACATCTCTTCGCTCCCAGTTCCAGAGAACCGTGACATATGTGAATGGAACATTTTACAACAGCTCTTTGGTTGCCCCCTAGCTTGCACTTATTGTCATTTTTTTAATGATTTTTAATAATATTTTAAACATTTCATCATTCATTCTGACAGCAAATGGTCTAGTGACACTGTAATTAACATGCGGTGACTTTTTGCTGTCATGCAGTTGCATTATGGGCCTTTAACATGGTTTTAAGCGTTTTTTCGAATGCAAGGTTTTCTCCAGAGTTAGGGTTAGGTTAGAGAATACAGCGCATCTATGAGTAATGTAAAATGGAAATATTTCTGTTTAACCCTGCCTTCTGTCACTGTTTCTTGTCTTTTCGTCTTCCTCTCTTCCCTCTCTAGGTGTTCATCAGCTGCTCAATCATCATATGCCAGGCCAACAATCCCTACACCCGCTGCTCTCAGGGCTGCGTCAACGGCACAGTCGCTCCGCCGGCCCACCACCAACACAAAAGAGAGGCTCCCATCCAGACCGGCAGTCACTTCATCTCCCAGGGGCCCCTGCGGCTGAAGAGGAGCGCATCACGTAAGACATCTCAAGTTCATGCAGCTTATCAGATGATTGTACACTAAACAAATGGTGTTAACCGTTTCAACCTTTACTCACATTTCAGAGGTCACCGTAAGCCCGGGTCTGAATCTAAACCTTGTTGTCGTCGCTGTGTGTCTCATGGCAGCGGTTGCGATGGTGTGTGGAGTGATCGTCTACAGAGCCAGAGGGCAAAGGATCAGATACAAACCCGTGCCATCGCACGACTTTTAGTCATGTCAGCTCTGTTACCCTTTCAGATTAAACACCTTAAACTACCATTCATATAGTAGGAAATATGCTACCAGAGTTGAAAAGTTTGATTTATTTCTTTGAATCATTTCAAGCTCTTTGTTTTAGTAATCAATTTACAAGCAATTCAATTCAGTTAATTTGTGTAATTACTCAAAACTGCACAGAAGTGTCTATGAGGGTGTTTTTTTTTTCATATGTTTTTGCAGTTTTATATGTTGGTAAATACGCTTTTTATTTTTATGTGTTATGTTTGTAACTAGAGTGTTACTGTATTTTACTTTCTGCATTAAACGTTTTGATTCATCATGGCTACAATTATTGTGTTTTTTCAAATTATGTTCTTCTGATTTACTTTTTAAAGCCATATCAGAACAAATGCAGGGTTGTTTCAACCCAACTTTGGGTCAAATATGGACTAACCCAATTCTGGATAAAAAAGTATTTTAAAAACAGTTAGGTTAGTCCATATTTGACCCAACGTTGGGTTGAGTCAACCCAGCATTTTCTAGAGTGTGCACACTGTAAATTGTCAGATATTACTTGGCTATATTACACAGCTACTGTGTAATAATATAGGCAAGCACCAAGACGAGATCTAGTCTCACAGAACCAGACCTGCAATAAATCACCAATTCATTCAAATAATAGTGCAAATGTCTCCATGAAAGGTTATAGAGGTGACACCAAACAAACGTATACTGTCCAAACATGCCAAAATAACCACATTTGTTTGACTATTGAGAGACCTTTGGTTGTTAAACACTGTGAGCATGACTTTTTGTCTACCACACGTGAACAAAGCTTATATTCTGATCTGCCTTTAAATAAAAACACACAAAATAATTAGTCAAATGAAACAACCACTACAAGATACTTTTGTTACTTGATAAATCTAAGTGTGACTGTTCAGTTCAAGAAACCAAATTAAAGAGCCAGTTTGCAATTAAGTCCTTAATACTCACAATGCTGAGATGATAAAAACATTTGATAAGTAAGATATGTGTCCTCCTGGACAAAGTACAGTCTTCACCTTTTTTCTCCAAGTTCAGGAATTTTGAACTTGACAGTCAGTGTGCATTTTAAATCTTTGATTTAAGACAGATTAAAACAGTAATTTGCCTTTTTACAACATCAGGCAAATGCTTTTGTTTGCCTTCCAGTCTGGCTAAGATAACTAGATAACTATCAGACGTAGACAATGCAAAACAGGTTCGGCTTCATCCAGCATGTTTTGATTTTAGTTGCTAGACAGCTGGCCTCTGTGCATGTTAAATGAGAAGATCACAGAATAGGAATAATACAACCAATTTATTTTTAAAAAACAATTTTGTTGTTTTTTCTATGTTGTGTTGGCACACTCTCAGAAATAAAGGTACAAAAGCTGTCACTGGGGCGGTACCTTTTCAAAAGGTACACTTTTGTACCTATTAAGTTCAAATATGCACACTTTAAGTACTAATACAGGTGCATCTCAATAAATTAGAATGTTGTGAAAAAGTTTTTTCTTGCAAGTTATTTAAAAAAGTGAAACTTTCATATTTTTTAGATTCATTGCATGTAAAGTAAAACATTTCAAAAGTTTTTTAGTTTTAATTTTGATGATTAGAGCTTAAAGCTCATGAAAGTCAAAAATCAGTATCTCAAAATATTAGAATATTTACATTTGAGTTTCAATTAATGACCATCCCTACAGTAAAGTATAAATTCTGGGTATCTCTTGTTCTTTGAAACCACAATAATGGAGAAGACTGCTGACTTGGCAATGATCCAGAAGACGAAAATTGACACCCTCCACAAAGAGGGTAAGTCACAGAGGGTCATTACTGAAAGGTGTGGTTGTTTACAGAGTGCTGTATCAAAGCATATTAAATGCAAGGTTGACTGGAAGGAAGAATGTCGGTAGGAAAAGGTGCACAAGCAACAGGAATTACCGCAAGCTTGAGAATACAGTCAAGCAAAGCTGATTCAAACACTTGTGAGAGCTTCACAAGGAGTGAACTGAAGCTGGAATCAGTGCATCAAGAGTCACCACGCTCAGACGTCTTCAGGAAAAGGGCTACCAAGCCACTTCTGAACCAGAGACAACATCAGAAGCGTCTTACCTGGGCTGTGGAGAAAAAGAACTGGACTGTTGCTCAGAGGTCCAAAGTCCTCTTTTCAGATGAAAGTAAATTTTGCATTTCATTTGGAAATCAAGGTCCCAGAGTCTGAAGGAAGAGTGGAGAGGCACAGAATCCATGTTGCTTGAAGTCCAGTGTGAAGTTTCCACAGTCAGTGATGATTTGGGGTGCCATGTCATCTGCTGGTGTTGGTTCACTGTGTTTTCTGAAGTCCACAGTCAATGCAGCCATCTACCAAGAGATTTTAGAGCACTTCATGCTTCCTTCTGCTGACAAGCTTTATGGAGATGCTGATTATATTTTCCAGCAGGACAAGTATTGAGTACATATACAGTAAATTAACATACTTTCCAGAAGGCCAACAATTCGCTAAAAATGTTGTTTTTTTTATTGGTCTTATGAAGTATTCTAATTTGTTGAGGTAGTGAATTGGTGGGTTTTTATTAAATGTGAGCCTAAATCATCACAATTAAAAGAACCAAAGACTTAAACTACTTCAGTGTGTGTGCATTCAATTTATTTAATACACGAGTTTCACAATTTGAGTTGAATTACTGAAATAAATGAACTTTTCCACGACATTCTAATTTATTAAGATGCACCTGTATGTATCTTTAAGGTACCAAAATGGACCTTTTAGGTACAAATATGTACTTTTTGAAAAGGTACTGCCCCAGTGACAGCTTTTGTACCTTTATTTCTGAGAGTGCACTTACATCCAAATCAGTTTTTAATTTTGTCAAGTATAACATTTCTACATGTTCAACAATTCAGTAAATTTGAATTTGACGTTGTACAACTTAGTTTCTGCAATAAAAATAAATCAATCTTTCTGAAAACATTATGGTGTTTTAGCCATGATTTTACTGTTGTTTTTGGAATTTTTTCCCCCCAGAATCCCTGATTGTGAATAGTCTCTCTAAATCTTTTCTGACCTTACTGTCCAGTTTCAGTGATTTTTTTAATGCAAGCCACTGTTTCACATTGAAACATGTTTTTAAAATGAAGCATACGTGATGATTGAAAGAGAACAGAACTGAAAGAGAAGCTAAAAGAGTTGCTATGTAGCACACCCTTGTGCAACACATCAACAGTATTCAGTTGAGCCACAGAAATGTAACACGCAGCAGGTATCAGACAACACACTTGCTGAATGACTGTGGTTATCAATACATTTCTGTGGCCTGCATAACAAACAAAATGGTTTTGTTTTCATTTTAAGACAAAAGAAATCAATCAAGCAGCTGAGCCCAACTTTTATGTATTGGTATTTGTCACATTCTGTTCTGTTCCTGTTTCCTGTCATTGTATGTTGACCTAGTGTTTGCCTGTTAGTCACTAATTAAGTTCACCTGTTTTTCATTTAGTTTTCCTTGTGTATTTAAACCTGATTTCTATCTGTTCATTGTTCTGTGTCATTGTTATTTTACATGGTTATGCTTTACTAATGTTCCTGTTATCCCCTGGCTGTTCCAGTTGGATTAATTAAAGACCATTTCTGTTTTGTTCTCTGCACCATGCGCTTACTACACGCCTATCCTGCGCTTACTATGTGCCTATCCCGACCAACTTTACAATAAGGTGTGATTTGTTTGCATTTAGGCATCATAAATTGCGAGTTTGACCTTCAAATTCAACATCTTGTCACTTGTAATGCATTGAAAAATGACTTCACGATAATGGAGAAATCAAGAAAAAAATTTATAGAAAATACAGAAAAAGTACGGATAAAATTCTAAATATTTATTTAGAAGATCATTTAAAAAAAAAGATGGATTTGAGAAATATATTAAAAGTATACAGAGAATACTGATACATTTGACTTGTAACCAGCATGTATTTATTAATATGCATTTAATTAAGGTCATTGAAATAAGATAGTGGATGAGTTAAGAAAAAGATTAAAAAGTGTTAATTTTTATTATAACTGGACTATTTTAACATTTTTCTTTTTATTGTAATTTATTTATTAGTTCTTGGTCTCTAAGTTCATTGAAAAAATCTAAACATTTACATCATATATATTGTTGGTTAATATTAATTTCTTCATATACAGTTTTAAACATTTCAAGTTGTGCAAATTAATATAGATATTATTATAAATAGCATTATGAATGAACAGGAATTAACCATTAACAAAATAATATTTAAAGTATAAATTATGATATGAGTAAAAAAAAGTAAATATACTGTACATATAGCCTTCATAACCTAAGTCAAATAAAGCAAAATTAAATTCTTCTGCTCATGGTTATCCAGTTTACACATGATAACAATAATTGCCTCAGGTAAATGTGGAGGGTTGGATTTACTAAATATTGCATCTGTGTGCAGTCTTTCAGGATTAATCACACACCATCAGAAATCTAGTTTAACTAGGTGCTATTCACCAGTAATCACCCTGCAGCAAACCTTTTTTATTTAATTATCATCATTCTCTTCCGCACAAACATACTTCCAATCTGTGTATGTTATACAAGCATATTAGAGATGTTTTTGTTCTAACTGAATTCCACTTATGAATAAGGAAATAACCAGAACGCATACAGTTCTTCCTCAAAAGCACTCATCGTTACAACCTGTAAAATATTATACACAGCAGGTGGTCAGCAAATGGACTGCAGCAGTCTGTGAACATGATAACTGAGGCTTCAGCCGTGAGATTGAGAACAGAGAAAGTAACACTAATGTTTAAAACAGTCACGTACAATTATCTTTATGATGTATAATGCTGCGTGCAATTCTATTGTCATGAGAAAGGCTTGGCCCAAGCTGTAGACTTATTATTGTCATGTCAATCAAAATACATTGAAAAGACTTCATTGTTAATTACATAAAGAATCAGGTTCGATTTGTTGGCAGCTAGTTAATGCATTATCATAAACTAACAATAAACAGTACTTTTACAGCATTTAAAAATCTTGTTTAATATTAATCTCTACATACACAGTTTTGTAACTTTTCAAGCTGCATAGATTCTTATATGAACAATAAATAAAGATTATAATTATGTAAACTCTGTAAAAAAAAAAAAAAAAAAAAAGTTTCTTGTTAGCTCCTGAAAGTTAATGCATCAACTAATGTTAACAAATTGAATGTTATTGTAAAGTGTAACTGCTATTTTTAGAGATCGAATGCATATAAATAAATAAACAAATAAATAAAGCTGAATGGGCATGTTTATATGACGCTATATGACAACACTGTGCCCGAGCAGGTAATTAACTGAAGTGAAACTGAAGTAAAAATAACTAAACACAATACACGTATTGTTTAAAAGGTTGGATAGGACAAAGGACTAGTATTCTTGTTATGATAAGGTTTTACCGTCCCTTGGACATTAGTCAAAATTAGTCATCAAATGGCATTCATCAGATTAATTTACCGCTTATACGATAACCTAAATACTCCAAATTACAGCTCTGTATTCTGCCATGAACACAGAAATTCTCAAATACATTTTTTTTTTCCTGCAAGATCTGTGTAATTAAATGTAATTAAATATAGATTAGAAGGATTTGGGACGTCTCGTGTAGCCAGATTTTGACTATCTTACAATATTCTTCATAAATCGGCACTACCTATTCTTGGCTAATAAAATAGGTGTTAAATTTCATGAAATGTGTGTACATTTTATGAGCATTTATTTCTTTCAAAAAGTATAAAATACCAATTATTTTACTGCAATTAAAGCATAAAACACTGAAAATAGAGATGGATACATAAGAATGGAAATACTTCATAAATTTTAACTTCACAAATGTTCACGGAAAATACAACATTTTGTTTAGAATTAGTTAGTATGTGTGTTAGTGTGCGCTTGACAGTCTAATCCAAATATTAAAGTTTCATTTCTAAATAACAATAGAAACTGGTTAGTTCAGGTCTAGAGCCCTTTCATTTCACGTGCCCTTAAATCTGTAGTACTTTGATCAATTTCGGCGTAATCGATAGTGAAAGACTCTTTGACCGGTTCCGGTCTGGAATTCTCCGATTACAGGTTTTACCTGATTGTATTTACATTGTTTTCTGCAATAAGCTTTTGCTGTTTCATCACTGGCATATCCATCACACAAAAACAAAACACATATTCTTCCCCTCAAGCTGTATCTTTAATATCTTAATATCTTTAAAAATGTCTTATCCTTCCAATTTTCATAAATTTATCAGCAAGCACTCTTCAAGTTGTATGTTTGAGATTTGATCTTTCACTGCGCTGTGGATAAGGCGGGTCACGTTTGAGAAAGCAAACAGCTTTTGTTTAAATAGATTTATATCTTATGCCAGGTCACTGTTATGTAGGAGTGCTGGCATCCAGGAAAAAAAAAAAAAGATAATAGAGCTAAAAATATTCAGTAAGCTACTCAAATGGTAATGGTATTCGATAATGGAGAGATATCCTTTTTTTTTTTTTTTGCAATGAGATTTTATATTTTTAACTCAAGGAATTTATTATACAGTATTTGGCATTGAAGCTGTGCAATAAAAAGTGTAATTTTCCAGAGCATCTTACCCCTAGTGGACACTCATCACAATGTAATACTTTACATGTGAATGAAGAGGTGTGTATTTTGTGAAGTAAGTTCCGATCAATGGCGAGTTTCAGATTTGAATCATGTGACTTCTCAGAAGAACTACCCTCTAATTTTTTTGTGTGTAATTCAATGCATCACACGAGAATGCTTTTGAACCCATCCCTGAATTCCTGCTCACCTGAGATGTATAAAAGCAGCTGCCCAGCTCTGATTCAGCAGGTGAAGTGAGCTCAAGGCCTCAGGTACCATGATGTCCTCGGCTGTGGTGTTCAATCTTCTGCTTCTGGTGTCCATTGCTTCAGCAGGGCACCATTATGGAGGCTCAGTGACCTTCAGCCCTAAAGGAACCAATGCAGATGGGAGCATGAGGGTAAGAATTTATTTCACATTTACATTAAAGAAGCGTGGAATTAAGCAACGCATTATACAACACTTCTCTTCATTTATCAAATTAATAAAAAATGGTTGTAATTTTCTAAACATATTTTTCAACTGCTTGTTTGTAAATGTTTTATTTTATTTTGTTTTAGTTTAAATAAATTTTTAATCATTTAATAATTCTTTTATTATTCAAAATTATTCTTTTTTTTTCATCACAAAAGTGGACGAATAATAAATGTATCTTCATGCATTCTCAACCTACATAGTAAATGTTTAAAATCTTTTAATAGTTACCAATCACAATATAATATTTCTGAAAAACAAATCCCACACTTGTTTTGCTCCTCCACAACATATATCATAATGTTAAAAACATGTTAAAATTAAAATAAAATATACATTTAAAAAAATTATAGTTGATTATTTCAGGCCAATAAGCTAAAATAATATTTATTAAAATAAATTCAATTCATTTTCCATGTTCATAAAATAAAATAATTAAATTAAATTCTTAAATAACTCTAATGCTGCACTGAAATGTATCACTGTCAAAAGATGTGGAGAAGCAATCATGGAAATAAATCAGATAGAGAAGGTAAAGTAATATTTAAAATTTGATGGGAACTGGTTAAAATAATGTAATAATATTTATTGATGAAGTGTATTTTTCGCTGAACTTTAACATGAATTGGCCAAACAGATATATAGATACAGATACAGATACATATATAATTTATAATTTATACAGATATATATAATTTGATCAATTTAATTTATGAAATATTATATTGCAAATGACATTCATTCTTGAATGACATATGTCGTCAGTTAAGTCAAGAAGTTACAAAAGAAGGCAATCAAAGCTGCCTTAAAACTGTGCATGCAAGTATTATTTATGAGTCGCATTTAAAGCAGTGTCAGATCCGCATCAAGTTTAGCAGTGGCACTTTTTAAAGTAGCAGCCAAAATAAACTAATAACCAGCTGCTGTGATGTCTGTAAATCAAGGAACAAAATTAAAAGAGGAAATCACATCTGTAGTTTTAAGCATTATCTTTATTTAATTTAGAATTTAGTGTTTGATAACTTTATTAAATTTGGCTATATTTTCTTGCTGAAGGGCACAGGTAGCTATAGTCTATTTTTTTTATAATGGGCTTATGTTAAGATTGTTTTAAGTTCACTTAAATTATAAGTTATTTTTTAAAGTCTAATAAATGTTAAATTGATAGCTCTCAATTATACTGTAATGTTGAATGGCTATAGTCAATGGTTAAATATAAGGGAAAAAATCCATAGACATCAGTTGGTATCAGTGATACTTGCCTTCAGTCATAAAAAAAGATGGCATTAAACAAATATTAAAAATATACTTTATGTTGTTTCTACATTAATTTGAAGATTGAATATGAAATGCTCTACCAACAAGCATACTTCTACCAACAGGTTGAGTTTCGATTCAAGCGAACCTATGACTGGTGTACGACTAGTTGGTGGCACTGCGCCTCTGGAAATTGTGGCTATGAATCCAGCAATGTAGAAGGTAAAATTGATGGCAGCTCTAATGGCAGAAGTGCTTACACCAACAGCTGGTGCCAATCAGAAAATGTTGTCACAAGAAACATCCATGGAAACACACCCTTTGACCTGCAGTGAGTAACTGAATTTTTTTTTTATTGAAATGTTCATTCAACATATTCTAATATATATTATTGTATCACAGGGACTCCTCATGCTGCTGGGTGCCCACAGTGAATGGTGTTGATTCTTGGTTCCTCCAGACCCACGTAGATCTAGGCATAAGAGCTGATACCAATGAACCAAACCGATCACCTCTCACCACTACTTTACAACTCCTACGGTAACCCATATATTTATTCAACAGGTTTCTATGAACAAGATTAATCACTACAAAAAAAAATAATAATAATATTTTTTTTTCTTCCCATTAGTGTACCTCAAAACTGTCCACGTAAATACCACCTGATGGCCTATGACCCAGATGGTGACCAGGTCAGATGTAGATATGGAGCTCAGCCGTATGTCGAATGTGCTACATGTAACCAGCCAAGTGGTTTCCACCTAGATCAAGTAAGAAACATACAAAATATTTCCAGAATAATTTGATATAAACTGGTGTGTTTTCACAATTTTGAACCAGTGGGGAGGACAGAAATCTGTGGCTGGATCTAGGGTGAAATAGGGTCATATCAATGTGGGTTTTTGAATGGCAATCCCAATCAGAATGACAACGTCAAACTTGAAATAAATAATACATTTATACTATGTTAAAATAAAACAAAATAAAATAAAATAAAAATCAGCTAAAACCAGGCTGGATGACCAGTTAAAACCAGCCAACCAGCTTAGGATAAAAGGATTATGATAAACAAAAAAAAAAATTGTGATTATTTTAGTCATTTGATTTAATTTCAAAGTCGTTGGTAACATATATTCTAATTTCTGACAGCTTTTGACCTAATAAAAGCTTCCAGAATTGTTTTGAAATAAAACAAAATGAACATCCACTAAACTGAACATCTCAATTCTTCATTAGCGTGCCTGCACACTGGACTACAGCTATGCCTCCACAACAGGCGTCTACGGATTTGAGCTGATTGTGGAGGACTTCCCAAGGAAACACACCACTCTGGCCTATACTGATGGCTCCAGCTCTTACAGATGCTCTCTGACCGGTGGAAGACACCAAAGGTCAATTAACGTGACACCGTACCCGTGGTATTACCAAAGTTCCACAACTGTACCATGGTGGCAACAAACTACTTCTTCACCATGGTGGTGGTCTCAAAATCAACAAACTACTACCCCTTCACCATGGTGGTGGTGGTGGCAAAATCAACAGTCGACCACCGCTGCACCTACAACTCCAGCATGGTGGTGGTGGCAACAGCAATACACAACCACCGCTCCACCTACACCGGCCCAGTGGTGGTGGTGGCTGCAGACCACGACCACAACTACAACAACAAACCCACCTCAACAGTACACAACTAATATAGCATCACATCAACGTTCTTATGAACCTTTCAGCAAGCTCCCTCTGCAATTCAGTCTTCTCGGTAAGGCTTTCTCACCTAATGATCACCTAAACATATTAATAGTATCGGTGGTCCTAATGTGTGTCTTTTTCATTTGAATCACTGCAGTTGATTCAGCTGCTCCTTCCTGCACCGAGGGACATTACATTCCTCACTTTGTGTCGCCAACTCCACGCAATGGAGATGAAATCCAAGCTACGCCACTCCGTGAAGTGGAATTCCGGGTTAAGGCTGTAGCAGCTTATGCAACGTGAGGAACCATGTGTGAATGCAATCAATGCATCAAGTTATTTCCCTTATTAGATGGGTGTATAACATGTGTTTATTTTTCATTCTCAGGGTTACTGATGTCATCATCAGCGGTCCTCTGAACATAACTAAGCACGCTTTGAGCACCGGAGAGTACGCCATCAGATGGACACCAACGAGGAACGACCTTGGAGATCATTTCCCCGTGTGTTTCATTGCTGAGAGCATGAGCGGGTGGGTAAACTATTAATATTTAAAATCTAGCAGCTAGCAACATTTAAGGTGAACTGAATTTCATAAATATTACTATTCATTATTGATTTACAGAAGCAGCGTTTATCAGTCTGAAATGAGATGTGTCATTATCACCGTTGGACGCCAGACTGGTTAGTAATTCACTTTTACATGGACAGCTATGTTTTGCCAGTACAGTTTTGGTAATCAGTTCTAATGATTAATCACATTTACAGTGGAAGCAAATGTGATTTGCTCCGCAACCAACATGGTTGTTGAAATTGAGCAGCTGCACTCCGTCGGGCTCCACAAGGACTACCTGCGTCTCAATGATCCTGCCTGCACTCTGGACTCAAACGGCACTCATGTGTTGGCAAACATCTCCCTCAATGCTTGTGGTACCATGATTGAGGTAAAACTCTTTTCATAGGCTCAAAAGAAAGGAAGAAATTAACAAAAATTTCATGTTTGTCATCAATTATTCATCCTTGTATCCTTCCGAACCCATTTTGTTTCCCATCTTCCATGAAACACAAGTCAGAACTGCTCTTTTCCAAACAATGCAAGAAAAAGGCACCATAAAAGCATTATGTCCATATGACTTCTTTTGTGGCCTTTTTTTTTAGTAATAAGTACCATCCCCTTTTGTTGTATGGAAAACAGAAGCTTGGACATTCAGGTCGGAATGGCATTGGTGTGTTTAAAAGTTTTCACTGCATTTCCTTCTACAGGAGGATGAAGAGTTCATCATTTTCAAGAATGAAATCTTCTCAACCGATGACCCAAACAGCATCATTACCAGAAAGCATGAGGTGGAGATTGAGTTCTCCTGTCGGTACGAGAAGAAGAACAACATCTCACTGGAGTTCACCGCACGGAGACACATAACCACCATCACAGAGAAAGGCTTTGGTACCCTCACCTACAGCTTCGGACTCTTCACAACAGCAAACTACCACACAGAAATAGACGTGATCGCATATCCAGCGGAGTATGAGCTTGGGGAGATGATTTACATGCAGATTGAATCTCAGTCTACAATCAACAACACCGAGCTTTTTGTTGAATCGTGTGTTGCAACACCATACAGTGACCCCAACTACCAAACGTCCTACACCATCATCCAAAATGGGTAAGAACAATTAACCATAAGCTTCAGATCCATTAGCACAATCAAATTAATTCTATATATAATGTCTATATCAATTATGTTTGTCAGGTGCATCTTGGATGAAACGGTTGAGTTCTACACAAGCCACCAGCCAATGGCCCGCTTTGGCCTACAAGCCTTCCAGTTCATCGGAATGCATGAGCAGGTAAGAACTAATTGATTGGATCATGATGAAAGCAGTTTAGCAGTCAACATACTGTACAAAAACATAATGCTGCTACTAACCAATCAGAATCGAGTATTCCAGACAGCCATGACATCATCTCTCTCTTTCTCTCTAGGTGTTCATCAGCTGTTCGGTGATTCTGTGCGAGGCCAACAATCCCAACACCCGCTGCTCTCAGGGCTGCGTCAACAGCACAACCGCTCCACCGTCCCACCACCATCACAAAAGAGAGGCTCCCATCCAGACCGGCAGTCACTTAGTCTCCCAGGGGCCCCTGCGGCTGAAGAGGAGCGTAGAGGAGCGTGATGGTAAAACCTCAGAAACAAGACAACATATTAGATTATTTTTTTTTAGAATGTAGTAATATTTTAAAGGGGCAGTAAATATAGTGTTGGGATGAAATGTCTTGTGTTACAGAGATAAGTCTTTTATTTTAAAATAAAATAAAAATATATATTTCAAATAAATTAATTTTATAATATACTAATTATATAAAATATAAATAATATTTAACATATTTTAAAATTAAAGATATATATGTTTTTATATATTTTAATATATACATTATACATGATGTTTCAATCACACCGTTGTGTGTTTTCCACAGTGTCCTCCACAGTCTTGAACCTGAATCTGGTTTTCATTGCCGGATGTGTCCTTGCAGCTGTTGGCATGGTGTGCGCTGTTCTCATCTACAAAACCAGGAAATCAGACGTCAAATATCAGTCTCTTAAGACAGATGATATCTAATGGATCTTCTCAAAGACTACAAAAATGTGTCCTCTTTGCTCTCTCAGGGAAGATTCTGGCTTTGAAAGACTTTTTTTATTATTTTGTTTCCTTTAAATATTGTATTATAACCCACAATGGTTGTTAGAGTTATTTTTCATAACTGTCACTGTTTCGGTCTATTAGTGTGTATCTCTGTATTGCACTTTTTAGACTCCTGATGCCAATAAAATATATAAAGAAAAGAAAATAAGTGTGAGATTGATTTAAAAAGAGTCTAGATGATGCATACCCACAAAGAGAAACAAATGAACATATCTCTTGTATTGTTATTTTAGTCTATTTTCATTATCACCATTTTTTGAATGCAAGCAACATTAGAAATGCATGTATAGAATTGCATTCTAGAATTAGAATGCATAAGAAATGCTTTCACACCAATCGAACGAATCAAAAATAAAAGCTAAATGGGCTCAACAGATAAAATAACCATGATAATATTCAAATATTCAACATACAGCATGATGTTTAGAAAGTGGTAGTATTTTAAAGTGTTATGCACTCTCAGAAATATAGGTACAAAAGCTGTCACTGGGGCGGTACCTTTTCAAAAGTTACACTTTTGTACCTATTAGGTTTAAATATGTACACTTTAAGTACTAATATGTACCTTTAAGGTACCAAACATGTACCTTTTGAAAAGGTACCACCCCAGTGACAGCTTTTGTACCTTTATTTCTGAGAGTGTGCTGCCTGAAATGGCAGCCTTGTGTTATACTGATATTTCTGTAGTCAAAATATAATTAAATAAATAAATATATTTAAATTTAATGAAAATATTTATGAGACTGGTGACTGATCCACTGAATCTCACCTGTTCAAAAGAAAACACCTTTCACTAGTGTTGTAGTACTCGAGATCGGTCTTAAGACCATTTTTTGATGGTCTTGGTCTTGTCTCGGTCTCAGACTAAGAGGACTCGGGATTTTATTTCAAGAGCGGTCAAGACCACAACTGTGGGGATATCACTAAATTGTCAGATTTATTTACAAGCATAATTAATGTGATTGGATGTAAAACTTCCTGCTTCAAATGCAATCAATAACTAATTAAATAACTAAATAACAAAAATAAATCATTTGATTTACACTAGTGGATCTCAAAATGTTTGACTTAACTGCCCCTATAGTCCACAACATTATTTAAAGGCCCCCTCCACTCACCCAAAATATTTTATGAGGTTAGATTAGATTTTTACCTGTTTTAGTTCATTTTACTGCTTGCTTTGTTTTATTTTACACAGTTTTAAGTCATCTTGAGGCCCCTTTGAAAGTTTGTTGAAGCCCCATAGTGGACCCCGGCCCCTGGCTGAGAACAAATTATTTATACTGTTATGCCGGGTCAGAAATTATTGAGGCACTGTGTCAAAAACATCACCAAAATTAATACATACTCCCACAAAATTCAAGATATTGTTGCAAAAAAAGTGCTTGAGTGTATGAGATGTGGATTTTTATATTATAATAATATGATATAATTAAATAATATCACAAGAGCAAGAGAACTGTTTTTTTTTGGGGGGGGGGGATGATATTGCTTTTATAAAACCAACTTTTAACATTATTCTCAACATTATTTATGCATTTGTAATGGTACCAATTCAGATGCAGTGCAAAGATGAATTTAGTTGTTAGTGATTTCATTTGATTGGTAACAGTTCTGTAAGTGTCTTATTATTGTATTTAATAATTAAAAATAAGGCATTTCTCAGGCAGTAAATGTGGATCCTTTAGATGAATTTGAGCAATGCTGGTCTGGTCTTGGTCTTGACTCGGTCTCGATCCTGCCTTGCTCTTGGTCTTGGCTTTGTCTCAACCTGTCAAAGTCTTGGTCTTGTTTTGGTCTCAAAACGGATTAGGTGGTCTTGACTACAACACTACCTTTCACACCAATCAAACAAATCAAAAATGTAAAATGTATTCAACGACCATGAAAATATCCAAAAGAAAACAATATAATATATTGTGTGTGTGTGTGTGTGTGTGTGTGTGTGTGTGTGTGTGTGTGTGTGTGTGTGTGTGTGTGTGTGTGTGTGTGTGTGTGTGTGTGTGTGTGTGTGTGTGTGTGTGTGTGTGTGTGTGTGTGTGTGTGTGTGTGTGTGTGTGTACACATTTAATTCAGAAAGTCTTTTTTAACCCAATATCAGCACGTGACCCAAATAAAATCATAAAAACTGTATGTCATTGTATGGACAAGTTTTAATTATAACAAATGTTCCAGTTCAATCACTCACAAAGAAAGCTGTAATTAGTTAGGGCAGATCTTCATCAGGTTGAAGTGCTGATGTTACACTGAGGCTGCAGAACAATTGTCAAAGCAGCTTCTATAGAGTGATGGCGTGACTGGGAAACTCGAGAATGTCAGCACAACACTGCATTGTAAGGAATCAATTAATCAACAATTGTTACAGTATGTTATGTGCCATGTCTCCATGACGAAACGATCACACCTGATCATACGAGTCCTTAAAATAAAAGCAAAAGTGACCAAAGACAAATATTTTTTGTTTGGTTGGTTTTTTGTTTTTCTTTTAAATGCATGGGTGGAAAGCACAGTCTACTGACAGGCATTCCACTCACTCGCATTCAGGCGCAAAACACTATCAACATGAAGAATCTGTGCATTCTATTTAACAATATTCAGATGGTGTGACAAAAATAAGTTACTACCAGGGCAAGTAAACTTACACTCGGCTGATAGCAAGTTCTGATGCAGGCTGTCAATCATTTTAGTTATTTTCCATCAAGGTGGTATTTTAAACTGGAACTATTGTATTGCTTTCTATTCTGTTATTGTTCATGGAAGAGGCTTGGCAAACATTTAATAAGCTGTCAGTCAATGCCAGACACTGAAAAGACTGTCACTTACTTTATTATTACTGTATGTCACAATGGCATTCTGCTTGTGAAATGTAATTGCAATGTAATTGCAATGTAATAAATATAAATGTAAACTAAATGTTGTGAGATTATGTAAAGCAGGAAGTCTTATTTTGGATTAATTTCAAACCCACATCTCAATGTACAATGTAAAAAATAAAGAGCTTTTTGAAACTGCCTAATATAAGTACAGCGTTTCTTCAGGTTTTATGACCGTAAATTTAAGACATCCTAAAGAGATTTTAAGACTAATTAAGGAAAAGTTAAAGAATAAATTGAAGGCGACACAATACATCAATATGCTCTCTGTGTCTAAGAACACAATTGAGTTCTTCAAATTTCAAATAAAAAAACAACTTACAACCAATCATCATTACTTTTTCATTTTATACAAAAAAAATAGGTTAACTAGAATATGGAAATTTTTTTTTTTTTTTTTTTTTTTTAGAATATGAAATAACTAGAATATGGAAATAATACTTTTGTCTTGTTTGCCAGTGAAAATGTCTAAAAAAAAATTAATCAAGGTAAATGCAAAAATAACGCATGATAAGAAGTCTTGCTTTCTGAGAAATGTATCAAAATGAAGTGAATTTATGATTTAAAAAACAAACAAAAAAAAAACTGAAAAATTCATTCAAAAACTTAATTCAAAGGGAAAACAAGTTTTCATTTAAGACTTTCTGCACAAATTTAAGATCTTTTAAGGCCTTCATTTGTCGAAGGGTAAATTAAGACTTTTTAAAGCTCACAGAAACCCTTCAAGTAGGCTTATTCAGGTCCTAAGGACTATTAATTGTAGTTAAATCATGTTTGACTTGTGCTAAAAAAATGTTGCGATCTCAATCCTCTCAGTGTGCCATAGATCATGAAAGAATTTTCCACCCATCCGGTCTGAAATTCTCGGTTTACCGGCTTTACCTGATGTTTTCAATGATCTTTCATTTCATCACACGGTTCCATAACTGTCATGTAAAGCAAAAAAAAAAAAAAGTGTTAGTTTCATCTTTTAAAATGTCATATGATTTCAAGCTTAATGCAATTCTATGCTTCCAACTGTTCTGTAAATGCATCAGCAAGTACCTTTCAATGTATGCAGTCCAGAAAGAATTTCCGCTTGTTTTTTTCAAGTTTTGAGCTCTTGGTAAACCTTGTGGTATTTCAGAAAGCAAACAGGCATTGTCTAAATGGATTTATATCTTATTTCAGATAATTCAGTTTCTCATGTGAGAAACTGAAAAAGAGCAAAGAAAGCAGGAAACATTCTCATATACAATAACCTACAATCAGAGACTGTAGATTTTCCAACCCACAGTGAACTTTGCTGTCAGATACAGGACATTTGGCACTGGACTGCAATAAATGAAAGAAAGAAACCAGGTAGTAATCCTCTGAACCTGTTAACCTCTACTGGAGACAATAACATGCTCTGCAAGTGTGGGAGGTCTGCTTTGATGAGTGCGACTCTCACATTTAAACCATGATTTCTCGGAAGAGGTTTTAAGTTTTAATACCCGATTCAAAAGACCATTCAAAAGTTTAAGGATGGATAAGATTACTTTTTTTTCTTTCTTTCTTTCTTTTTTCTAAGTAAAGTCAATTATAATTTTAGAAAAGATTTCTATTTCAAATAAATGCTGTCCCTTTTGAATTATATATTCCTCTGAATCCTAAACTTCAACATTGATAATAATAAATATTTCTTAAGCAGCTAATCAGCATTTTAGAATGATTTCTTAAGGATTCAAAAGTGTTTTAATCGTATAAATTGTATATGATTTAATTATATTATTGGACTAATATTGCTGGTTTAATCCCTAAAAGAAGCAAGCTATGAGATCTCTATTTTGTTTTTGACATTTAACCCAAACTTTTTGCTGACAACCTGAAGTTTCATCCACACTGCAGTTTATTACTGTAAAGAACTGCCCACTTAGAGAAGAAAAGAATGCATGACAGACGAATGAAGTGAACTGCTTGTTCTTTTTGTTTTCACATGCCACTTAAGGGCAAGTAAATAGCTGTGCTACAACAACTGGTATGGGGAAAACACTGTTAAATGAACATAAAAAATTGGACGTGGAATATGTGATCTGAATGACTGTGCTGACTTCATAGAACAAAAGCAAAAAGGTTCAAGCATGAACATATCAACATCAATATAGAGACTGCTAGGGACTTTTACTAGAGAAAAAAAAGCTGTTTCCTTTCAGTGATGATAACTATTAGCTCTGGAAAATCATTTTTGATTAAAAGACTGATTAAGGTTTCAACTCAGTCAATTAAATTTTCACCTTCAGTGAACCTATTCAATTTTCAGTCAAATAAAGTCCTTGTATAAGGAGAGAGTTGGCTACAGTTTTTACAATCACTAGCACTCATTTTTCAACAGTTAGGTTCAAAACGGAATAAGACAGCTATCTGCTACATATCTTCAGCAATACTATATCAAATGTGAAAAATGAAATACTATATAAAAAAAAAATTGAAATGGATGTAGAGTTAGCATGGACTGTGTAAGACATACTGCAGTGAATTCTGAACAGTAGAGAGCTGTCATTCTTGTTTTGTAAATAATTTTTTATAATGCTCTCTGTTGCAAGTAATTTTAGGTCAGTGTTTTATGAACAACAAAGTGTGTTTGTTGGGTGAAAACCTTTGCTAGTGTTATTGAAGAGTGACTTGAGACCTGTATGAAGTGATTTGGTAGTTTTAGTGCATTTTCAAGGTATGAAAATGTGCAAGTGCACTATTTTGTATTTGTCCACTAGGTGGCAGGCCAGCATTTTAATACTTTTGAGACTAACATTACATTCAGCAACAACAAAATCTAAAATAAAAAGTTGTCTGTCATAAAAGGCACTGAGCAGCTACCAGTACTTTCTGTTAATGTCTTATCATTTTAAGTAACTTTCTACAGAGTTGTAGACAGAGTTACCACACTTGATCAATGGATATCAATCTATGACCTTTCTTGACATGCACATAGGTTTCAGATTCATTTGTTTAGAAAAAAAAATGTGTGTGTTTTTTTCCAGGTCTGACAATCAAAATATTACAACCCTCCAAGATTTCCTGATGTTTAGGCATGCATATGACCCTAAATTTACATTTCTATCAAACCTAAAATTGGAATGATATGGTAACAAAGTCATCTTTAAGGGTTATGACATTTAATGCAATCTGGAAGCATGTGTATTATGTCCACCTGTTTAAAAAAAAAAAAAGTAGGACAGCAGTTTATATACATGCATATTATTTTTCCATGGAGTTTCAAATTAACCTGATTTGTTATTTCCGCATTGTAAGAGAAATACTGTTCATCTGTAGATCATATACTTGAAATCAGTAAATTGGCAATATCAAACGAGCAGAAGTAAAGACCAAAAGTAAGATTTCACTTGATAATCAATTATCATTCTTATTAAATTTAGTAAACAGGTGCATCTCAATAAATTAGAATGTCATGGAAAAGTTCATTTATTTCAGTAATTCAGCTCAAATTGTGAAACTCGTGTATTAAATAAATTCAATGCACACAGACTGAAGTAGTTTAAGTCTTTGGTTCTTTTAATTGTGATGATTTTGGCTCACATTTAACAAAAACCTCAATCTCAACAAATTAGAATACATCATAAGACCAATAATAAAAAAAAAAAACATTTTTAGTGAATTGTTAGCCTTCTGGAAAGTATGTTCATTTACTGTTTATGTACTCAATACTTGGTAGGGGCTCCTTTTACTTAACACTGGACTTCAAGCAACTTGGGCTATGAGCTTCTCCACCCTTCCTCCAGACTCTAGGACCTTGGTTTCCAAATGAAATACAAAACTTGCTCTCATCTGAAAAGAGGACTTTGGACCACTGGGCAACAGTCCAGTTCTTCTTCTCTTTAGCCCAGGTAAGACGCCTCTGACGTTGTCTGTGGTTCAGGAGTAGCTTAACAAGAGGAATACGACAACTGTAGCCAAATTCCTCGACACGTCTGTGTGTGGTGGCTCTTGATGCCTTGACCCCAGCCTCAGTCCATTCCTTGTGAAGTTCACCCAAATTCTTGAATCAATTTTGCTTGACAATCCTCATAAGGCTGTGGTTCTCTCGGTTGGTTGTGCATCTTTTTCTTCCACACTTTTTCCTTCCACTCAACTTTCTGTTAACACGCTTGGATACAGCACTCTGTGAACAGCCAGCTTCTTTGGCAATGAATGTTTGTGGCTTACCCTCCTTGTGAAGGGTGTCAATGATTGTCTTCTGGACAACTGTCAGATCAGCAGTCTTCCCCATGATTGTGTAGCCTAGTGAACCAAACTGAGAGACCGTTTTGAAGGCTCAGGAAACCTTTGCAGGTGTTTTGAGTTGATTAGCTGATTGGTATGTCACCATATTCTAATTTGTGAATTGGTGGGTTTTTGTTAAATGTGAGCCAAAATCATCACAATTAAAAGAGCCAAAGACTTAAACTACTTCAGTCTGTGTGCATTGCATTTATTTAATACACGAGTTTCACAATTTGAGTTGAATTACTGAAATGAACTTTTCCACGACATTCTAATTTATTGACATGCACCTGTATAACAAATACTAAGTAAACAAAACCCATGTAATGAATACTTGAATACATAAACTGATGCATCATGGGGATTTATGGCCAAACTTCCAAAAGACGGAAGCTTGTGCAGACTATTGTGATCTCAATCTAAATATTAAAAAAGGAGTTGTTTTAATGCTAACAAGAAAACTGCAAAAGTGGCTATTTTGCCTCCTATTTGTTGACTTAACACATGGACAAATAAAGAAATCATCATATATATGGTATATACCATATGTTTACATTGCAGTTTCAATTCTCTCTCAGTCTTTTCTAATGAATGTTTGATACCTGCTGGATATGTAACTTGGCCTTTAAATGGCATCGATTTTCTTACCTGACGCTCCATTCTAGGGCGCCACTTAACAAGCAGTTGTTCCAATCATTATGGGCTCCTGAGTCACACGGCACGGCGGGAGGCTAATTAATCGATCAAACTTGGGTAAAAGCTGGTTATACTGTAGAAGGAGATGCTGATGATTAAATTAACAGACTGTGAGTTTCATCACTATGGAAAATTTTTAGACAAAGACTATGTTTTTCATGCACTTAAACATATAATTTAATTTATATGAGAAACAGTTTTATGAACAGAAAACACAATATTAACATTAGGCAGTAAAGGATGCATTGTGCACAGCTCAGTACAAATCTTCCTTTGGTTTAAAGAGGACTAACAGCTAATCACATTAAAGTCAAAAATACAATGCATGGTCTGTGTCGAGGCTACGCTGTAAGACTACGCAAGTAAATTGGATTTTGAATTCTTCTATAAATACCTATTTAATTAGTTGAGCAAGAAGTATCTGCCAACAATACTTAATCATGAAGTCTGAAAATAAACTAAGGGGATAAGAATTTAAAAATAACAATGACTAAATAAACTTAACTCAAGATTTGATTGCGTAAGATAAATCAGCACTAATATGGTTTTCTAAAGTGCCTCTGAGACACCAGAGAGATCAGTCTATATGCTTAAATAAGGTTAAAGAAAAGACTGTTTAATGTACCAAAGGCAGTATGGAATATAACACCACCCATATTGTGCAAAGTATACAATATTAGGTACTTGCTTAACAGAACAGCCTAAAAACCCAAACAAAACACAAGCATCGTTTACTTCATTTATTATAATAAATATATTGTATATACACTAATTTAACATGAGTACAATTCATATATACAAATAAACTATAATAGACTGTTTTTCAGAACACACCTAAGGCCCATTTTCAAGAGCACAAGCAGTCTTCAGAAACATGGACAAACAAGAATATCTTGGTGTGAATCCTCAGGAGGTCAGAAACACGATGAGCAACTTTAAATATGTCACCTACCTATAGAAACTGTGAAACAAATACCTGTTTAATATGCACAACCCTCTGATAGGCTACTCTGAGGGTCACAAAAGTTGTAATCTTCAGGTTGTAGGTATTTGCCTAGTGATGAAACTGCCAGTTAGTTATATGTTAAAAGAGTGACAATTAATTTGCTAAAATAAAAGCTTTTATGAGACAATCCCACTTTTGATTGTGATCTGTCCAGTTTTTTACATTCATGGGTTGAGGAACCAGTCATGATGGACCACCAGAAGAGTTTTTATTCCTTTTGGCTATTCCCTTTGAACACTGATGCATTTTACTAATAGCCTACCCATCGAGGTGATCTGCTTATCTCCACACCAAGAGCATCATAAATTACCTCCACAATTTCACAGGCCTACCGTAGCAACCTGTTGCTTCCTCCATAAGAAAAGCTAAAGTCCTGAGCCACTGCCATCCAGATAGACTATCTTCACCCATTATAGATTGATCACCAGGTACCCCAGAATTCCAGCTATGAGCAAAACCGCGGTGAAAATGATCCCTGCAAATACTTTCATCAAGCCAGTTTCTCCTTCCACCGTTTCTTTGGGTTCCTCCTCGCAGATCGAGATGACACCAACCGATGAATTCCCAACGCTGACGGTGGATTTCAACTCGGCTCCCGCCTCTTGCTTCGCCTCGACTGCCCACGGCGCCACCTGGACCTTCATCTCCATCTCCTCCATCATCTGGTCCACCTGAGCGATCTCGGTCTCCAGCTCTTTGAGGTCCACCGTGTCGATGTTCGCGTCGGCTTCGTACTTCATGTTTTGGACGCTCATGGCTCGAGCCGCGACGGTGGTGGTGCTGCCTGTCATTCCCGTCTGGATGAGGTGTCTTGTCGGCACTTTGAGAGGAAAATCCTGCCCGATCTCCAAGGACCGCTTCATGTCCACCTCCAGGAGCTCCATGCTGCTGGTGAAGAGCACCCAGAGGCGCTCGTATTCAGCTCGATCATCTTTGCTGATGTTTTTGTCCTTCAGAAGAGCCGTGAGTTTAGTCCTGTTGGCCACGGCCAGCTCCTGGGCTTTCTTTCGGGTCTTTTTAAGTTCCTCTCGGAGGTTTTGAGAATCAGATGTGCTCCCCAAAGCGATGACCAGATGCCTGTAGCAAGCTGTGACTTTGTTGAGCGCGTCCAACATGGTCTTGCATTCGTCTTTGCCCATGTTTGCGCGGAGACACGAATAAGTTTTTCACCGAAAATCCACAAAACTAGTGGAAAACGCGCTGGATGATAGTGTCTTTTAGTTTCCACGGGAGCAGAGCAGTCATACGAGTGCACTCACCATCATCATCATCATCATCATCATTGCTCTCGTCATTGCAAATTCCTCACCATCCATGTTCCCTGTTGATGCAGACAGACAGCAGCAGTCGGGCTTATCACTAAATGGATCCCTAAACGGCTTTAGTTGCGCTGCTGGAGATTAGAAGGCTTCAGTGTTGCCCGCATGAATTTAAAACGTCGCCTCTATTCTTCTTTTTGCGCAGTGTGCATGCCATTTGAAACATAAACATTTGAAACAGGTGTTCATTTTAAAACTCCAAACAGAACGTCTACCTCCATGACGTCACAAAGGCATTCCGAGAGAGAGAGCGATGTAAACGGATTCTCCGAAGGCGGAATGTAAACAAACCCCCGAACGTTCTAAACGCGCAATGGCTGATGATGCTGATGAAGATGCCGAGATTTTCAGAAGGCAGCAGCGATCCGTTATTCGCCCGTCATCCGTGATACGAGCTTAAATGGGAGTAAATGCTTGCCAGTGAAATAACGAGTCTAGCACTCACATCCTGGAAGATCAGCCAAACCTGTCGCGATTGGTTGGCCGATACCATTTGATACCGTTTTTTATAGGTCTCTTTAAAGTATTTATAAGCACTCTTTGGAACTGTTTTTTTTTTATATACCAACAGCTTTGTTATAAAATGGGTTAAATTAGGCTATTTAAAAAATGCTTTCATATAACATAATATAGAATAGCCTATAATAAACAGTTATTATGCTTTGTGCTTTTGCTTGATGCCTCTCCACAGTAAATGTTTTGTATTAGTGAAGGAACAGGTGGCAGTGCTACCTTTAAAAAAAAGAACATGCAGTCCAATATTTAATCAGAGCTGATATTCAGAAACCATTACACTGATGGCATGACTGAAAAGGTCTGCATCAAATATAGTTGTTCCTTTACTAATTTGGATACCTCTCAAGTAGTTTTGGAACACCTTACATCTTTAACCCAGCTTGGAAGTGTTGATGCTGAGTGGCTTATAGGGTTTATTTTGTTAACAAGCAAAGCTTACAAGAGCTTAAATTCAGGCTTTAACTGAAATTGTGATTCTTATTTTAGATGTGGCAAACATATCATGATTAGCGCTTTAAGAGCTGTGTGAATCACATCAAATAGACCCTAAAAATAGGAAACACACCATTCAATGTTTTTAAAGAGATGCACAAAACAAAGTTCCTCTGTGAAAGAGCTGTCCCATGAGAACTATACACAGATGGAATAGCTTACTTTTAGATACAGGCTGTCCAACAACACTAGTACAACAACCAAAAGTTTTAAAAAGTCTACATTCAACTTTTACTGTATTTTAAAATAAAAGTATTTTCAAGAGTATTTCTAGTCTCTTTTTTTATCTCAAGGTTTTAGAAGCACCGATTTTATTTTAAACTTAAACCTTACCCAAAAACAAAAAAAAAATTCATCATTTACTCACCCTTCAAATCTGTATGAGTTTCTTGCTTTTGTTGAACACTAAAAGACAATATTTTAATGAATGTTGTTAACCAAACAATGTTATTTATAGTCATTGACTTCCATAGTACTTTTTTTTCCATACTATGAAAGTCATTATCCCCCCCCCCCCCCCCCATGTACAATGTTAATTAAGATTTTACACACAAAAATGTGATGTTGTGATGTAGCTTTCATTACCATTTCTTTCTGGCCCTAGAAAATTATTAATGTTATATGCTAACTGTGTGAGCCATTCATTCCCATAGAAGAATTTGTCATCTTCATTTAGGGTTCTTTAAAATGGAAAAACTGAATTGGACAAATTCCAAGTTTACTAAAACTAGAAATATGATTTTAGATAATCATATGTGTGTTTTATGTGCTGTGTCTACCATTGTATGATTTTCAGTAAAGAACTAGGCTTTGTTTTCAATATGGGTCACTTTCACTTAATCACCATTGGCAACCACTCAGCCATGTGCTACTTTCAAAAGCATCTCATTTCAAAACATCTTATGTCAGATTGGGTCTCTCATTAACAGACAGCCACTTGTTTGATATAATGAAACCAGAGCCAGAGTAGATGTATTGCTTTCCATGAGTACTTGTGCATTGACAAATAATATGGATTTCATAAATAGACAGAAAGATTTACATAAATCTATCTATCTATCTATCTATCTATCTATCTATCTATCTATCTATCTATCTATCTATCTATCTATCTATCTATCTATCTATCTATCTATCTATCTATCTATCCTATTTTATTGCACATTTTTGTTCAGTTATCCCCATGTTCAATAAGACTATAAGTATTCATAGACAGAAATAATTGGGGTGAGTATTTCCTCTAAACTAAATGAGAGAGCATGTGGAGTTGAGAATGCCAAATATATTTGAATGGCGGATTAGTCATGCATTAATAAGAAGGAAATATTGATTTTTGTTCTCATTTTACCCTTGCCTCAGAGCATATGCAGATACAGACCCACCCAGGCTGTGTAATGGCAAGAATCTGTGCTGCTATCACAACTGTCGTGAGCAGGATCCCAGACTGGGGCAACCCTCAGCTGCAGCTTTGCTTCTGTTATGTCACTGTTGTCCCTGTGAGAAAGACGCCTCACCCCAGGTCTGCTCCAGAGGGACTGTCTCTGCAATTAGCTCACTGGGAGATGCTCTGAATAAAAAGCCACAATTAATTTACAGACTGCCTCTGCCTCATTTTAATTGATAATCATAGTGTCTTTAACAAGTGTTTGTAAAACAAATAGATATAGTTCCCTTCCAATTGAGTTGCATATTGTTTTACTGTACAATAAGAGCCGTGATGAGACCACCTGCTGGGAGATCTGGAGGAAAAAACCTCCACGTTACCCTGCTGTGTGAATGCAGAACAGGATATGCCACTGCAACTGCTGCCCCATAGGGTGAAAAACAGCACGTCCCTGCAGGCCACTGGCTGAGTCGGCTTCCCATCACATCTGCCAGCTGTGCCACCACAATGTGCCCACCCCAAGAGACTTCATATGTAGACTACATATACAGGCCTAATGCATCATGGTATTCTTTGAAATACCATGCAAACACCATGAACATGGTAATTATTCAATAGTTTACCAGTTTACAATACAGAAGGACCACACATATGAATTCAGTAGTTTGGTAACCTCATAGTGCAATTACAATTGAAGCTTAGTATGTAATTTGAATGTAATTTGTTTTTATACCTACTTCAAGCAAAATGTTAATTAATATGCTACTGTTCAAAAGTTTGAGGTCAGAATTTATTTTGGAAATAAATAAATAATTTTATTCAGAAAGGATGCATTAAATTGATCAAAAATTTCAGTAAAGACATTTATAACGTTACAAAAGTTTTCTATTTCAAATAAATTCAACTTTAAAGAATCATAAAAAAAAAAAATTATCACATTTTCCACAAAAATATTAAGCAGCACAGCCATTTTTTTAACATTTATAATGAGAAGATTTTTTTCTTGATCAGAAAATCAGCATTTAGAATGATTTCTGAAGGATCAAGACTGGAGTAATGAAGCTGAAAATTCAGCTTTGCGTCAGAAGAATGAATTCAGTTTTAAAATATATTCAAATAGAAAACAGTTATTTTAAATTGTGATAATATTTTGCAATATTATACAGTTCTTAGTGTATTTTCAATCAAATAAACAGTCTTGTTGAGTAAAAGAGATTTAAATTGATTGATTTATTTTAAATCACAGACTAATTTAGATAAAATAATTGCATTCACTGGGTGGTTATTTAGATGTTATTTAGAGCGTCCAAACATGTTGACTGAATGCATTTTCCTAAATGTTTATTTATATATATATATATATACACACACACACACACACAGGTGCATCTCAATAAATTAGAATGTTGTGGAAAAGTTCATTTATTTCAGTAATTCTCAAATTGTGAAACTCGTGTATTAAATAAATTCAATGCACACAGACTGAAGTAGTTTAAGTCTTTGGTTCTTTTAATTGTGATGATTTTGGCTCACATTTAACAAAAACCCACCAATTCTCAACATATTAGAATACTTCATAAGACCAATAAAAAAAAAAAAATTAAAAAAACATTTTTAGTGAATTGTTAGCCTTCTGGAAAGTATGTTCATTTACTGTATATGTACTCAATACTTGGTAGGGGCTCCTTTTGCTTTAATTACTGCCTCAGTTCGGTGTGGCATGGAGGTGATCAGTTTGTGGCACTGCTGAGGTGGTATGAAGCCCAGGTTTCTTTGACAGTGGCCTTCAGCTCATCTGCATTTTTTGGTCTCTTGTTTCCCATTTTCCTCTTGACAATACCCCATATATTCTCTATAGGGTTCAGGTCTGGTGAGTTTGCTGGCCAGTCAAGCACACCAACACCATGGTCATTTAACCAACTTTTGGTGCTTTTGGCAGTGTGGGCAGGTGCCAAATCCTGCTGGAAAATGAAATCAGCATCTTTAAAAAGCTGGTCAGCAGAAGGAAGCATGAAGTGCTCCAAAATTTCTTGGTAAACGGGTGCAGTGACTTTGGTTTTCAAAAAACACAATGGACCAACACCAGCAGATGACATTGCACCCCAAATCATCACAGACTGTGGAAACTTAACACTGGACTTCAAGCAACTTGGACTATGAGCTTCTCCACCCTTCCTCCAGACTCTAGGACCTTGGTTTCCAAATGAAATACAAAACTTGCTCTCATCTGAAAAGAGGACTTTGGACCACTGGGCAACAGTCCAGTTCTTCTTCTCCTTAGCCCAGGTAAGACGCCTCTGACGTCGTCTGTGGTTCAGGAGTGGCTTAACAAGAGGAAAACGACAACTGTAGCCAAATTCATTGACACGTCTGTGTGTGGTGGCTCTTGATGCCTTGACCTCAGCCTCAGTCCATTCCTTGTGAAGTTCATCCAAATTCTTGAATCAATTTTGCTTGACAATCCTCATAAGGCTGTGGTTCTCTCGGTTGGTTGTGCATCTTTTTCTTCCACACTTTTTCCTTCCACTCAACTTTCTGTTAACATGCTTGGATACAGCACTCTGTGAACAGCCAGCTTCTTTGGCAATGAATGTTTGTGGCTTACCCTCCTTGTGAAGGGTGTCAATGATTGTCTTCTGGACAACTGTCAGATCAGCAGTCTTCCCCATGATTGTGTAGCCTAGTGAACCAAACTGAGAGACCATTTTGAAGGCTCAGGAAACCTTTGCAGGTGTTTTGAGTTGATTAGCTGATTGGCACGTCACCATATTCTAATTTGTGGAGAACCAAAGACTTAAACTACTTCAGTCTGTGTGCACTGAACTCATTTAATACACGAGTTTCACAATTTGAGCTGAATTACTGAAACAAATTAACTTTTCCACGACATTCTAATTTATTGAGATGCACCTGTATATATGCATGCACCATCATGTAGTCCAATTCATATTTCATTTGGGGAACAAGCCTATTTCATTTAATGGTACCTCATTTGTTACCATCTGTTCAAAACCTAATCATGACATCTGGTGCTGGCAGCTTATTGTTGTTTTCATGAGTACCTTTACAAATTCCATATTCATTTCTGCTTTGAGCTGATTTGATCTGCCACTGAGAAAATCATGAACACTGACACATGACCAGCCCTGCTCAGGGAAAATGTTGCTTGATGTTTAATAGCTCTTCTCTAGTGGATGGAGAAGTGACCTGAAATACACCCACGGCAGGAAGCTCTTAGCCTTGGAGAGAGCAAATGAGTCCACAAGCCTCCAGCTGCTTTCCTGTCATAAGCAGTAAGGTTCATATTGGCAGGTTCTATACCTTCCTTGGATGTATTGAACTTAAAATGTACTTTTTAAAGGGATAGTCCACCCAAAAATGAAACTTCTTTCTTGCTATTCCAAACCTGTAGCGCTGCTTTAGAGCATCTGAATTAAACTCGTTTTGATGGACTTAACTGTATGCATTTCTTTCTTCTGTGGAACATAAAAGAAGATGTTTTGAAGAATGTTGCAAACAAAACTGAAAAATGGTTTCAGTTTCCTTTCACTTTCATTGCATGAACAAAAAACACATTGGAAGTCAACAGGAACTGAAACTGTTTAATGCTTCAAAGTATCTTTTTTTCATGTTCTGCAGAGGAAAGAAACAGATTGAAACTTGAGGGTGAGCAAATTATGATGGAATATCTTTGTTTGATGGACTATCCCTTTAAGTTTTTTGACCTGATCAGCAACCCTGTAAAGACCTTCCAGTAAATTAACTATGGAAAGGATGGCACATTTGACTGTGCCGAGCCGTAGAAGCGAAATATGTATGTTTACTGGCCCCTTGGGGCACTTAAACATTTGCAAAGGCTTACATATTAATGAGAAACACAGAGCAGAGGAAGGCATACGGTTGGGAGTGTTTGCTCAAGCTACTTCACAGTAGATCAAATATTGAAATGGTACAGAAAACTTGCTAATGCACTATAAAGATGGTCTTTGACAGAGGGGTCACCAGCCCAAACCACAGGATGATCTGCACATGCTGTAATCCAGATTACCAGGTTACTAAAGGCCCCTGGATTAACACTATAATGCTCACTAATGCCCCTTTTAATGGAAGTAGCCTTTTCCTCACCTAGTTTCTGACCATGTGAAATGGCTTCTTCAGATCAAAGTTTTCAAAAGGGATAGAGCACTTAATCTGAGGCTGGAGGATATCAGCAGCCAGCAAATACATTTACAGTACATTCAGTACAGTACAGTACAAGTACATTGACGTTAGTAATGATATGCATACACATCATTGTTTTCATGTGGTTGAAAACACTAAAAAAATCTGCCCAAAATATGTATTTAAATATATGCTATAATGCATGTTGTAAACAGTAAAGCTCAATGAAATATATAAATTTATTTTCAACCTTCATATATGAAAACATATTTCAAAATGTATTTCAGGGGCAAGAAAATACAATTTCCAATCTTCAAGTAGCCTACATTTAGGTTATTTATTATATGTATTATATGTTATGTGTTAGACAACACGTGTTATATTTTATGTGTTATAGACAAATAAAGTTTTGTCTTCAAATGCGACATTTGTGAATGTATTTTCTTGGACTTAAATGAGGGCAAAATAAACTTTTTAATGCTTTTTTAAATTATATATATTTATATATAGTGACGGGAGGAGCCAACGACAGACACAGTGGGTGTGGCGTCTGGCCTCGGAGAGGTTTTTATTAAACAAAAATAATAAAATAAGTGTCCAGGGGGAAGAAGTGTCCACAAAACAGGGGGGGATCTGGTGTCCTCGTTGTGCTGCGGGGCTCGTGAAGGAGGGCAGTGTTCCAGGAGGAAGGAGGGGTCCAGGGAAGGGGCGGAGTCTGGTGGCCGCACACGCTCCCGCGGTCCGGGGCACGAGGGGCGGCGGCTTCTCTTGAGCGGTGGCTCTTCCTCTTCTGCCTCTTACGGGCATTGGCGGGACTTTGGACGGCCCGACATCTCCGGTCCGACGGCCGTAATACGGGTGCGGCTTTTCTCCCGGACTCTGGATCCTGCTGCTCACGACTCCGGTGGCGCGGCGTCCCTCAACGCACCCTTCCTGGACCCACGAGGACACCAGCGTGCATGCACGGGGGAAGAGACCGGTCTCTCGAGGAGAGGCGCGCTCGGCATTTAACGGCGGCGGTGATGAGGCTTCATTCAGTCCAGCTGTGCCTCATCACACGCCGCCAGCCCACGTTGGTCCCACGCCCCTCCTCTCATCCACCCACTCCAGTCGGGAGCCTGGTGAAGGGCGGCGAATAAGGGACGGGGTGGTGATGATGATGAGGGGGAGGGCCACCGATCCGTCACATTATATATATATATATATATATATTCAAATACAAAAAATGCCAAGAATATACTGGTAGAAGTATATTTAAAGATATATTTCAAAACATCATATATATTGCTGAGGGCACAAAAACCGCATACAAATATTAAATATTATAAGAAAAATATTATAATATATATATATATTTTTTTTTTAAAATGTTTAATAGAATGCATTATGCAGCATAAGCATCTTGGAAGTAAAAATAAAAAATGGAAATAGATATATAGACTTTTATCAATTTGGTGTGAACTCCACACACTCCACTGAGGGGATATTAAAAATCATGGCTGATATGAATTATAATTCATTTGTTACATGGAAATTTCAAGTTGATTGCATTGTGGGAAATGGAAATGAAAAACCAAGCTGCATTGATGCCGCATCTCAAATGCAGCAGTTCTTCCGAATATTTCATGCATACAGAAAATTCACATATACTATGCACAGAACTTTATCTTAAACATCTCCATAAAGTGCTTCGATATTCTGTTCCATGTTTCTTCCTCTAGATATCCACGTAGGTTGCAGTGAATATTTAGAGTTCCTTTTGGAGTTTTTGAGCGTGCATTAAAAAGAGATGAGTGTTTTATCGGCTGAATATGAAGAAAAAATAAAACAGCACACCAGCCAGACGAAAAGAACGGTAAAAGCAGTGCTTGTCTTCTTCATTGAATTATTGATGCCACACTCCAGAGATTCACAGACTGTGTAGTTCCTGGCAGAGTCCGACACGCAATATCTGACCTGGCGTAACCGGAGATTCACATCACCATACTAGTGCCATGTCTGGATATCTTAATGACAAGCCTCATCATGGCATTTAAACCCAAGGTAAATCTCGTTGGCTTTTTTAATCTATTGTTAACCCTTCTTGTCTGTCTGCACATACCCTTTATTATACATACCCTCTTATATTCATACTCTAACTTTGCTGAGACTCTCACAGATGACCTTGATGCCACCTGCAGTTGCATTATGAACCATGACTTCTCTCCACTAAAAGGGATCATCTGGATGGGAGACGAAGCATCTGTCAGTGCCAGTTTTAGCACTAATCCGATCTCATCTTTACCCGCAGATAGCTGAGAACCTGAGGTGAGAGTGAAAAACCTCCTCTTGCCTTATTCCATATCCAATGTTCATCTTGCAACAAACGGATATGGTTTTATCCTGCGTCTTTCCAATCACACGACAAAAGATTTCAAGAACAACTTGTACTTACGCTCATAAAATAAGGGGCATATTAATACCTGAATAGTAGGCCTACATACATTAGTCATTTTTGATAAGGATTTTGAACTTTTTTTTTGAGAGAGAGTTTAGAAAACATATCTAAAGCCCTAAACAAACTGCATGATTGTCGGCTGTCCCAGACAAAAGATTGGCATCAGAAATCGCCGCGATTGTTTCACGATGCCAGTCTTTCGACAGCCGAAAATCGTGCAGTGTGTTTCGAGCTTAACACTGTGTACACTGTAAAAAAAAAAAATTCAAAAGTTGAGCCAACTTAAAATTTTAAGGCAACCAGCTTCAGCAGATTTTTGAGTTTGCTCAACTTATTTTTGTGGGAGATTCTCAATTTTTTATTGTATGAACTTAAAACGACAAGTTGAGAAAACTCAAAAATCTGCTGAAGCTGGTTGCCTTTAAATTTTAAGTTGACTCAACTATCTTTTTTTCTTTTTTTCCGTTTACTAACCAAATGTGATGCAATAAGATTTCAGCAACAAGCAATTTGTTTGTCCACACCAGATGTAAAATGTCCATGATGCACATTTCCAGCATAACTGTGACTTTTTATCTTACAGTTCAGACATATTTCTTTGTGTAATTAAATTTTTCTGTTTATAACTTATGATTCTGGCTTTTTTTGTGCGAAATTAGAAATCAGACTTTCTTTGTCACAATTACGAGTGTACGTCTTGCAATTTTGAATTCGGACTTTTTTTAACTGGGTGTATATAGGCTATCCAATTTTTGTTTTTGTTTTTGTTTTGTTTGTTTTTTTTTGGGGGGGGGGGGGGTAATTGAATGCATTATGGGAAATATAGGCCTCTGCCATGTGGGCAATAATATGAAGGTTTATTACAGTTGTTCTCAGTCACTTTGGTGCATTTCTCAGATCAGAAATGAAATTTTCAAAACAACTTGTTCAACCTCCAGATGATCTAGTCACTTGTGCACATCATAAAAGCAGTTTCTCATTCTTTTGTACACAAGTTGCGATTGCTTTGGTACATTCATGCAACTGATTATGTACATTTGTCTGTGGTTTCCTACATTATCAGTTGTTTATGTTGCTCAAAATTTATTATATAGTTCTCTGTGCTATAGTCTTACCCCTCAAAACATCTAGTCATTAGTTCATCGTATAAGTCATTAAATGCAAAATGGTTGATCTAGTTGTCATAAACTGTCAAGCATATTTTCTACACATTTCTATTAGACTTTTTGTAAATTTGTCATGAATTGTGAAAGTGAATCTTGACTTTCCCTAATGAAGAGAATATAGATCAACCATTTATATGTTACGGGTGTGTGGTTGTGGCGTGAACAAAACGAACATAAAATAAAGACAGGAGAATCAAACGGCTTCAATGCACTTTTCCATTTATTCACATTAATAACGGACAAAAACCAAGGGAGAACTGAGGACTTTTAAAGGAACAGGAACAAAAGAGCAAACAACATAATTAAACTCAGGTGGGGACAATGGAATGATAATTAACTAATGAGGAGAGGAACTAAACCAAATAAGGACAGACGGGATCACAGACAGGCAGACACGTTACGTTATAAACCAGTTCTCTGAAATAGCTCAAAGGTACATATGAACCTTCAATTGGAAAGCATAGACAGAGGACAACACCAGAGTTACAAATTCTGACGATGGATGAACATCCAGAAAACGATCAGGGTCAACAGCCGAGAGGAAGAAGAGGAGTAAAGATGCATGGTGGAAGGATACAGAGACAAAACAGAGGAAGAGGCAGAAGAGGCCAAGGACAGAGGCACATATCACATGAAATAAGGGCCACTGTTGTGGACCATGTTGTCAATCATGGCCTTACAATGGATGAAGGGTGAAGCTAAATATTGGATTGAAATGAATAAATTTTGAAATGGATATATGGCATACATAAGAAGCACAGCCTTCTGCCCTTCAGTACAGTAACCCTCATCCAAACTCTTGTCATAGTTTACAGGTAATACTAAGAGAGTGCACTGTTATATTGACAACATGACTAAGCATTTTGTTTGTGAACAATGACACAAGGACTTTTCATTCTGATTGCGCTGATATGTTCATTGACATAAATACTTACTTTTGAGAGATGAACTAAAGATTTTGAGTAAGTTACAGGCTTTTGCAGGAAATCCATTGTGGGGTGCTGTTTGTGCGAATTGTTTTGAGAAATGCCCATACTTCTTGCAAATATTAAGGACGATTCGAGAAATGCACCAAAGCAACTGAGAAAAACTGTAAATACAAAATACTAATTTATATAGCATTTGATATGATAAGTATGGTGAGTTTAATTCATATTGAAAAATGAAATAACTTAGCAACTCTGAATCTAAAATGGGTTTGGTCAATAGTTAACTGTTTTTGGTTTGAAGCACATTTGCTGTTTGCTGATTTACAATATAAAAACTTAACCATGTTTGGTTGTAAAAATCAGTGTACATATTCAACCTAGCAGTTTCTGAAATATTAATTCAGAGGGAAACATGATGTAAGTGTCATATTACTCAAGAACTGTCACTCAAATTATTCACTGCAAAAATGGCAGGCATGTCATTACATGAAAGAAAAAGCAGGGCAAAACTGCTGGTCCTGAATCTTGTGCACTTTTGTTTGTGCATGTATGTTCAGTTCTGTGCACAGAGAATTAACTTTGTCCACAGAGGCTGTTTTTGAGAGGTTTATAAAGGCTTTTAAAAAAATAATTAGCTCTGACTCGTTCTTCTAAAACCCAGGTTTTTATGCAGAGGGGCTTGTGGCATTAGTGGGATGTTTAATAATTCAGGTTTAGTCAAAGATGTTTTGTGCAGACTGTTACAGCACGGCCACCTGCCACGCCTGCTGTATCTGAGTCATTATGAGCCGAAGCACTCACTGCTCTCTGCTGCTTCAGTTTGGCCAGGTGACAAAATCATTATCACTTCAATGCACTTTGCATACTACAAGCAGCATGAAACAAAAGAGCAAGTTAAAGAGAATTATGACGTGCCGTTAATGTCACACTTCACAAGATTTTAACTGAATTTAAATATTTTAAAACTGAAATTACCTTTGATCGGATCCAAACACACACATACATGCAATAACACACACACGCACACGCACACACACATATGCAAACGCACCCCCCCACACACACATGTGTGTGTGTGTATAGATAGATAGATAGATAGATAGATAGATAGATAGATAGATAGATAGATAGATAGATAGATAGATAGATAGATAGATAGATAGATAGATAGATGTAACTCCATGTCTACTTACTCTCAGTAGGGTAGGTTTAGGGTTAGTAGAATAAGTTGACATATACTTGCAAAGTTTCTCATAGTCAGTATGTTGTATGTTGTGGACCCATCAAAATAAAGTGTGTTAAGCAGACAGTCTACTAATAATCTAATGACTGCTAGTTGACATATAGTTGCAAAGTTACTTACTGTTAGTAGAATGTCTATAGTGGACTATCGAAATAAAGTGTTACCCAATAATCATGTAAATTCTAATATGGATGTTTTATATTTATAACAAGACCCATATAAGTGTGTAATATATTACACATAAATTACGATAATGTTTTATTTGAGAGTTTTCTAGGTTTGTAATTACTCCTCTAAAGAGATCATTTCAATATGATCATTTAAAAATACAAAAATAATTAAAAATCATTATAAATTAAAGGCTGTACAACAAACACGACCATCATACTTTACCATTTAAATACAGTTTTTCTTGATTGCTAACACACAATTCATGAAACAATTCTCCATTTTCTCACAACTTTAAACACAGTCTCAAAACTACACACCAACTTGTGCAAACTTCAAACTTTCAGGTCAAAGTCAACCATTTTAGTCAAAAACATATTCTCTTTTGTCAGAATCTAATCTTTGGCCTCAGATGACACACAAAGCTGTCAAATACACAGACTATTTTCCTGATTATAGAACACTATGAGATCAATTCAAAACACTGTTACAAAAACCTCCTTTTGGGAAACAGGAAACATCTTGCAAGTCAATGTCTGTTACAGTATACAGCACAAATAGAGTTGTGCAGATACAGTAAAATTCACCAATAAACTTTAAGGAAAATTTACTTTCATTACACTACTGTAAAGTTATCTTACAGTAGATGAAAAGCATTAGAAGAGAAAAGTACAAAAACCAAACAACTGAATATACAGTAAACACACATTGGAATATCCCATCAGTTACTATACAGCAATAAATAAATAAATACAGCATCCTCTGCCAAGTTGCATTACAGTATTGGTAATATCCTTATTTGTTATGCTATAGCAGTTTCTTAGTCTTCTGACAAAAGACTTTCTCTGCCTAAAAAGTACTTGGCTACAAATCAATTCAACAGTTACGAGTTTGAGGGTGTGTGTGTGTGTGTGTGTGTGTGTGTGTGTGTGTGTGTGTGTGTGTGTGTGTGTGTGTGTGTGTGTGTGTGTGTGTGTGTGTGTGTGTGTGTGTGTGTGTGTGTGTGTGTATTTATAGTGAAAGTTCTCTCATCTGAAGTACTGCTACTATCTACTGTAATTGTAATGTGTAAGTAGATGAGCCTGCAGACAGCATTCCTTATGCTCATTCCATGCACAAGAACATGCTCAACTATAGTGCTTTATATTTCATCAGGAACAAATGACCTTTGACCTCATCCCCTTAATTTTTCTTTTCTCATCCTATTCCTCTGTGTCTCCCACTACCAGGATTAATTTTCCAAAACACATAACCACCTGTGCTCTTATTCATATTATCCTGAGATTCTGACTGTCGTGTCATTAGTTTTGCTACTGAATGTTCAAACACGGATAAATGTGTGCTATTTGTGTTCATTTTGTGATTATTGAGGTAGTTATATTGTGTATTTGTGTTTTCTAAATGGTAAACCTTTGCAAAATTATGCTGTTTTTATGTAGTTATGCAGAAAACACTGAGCAAATTGGAGCATGTGTGAAAGCAGGTGGAATGTGTTAAAAGTTTTGAGAAACGTGTCTTTATTTCAAGAACTGTATGAATGGTTTGGAAAATTGGGCCAAATGAATCAGTTATAATTTAAGTCATTAAAATGTTATTTTATATAGAATTGTCAGACTTTGTCTCAGCATCTTGTGTTTCCCCGCCTCCCGTGTCCTTATGGACCTTTTTCACATTTCCGGGTTTCTCAGCAGCGGAAGTCATCATAGTTGGGTTAACTTGAAGAGCTGTAAATGGGAGGGTACCACAACTATATTTTTTGCACTCCCATTTGCTCAAATATCAATAGAAAAACTCCACGATAGTGTTTTCATGACTTTCAATAATAGGGAAAAAACTGAGAGAGGCTGATAACGGCAGTCAGAAGAGAGAACGATGTCAAATTTACCATCCCTCCCATAGACGCTGCATTAGAAACACTCTCGCATTAGCGTAAACTAGTTTTTTTTGTAATTTGATGCAAGGTAACACAATACAAAGAATAGTGTTATAAATGTACATACATTTAAAAAAAAAATACAAATATGAAAAACTTTCGAGGATTTATGATGCTGATGACCGTAAAACGCGTCATCACAGTCTTGTGAAAAGGGTCCATTTGGAGTTCCTGTTCCTGTCCTTCTTTGTAGTGATCATTAGTTAATTAGTCCCCAGCCCCGTGTTAATAATTATCTAGTTTTCCCCAGCCTTCTTAAGCCCTGTTTCCTTGTCTCAGAGTTCGGTCTTAGTTGTCAGTAGTTGTGTGAATCGTCAGTGATTTGTCATTCTGTATGTTGGAAGATTGTGTTCTTGTAAATAAAGTCATTTGTTCCGAAGTTCCACGTTTCCTCGTTTCCCTGGCTCCGACGACACGTAACAAGAATAGAATAGAAGTAAATTCTAATACGGGTATTTTATTTCTTTTTTTTTTTAGATTAAAGAAATGACTTTATGTCTTTTTTAACAAAATCTGTATAAATTAAAGGGTGTACAAATAGTATCATTGTGTACAAAATACATTATGATTTAAATTGTATTATAATACTATTTCTTACATTACAGTAACAAGATTTAATAAATAATTAGAATAAATTATCTTTTAATTAAAATGTTTTTTTAGAGTCTAATTACTGTACTAAATAAATTACTTTAGATTTTTTAATCTAAAGCTATACAACAAATATTCTACCATCATGTGCAAATACTTCTCAACTAAAATAAGTATTGTTTATTTATTATTAAAATATAGTTTTTTTTACATTGACAAAAGAAACATTATACAATATATGTGAATTTTAATAAGGATCTTTTATTTGAGAGTTTTATAAAATTCTAATTAGAATTTACTTTCATATGATGGTTTAAAAAATAGATCACTAAATAAAAGGCATACTACTACTATCATTTATAAATTCCAGTCCCTGCCTGCTGTGCTGCCGTTTGTAGCTCCGTGTAGCTTTGTTTATCTGAAGAAATCAAACTACTGCGGTGAGTCGGAATTACTCTACAATCACTGTGAGTTATGGCTTCTCCTTGCATCGTCACCTGCACCGCTTGCCACATGTACAGTTTATCTGTCTCTGTCAGAAGCGAGGGATTCACATGTGATTAATGCAGGCAAACAGTTAGGCTGACATTTCAGAATTAGAGACTCGCATCCAAACTTTAGTTGAGGACAGTAAGAATGTGAGGGCTGTAGATACTGCTTTAGATGCGACTAGCTCAGGGAGTCCTATACATTGTTCGGTTCCGGTTTCAGCGTCTCTGCAGCAGGGCAACTGGGTGACTGTGAGGCGACCTAGTCGCGGGTCAAATCACCACTCTTCCGTTCCGATCAAAACATCAAACAGGTTCTCCCCACTCAGTGACGCACCCACTGAGAAACCTGATGAAAGTGCTCTAGTTATTGGCGATTCTATTGTACAGAATGTGAAAATAGAGACACCAGCCACCATAGTCCAATGATTACCGGGAGCCAGAGGGCCTGACATCTTGGCAAATTAAAAAGTGCTAGCTAATGCTAGATGTAAATTCAGTAAGATTAAATTGCAAGTCGGAGATCACTAAAAAATAATGTTAAAGAGGTGTGTGAACTTGCAAGTACGATGTCAGACACTGTAATATGCTGTGGTCCCCTCCCTGCTTACCGGGGTGATGAGATTCATAGCAGACTGTCGTCACTCATTGGCTGGATGTCTATGTGGTGCCCGCAGAATAACATAGGTTTCATAGACAATTGGAAGAGTTTTTGGGGCAGACCTGACCTGTTGAAAAGAGATGGTCTTCATCCCTCCAGGGATGGTACTGCTCTTCTCTCTAGAAATATGGCACATAGTCTTAGAGTTTGTACTTGACTAACTGGGGCCCATGTCAGGAAGCAGACAGACTGGCTAAACCGGCTGTCTGCTAGTGGCCTCACGTCACAGAAGTCAGTTAATTCTCACCACATAGAGACTCCTTCACCTAGATATCACACTGTAGAGACTGTGTCTGTTCCCCCGACTAGAAAATACAGAAAACGTTTGATTTGTTGATGTTCAACAAATAAAAAAAACAGATTTAATACAGATAAACAAATGATAAAGCTTGGCTTATTGAATATTAGATCCCTTTCTACAAAAGTACTTTTTGTAAATGATATGTTCACTGACCATAAACTAGATGTGCTTTGTTTGACAGAAACCTGGCTAAAACCAGATGATTATATAACTTTAAATGAGTCTACCCCCCAAGATTACTGTTACAAACATGAGCCGCGTCCAAAAGGCAAAGGGGGAGGTGTTGCTACAATTTATAGCAATATTCTCAGTATTTCTTAGATGTCGGGTTTTAAGTATAATTCGTTTGAAGTAATGGTGCTTCATATAACGTTATCCAGAGAAACAAGTATTAATGATAAATCCCCTGTGATGTTTGTACTGGCTACTGTATACAGGCCACCAGGGCACCACACAGACTTTATTAAAGAATTTTCTGATTTTCTATCAGAGTCAGTGCTGTCTGCAGATAAAGTCCTAATTGTTGGTGATTTTAATATACATGTTGATAATGAAAAAGATTATTTGGGATCGGCATTTATAGACATTCTAAACTCTATTGGTGTTAAACAATATGTGTCAGGACCTACTCATTGTCGAAATCATACTCTAGATTTAATAGTGTCGCATGGAAATGATGTCAGTGGCGTTGAAATTTTGCAGCAGAGCGATGATATTTCAGATCATTATCTAGTTTCATGTATATTCCATATAGCTAAAGCTGTAAATCCAACTCCTTGTTACAAATATGGTAGAACCATCACCTCGACCATAAAAGATTGCTTTATAAATAATCTTCCTGACTTATCTCAGTTCCTCAGCATATCCAATAGCTCAGAACAACTTGATGTAACAGAAACTATGGACTCTCTCTTTTCTAGCACTTTAGATGCGGTTGCTCCTTTACGCTTCAGGAAGATTAAGGAAAAGAGTCCAACACCGTGGTGTAATGAGCACACTCAGGCCCTAAAGAGAGCAGCCCGGAAAACAGAGCGCAGCTGGAGAAGCACAGTAGTAATGACTTTATGAACTACTTTAATTCCAAGATCGAAACTATTAGAGATAAAATTGTAACCATGCAGCTGTCAGCCACAGTATCGCACCAGATAGTATGCTACAGATCCCCTGAGGAACAATTCCCCTCATTCGCTTCTATTGGAAATGAAGAATTGTATAAACTTGTTAAATCATCTAAACCAGCAACCTGTATGTTAGACCCTGTTCCATCTAAGCTCCTAAAAGAGGTGCTTCCAGAAGTAATAGATCCTCTTCTGAATATTATTAACTCATCATTGTCATTAGGATATGTCCCAAAAACCTTCAAACTGGCTGTTATTAAGCCTCTCATTTAAAAAAAACACAACTTGACCCCAAAGAATTAATTAATTACAGTCCGATCTCGAATCTCCCTTTTCTGCCAAAGATATTAGAAAAGGTAGTATCCTCACAATTATGCTCCTTCTTAGAGAAAAATGCTAATGTGAGCATTTCCAGTCAGGTTCTAGACCATAGTACTGGTTCTAGTACCATAGTACATAGTACATAGTACTAGATCACTGTCTCATCCTTGATGGCTGCTCTGTAAATTCTTCGTCATCAGTTAGGAACCTATAGGCGTACTTTTTGATTGCAGTCTTTCCTTTGAAAAACAGAAAATGGTTCCTGCAGCCACCAGGATCCAGTCTGTATCCAGATCAGACGGTGGATCCAAAGGTTGCGAGTTTGAGTCTCAGGTCCGGTAGGTGGGGGAAGTGAATGTACAGCGCTCTCTCCACCTTCAATACCACGACTGAGGTGAGACCCTTGAGCAAGGCACCAAACCCCCAACTGCTCCCCAGGCGCCGCAGCATAAATGGCTGCCCACTGCTCCGGGTGTGTGTTCACGGTGTGTGTGTGTGTGTGTGTGTGTGTGTGTGTGTGTGTGTGTGTGTGTGTGTGTGTGTGTGTGTGTGTGTGTGTGTGTGTGTGTTCACCTGGCCACATATCACGTCACTTTCACTGAACGTCAGCGGAGACCAGGACAGCTAGATGATCCTCAGAGACTGATCCCAGTGAAGACCCTGTCTCCTAGACGGCCATCGGGACAAGACCACAGGAACCAGACGAGTCCATTGCACAATCTGACTCTGCTGCAGCCTAGATTTAAACTACTGATTTTGTCTGGCCAGAGGAGAATGACACTATTTCGACACACTATTTCCCCGTCTAAATACTGTAAAGTTGATGTAAAGCCACCCAGCTTTATATCAAGCTGATGTAAAGCTGCTTTGACACAGTTTGCATTGTTAAAAGCGCTATACAAATAATAGTGACTTGACTTGATTATAAATATTTCTCTCTCTAAACTTAATATCTATTTGTAAATGTATTTATCTAAAATTAAAAGTATTGTTTATTTATTATTAAATTATTATTTACATTACAGTAACAAGACTGTGTAATAAATTGATAATATAATATAATATAATATAATATAATATAATATAATATAATATAATATAATATAATATAATATAATATAATATAATATAATATAATATAATATAATCATCATTATTTTGATTTTAGGCTGAATTATGATTTGGACTGGACTTGGATGATGTTCTGGTCAGGGTTCATAAGGGTATTGACGGAACCATGATAAACTTTTACATAAATCCCAGAGTGATATTGCTAATATATGGGGTGTGTTTTAGTAGGTGCATGTCTGTGAGCTGGATGAGCTCTGCTCTGATTTGAAATGCACTGAGGATGGTGTTGTGTTAAGCCCAGCTGTTGCTCATGCAGACACTGTCAGACAAGGCCTGAGTGTTCCTGAGCAGAGGTGCAGTCTGGGAAACGGGGAGAGCTCCTGTCCTGCTCGCACGCTTCAGCCTTTAATCTGCTTTAGCCTCTGCCAGCGCGTGGCTGTTGACTTTTATTTATTTATTTGGTGCGACAGAGCAGAGGATAACTGTTGGGCCACACAGTTTAGGGGTGGAAGAGGAAACGGTTTACCAGGAAACGGTTTAAGGGAAATATTCATAGAAGGACACTAGTGATAAGCCTGATGAGGCATTAAAAGCACCAAGAGGCTATAAAGGACATGAAGAGGAAAGATCACGAAGCATCGTAATCATAATCATACCCATCACCATTACATGATATCTCGATGAGGTTATGATTCACTGCGATTTAAGATGATCTTCGATACTCGAATGAATCTGAGAAGTCATTATTTAAATTATACATGGGTTATGCTTGTATATATGTTCTTCTCAATACAGTGACTTTTCTCTTTGACAAATAAAGGGAAGGTGTATGAGATGAGATCTGTAGCGCCACCGCGTGGTGACTCAAGTTAATTCACCCATAGGTCTTTTTGAGTAGGCCTATTACAAGTGTTAAAAGTACAGAGAAATTAGAGGCGAAATGGGAATACCATGTCAAATGTGTATTTAATTGAAAGTATATATCTAAAAACATGCTTTAAAACAGTAAATAAAAAAAAATAAATAAAAAAACTTATATTTGTAACAATATTTGTATATTAGCCTACTAATAATACTGGTAAATTGCTTGCGTACCTGCATAAATGTACATTTGCATTTTAAATGCTTTTTTTAAATTTATTTAAATAATATTTTACAATTAAGCTTTGATAACTGCAAAACTGTAAAGCACCCAATTTTGCACAACTGTCTCAATTTCCAGTCTATAAGTCTTTTTAAACTTATTTATTTGACATTTCAGTGACTGTGTTCACGACACATGTCAGTTAAGTTCAACAGTGTTACATTTGAGATGGATATATATATATATATATATATATATATATACTGGAATTCAAATTAGGTCAGAATAATTCAAACAATGTTATATTGCTGCTCATTTTGACCAATTTGGTCCCATGAAAAGCAATCCTGAAATAATAATTAGCCTTTTACTAATTGTTATCCAGTGGCAGACTATGGTATAAAATGTATTACAGAATTTCATATAGTTGAAAATGTCACTTGTCTTAAATTACAAAGTAACATCTATCAAGTGCACTGTAAAAAGTGATAAGTTGACTTAACTTAAAAAAAAATGAGGAAACCTGTTGCCTTAACTTGACAATTCACTTAACTTATTTTTTTAATTATCATTTACTTAAATTTTTTAAGGCAATAGGTTTGCTCAATTTTTTTTTAAGTTAAATCAACTTATCACTTTTTACAGTGTGTTGAATCCACGTTTCAACACATTATATTAATTTGGTCCTCTGCACATTTGCCTTTGAGGCCCTTCTCTTTAATAAAAAAAAATAACAAAAAGAAATAAATAATAAAAATTGTAGAATTGCCACTGAGACAGAAAGTGAGCAGAGGGCACCTGAGACCTCCCTGGAGGCCCTTATTAAATTAGGAGGCTCCCTGCGCGCTGCAGCGCCCCGCCTCCGCCGGTAGAGGTCAGAGGCGAGCGGCGTGTGTTCAGGCCTGTCACTCATCGGACAGCAGAAGCAGCAGAAATGATCGCACTGAACCCCGGAAGTGTGTGTGACCCTCATTATTATTTCTCACCTATGAAACCCTTTAAACAGCTTGAGAAATGAAATGATCTGTTTATATCTGCCCATCGCTCATCTGAGAATCACAACTGGCGAAAAAAAATCTGATTTCGGAGGCGGTAAGCGAAAGAAAAAGCTCAGTGTTTCGATAAAGAAAGTGAATCATGATGCTGTTTGTATGGCTGCGATTTATGAGCTAATTTAAATGTGTTTTACTGCTTTATAATGAGACTGTCAGAATAATGAAAGAGTTTACTGCTAATATATTAGTTATAAATAAGGCAGGTTGTAAATATTAAAACCAAACGATGATTTAGATGAAGGGTGTGACGGGAGATTAATCTTAAAGAGAAATAAACCAAATATATAGGTGTGTTATTATGATGGTTGCTATGGAAGTTTACAAAATAACAACAAGTAATCACAGTATACACGCTGGTTTTGTGCCTGTTTATTATTTTTAGCTGCCCGGAACAAATATCGCAAATCAAAACACATTTCCTCGTAACAGGCCAGTGTCCCTTTCAGTTTGTGTGTGAATGAGTTATTGTTTGTATATATTGTAATGTTTATGAATGTTTTGGGCTTTCAAAAACGCGAATCTTTTGATATCAGGGCAGATTTTTTTATTTAGTTGCATCTGACTGAGGGAAAGTAGTTTGAAATCAACCACAGCATTATCTGATCTGTCAATGAGGTGGTTAAGGCTCTTAAATAAGAGTCTTTTCAAACTAATTTTACCCATGAAGGACTTAACAAGATCATTTACATGAAAATGTCATTGTTATGATTTACACACCCTTATATTACTTTTTTACTTAGCTATGATGAATGTCAAGATTTTTCAGTCAATAACAAGTTCGTTCTGATATAAACTTTCATTGCACATTTACACAAGTGTGTGTGTGTGTGTGTGTGTGTGTGTGTGTGTGTGTGTGTGTGTGTGTGTGTGTGTGTGTGTGTGTGTGTGTGTGTGTGTGATTTGTGTAGTCTATATTCATTTAACACTGAAGGGTTCAGTATAAGCCCAACATATATTTCATGACCCTTGGTTAAATGCAGTATTTTTCAAATTGTAAGTGTGAGACATTGTGTAACCTAGTGTTAAAAGTCACTAAACAAAACAAATTGTAATTATGTTTGACTTCACCAAGACAACATTTAAATTAATATAGCCATTGAAAGTTTTTTGCTAGAAATGATCCGAATTAGTTATGGACATTATTAGAAAATATAAATAGACTATTATGCTATTAAACCATGACATATAGTTGAGCCTGTGTGTTATTTTAGTTTGCAGATTTGACTTAAACAAGCTGAAAATATACAGCTTGTTTAAATATATATATTTAAATGATTGTTAGAGATGAAGGCTAATTATGTGTAAGGCTGAAAATAAGGCTCTGTCTGCATTGCCCCGCTTACTGACACACTTTCATTTCTTGCCGTAGGTATAATCACTTATCCCATGATTCTCTGTATGTGTGTGTCCTCTGCAGGCTCCAGACTGTGGATGCCTTTGAGTTCAAACCCAACAGGGTTCGAGAGGATGTCATTGTGAGGGACGCTCTGTGTGGTGAGTCATTTGCATCACTTGAACAAACCCCTCACACTAAGTAACAAACTTTAATTTGTCAGAAAAGCAAATATGTGCAGGTGAGCATTTACTGTAAAGAATTTCACAGTATATTTTTAAGTCTGTTTTCTGCTTTGGAATGAGTGTACATTGTCATTTTTGGCACTGACCATTCACATCTTACTTTTAGGCTGTTTGGCCTTTTGTTTTGTAAGCGATTTGCATCTCAAAAGTATTTATGTAAATTAGATGCTAAGTTTCAGCTCAAGCTGAAGATAGAAACTTCTTCCTTGTTTCTTTAACAAAAGACACCAGATTGGCAGTGAATTTCCAGTAATACCAGGATAATAAATGGTTTCCACAGCATTATAGGAGAGCTTCATTTTGAAGGCGACACCCTCCCGAGCCTTTTACACACTGAAATTTTAATTACAAAAATATGAGGCTTCTTAGATTTGGACTTTCACTGTATTTGTGTCTGTTTCTAGTGGTTAGATTTGGGAATTTAAAATATTTAGTGGGTTATTATATTATTTAGATAGAAGTGCATGCTTGATTCTAAGTACATTTCTGTTCAAAAGTTTGGGGTTGGTAGTCGCTTGCGCTCACCAAGGCAGTGATTATTTGATGGAAAAATACAGCAAAATTGTGAAATATAATTATTACAAGAGTTTTCTATTTGAATACATTTTAAAATGTAATTTATTCCTGTGATCATTACTCCAGTCTTCAGCGTCACACAATCTTTCAGAAATCATTGTGAAACAAGGTTATTATAGTTAACTTAAACTAAAACCATAAAAAACATTTTTGTTGCTTAAAATAAAAAAATAAATTATTTATATATATATATATATATATATATATATATATATATATATATATATATATATATATATATATATATATATATATATATATATATATATGTATATGTGTATATATATGTATATGTGTATATATATGTATATGTGTATATATATGTATATGTGTATATATATGTATATGTGTATATATATGTATATGTGTATATATATGTATATGTGTATATATATGTATATGTGTATATATATGTATATGTGTATATATATGTATATGTGTATATATATGTGTATATATATGTATATGTGTATATGTATATGTGTATATATATATGTATGTGTGTATATATATATATATATGTGTGTGTATATGTGTATATATATATATATATATATATATATGTATGTATATATATGTATATGTATATGTATATATATATATATATATATATATATATATATATATATATATATATATATACATATACATATACATATATATATATATATATATATATATATATATATATATATATATATATATATATATATATATATATATAATATAAACTTTTTTTGCCAGAACAGTATAATGATTGTAATTGATGTACTGAAACAATTTATTTAAACTTTATTTTAAATTAAAATGAAAAAAAAAAAAAAAAACTGAAAATACAAAAATACATCTAATTCAAAATATTAAATAGGATTGCTTACCGACTCAAGTCAGAGCCCATCTCAAGTCACTGTGCTATTCTGGTCTATATATATGGTTCAAGTCTTTCCTTAAATGGGAGTTGATGGCATTTTTGAACCCATTTTTTAATTTGCTATGAAAATGTACATTCAGTCATTTGGAAAAGTAATAACTTATCTTTCCTTAAGACACAATTTGAAGTATAATTTTGTGTCTGTAGCAACGTCAATTTCAATTTATTTATAAAGCACAACTAAACACAACTACCGTTGATAAGAGTGCTGTACAAAGTAACCACTAACAGAACTAAAACAAAGACAAGGTCACAAATAAAAATGCAAGTCATGAATAAGCCAGATCAAATAAAAATGGTTTTGACCTAGATTTAAAAATGGATAAATAAATAATAAAGAGAGTTACAATAATCAAGCCTTGTGGTGATAAAAGCATGGATTACTCTTTCACAATTGGTAAAAGAAAGAAAGGACTTTACTTTTACCAGAGTTCACAACTGCTTGACTTGGTTGACTTGTCTGTCAAGCTTTAAGGCACTGTCCAACACCACACCCAGATTTTTCACGTACGGCTTTACATAAGGTGCCAGAACACCAAGATTTAGATTTGGTATACCGTGTGTATCAGAAGGGGTAAACACCACAATCTCTGTTTTACTCTCATTCAGACTTAAAATATTTAGGGACGTCCATGCTTTAGAGGTAGGCGGCCACCGGGTCTAATCCATTCTTATGTTTCAAAGGAAGATATATTTGTATGTCATCTGCATAACAATGATAACTTATTCCATACTTCTCAAAGATAGTTAGAGGGGAAGCATATACAAGGAAAATAAAATGGGAGCTAGAGTAGAGCCTTGAGGGACCCCACAGGTCAAAGGCACAGAGGAAGAGTGAAATTTTCCAATATTAGCTGAGAAACTCCTGTTCGTAAGAGAAGACTGGAACCAATTTAAGGCTGAACCTCTAATGCCCACTACCTGTTCTAATCGGGACAGAAGAACATTGTGGTCTACAGTGTCAAAAGCAGCGCTCAAGTCTAAAAGTACCAGTGCTATAGAATCTCCAGAGTCGGTAGCTAAAAGAAAGTCATTAAACACTTTTAAAAGAGCCGTCTCAGTGGAGTGAAATTGTCTAAAGCCTGACTGGAACGCATCATAAATTTTGTAATCGACCAAGAAACTTTGAAGCTGATTAAAAACTACTTTCTCTCTAATTTTTGCTAAAAATGGAGGATTAGAAATGGGTCTAAAAAATGGATACATCAGAGGAATCTAAATTAGACGTCAAATTCTCAAAATGAGGAGTAGTAAATGTGATATTCACCGTAGTAAATAGAAGCGTTTGTCAGATGCGTTTATAAAAAGCGACTTACATTGCATTGAAGGATATAAATTATATCAGTTAATGCATTCCTTGGGTTGCATTGCCTTGGTGTTGCTACAGTGTAAAAAGAAACTAAGATTATTGGAGTACGTTTTACAAGAAAACGTTTCGGTTCTTCTACTTCAAAATGATTTAATATGTTGCTTGCCATTTGTAATTGTAACCAGCAATGTCCAAAAAAAAAAAAAAAAAAAAAAAATTCTCTGCAGTGCCATGCACATGTTGTATTGCTTTCCAATGCTTCTCCTTTATCTATACAGTAACATTATAGACAAGCATGTGAAACAGTGTTATGTCTGGCTGGAATGGCGAACCAATGGGAGTCTTGCTCCTCCTGCTCACCCATCTTCCTCTCTCTGCAGGTGAGAATGCAGTCTTCAGGACACCGGTTGAGGGATGTGGAGCAGCACCAGCCCCTGCTCAGCGGAGGGGAGGAGGAGGTGGCAGCCAGCCGCGTCTGGTTCATTCAGGACAGCTGCGGGATGGTCTGCGCCTTCATGACCTGGTTTCTGGTTTTGTACGCAGAATTCGTGGTGAACTTTGTCATGCTGCTCCCCTCCAAAAGCTTCTGGTACTCTCTCATCAATGGCGTGGCATTTAACTTTCTGGCCGTGCTGGCGCTGACGTCGCACCTGCGAACCATGCTGACGGATCCGGTAAGAAAGGACTGTTATTTTAATTAAATGCGGTAATGGACATTTTATGATGGGTGTTATTGATGTGAGGTGTGCTGTGTTTATCAGGGAGCTGTTCCCAAAGGTAACGCCACTAAAGAATACATGGAGAGTCTGCAGCTGAAGCCAGGAGAGGTCATCTACAAGTGTCCAAAATGCTGCAGCATTAAACCAGAGAGGGCACACCATTGCAGGTATGACCAACATCTGATATATCGCAAACCTTTTGCTAACAGTATTTTTATGTGTACATGGTCACATTCTACTGTGCACATTTGTGGCATTTTTTTTCCCCCCTCTTAAAATGTCAGACCAGGTTTCTAGCACCAAAACCAGTTAATATATGTCAATTTTCCACCCTCTTTTTGACACTTTTTACAGTATTAAGTTACTGTATTATTATAACTTGCATGTAAAATGACTTATGTTATGATTGGCTGATCTTTTTGCATTTGGAAAGAATAAAATCCTCCCTTTCAAGTTACTAAATACCACATATGCATTGATATGTTAACATGACATATTTTAACGTGTTCATGGTTGTGATGTCATAACTTATAAACTGAGGAAGCCATTTTTGCAGTTTACTTTGAATATACTCTACCATTCCAAAATTATTTTATGCTCACCAAGGTTGCATTTATTTGATTAAAAATGAACTGCAATCATATTTCATCATTCTAATGTAAAGTAACTTTTTTCAATTTGAATATATTTTAAAATATTATTTATTTCTGTGATGCAAAGCTGAATTTTCAGCATCATTACTCCAGTCTTCAGATGTCGTTACATGATCCTTCTGAAATCATTCTAATATGCTGATTTGCTACTGAAGAAGCATTTCTTATTATTATCAGTGTTGAAAACAGTTGGGAAACTGTGATCAATTTTTTAGGATTGTTTGATGAAGAGAAAGTTCAAAAGAACAGCATTTAATTAAAATAGAAATCTTTTGAAACATTGTAAATGTCTGTGCTGTCACTTCTGATTAATTGAATGCCTCCTTGATGAATAAAAAATATTGTTCCGTTTAAAAAAAAAAAGCATCAGGGACTTCTAGACGTGTCTCGTCTTGTTTTATAACTGGTACGGTCTTTTCTCCTGTTTTGTTTGTTGTAGTATCTGTAAGAGATGCATCAGGAAGATGGATCATCACTGTCCTTGGGTCAATAACTGTGTAGGCGAGAACAATCAGCGATTCTTTGTCCTCTTCACTGTGAGTGCGTCTGATACTGCTGTTTTTTCTTTTACAGTATTTTGTGGTGGAATTGCTGACCCTCTTTTGCCTTAGTTTTAGAGAAAATATGATTATGAAATGGATGATCTGTTTGCAAGAGCGTAATCATTAATCGGTTCAATATGTCCAATGCAGTTATTTGTTTATATTGTGACCTTTGGCTGTTACTACTTTGACAACTGTAAAAAAAAATTGTATGGCTTGGCTAATGTACTGTATTACTTGATGGAAACAAATGATTATTGTGATCATTACTAATAAAAAATGATTGAATTAGTTTTTTTTATTATTGTAGGGCTACCATTTACACTCTGTATTGCTTTATTGTCCTTAATCAGCGACCTTTACTCTGATAAATGTTACTGGCATCAGTGTACAACAATATTTAGAGGTTTTCATCATAAGGAACCAGCATTTTAAAGCATTTTATATTTTAATTTTGAACAATATTTAACTTCAGTGTGCTTCTCTTCTTCCCAGATGTACATAGCCTCCATTTCATTGCATGCGCTGTGTCTCAGCGGTTTCCACTTCTTCACCTGTGTCAAAGTCCAGTGGAATGGTGGGTAATAGACATTTGAGATTGTCAATCCATTACTGGAGGACAGATGATATCATGTCATAAGAAGTCAAGTGCAAGACTTTGACATTCAGTGTGCTGTGTCATTGTAGGCTTCTTTTGCTCTGATAAGCCACTTTAAGAAAACACTTTGTGACAATATTGGCTTACTATATGCCGTCTATAATATTACAGTTTAGAATTCATTGTTTCTAAATCTTATTTTCCTTGCATATGTTTACAATAAATGTATTCATAATTAAATTAATAACAGATTTGATCAAATTAATATTTAAAAATATATACTTTTTTTTTCACCAAGAATGTATATTATGCTTTTTTTTTTTTTTCTAATTGGCTTTTTATTTGCATGTACAGTATCTACAGTATGTAGTTGTTTTTTAATTGCATGTCATTAAGAATGTATTTGATACTTTTCAAGATACTTTCTTTCCACTAGAATAAAATACAGTTTTTTTGTAATCTGTACTACTGTTCTTTTACTCCTCATACAAAGCACTTGAGAATTTGATGTCCAGCATTGGTTTTGACTGGTGTTGTTTGTTCTCCTCTGTTCTGCAGAGTGTAGTGATTTCTCCCCACCTGTGGCGGTGATGCTGATGATTTTCCTGTGTCTGGAAGCACTGCTGTTTCTCACCTTCACTGCTGTCATGTTCGGCACTCAGATTCACTCCATCTGTAATGATGAGACGGTAAGTCGACTTCCACAAACCTCCAGAAGTCCTCTGACCAGGTTACTACTACCATTACTTCTGATGGAAAGGAACTTTTATAGCCATGGTTGTTTTATTATTTATTGCAATGTATTATTATACTATATTATACTTATTGAAAAAGCAACCCTGCAGAATTATTTATATTAAATATGTATATATTAAAATATTATATTTTACTTTTTCATTATATTAATCATAAAAATAAAAATTACAGTTATTGTATGTATAATAAAGCAGTAAAAAGAAGATATTTTCATTTTATGCCACAATATTTCTCAGCTCTACAGTTCAAATTCACGGCATTTGAGTTCTAATTTATTAATAATAATATATATGTATATAATAAAATATTACTTTATTTTATTAATCATAAATTTTAAATTTTATTTTAAAGCAGTAAAAAATATATTTTCAATTTATGCTACATTATTTCTCAGATCTATATATATATATATATACACAGACACACATAAATATAAAATATTTGTTTACTTATATTAATCATACAAATAAATATTACTTATATTTTATGTATAATAAAGCAGTAAAAAGTTTTTTAATTTATGCTACATTATTTCTCAGATCTACAGTTCAAATTCACTGAATTTGAGTTCAAAATTATTTATACTAATATGTATATATTAAAATATTATATTTTTGTATTATATGAATCATTAAAAAATACAAATATTAATTTAGTTTTTTTTATGTAAAATAAAGCAGTAAAAGTAGGATATTTTCATTTTAGGCTACATTATTTCAGTTAAATTTCTCTGCATTTGAGTTCTGTAACAATGCGCTGCCTGTACTAGCCTTAACTTTACATTTCTCGCTTGACCCGCACAGGAAATCGAGCGACTGAAGAACGAGAAGCCCACGTGGGAGCGGCGGGTGCGATGGGAGGGGATGAAGGCTGTTTTCGGCGGGCCGCCCTCTCTGCTCTGGTTCAACCCTTTTGCTGGACTCCGCCTTCGGGTTCTGATGGTTCGCGCCCGGAAGAACGGGGCCGAGTTCTCAGTCTGAGTGAAGAATGCTGTCTATAAGGCACTGCCGTCTGCCTTCATGCCTATTACCCCCCTCACATAGGACATAGGACTCCTTCCTTTAATGCTGAAGCAGGTTCGGAGGTACTATGGTGAAAACCTGTTAAATAACTGATGTCGCTCCTGGAACAATGAGGCTACGTCTCGATACAGCCTGTCTGTGTCCACACATTAATACCTCGGATGGCGGATCATACTTGTTATGCTCATATTGTCTTCATGAACATTCACACTCATGGGTTTTTGATTTGCTTTTCTTTCTTTTTTTTGTTGTTGTTCGGACATTTACGGAACATTTGAAGGGTGTTGATATCCTTTATCCAGCCTGAATTAATTGCATCTAAAGCTACTGTGCGGCAAAAATAATGGTTGCAATAGTTGTTTAAAGAAATAGATCATAAACCAAACGGAATGTGTTTTGCCAAAAAAAATAATTCTTATGTGAATCTCCCAAAAACTGTCAGGAAATGCCCAGGTGGTCATATATCACCTCAAAATCAAAAGAAAAAATTAGAAATTATATTGTACTATTTTTCTTCACCTAGGCTATTATTTTTACATTGAAAGTAAATATTTAATTTGCATTATTGTAATGCAAAATATATATATAATCTATTTAAAATGTTAAGTATTTATACATCATGATTTTTTTTTGTACTGAATATAATTTATGCTAATTTTAATTTTTTAATTTCTTTATTATACCAATGACAGTGAGATTTGTTTCACACTACAGTAATGAGAATTTGTTTAGTTGTTGATGCACAAAAATCTTAATTGCAGATAAAATGAGCTTTGTTTTCTTTATGTGATATATAATTATTATTATTTTTTTCTTTTGATTTTAGAGGAACTGGGCGTTTCCTTGTGAGATTCACTTTCTTAGGTGTTAAGAGCTTGCGGCTGGTTTAGTCACCTTGTCTTTAGCACACACCCTAAATTATAAAGTCATTTTAAAATATTCTCATCTTCATGTATTGTAGAGATAATAATAGCCTCATTTCTGTAGTCTTGAAATTAATGCCGATCCCACAAAGAACTTGAATGGACGGCGTGACTATATATAATTCTCACATTGACCTTAAGCTGCTCTGTGAGGTAAATAAAGACAAATCACATTATGGCATACATAATTAAAGTACGTCCTCTGTGCGCACGAGGCCCACGGCTGAGCCAGGAACTCTAATTAACATGTAGATTACAATTTTAACATGCAGCAGTAAATGAGCTGACGTGGACGAGCGCCATTCATGTGGTGAGAAGTAGAGAGCTCGTCAGATTGCTGCACAATTCACTGAGGCTGACTATCACTTTGTGTTTTATACTGTGTTTCTCGTTGCATCGTGTCTTCATTGTCTTCTTCACTTTTATCGGTAGATTGCTTTTACCTTTAGCTTAGAGAATTGTTTCATGGTGACCACTAAGTTTTCCTTTGGAAAATATTTTCATCATATAAAGCTGGAACTTGTTTGGCAGGGTCGAGACAATGTGTGTGTGTTGCTTGTTTTTCAAGGGAACCTCACAAAATCTGTCAAAAACAACTTTGTGTCATATTTGACCCCCAAATGAAATGATAAAAAAACAAGAAATTATATTTTGCATAAAGACAATCAGGCCCTTTCCCACAAATTCTCATTAATGTAATATAATGTAAATTATTTGCATATATGTATACATGTATGTATATGTATATGTATATGTGCATCCCAAAAAATTTGAATAAGGTGACAGTGTTTTTTTTTTTTTTTTTTTTGTAACTTATTTCAAAAAGTGAAACTCATATATTCTAGATTCATTACATGTAAAGTACAATTTTTTTTTTAATTTGATTAATAGAGCTTACAGGCAAAAATCCAGTATCTCAAAATATTAGAATATTTATATATATATATAATCCCTTTTAAATAATAAAATCTATATAAAATATTGCAAAGTAATACATTTTAAAATAAAATAATTTTTAAAAATTTACATCTTAGTATTTTTATTTAGTCACATTAATTTTTGCTGCTTAATTTAAAAAATAAAATCATCAGTTACCAAATATAAAAATCATCATCAATCAGTCCCGATGTTCCTAAATATAGACTTCATTTTCTTTATGTAATATATAATTAACTTTTTTTTTTTTTCTTTTGATTTTTGGTGTCCTGGAAATGTTTTTGACTGGCTTTGTGAGATTCGCCTTGCTGTATGCTTAGAAGATTAGTTATTTTTACTTATAAAATATTTAATAAAATAAAATAATGGCAGTACATGAGAATTATATCACAGCACTAAAAGGCCAGTTTGGATTGGTCTAGATAGATTTTAAGAGGCTTAAAAAACCACTCCATTTACCAAGCAGAACAGATGCATATGTGTGTTAATGCTCTCGGATATTATGTTTACAATCATTGAATATGTATTGATGCTTTGGTTCTTGTATCACAGCCGTTCAAGAAGTCGTATGTAAAAGATGAAGCCAACTGCGTTTGAACAAAAAAGACTAGAGATAAATGGATATTGAAAATTTGAGCCAGTCTGACATTTGATTCATCGATATCCATAATGCTAGATAAATGATTATAGATGAAATAAAACTACAGAATTAGTAATCCTTTTGTTACTCTGCCATTAATCTCAGTGTAATTCCAGCATTTTATTTATGTTACAATGAGTAAAGAGTTTGTGTGCCAATTTTGTTATTCAGCATTAATGACTGTCATATGGCAATGAAACCTTGTTTTAGACATTCCCTTCTCGTTGTGATGATTGGCTTTTCACACAGACGGTTCATGCAGCGTAACTCCGATTGAACTAGAATGGCTTGCTGTAATGTATTTTTACTTTAAAGAAACATTTTGAGCCTTTCTAAACAAGTCTACGAGTTTTTCATTTTTCTGTAAAGGGAATATGTATTATATGCAATCCCTGAAGATCATGTTTTGAATTTGATAAGAGAAGACTTGCCTTTTATCAGCACATCACTAAGAATGTATCTCATGCTTTTTATACAATGTGTTAATTGGGTGGAAGAGGGAGTTTTCTTTGCGTTAGAGTAATTCAGTTTTGCATTCTGTGCTATTATTACTACTGCAACAGTATTTGCCTGACCTCAACTCTGTTTTTAAACATGCTTACGTAATTTTAGATGATACTTGACTTTAAAACTGACTGTAAAGAGGGATGTTTGCTCTTAAATGACCTTCATTAACCTCAGAAGAATAGCATTAGGGAATAAACTATTACGTATGTTATTTCTTGGTGGTTCTACCAAGCGTATTCCAATCATCAGTCAGGTACTATCAACAAAATCTGGAAACTTTGTCTCCAACTTTCACCTTTTCCCCACATTAGAGCTTACTAGTGCTGCAGGTTTCACTGAGCGGGAAACGGGTCATTAAATGAAACGTCTCAAAGCTTCAAGCTCATTTTAGCAGTGTCTGAACTTGGAAATGTTGGAAACGGGGTTTACAGCCACAAAGCAACGATTCTGAAATTATGTCTGTTATAAATGGTGTAAACAAATATTGTTCTGATACTTTCAAGTGTCATGAAGTTATGATGTTCTTTCTTATGTAAAGTTCTTTTACATAATAAAGTCATTAGATTTAAAAGCTATTGAAGCCTAAGCCTTATTTCTTTAGGTGTTTTTTAAACTGAATTTTCAGCATCATTACTCCAGTCTTCAGTGTCACATGATCCTTCAGAAATCATTCCAATCTGCTGATTTGCTGCTCAAGAAACATTTCTGATTATTATCAATGTTGGAAAAAGTTCAAAAGAACAGCATTTATTTGAAATATTATTTCATTGTCAAGAATAACAAACATCTGGGGGGAAAAAAAAACACTTTATTTGTTGAGCCTGGTTTAGCAAATCAGTTTTTCTTTGTTACTAAAGATTTATTTTTTTTAACTACTTTGTATAAGATTGGTCTGGTTTTGTATCCTGTTTGCTATGGTACTACCCAGCTGCTCTGTATCATTTTAAAAATCTAATGCATAAAATCACAAAAAATACTCTTATTTCAAAACCTTTTACTTTGTTTGTATTTCTTTGATACAGAAAGTCAATGAAAAAAAGTCACATACAAAATATATTGTGTCAACACTGAAAACTGCTTGGAATTTAAAGTTGAGAAAGTCTGTCAAACTTGTGTAAAAGAACATCCAGTCACCAGAATGTAATGAACTGTCCATGAGCACTGGAGATATGATATCCTCTTATGTGAGTGTGTCTTCACTTCTGATGTACTCGCCGATATCAGCCTGATGGAAAACCACTATGGACATGGGGTCGACCTTCCTACACTCCTGTGTGGTCTTAGCTGCCACTCCAAAGCCCTGAAAAGAGATCAAGGTGGTGAGAGCACCATACAAGATAACAAAATACTTTTCTTGAAGGAACAGTTTGAAGAAATTCAGCATTCCGTCACTTGCTCACCAATGGATCCTCTGCAGTGAATGGGTGCCATCAGAATGAGAGTCCAAACAGCTGATAAAAACATCACAATAATTTTATTCCAAACATGCAGCTTTTCACTTCACCAGATGTTAACTGATGGACTGGAGTGGTGTGGATTATTGTGATGTTTTTATCAGCTGTTTGGACTCTCATTCTGACGGCACCCATTCACTGCAGTTGATCAGTTGGTGAGCAAGTGATCCAATGCTACATTTCTCCAAATCTGTTCTGATGAACAAACAAACTATATCTTGGATGGCCTGAGGGTGAGTAAATTTTCAGCAAATTTAAATTTTTGGATGAACTATTCCTTTAACATGATTTTCAAACAAAAATGTCTCACCAGCGGTACATCAGCCATGGAATACACCACCACTCCTTGGTACTGCGATGTGTTTTCTGTGATTCTCCCCAGGCCGGACTTCATGATGTGGTTTCCATACAGGAACGACTGCTCTGACCCCGGCTTCACCCACACCTTAAACTACAATGGCATACATGAGGTGCGTTACATTATGAAATATGATATACTGTATGCACATAGCCAGTCAAAAGTTTGGATTATGTCCAAGGTAACTTGATTGAATTGGTTTTCTCACGATCTTAAAAAACACTGATCTAAAAGCTTCTGCTTAACTCCTTAAAATGTTTTTTTTTCATTATTTAATCACCCAGTAAACAAAGAGAAAAAGAGCCTCCAAAAAAAATTCTATAAATAAATACAGATATAATCAAGTCACATTTATTCATATTGTGCTTTATACAATACAGATTGTTTCAAAGTAGCTTCACACTAATAAAATAGCAGTGTTAATATTGGAAAACACAAAATCAGAATTAATATGTACCTTAGCATATGGTGCAAGGAAATCAAGAGCCGTGATGTGCAGACGGAACTTCAGTGTTTTTGTGAACTTTCCGAAACATGTGCCAACGGATACCAGTTTATCTCTGGATATATTTGTAGCCAACTTCAGAATTTTTTCACTAAAATGGAAATGATGACACAATTAGATTGCTATTCAATTTATATCAAATGCATATTTAAATTAGCATTACATTACATCAAACTGCCTGCAAATGAATAGGAAACTTCCACAGGAAATGTTTATGGAGACCATATCTAATGCCAAAATTAATAGAAATATTAAATAACTAAAACAGCTGACAACCTTACCTCATGTAATATACTCGATCATTATGAAGCCTGAAACAGTAAGTCCCATCTGGCCGATCAATAAGAAGTTTGATATTCTCCCCAATGCTAGAAACACAAAAATTTGGTTTACTCAATGCAATTCCTATTAAAACATAGTCTAATTTAAAATAATCCTGGGCTATATTATGCAGCACACATACACAATACTTATAAATAATTATAGAAATAAGAGCTGTAAATATTTAATATTACAAAACCATGTAAACATTGCCAAATATTATACAAATAACACATCATAAATATCATACAACAATACATATAATAAACAAAAACCCTACAACGATATTTCCTAATATAATATAACAATACATTTATGATGAAAAAATAAAATAAATAAACAATACATCTTAAGAGTGTAGAATAGTTTAGCTTATGTTTTTTTAACACATGACATGGTGACACAATCAAGCTAAACTGCTGTTAATACATTCCTGCTCTAACTGAGTCTGTCACTTACTATTTAGAGAGTTTCTCAAACATCGTTTTCGTCTCTTCGTCTGTTAACGGACGCATGATGAAAGTAATTAGTAGTAGTATATTCTTGCTAAAGAAGCTCGAAAGACACTGCAGCTCTCGCAGTGCGCGCTAGCCACGTGGGTTGGGTTCAGTCCGTCGCACACAAGTGACGTCGTGCCGTTTAAATAAAGTTTTTGTAGGGTTTTGCGTCAACGCTTCGATCATGGCCGCCGTAGACGTGGAAGATGAGAGTATCCTGGCCTCGATCTTTAAAGACAGCTTTCCTGAGAACTGGAGAGAGAAGCCGGACTTCGCGGCGTATTTGTCGCAGCTGAGCTCCTGCGGCGTGGATGAGCTGAACCGGGAGCCGGAGCGTCTGGCGGAGGAGCGGGCGCAGATCCTGCAGCAGACTCGCGAGCTGGCCTTCACCAACTACAAGACGTTTATCAGGACCGCGGACTGCACACAGCACATCTACACCGACTTCAGCACGGTGGAGAACTGCCTCTCCAAACTACTGCACAAGCTCCCCAGCTTCACTGAGAGATGCAGGTCTGTGCAGAAAGTAATGGAGGAAGTTATCAGATAGATGATTGAGAGATTAGTGCGACAGGTTACGTGTTTATTTACAACAAGCCGTTTTAACATTCAATCTATAAGCCATACTAGTATCTATTTTCATGCCACTAGTACTTATTTTTTTTAGAGACTGTTACCTTTTCACTAGTACTACTACTAGTACTTATTAATTAGTTACTAGTGTTTATTCTTTAGATCAGATACTAGTTCTTGTTTATTAGATACTAGTACTTATTCCAATAGTGACTAGTATTTAAATATAATTTTCTTAAGAAAATTACTGTTACAGAAAATAATGGAGGAAGTAAAGATAGATGATTGACAGGTTATGTGTTTATTGATTTGATGGTGTATTTATGTTTTTATTTTATTTTTTATTATTTATTTTTTGATTGCGTGAATGGACAACGTTAGTAGCTATTGTGACTTTAAATTATGTCTTTTAAATGTATGTTTCTTGTAGAAATAATACATTTAAACCCAATGCTTAAAAGATCATAATATCATATAGTCAGAAAATATATCCATATTTGATCTGTTTTTATATGAATGTGCACTGCTTTTCAAGTGTTTGGGGTTGGTGAGATTTTCAAAATGGTTTTCAAAAAAGTATTTTATTTGATCAAAATTACAGTAAAATTATTACCATTTAAAGTAACTGTTTTCTTTTGCAGTACATTTCAAAATGTAATTTATTCCTGTGATGCAAAGCTGAATTTTCAGCATCATTACTCCAGTCTTCAGTGTCACATGACCCTTCAGAAATCATTCTAATATACTGATTTGCTGCTCAAGAAACATTTCTTATTATTATCGAAAACAGTTGCACTGCTCAATATTTTTGTGAAAACTGAAATGTGTAATACATTTTTTTTTCCAGGATTCTTTGATGAATAGAAAGTTCAAAACAAGAACAGCATTTATTTGAAATAGAAATCTTTAGTAACTATTATAAATGTCTTTGTAACATTTGATCAATTTAATGCATCCTTACTGAATAAAAGTATTAATTTCTTTTAAAAACAACAAAAATGTTATTGTACATTCGTGTTAAGCATTATATAATGTTCATTAATGACTTATTTATGAAAGTTATTATGACTGAATTTTGAGAAAAAATGCATTGCATCAGCAGCCAAGCAAACACATTACAGTGCACTATACTTGATAAAATATAACTGGTTTCTGTTTTGTCATTTCTTTGCAGAGGTTTTATAAAGGAGGCAGAGGAGATCAGCGTCAGCAGGCGTATGAACAGCCTGACACTGAATCGACACACTGAGATCTTGGAGATTCTGGAGATCCCTCAGCTGATGGACACGTGCGTGCGTAACGGATACTACGAGGAGGCGCTGGAGCTCGCCGCGTATGTGAAGAGACTGGAGAAAAAACATTCATCACTTCCTGTCATTCAGGTACATCTGATACTCTTCTGCACCAGTAATCCAAGATGATTCATTGTTTTTTACTATTACCTTATTTTCAGAAAAATCTGTCACACTGGCATTGTTGAAAAAAAAAAAAACACAGTTATGTCGTATTGGTGTCACATTTCAATTCTAGGCTAAATAATGTAAAATTCTGGTATCTAAAATATTTACAAACATTATAAACATGTATTTTAGTTTCCTTCACAACACATGCTTTAAATCTAATGAGATGGTTCACCCAAAAATGAAAATTGTCATAATTTTCTCACCCTCATTTGTTTCAAACCTGTAAGAGTTTCTTTCTTTTGAACACAAAGTAAGATATTTTGAAGAATGTTGGCAACCAAACAATTGATGGTAGCCATTGACTTCCAAAGTATACCAAAAAGCATTCACTGACTTTGACAACATTCTTAAAATATCTTCTTTTATCTTCAACAGAAGAAAGAAATGCATACAGGTTTGAGGGTGAATAATTAATTACACAATTACAATTTTTTGGGTGAACTATGGCTTTAACTTCTATTCAGAGCAGGATTGAAAAGTATAAAACAAACATACATTATAGTTACATTATAAACTAAATGTATTATAAATGCCAAGCCTAAATAGATTGTGACTAAAAAGAAGTGACTCTGAAATGCACTATACAAATAAACTTGGGCTCATGTATATGGAGGACCAAACCTGCAAAAATTTTAAAGGCATAAATAAATGTATCAGTCAGAAAACAAATAAAGGAATAAATGGCTAGATAAAACAAACACAATTAATGCAATTCATTTTAAAATCAATTTAGTCATTAATTAAATGTTTATTTTCCATCGCTTTGGAATATGAATCGTAGCGCATTTCTGATGATAATGTAACAACTTAAATTCCAGAAAATATGAGACATTTGTTGTGCTCTTTTATAAGTGATAAGACTATAAAATGGACAATAAAAATGACTGAAAAATGGCAAATATTTCTACTAAATAATATTGCTGTTTGTGTTCTTTCAGGGAATTGTGCACGAGGTTCGACTGTCTGCTCAGCTCATGCTGAACCAACTTCTTCAGCAGCTGCGTAGTAATACACAGCTGCCGGTTTGCCTGCGCGTGATCGGATACTTGCGCAGAATGGATGTTTTCACCGAAGCCGAGCTGCGCGTCAAGTTCCTGCAAGCCCGTGGAAGTTGGCTGCGATCCATTCTCGCCGCCATCCCAGATGAAGACCCGTACTTCCACATTACCAAAACCATCGAAACCTGCCGTGTGCATCTCTTCGACATCATCACCCAGTATCGCGCCATATTCTCCGACGAGGATCCATTGCTGCCGCCCGGCGGTCAGGCGTTGAACGAGAGCGCCATCTTTCACGGATGGGTGGTGCAGCAGGCGGCGCAGTTCTTGGAGACCCTCGATCGGGACCTCCAGCGTGGGGTGGGAAGCCGTTTGGACTCTCTGCTCGGCCAGTGCATGTACTTCGGGCTTTCCTTTAGCCGGGTCGGGGCGGATTTCCGTGGCCAACTCGCTCCCATATTTCAGCAGGTTGCCATGGAGACGTTCCGGAAGGCTGTTCAGGAAGCAGTGGAGAAGTTCCAAGAGGATATGAACTTGTACACACTAATTTCTCTGCCATCGATACTTGGAAGCACCATTCCGCCGGCGGTCCCGAGCACCCAGCCGGGCACACTGCAGCCCCCCATGGCCCTGCTGGATTTCCCACCTCTAGCCTGCTTCCTCAATAACCTCCTGACAGCCTTCAATGACTTAAGACTGTGCTGCCCTATTGGCCTCGCACAGGAAGTTAGTAGATGTGTTGAGGAAGCCCTCATTAAGGTAATTAATTACATGTATAATATGCTAGAAATATATACTACAGGTAAGTTTTTATTTTTATTTTTTTTCTTATGGTCATCAAGGCTGCATTTATTTGATCAAAAGTACAGTAAAAATAGAAAAAGTGTGAAATATTATTACAAATTTAAATAGCTGTTTTCTGTTTGTATATATATATATATTTTTTTTATTTATTTATGTGATCCAAAGCTGAATTCTCACTATCATTACTTCAGTCTTCAGTGTCACATGATACTTCAGAAATCATTCTAATAAACAGATTTGGTTATTTAACTTTTTTTTTTTTTAATCAATGTTGAAAACAGTTTTCTTTTGGAAACCATGAAACATTTTCTTCAGGATTCTTTGATGAATAGAAAGTTTGAAAGAGCGGCATTTGTTTGAAATAGAAACCTTTTGTAACATTACTTTACTGTTATTTTGATCCATTTAATGCATCCTTGATAAATAAAGCCCTATTCACACAAAGAACGCTAACTATAAAAGTAACTTTAACAATAACTATTTAACCGTTATTAGTAACTTTGTTTATTATAAGCATGCTCCTGTAGTTTTGTATTCTGTTACTTTAAATGCTCAAGTTGGATTCTGATCGGCTGTCAATGTTTTTGTTTTTTATGATTCATCACTTGGAAAAAAGCACTCTGAAAGTGATTCCAACTTATTGTTCCAATATTGTACTCCAGTATCGTTCTTCTTTGTCGTTATTGTTGTGATGTGGACTTCCATGTTCTCACAGAATTAGAAAGATTTTTTAAAATTTTATAGTTATCATCCTTGGTGTGATTTTTAATATTTTCTTTAAAACAAAAAAGATAAACTGAATTCAAATGGACATTGAAAAGATGTAGAAATATTTACTTTGCTTCCTTGAACAATTCTTCTCCTGTTTTCACATGATCTGATGTAACAGTGTTATTCTATTCTTAGGTGACCAAGTTGATCCTGGTTTTCCATCGAGCTGAGGAATCTGCCTTCAGTAGCCGTGAACGAGAGTTATTCGTTCAGTTCTGCAGTGCATTTGCTGAAGACATGGTGCCTTTCTTGAACCGATGTTTACAAGTTCTCTTTCCTCCAGCCCAGCTTGCTCTCATACTGGGTAAATATCCTCAGGATAAAAAATATATATATTTTTGTCACTTTCCAGAAATAAAACGGGTTGCAAACAGCATTTGATGTTGACTTAAAAGTTTATCTTGTATTTGTATTGTAGGCGTTCCACCAACCCAGGTTTATAAATATGGCAGTCTTGGCTGCATCGATGTGAACGCAGTTCTGGAGCCGCTGGAGTTTGTTCTGCCCCAGAAGGAGCCTGTGACCTCTGTCCTGGATCTCTGCACTGATCTGAACAGCCTGACCACAGCTGAATCAGATCCCTCGACTACACTCAAACCCGTAACACCTCAAGAAGAAAAACCTGTACTGTCTGAACAACAAGAGCCTGTGTCAGCATCTGATCTTCATCTTTCTCAAAAACAGAACATTTCTGCTGAAGCAGTCAGTACCGAGCAAAACAACCCGATCCTGGAGCCTGAAATGAACTTTGATGTACAGGACTTGACTGGACCAGATGATTTGTCCACAACAGATATTAATGTTGAGGAGATGTTGTCAAAATAATAATAATAAAAAAAAACACTACATGCAGGGTGTGTTTTTGGGGTTCCTAAAAAAATTATGCTTTGTTTTGATAGCAAATAACAATCTGGACATACTTTTACCAGGGCTTGGTTTGCAGCTTTATTTGGTGAAGGTAATAATGTAATATATGGTATAATATATTTAAATTGTGATAAAATATATGTTCTCTGAATCACATGTTTTCTATAACTTACAGAGGTCCCAAAAAGTATTTGAACACTTAAGTCACACTTAAAATGTCATTGCATTAGAAAATAAATGCCACTTCTGTTGATATTTTATTCAAATAGAAAGATGCACTTCTAAACAAAACATTTTACAAGATGAACTGTTCAGAATGAAGAAAAAAAAAATTGTCGATAAATTTTATTTTTGGGTGAACTGTCCTTTTAAGTTTACATAAATCTTTGTAGCATCTGTATGTTCCTGTAATTGGACTATGTATTGCGTTTGACTTCTGTTGTATGTTTTTTTTGTCGTTGTTTGTTTTCTCATATTTTCCATGGTGTTGTGGGGGGAAAGGTTTATTAAAACACTGGATAAAAATATTAGGCTGCTTGGTTCTGATATTCTTTATATTGAGTCAAAGGTGTTTATTTTTTTTCGCCATAAAACCTCTAGCAGTCTGCATGGAATCGCAGATTGTCTTTGTAAATTATATCTTTATCTCACAAAAGCAAGTTGGCACAAAAATAAGATTTCCATATCACAGTTTCAACTGGTACAAGGGTAGAATATGGAAAATATTTTGTAATATAGAGTTAAAAGAGAAAAATGAAGCGGACCGTTCAAATAAATCCTCATGAACATTTTAATTCTATCCAGAATTCAATGTTTCAGGCTTCCAGTCCAGATTCAGCAGGTAGTGTGAGAACACAATCACTTCTTAACAAATTTTTTGCGTGCTGCGTTAGGATTTGTTCGCCGTCTTCCTCCTCTGGTCTGGGTGTCCCGCAGTTGTAAGTTGGCTGACCTGCTGTAGATATCGTGCTCGGAGAACGGAGAGCTGCCGGCCAGGTAATCTGGGTCAAACACATTAGTCTTCTGACGAGCCTTTTTAGATGGTCTCTGCTGAGGGAAGTGCTGATCGTCCACCAGGTGTGGGTTGTTGGCGTGTTTTCCTCCTTGTGGCAAAGGCAAAGAGTACTGCAGAGGATGAGAGAAGACACAAACCATAAGTACATGATCACTAGCGTTGATTTATGACACTATTCATGCAATACCTTCCAAATACATAAATGGAGCCAAATTTCTAATGCATTTAGCTCATAAATAATTTCATAAATAACATCCAAAGCATTACTCACTCTCTTTCCCTTTGGATTCAGCACTTTGGGATTCCTGGAAAAATGCATCTGCATGGTTCCGTCCTCATTAATGCTGACTGCAACCTTCTTCAAGGTGTTGTTCCCACAATTTGGACAGAAGGTTTTGTTCATGTTTGTTGTTGTCCTAAAAATATGGAAACCACAGTGTCCATGTGATGCACATCATTTATTATTACAAACGTGTAATTATTCCTGCTCCAAAACGTATTATTTTCTGAGGTGAATCCATCACTCACTTGAAGCAGGCATGACAGCGCAGAATGTAACTCCTGGTGTATTTGATAAGCATCCCATTAACAGACAGCACATGCAGTCCAATCTGAATCAAAACGTTCTGTCAGGAAAACAATGAGACAAAATAATGAACATAATTGACCATATTTGTTTAATGTGCATGGTTAAAGGAATCATTTTGTATTACGTTACTTGCTCTCAAATGGATCCTCTGCAGTGAATGGGTGCCGTCAGAAGGGGAGTCCAAACAGCTGATAAAAACATCACAATAATCCATATGACTCCAGTACAACATTATGTGAAATGAAAAGCTGTTTATAAGAAACAAATCCATTATTAAGAAGCTATTTGAGTTCATAATCCATAACGCCTCCTCCAGTGAAAAAGTCCATCTCCTGTTGTCCTCTCACATCAAATCTGACATATTTGTTTTGAACTGTTTTGCTTGTAAACGCTGCTTGATCTGTGCTTATCTCTCTCCAGATTCAAATGTTAACTTTTTCACTGGAGAAAACAATATTATGTATAGAGGACTCATATTCTTGATGGATGCAATGATTTGAAGTTAAAAACATCTTTATGCTGAATTATCTGCTCCAAATATTATTTTCTGGAGCCCTAAAATGTGTCATGTTTAAATGGCTCAAATCAGACCCACCTACATGTGAGCAGTGTATCTGAAAAAGCAGGGACATTTATGAAATGAAAAAAAATAACTTGTTCCCTTAGACTCCAGATGAATGTCTTAGAGGCAAGATGGAGTCCAATCTTAAGAATAATAGCTAACTGACTAGATATAGTGTGCTGGATTATATATGCAACTATATACGTTTACAAAGCATATTGATTTTTTTATTACACATGTCCTTATTTAAAAAATCTTGAAACTGTGAAAAACACTGTTTTTTCTCCTTTTGTCAATTTTTGTAAATCTTTTTAGATGTCTGCACCCCATTGACTATCTATCACTGATGTATAGCATGTTCTAAAAAAAATAATAATAATAATTTTTTTAAAGTTTAAAAAATAAACACTTGATGTCTTCATGGATTTGTTTCTCACAAACACACAGCTTTTTGCTTCATAAGATGTTAATTGATGGACTGGAGTGGTGTGGATTATTGTGATGTTTTTATCAGCTGTTTGGACTCATTCTGACGGCACCCATTCACTGCAGAGGATCCATTGGTGAGCAAGTGATGTAATGCTACATTTCTCCAAATCTGTTCTAATGAAGAAACAAACTCATCTACATCTTGGATGGCCTGAGGGATAGTACATTTTCAGCAAATTTTCATTTTTGGGAGAACTACTCCTTAATTCCGTGTACATTGTTTTAATGAACAATAACTGCTCATTTTCATAATCTAACATCTTTCTTAGCTTTTCTCTGCTAATGTAAACAAGGTTCACGATTGAGACAATATAATATTATAAAATCTGTGAAAAACATGTTTTAATAGATTATTTCCAATATGTCTAATCAATGACCACAAGTACCTGCATGGCAAAGTCAGTGGTCACGCAGCCCACTTTGACATCTGCTGTCGGGCCCCAGTTACCAGCCTCCATCTGGACTTGCTTTATGTTGCTGGGAGTAATCCAACCTCCACCATCATCACCATCCTCCTCCTCATCGCTGCTTTCTTCTTCTTCCTCATGTTGGTCTTCATTTGAGCCATCATGTTCTTCAGATTCAGCCAGCTGACTGTCAGCGGACAGGTTAACGGACTCTAGTTTGTCTGTGACTGTGATGGCATCTGCAGCCTAGACAGAAGGAAAGAAAGATTTTTTTTTTTTGGTCTAAAGTGACTGTGGCAGTGTTTTGGATGTTGTTGGATTCCTCACCAGCAGCTCCAGAAGGTCATTCTCAATGCTGGGCAGAGGACTCCTCCAAAACTGAAAGCTGTTGAATTGTGAACTATCGGGGTCTTGTGGCTCGTTTGTTGTAGGTGGGCTTTGGACAACTGCATTTGGATTATTTGTTGACTTTTGGAGAAAAGAAGCAGAAATTAATAGGTGCCCTAAAGGTAGATTGCCATTATTGTTATTACATATCTGCAGAGCCATCTGCTGTCTATGTATATTTGCGTTTTTCAACAAAAACACAAGCATAAAACGGAAAAAGCCATGGGTATTCATTTACAATAACATTTGCAAGTAATGTCTTACTTTTGAAGGTAAATGGAAACCTGCAATGCCAACAGGAGTCTCTGGATGTCTCGGTGTGCTGCATATTTGGACCTGAAATGCAAACAGACAGATAACAATGTTGAATGTGAATTAAGATTCATCAGTACCCGGAATTAATCAATCATCAGTACCTTTTTCTCAGGTTCTTTCTTCAAATGCTCAGTTCCCACATGCTCGGTTTCCAGTTGATAAGTCAGAGCCAAGACCTTGATGTCTGTGGCTGAAAGACTGGGATAGTCTCCTGTCTTTTTAGCAAATTCTGTAACTGTGATTCAAAGTAAATAATCACCCATAACACACTTTCAGCATTCAAATAAACACATTCAACTGTAAGACACATTAGTAATAGAACAAGTTATTATTACCAAATCTAACATGCTCTGGAAACGGTTCTTTGAAATGGAGAGTGTACGGCAAAAAAGCCAAACTGCTTCTTGTTGGTTTATCTCGAATTTCATCAAAAACATCCTTCAGGGTATAAATGTTCTTTCCAATCTCCTAAAACAAAATAAAACACATACAAACATGTAGTAACTGACAAAATGTTAAAAAAAGGTTTATATACATTATATTATTAATGACTGAATGACGCACCATGGTAAACTGTACTCCAAACCACATAAAAACACACCAAGGTACTACATGGTAGAAAACATGGTACTACCACGGATTTTTTGTTAGTGTGTCGCTTTTATGTAATCAATTCGTGCCTACACACAATCTATTAAATTATTTATTATAACTCCACAGCACCGCAGTACAGCGCACGTGCCAGTTCTGTCATTTATCCTGCGTCGCAGTCATTAAAACTGACATTCCTGATAAACAGTATTAAAATAATCAAATAAGAAGCCAATGTCATTAACAATAACTCACTTGCAGAGGAGCCCTTTTAAGAAAAGCTCCAGCATCTGCGACAACATGCTCCACCATAGTCGCCACCATCTTAGCAGTAGGATAGGATAGCAGCAGCAGCAGCAGCGACGGCGGCTGACACGAGTTCTCGCGAGATGACACTGTAGTCCCGTTAGTATTACGTCATTTGTTGACGTTCTGCTGGGTGAAGATGGCGGCCCGCTGGAGCAGCGAGAATGTGGTGGTGGAGTTCCGAGATGCGCAGGTACACAGTCGCTACACCTGCATGCATGCGTTAGATGCGTTAGAGAAGTAGTTTTCACGAGCATTAGAGCAATAAACGTGCACAGCTGTCATGTCAATACTGAACCACGTCTATTAGACTTTGAATTGAATGACATTCTTTGTTTATTAAGGTGCTACCTTACAAACCTACCATGGTAAACATAATATGTTCAGTTATTATTAGTATTACAATAAACTTAAAAACCTGGGAAATAATACACGGGATGTCTTTAATAACTGTGGTTTAATGTAGATATATTATCATGCATTGGCTTTAGAAAGTATGTGGGCATGTAAGTTACACTTAAAATGTTTGTATACCATTGCATTGGATATAAACTATCTAATCAAGTGTAATTAATTTTTTAAAAGATAGCACAAGTACAGTTTACAGTGTAACTCTATTTGTTTTGTGTTTATATAAACTGAACCAGAATATGCAGTAACACTAGACAATAACAACGGAATACAATACATTTAGAAAATTTTACTAGTATTTTTGAGGGTGATGTGTTGCGTAATGACAGACTTTTCTGTTTTCAGGCTACTGCAATGTCAGTGGACTGTCTCGGCCAGCACGCTGTTCTCTCTGGGTTTGTGCAGCCTCGGCTAATATCACATCCTCATGTGGAATTATAAACACACCCTTACGCACCTTCTGTAGCTTAGCTCTATATGCTGCATCTACATCCTGTTTCTTATCTGTTTTTCATTTTGTAAATGTCTTTCTGCATGCATTGCTATTGACTCTTTCACTTGTGAATGCTTTGAACAGGAGACGATTCTTATATGTTGTAAACCTGGAGACGCCGTCCGAGGCTCCACGCAAAATCAGCCGCCAGAGCAAATGGGATGTTGGGACAGTCCAGTGGAATCCGCACAAAACCGAGGCCCATTTATTTGCAGCATCTGTACGTAAAGAAGATATTATCCTCTGCTGATTTATGACACTGCCATATTTATTGTTTCACATGCATACATAATATTAAATTAGTGATACCCTACAGTAAGTTTCCATTAGTTAACATTAGTTGATAGTGCTGTCAAGCGATTAATCTCATCCAAAATAAATGTTTTTGTTTACATAATATATGTGTGTGTGCTGTGTATATTTATTATGTATATATAAATACACACACATGCATGTATATATTTAAGAAAAAGATGTTATGTTTATATTATATCATATATTTATATATGGTATAATTTATATAAATATACATGTAAATATTTTCTAAATATATGCTGTGTGTGTGTGTGTATTTATATATACATAATAAATATAACAGTACACACACACACATTATGTAAACAAAAACTTTTATTTTGGATGCGATTAATTACAATTAACCATTTGACAGCACTTTTAGTTGACTAATAGTTGACTGATGAAAAATGCTTCTAAATCTGTTAAGTGTTAGCTCTTATTTATGATCCTGGACCACAAAACCTGTCCTAAGGGTATATTTTTTGAAACTGAGATTTATAGATCGTCTGAAAGCGGAAAAAATAAGCTTTGGAGCAGTAGTGGCCTAATGGATAGAGAGTCGGAGTTGTAACCCGAAGGTTGCGAGTTCAAGTCTCAGGTCTGGCAGGGATGTTCGTCTCGCAAGGAAGAAAGTACTTTGAGCGAACGAAAATCAATTTTGCATTTAAAATACGTTTTTGGATGTGTGCAGACCTTCTTTTCTGCGCATGCAACGTCTCACTATCTTGCTCCCCTGATGCCCGTCCTCAGTGCTCTCTAAACGCCGATGGCTTGCTTGCTCAACACAACTCAACGTTACAATATGCCATAATTCCAGCCAATCAGAGACGAGGCTGCTAAATTTTGATTGGCTGCTTTGACAACATTCCCTGCATTACCGACAACAGCGGAAGAGGAAAAATACAGTGTGTTCATAATTATTATGCAAGTTGATATTCTGATCACAATTTATCAATTCCAAACAACATCAATCTTAATAACTAATATTAATCTTGTATTTAATCATTTATAATTTATTTATAATTGTTCATGAAGGCTGGAAGTGAAAAACGCCTTATATTCAGGTGTGCATAATTATTAAACAGGTTTATTACTCAAAATATTATCTTTTGCACTCAGAATTGTGGCAGAGATCTAACCCTATAGGACTGTAGGTGGGGGGAGTGAATGTACAGCGCTCTCTCCACCTTCAATACCACGACTGAAGTGAGACCCTTGAGCAAGGCACCAAACCCCCAACTGCTCCCCGGGTGGGCACAAATTCTGTGTATGGGTCACCATACTTAGCCACACGTCCTTTCCTTTCTTTTCCTTTCCATTGATGTATGGTTTGTTAGGATCGGACAGTATTTAGTTGAGGTCCAACTATTTTAAAAATCTGGAATCTGAGGGTGCAAAAAAATCTAAATATTGAGAAAATCACCTTTAAAGTTGTCCAATTGAAGTCCTTAGCATTGCATATTACTAATCAAAAATTAAGCTTTGATATATTTACGGTAGGAAATTTACAAAATATCTTCATGGAACATGATTTTTACTTAATATCCTTAATATACTTATTATATATAAGAAAAATCGATAGTTTTGACCCATACAATGTATTGTTGGCTATTGCTACAAATATACCTGTGCTACTTATGACTGGTTTTGTGGTCCAGGGTCACATTTTATGAATTTTCTGTATTGTAAAAATACATTTTGTCATCTCCGCAGAGTAACCAGCGTGTTGACCTGTACGTTTGGCGTGATGGAGCCGGTGAACCACATACGTCTTTGCAAGGCCACACACGTGTTATAAGGTAACACAGATGGCATCAAGCTGAAATACTACTTAAGAAATCTGATGATTTTGTCTTATCCAAACAATGACAAAAAAGATGCATGAGCAAAAAATGTTTGGTGACTTTATATATTCACCAAATGTAAAATATACTTTCGCTCAGCTCTAAGCTGCTAAATTGTGGACAATTAGGCATTAAAGTATTATACTGTAAACACTGAAATTACACAAATCATAAAAAGCTGCTTTGAACAAAGTGTATTGTGAAAAGCATTATATAAATGAATTGACTTGAATTGATCTGACTTGATAATGTAAATATTCTATTCTAATATGACAAATAATTATAATAAATAACTTTTACTGCTTTAAACTGTTTCACTGTTTTACTATTTCAGTGATTTGGACTGGTCGTGGTTTGAACCAGAGTTTCTTGTCACGAGTTCTGTGGACACATACATCTACATATGGGACACAAGGTGAGTGTGGACAAAGAGTGCATGATAAAGGTCTTTTTTCCCCATATTTTACACTTTTCTTTTTTAATTTCCAGGGACACTCGAAAGCCAACCGTGGCTCTGTCTGCTGTGGGTAAGTGGAAAGACTCACTGAGTCCAACTCATCAATCAGTTTATTTATGCAACGTCCATTCTTTTATTCATTGTTTCTATTTTGTCACCTTTCCTCTGTATGATAGCTGGAGCCTCTCAGGTGAAGTGGAACAGACGGAATCACTATTGTTTGGCGTCAAGTCATGATGGTGATGTCAGAATCTGGGACAAGAGGGTGATTATTTTACTTGCTGCATCATGATTATATAATCATAATTGGTATCGGTTATCAATTAATCAACCTTTCTTCGTCTGGTAATCTGTCTGCTTGCTGTTCTGTGCTTCAGAAACCAAACACTGCTGTGGAGTATGTAGCCGCCCACCTGTCAAAGATTCATGGTCTGGACTGGCACCCTGATAACGAGTACATCCTGGCTACTTCCAGTCAAGACAACTCTGTTCGGGTGACTAGAATCGCAATTGTTGATCTTATTGTTCACATTCTATAATTCTTCTGCAGTTTAACTTGATTCTGTGTCTATGTTGATTTACTCCAAAAGTTCTGGGACTACAGACAACCGCGGAAGTACCTTGATATCTTGTCATGTCAGGTGCCTGTGTGGAAGGCCAGATACACGGTACAGTTTGAAGCATTATTTAAATGTTCAGCTCAAGTATAATATTTTTTTTGGTGTGTGTTTAAAATGTTGCTGTATTATTTATTGATGTTGTGATGGTTACACTACCAGTCAAAAGTTTAGAATAATTCATATTTTTGAATGTTTTTGAAAGATATCACTTAAGGCTGCATTTGTTTGATTAAAATACAACAGAAAACTGTAACGCTGCGATTATTATAATTTAAAATAACTGTTTTCTATTTGAATGTATTTTAAAATCGAATTTCTTCCTGTCAGGCAAATCTGAATTTTCACCATCATTACTCCAGTCTTCAGTGTCACATGACCCTTTTAGAAATCATTCAAATACACTGATTTGCTGCTCAGGAAACATTTTGTTTCATAAATGTTGAAAACAGTTTTTGCTGGTTAATATTTTTGTGGAAACACTTATTAACATTCATAATAATAAAAATCATTATTAATAATTAAGCATCAATAATAAAAGTCAGCATATTAGAATGATTTCTGAAGGATCGTGTGACAATTCACCATTGCATCACAGGAATAAATTATATTTTAAAACATATTCAAATAGTAAACAGTTACTTTAAATTGTAATAATATTTAACTTTTTTTTTTTACTGTATTTTTGACCAAATATACAGCTTTAGTGGGCATGAGAGACAAAAAAATTCTTAATTTTTGTCCAGTAGTGTACTTTTCCCCCTTACACTTGCATCATTGTAATTGAAATATCATGTATAATTCTAGTAAACATGAATTAGCGTATTATAAAGTACTCACTGCACCCTCTTCCTCTCGTTCTGTTCAGCCCTTCTCTAACGGCCTGGTTACAGTGATGGTTCCTCAGCTCCGGCGAGAGAACAGCCTCCTGCTGTGGAGCACACTGGAACTGAACAGTCCTGTTCACGCGTTCGTGGGCCACGACGATGTTGTGCTTGAGTTTCAGTGGAGGCCGCAGAAAGAAGGTGAGAGGAGGTTTCATTTTGACTTTAAGAACAAACAACTATTATTGTCTTCCACTGACCATTCTGTATTTTAGGTTCCAAAGACTGCCAGCTGGTCACATGGTCCAGAGATCAAACCCTGAGGATATGGAGAGTAGATCCTCAACTTCAGAAGGTGATGTTCAGGAACTCAATGCTTTCAGTACAGCTGGTGACTTTATGTTTGAGACTGATGGGCTCATGTGATCTGTAGCTGTGCTGTGCCAGTGACATTGTGGACGAGTTGATGGAGGGCTTGACTCTCACCACAGAGACGGAGAAAACTCTGAGGTCCCAAGACTCTGAACCTCCGCTCAGCCCTGGATTCACAGCGGACAACTCGCAAGGTGAGGAACGGATAGAATAGAATAAACAAATAGAATAAAATAGACTTTAAAATTTGATGGATTTTTATGACTTGAAATGAGTCAAGAATTATGTACTGTATAACATATAAAAGTGTGTCTGTCTGTCTATATCTTATACATGTTATAATCCTTTTACTTTTATCTATACTGTTCTGTTATATAATATAGACATAGACATAGCAATGACTGCTTAAAATTCGGTTTTGCATTACACAAATAAAATATCATTTAAAATATGTTCAAATAGAAAACAGTTATTTTAAATTGTAATAATATTTAACATTTTTTACACAAGTTTTACTGTATTTTTGATCAAAATAAATGCCGCCATGGTGAGCATAAGCGACTTCTTTCAAAAAACATTAAAAAATCATACCGACCCCAAACTTGAATGGTAGAGTGTAGAATGCAATATATGAGATGTACATAAAGTAAATTGTAATCTGAATTTTATAGATTTTTAACGTATTAAAAATGTATTTTGGATTAAAATTATGGACTGAATATTTTTATAATTATAATTGATTATTAAGATTGATTATTTTTCATCCCATTCTCCATATATGGTGATGTGAAAAAAGTGGATGTTCCAGTCAGATCTTAGTTTTATTGAATATAAATTACTGTCTGTTTACAGATCAGTTCGATGGCCCTCAGTCTGGTGGCAAGAATGACGTGCCAGGTTTGCCTCAGACTCTGCAGCAAGAGTTTTCTCTAGTCAACTTACAGATTCGCAACGTCATTGTGGAGGTCAGTCACTGTGATTTCTGTAAATCTGGTGCAACAAGGAATGATTCAACTAGGGCTGTGCAATTAATCGAATTCAGTTATCATACGCATCTCGTCAGTAAAGCCGGTTTCGTGATTAGTAGTAAATCACCATCACCTGCTTTCAGATGGAGCTGCATTTACTACACAGAGCCGCAGTTCACTGACAAGCTAGGCAGTATCGCGTTCCTAATCGAAGGCGATTCATCTGCGATTGCGAATGTGATATTGCCTAGCTTGTCAGTTATTAATCACGAAACAGGCTTTACTGACGAGATGCACGTGATAATCGAATTCAATTAATTGCACAGCCCTAGTTTCAACTAAATAATTAGATTAATTGTCTGTTATGTGCAGTGTCATGTTGCACAATTCTAATAAATGGCATGCAATTATAACAGTTAAACATAAATAAGAAAGTGACATTATTGTTCTTGTAGATGGATGCTGTCAACCGCAGTTGCTTTGTGTCGGCTGACTGTGGAGCCAATCGTGTTCGTCTCGTGGTGAAGTTTCCGGCCCAATATCCTAACAATGCAGCTCCATCTTTCCAGTTCGTCTCTCCAACGAACATCTCGTCTTCCATGAAGACCAAGATACAGAAGGTTGAAACTCTAACACCCATCAAGCTATCCTTGACATTTAGTCAAAACTTTAGACACTGTCATGTTGAAGCAGCGTCATCTCTTTTGTAGATCCTGACTGATACGTCGCTTCAGAAGGTAAAGAGAAACCAGAACTGCTTAGAGCCATGTGTTCGACAGCTGGTGTCTTGCTTAGAGTCAGATGGAGTCATGGTGAGTGAGATTTACTTTTGTAGTTATTTTATTCAAACACATTTCCGAATTATTTCCATGCTCACCGTGATGAGTTTTTAAATCACTGTCTACTATTGGATGTCCAGGAGGATGGTACGAACCCTTATGTGCTCACCAATCCAGTGACTCCTGCACTTCCTGCTTTCCCTCGAGTAACCAACACTTACGGCTCGTACCAGGACTCCAACATCCCCTTCCCACGCACCTCAGGGGCACGCTTCTGCGGGACAGGTAGTCTGGGATAAGACCCTTTGTATTGTTTTAATTGTTGTCTATTATGCATGAAATTTTGTTCATAAATAAAATGAAATGTGTAAAACACACTACTGATTAAAAGTTTGGAATAATAAAAAAAAATTTTGTTAAAACATTACCATATTTTTAGTCTCACATGCTCACCAAGGCTGCATTTGATCAAAAATACAGTAATATTGTGAAATATTATTGCAATTTAAAAGAACAATTTTTTATTTGAATATATTTCAGAAAGTAATATATTCCAGTGATGCAAAGCTGAATTTTCAGCATCATTACTCCAGTTTTCAGTGTCACATGATCCTTCAGAAATCATTCTAATTGCTTTTTTAAAGAAATTAATATTTTTATTAAGAAAGAATGCTTCCAAATGATCAGTAAAATATTTATAATGTTACAATGATGTTTCTATTTCAAATAAATGCTGTTCTTTTGAAAAAAAAAAAAGTATCACAGTTTTCACAAAAAATTAAGCTGCAAAAACAAGTTTTCAACACTATTAATTATTCAGCACCAATATCACTTAATGATAATTGAACATATTAGAATGATTTATGACGGATCATGTGACACTAAATACTGGAGTAATGAGGCTGAAAAAAATTAGCTTTGCATCACAAGAATTAATTGCATTTTAAAATATACTCAAATAGAAAATTGTTCTTAAATTGTAATTATTTCACAATATTGCTGTTTTTTTGTTTGTTTTGTTACTTTTTTGTAGTTTGTATTGTTGATCAAATAAATGCAGCCTTGATGACCATAAGAAACATTTTTTTTTAAAAATCGTAAATTATTCCAGACTTTGAGTTTTATATGTAAATGACAGACATAAATTTCATCGTAATTTGCTCATTAGGTTCCTTGGTTTATTTCACTCGTCCCATATCTATGCATCGCACGGTCCCTCCGACTGAACCTACTCCCAGGTGAATATTCAGTCCGGTTTGCTTGGTGTGTCTGAAACATGGCAGGTTATGCTATATTATTATTATTATATGACAGTTTAGCACGTGTCCTAAGATGAAGTCTGTGTGTATGTGCAGGTCTCTGTCAGCTCTCTCGGCGTACCACAGCGGCGTGATGACGCCCATGAAAATGCGAACGGAGTCTCAGACCACCCTGAGGTTGTACAGCGGGAGCCCAACACGCACAGACAAAGACCAAGTGTCCATATCGTCCTTTTACTACAAAGAACGGGTGAGACTTGTCACATAGGACTGAAATCAGTCCTGGTTATTTAGGCAAATTTATATTCAGCAGCCATGGTCAGATGATTTTATTGTATTTTATTTATTTATTTTTATTCTGCCTGTCTGCAGACAGGTTTACACATTATTTCTAAAATGTGTTTTACTTTCATTGTTCCTCCTTGGTTAAATAACATGTTTTTCTACTTTTTGTTCCGTTCTGAGTTGTTATTCTTGCTTTTCACATCCCACCCATCCACCCGCTTGTTCCACCTGTTCCAAAGCACCATTTTCACAGTTCATTTTCACTGTTGTTCTCTGTGCTGTCTTTCTCCTGTTGAGTTTTGGTGGCATGTGTCCCTCACTCATGTTGCTGTGGTCTGTTTTATCCAATCAGAAGCCCCCTCTGTCTGCTCCCCGCCGCTGGTCTGTGCAGACTATTCATGACTGTCCGGTATTGACCTCCGCCCCTCCCTCCCACTTATTCTCTCTCTCGTCTACTTGCCCTAATGCCAAATGTTTTGTTACTTTAAAGCATTTCATTCACTTGCTGTCATACATTTCATGGATGGCACATCACAGCTCGCCATCTTGCCCTAAATTTTCTCTTTTGAAAAAATTCTTTACTAATTTAGCGGGTGTTTACAGATCATAAAAATGAAAGATCATCCTTTTTTTCTCTCTTTCTCATGTATATAGTGTTGTGTGTAACACTGTAACCCATCAGTTTAACAAAACAAAAAAAAGTACAACGAAAAAGAAACAGAAAAAAAAATCATATATAAGTATATCAATTAATTAATAAAATATTTAGTACTTTTTATTACTTTATTAAAGTTTTATTAAATATTTTAATTTAAATTTCATGGCTGCTACTGAATATTTATGGTTAGTGGATATTCTTGATTTACCCACCTTTGGCAAATAATTTTAGACCCTAATGTTATTTCAAATTAAGCTTTAATGTTTACGTTGATCTTAACAGCTTAATAGTTTTTAGTGCATTTAACAAATATGAAGCATTTTAGAAAAAATAATTATAGTAATTCTAATGATAACATTACATGCATAATAATAATAATTTAATATATATATAATGATTAGTAATTATATTCTCAAAAGGGGTTTTCTCATTCTGACAACCATGAGAGTTATTTATTTATTTTATGTGACTGATTCTGTTGTTTGTCATTATTACGGTGTTCAGAAATCCCGCCGCTGGAAAGGCAAGCGAGAGGGAGGAGACTACAGCAGCAGACCCATCAAACTGGCTGGCAAAGTCATCATCCAGGAAATCTCGTGTCTGCTTCCTGTGCACAAAGCCCTCGGGGAGACATACGTGTATGTTATGTTTTCTTAGATAGAAATGAATTCCAGGTCATATTTAGATGATATCTGTCTCATTAGTAACAGCGATAACTCACAGAATCAATTGCCAGTACTGTGACATTCTTTTGTTCAATTGTCATCTTGATCCTCAGCGTCTTTTTGTTTTTCTTCACCTCAGGCTAAATGATAATGACATACAGGACACGTGTCAGAAGAATGGGGCGGCGGCCTTAGCAGTGGGCCGCAGGGATTTAGCAAAGGTATGTAATATCAGTCAAGATTTTTGAAATGTTTACGCCAGAATTAACACAAAATATACACTGTTTAGAAAGTGTAACAACAAGATTTAAACATTATATGTGTTACATGAATGTAGTGTGATAAAATTACCTACATATACTCTGCTACCATCAAAAGTTTGGGGTTGATAGGATTTTTTTATATTTTTGTGAAAGAAGTGTCTTATGCTCACCAAGGCTGCATTTATTTGATCAAAAATATTGTAAAATCGGTAATATTGTGAAATATTATTAAACAGTTTTTTATTTGAATATATTTAAAAAATGTATTACAGTCTTCAGTGTCACATGATCCTTTAGAAATATGCTTATTCTTCTTCTTATTATTAATCTTGAAAACAGTTGTGCTGCTTAATACTTTTGTAAATAAATTAATACTTTTAGTAAGCAAAGTTGCTTAAAATATCATTAAATATATTTATAATGTTACAAAAGATTTATTTTTCAAATAAATGCTGTTCTTTTGAACTTTATATTTATCAAAGAATCCTGAAAAAAATATATATCATGCTTTCAACAAAAATATTAAATGGCAAAAAGCTGTTTTCAGCATTGACGATAAGAATTAAAAAATTCAAATTTGTATCACAGGAATAAATTACATTTGAAAATACATTTATTATAAACTGTAATAATATTTCACAATATAACTGTATTTTTAATCAAATATATGCAGTCATTCTTTCAAAAACATGAATAATTCTTAATTATTCCAAGGTTTTGACCTGTAGTGTATGTGTGGGCATGATTTCTGCTTTTTTCATTTCTCCACGCTCTGTCTCTAGGTATGGGCGCTTGCCTCCGCAGCCACGAATCTTGACCTCAGTCCCGACCCTGACCCTGATGCTGGAACTCCCTGGGCCAAACACCCATTTGGGCGACACCTGCTGGAGACATTGTGAGTTGCAGCTTTTAATCTGTGAAACCTTCAGAAGTGCATTTTATATACAGCTATTAATTTATGAGCGTGTCCTCGTTTTCACATGATCTTTCCTCCACAGGCTTGAACACTACAGTCAGATGAGTGATGTTCAGAGTCTGGCCATGTTGTGTAGTGTGTTCAGAGGTCACGGCAGTCCTCAGGAATATTTCACTCTATACGGACATCAGCAACCTCGACCGGCGATCTTCACGTCACACCACTCCCGCTACGTATGTTTGATAACCTAACTTATCAATGTTTGGATTCTGTAGGAATTAATTGTGTCTTTCAATTAAATTAGCATCATTTGTATATTTCTTTCTTAAATTTCATGTTTATCAAAGCGGTTGCTTTCAGCTTAATATCTGTGATCTGCATCTGTGTTTATTTGTTTGCTTTTGTATTATTAATGCTCCTTTAGCCCAGTTTCACCTCTAATTCTGTCACATCCGGGTCATGTTCAAGTACCTCAGACTCTGCAAACACTCCGTGGACCATGGGTGAGAGATCATAGATTACATTTCAATGTTATGAGAGAATCATCATGTGTAGTTCTGTTTTTATGACACAGCTGTGTGTATGTTTGACTATTCAGAGTTGCCTATTGCTAGGTTTAATGTTTTTTGAATGACTGAAATGTTTCTGACATAAGAAGAATCTGTGATATAACTAAATGCACCGGCATTTAGTTATAGCACAGATTTTTCTTATGTCAGAAACATTCGTCAATATGCAAAACTTCAAAAGTTTGGAATAATTAAGATTTTTAATGTTTCTGAAAGAAGTCTCTTATGTTCAACAAGGCTGCATTTATTTGATTTAAAAAAAAAAACAATTTATTAGGCGTGTAATTAATAAAATTAATCCATTAATTTTAATAATAAAAAAATAATATTGTTTTATTATTTATAAATAACTATAATAATTATTGATGTGGTGTGTGATTAATAAAATGAATTCATTTCAGATGTTGATGATGATATTATTATTATAATGCATATAATAAATACTATATATATATATATATATATATATATATATATATATATATATATATATATATATATATGTATGTATATTATAGTAGTTTTTAATAATATTATAGTATTTTAATTTTTTTATTAGAAATGAAAGCAATTATTATTAGCAATTTTAGAATTTTAATAATAATAGTATCATTGTAAACATTTATTATGATATTAATATTATTATTTATAAATAGCAGAACAATAAAAAATAATAATAATCTGACAAATTGATTTACTAAGATTATATTTTTGCTATTATTCTGTGTAATCTATCAGTACTATGTATTTACTGATTTCCTATAATAACTTTAATATTGTTTTCATAATTAATGAATACATTAATGCCCAATCTGTTACACATTCATATTACTCACACAAAATGCAATTTCTAAGCTATTTTCAGTGGTAAAAATCCACCTTCCCTTTACAGCTGCATGTGTGTCTTCAGCTAATTTTTAAAAATAATTCAGTTGAATTGTACCAAAATTATTCGGCATCATGACAAAAAGCTATGAAGTTAGTTATGAGTCTGTTAGCAATAGAACTGTTAGAGCAAAAATCTCCATAACGTCTGATCATTGTTGTGAAATATGGATCTTTCCTCTTTCAGTTGGACGTGAATCAGAGCATGCTCCTCCCTGGGGAGAATCGTCTCCGGATGACTACCGCTATGCAAACCAGATATACACCGACCCCCGAGAACGAGAAAAGGAACAACACGACATGAACAAAAGGTGAAAGCCCTGTTTAGCCAGTGACCCTTCCAGACATCACATTAACACTGCATCCCCAAACTCTAAAGAGGTGCTTCTGATCCACAGATTGCTGGACCCCTCAAACTCCTGGCAGTTTGACGACTTCAAGAAGTGTTACGGTGAGATCCTGCACCAATGGGGCATGAAGGACAAGAGGGCAGAAGTGCTCAAATTTGTCTCCTGCCCTCCAGAGCCACACAAAGGCATAGGTATGTTAAAGAAAAAGGCTTCCAAACAGACTATCAGACCGCCACAGAAAAGGGTTTCGACAAAAGGTGTGTTTACTATATTGCGCATATAAGTGAGCGGAGAAGTAGATATGTGCATCTTCTACTGTTGTTAAAGCACTTATAATTATTTTTCAGATAATATGAGATGTAAAGATGTTTAAATTGTTAAATTGTAGACAGTTCTATAAAAGCTTCTGGTTGTTTTGTGACAAAAAAAATCCTTGCTAAACAGCTACAATTAAAAATTATTATTATTATTATTATTTGATGTGTAATTAATAAAATTAATATATAATTTATTAGACAATTATTGTTATTTATAAACAATAAGAATTAGAATACTAATAGGAATTTTTATAATGCTAATTAATAATTATAACAATAATAATAATAATTGGAGTTTAATTTCTAATAGTTATTTAATTATCATGTTGGTTTGCACAAAAATATGAAGCACAACTGTTTTCAACATTCATTATAATAACAATAATAATAATAATTGTGTGCAGTTAATACAGTTAATAATCAATTTATCAGACTATTATTGTTTTTGTTATTTATTTATTATTATACTAATTATTTACTAATTGATTCTTATTTTTAATAATAATAATTATTATTATTATTAATGGTATTAATAATAGTATTAATAATGTTAGAATATAATTATTATAGTAAAAATGATTGTTGTTTTATTATTTATAATATTTATATTAACTATGCACAAAAATCTCATAAGCATCATAACTGTTTTCAGCATTGATAATAATAAATGTTTCTTCAGCAGGAAATCATGTGAAGTCTTGTATGTTTTCCATTTATTCTGGTGCAAACTTCCTTTGTTTGATAAAATAAAAACAATTTTCTGTGATAATCCATAAGCATTCCTTTAAGGAGCGAAGCATTTGTCTCCCATTTCTGGAATGTCGATCAATGTTTAACTCTTGAACAAATGTTTAACACTCACATTTATGATTCTGCATCGTGTCTTTGCTCTCGTACGCAGAGTTTGGCGTTTACTGCTGCCACTGTCGCAGTCAGGCCCGTGGCACCCAGTGCGCCGTCTGCAAGCGCTTCACCTTCCAGTGCGCCATCTGTCACGTGGCCGTACGCGGCTCTTCTAACTTCTGCCTGAGCTGCGGCCACGGAGGACACACCAGTCACATGATGGACTGGTTTCGCTCTCAAGAGGTCTGTCCCACCGGCTGCGGGTGCCACTGCCTGCTGCAAAGCACTTTCTGAACATTACAAACAATAAAAACGTCAAGATACACCTCAAAACTCTTAGTACTGTAGCAACTCTTCGGTAGAGAAACATTGAGGAACATCAGCATCGTTCGGGATGGACTAACGACTGTAGAGTAGAATTATGTTCTAACGAGGAGCTGCAAATATCAACCTTATAATAGGTCAAAACCAGCCTTGTTAGTAAGTGAAATTGTTATACAGTGCTGTTTTTTGCACTTTTATACCTGTTGATTTGAGTAGAGCTTATATTTGCTCTATAAGGTGCCACGGAAATCGATCTGTGAAAGGGAAAAGGGAAACGTTGCTGATTTTTATGGTTATGAAACAAAAATATTTTTTCAAATGTATGTTTTGATTGCTCTTTTCAGTTGAAAAGAAGATTTAAAAAGTTTTGTTTCCCTTCAGAAGAGAATTGTTGTGTTTTGAAGACTTAACAATGTACAGTATGTGTGCCATAAAAATATGAATAAATTTGACAATACAGTGATTATTGCTTCATATGCCATTGTGCTCATAAAAGTGAATTAACTGTCATCACTACCTCAGAAATAAATTACATATTACATTTTTAACTTAATGAATAAAGCAAGTAAGATTGTAACAAACTTGTTTACTATGAATTTCTGTGCTGATTATGGTCAACAGCAAATTTTTGAATAGCTTCTTATCATTTTTTCATTACAGTAACCCACAGAAATCAGTAGTCAAATGACTTATTAAAAAGTATTTATCCAAAAGGAGTTTTCCTCTTTGGGTTTGAGGAAAGGTTGTTTTTTTTAGCCTCAAGTATGATTTATAGGTTAAGGATCTGTGTTGAAGTGCACTTATGAATGTTTTTTGCTAATGCAAGAATGTTCTTTACAGACACACATCATTATGTGGCTTCATTCAGGCTTTTTTATTACGCCGTCTTGTGTTTCTTATTCATGCGAGCTCTTATTGATGTCAGCTTGTTTAATGTGTGTGAAGTGGATTAATATGGACTCTGTCATTGATTTACAGTTAGTGAAGCAGCTGACCTGCCTGCAACCCTTTTCATGCAACATCATGCTGCGAAACAGCAATATTTAACAGGAAGGACAAAGCATTAAGATAATGCTGTTATCCAGACACATGCATATTGGATGGGAATAGATTATATGAACATTTACCATTATTTGGAAACTGTGTTCAATTTTTTATCAGTGTGTACGAAATGTATATTAGAGCTTCAGACTGGATTTTTTCAAATCTAGTTTTATCATCCACTTGGAATGTTTATTTTTAAATGAATAAACCCAGAACATATGCAAATATGTTTGGTAAATAAAAGCAAATTTGGAATATTGACATTTCTACACAAAGGGAGGGAGAGACAATATGTATTTTGTCACAGTGCAAATATTATACATGTACATGCATTCATAACAATATATACTGTAAATGCAAAACAATACAAACTACAATAAGTATGCACAATAAAAAAAACATTTATGCCATGCATAAATAGCATATTAGTTTGACAAGATTAGTCATAATGTAGTGTTATATGCTGAGGTAATAAAAGATGCCAGATACAGAGAAGTTTCTGTTGAAATTATTGATAATAACAGGAAACTGCATGTGCTGTGGGAAAATCTGCTAAGGAGAGACATTCAAACTTTTATTTTCTCCCATAAACCAGAGGAAGTGTTTTGAAAAGATGACTCGTATTTTAACAGTTATTAATTTCTTGTTCATGCAAGTTCAAATATTCATGTTTGTCATCTGAAATCAGCATTTTCAGGAATATAATAGAATAGAATAGACAAGAGACGACTGAATAATTAAGGTTAGTTATTATTATTAATTTTATTTAGAATTATTATTATTTTAAATTATATTATATTTATTATAGTAACAACAAATCAAACAAATTACATAATATGACAGCAAATATAAACATTTTAAACAAACTTAAAGATTATAATGCAGATCAAATTATGCCTTCTATGTAACACCACAAGCAGCAGACAGAATGTTGTGCTTCACATGATTTCAGTAGTAAAATCTTTTCATGGAGTCTACGTGCTAAATCCTCCGCAGTCAGCAGTGAAGTGAGCCCGATCCGATCTCTCTCATCTAGTTTTCTGAGGCGATCTCGAAATTACTGATCCCACTACGACGAAGGCCTAACTGATGAATATTAATTAATTTAGTCTTGCAGACGTTGCTTGGTAACCTTCCTGGAGAGTCCGCTTACTTAACTTAATTAATATTCATAATCCATGCCTTCCTCACAGTAAGATTCGTTTATTGGACGGGTGTTCGAGGCTTATTTACAAACGTCAGTAATCCAGCCAATCAATAAAGCGTTCTGGGCTCGCGTCACGTGGCGTCATTAATATTCATGAGCAAAGCCTTCGCCGTAGTAGGTTCGTCCGGTCAGCGCGGAGTCTTCAGCGGCAGAGAGTGAGTGGAGCTCGGTTCAGCTGTTTGTGGTTGAAGATGGCGGCGTGTAGACGTGTTCAGCTGCTGCTGCTCCTCATGTCTCTCTGCCTGCTAACCGTACAGGCTCTTAAACCTCTTCCAGGTTTCGGGAATGTCCATCCTCCGGCGGCCGCCATGCACCAGCAGTTCAGAGCCGCGCTACCGAATCCCGGGAATAACGCCGCCGTCGCCGCCGCCGCGTCCTCCGGTGCTCAGTCTAGAAGATCCACCGGCTGGAAGCTGGCAGAAGAACAGGCCTGCCGGGACGACGTGACCCGGCTGTGTCCAAAACACACCTGGACAAATAACCTGTCTGTACTGGAATGCCTGCAGGACAAGAAGGAGGTGAGCAGCACCCCTAATGATGGTGATAATAATGATGATGATGATGATGATGATGATGAGTGTATATAATATAGCTAATAATTAAATAATAATAATAGCAACAACAGTAAAAATAATATCTAATAATTTAAATAATTATTTAACTTTATTTATAACTTATATATTTTATGTATAATTTTAGATGCATAAATGTATTATTTTATTTAATTATAATCTATATAATGAATATTTATAATTATAAAAATTTAATAATATTTTAATTTGAATTATTTATTTAATTAACGTATTATGTAATTAATTTATTATTTAAAAAAATAATAATAATAGTATTTATTATTATTATTATTATATAATTGTATGTATTATTGATGATAATAATACAATTTGTGATTTTTATTTTTGTTGTTGTTGTTGTTTTTATTATTATTATTACTACTAGTACTATTATTGTTATTATTATAAATTTGAACTCAGGGTGGGTCCTTTTACTTCCTTTCATTTGGCTTTGTGAATTTCAGACTGATAAGTGAAGTAGAGAAGATACAAGCTTTCCAGATTTAAACTATATTGATTTCTATTAATTTTATAGCTGAATTTAAAGACTCCATGAAATGTCTTGTTGAGTACAGTTGTGTCATGGAGGTCCGTAATAGCCTACCTGATGAAAGCTATCTTAGCATTCCTGTTGATCTCAGTTTGTCAGGTCTGCTGCCAGGTTGTTTTCAGCCAATCATTTGAGCTGTAAATACCATGTGACTAATTACCGTGGAGCTGCAGGAAAATGACATCCTGACGATGATGATTGGCATGCAAACGTTCTTATTTTCCTCTGGCTTTTATACAGCCGTACAAGCACAGACCTTTAATATGGATTGGACTAATTTAAGAACAAGCTTAAAATCTTCTAACTAGATTTGTCTTTTGTAGTTTTCCGTGCCGCGCTGGTTGACACAGTGACCTAGTTGTGCGGATGAGGAAATTATTATAGGAGTAACTTTTGTTCAGAAACTGCAGGTGCCCTGTGAGAAGTTTAATTTTCAGAATAAACTTTGGTCCACATGATAAAACTCTTTCAAATAAATCAATAAAAGTAAAAAAATAGTAAACTCAATTTTTTTCAGTGTAATATGTTCAAAAATCCAACTAATAATCAAACAAAAGAAGAACTTTTAAACACTTTTAAAGGACTCAGTGGGACCCAGGGAACGCTTACCACCAAAAACGAGTGCTTTTCTGAAGTTTTTTTGTGTAATAAGGTGACTAAACCAATCATTTTTCACTGAAAATCGGCTACTACACATGCAAAAACCAATGCTTTATGACACTTGTCATTGACGTGTTTTGATACAGTGTATTTGAATATATGCAAATTAATTTGAATTCGACAGCTACTTTCTCAGTGTGTGATATCTTTACACTTTACACATTCTTTGCACAAACTATATTTGGCTGCTCGCCTGTAATATAGTGCACAAGTCAGACTTACTCCTTTTAATGTCCTTTACTGAGAATATTTTGAGTTGCAGTTTGAAGTCCCTGGTTACTAAAAATGCAGCGCATGCATCTTTCTCATTTGTGTTCCCCAGAAACAAGAAAATCTGGTTTTATCTGTGCAGTAGATCTAAAATGTGTATGCATATTAAACATCAGCCATATTTCTTAAAGATTTGTTTTCTGCTGTTTTGAGCTGCTCCTCCCTGACTTCTTGGCTCTGATGGCGCACCACTTTTCATCTGGCAATCACAAGGGCCAAGGTTCATTTGCAGCTAGACACAAATTCATTTAGGCTGAAAAACATCTTAGAGCAGCAGTTTTCTCTGCTAGACTTTCACAACCTCTTGAGCTTCTGTTTAAATGTCTCTTATATCAGAGTCTCTCCCACAGTATGCTAAAATCCAGCTCTCATTACAGTCACAGCTTTAAACTCGTATTGATAGCACTATGCCTCTTTCTCTCTCTCTCTCTTCAGTAATTCACAGACTCGGGCCTCTCATTAGTGTTGAAGCGAGGTCTTGCTCTCTGGTCCGTGATAACTAATTTCAACACCTGAGGGACATTTCAGATAGCGGTCTGTCTGAAACACGACTATTATGTGTGTCCCATTTAGGGTGTCAAATCTTTGTTTCGTTAGCCTTGAAATGCAATTGGATGTACGCTTCGAGTTCATTTCTTTTTAATCATCCGTTCCTGCCTCTGAAAATTAAAATGAGGGTGGCTGAACGTCTTGCTCTGATGTATTCGGTGGTAATATGCTGGTATTAATTGGTCTAAATGCTGTCTAAAATGAGCAGTTATGTGCACTTGGTGTGTGGCTTGCAGAGAATCTCTGCAATAGTTTCAAATCATTTCAAATGAAGGAAAATAACCTTCAAAAGTCCACAAATGACAGTGATGAACCTACATTTACAAAAAATTACAGTTGTATTCTTCTTTGGACATAGTGTTTATATATAGAATTTTATCGTGGTAATATACATGTATAGTATTTATTTATTTATTTATTTATTATTAAGTGTCAAAATACAGTATAAATACACACACACACACACACACACGCTACTATTTATTTTTAGAATTGCAGTACTTTTTTGGACAAGTATCATGGTTTTATATATATATGCATGGTACTAATTTCATTTTTAATTAATTTAATTACATTTATTAATTTAATGACAAGTAATGTAGTGTTATATTGTTTGGGGGGGTTTCAATACATTTTTGACAAATATTGTAATATATATACAGTAAGTATAGTATATATTTATTTTTATAAAAATTTTTGGGAGGATTGCAGTAATTGTTTTGGACAAGTTTCATGGTATTATATGTGTAGCATTTATGAAAATTAAAAAAATAATAATAATTGGAGGGGGGGGGGGTTCGATACATTTTTAGACAAGTATTGTAGTATTATATGTGTAATATTTATTTTTTTGTGGGGGGATTGCAATACATTTTTGGACACGTGTTGCTGTAATATATATGTATAGTATTTATTTATATTTTATTAAAATTTTTAGGAGGATTGCAATACATTTTTGGACAAATTTATACATACAGTATGTATAATATTTATTTATTTGGAATTGCAATAGTTTTTTAATTCAATTCAAGTTTATTTGTATAGCACTTTTCACAATGCAAATTGTTGCAAAGCACCTTTACAGAAAATTGAAGGTTCTACATTATATTTAGTAGTAGCTTATCAGTGGTGAATATCTCAAGTTGATGCTCATATGGCTGAAATGTACAGTAAAAATCAAGCAGTTAGTTAATGACATATAAGCAAACAGATGGTGAACACTATTAACAACAGTGACTTTATGTTGCGATCAAACTTTGGTAGTTCGTTTTTTAACAAGTAACTTAATATATAAGTATAATATGCATAGTAATCATACAATGCAGTGCTATATATGCAGAGAATCCACTACAAGCTTTCAAGCCAAAAGCAACCCATTGGTTTTGGGATTGGCAGCAGATAGAAGATGATAATTATTCTAGCATGAATGAAACATCAAGACAAGCTGTATACTCGTCTCGCAGTCTCTCCTCCTGCACAGCATGCCAAGTTCATTTGCCCGCGAACAGTCGCTTCAGCAGTCCTGACCGTGGCTCTAATTATTGGGATAATTGCTTTGCAGAGGCTCGGTAACAGCTGTGGCCTTCTGAAGAGGTAAATGATGTCCATAAATCTCTTCTCCATCTCCCTGAGGTCAGACCCCTCCGGTTCGGTCTTTTTTGTGAAGCAACCCTTGCAAACGCTCGAAGGCAGGAGGTAAGGTGGTCGTGGCACAGCTGCAGCACGTCTGTTTTACTTTAATTTGCATTTTTAGCAGGTTCCTCTACTGGTGGGACGCCGCGGTGGGTTTGTTGTAAACAAAGCAGCTAGCGTGACTGATATGAGACCCTCCCGCGGGGATCCGGGGCCGAGATCCTGATAAAGTAAACCAAAGAGCTTAGCTCTTAATCAAACATTTGTTTGATATAACAGAATCGAATGAATGAGGCAGATAAGCTATTGTGTCTTTGCATTTTTTCAGACTAAACGTAAGATACCATGTTTTTTGTTTGTGTATGTTTTTGTTGGCTGTAAAGCTGTTAGTGTGGAAATATCAGTCTGAGACTCTAATGAATCTAAAATGAAGTGGAATGAACTCATTTGGTGCACCGCTGAGGGGGAAACCGCATGTTTTATGGCTTTGACAGCTCTTTAAGACACCATAGCGTGATGTTGATGTTGGTAGATGGTTACTATTTAGATAAAAAGTAATGTGTTAACTGAAAAGGAATAAGTCATAACTCTAAAAATCACAAGGAGAAAAAAAATTATATTTTGTGTAAGAAAATGATGCCTGTTTTGTGACCAATATAACATTATATGTCAATTGAAAATGTTTTCTGATTTCTCATTAAGGCTTATGTGCAAGTTAATTGTATTTAATTATTATTCTCAGTTGTGATTCTTAATAGATTTTAATTTCTCTAATTCAGTATTTTTTTATTTAAATCAGCCTAAATAAAGGCAATATAACAAATACTATCCTAATGTATTTTACAAATATTTTACCATTTTTTTAAAATTATAATTTACAGATTTTTCTCACATTATTGCAATAAGATTTGGTTGGGAAAATGTGATTACTGTATTGCAAAAAAAAATGGCAAATATCATTCTAAAATCCTTTTTTTTTACGTTATTGCAGTGAAATTTTGTATTTCATAGAGATTTTCTTGCATTATTGTATTATCACAAAAAGATTTGGGTGGTAAAATGTGATTAATTCTAATACGAAATAATGGCTTCAAAATAATGGTTCTAAAATAGGTTTATTTTTCTTTATGCGAAATCCATTTTCCTTTTTCTGTCTTTGGAATTTTTCAATAATTTCTTTTGAGGTTTTTTCCTCATTGCAATAATGCAAGATTTTTCTTGTTTCATAGTTTTTTTCTCTCTTTTTTTTGCTTCATTGCAATAAGAATTGGGTGGAAAAATGTGAATAATTGTAATGCAAAATAGTGTCAATAATGGTTCTAAAAATTGGGCTTATTTTTTTTTAAGAAAAAGCTAGTTCCATTTTTCTTTCTGTGGAATTTCAGGATGAAATATGACTCTGACATGTTCTTGACAGGTTTCGTAAGATTCACTTTGTAATTGTTGAGGGTCAGTGTTGAATAATTGCTTTCATTTTGACTAATGGTGCAGAAATCCTGTAATGGCTTGAACAAAGGCTGTTCACTGACAGCTACTGTCAGAGGAAAAGCTATCAGATATCATCGTTTTGATTTTGACTGTCAGTATCAAATGTGTTGCAATCATAAAAATGAGTTTGCAGGACTGCAATCATGTGGTTGTTCTTCAACCAGTCTTTTTTTCGGTTGTCAGCATCAATCAAAGGCATGACATGTTTTTGACCTCAACTGATGTTTGGCCAACTTTTGTTGCTTTTTGATGACAGTGAAAAACTTTTTAGAATTGCCAGCCAATGTTTGTCATCCCTGGTAAGGACAAAGAGGTTGCTGCTATTCTCTACAGCAGCTTTGATCCAGTAATTTAACAGACTCAAAACATTATTAAAATAGAAGTCATGGGCCTTTTCTTTTAAGGGTTAGAATTCTACCTGATGTGAAGATTATTATACAGTGTGACTTCCAATTCTTTGAACTAAGTTGTCACCTAAAAATAAAAATCCTACAGGCTGTTTCCATCTTGTTAGCTTTGTCACATAAAAGATTTAGCACGCATGGCAATGAGGAATGTCTGTTCTTGTTTACCTCTATAGTGTAAGAACAGGTGTAAAGCATGTAGCCCTCTAAATTATTTTCAGAATTGTTTTCTTGTCTTCTTGTAGTGTACATGCAATATCAGTATGACAGACAATCCATTTGTGTGTGTGTGTGTGTGTGTGTCTACACATACACACAATATTAATATAATACAAAAAAAATTGCTGATCATTACTATATTACACATACACACACACACACACACACACAACAAAATGTTAACACAAATTAACATTGCATAATTATGCATAAAAATGCATAAATTACATGCATTACATAAATTGCAATTTATATATACACGCATAACATATTTTGATTTATAATATATACACTATAAGTAAATAATTATTAATTCAAAACACAATAAATTACCATAATTTCATATTCAGTCATTTTACACACACACACACACACACACACACACACACACACACACACACACACACACACACACACACAATATAAGTAGTGGTCAGAGTTATTGGCACCCTTGGTAAATATGATCATAGAAGGCTGTGAAAATTAATCTGCATTAATCCTTTTGATCTTTTATTTTTTTTAAATCACAAATTTAACCTTTCATTGGATAATAAGAATATGAAATAGGGGGAAATATCATGTTGTATCATATATCATATGAAATAAATGTTTTTCTCAAATACACGTTGGACACAATTATTGGCACCCCTAGAAATTCTTATGAGTAAAATATCTCTGAAGTATATTCCCATTCATATTTACAATTTTGAGAACTCCGGGGTGATTATGAACATGAAATTATCAAGCCATGGCTTCCTGTTTCACAGAAATATAAATAGGAGGGAAAACAAAGCCCAAATTCCCTTAATCATCCATCACAATGAGAAAAACCAAAGAATATATTTCTGATGTGCAGCAAAAGATAATTGAGCTTCACAAATTAGTGAAGTGGCTTTAAGAAAAGACCTAGAGCAGTGAGAATTCCCATTTCCACCATCAGAGCAATAATTAAGAATTTCCAATCAACATAAAATGTTAGGAAACTGCCTGGAAGAGGACCTACATGGAGCTGTGAATCTAAAGGGTCTGGAGTGATTCTGGATGAAGCAATGGTCTCTGATCTCTTGTCAAGTGTTCTCTAACCTCATCAGGCATTATAGGAGAAAACTTAGAGCTGTTAAACTGGCAAATGGAGGCTTCAAAAATGGAATAAAAGGCTACCGTTAATTGTGGACAATGTGTATTAGAGAAAAACATTTATTTCATAATGATATTTCCCCCCATTTTAAATTCTTATTCTCATATTCCATGAAGATATTTTGTAAATTTACTACTGTAAATATATCAAAATGTCATTTTTGATTAGTAATATGCATTGCTAAGAATTAATTTGGACAACTTTTAAGGCGATTTTCTCAATATTTTGATTTTTTTTTTTGCACCCTCAGATTCCAGATTTTCAAATAGTTGTATCTCAGCCAAATATTATCCAAATCCTAACAAACCATCAATGCAAAGCTTATTTATTCAGCTTTCAGATGCTGTATAAATCTCAATTTCGAAAAATTGACACTTAAGACTGGTTTTGAAATCAGCATATTTATAATATCATTTTTTATTTATTATTTATAATATCAAAAAATATTATAAATACTACTTTTTTCTTTTGAGCCAGTAAAACAAACTTGGTTTTGAAAAAACAGACAAAATACTAGTGAAGGCTAGCTACAACATTTTTTACAGAAGAATTTTTATTGTGCTATAATTGATAAAACAGTCTGTGTTATTTACTAGCATGCACATGATTTTATTTTGCATCTTTATATGCAGTCTCATTGTTGTCTGTTGTTATTTACAATGGCAAGATGAACGTTTTGTTTTTGTGTCTTTCCTGCAAATGATGTCTGATATTTAGTGTGTCACCATTCAGCAGAGACTTTTTTTTTTATTTGTCGCAACCTTCAGATTGATTAATGGACTACAGACCTAAGCCTTCATTTGTATATTTTAATGTAATGTTTTCTTTTTTTCCTGCAAGTAAATAAAGAGAATGAGGGACCTGCTGTTTCTCACTCAGAATGCAGCTCCCTGTAGAATCGCTCACTCTGTTTTCCTGCGTTATCTCCACTTTCACTCTCACACGAGGACGGATGTTTTATTCACTGAAACTCCATTTCAGTGAACAGAAACCAGAGCCCGTTACAGAGGAGAACAGGCACTGAGTCGTCCTCTCTCGGCTTTTCACATCTTTCAGAGTCGTGCTGTGATTATTGCACTTGGCAGGCCGTTAAGTGGTTGTGCTACAGCATATACTGTTAAACAAACGCATTGCCACTGTTCCCACTGTGTCTGCTTCTCTTCTGACACGGCACACAGTCTGTTTAGATTTGCAGAAAAGGTTTCAAATAGTTTAACAGGAATAGACCAGGCTCAGTACAAGTTAAGCTCAATGACATAATTTACAGCATAATGTTTTTAACCACAAAAATGTATCTTTCAAAAAGCAAAAATCTGGTTAATAATAGCGTTATATTAGTATTATTTATAAAATTTAATATTTATACTATTATGGCTTTTGTTAATATTTTGAATTAGCTTTTTTTGTTTTTATTTTTTTAATTTTGTGTTATATTTATAATGTAAAAATTTTTCTTGTTCACATGTAAGTATTTAAGGTTAATTTATTTTTATTTCAGTTTTAATTCATTATTTCCAGTTAATAATTTTAGTGCTTGAACTTGAATGTTTCAATTAGTTGCAAAAGCAAGATTTCAAATTTTTGTTCAGTTTCGTTTTTCATCTAATATAAATGTATAACAAATGTTTTTAATATTTAATTTTAGTTAATGATAATAACTCTGATTTATACAGAGAGACACATACAATGTAAATTAATTGAAGTTAGTGTTAAAATATAGTATTAATACAGCCGTAAAATCTAAAAATATTCATGTTTTAGTGTGAAATCCCTTACGAAGCTAAATTATATCCAGTTTTACAACTTGACAATAGGATGCCATAAACAAATAAATAAATAAATAAATAAAAGGTCTGTGAAAACGATGAGAACAACTTAAAGTGCCCCTATTATGGATTTTTGAAAATGACCTTTCATGCAGTGTGTAAAAGTAAATGAAAACATCCTGCAAAGTTTTCAATCTGAACGTGCACCGTGTATAAAGTTATTGTCTTTCAAAAGATAGTCGACTCTGAATCATAGTCATTTTTAAAACGAATCCCAAGCCGTTTCATGTTGACATCAACATGAAACATTAGCATATTGCCCACCCACTTGTTGGTCTTTTCGAAAATGCAAATTCATTTTTTGCCACTAGGTGCTGCTTTTGCAGCGTAACGGCTGTACACAAAGCAGCACTGCGCTCACAAACGCTACTTTATCAGGCATTTTTGTTACAGTCATCGTTGAGCGAATCGTTTGGGAGTCGTTGAGCGAATAAGGTAAAAATAAATGCATATTATAAGACAATGAAGGTGTTTTTTAACTTTGCATGCATGTCAGCCTGTTGTTGGGGACTCCCAAAACCAGAATATGAACCTTTCATAACCCATAATAGAGGCACTTTAACAGCTCAAAAAATACTGAAATGTTTTTGGAAAATTATAAATGGCACATTTCTGCTATTAAATCCTTTAGAGATCAGATATTCATTTCCACTTTAAATGCTTTACTGTAATCTCGATTGTTTTTGTTTTTTTTAAAGGAAACAAGGGATGAGTGAAAATTAATTTATGATAATCAACATTATAATTGCAAAGAGTTTTCATCATGATTTGAATTTCATAATCCAGTGCAAACAATCACTGCTCTGCTCTCCTAGGTGAAATGTCTTTAAAAAGTAATAACATCACTTCTGATCACACAGTCACTGTTGATAGATGAATATTTCATGTGAAGCAAGTGCAAGAGGTGTTTTTCTGGGAGGTGAAAAGGTGCTAGAGGTAGTAATGCTAATATGGTAGTAATGCACTTGGGTTTCTCTGGAGGCAGAGATTTCAAGGCTGGTGTCATGAAGTCACTCATCTGTGCATGAATGAGGTGAGCGAGTACTTAATGCGTCTGCTGCTAGCAAATCCCTGACGGAGTGAAACTTCACCTTTTTATCAGGTCTCAACCTGACTGAAGCTGCATGGGTCTTGTTGACGATGCTTCACCCGTGGCTTGTTTTCATCTTAATACTTGTGACAAATCCAGACCCTGTGCTCTGCACAGAGGAGAGATTTCTGTCCCTCACAGCTGCTTTATTTACCAGAACATGCAAAAAGACGTGAATTAAGTGTTAGAAATTTTGTCAGAAAATAAATGGGTATATTTTAGGCAAGGTGATGAGTATACAGTCAGCCTTTTCATAAGCGATTCAGTCAGAGCAAGAAAATGTTTGTTTATAATGTGCATGGTAGTAATTTCAAACGCAAATGCTTGGCTATTGAGATTTATTAAAAAAATGTATCATTATATATCCAGATGGTCATTAATCCATATGGAACAGAACGTAAAGTGTAGCCATAAATTGTTTTTTGTGTGTGTCCTTTTCTTCTTTTTTTAAACCATGGACCAGGAGTTTGCTCTGTTATATTATGTTGCTTCATAAAAGCCTAAAAATGTTTTTCAATAGGTTTTCAGCTTAGTTTTGTGATTTGAAGCAAAAATAGACTCGGATCTGAAACCCTGCTTTGCAACTACCTGTTGTGATGTTTGTTTTTATCTCGGTAGGAAAAGAAGAAATGCACTTACACATTTTAAGACACTTCCAAATATATGCTAATATTCCTTTTTTTTTTTTAAGAAATGAATACGTTTATTCAGCATGGATGCATTCAAATTTAGAAGATTTTTATTTCAAATAAATGCTGTACTTTTGAACTTTAAAATTTTAAAATATATATATATATATATATCACAAAAATATTGGGAAATGTTTCTTGAGCAGCGAATCAGCATATTAGAATGATTTCTAAAGGATCGTGTGACTCTGAAGACTGGAGTTATGATGCTGAAAATTCAGCTTTGGTTTTTTTGATCAAATAAATGTAGCCTTGGTGAACGTAAGAGACTTCTTTCAAAAGCAGTAACTTTTAAATGGCAGTGTAGATGATGTTAAACATTGTCTTATTAATTTAAGAAGGAAGTTTGGGAAAAGACTTTGTCCCTGTTGTAAAACATTTCTCTTCCCTTTTAATTATTTGTCAGTGCTGCAGTGAAACTTCTTTCATACTGTCTTTTTGAAGCCTCACCAGGAATATCACCAGGGACTGTGATTGGATCAAATGTAGGTTTTTCTGTTCTATTCAAGTTTTTATCACAGAGTTAATAAAGAGCTGAAGAGTTGGACTTTGGTTATTATTTTTCATCTTTTTCTTTTGAAAGATGTGAGCTGTGTAAAACCTCAGCTATGGCTCTTCATTGATGAGAAGTTGGATGGCCAAAAACAAGCACTTAAAAAGTTTGCATTCACAGATGTTTACAAGCTGAAATTTGATGTGTGTTATGGGCAAAAATGGTCCAGTGGTTTATAATATGTTTCCTCCCACAATGAAACAGAATGACTTTCAGGGTTTAGAAGATAACATTCTTCACATAGAGACCATTGACATTTCAACTGTTCCACCCGCCTAACTCATTACTGTGTAAGCCAATACACATACCTTGATATTTTTATTTCTTTAATTAATCACAGGATACATGAAACAAATGATCTGAAAAAGAAAAAGCCACTAAAGATTGACATCACTAATAAAAACCATAGTGATTTTACTGTAGGTCCAACAAGCAAATCCCAGCAGACTTTTGTGAACTCTTGTGAGCGATGATATAAACTCTGAATTGATAATACTTCTTTATTGAGCCGTTTTATTGAACCATACCGTCCAAATTCAACCTTTATCACATTAATACAGGAAAGCAAGCAATGTGTAATCTCACAGAATCAATAGATGATCCATGTACGCCCCGACTAGCCTGTAATCACAGAGCCCTGACGTACAAATAGAAATATCCTGTTCTGGCTGGCGACGAGGAACCGGATGATTGATCTGGGTGTGGTTCCTGAGCTCAAATATCGGCCTGTTCCTATTTAGGGCCTGTGCTGTGTTATGTGCTTCTGCTGTGATATCATCTTCTGAGCCCCTTCGAGAACACTGACCATGAATCTGTTTAGTTATTTTATGTTACTAGTTTTGTCAGCTGTTGGTTTAGAGCTATGAAGATTTACTACACGTTTTATTTATTGCATGAACGTCACAAAAACACCCCTAAAATCAAGAGGAAAAGCATTAAAAACATGCATTTCATTTAATGAAATACTGCCATGATAATAATTGAAAGTTATCTATCTGTCTATCTATCTGTCTATCTATCTGTCTATCTATCTGTCTATCTGTCTATCTATCTGTCTTTGTCTATCTATATATAAATTTTATGTAATTATACATATAATATATATTTATTATAACATTATTTGTTATAAATTTATATGTATATGTGTGTGTATGTGTGTATATGTGTGTATATAATAACATACATACATGTTAGTGTGTTGCACAAACACACTTTATTTCAGATTTTATTTTACCCACTTTTACATTTATTTTTATGATATCTAGAAAAAAATCAGTCTATTCTATATTTATAAATTTGGAATTAAAATGATATCAGTGTGAGTTAATATTGGATTGTGCATTGGATCCCCTATTTTATTAAAAAATTGTAATTTTATTTTATCTTTATTTGTTTCTTTTGAAATTAGGATGGAATATGACTTGTACATGTTTTTGACAGGGTTTGCCAGATTTACTGTAATGTTGTCTCTGAAGACGCTTTTTAAATGTCAGCTTATGAATCCCATTTAAAAGCAGGAGCACATGCTCATCGGTCTCTGCACCAGGCATCTTTACTTTGCTTTTTGCTTTGTAAGATAAAAATTTTAAGATTTATTTAAAAGCACATGTTCTAATCTCCACTAACTATATAACATTAAACATGTTGTTTTGTGTCCACACTTGATGTTCGTCTTATCGAGGGCAGCTGAAGGATGATGCATTATTGTCAAGCCATTGTTAGGGCGTTGTATGTGAATGCACATTGATTTTTGCCTGTTTGACTATGTTGTTGTCATCCCCTGACAATTGCTAATTGCATTTTCATGCTCTATGAGTCACTCAGCAGTTGTTTACTGTGCTAGGTTAGAGACTGTGCTTATTGACAGTGAGCAGTCAGTGGTCTAACCCAGCCAGAATGAGAAGAAACAGACAGGCTGCTGAAAGGATGAAAATTATTGAGACTTTTTATTCTTTTATCATAGCTGATGCTATATTGTGTTCTTCAGTATACAATCAACAGCATCTTTAAATGTTTAACTTTTATTTATGCGGTTTTCCGGCATTTGTGCGAGTATGTGGTTTTGTTTGTTTATTTTATTTGTAAAATAAATGTGTTTGTATTTGAAGAGATCTAATAAAAGGTTTTTGTTTGTTCTTTATATTTAAAAAAAAAATATATATATATATATATATATATATATATATATATATATATATATATATATATATATATATATATATATATTTGGGATTTAAAAAATATATCCGTATCAGTTGATATTCGACAGTGTATTGGATTGTTATTTCTCCCATTTTATTTTTATTTTTTTAATCAGTTTTAACGTTTATTTTTATGATATTTGTAAATATACTTGTAAAATCAGTATATTCTATTTAATAAATTTGGGATTTTACAAAATGTGGAAATATTGGTGGATATTGGAAAGTGCATTCGATTGTGCCCTTATTTTATTTTACTTTTATTTTATTTTATTAGTTAAAAAAAATGTATATATTTTATTAATTTGTTAAAATGTTTGGTTATTTGGTGATTTAGTAAAAGTGCATTGGATTGTGCCATTGTGCCTTTTATTTTATTTAGTTTAGTTTTTATTTTATTAGGGTTTTTTTCTATTATTATCATTATTATTATTATTATTATTATTAATTTGGTATTTCAAATGTGTCTGTATTGTTTGATATTGGGCAATTTAATTTAATTATTTTATTTTAAAATAATATTTTATTTTATTATTCATTTTATGATTATATGTATATATTTTTGTTGTTGTTGTTTTTACATCCATTTACTGCCAGTAATAATGCTTTATTGGCATTAGTAATTACAATTCTCAGAGCGTAAACTTCAGTATTGGAAGTCATACAGAATTAATAAAGAAAAGGAAATGAAGGGAAAATGAAAAGATTATAAATTCCCTTTCTCTGTCTTTTACAGGACACAGAAATTGCTGCAGACTGCAACCACGTAAGTACTCAAAAAGGCCTGCCTTTAATAATAACCATCATCGACGTGACTCTTCTACACAGCTCCACACATCTTTTAGGGTGATGTTCCCTGTTTACAAGCACTCCATTCTTTCAGACCGATTCTTTGTAGGTTTACGAGAGAATGCGTCAGTAGGATTTAGAGACCAGTAACATCAGCAAGTAATTTCAGAAGAAGAATGGCCTAATCACCATCTAATGATGGCTGCAGCCCGCAATTAATTTGGTGGGGTCCCGAGAGAGGTATCTGTTTCTGATCTCCTTCGCTAACATTCGTGGCTTTGATGTTCTCATTAAGGCCGCAGCGCAAGACCTGGTCCACAAATCAGAAACGAGGAAAATTTAGGCGTATGATTCAGGCCTGAGTCACCCATCGCATTACGCAAGGCTCATAGTTGAGCAATAATTAAGAAAATTAAGAAATTATTCTGGCATTTTTGGAACTTGCATTTATCAGCACTTTTAGTTAGTGTCACTTTTAATATGCAGTCACATTACAGAGAGCTGTGGAGTGTGATACAGTAACTACAAGGCCATTTACTTCAACTGACATCTTTTTGTTTTGAAGAGAAAGTTTTAATTTTTTTCTCTGAAGTGAAATCAGCTACTTTCTGTTGAGCAGTTACTTCATGCTCAAACCATAAAACGAAGAAAGTATGACACATGCATTGCCAGACTTGACCTTGGTAACATTCGTGACTCCACAAACCTAGAGGTTCTTTTGAAAGCACTGATTTGAAGGAATAGTGCTTTCAAGTGAAATAAACACTTGAACATTAAGATTGTCATTATTTACTCATGCTTGCATCGCTCCAAACTTGTACAGCAGAACATGCAATGGAGAAATTTCAGACTGAAGACTGCACTTATAGACTGAAGAGTGCAGTTATAACCAATGGGAACTGAAGCCTTCAAGCTTCAAAAAGGATGCAAAAGCATCATAAAAGTCATGCATACGACTAGTGTGCTCTAGTCATACAGTAGCTTTGTGTGAAAAATAGATCTGAAATTTACATCTTTATTTGCTGCTAATCATTCTTCACAGTGAGTTGAAACAGTCTGATACATAAATGAACTATTTATACCTGTGAACTGAATCAAAACATCACACTCAAATGAATTCACAAACACCCAAGTCACATTATGTATATTTCTAACGTTTCATATTTCTAATCATGTTGCCAGCTGTTGTGGAACTACAAGCTGAATCTGACCACAGATCCCAAGTTTGAGTCCGTGGCGCTGGAAGTGTGTACGAGCACCATGTTAGAGGTCAGTTTCTTTTGCTGTTTTGCCGAGTCGATTTTCTTTTGGACCTTTGCTCTTTAATTCCGCAACAGTTTAATCATGCTTTCAACTCGTGAGTGTGTTGTGATTTCAGTCAGGGCTGCACAATATATCAAAATACAGTTGAACTCGCAATATGGCTTAGTGCTGTAATTTATTAAATATTTGAGATGCTTATTTCAGAGTGATTTCAGTTCATGATCCGGTGATTATTTAAGTGATTCAGAGTGTTTTGGTTCATTTACTGTGAATTAAGAGACTGAAACACTGTTATCCTGAGCCGTGCGTGTGTAAATGAAGTCCGTGCCACATTTTGTTTTGAAACACACGGATACAAAGACTGTATTTATTTGGCGGCAAACAATTGAATTAAAAGCTTGATAGTTTCAACTTTGAAAAGAAATGTATTCAGTTACATTTTTGGAAATCATTTCTATTAAATCCTTTTTTATTTTATAGTACAATTGCGTTATTATAATATATTTATTAGTTTAATTTTTTTATTATTTAACAATAATCTTAATAAAAATCATAGCCTAATTATTATTTTAGTCATATTGACTTTGTTCACGTTATGGTTACTGAACGAGGTTCGAGTTGTTTTTTTGTAAGTGTGAACTACCACATTTTCCTCAAAGGAGAGTTTTTATTATTATTATTATTATTAGTAGTAGTATTATTATTTTCTATACATTCTCCAACAAAATCACCCCAATCATTCTAGAATGGTTATTCCAAATGAATAAATTCTGGTAACACTTTGCTATAAGGCTCCATTTGTTAACATTAGTTAACATAATATAACAATAATTTATTAGCATTAAAAGCATTTATTAATCTTAAGTTAATGTTGATATCCAACATTTACTAATACTTTATTAAAATCAAAAATATCTGTTAATGTTATTTAATGGGCTTGAGCCAGCAAGGACTAACACTAAACAGTTTTATTAACTAACCTTAGCAAAGATTAATAAATACTGTAACAAATGTAACCTTATTATAAAGTGTTACCAAACATTCCTGTTTATATATATATATATATATATATATATATATATATATATATATATATATATATATATATATATATATATATAAAACTGCCTCCTCATTTTAAAACACCACCGCATGCCACTTTTATTTATATATATTACATAATATATATATATATATATATATATATATATATATATATATAGTTGAAAAAAATGCCTTTTTCCAATATCCTGCAGCCCTAATTTCAATGCAGAGGAACCGACGTCTACATTTGTAATGCAGTGTGATTTTATGTTTGACTGCACTCTTAGCTGCCATAATGTAATTAAAATGAATCTCAATAGACAAAAGTTTCCCACTAACCTCTTCACGAGTGTGTGTGTGTGTGTGTGTGTGTGTTTTGATGCACATTTGTGGTTGAATACACAATTTAATTGCCATTAGTGAAATTGACTTGATATTAAATAAGGAATGTAAATTCTTCATGTCTGCAGCATTGATCCTTGACTGCTTCTTTTCACGGATAATGAAAAGAGCCTTAAATCTGTTTCTCAGCTGAAAGAGTGTGCAGATGAGGAGCGGGGGAAAGGCTATCTGATGTCCTGCCTGGTGGACCACCGCGCCAACATCACAGAACGCCAGTGCCATCAGTACATCACCAAGATGACCAGCATCGTCTTCAGCGACTATCGGCTCATATGCGGCTTTATGGACAAATGCAGAGAAGACATCAACACCCTGCAGTGTGGAAGCATCACTGTCGGAGAAAAAGTATGCTTGCGTTCCAATAATAGCTGTGAACGCTTTGACTCCTTGCCCACTTAAAACCGCAAAGCTCTAGAATATCCCTTTGGGAAACCATAGGATGTTGGCTTGATACCAGATGGCTGTGATGTAGTGACTCTGCCATTCCTGAAATGTCCACATTCCTCCGGGCGTGCTGGAACATGGGCACCCGTTCACCGCACTTGCCTCGTTCCCCCGGGTGCACTCTGCTGAAATTAAAAAAGTTAACTTTAGACTTGTCTGCTCGTTGACTTAAAATAGCCTAAATAAGCTCAGACTGCCAAACATACAAGATGGCAAGTGAGGAATGAAGATCATATTTAGCTGCTTAGTGGGTTTATGCATCTTTTAGATCACGGGTTATGCAGTAATTAAGTATTATTATGTGAGTAACTGACAGCTCCAATTCTGTAGTGCCTTATACCTTTAAATATAACTAATTATTTTGTCATTAAGTTGCATGCCTTAAATTTTGACACTAAATTACTTCGAGTGGGCATTTGAATATCATCATCAACACTATTTTACGGCGTTCTTTGTTTACAGTGGCCTTGGATGATGTTTTCTTCCGGGCCTCAGGAAGTGTTTGTGGTTAAACACATGGCTGTCACTTATGATCTAAAATTGCCAACATTCTTCAGCAGACTTTTAATAAAAAGTTTTTTTTTTTTTAACTTTTAATTTTAAGTTAAAAAAAAAAACTTTTATTTATTTTATTTTGATATATTTTATAATTTTATTTTTATTTATTTGTTTGTTTGTTTATTTTCCTCATTCTCACAGTGTTGTTATATTGTTATTTACTAAAACTATTAGTTTGAAATAAAAATAAAATAAATAAAAATAATCGGATGAAAAAAATAAATATTAGATGAAAAGTTTCCTTGGAAACTAGCTAAAATTATTTCACGTTGAAGAACTAATATTACTAAAACGAAAATAAAAATAAATCAAAGCTACATGGAAATGTAAAAAAATAAACTAATAAAAATAACTAAAGCATATAAGACATTACTAAACCTAAAACAAACTATAAAAAATAAAAATATAAAACGCATATTATTAATGATTTAATAATATTTTAAATATTTTATCAAAAAATTAACTAATAAAATTCTACATAATAATAAATACTATAATAGTATATAAATAATACTAAAATAGCACTGCTCTCTCCCTGCTTTTTTCTGTCTTTCCTATATAAAAAAAGCCAAAAAGCTCATAAAAAAATTTAAAACAAACTTTTTTGAAAATAAGAAAAAATTTTACTTCACATTTATTAAGGAAATTGTCATTTCTTCTTTTGTCTTGCATTCAAAAGCATCATTGTTAGTCTGTTTGGTTTTCACATTGTTTGTAAAATATCTTACTAGTTTACATTTTTACTTGTTCCTCCCTTTTATCCCTTCAGTTTAACAAATCTGTTGTCCCAAAATAAAACCTAAGCCAAGCTGTCCAGAGTTCCGAGGCCAAATATTTTGTCTTTTTTTTTTTTTCTTCGGGTTAGGACATGCATTCTCAGGGTGAGGTGATTGCGTGTCTGGAGAGGGCTCTGGTCAGGGAAGCAGAACAGCAGGATAAGGCTCATCAAATCAAGGAGACCTGCAAAAAGTCCATCATGAGAGTGGCTGAACTGTCAGCCGACGACTTCCACCTCGACCGCTACCTCTACTTCTCCTGCCGAGACGACCGGGAGCGCTTTTGTGAAAATGTATGTGTCAGCTTCTCTAACAGTTTCCTCTCATCCATCACGTTAACTGCAGCCTAATTTGCATACTTCTGCTACTTACTACAAGTATATACCTTACTGGAAGGAGGTAGGCTGGTTTGATTGACAGCTGCCTCTCGTGTGCTGAGAGTCAGAATGACAGGATTAGACCACACAGCTGTTTTGTGTAGGAGGAGCCGTGGGCCGATGTGTTGATGTGCGAACATGAAGCATCAAATATCTCTTGATTGCCCTGAATTGATCTGTCAGTGCTTAACATTTTATTTATGGTTCTTTTTTTCTTTTTTTTTTGGTTGCAGACCCAGGTGGGAGAGGGCAGAGTGTACAAATGCCTGTTCAACCATAAATTTGAGGAAGCAATGTCAGAAAAGGTGCGGATTTAGTTACCAATATATTTAATTTAATGCCACGGATTATGGGAAATAAACTCAAATTGAATGTGATTTTGTTTCTCAACCAAATCTATGCAACGTTGTGTGCATAAAATGTCAGTTTCTGATCCAAAGTCATAGTCTAGAAGAAGCCACAGGAATGTTGGTGGTCGGTTTAGTGTATGTGTTTGTCCTGTCTGAGTGTCTGTGTACTTAATAAGCATCTCTGTCCACAGTGCAGAAACGCCCTGACCACTCGGCAAAAGCTCATTGCTCAAGATTATAAAGTCAGTTACTCCCTTGCAAAGGCCTGTAAAGCCGACCTACGCAAATACCGTTGTAACCCGGACACCAGCATGCCTCGCGCCCGAGAGGCCAGACTCTCCTACCTCCTCCTCTGCCTGGAGTCTGCTGTTCACAGAGGTCTGTTCATGTCATTCAATATCATACTACGGTTGTACTCTGGCCAATATTAGAGTATGGGGGCAGTCGTGGCCTAATGGATAGAGAGTCGGACTTGTAACCCGAAAGACGCGGGTTCGAGTCTCAGGTCCGGCAGGGATTGTAGGTGGGGGGAGTGAATAACCAGCGCTCTCTCCGCCGTGTGTGTGTGTGTGTTCACTACTCACTGCTGTGATTATTGATATTGGATATATCATTATGCATGTTAACTTTTAATTCTAAATCGATTATTACTGTTTATTATCATTCGTGTAATTATCATACAATTATTATTAATTTTAAAATTTGAATTTGTTCCAGATCTTTATCTGCCAATATACATTTTTTTTTTTTTAGTATTGTTTGATTTTTGGATATTTAATTGTGCATGCTGTTTTTTTTTTTTTATTCTACTTTGATTTTCACTCATTATTATTATTATTATTATTATTATTATTATTATTATTATTATTAATTATTTTTTACATTTATAATAGTACCATATCAGTTGTCCGCTAATAATAAAAATGTAATTTTTTGTTTTTAGTATTGTTTGATATTGGATATTTAATTGTGCTTGTTATTTTTTATTCTATTATTATTATCCATGTTATCATATGATTATTACTTAAATTTACATTTAGAATAGTAGTACCATATCAGTTATCTGCTAATATTAAAGATTTTTTTTAAATTTCATTATTGTTTGATATTGGGTATTTCATGTATTATATTTTATTATTATTTATTATTCATGTTATTATCATAATATTATAATTCATATTTACATTTAGAATAGTAGTACCATATCAGTTATCTGCTAATATTAAAGATTTTTTTTAAATTTCATTATTGTTTGATATTGGGTATTTCATGTATTATATTTTATTATTATTTATTATTCATGTTATTATCATAATATTATAATTCATATTTACATTTAGAATAGTACATTGTTATGGTTATGGGCCAAGATTTAGTTTGTTTTAGTGTTGCATTTAGACTAGTACCATATTAGTAGAAGTACTAAATTCACTTGTAGTATTAAAAAATTATTTTACTTTTTTTTTTTTTTTTTTTTTTTTTAATTTAGACAAAATGGTATGGAATTTTAATATCTGCCATAATAAAAATTTATAAATAATCAGCACCATACGCAAAAATATTAAACCAATATCAGTCATTATAAATTATGAAACTAATTATCACACATGTGTTTTAATAGTTTTCTTTTTAAACATGAAATGTAGTATACTGTATATTCTGTGCAGTAAATAAAGCGCTTGTATTCTGTTCCACCCGTAGTCTTTGCTCTCATTCATGCATGTTGCCCTCTTCGGGGCTTTTTATTGATTTGCTGCTACCTAATAAGTTTGTTCATTGTTACGTTCCTTCCCGTGGGTTTTACTGCTGTCATCTCAGGCCGTACGGTGACCGGAGACTGTCAGGGTGAGATGCTGGACTACAGACGCATGCTAATGGAGGATTTCTCTCTGAGCCCTGAGATCGTGTTGCATTGTCGAGGGGAGATCGAGGCACACTGCTCAGGACTTCACCGCAAGGGACGAACCCTGCACTGCCTCATGAGAGTCACCCGCGGGGACAAGGGCACAGTGGACAACCTCTGCCAGACAGCAGTAAGAACCCTTGGGATTGTGGGAAAGGGTATTGAATGTTTAATTGTAGTTTTTAAAAATAAGTACAACAACTTGTACTAACAATAATTTAAAATAGCTGTTTTTAATTTGAATATATTTTGAAATGCAATTCATTCCTGTGATGCAAAGCTGAATTTTCAGCATCTTTACTTCAATGTCACATGATCCTTCAGAAATTATACTAATATGCTGATTTGCAGCTCTAGAAATCTTGTTTTTCGTCTCTTGTAGCTCCAGACTCTTATCCAGTCGGCAGACCCTGGCGCTGATTACCGGATTGATCGCGCTTTGAATGAAGCCTGTGAGTCTGTGATCCAGACGGCCTGCAAACACATCCGCAACGGAGACCCTATGTGAGTCGTGTCCATATGGTGTAAATACTTGCATGAAAGCTTCAGTGAGCGTGTTGTATTGTACTCTGTCATCAGTGGAAACTGCTAAGCAGTAGGTAACTGTAGTCTGTCACAGGATTTATTTGGGTGAGATAACACTCCTGTACAGATTTAGACTCATTGCTTTGTTTAAAGCACCAATGCTGTCTTTCTCTCACAGGCACCATATAAAACTGCAGTGGATTTAGAGGAGAGAGTCAAATCCAATTAAGTGTGTGTGCAGTGTAAATGTGTCACTCTCTTTTTCTAAGAGAAAGAAAGATGAACAGGCAGTCAAGCTGTAGAATGCAACTCAGTCACGTTTACACAGTGTCTGCATTGGAAAAGGCTCTAAATGTAAAAACAACAAAAAAAAGTATTTTATTTATTTGGTTTTATTTTTATGTTTGAAAATGTTTCTTTATTGAATAGTTTTTTCCCTAATTTATTTAATTTCTAATTGGTTATTTTAAAATTATTATTCATTTTTCATTTATTTTTATAATATTTGTCAAATAAAATATATAAAAAATTATCCCGCAGAAGAGACTCAGATAAGGGATTTGTTTTATTAAATTGTTTTTTTTTCTTATTTGTTTTTTATTTAATGTATTAGTTTTAATTCATTTAACATGTATTTTTAATAACCTATTTCATGTAGTGGAAATATTGTAGTATGTGTCAGCTTGTTGTATATTCCTAATGTCATCTGTGTTTACAGATAAATAAAAATATACTATTTAATTTTTTTCTGTTATTTCTGCAGTAATGCCCAGCAGTGTTTCATTATAGAATAATAACTAGATTTTCATTATTTCTCTCATTTCCTCCTTGTTTTTGTAAATCGCTATGTGTTTTGATATGATTTCTAGAGAGGCTTTGTTTACAATAATGCACAGAAACACTAAATGGGTTTTTGTTTTGTTTCTAATGTATGATATAAAGTTGTTGTTGCATTCATTTTATTTGGTGGATTAAATATTAAAAACATGTATTTGTGTGTTTTTAGGATTCTGTCTTGTTTAATGGAGCATCTTTACACAGAGAAGATGGTTCAAGACTGTGAACACCGTCTTCTGGAGCTGCAGTACTTCATTTCAAGAGACTGGAAGTAATCAACCTAACCTTTCCTTTGCTTTTTCCTTACCTGACCTTACCTGATGACTCATACAAAATAAGACCCTTGAAACCCCCTCTTACGCTTTCAAGTTGATGTTTTTTAAGTGTGTTTGTGTAATAATAATAATGTTCGAATCCATTCAGTCAGTTGGAGGTCGTCATTGTACGCGTTTAATAGCTCAGCACTCGTCTGCAGTTTGATTCGCGTGCCTGATGCGACCTTCACTGTGTGTCTCTCTCATCTGTTCAGTTTGAAAAGGATGCCCACACAGTGCCATTATAATAAAACCATTAGATGGTCATAACTTCATTCACAGCCCATTAGATTCAAGTGGTTTTTAATTAGAACAGTTTGAAGCAGCAATTTGGTTTGATGGTCCATTGTGACAGGCTGGCTGTGTGATGCTTTGTTTGTTACAACCCTACAGAGACTGTTATTCTCTTCTCTGTTGTGACCAAATCTTGGCAAAAGGTGGAATTTGGTTTTTTGTAAACTGGTTTTAGATGCTGATTCATGGAACTAGCACTAAATGTAATCTAACAGACACTACAGTTAAGAAGTTTGAGGTCGGTAAGATTTTTAAAAAATATTTTTGAAAGAAGTTTCTTATGCTTTTATTTGATCAAAAATGCAGTAAAAATAATAACATTGTAAAATATTATTACAATTTAAAATGCCAGTTTTCGGTAACACTTTACTTAAACCATTTATGTATAATGCATGATAAAAGTAATTTTTAATTTTAATTATGCTTTGTAAGTGCATTTTAAATTATTCAAAATATAATGTATTACAAATTACAATGCACATTATGAATAATTATGATGAATTATACCCTTTAATAACCCTTTATAATGCATTATACATGATGCAAAGCTGAATTTTCTGCATCATTACTCCAGTCTTCAGTGTCACATGATTCTTCAGAAATCATTCTAAAATGCTGATTTGCTGCTCAAGAACTATTTCTGTTTATTATCAATGTTGAAAACAGTTGTGCTGCTTCATATTTTTGTGGAATCATGTTACATTTTATTTTTCAGGATTCTTTGATTAATAAAGTTAAAAAGAACAGTAGAAATATTTATTATTATTATTAAAGTTAAAAACAGTCACGCTACTTCATATTTTTATGGAAAGCAAAACATTTATATCAAAAAACAGAATTTTTTTTTTTTTTTTGATGATTCTTTGAATCGTTAAAAAAAACTGCATTTATTTGAAATACAAATATTTTGTAACATTATAAAAATCAGTACTGTCACTTTTGATCAAGTTAATAAATTAAAATAAAAAATAAAATCTTACTGACCAAAAACGTAGTGTATGTTATGCTATGCTATGCTATGCTATGTTTTATATATAGTTACGATGACAGACCGATTTCAGGTATAGACACAATTCTACTTTCATATCACAAGGTCGGAGGTTGAGGTTAAAATCTGGTTTCTGTCTCCTGTGTATTTTTTCCTCCAGGCTTGATCCTATCTTATACCGTAAATGTCAGAACGACGCGTCCAGACTGTGCTACACACCTGGCTGGAATGAGAGCAGTGAGCTCATGCCTCCTGGCGCTGTGTTCTCCTGCCTGTACCGCCACGCTTACCGGACAGAAGAGCAGGGCAGACGGGTGAGAAGCACAAACAATGTGCATTTTAGTCAGTTCTTATTAAAAGAGACTATCAGCATGAAGTCTGGTCCACCTTACAGTTTATTATGACTAGGAACTACCTACTACATACAGAAAACAAATAGAAAAGTCAACTGTCTTTGGTCATTTTATATGAGAGAACAAACTTGTAAAAGAGAGAGCATGTGATTTTGGATTCAGCCATTGAATTTGCAAAATAGATACTACCAAAATAAATAATTGGACTGCTATTTTGTCATAACATTCATAAGTGATGAGGAAAAAATCACTTCCGTGTGCAGCTCACCAGGGACTGTAAGGTGGAAGTCCAGAGAATTCTTCACCAGAGAGCTCTGGATGTGAAGTTGGACCCTGAGCTCCAGAAACGCTGCATGACTGACCTGGGCAAATGGTGCAGTGAGAAGACAGACACCGGACAGGTACAAAATGAGTTTTGGGATGAAATCCCTCAGTACATGATGAGCATTTCTAAGTCATAGATTCAGAGTTAGTTTTGTCTGGTTCAGGAGCTGGAGTGTCTTCAAGACCATCTTGAGGACCTGGTGTCAAACTGCAGAGACGTGGTGGGCAACCTGACAGAACTGGAATCTGAGGTACGTTTCCTATTTCACACCACAGCATTACATAAACCTTAGAGTGGATGAGGGCGGACAAGAAATTTCTTGTAAATCTTCTGTACTGTTTTGTTGTACTGTTTACTGTTTATATAAAGTTTGGGTCATTAAGTAATTTTTTCAAAAGAAATGAATGCTTTTATTCAGGAAGGATGTGAATCCTAATCATTGATCAACAATGACAGTAAAGACATTTTATAATGTTATAAATGTTACAGATTTTAATTTCAAATAAATGCTGTTCTTTGGAACTGTTTATAATTCATCAAAGAAACCTGAAGGAAAAAAATGATCAAAAATGAATGGCGTAATGCTGCTGAAAATTCAGATTTGCATCACAGGAATGAATTCCGTTTTAAATCTCTTTTAAATTATAATAATATTTCACAATATAACTGTTTTTACTGTATTTTTTTATTAAATAAATGCGGCCTTGGTGAGCATAAGAGACTTATTTCATTACATTAAAAGATCTTATATTTAAATGAATAGAATTTCAGAATTTAGGGATTTTTGGGACAAATGATCTTGATTTATGGTCATACTGTTGTGTTTGCAGGACATTCAGATTGAAGCCCTGCTGATCCGAGCCTGTGAGCCGGTTATCCAGAGCCACTGCCGCGTTAGTACTGACAACACACACATCTAATTATTCCTTTTATTTATTTATTTTTAACTCCTGAATTCCTCATGCTGGTCTATTTTCTCCCAGGACGTAGCTGATAATCAGATAGACACGGGGAATCTTCTGGAATGCCTGGTGCAGAACAAACATCAGAGGGAAATGAATGATAAATGTGCTGTGGGCGTCACTCATTTCCAGCTGGTAAGCCAGTCACACAATCAATTTCCCTATGTTAAATTGGAATGATGACAAGTAAATGTTTTCCCAAATGTCATGCTGTCCCAGCAGAGACTGTACTGAATGGTTTGGGGTATTGATGGATACGTTGACCATGCTAATTAATCAGCCAATATTTGCCATTTTGAGATTGACATCTCATTTTTTGAGGGAATTTTGCGTATATAGATATTGTAAAAATTAGATGCTATCATTGTTATTATAGTTAACTAATACTAAAACTGAAACAAAAATAAAACTTACAACAAATCTAATACATCTTTTTTAATACACAATATCTAAACTATATAAACTACTAAAAAATGATTAAATTACTAAAAATGTAACTAAAATCAAAATGAACAGAGGATATAAAAATATGATCAATGATGCTAAAATAACACCACCACTATCACTTTCAGTAAATTGCATTATATATTATATAAATTGCATTAATTTATATAATGAATCCAGGCTGATGTGGACTTCACAGTGTACTATCCAACAGTTCATATAGGCTTTGAGATATGGGATGTATTTTTCATGTTTTTGCTTGTCTACCCTTCAGGTTCAGATGAAGGACTTCCGCTTCTCCTACAAGTTTAAAATGGCCTGTAAAGAGGACGTTCTCAAACTCTGTCCCAACATTAAGAAGAAGTGAGTTCACAAATCCTGCTGCTGTTTCTTCAGGCTTTGAAACATTCTGCATAAACTCTGTTTGGATTTTGTCACTCAGTTTTGATGGTGATTTATTTGTTATATAACATCTTTTCATGGAAGCTTAAATCATCATGGCCTGTCTGTGTGTCTCCTCTTATTTTGGCACTGTTGCGCTCTCTCTCGCTCACACAAATTCATCCTCTCGAACCGCATATTTTTTTATCCTCTGCCTTAGTGACTCTTTCACCCTCTTCATGTATCATTTCGTTATTCTTCCAACTCAGGGCGGATGTGGTCATCTGTTTGAGCACCACAGTGAGGAACGACACTCTACAGGATGTGAAAGATCAGCGAGTGTCTCTCAAATGTCGGAAACAGCTGAGGGTGGAAGAGCTGGAGATGGTGAATTCACTTTTCTCAAGTTAAATCACACATTCCACGTTGTTCAGACCCTTTTTACTGTACAACAAAAATGGACTGTAATTTATTTGATCAAGGACCTAAAAGTACCATTTAAAGTTTCATGAAGCTTTTCATATATTACTCATGCGCTATATTCCAAGTCTTCTAAAGCTATAAGTTCAGATGTCACACTCTCTGTCCCCTTCATTTGCAGTCAGAGGACATTCGACTGGAACCTGAGCTGCATGATGCTTGTAAGAAGGATATCAACAAGTTTTGTTCCTCTGTCGCCTATGGAAATGCTCGGGTAACGGTTTACTTTGATCTTTTACTTCTCTAGATAACGTTATGCACCCACCTGCAGCCGCTGCTTGCAGACACATGATGAAACTCGTCCAGTTAGAGAAAGAAGATTCAAATAACAAGATTCCCACAGGCATGGAGCACCTGAAAATAGTAGAAAAGTTTAAAATTGATATTTCCAGGTGCCTTTCAGTGTCCAACATTGCATCTCTACCTTTTTGACTAGGAGTGAATTTATATTAAAATAACTAAATACAATAATTAAAAGAATTGAAAGTTCTTCAGGGTTTACACTTTTTATTACCAATGACTTTTATAGTCGTATGTAATCAAAAAAAAAAAATGTTTTTGAAATGTTATTCACATATAGCAATATTGTCCAGATAAAATATCTTAGATCAAAACTAGAAAAGGTATTCATTTTAGAAATTTAATTTCCATGATTTTTAAAAAAAGATTTTGTTAATTTCAATAACATTCCCAGGTCTAGAAATCACGTTTTTAAAATTCATAAATTGTAACATTTGTATCATCATAAATGTCTTTTAAAATTCATAAATAAAAATGATAGAATTATAATTTAGAAATGTCAGCTTACATTTTGATTTCTTTCTGTTCTAGCTTATTTTAAAGTTTTTGTCTTATTTGAATTAATTTCATGCCGTCTTGAGTTCCACTTAAATGTATACACAGTTGCTTTTTTAAAATTTAACTTAATTTTCATTTTTAAATTAAAATTAAAATGAAGTATTTGTACCTAAAATACAGTACAAATGGAAAACACTTATTGGGTGATCATGAAAGGCTGATCTGTTGATGTGGAAATCCCGGGGAAAATCCTACATTACAGCCAGATGGTTTAAACCACATAGCAAAATACAAAATACATATTATACAGAGTGGGATTGTTAAACATGTTTGCACACATGCAAAATACAAAATACATATTATACAGAGTGGGATTGTTAAACATGTTTGCACACATGCAAAATACAAAATACATGTTATACAAAGTAGGATTTTCCTTGCATTTTCTGGAAATACATTTTCAATGTGTAACGCTCTTAACTTTCTCGCCCAGTGAGTCCATTTAAAAACCTAGCTATAGAAATGATTCAGCCATAAATCATGTTGACACAACCGTGAGCACATTAACATATGACCACACATGTTTACATAATTACACTTATTCAGTAGTCAGCAACCTTACAGCTTAGGTTAGCTTGGGTTATTCAAAATAATAATAATAATGCGCTAAAATATTAATGCATCTAATCATGCCCTCTGACCTACATGGAAATTCCATAAGAAATTTTCTTACTTTCAACACAATTCCAGCTTTAACTAACGCCTATGAAATGCATAGAAAATGTGTAGAGCTGTCTGGTTGTAGTGTTAATTTAATGTGATTGTTATTTTAAAAATGCATTTAATCATGACTATTCACAAGAAACCTTGACTAACCTTACCTTGACAGCATAAGTGAAAAAATAAAATGCTGCAGCAATGAAGAATAGAGCCCTATTAACTAACTACTGGAGAAGACCTTCATAACCTGTTTTTTTAAGGCCTCTATCTGTCCTCTTCTTCTCAGATCATTGAGTGCCTCAAAGAGAACAAGAAGCAGCTGTCCCAGGTGTGTCATCAAAAGATCTTTAAGCTTCAGGAAACTGAAATGATGGATCCAGAGCTGGACTATCAGCTCATGAGAGTGTGCAAGCAGATGATCAAGGTGAGTTGTTTTTTTTAGTGATGCACCGATCAGGATTTTTCATGGCCGATTCCTATACCTATGTTTTTTTTGTTTTTTACAAATGAACTGGACAATTCCGATACCGATTTCCGATTATTATTTTTATTTTTTATTTTATTTCATTTTTATCTTTAAGCAACAAGCAAGAAAGGAGGAAAGTATACATAAACAAGACGTTTATTTGGTATTTAACAGGCCAAACTGGCTTTTGGCTATTGAAAACAATAACTGTAACCATCTGAAATTAAAGGCAGTAACTGCGCAGTAAGTACATGCAATACAAACATAGATGTACTGACATCAGCATTTAGCTTTTGTTTTAAATTGGGTTGAAACTACATAAAACTGGCCTTAAATGAAAACATTAACCCTGTGAAATTAAAGGGAGCAACTGCATATTTACAATCCAAACAACACAATCAACACACATTCAACAGTCCAAACAAAGATGTTGCTTAATCAGCATTCAGCATTTGTTTTCGTTTTTAAATTTGGTGTAAAGAAAAAAAGGTCTTTACCAGTGAAACTAAATAAAACCAAAGTAGGCTATATAAATAAATTATTCCAAAATGTTAAACCGTTCACTGTCTACGCTTGTGCAGGATACGCTCGCGCAACTTCAGCAAGTGCAGGAAATCGGCTGTTATTTGTGCACCAGTAACGTTACACCAATGGCTGTTCGCCTCTTGCTATCTGTTTTTCTGTGTTTGTTGTGCTTGTGCCGAATGTCTTCTGTGCAAATGACATGTTCGCAAATGATTACAATGTAGTGTGCACGCAGGCACACTTCTGGAAAAATCGGCCGAAAAACATCCAGTTCCGATCTATGTCCGGTCAACCGGTGCATCCCTAGTTGTTTTAGCAGGTAACTAACTTGGGGCAAGTTCTGCGGTTCCCTTAGGTCATATCCTGACATTTATTCCATTTACCTAAAGCTTTCCTGTCAAACAGAACGAGCTGATGGTTATAAACGTACTCTGGATTGTCAAAGATCAATAGTAATGGCTCAACCCCCATGTTTTAATTAACTTAAACTCAATAAGATCAACATGGGGCCAGAGTGAAGTGGCTGATAGATCGGACCTGATTTGGAAAAGTGTTAAACATTTAAACCACATAACCTTGTCTTTGAGCGAAATAGCATTGAATGAACAAATACGCTTCCGTTCAAAAGTTTGCGGTAGGTAAGATTTATATTTTGAAAGGAATTAATACTCATAATCAGCAAGGACACTTTGCTAATTGATCAAATTGATCAAAAGTGAGAGAAAATACTTTTATAATGTTACAAAATTAATGTTACTATTTTAAATAAATACTGTTCTTTTGTACTTTTGATTCATCAAAGAATCCTGAAAAAAAATGTATCACGATTTCCACAAAAATATTAACGGCAAAAACGATAATATTATTATTATTATTATTTCATCATCGTCATCAAATCATAATATATGAATGATGCTGAAAATTCAACTTTGTCATCATAAGAATAAATAACAATTTTTAGATGTATTAAAATAAATACTGTAAATTTAAATTGGGTCACACTTTATATTAGGTGGCCTTAACTACTATGTACTTGCATCAAAAAATAAGTACAATGTACTTACTGTGTTCATATTGTATTGCAAAACACTTCTGCTGCTATTGAGGGGGGATATGGGTAAGGTTAGGGACAGGTTTGGTGGTATGGGTCGGTTTAAGGGTGGGTTAAGGTGTAAGGGATGGGCCAACAGTGTAATTATAAATGTAATTACAGAAATTAATTACAGATGTAACTACATATAGGTGTTTGTAAAAATATAAGTACAATGTAAAAGCATGTATGTACACAATAAGTGCATTGTACCAAATAATTAATTTAAATGTAAGTACATAGTAGTTAAGGCCACCTAATATAAAGTGGGACCTTAAATTGTAATAATGTTCAACCTAAACTTTTGAGCTGTTGTGTAGTTTAAGAAAAGAATATTTTTGCACTTACCAATTTTATGCCACTTCACATCACTGAAGAGCAGCGGTGTGATGTAGCGGTAAAAGCCGAGGGCTTATAATCACAAAATTGCTGGTTCATTTGCCAAAATGACTGAGCCATTAGCTATCTCTATTTTGCCCTTGAGTACAGACATTATAGAGCGATTGAATCTGCCTTATTTGTCAAGTCATTTTGGCTAAACGCACATGCTAAGTGACTACATACTTGCTTTTCGAAGAGTCTGTAAACTTCCATATGTTTCCCATAGATAGTCCAGTCAGTAGTTACGTCTGTTTCTCCTTTTCTTTGTCCTTTGCAACCTATTTGTCCTTGGTTTAGCGTTTTTGCACAGAGTCGGATGCTAAGAACGTGCTGCAGTGTCTGAAGCTGAACAAGAACAGTGAGCTAATGGATCCCAAGTGTAAGCAGATGATCACCAAGAGACAAATCACTCAGAACACAGGTGAAGACCAAACACATCTGCACTTCATTTACACTTAACTACAGTTAGTTGAGTTAGTTCATTTGAAACTGCCATCTGAATCTCCCAGTTTTGGTTCTGAAACTCTCTCCTTGACTTCTGTTTTGAGGCTAGTTTCTGTCTTTACCTCATGGACTTTTCTTAAAGTATCTTTGAAGTATTTCAACTTTTGTAATGCTAGGGTTTTAATTTCTTTGCTGTCTTTGTGTTTTCAGACTACAGATTGAACCCAGTGTTGAGGAAGGCTTGTAAAGCAGATATACCCAAGTTCTGTCAAAGCGTACTCAATAAAGCCAGTGACGCCAACGAACTGGAGGGTCAAGTCATATCCTGCCTTAAACTCAAGTATGCAGACCAGGTATGTGTGTCACTGAATATTAGTAATAAATATGTAAGGGATAATGTACAGTCAGCCCAGTATTATAGCAAAATTATAGTCTTGTATCATACTGAAGGGGTTTATGTTGCGATAATGACCATCTGACTGTACATTATCCTGCTTATTTCACAACTGCTTACATCATTGCTGTTACTTTTATTTATTTTAAACTAAAACTATTCAAAGTTGCTTTTTTTTTAATTGAAATAAATATAATAAATAGATGAATGAATATGAATAATAAAAACTTGATAATAATAAAGGAAATTAGAAATGTTACCTACAGTTTGTGCAAATATTTACTAAAATTAAAACAATAAATTCATAAAAAAATTAACTTTAAAAAAATATTTAACTTATACAGAAAGAATAATAATTTCAGCTTAAATGAAATAAAGCTCAAATAAATTTAATTGATTAATTTAAAGTATTAAATTAAAAATTCTTACAAAATTATTTAAAAAACATAATTGAAAATTGTAAATGTTGACTAAATGTTTTGCTAAAATTACTATAACTAAAATAAAATGAATTAAAGCTATGTATAAGTTGTTTTTTTTAAATGACAAAAATGCACATAAAATTACTAAAATTAAAAAAGAATTAATAAAATATGCTTATTAAAAATATGAATAGATAATATGATATAGAAATAATTCTGTAGTAATAATGAATTTTATGGATACGAAATATTCATAGGTAAGTTGAAATACTGTTATTTTCGGTTAAATATTCTACAGAGTTGTGTATTAAACACATGCTGGTCTTTGTGTGCAAGTCAGACTTGGAAGTTCTTTTATTAGCATGTGAGTGGGAGTGTTGTGATGTGGAAACGCAGACTGTTTAACAGTTTTGAACCGGTTAAAACTGTCTTTGTTCCCAGCGGTTGTCGGGAGACTGTGAGGATCAGATCAGAGTGATTCTTCAGGAGTCGGCGCTTGACTACCGGCTCGATCCACAGCTCCAGGTTCACTGCAGGAACGAGGTGAGTGGACACACGGGCTCTGTCCCAAACCCTAGTGAGCCTTCTTTATGTATACTGTCTACAGAGATCAGTGTAGCATCTGAATCGAAATGAAAATACATGAGTGACTGATTTAAAGCATTCTTTTCTTTATCTAATTATTCATACTGTATTTTTCAGTATTGAGTAAAATAGAATGGACATTTCCTTTTGATTCTATCTGTCAGTTCATTGCAGTGCATTTTGGGATTGCATTAACTGCTAAGGGTACATACTATTTGAACTTTAAACTTCTGGCCAAACTGCTGATATAAATCAGTATAATTTTGCTGCCTGCCGTTTTAATGATGCCTAAATTGCCATCTAGGTAGGGAGCTTGCAAGTGTTTGGAACGGAGCCCATGGCCTTCAATATGTAGCATCTTTATGAGATCTAACAATCTGTTTAAACATGTCAAGACACTCATTTTGAGCTGTACAGAGAAAGTGAGGGGGCGTCTGAGAATCACTCTAAAAGATTGTCCAAGCGATGTTGAAAGGAACCGGCATTTTTTTTTTTTCTCTCTGTCCCTAAAGAGACTCTCTGAGTGAGGAAGAAATGTCCGACTGCCTCATGAATAACTAATCTGCAGTAATATTTCAGTCCTGTTTCTGAGGGAATGGAAGGAATTCATATGTAATGTCACAAGACACGTTTAGCACCAGATGTTTTCATCAATATAGTGGGGTCGGATTTTTGAAAAAAGTATCTTATGCTCATTAGTGCTGCCTTTATTTGATCGAAATACAGTAAAATTAGTAATATTGTGAAATATCATTACCTATTTAAAATAACAGTTTTCCATTTAAAGCTGCATTCCGTAACTTTTTTTTGGTTAAAAATGATCCGAAAGCAATATTTGAGAGAGTACATAACCAGCCAGTGTTCAAAACTATCGCCTCACTTTGGCCCGATTCACAACAGTTAGCTTATAATAATGTTTTCTAATTTGAGTGGTACGGATAGGTCTTCGTGGGAAATTCGAGCATGGCACTGCATCATTACGTCACGTCTGTAAACATAAAGAAGGTGTCCCGGCTACTAGGCTATCGCATGTGAGGATCCTGCGGGAGACGGATCATTTATAGCCTTTTCTCACAGCAGCTAGAATTATTAAATGTATCGTTTTGATGGCGGATTGTAATCCAGAAAGGATTATGTGTTTATGAAACACATATGAATGAAATTAAAGTATATTCCAGTTTTAAATGTGCTTCTGATTACAGATAGCCTGGGATTACACAAGATTTGTATTTTAAAGAAAACCAGTTCGAAGGGAGCATAATTTGCTTTTTGGGTTAAAAGAATTTCTTAATAAGAAATTCGAATGGCATGACAATTAGATTACACTGTACAGAAATTGAACACACTATACTCGTAGTCAAGCAATACTGATGTTGTTAACATTAATAGTTTGAGAATAAAGTATAACAATAATAATAATTTGCTCGGTTTGATGTGATATGAGCTAACCGATCTTTAGATTAAATCACCATTGGTAGCAGGAATTATAGTAATGCTTTTTTCCTCAGTTGGTCAGAACAAACGTGGCAGACTTGTAACTTGTTCAGATGGCAATATACGGTGAAAATTCTTATTTGGGTTACATATTCCAAGGCGTAGGCTAGAATCTGTGATTGCGAAGTAGGCTACAGTAAATATCCACACCTGTGCGGAGAACACTGAGCCGTGCCGACTCACAACCCCACGCATTAAGATAATACCACACACAGCTGCAATTCCAGGTTGTCAAACAGAAATAGTTTTTGTTTTGTTTTTTGTTTTTAATCTGACCATATATGACGGTTATGAGTTTTATTTATGTATTTATTTATTTATTTAATTAATTTAAAAAAAAAAAATTGCAGATGGTTTGGTTAGATGTACTATTGGATAAAACTGTTTATTAGTTTTTATTTATTCATTAATTCTGTCTTTGTGGGACAGGAAACTGTAGAATGACTAGGGTTGCATAAAGGTGGAACATTTCCAGTAAATTTCAGAAACATTCCAGAAATTTTGGAAACTTTCCAGGATTTTTTGGAATCTTCCAGGAATTTTTGGAAAGTTTCCAGAAATTTTCCACCCTTTTGCAACCATAAGAATGACATTAACTTATTAGGATTTTATGTGAAAATGACAGTCCAAATGAGTTACTGTGTGATGACAATATGCACCAACTGCTGCACCAAGGTTTAGCCATCTTATTGTTATTAATGAAAGATTTTTCATAGTGTTATTGAATTAGGTCTGTTTGACCTGCTGTGCTGCAAAGAATGTTGCAGATGAATATGGCTTGTTTATAATGCTATGGGACAGGAACAGGGACCCCTCTCCTGCAGCCTGTCTGAGAAAAGCCCTTTATTTATGATCTCCATGAGCCACTGGCTCTCAGGGAGCAATCAAGCAGAAATGGTGTGAAATGGGTCTCTTGATGGGTCAGTAAAGAAAATTGACTATGATCTCTGGGTGATATTCTGCTGACTGAAGACCACATGAACAAAGACAAGGCAGCCTTTAAAAAAGAAAATGGAGATTTTATCTTTAGTCACTTCGTAACATGTCTGTTTGTGTGTTAGATCACGCGGCTGTGTGCAGAGGAAGCTGCCGCGCAGGAACAGACGGGTCAAGTGGAGGAGTGTCTGAAGAATAACCTACTGAAAATTAAACAGGAGGAGTGCAAGACGGTACAGAACACATCCTTAAACATGCTTCATCTGCTACACACTGCTTTCCTCTGCATCTGTTGCTATAGAAACACCATCAGTTTTTATAAACCCACATCTGCCATTCTGATAAGAGGAGATTCCCCCATTAGACACATGAGTGGTTGCATAGGTATTAACATTAGATGTTAGAGTTATATATAATACATCTACCTCCAGTTTCACAGACGAGGCTTAAGGCTAGTCCCAGACTAAAATGCATGTTTGACTCTACGGAAAATGTGTGTGTGTGTGTGTATATGTATGTATATGTATGTGTATGTATATGTGTATATATATATATACACACACACACACACACACACACACACACACATACTTGACTGGAGTAACAATGCTGAAAAAATTCATCTTTGATCACAGGAATAAATTGTTAATGAGTATTTTTTTGCTGCAGTCTCTTTAAGAAACACCTTCACATGAGAAATGAGCAACACTCACACACAGCTATATTAATCTGACATTAAGTACAGGTTGAGTGTACATTTCGCTCTTTCATTTCATCTTCTTCTCATGTAGGAGGTGTTGAACATGCTCACAGAAAGCAAAGCAGACATATTTGTGGACCCTGTCTTACACACGGCCTGTGCTCTGGATTTGAAGCACCACTGTGCAGCCATCAACCCTGGAAGAGGCAGACGTGAGTGTGGCTTTTGTTTTTTGTTTTTTTTGCATACATACATTCACACCATCAAAAATTAAACAAATTCAAAACTGACCATTTACTTTTTATTAAATATCTTGCTCCACATAGCTGCATATTAAACCTCGGATTTCTTCTTAATGTCACTTCTTACGTTATTTCTCACTGAATGTTCTGTGTCCCAGTTAAATGCGTTATAAATACCATTTTGTGTTGTTTAATTCATGTTGCCCAGTTAGGATGGGTTGAGGGTCTATTTGAGAGACTAATGGAAAGTTATGGGACTGACAGATGGTGTGATTGCGATACTTGTTGTTGTTGTTGTTGTTTTTTAACTCTGTAATTTGGAGCTCCTGACTGCCTGTGTTTGAAATTCTTTCCCAGAAATGTCCTGTTTGATGGAAGCTCTGCAGGACAAGCAGGTGCGTCTACAGCCGGAATGTAAGAGAAGATTACAGGACCGCATAGATATGTGGAGCTATGCAGCGAAGGTCAGCAAACACAAACACATCATCCAGGTGGACGACTATTAAGAATTGTTCTTAAATATATTTACTTCATAACAGCCCAACTTCTAGCTGTTAAAGATGTCTTTTTTGCATTATTAATAGTAGTAGTAATGTAATAATAACAAGAAATTGTTATATTAAGATAAATTTGTCTTCTAAAGTTGTCTATTAATAATAACAATAAATAAGAAATTATAGTAAAATAAATTGTAATTATTAGTAGCAGCATTCAGAAATAGTAATAATAATAATTATTCTTATTATACATATCTCTGTAATAAATTTATTGACAAATGTTTATAATAATTATTATTATTAATGCAACAATAGCAAGAATAAATTATTCTATTAAAATAAGTTAATCTTTATTATTTCATATTAAACTAATATTAATGATGACAAAGATGCAATTATATTAAATAAATTACTGTTTTTAATATTTTACTATTAATAGTAGTATTAATATTAAAATTTGTTTCAATGGTTACTGTTACAATGACATTTTATTATAATTATCACAATAAAAATTGTATTAGCATAATTATTGACATTATTATAAATAATTATATTAATATAAATTGTTATTATTACTGTTCTTACAAATATATTTATGTATGTACTTACACACTTTTAGTAGTTTATTTTTATTATTAAAAATATATTAAACTTGATATTTATTATTATTATTATTATTATTATTATTATTATTATATTTATGATCAACATTTCACTTTGAGAATGTTATTTCAGGTTTAGCAAAATTCCTTTTAATGAGCTCTAGTATGTGATTTCCCAGGTGGCACCGGCTGAAGGTTTCTCGGACCTCGCTGCGCAAGTCTTAACGTCACCTTCGAAGAACTACATCCTGTTCGTGATTGCGCTGGGCGTGTCCATCCTCTTCCTCTTGGGGCTGCTGTGTGGCCGCATCACTAAACGTGTGACCAGAGAGCTGAAAGACAGGTAGAGCGAGGATGCCGCCCATCCGCCATTTCACACATCATTTCCTGCCCTCGCTGTTCTCTGTACTTTCACCTGCGAAGACTCTGGGAGCCGTCAGTGGACCTTCTGTGGGCTGGTCCATGTTTGGAACCCTCTCGAGCCCATCCTGCCACTGAAACTCACCTCAATCCAAACATACAGCCTTCGAAACGCTTCTCAGACAGGATCAAGATCGTTTGGGGACATTATGCCTTGAGTACATGTTTTTTATTTTTGTTTTGAGAGTGACAGCCTTACTTCTTGACTGTAATATGGTCATGTGTCAATGCAGTATTTTTATCGTTGTGTCTTTTTCCATTTTTTTTGAGAACGATGGGGCTTTATCAGCAGCTTACATGAAAATTCAGAAGCCATCTTTATATTTGTTTTTCACTTCAGTTTTTTAAATCACAAGGTGGAATTCACTTTGGGTGGGATTAGTTTTTGGGTGTCTCCTGAATGTTTTGGAAGATGGATTTTCTATATGAATATGATGAACTCTACTGACCCTGACACATGAAACGGTGGTCTTTATTAGTCAGGACAAAGACGTTTAAGATACATTAGACATCAAGTGCTAAACTTGCAAAGTATGACATATTAATAGATGGTTTGACAGTTAAGGCGGTTTGATTATCAAGGGCGAAGACAAACTGAATAATATTAAACACGTCTTTGAGTGAATCTCAGTAAAACATGTCCATACTCTATCTATCTATATATATATAATATTTGTTCATGACAACTTCCTCCCCATTTTACTTGTTATTTTTTAATTCCCATTATTCGCAATCATTTTTTTATTGCTTCAATACAGTATTTTCACTCTTTTGTTTTTTGATTTATTTAAATCAACAAAGACAGTCCAACAAAAGAAAATAACGTTATGTCATATAATTTTCTTTAAGCATAATTTATCTATATTTTGGTCTGAAATATGACAAACATGGTCTTGGACTGGTTTTTTGAGATTCCCCTACTGATATGTCTGGTTTGCACAATAATAATGCATTAGACATGAAATGATTAATAAACGAAGAGTACGAACTTCAAATAGACCTGTACCTCTGTCAGGAGGTTTAATGTTAAAGATAGTTTGATCGTCCAGAGCCAAGTTTCCTGCGGACCAACATTGTGACTGAACAGGACGATATACTCTGTTAGATGCATTTTTTTCAGAGGTACTTTGAATGTTCACAGGATGATTGCACTTTTTTGATGTTTTGTTGTTTTTGGCTTAAGCCTTATTTATTGTTTACAACAAATGTGCTGATCTTGGTTTCAAATTTGCGTGCCTCTGTGCGTGCGAGCGAGTCTGTGTGTGTGTGTATAGAGATAAAAATATGTTTTAGAACTTATTTCATAGCTATGTTCTAATGTTGCCTTTTCTCTTTCTCTGTCATACCAGTGAAAGGAAACATTCATTAGTCCCCATGGATGGTGGCTCTGTATTTTTCAAAGCTGAACCCACAGACATCTCTAGTATGAAAAGGAATGACATACTTGTCTTTTTAATTTGTCACCGAGTTACTCTGACAATAACTGTGATGATTATATGCATAACGTTTGCTGAATACAAAAGGGTTTTCTAAAAGTCAATGCATGCTTTTTTTCCCAGATCTCATTCTGTATAACCTCATATATGCGTTGCTTTGAGAAAATGTAATTGGGTGATTCTCATGAAATCCTGTTCAGGTCAAATTTTACCCCAAACTCAAAAGGAAAAAAAAAATGTTATTTATTTTTTTAATCACAGTATTTTTACAGCTAAACCAGTTGTCATGAAAATAATAGTGCAAAAACTGAATGAAAAAAAAAAAAAATTAAAACAAACAAAAAAATAATATATATAAATATATGCATACATATATATATATATATATATATATATATATATATACACACACACACACACACACATACATGAAATATGATCAATATTTCACCACAAATTCAATAACACATTTTGCACTAATATTTTGATGGGTTTTGTGAGATTCACCCTTTCATTTTCTTATATTTTCTTGACAAGAGCTGTACCACTATTGAGAAGTTTTCTATGGATTCGGTTTTCTAAATCCATGCACATTTGTAAATGCTGTCTCTCAAAGAGTGTGCAAAACATTTGTCCACTGTCCTTATATTAAAGGGATAGATCACCCAGAAATGAAAAATCTCATCATTATTGACCTTCGTGTTGTTCCAAACCTGTATGCATTTATTTCTTCTGCTGAACGCAGTATTTTTGAAGATGTTTCAGTTTGTGTTAACTTAATGTATTTTTGTCCAAACAATGGAAGTCAATGGGTACCAAAACAGTTACCAACATTCTTCAAAATATCTTCTTTCGTGTTTCACTGAAAGGTTTGGCACAACATTGAGTGCGAGTAAATGAATTTTTATTTCTGAGTGCACTATCCCTTTAACAGATTCAAAAATATCTCAGACTCCAAAATTTGGGAACAGATTTGTACATTTGAATATTTTGCTTCAGAGCTCGAGAGGCTACAGGTGCACTGCTTACCTCTAGCATTGATGACCTCAATGTTATTCTGTAAATAATAGATCCAATGTGCAAATCACAGACAGAGTCCGAGATTTCTGCTTGATTGAAATTTGGACTATAAAATTCTACTGATCATATGATCATGTTTGACTATATATTGTAGATAAGTAAATGTTAAAAGTTACATTATTCCAAATATATTTCTCCTAATTCATGTTTTTTTGAGACTGGTCATGATGGTCTGTTTTTGGTTTAACTGTTCTATTCATTCTTTTTTGTTTGTTTGTTTGTTAGGTTGTTTCTTTACTATCTTACATATAACTGGTTTATAGTGGGTTTTTATGACATTGATTGGACCGTAAAAAAAAAGAAAAAAAAAAAGAAAGAAATCACAAAGCTGACAGTGAGGGGTCATAGATCAAAACTCAAAGTGAGCCTGTGTTCTGTTCGATCTGGACTCTGTACTAGTGTGGAAAATAAGTGATCCTTAAATGGTTTTGGAGATGCATGGAATATCAAGTCTTTCCAACTTTCTCTTTTATGAAAAAATATTTTAGCTTGGAAAATTTTTTTTTTATTTTTTTTATACCTTTTTTTTTAAATTGTGCACAATTTACGTTGCCAGAGATTTTCGGATTCAGGCGAAAGAGTTTTTTGTTTCTTTGTGTTTTGAAAGCATCTTTTGAAGCCACAAGCAAAAGCAAAATCTGGTGACATTGCTGATCATAGTTCAGAGCCAAAGATGATCCTGCTTTGTTTAAAATGGCCTTTCTCTGTTCCTCTGGACTGTAAGCGGCTCCAACGTCTGCTGGACAGTAGTTTGTTTCACATTAACTGCAAATGGACTAAACATCATAAAAGTTTATGGCTGTGTTATTTATTTATTTTTTTTTCTCTCCGTTTCTTCATTTTGCCATGTAACATTAATGTGACAAATCCAACTTTTTGTTGGTTTCCCTAATTCTGTACAGATTAATTATCAGTTTAATAAAATGCTGTAGATTTTCTTAGCATTCGGTTTCGTCTCCGGTTTTGTTTTATTCATACAGTATGTGACTCAGAAAACATGATTATTAATGCAGTTCATTATCATATTCAGCTACGCAAAAATTACAAAATTATAAAAGTACTTTCTGACTGGCCTTGCATTTTTAATTATTATTAATTTAATTCTGAGTCCATGAAAAAGCAAATTCAAGGGAAATTTTTGGCTGAGAATGTACTTGCCCTCAGGCCATTCAAGATGTAAATGAGTTTGTTTTTTTTTCATTTGGAGAAATGTAGCATTACATCACTTGCTCACCAATGAAATCCTCTGCGGTGAATGGGTGCCGTCAGAATGAGAGTCAAAACAGCTGATAAAAACATTACAGTAATCCACAAGTAATCTTTTTGACTTAAGTTTTTATCAGCTGTTTGGACTCTCATTTTGACGGCACCCATTCACTGCAGAGGATCCATTGGTGAGCAACTGATGTAATGCTCAATTTTGTCCAGATTTTTTCTGATGAAGAAACAAACTCATCTACATCTTGGATGGTCTGATCTTGAGCTCCTTACATCAACATGTCATAAAAGAAGACACTATAAAAGAACATCTGCATTGATCAATGGTTGGTGTCTCTGGTCTATACCTAAAAAAACTAATTAAGCACAGATGAGAAGTTTAGGATGCCTCATTACAGTCAGTAGAGGCAGACACTGCAGAGATATTCTCTGGAAGATCAGCAGTACAGTGACATTTTAGTTTGTATTCCCCAATTGTAAGTCGCTTTGGATAAAAGTGTCTGCAAAATGACTAAATGTAAATACAGTTCATATGGTTAAAAATGACCTATTTCAACTTTTTTAAAAAGGGCTTCTTTACAAAAAAAATTCTAACTGAACACACATGATGATTACTAATACAACTGTAGCAGGCCTCAGGATTGCTGTCACTTGTTCTGCTGCCATCAATTATTATGATAATGAAATACTCTATGCATAAAATAATGAGGCACTTGTCTTAGACAAAGCCAGTCTTCCTCTGCATTAAGAGGCTTATGTAACCCAGGAGGACCTGGATAATGAGAGTCCCAGAACTCAAAATGGCATAACAATGTCTTAGTATATGATTTGTCTTGGCTTTAACAGCACTGGAGCTGCATGAACAAAACCTGATGATGATGTTCTCCAGCATGATTTGAGATGATCCACAGAGCACCAGGGAAGCAAGAACATCTGATTATCTGTCCAAAGAGTCACTTGATCAATTCTTATCTGATTAGCGATGGAACTACAGCATAATCTGAAATGTGTATTTTGACTTACTTTACGTCACAGTGTTTCTTTGCTTTAAAATTCTAAAACGGTTTAGCCTACATTCGATTTGGAATTCCAGTCTTTAGGAGCCAACAAATCTCAGTCTTTCAAACAATCTAAAACATTTTTCGACGTACACATCGTTATAATTGCCTTGAAAGCTGTCAACTAAACTTGTGAATTCGATCATCAACCAAGTGTTGCTTTTGCTGCCACCTTGTGGTGTTTGAACTGAAATACTTAAAATAAAAAAAAAATGTGGCCAAGGTTTGTGATGGACCAACGGGCAAAGATTAATGACATCAATCCAGAATGGCTTAGATATAAATAACTACTGGACAGCCATAAACGTCAACTAATTTATTACCCACTAGTCATCTGTCATCCATCCATCCAGAATTACCAAGAGGTCAATACTGTCTGTCCTGCAGCCTGTTCAGCCTTCATTTTTTCTTTCTTTTTTGCAGAACGGTCATTAAGGACAGATTTAGCCCATATGATGAAACATGGAATTTTACAAACATTTTATTATCAGTGATGAGCTATATGAGCTATATGAGCTAGTTAGAAGAATATATCTATAGTGCAATATCTGAGATGTTATGAATATATCCAAGCAATATTCTTACAAAAAAATAAAAAATAAGACAATGCTTTAATAGATAGGTGACAATTTTTTCACTGCATTATCTAATATAAGAGAGTCTATGCAGGGTGGACAATAAAGATTTTTGTTACAAAAACTTTGGCAACAAGGCATCTACACAGGCTTTAAAAAAATTTGTAAACAATTATTTTAATTCAATGCCACAAGAACAACAGGTATTACACAGTCACATTATTAACAACGTTAGCTGCCATGGAAAAACATCAATTTCAGTGCTTTTAAAACATTACATTTCTTTCTTTCTTTGTTTTTTAGATTGTTCCAGAAGTTTTATGGTTAAAGTCATCTATAAAATGTAAAAAAAAAAAAGAGAACGAGAGAGATTTGCAAAGGTATTTTCATTGTAAAACAAATAACAGCATAACAATTGCACGTATTGTTCTTTACTTTGCAAAATGTCTTTCTCAAATGAAAAAAGCACATCAAATACAAAGATTTTTATCATATACCCTATAGCATTCTGTTATAGATTAAAACATCTACACACAAATTTAGTCTTTTTGCTACTTCCCCTTTTTTCTACGTTCTCTCAAAAGCCCCGCCTTCAGAAGACATGTCAGCCAACCCGATGTCAGCACACACCTGACTATGTGCATTGACTGACAGGCAGAGAAAGCTTCTGATTGGCTATGAACTCTTTCGTGTTGCATGCAATGCCTTGGCCTGTGGCAGTGGCAAGTTTGTTTGCTCAGTATTTCAGAGACGTTAGTCAGGTAAAGGGGGTTATTTTATGTGTGGTGCTTCAAAAAAGCATCTTTAAGACATAATCTTTGGTTTCCCTGGAGTTCTCAAGTCACATTTACTTCCAAACATTTAAATCTGGTTTAGGATACACAGAGAAGCATGGCATGTTGTATGGCTTCAATATACATACACTCTCAGCAATAAAGGCACAAAAGCTGTCACTGGGGCTGTACCTTTTCAAAAGGTACATGTTTGTACCTAAAGGGTCCATTTTGGTACCTTAAAGGTACATATTAGTACTTAAAGTGTACATATTTGAACCTAATAGGTACAAAAGTGTACCTTTTGAAAATGTACCGCCCCAGTGACAGCTTTTGTACCTTTATTTCTGAGAGTGAGCAATCAGTCAAAATAAAAAATAGTCTTTGTGATTTTAGTTTGTAGTTTTAATACATTTCATGCAAAGTAGTTTATTTTTTACATTTTTGGTGTGTTATGTGAAAACAGTGTTAGATTGATGCAGTTTTGCTTTTTATGTCTCCTTCATCCACTTTCCAGCATGCACTGGGGTTTTAATAGTTAATATATGATTACATTGTGGCACTGTTTGCAGTGTTGTTATTGATTTTGTTGGCATGTTTAATATGATGTCAGGTTGAGTTTGTTTCTCACTGCAACAAAATGATCGGTTATTTGATTGTTAACATCAATGGGTTTCATGTGTAACATGTGTTTTTTGAGTATAGTATACTAAGTGATAAGTCATTGTTATTGGTTTAATGCTTTTTGAAATCTATTGGCATTTCTAACAGAGAAAGCCCAGAAGACACAATGCACATAATTCAATAATTGAAAGCCATTCAAAGCATGTGACCAAGAATATATCAGAATTCGTATTTGATATGATCTACTTGCAGTTTTGATGACTCACTTTTATGAACCTTATTTGATTGCTGCAAAATTGTAAACAGTTGAATTATACTATACCATTTTAGTGACAAATGATCAGATCAAGAAAAAGTACTTTAATTTATCTACTAAATGTTCACTATTCAACAAAACAAGAAAATGCATGTTTTCCCAAATGAAACATCAAGCGTGTTGTGACAGGATCAGTTGTTTCAGTCTTGTATAGCCTGTAGTTGTTCCTTGCTCCAGCAGATGGCGCTCTATGTACAGATTTTACTCACTTATTTTTCTCCACATTTTCATATGAAACAGCAGCTCGTGTAATTTCTCACTCTGTCAGTAAGCTCAACATATAGTTTATCTCAGATTCATATAAACCCAAAATTGTGCAATAAAACGTTTTCGGATCCATTCGCTCTTAATTCCAGACAGTCCTATATAAATCTTCCCCGCGTCTGTAACATTTGCTTTCTCAAATTTCGGTTTCTTGGATTTAAAGATGTAGCCTAATCCGATTCTGCCCGTTTTATTGATGAATTGGCTGAATCAAACTAAATATGTTATCCAAAACCCCAAAACACATGTTTATTTGCCTATAAGCAAATTATTTAGACTTGTCTTCCCTTCCAATTATTTTTTTACACCGTTTTTATTCCTCTGTATATTAGTGCTGCTTTAATCTTAAATCATGGGACATATATATGTTTTCTTTAAATAATAATTTGAGCATGCATGTCTTTGGAGATGTTGCATTTGGGGCAGGGACGCATTTTACATTGTTCACATATCCTATTTAATCAACCAGAAGTAGCCAAATATGCTTGGTATTCACCGTTAGCATTATTAATATTGTGTTTAAATATAGCATGTATAACATGGACAATATCAGGCCTATATAAATTGTTAGCAGATATAACAGCTTTGTGTGTGTGTGTGTGTGTGTGTGTGTGTGTGTGTGTGTGTGTGTGTGTGTGTGTGTGAGGGGCAGATAAACACATCGGGCTGCTCTGGGCTTTTGTCCTGGGGTCGTGCACTTGACCTTTTGTCTGAACTGCGAACAGCTGCTGCATCACGAGCTCTTCTGACACTGTCTCCAGATATATGAGCACTGCAGAGAAATCACTGACCAGCGGCTCTGACATGGTTAAAGTTCAGAGACTGTCCACTTCATTAAAAAAAACTTCTTGAGATGAAGTCGAATGCGTGAAGCATTAGAGGATTTTATAATTAGAGATTTGTACATTTTAAATTGATTCCTACTGAGATTCTTCCTTTCTTTCGTTGCAACTAATTTAATTCCGCCTTTATTTCTAAAGAATTAATATTGAGAGAATGCAATGGACGCGAATATGAGACGATAATTTTATGATTTTGTAAAACCATCGGAGTCAGACGTCGGTGAATCAAATGTCTTAAATCTTTGAATTCGTCTTCATAATAAACCTTTTAATAAATAACAATGATTAACATTTGGATTACACAAGAGAAGGTGGTTTTATTGGTGAGAAGAACGGGATGAAGATTAACTTTTAAAATATTTTCCAAAGGGTACAAATGTGACTGACGCATGTTCACAAGAAATATGACTTCATACTAAATATAAGCTTCAAAATAGGCTAATAAGCGTATAGCGTAAGCCTATTAGGTATGAAAATATAAGGGTAATTATCATTTATATTTATTTATTTTGAATTCTAATTATCTAAAGTATTTGTAAAACAGAATTAAGTTGAAGGTGTTTTAAGAACGAACCAACTCATTTCACCAACTGTTAGCAATATAGTTGTAGCAGTAGTAGTAGTAATATTATAATAATAATAATAATAATAATAAAATCAGAAGAGCATCACCTGTTAAATATAGGCTGGTTTAAAAGATCTGCCTAATAATGTTAATGTTAAATGTTAATTGCCGAATCAAAGGCCCGATATCAAATTATAATAAGCTATGAATCGTAATTATACGCTGTATTTTAATTCAGAAGAGGCTGTGTTACATTTCAGCACGTGGCACAGAGGTTAAAATGCATGAACATTTAAAATAAGATGAAATTTTGCAGGTAGAAGAAGAGGATTCCCAAAGCCTGTTAACATTCAGACTGTAGTTTTCTGCGTCTTCTGTTCATTAAAATTCCGAAGATCCTGTAATTTATAATTAGGCTTCATAATATAATTCGATCGTATACCAAAACACACTAACAATACTCGTGAACGGGCTGTATACAGATTTCTGTGTTTTTTTCTACGCGCAAAATCCGACAATTAAATGCTTAAAAATATTGATCGATAGTCTATGGCATTAATCCAGGTATAAAATATAAAAGGAAACGCAGAGCTAATGTATAGCCTATAATATAATTTTCATATATATATATATATATATATATATATATATATATATATATATATATATATATATATATATATATATATATATATATTTATATGTGAAGATGATATTAAAATACCACAGTAATTCAATGACCTTTCTGATCCTGTCCGATCAATGCGCGGTGATTTTAGGCCGGTGATTTTCAGTCAAGTTCACGTTCACAGCTCGTGAATCCCATATAGATTTTTTTATAGAAGCAGAAAAATAAAAGAAAGAAAGCTAAAGAACCTACTGTAGTCAAAATAAAGAGATTTTTTTTCCAAAGGTTATTTTACGTCATTAATTATTATTAATTTCACATGCTGTATCAATTAAAGCCAGACATGAGGCCTGGTCTTAACACAAATACCAAATAGGCTACATATAAATGATGCAACGGAAAACAGTGTAATGTATCAGGACTTTAAGAAGCAATCAAAATTAAAATAAATGTAGCTTTCTACAGGAAAAGATAAATATATTCATAGCATAGAAATTTATTTACAATTTGGACTTACCTACAAGAAAAAAAAAAAAAAAAAAAAGCCAAAGCAGAGCAGAGGGCTTGTGGTTGTCCTGTCTGGTGATTTTTGGGAGGTTTGAGGAGCAGACGCTGTGAGACAGGGTGTCGGGCTGCTGTTTGAGGTTAAGGTCACGGGGTCAGCAGACAGACAGCAGTCAGGGCTTTAACCGCACAGCACATTGGATGTCATATGGAGGGCAGAAATTGGGTGGGTTAAATAAGGATTTACAATTCTATGAATAGCATCAAGGTGCTTCAATCTCCACAATTTGACATTTTGTGCAGAGCTGTGAAGATTTTTTTTCCATTACCGCAAGATTAAGATGAATTTTCTGTATAAATGTGTCCCTGTTCACCAGCACTTTCTTTCGTTCTGAATTTCTTTCTCTGAACTCTGAATTAAATAGAAAGTTTGCATAATAAATATCTGAGTTAAATGTAAATTCATATCCATAAACAGCATCTGTGGCATTCAATCAAAAAAGTTTGCATAAAAACAGAATTCAGAATTTCTTGAATTTTCTATCTGCATTAATAATGCTGAGTTAATTTTGAGTGTTTGAAGTGTTTATATTTTCTGATGTACTTTCTATTTCAATAGCTACAAAAATGGTGTAAAATATTCACTCACGATAAATTTGCTAGTAAATTTTACAAAGAATGGCAAGGAACACATTGCATTAAATGTACTACTTCAGTTTTCTACTTTAAAGTTTCACATTTCATGTAAAATGTATTACAAGATATAAATAATTAAATACATTTAAGAAATATATAAAACAATCCATTTTCTGTTAAAACCTGCCAAAAATCATTAGTTGGTCAGCAATAAATGCTAATAATAATACTGAATCCAAATGACAGAGAATATTCACTATAATATAGATCAATCTAATGTCATTCAATATAGTGGTATTTGACAGAATTTATTAAGGTCTTATTCTGGATATAAAAAGCATGAATAAACCTATAACTTGCATCTTAGAAAGTTAATATATGTCTAGACTGGACTACAGCTTATCAGGACAGTTGACTGAATCATTTATACATGCATATGTGTAATCTGTAGATGTGATTTTGTCAGTCCATCTTTTTAGATTTTAGAGGCTCTGTGTTGAACCCCAGTCGTTCTCTCCAAAAACTCAAATAGAGGACCATGGTTGCCATATCAACCGGCCACCTGACGTGTTACTGTGGCAACAGCAGTATTAGACAGAAACCGCTTATTACATGTCCCATCTAAGGGTGAGAGGGAGGGGTGCAGGGACATCTAGATTAAAAAAGAATGAAACAAGGAATAATACTGGCTACTAATGCTACTAGTAAAAAGAGGAGAGACTGATAACAGCTAGTTTAAAATTGTGCAGCGGATATTAATTCCTTATAAGAGTATTAACCCTTTCACTGCAGCACTGCTCTGAAGTAGAGCATCTTAAGGCAGTGAGAGGCTCCCCGATATGGAGAGGGTGACATTTGTGTCCAAAGAAAGAGGCAGGAGTGAAGTGTGTTGGTCACAATGCATATTGTTTGCGTCACACCCGCAGTTTGAATTATTTTTAATAACTATGACAATTATAATATTGCTGAACAGTTAAGTGTAGGTAACCGTATTGCTGGTTACTTCTGTTGTGAACTCCAGTGTTGGCAGCGTCTTCAGAGGTGATCATCAACATCTCTCATCGTCAGCATAATTCAAGAATATTTTATATTATTTTATTTATCCCAGAATATTGATTTATTTATAAGTTAAAATATATTTTTGCACTTTGACTGCCATTATAAAGTGTATTGTTAATGCGTTTTAAACTTCTGGATGATTCAATTGTTTTTGATTGACAGCATGCCAGATGCTGCTTATGGATATGAATTTATATTTAACCCATATAATTCTTATAAAAATGGCCCATTTAAGAGAGTTGTAATTCAATGTCAGATTTTAAGTGTAAAAGGTTTTTTGTTTGTTTTTATTTTTAGATTTTTAAAATATATATTTATGTGTGTGTGTAAGAGAGCAAAGACATTCCATTAATTAATAAACATTGTTTCTATAATTGATTACTGCTTTATTAGAAGAATTCTGTAATGATAACGGCTAAATATGCACTAGACAAGGAAATCAAATGTAAACTGTATAATGCACTTAAAATATCCTTATATTAAACGCATAAAAGCAAGTTAGCTTTTTAAAAGTAGCAAAGATATTCCATTATTTAATAAACATTTATGTGATTAATATTTTATTGGAAGAATTTTATAATGGTAAGGCTAAATATGCATTAGACAAGGAAATCAAATGTAAATAGAATAATGCACATAAATAATGCTGCTAAAAAGGCAAGTAAAGAATTAACATAACACATCAAGTACCCTGAGTGTGTGTGTGTGTGTTTAGCGTGTTGGGGTAATTAACCCACATTAGATTAATCTACGAGGGTGGCATTTGTATCACAATGAAAACAGTGACCCCCAGCACTGCCGTGGGGCACACAGACATATAGAGGTCTGGCAGCGGGCCAGACACGCACGCGTGCATAAACAAACACGCATGCATACGCACACATTCACACAAGCAGCCGAGATCCACGGCGTTATGCATTCAGATCCATCCATTACAGAAGTAAATATAGTGTGACTGATTTTACTTCAAAACATGCAATTTTATTCTCCTAAAGTGGGAAAATGTATAGTGTTAAGTGTCATTTCTTAAGGATAATGCATCAGTTTTAGTGCATGATTTTGTACTGATTCCCAAGGCAGCATTCAGTAATACACAATCTAGCAAATCTGGGGTAAACATTCCCACTTGGATTATCCTAATAATTTCCTTCCAAAAGATTCAAATCCACAGTAGGATTTACCAGCTATTGAAACTTTACCCCGGATCAATAGCGACTGGATTTAGGGCTCTCGTGTTCTGTTATCCTCACAACCTCTGAAGATCCTGAACACAGGTATCACATCAGGAACATAAATAGGATTTCCCAGCAGACATGTATTATTCCAATTCCTCTTTTCCAGCTGAGAAATAGTGTTTATGCAAAGTGGCTCGCACTGTGGCCCACATTCGTGAAAAATGCCTTCCAGAAATGATAGCTGCTTCTGGGGTGTTGAATTGTTTTACAAATAAATATATATTCAGCATGAGTCATGAAATTACAAATGTTCTTCAACAAGACCTGGCCTTGCTGCCGCCACCCACATTTATGTAAAGCACCTTTGGCTTAAGCATATAAATTTACACATTTTACAGACTACTCCATATGAATAATTTAGCTGAATTTTTGATTTACCTGTTCCATATAAAAGATTTAAGCAAATCCTTGATTTACAAAGATGGTTATATGATAGAGCTCAACATGTTCTAATCTCCAAGATAGAATAATAAACAATATTTGAAAGATGCTTCTTTTTGCAGGTGGTGCTAGATGCAAAGAAATTTAGTACACTTTCTTTTTAGCTCAACTGATCTGCAAAATGTACACACTAACAAAGTCAAAACAATCATTTAATCAAACACTGTTAGAATAAGAAAATCAATTTGACTGATCATATTGACTGATATACTCATATTATTTAATATGGAATGTGGTAACATGTTTTGTCATTTATTCTCAAACTGTATTGTTTTTACAGACGTGCTGCTGAAGTATAGCTATAATAAATGTTGTTACTTTAATTTTTGCATATTTAGATATCCCAGAGTCTCGTTTGCTTAATGCATTCTTACACATTTGTTATCTGTGCTGTATTATAAATCGATTAGATTATACTGTGCTGGTTTTGGCATCAATATTAAAAGAATTGTTCGGTAAGAGAAATAGAAATGTTCTGTTCTATAAGCAATTGAAAATAATTGCATCCATTAGGTGGCGCTGCAGAAGCACCTGCCTCTATCATCACCTCATTCTGCAGCTCATATGGTCATCGAGCACATTTGTATAGTTTGCCAGAGTCCTAGAAACATTTAAGTTGATTTGTGACTACATGAAAAATAGATTTAAGATGAAAACCTTTTAATCATCACTCGTGTGGCAAAAACTAAATGTTGCTCTTTCTTTTTTTACTCCTACTTAAGAAGTCTTTGGTTCACAGACAGCATTTCATCTTTTTGCTTACGTACAAAACACATGTGCTTATTTAAATAAGATGCAGTGTGTTTGTTTTACTGGATGCGTGTTAATTCGAAGCTTGCATATTGCTGTAATTAAGAAAAAGAAGTATTATAAAGCAAAAAAAAAAAAAAAGAAGAAGCACAAACCCAACATCTCTCTGTTCCTGCAGATGGATGAATGCATGAATCAGAAGTTGCATTCAGCTGTTGGTCCATCTGTGGCTGATGAATTCTATTCTTTTGTTCATATAGGCTGTTCAAGGAAACGTCATTATATGGGCTTGGAAATGACCATGATTCTGCTGCTCAGCTGATGCACGTGTATAAATAATAAAAACTCTCCTATTTTATATAGTGCATGGAAAAAACGGTTAGTGCACCAAGATTTTGTGATGCACAATATTTTTAAATGCATAACATTTTAAAATGCACAAATATACTGTGCTTATATTATATACGGATTGTCCCCCCGTGCAAATATAAAATCCACGCATCATATTTTGGATTTATTTGATTATAATAAACTTGGAATATGACAACGTGTGTGACCGATAAGTACATGATAAGAATCATGTTGGTTCCCTTTGAACAAAAATGCTTTAAAAAATGCTTTTTCAGTTGCTTCTATTTTTATATTTATATATTTTTAATTAATAGTAAAATAAGTGTTCGCTTGGATTCTCCAGTGCATAAATTTAAGGAAAATATGCAATTTCACATTTAAGTTAGAAAAGACCAAAAAAATACATTTCGTGCATATTAAGCAGTAAAGAACTTGGATCAATTCTTTATGTAATGCAGGGTCGGTTTTTATGACAAAACGGAAACGTTGACCATAACAGCTCGACAGCCATTCAAGCACGCGCGTGCACGGATACACACACACACACACACACACACACACACACACACACATTCACAAAGAACACAAAAGAATTATCATGACAAAAGACACAAGTAGAGTGAAAAACACTTCAACACTCGCTCCTTTCATGTAGAAGTTTTAATGGAAACAATTTTCTTCCTGCTCGTGCACAGATGAAACATATGCCATGTGCTACTGGTAAAATATTGATGCGATTATTATTGAGATGTTGTGTATATATGCCATGCTCCTTTTACTCGACCTTAAAGATGTTTTTCAAACAAGCTATTTATATACTCATTTTAAATGTGTTGTACACGAAATTGTAATACGCTGGACATATTATTTCCTTTTGAATATTTTATTAATTTGTTGTTGTTATTATTATTGTAATTATTAAAAATGATTAATAATAACATTTGCATTTTTGTTTACACAATATAATCTCCGAAATCCACTAAACTATTTAAAATGGGTTCAGAATTTTATTTTTATATATATACTATAGGCTATATTACGCAACGCTTAGATGGAGAGACGCTGGAAATCAACAATATACACTCATAAAAAGCGATTTTTACGTTCATTTAAACATAAATATGACTTTTTTTTTAAATGGAGGCCTGTTTATATTTATGTATTCATCTCCGAACAGCGACGACTGCTAAAATAAACCGCTCTGTTGTGATGCTCAAGTTTACAAATAATACATTTGCATTTATTATATTAAATATCGTATTTGGCTACATTTCTATCCAATATACAATCAATAAATCGATATGATATTTTAAACATAAATGCACTGCTTAAACTTTCCACGAGCCCTGTTGATTGACAGAAACGTTTATATACATATTATTAATATGATTTTTAGAGCATGCATAATTATATGATTATAACAAAACATTGCGGTTCCGTCTCCACTGCATACTCATCATGTAACTAAGTATTAAATATTTCTGTGAATGATTGTTTTCCCCCACCAATCAACTGGCTTCTCATTTCACGGCAACTTTGCTTTTTTATCCTCCTCTTTATTGTTTGTTGTTTATGTGCAAATGTAAAATTGTCCTATAGTCTAATTCCATCACTTCCCCCCTCTCTCCTCCCTCCCTCTCTCTCTCTCTCTCTCTCTCTCTCTCTCCCATCCTGAAATCTTATTGATCCAGGAGGAGCTAATTATCTCTTCCCCTCGTGACTGTGTAATCAGCACATGCGCAGTGTGTTAATTCCAGCCATTTTTTGCACGAAAGTAATTAGCAGGAATAAAGACCAGACTGATTTTTTTTTTCACTCTCTCCTCCTTCCTCGAACCGAAGCCAGGGCGCGTCTGTCGTCTGCAGTACAACCAAAAACAAACCCTTTTAAATGCTTTAAGAAACAGTCAAATACCTCGTTTAACTTCAGCAGCATGATGTGTGAACGCGTGCATCTGTGCGAATGGGATCTATAAACGTGTTTACTGGAATACAAAGCGACGCGTCCAAATGTAAGTTTGTATCCGATGACTGTTCTTCTCCGATACAGTTGATTCTCTGCTCATTTTACGCATTTGTTTACGCAGCATGTATAAACGGTAACACTAATGAACTACATAAAGCATGATTATTTTGCACGACTGCTCGTTTTCTTTACTAGTTAGTCATGACATGTTTATGACATATTCGCGAATGTAAAGCGCGTCCTTTTCACTTTCTTCGATGTCACTGTCTTTCGCGAGTTGAGTTTGAAGTTAGAAAATCTCTTCTGGTGTTCTCCTACCTGTTTTCTCCAAGAGTTGTCGCCTTCTTGTTAGACGCTTAAGAAAAAGACCGAAAAGCGTAAAGTAACCTCCTTTGTGTGTGTGCTTTTGCTTTGACGAGTGCTCTTGTTGCTGTTGTGCATGTCAACACTGATGCATCAGGCTCGTTTTCAGCGAATGCATCAGTATTGGTTCGCGCTACGAGTCCAGATCTTCCGTGCAACGAGACGATACGAAGTAGCTATCCGAAGCCTCTGTGCGTCCTTCGCGTCGCGACGCGACGCACTTGCGCGCATGCAATAGCGTGTATTATTTATAAAGATACGCGGACTCAAAGGTGTAACTTTTTGGTTTTGCGTCTGAAATGAAGCGAAGAGCGTGTAAGAAGAAGAATTAAGGTGGCCCGGATGTCCTGGGCATGTTTGGTCAAGCCTGCTTGGACTTATTCCTTCAACTGTGTGTGTGTGTGTGTGTGTGTGTGTGTGTGTGTGTGTTGTCCCCAGAAGTTAGGTAAATATAATAAAACCTAAAAGTGACTTACAAAGGAAGAGTATATTTTATTACATTCTAAAATGCAAAAATAATTTCACATTTTATTTAAAAGTTTATGGTATGTCTATGTTTACAAACACACAGAGGAGAAAAAAATGTTTCTAGAAATTATCAATGATAAAATGATTCATAAAGATAACGTTTTTTATGTGTTGTGTATGTGGTAATTTTAATTATTATATTTATTAAATCTGTATAAATATATAGTATGCCCTCTTTTAGATAAACATGTTGTTTGAATGTGTGTGTGTGTGTGTGTGTGTGTGTGTGCGTGTGTGTGTGACTGACTGACCGTGTGTTTGGGTATTGTTTTTCTGTCCTTTTGTGAATCTGTCACACTGTGACAAATAGTTTCTTTTTTATTCATTGTACAATAGTTTTTGGCTTAATAGTTGAATAGTTTGTTTTTGAGCAGCTGGGCTCATAAAAGCAAGCACTGATTTCAGGCTTGATTTAGAAACAAAAACATTTGAGAGTACCTTATTTAGTCATTTAGCTCCCTTGATGTTGGAATATTCACTTTTAGAAATGAAATAAATACAACTCCACATTTCTAGGTATAAAATCAGTGCTTACACTAGGGTTCTACAGCGAGAAAATAAACACCGAGCTTGAGGAGCAGATACAAATGAAGCGAGCACAGACTCTTTCTTCTGAGAACGCACACAAGGAGATGGTGTGGGACGAAAGAGGATTGGCTCACAGGTCAGAGTTCACTGAGTTAGGGAACCGGGTGAAAGGAAGAAGATGGGATGAAAGGGCACAGCGAGAGAAGAGAAAAGTGGACTCTGCAGGGTAGCGGTGTCAAACAGATAATGCTGAGCCAATGAGATTGTTTGAAGGAAATTGTTCACGATAGGGTTCCGTTGAAGCATTTCTTTTACTGCATTAACCAAATGCACTGTAAAATATCAGAATAAACAATAGATGTGACCCTGGAGCACAAAACCAGTCATATTTGTAGCAATAGCCAAAATGATCAAGTTTTCTTTTATGCCAAAAATCATCAGGGTATCAAGTAAAGATCATGTTCCATGAAGATATTTTGTAAATTTCCTACTGTAGATATATTAAAAGTTAATTTTTGATTAGTAATATGCATTGCTAAGGACTTAATTTGGACAACTTTAAAGGCGATTTTCTCAATATTTTTATTTAAAAAAAAATTTTATTCATTTTTTTTTTTTTTTTTTGCACCCTCAGATTCCAGATTTTCAAGTAGTTGTTTCTCGGTCAAGTATTGTACTATCCTAACAAACCATACATAAAGGGAAAGCTTATTTGTTCCAAAAAATTGACCCTTATGACATGGTTTTGTAGTTCAGGGTCACAAATGTTTATTTTTGTCACTCATATACAATCAGAAAAAATATAACAGTCACATTTTAAGGTGTGTATGTAGGTTGTTTTGTTTATTCGATGTGTTAGTGTAGTCTCTTACCTTGCAGGACGAGTGTAAAGATTGTGTAGACATTGTTGGGTTTGTAAATAAGGTGTTGCAACATCTGAATAATAAATTGTGTGCGTTCGTTTGTGAGTCTGTGTGCACACACTGCCTTCAGGGTTTGACTTTTTCTGTTTATCATAATAATAGCTGGGGTTGTGGAGAAGTGAGGCACATCGGCAGATCAGTCACTAAGGCCTCTCAAACACACACACACGCTCACTCGCACACATGGAGGGAGACACACACACACACACACACACACACACACACACAGCTAGAGAACAATGCAAGGGGCCCAGCCTGTCAGTTCAAATTCTGCTCTCCATCCACGCCTTGAACAGACTCTGTGTGTGTGTGTGTGTGTGTGTGTGTGTGTGTGTGTGTGTGTGTGTGTGTGTGGAGGGGAGAAACGAGGGTGATCAGTGATTCTGCCTCACCTCCGCGTTACTACTGTCAACTCTCACCAGAATTCACTGCAAATATTGAACTATATTACACTGTCTGCTTTAGTCCAGGCAGAAGGAGGTGGGTGCTGTTTGCCGTGGCTGTTGAATATATAGATTGAAGGTATAGTTTATAAAAGGTGCATAAACTGCAGTCATGCAAAGGTCAATGGGATTGTTGAACACCTTTTCTCAGAAATGGACTGGAAATGGAGACAGACAGCGCCTGTAGTGAGCAACAGAGATTTTGCAGAGTGTTTTCAAATAGTGCAGAAATGTATTTCTGTAGGGGTCCTGTATATGATTAGCATTTTTCTTACATTTATGAAAAAAAAGGTTGGTTTTATTGAAGGAGAGAGGGAAAACAGCTCTGCATGACTATTTGGTGTCTTACACACATCCTTAAATACCATTGTGATGTAATGTTTTTGCAGCTTGTATTTTCAATAGTAATATTTAACAATTTGAGTAGTTGACATGTTAAACTACATCTGAAATTCTACAATATATACATAATAAAAAAAAAGTATATAGGATATATAAATATATATTTATATAATATATTATATTAAAAATTAATCATTTCTAAACAATGTATATATTGTATAATTTTTTTATGCTTAAAATTTCAACAAAGTCAAAATTAGCCCTGTTTACTTAATGCATGAGCTGTCGGATTGTTAACCAGTAGTTACACTACTGTTATTTAATTATTGTTTATAGTTTAGCAAAAAGGCAATTAGGTCGAGTTTTTGCAAACCAATTAATTTCCGATGCATAATATAATGTTATTTGTCCACCACCCATTTTCAAGTCAGTAATTATCCTCCAACAGAATGTAATCTCTTGTCAGTTTGTGAGGTTGCATAAATACCACTGATTAAAAATATACATATAATACATATTTTTTTCCAGCTAGTCTATTCCATTTTTGATTTGCATGTTATTCAGCTCTACAGGATTTTGGATTATGATCTAGCTGCTAAAAGGAGTTAATCTTGCACAAACGTTTTCTTTTTATTTTCCTTTCTCATTTCACAGTGCTTGTACTTGGGTAATGAATGCAGGATATTTACAGGAATAATCCGTACAGATAAAAGCTTTAGTGCACAGTGCCACTTTCCATGAGATGTGTGTAACAAGTGCTGCATTTTGACTGTAGAAGAGCAGCGTACACAAGCGTTTCCCATGCGTCGTCAGAGGCACAAGATCAAGTCAAATGAATAAGAACTCTTTCAGTGTAGCATTGATTTCATAATCCCTCCGGATCTTGCTGCAGTTTAGATCAATACGTTTACATCATGCTCAGACTTTCACACTAGAAACTGAAGCGTGTGTGACTTACTGTAAGCATGCTGACAGAATGCATCAGTGTGCATGTGTGACACATTAGCCTGCCTGTTGGAAACTGATATACGCAAATGCAACTATACGTTAATACATGCCTAATTTTTTAGGAGACAGCTGTCACAACACCGTCACAGTCCTGCTGTAACATCAGCATTACCTTTTGACTTTTGACCCTGCATTTTTGCCAGTCACTTCCTTTTTGTATGTCATATAGGAAGAGCATCAGCATTTTACTTCCTGTTAGCATATTTGTTCTTTGCTGGATGACTAATCTAGAAACATTTTAAGGCCTCAGTTTTCTAAATTATATAAGTAATACATTTTCCCCACCTCTTGCACTTTTTTGTCCACTCTTTCTTTTTTTCCCTCTCTATCTTTCTCTCTCTTTCTTTTGAAGTTTCGCTCCTGAATGGGCTAGTGTCTCTAATGGAAATGGGGCATTAAATCAAAGATCAAAGACAAGCACACAGCAGAGAGGACAGCTGTCTAAATACAGTGGAAGAAAATGTGTATGTGTTTGCGTGACTGCGAGAGAGAAGGGAGAGGGTGTGGGGTTAGCAGGTTCAAGTTTGGTTTGATTTGATACTGTCATTTTAGAGTTCAACCCTTGTAACAGTTTTCATTCTTGTCTTCATGCATTCATGCATATGCTTAAAGGGATAAAAGTAAAGCAAAAGCTGTCATGAAGACTGAGCACACACTTGAGTGTTTCAGGTGGTTTTTTTTATGATGTCTCAGGTACTCTGTAGTTTAAATATGTGCTGTGTCATGTTGTAGGCATGTAAAGCATGCTTCATAATTATTAGTTGTGCTGTATGGTGGTATCTGTACAACAGTATGTTTGCTGTGATACCGAGGCAACATTAGATTAGCATTAAAACAGGAAGCCGAGCCCCTGAATCAGCAAACTGCGCTGTGAATGTGAAACCACTCTCTCCAGCAAAACAGCAGTGCTTCCCACACAATATCGTTCTTTTTTCTTCTTTTTGTCTGTCAGATTAAGCACTTCCTTTCAGCGGTCAGAAAATGTTGATAGTGAGTCCCAGGAGGTCAAACTAAATATTAAATGAGCTGTTTAATTTAAATGAAGTTTGCAACCTTTCTTGCAACTTTCTATCAGTAAACATGAAGTAAACATCAAATTAAAATGAATAAAATAATACACTTAAATGAGTAACAAGGTTGTTACAGCTTTCATTAGTGGCCAGTTAGTTTGATTAGTTTGGTTACTGACAAACTTATTTCTCAGAAAATATTTTGGTTACACTTTATTTTAAGGTGTCATTGTTACAGTGTAATTATGCGTTTAAGCACTGAGTAATATTAATTAACTACATGTACTTACTATATGGTTAGGGTTAGGTTTAGGGTTACTTGCATGTAATTATGCATAATTAATTGTTAGGGTTAAAGCGTTACCTACATATATATGATTCCTGGTCTCAGTTCAATGCAGACAGTTTTCCTGTATATTTTTTGTGTGTGCATTATAGCCAGTACTGTTAGTGTCAGGGTTCATTTTAGGGTTAGTGCTGTTTTGTGTAATTCTCAGCCAACATCTTGGTCTTAATCTACACACACGCTTCTAGAGAGTAATTGGTTTAAGATGTGTCTTGATTCCAGCTGTGTGCCCCCTATCAGGTATCCCAGAGAGATGGGTAATTAACCTAGCAGCTAATGAGATACATCACTAATTACACCACACACACATGCACACACGGAGCAAATAAAATTGGATATTCATCGATCTGTACAGGAAGTCTAGTTTGTGTCAGCATGGCAGTCTGTTTATGAATATGTGTCTCCAGCACTCTGGGTTCGCTTAAATGAGTGGACTTCCATGTTCATTTTTGAAACATTGCTTTTGGCCTTTTAAGCCTGTTGTTTTAGCTCCTGTTTGAGCTTAAATCAGTGAACACATCCTTTAGCCTGGTGTGCTAGCATCCTCCTCTTGCTTCCAGTAAGATGCTTAGCATTCACACTATTGATTTTCCCATTAGCACTTTAGCCCCCTCCAGTAGAGAGGATCAGAGAGAGCTCAATATAACAGCTTGAATCTGAGTTCAAGAATCTGCACCCTTCAACCTAGAAACTGAGCAATTAGCCCCCCAATTGCAATTCACAAACCCTATACTCTCCTCAGACACCTTCTGTGCACATGCTTGTTTTTTTTTACGCTATTTAGGTGACTTAACTGTAGATAAATCCAGTAATAACTATAAGCACATTTTAATTATTTAGCTGTAGCCCACGGTGTAACCACAAGGCAGGCTTAAGTAGCAACATCATATGTTTGCGCATTTGTAAAATGTACCAGCAGCACAAACTTACACAATTAAAATGCCTGTCCGAATGTGAACCTGTTTCTACTTAGCATTAATGCAATTTGCAATTATTTTAGGTACCTAATATAAGGTGAACCCTGTTGTGAAAGGCTGCATTAATATATTTCAATTTAATTCACTTCAGCTGCTTTACTGATCAAGGCCTGTGGGGGCCGTGTCTCTAGAGAAACCTGGGACTAGAGTCAATAGGGAACTTATTCCGGAGGCGCTGTCACGGGGCAATCCCCCGTAGACACAGCCCTATGTTCTGCTCAGTTGCCTAAAGGGAAATATAATGCAGATGGAGGGGGGGTGGGGGGAGCCGAGACAGACAGAGACATTTAATTGAGCAGATCTTGGTGATTCCAGGAATTGTCTCTCATGTAATATTCAGCTCTCGGTAATACAGCTTGGCAAAGAGCTATTGATCACAGTCTAGACCTCTTTCTGCTTTCCTTCACCGTTCCAGGGTTCCTTGTCTCTGAGTGGTGACACTAAAGTTTGTTATGCTGCTCAAATGTAAAATACTTCATATGTTGTTGTAATTATGTAAAGTGCAAAGGGATTTTGAAAATCAAAGTTGTGATTTGGATTCTAAATTTGACACCTTTTCTCTTTCGTTCTCTCTCTAGGCCAGGGTGGGATGAATGTGCTCAGTAGCTCAGAGGATGGAGTGTTGTGACTCTGTCTCCAACAATGGAGCCTCTGGCCCCCACACACAACAGCCTCCTGGGCTCTGCAGACCACTGGCCCCCAGTCCACTCCTACTGGCCAGAGATCAAGCCATTCATCGGAGCACAGCAACTCTGTCCAAGCAGGGTGGACCAGTGGGGCGGGCTGAGGAGGAGAGACTTGCAGGGAGGCATGAAGAAAGAGTTAGGGAAAAACAGGTTAATGAATGTTCAACCAGAGAGATGTTAAAAGATGCAGCAGAGAGGGAGAAGGCAGATGAAGAGGAAGAAAGTGATGATGTGGAGAGGCCTATTGGAGAGATCCTGTACCAGCCTGATGGGTCTGCCTATGTGATGGAGAGTAAACTTACAAGTGGTGTGCCCTCCTCCTCGTTAGGTGCCCCTTCCTCCATCGTTAGAACCTGTTACATTTCCTCATCTCAAAGCCCCACTCCACAGATTTTTCGTGTCTTCCAATTGCATAACCCTGACAACAGTGATAGTCTAGCTCTGGTGACCCGCCAATCCAAAGATAGTGCTCCTGACATGGCAGGATCATCAGAGACACAAGTGACATGGTCCGGTCTAACCAAACCCATCCTGATGTGCTTTCCGTGTCGGCTGTCCTTTGGCCGTACATGCTCGTTTAGGGCTCATGCTTGTCGGCAACACAATATCACCTTCAGCGATGAAGAACAACATCTGCTCTCTTTAAAACACACCTCTGCCATTTTACAGCCTGCCGGCCCAGGCAACCGGCCGCTCCTCTGTTTCCTAGAACCAAAAAGGAAGTGTGAGTCTGTGGTACCATTGAACCTGGCATCTCTGACCTCTGGGAACAGCACAGAGGACACGGCAAGACGGAAAGAGAATGAAGACCCTCTGACCTCTAAGCCAGGTCTCCCTCTCCTGCCCTCTCCACCCAGAACCTCCCCTGCTACCTCAGTACCAAGCCCTGCCAAAGACCCTTCAACCCTGGGAAGAGAGGGCACACAAAAAGGCAAGGAGGACGAGATAAAAAAGAATGGAGGAAGTAGTGAGGGAGGAGAGAGGAGATTGTGTTTAGAGGTAGGCAGCACTGTAGATAACGGTGCTCACAGTATTAGCAGCAGTAGCGGACAAGAGCACATTACTGATGCTGCTCTGTCAAACCAAAGCATTTCAAAACCTCCAAACTCTGTAACAATAGCAACCAGCTTTATGAACAACACCAAAACCCTTACAGACTCTGAGTCAGAGTATGGAACAAGCTTTAACTGCCACGACCCTGCACCTGCTTCCCTTGTTGTGGTAAACCCGTCCACTGTCACTATTACAGAACAACTTGCCAACCAAGAGAGTGCCACAGCAACTGAACCAAATGACCAGTCAGAGAATGGTAGCGCCATAGCAATGGAACCATCCGCCAGGTTGTCTGAAGATGACAGACATGCTGTCACTCATTCTGACCTGCCCAATAATCATAGCCATTCCACATCCCCTACACTCAGTCCAACCTTAACCCAGACTAGTCAGCCTATTCTTGAAGAAGGATACTCAGACACAGCCTCTAGAGGAAGGCTGGTGGTGGCCGGTGATGGAGGCTTCGTTGCAGCGGGAGACGATGTTCAAGGATCATCTTTCACTTTTGGCATTCAGGCCTCTCTGGTACACACCAGAAACTCCTGCAAGACATTGAAGTGTCCGAAATGCAACTGGCACTACAAGTACCAGCAAACTCTTGAGGCCCACATGAAGGAGAAGCACCCAGAGTCGGAGTCCGAACAGTGCCCGTACTGCAGCAGTGGGCAGAGCCACCCACGCCTAGCAAGAGGCGAGACGTATTCTTGCGGATACAAGCCCTTCCGCTGCCAGGTCTGCCAATACTCCACCACCACTAAAGGCAACTTGAGCATCCACATGCAATCGGACAAACATCTCAACAACATGCAGAGCCTGCAGACGCAGTCACATGCGCACAGTCCAGCATCCCAGCCCAATTCATTAACCCATTCGCATCCTACTCTCACTCACCCCACCCAAGCCAGCTCGCCCTCTCCATCTAAGCTCCGGGGACATGCGTCGTGGCGGTGTGAAGTCTGCGACTATGAAACCAATGTGGCACGGAACCTCCGAATCCACATGACCAGTGAAAAGCACACTCACAACGTGCTTCTACTGCAGCAGAACCTGGCACACATGCAACGTCAACGTAAGCACAATGCCACCGAGCTTTACCGCCACTGCCAACCTCAGAGTAAACTGCCCGATGCCATCACTCCTCTGTCCTGCAATGAAACCTCTTCGCAGAAACTCTTTGAATGCATTTTATGTGGCCGCTTTTCTTGTGACACTCTCGAGGAACTAAGTCAACACCTGACCATGCAGCGGTCATTACCCAATTCCTACTGGAAGAGCACAACAGGAGACACCCATCATTGTCGCCTTTGCCATTACGCCACGCCTCTGCGAGCTAACTTCCAACTGCACTGCCAGACAGACAAACACGTACAGCGCTACCAGCTTGCTGCACACCTTCGAGAGGCCAGTAGTCAACATGGAAACACCGAGGAGGAGGATGAAGAGTGGCGTCTTATGTGTGCTGCTGCTGGAAGTCAGGTGCAGCTCAGGTGCAATGCTTGTGACTATGAGGCCAGCAGCTTGGAGAAACTGAAGCTACACACCATGAACTCCAGACATGAGACCAGCCTAAGACTATATAAGGTAAATCTCACAATTCAAAACCAGAAACTCTTGTGTACAAAAACTCTGGAGCCTGATATTCCTGTCAGTAGAATTCACAAAAGCCCAAGATGCCCTGAGTGACGCCATTCTTCCCAAGGCCTTTAAGGCCTCTTTGATAATTGAGATGGATTGTATGTTATTTTTTCCCTCCTGCTAATGTGGTCCATTAACTCAGCACATCTCTAATCAGTTTAGAGTTCTGTAAAACAAGTGGACTGGTGTTTGTCACTGTGGATGTGCTTTCGTGTCTTGTGTGCATGTGATATTTCACTGGATTCATTTGCTTTGAATCTGTCTGCTCAGTTTTCACCAGACCTCAGACATAGGGAGAGATTTAACGTTTATGAGCAAAGCTTGTTAAGTAACATATACATAGGTGTTTTTACAGGGCTGTATTGATCCTGCATTGATCTATATTGTGCTGTCCACATTAGAGGAAGCCACATATTGATCATTTATGACTGCATGGTCAATATATGGTTTCCGCTAAAGTACTTGAGTATGTTATTTACTGGTGTTGAAATGTGAGCTGGATGAAGTAGAAGAGTGTTTCATTCATTGATTTAACTTCTTTTCTTATTTCCTTCCTTTCACTGTCACACATGCATACATCTTTAATGTTTATCTTCACTTTCTCTCAGTATTTGCAGCAGCTGGATGGACTGGAGTCTGAAGATGTCTGGCTGCACTGTGTGCTGTGTGATTTCTCCACTCAGAACAGCCTTTCTTTAGTGCAGCACTCCCATTCATTGAGCCACCAGAGAGGGGAGGGGCTGCTCAGGCTACAGCGAATCCAGAAGGGTCTGCAGGATGAGGAGGAGCTTGGTGCCATCTTTACAATCCGAAAAAGCCCTGCTCAAGAAAATGGTACGAGACACACATGCACGGTCGCTTTGTAAATCATAGAAAACTGAGTTAAGTTCAAGGCTTTTGCAAAGCACCAAAAATGATCTTTTCAAAGCAGTTAGTTTAAAGTCGCATTTCAAGGGAGGAAAATGAGCAGAATCCAACACACTCATAAACAGAACACCAGCTTTTGATGCTAGATTTACATTAGGGATGAAGTCAGGGAGAATTCCTTAAAACCCAAATCAAAAGAGTAACTGTCCCTTGTGTGTTGCGCTCATGACGCTCAAGGCTCTAAAACACACAACAGAACAACACAGGGGGAGGGGCTAACAGACGTGCCGAAAAACAGAAAGAATAGAGAAGAGAAGAGGGCAGATATTTACACTGGGGTAATTGAGAAAACCGGGTGGTGGAGGCAATTAGCATTTAGTTCTAACACAGAATAAGCTCAGCTAATGAATTGAACAGTAGCCTGACCTTGGCACCCAGCCTGTTTGTATGTGTATATGTACATATGCATTTGTGTGCGAGAGAGAGAGAAAAAGAAAGAGAGTGAGTGGTGTGCTTTTTGTACAGAATGGTAGGAATTGATTTTGTTAATTGACTTGCCAATAATCACATTTGTAACATCTTCACTGGCAAGAAAGAAGCTAAACTAGAGGGTTAGCCAGTCAATGCAGCCAATTAAGACGCAACCCACTAACGAGCCATGAGTTAATTAACATTCTCCAATTAACATTTTAAAGGAAAGGCATAGGAAAAGCCTAATATAGATTCCTAAAGACTGACAGGTGGGTATTATTCATTGTTATTCACATTTTATGTGTTAATGTTATGTTTTAATATTTTGTTCTGTGTTCTTAATTCTAACTTTTGTTATATTTGTTTAGTATTTGTTAAAATCTTTACTCTTCAAAAAAAAAAAAAAAAAAAACTGAAATCCTAAAGATGGAAAAAAAAGAGAAAGCTTAAAAGACAATATACTAGTGCTATATTCACAATGAACAGAAATGGTGACATGCAGGGTACAAGAAAAGGTTAGCAGCCAATGTGTCGTGCGCAATCAATGCTGAAGTCAGTGAGTGAGAGTTGAGTAGCTGTTTTAGTGTGAATTTGAACCTGTAGGAACATCGGATCAGTGCTGCTTCCGACCTGCTGGAGCGCCGCAGCTGAATGGCTGGTTATTGATCTCTTTAGGAACACCAGGGCATTGCCTAATTTATAATCAATACTGGATCAATGCTGCTGAGCATTTGTATATTGATCCCCGGGACGAGTAGGAAGTGCTGATGAAGTGTGTGTTGAGTGTGCGCCTGGAGTGTGTTAGCATGTGTGGGTGCATCTGATCACTTCATTACTGGCCAAAATGACCTCATCATGCTGAGCCACGGCCATCTGTTTCGTCCAAGACGTACATGCAGAAAGAAACGCACACAGATGCATCACGGCCATTCAGAGTGAATGAACGTCCCCCCTGTGAGTTTAAAGTTGATTTTCAATGCAGCTTCAAAATTAAGATATTCATGTCTTTGATAATTAAGCTTCTTTATTGGATGTAAAAAATGTTTGTCAAAAAATATATATATCTTTGCATTACACATTGGCCAAATTTTAATTCACTATTTTGCAAAAAATTTTGTCACTATTTGAAGGTGACATGCAACATATTATGCATTTTCACTATTTAATGATTTCCTTCAGTGCTATGTATGTTTAGTTACTGTTGTTCATTAATGCATATATTCATTTTTTTTTTTTTAAATTTCCATCCTTAAGCTTTTTTGTTGTGATTTTTCCCTGTGCTATCCTTAACAATAGACTAATATTTTTGGTCAGGTTCAATGCGGTGTGTGTGACTTTGAGAGAATGACTGAGCGAGAGGGCTCAATGGGGCGGTCGTAACTAGAGCGGATTTGACAGTTTCAGGTTATGTGTTCTGTGTTTATGGGTGTGTTGGTTTGATAGGAAATCAATAGCGTGTCTGTCAGGATAATTGGTGTTCAGATGGCCTTTCTCGCTCTCTCTCTCACCCTCTGTCATAATCACCTTCTCAGAGAACCACCAGAAGATACCTCGGCCTGCCTTTGATTGGTCTGTTATGACAACCCTCATGCATTTTTTTTGTTTCCACTTGCCCCCCTCCCCTAATACCACAACCGCCCCCCTTCCCAAAACCCACCCAAATCAACTCTGTTCTTTTCCCTTCCCCCACGTAGCAGAACAATTACTCTGCTAAGAAAGCAGAAAGGCAGAAAGCAAGAGAGAAGAGGATGAGGAGAGGGAGGGAGGGCGTTGAATGGGGTATCTGGTTTAGTGTGTCCCGAGGCTGTGTGTTTTGTACCTACGGAGCTCAGCCGAAGCTTTTAGACGCTGCAAAAGAACAACAGAGCATCATTGCGCTTTTTGAATTGCCAGCTCTCTGGATTCTTTTTGATTGTGGAGTCTCGGAGCTCATCTGCCAGATTAAAAAAATAACAAGCCAAAACTGAAGGCTGTTGCCAAAATACTGCCAGTAAATGTCATCCCACATGTTTTGGATATGTAGTCTGATCAATTTTCAGAAAAAAGCCTGTTTTTGCAAGAAAGCTACAACTAGTCTCAAACTGAGCACGATGCAGAGACCTATTGTATAAACATCATTTTTAAAGCCTGTCATGGCAGCATTGTTCACCAATTTGTGCTTTGAAATGGACTCTTTGTGTGTGACCCTCCTGACCTCTGCTGCATTATCTTCCTCCTGTGACTTTTCAAATCCCCACAGGTCAAATGAAGCTCTGCTGACGCCACTGACTTTAACGCTTCCTCCTGATTTTCTTTTCTTGTGTATCTCTTTGTATGTTTTACTGTAGAGGATCAATATTTTTTAACTTTTGCGTTAATCTAAAGGAGATTGTGTACATTATTACTGTATTGTGTCGGTCTGTCTTTGTGTTAATATGTTTGAGCAGGTTGGTTGGGTCTCTCCGAGCTAGTGGAGACTGACCCCTATAGGTTTGAATGTGATTCTGCAGTCAAACTTGTTTTACAATAGCACATGCATACAAAAGATTTCATGCAGTGACTAGTTGGCTAGTAAATCAGATTTGTCAAATGTGATGCGCTCTCTGAACTTTTCTCTCTCTTTTCATTTTTTATTTTTAAGGAGATAAGAATGGGATGGACTCTCCCACTGAGGTTACGGCTAACCAGGAAGACAGAAATAAACATGGAGACAGAACAGAGAAAAAATCAGGTCCTTAACAAAATCTCCCTTGCAAAACAATAAAAAATGTAAAGATTGCAACAGTGGTTTTGCATCTGGTATTTATTCAATACCTAGATTTTTGCATTAGATGAATTGTATTTCTTGTTAAAATCCAAAACAGTGACTTATTATCATCATACAAATATTATTATTTGCATTTTGCATTGTTTTTCCCTGCTGTCCATGATCCCAATTGAGAACCACTGTTTGACAATAAGCTTAGTGTTAATGTGCAATAATGTGTGTCCCTTTTAAATGATCTCTGTTTGCTGCTGCTACTCACAGAGGGATTTATTCAAATGGAAGCGGAGCAAAATGAGTCGTCTTCCAGTCCTAAGCGTCCCTCATCTGGATCTGACGAGTCAGTTGAGCCCTCTCCCTGCAAACGGCCACGAATACAGGAAGAGGTCTGCTGCAACATACTCTTCACTATTTTTTTTTTCTTTGTAAAATGTACCGTGATACATGTTATTTATCTATACAAGTTCTTTAAAACCACTGATGCTACATACCATATTATTGTTTATATAAGATAAACAACACTGGCCCATCGTTAATTTTCTGTTCAACTAGCCGAATAATAAAAATTAGTCACTGTGCATACCATTTAATACCACTGCATATCTGATACAATCACTATACATTGTGCACAGAAAAAAAAAACAAAGCCTAAAATTATTTAAAGGAACTGGATACTGCAAAGACAGCATGTAGTTATTGTCTCGCTGTAAAAAATATTGTTTGTTTTCTCTCATTCAGATGCGGCAGTGTCCATTCTGTCGGTTCCGTCATACTGATATTGAGCGTCTAAGGAGTCATGTGATGAACCAGCATGCAGTTCAGCCTGCTGTCCGCTGCCCACTGTGCCAAGACACACTGCACAGTATTGCCCTCTTGCGTACCCACCTCACACATCTGCACAGTGTCACTGCAGACTGCACTCAGAAGCTCATCAACACGGTGAGGAGAAAAAGAGACACACAGTATGCATGTACTATGTAGATTTAGAATTTATTTGCTTATATGTATAGTTTGTCATTTTGTAAAAAATTTAAAGCAACCTGGGATTTTGGAACAAAACAAATGTCCATTCCAGCCACAATCCTCACTGCAAAAAATGTTCCCTAGTAAAAACATCTAAACAAAATAACTTAAGATATTAAGAATTGATTTAAAACAATATATTTTTAATCACATTTTTTTCTCACTTTTCTCACTATTTATATATATATATATATATATATATACATATACATATACATATAAAAAATCTATTTGTACAGTTGTTTGGTTTTAAGGATTTGATGTTTACAAGCGGCCAAATAATCAGCTACTTGGCTATTTTTGATTTATTGAGAATTTTTATTACATATTGCATAGTGCTTGTTAAATTATGCAATTTTGTGTAGGCCACATCTTATTTGCTATAATTATATGTTATCTTGGCTGTCAGCCATGCTGCTTTCTAGATATTAAAAAAACTCAGTCTAACGCTATTGCTATATATGGTGTAAAATTGTGTTTATGCAAGAAAATGTTCAGCACTGCGTGTATGTGTGTATGCGGAGGGGTGTTCAGACCCTCAGTGACTCCAGTACGAGCGAGCGGAGACAAGTAACGACATTGAGTGGGGGAAGGGAGAGGTAGCTGCCTCAAATCCAATGAATATTAAAATTAGCTTTTTTATCTGCAGAATATAAATTGATACTAATGCACCAAGAGCTTGTTTGAACCCCAAGCAGACATGCCTCACTGTTTCTGAAAGGTTGGACATTTTTTGCCAATTCAGTCAGCTTGCGCTGAGTGCTTTTTCTTGCGTAAAAGGCTTTTCTGTCTTTCTTTTCCATTCATGTGTTCTCCCCTCTTCTATCTTTCTTGGTCTTCCTTGCCCTCTGTTCTGCCATCTCTCTTGATTTCTCTCTTCGGCACTTTGCGTTCCTCTCCCCCCTTCCCCAGCCGAACTGAAATACAGTAATGAAAATAATTGTGCTTCATTAGTTCTGAGCCAGTGCTAGGTGATTTTCGTTATGAACCGTGCTTGGTAATTATGTTCTAAATTAAATATGACCTTGAAGAGGACTTGTGTGCTTTCCTCGTGTCCCTTTAATACAGCACTTTCCTGAAATGGTGTGCTTTGTGATGGAAATAGCAGCCATTTTGTTTGGTTGCTCTCCCTCCCTCTCCCCCCTTAAAGTTGCATTGATTTACACATTTTAAAGTTGAGTGGGTACAGAAGGAGCGAAGGAGAGGGAGATAAATAAAGTGGCTTTTTTGCATCCAAAGTTAGCTAATTGTGTTGTCACAGACCAAAGAGGGTTTCCATTCATACTTAACCTTTGAACTCCTTTAAGTGTTGGTTCATGACTGCGATTCCATTTTGCCATCTGAAGTTAAGGGTCTATTCTCTCGCACCATGCATCGTTAATGCACACATGTAGCACGAACACAGCATAATGACCAATCATTTTCAGAGATAACAATCAAATCACTTAATAATGAGATTTTGTGGATTACTTAATCCATAAAATGGATTTATCAAACCTATTATGATTTCTTTTTTTCCCTTGTGATCAGGTGATTGCTTCAGACGTGCTGCCAGAAAAGATGTTTTTACCAGTGCACAACTCGGATATACAGCCGATAAATTCTAATGAAACAAAGAGACTGGATGGTTAGTATAAATCTCACTATTTGTTTAATCTTTTATTTTTAATCTAGGTAGAGCATGGTTCTTTATTTGTCATCATTTTAAATAAGGTCGGCAGTTATATACAGTCATGGCCAAAAATATCGGCATCCTTGGTAAATATGATCAAAGAAGGCTGTGAAAATTATTAAAATTAAAAAAATTTATTAAATTAAAAAATTGCATTCTTTTTATTTAAATAAAAATTCACAAAAATCTAACCTTTCATTGGATAATAAGAATTTAAAATGGGGGGGAAATATCATTATGAAATATGTTTTTCTCAATTACATGTTGGACACAATTATTGGCACCTGTAGAAATTCTTATGAGTAAAATATCTCTGAAGTATATTCCCATTCATATTCACAATTTTGAGCACTCCGGGGTGATTATGAACATGAAATTATCCAGCCATGGCTTCCTGTTTCACGGAAATATAAATAGGAGAGAAAACAAAGTCCAAATTCCCTTAATCATCCATCACAATGAGAAAAACCAAAGAATATATTTCTGATGTGCAGCAAAAGATAATTGAGCTTCACAAATTATTGAAGTGGCATTAAGAAAAGAGCTAGAGCAGTGAGAATTCCCATTTCCACCATCAGAGCAATAATTAAGAATTTTCAATCAACATAAAATGTTAGGAAACTGCCTGGAAGAGGACGTGTGTCTATATCGTCCTAATGCACGGTGAGGAGGAGAGTTTGAGTGGCTAAAGACTCTCCAAGGACCACAGCTGGAGAATTGCAGAAAATAGTTGAGTCTCAGGGTCAGAAAACCTTAAGAAAAAAAAATTGTCAAACAGCCCCTACATCACCATATGTTGTTAGGGAGGGTTTAAAAAAATTCTCCTAGCTCATCCAAAAACCAACTTCACCATATTCAGTTGTCAGACATGACTGGAACTTCAAATGGCACTGGCTTCTATAGTCAGATGAAACTAAAAAATGAGCTTTTTAGCAGCAAACACTCAAGATGGGTTTGGTGGGGGTAAAAAGTACCCCATGTGTACAATGAAATATACTGCTGTATTTCTGCTGGAGGTCCTGGACATCTTGTTTAGACACATGGCGTCATGGATTCTACCAAATACCAACAGATAAAAAAAAAAAAAAATCAATAAGTGACTCCAAAAACAATAATCCAAACACAAACCTCAAAAACAACACAAAAATGGGTCACTGAGCACAAAACCAAGCTTCTGCTATGGCCATTCCAGCCCTCTGATCTGAATAATATTATTATTATTATTATATATATTTTTTTTTTTTTTTTTTTTTTTAAATAAAAGATCAAAAGGATTAACAATGCAGATTAATTTTCACAGCCGCCTTTGATCATATTTACCAAGGGTACCGATATTTTTGGCCATGACTGTATATATTAATTTATTATATATATATTATTAATATCTGACTCAATAATTCGTCCTAAGGTAATTTATCAATATTTGTGGTTGGTTTAATTACCAAATTAAATTTAAAGATTAAAATGAATTTTGCCCCATGAAAAATTCACAACTATCCTTTTTTCTTTTTTCCTTTAGAAATTTCAACTGATACTGAACCTGAGAGAGGTACAACACCTCACTTGGAGACAGCAAACATCTATAAACAACCGTCGGAAGATGCAGAATCCACAAAGGAGAACAATGCTGCTTTTCCTTGTTGGCAGAAAGGCTGTAACAAAGTCTTTACATCCTCAAGTGCACTTCAGACACACTTCAACCAGCTCCATAGCCAGAAATCTCAAACAGCAATATCTGATCGCCACATTTACAAGTACCGATGCAATCAATGCAGCCTAGCATTCAAAACCCCTGAAAAGCTGCAGCTGCATTCTCAGTACCATGCTATCAGAGCTGCGACCATGTGCTGCCTCTGTCAACGCAGTTTTCGTACAATGCAGGCCCTTCGGAAACACCTTGAGACAAGCCACCTGGAGCTAAGTGAAACCCAGATACAGCAGCTTTACAGTGGTTTAATGATGAATGGTGAGACCCTGATCTCCGGAGACCAAACTTTTGGTGAAGAGGAGGGATTGCCAGAAGAAACTGGGATGAAAGATGATGAAGAATGTGATTTGGAGGAAAAACTAAGTCCTACAGACAATGATTCAAGTTTGGTTAAAGATAATGTTGAATGTGACCCTAAGCAGCCTGTTTTTCCTATTAGAAAAGGTCCAAATATCACAATGGAGAAATTTCTGGATCCATCGAGGCCTTTCAAATGTACGGTTTGCAAGGAATCTTTCACCCAGAAGAATATTCTCTTGGTTCACTACAACTCAGTGTCACACTTACACAAACTTAAACGATCTTTGCAGGACACGTCAACTGGCTTGCAAGAGCCTGTCAACAATGCAGACCACAAACCATTCAAATGTAGTATTTGCAATGTAGCATATAGTCAGAGTTCAACCTTAGAGATTCATATGCGCTCTGTCTTGCACCAGACCAAAGCTCGTGCATCCAAGCTTGATTCATCCACTTCTAGTACTGAATCTGTTGGCCCTCCCCCAGGCAAGGCATTGTCCAACACTTCTGCAACCATGAAGCCTGCTAGTTCCTTGAACAATGCTGGTCTAAGCCACCATCAAAACACTGAACACAGTGGCACACCTGCAAACCCAGACACCAGTCATCCTTCAACATCTGACATGAGGAATAAGTTGGTAAACATGATTGATTCAGCTACCAAGCAACAACAGATGTCATTACAACAACAACCATTACAACAACAACAGCAGCAGTTAGCCCAGGCTCAAGCCCATCTCCAGCAAGAGCTCCAAAAGAAGGCTGCTCTTCTTCAGTCCCACTTATTCAATCCTGCACTTTTACACCCTTTTCCTATGGCAACAGAGGCGCTTCTTCCAGTGCAGCAGCAACAGCAATTGCTTCTTCCTTTTCTTATTCCAGGAGGAGAGTTCCGCATGAATCCAGAGGTAAACCTTAAAGGCTCTGGGCTAAGCGTAAACACATTAAAACCTACTGTCAATGAGAATACTGCTGAGTCTTCCAAAAAAGATGTCCCAAAAAATTGTTCTAAACAGAAACTAAATGAAGATCATGCAATTCATCCTGAAATGGATGAACAGAAACCGACCAATGATCCACCATGTGAGAAGGACACAGATGGACAGAACAGTAATGAAGAATCAAAGGAAATTGATAATGTAGGCACCAGTGAAAAAACACATGATCATAAATCTCAAGAAGACCTAAACAAAGAGATGTCAACCAGTGGGGAGTGTTTTGATGAGTTTCTTCCACCCAGAATAGCCCATGATGCGCCTGGGAATGCTTCAAAGGCTTTGCTTGAAAACATTGGTTTTGAGTTAGTCATGCAATACAATGAAAATAAGGAGAGATATCAGAAAAATCTTACTGAACCAATACCAAATGGCGGGGATGTGTCTGACACTAAAGAGGTGGGTCATTCGGAAGATATGGAAAAGCTAGAGTGCGAGTCTTGTGGGAAGCTTTTTTCAAATGCACTGATACTAAAGAGCCATAAAGAGCAGATTCATCATTCCATATTCCCTAGCAAGTCATTGGCGAAATTTGCCAAAGACTACAGGGAGCAATACGACAAACTCTTCCCATTGAGACCTGCAACTCCAGAGGCATCTCCTGTCTCATCGCCTGCTCCTTCCCCTCCTGTGATTCCTAATTCTTCAGTGCAGCAGCCACAACAACCAGTGCAACCAATTATTCCTGCCTCTACACTCAGTGCTACTCATGCTACTGTCTCCATCCCTCAAGTTAAAGCTCCATTAGCTCAAATTCCCTTATCCATGGAACTGCCACTCTTCCCCCCACTCCTAATGCCTCCCATAACTTTGCAAGCTTTAACTCCTCAGGCCCCTGTCCATCTGCCCCAAGTGGAGGCTGGATTGACTCCTGATTTGACACAGCTTTATCAACAGCAGTTGACTCCAGCCATGTTACAGCAACAAAGTAAACGACCTAGAACCAGAATCACAGATGACCAGCTTAGAATCCTGCGTCAGTATTTTGATATAAACAATTCTCCAAATGAGGATCAAATCCATGAGATGGCCAACAAATCTGGTTTGCCACAGAAGGTTATAAAGCACTGGTTTCGGAACACTCTATTTAAAGAACGCCAACGCAACAAGGATTCTCCATATAACTTTAGTAACCCTCCCATCACAACACTGGAAGATGTGAAGGTGGATTCTAGACCACCCTCTCCTGAACCACCAAGACAAGATATTTATGGGAGTAGGAGGTCCTCAAGAACCAGGTTTACTGACTACCAGCTAAGAGTATTACAGGATTTTTTTGATGCCAATGCATACCCCAAAGATGATGAGTTTGAGCAATTGTCTAACCTCCTTAATCTTTCTACCCGTGTGATTGTGGTATGGTTTCAAAATGCCAGACAAAAAGCTCGTAAAAATTATGAAAACCAAGGAGAGGGAGGGAGGGATAGTGAACGTCGAGACCTATCTAATGACCGCTACTTTCGTACTTCCAACAACAATTTCCAGTGTAAGAAATGCAACATAGTCTTTGAACGCATTTTTGATCTTATTAATCACCAGAAAAAGCAGTGTTACAAAGATGAGGACGAGGAAATGCAGAATGATCTGAATGAAACTGCAGTGGATTTTAAGACTGAGTGTCATAGTCCAATATCTGGACCCTCTTGCTTTACACAAGCAGCTTCTTCCCCAAGCCCCTCCAGTTCTTCTGTGTCTAGTACTAATGTGAAGTCCAGTGATTCTGAACATATGCACACAACAACTCTTACTGGAGAGCTTAAACAACCAAATGAATCATCCTCTGACCCCAAACAGGCTGTTAGTATCAACTCTGAGTCTGTGGAATTAAAGAAAAGAATGCAGCAGCCAAAGCCTCTCTGTGAGGAGAACCAAAATGTAAGCACAGAGGTTTCCTCTCACCCACCTCCTAAACAACAACAGATTTCCTGCACATCTGAAACAAACCCAGCTCCATCACAGAGCTCCCAAACTATTTTTAGTCCTTTAGAGATTCCTTCAACTGAGCAACAACAGCAACAGAAACCGGCCCAGGATATGAGCCCTTATCACTGCATCCAGTGTAAATTGAGCTTCCCCTCATTTGAACATTGGCAAGAGCACCAGCAAATGCACTTTCTTACCCAAAGTTACTTTCCCTCCCCACCGTTCCTAGATCGTCCTGTAGACATGCCTCTTATGCTGTTTGATCCTGCTAATCCTCTACTTGCAAGGCATCTGCTTTCAGGAACAATTTCCCAGATAGTGGCAAATCCACCTGCATTGACCACCATTCCTGATTCAACCATAAACTCTCTGAAGAGAAAACTTGAAGAGAAAGCAGGATCCAGTTCTATGGAAAATGACTGGGAAAACAATGGGGAGGAACCCCACCGAGACAAACGTATGAGGACCACTATTACACCAGAGCAGCTGGAGGTTTTATACCATAAATATCTTTTGGACTCCAATCCAACACGCAAGATGCTTGATCATATCTCCAGCGAGGTCGGTCTCAAGAAAAGAGTGGTTCAAGTCTGGTTCCAGAACACCCGAGCTCGTGAGAGGAAAGGCCAGTTTCGGGCACTGGGTCCATCTCAAATCCATCGTCGCTGCCCATTCTGTCGAGCTCTCTTTAAAGCACAGACTGCTCTTGCTGCCCACATACGTTCACGTCACTGGCATGAAGCAAAGAATGCTGGCTATAGTATGGCAATACCTAATATTACTCAAGATCAGGAAGGTTCTCAAATTAAATCTGATCTCTTTGATTTTGCCAATTATTCTCAGTTTTTGAACTCCACTGATGATGTTGACTCTCCAGCATGCAAAAGCATTGACCCGTCTTCACATCAGCAGCGTCTGAGCCCAAAACCTATTAAAGGGGAGGGTGTGGAAGATTTTGAGATGCCTTCCATGTCAGTTTATCAGAATATTGAACAAAGCAAGCTGAATAACTGTGACGCTAACACAAACACAGCCCATGACCATACAACTGATGAAGGAAATGACTCTCTAGAGGCTAAACATGGCAGTATTGACCACATGTCTCCCAGCACCGAAAGAGAGGCTTCTTCTGAAAGTGATGAAAAGATGTCTTCTGGATTGGTTAGCCCTGCAATGAGCTTTAATGCTAAAGATTTTGATAATGATTTAGTCTTAGATTACAGTGAAAATTCCAGCCTGGCTGATCCAGATTCACCATGCCCTGGTAGCTCTAACAGTCAGAGCTTTGATAATGACAGACACAGTCAAAAACGCTACCGCACTCAAATGACCAACCTACAGGTGAAAGTGCTCAAAGCGTGCTTTAGTGACTATAAAACCCCAACAATGCTTGAATGTGAAGCCTTGGGCAATGACATTGGACTTGCCAGGAGGGTTGTTCAGGTGTGGTTTCAGAATGCTCGTGCCAAGGAGAAAAAGGCCAAACTTAGCCTTGCAAAGCAATTTGGCACAGAGAGTACTTCTATTGATAGACCTAAGACAGAGTGCACTCTTTGCTCTGTTAAATACAGCGGCCGCTTGTCTATTCGTGACCATGTCTTCTCCCAGCAACATCTTGCTAAAGTTAAGGAGGCCCTGGGTGGCCAGATGGAGAGGGACAAGGAATATTTGGGTTCAGTATCTACTCGTCAGCTGATAGTGCAGCAAGAAGTGGATCATCTAAAAAAGACAAGTGATGTTCTGGGAATTGTCCAACCACAAGCTATACTGAGCTCAGTGGGCTTTAACCAAACATCTCTTCACTGTCTGAGCCAGTCTTCAATGTACTCAGGTCTGCAGACGCAGACCACTGCAAGCCTACCAGGTGGTAGCAGCACAATGACTGAGGATTTTTCTTCCATAAAAACAGGTATGTGGCTAACCTACACTTTGTTTTTAAATTAATTTACTTACAAAAATTCTGATCTCTTGTAATCCATACTCCTTTTATACATTCATTTTTATATAAGGTACCAGTGACCCTCCTGTAAATGAGCTGAACTGCAAGCCAACCACGACGCCCTCTTCTGCCATATCAGCTATGGATAACAAAGATGTAGTTAGCACAACCAACTCTGTCTTGACCCCAAAGACCACGGAACAAGAACTCCAGTTTCCCAAAGAAAATGACACTGAGAGTAACAGGATTCCCACAAACAAGCTTGACAGTACTCCATTGGGAAATGGTACTCGTGCAAATTCTTCTTGCAAAAGTAAAGAGAAGTCAGACACTAACAGACCAACAGTATCTACTCCAAGTAATGGAAGAGAATATGCCATGGACCCAAGTCAGCTACAAGCTCTTCATGCAGCAATGAAAACTGACCAAGCTGCTCTACTCCCTAGTCACCTCCTTCCCTGTCTGATGCCTGGTTTTCCTCCACTTTTTTCTCCCCATATTCCCACACCAATGCCTGGAGGCCTCCTGCAGCCCATGTTTGGCATGGATAGCATGTTCCCATATGGTCCAGTCTTGCCACAGGCTCTAATGGGGCTGTCCCCGGGCTCCATTCTCCAGCAATATCAACAAAATCTGCAGGGTGCACTGATGCAACAAAGACTGCAGCTGCAACAGAAACAGTTAGTGCAGCTACCAGAGAAACCAAAACCTAGCCCAATCTCTGCTCGCCTCAACGCAGAGGACACAGTTTCATCCAAACATGACAAGAAGCAAGGCACACGTACTGGCACAAATTCCACCTCCATAAACTCTGTCAATGCTAAGCAGCCAGAAGTGGACAATAACTTTCTTCTAAGCCACTGTATTGTCTCCAAAACAGAGTGTAGAGGAGAAGGCAAGGATGGTCACCTTTATGAGTGTGTCGCCTGTGAGGTGTCTCTTACTGGGAATGCAGAGCTCATCAAACATCTGGAGTACCCTCAGCATAGACAAAGAGTGGCAGAGAAACTGAATGCCAAAGAGCATGCTTCTCCTCGATTACCTCACATCAGTCCCTCATCTACCTCTCAGTCAATCCCATCCAGTGAACCGAGATCTTCTACAACTGCCCAGTCTTCTTTAGGGACTCCTTCAGAAACCTCCATCCCCAACCCAACCAACTCTGACCAGCCCGATAGACGTCTCCAAAGCTCGCCCCTGACTTCAGCTTTACCTGAGGCTTCCCAAAGCTCACCGGCTTCTCCCTCACATCATGTTCTTTCGCCTTCAAATGTTACCTCAAGCCTGACAAGCCCTGCAAAGACTTGTCACGTAAAACCAATAGACTCTGTGGATGGGCGTTGCGACAGCAATGAGTCAGAGGAGGGACAAGACTTGACATAATATATTGGAGCAAGAGGTTTGATGCTTTCCATAACCATTGTTTTTATGGCTTGGACAGCTTTAGAAAAGACTACGTGAAAAAAAACAAAAGGAGGAAAGTTGAACAAAACGTCTCCACTGTATATTACACTTGGGGAAAGCTATGACCCAGAGCTAGTTTGGCTGACTGTTTTAAAAGGACTGAATCCTGTAGGATCCAACTTGCATTAACAGTGCTTGTAACCAAAAACAAGTGTCAGTAGAATGTTTTTCCATTTCAATATGCTGGTTTTTAACTAAAACTTGAGTATATGTAAACTGTTTGGAAACTAAAGGGTGCACAGCTAAAGACTGGTGAAGAACCTAAGATGGTTTCATGATTACCTAACTAACCAAAAGTCTGTTTATAACACGTGTGTTTTAACAGACACTCATAAAACACCCACACTATTTTTTGCCCTGTCAAGTGTTAAGATATTATATTATTGGCTTAATGAAGTGATGTAATGTATTTTGATGTTGTCTTCTCTCAGGTCAACAGCTCTCAATTTTGTTCTGTTACAAGACATACCAATAGAAAATATATGAAGCCCAAAAGAAATGTGTAATGAATGAAAACGTCCAATTCTAATTTGTTTTTAAAGTCCTGAAATTGCAACTAAGCTAGTAGATGTTTTTTTTCTTGGACATGTACTTGTCCAGACACAAAGCGTATTGCAGACCATTGTAAATTGTGGGAAAATATGATTTAGCTTTTTCTTTTCTTTTCGAAAAATGACAAAAAAACATTCTGTGTTAATGATAGATACATGTATGAACATTTTGGTGTTGCGTAGATTGTTGAATTCAGATGACTTAATTGTATGGTAGGTTTAAAACAAATTACTTGTATATTTAACTTTTGTATTGTCCCAGTCAAAGACACTTGAGGCTGTTTAGCCATGCTCATGTTAAAACATAGCATTTACCCTCTAATGCTGTTGAAAATTGTCACTGTACAACCAACTTCCTCTCCTGCACTGAGCCAAGTTGAAAGACCCTATCTGTGTATGAATTAGATCGATGCACATCTATAAGATATTTTCTATTTTTGTTGTCTTCTAAACAGAACATTTCGATTGTGCACTTATTTTATTTTTTTCTTCTTTTACCTTCAGTACTGTAATTTCACTTTTAAGACAGTAGATTTTCATTACTTCTTCACTACATGGTTATTTTATTTCTCAACATTTCTGCACTTGCCGAGACTAACAATAATTACAGTGATGATATTATGAAACAATAATAACTTACAGTATTGCTTTAATGGAAAATCCAAAGATAAAGTAGTCTTACCATTGGTGCATACAAAGGATGGAAAAAAACTTTATACTTTAGAAAATATTACTGTTTTTAAGGAATGGAAATCTTTTTAGATGATGGAGCCAGCTACGAGAAAACTGTTTTAGCTAACTTATTAGAACATTTCTGACCTCATATATGAAACAACCAGAGAACCAAAAATAGAAACAAAACAAAAAAACAGAAAGCTTACTCTGAAGATATGGGACAGCACTGTTGTGCAGCCATTGTAGTTTGTATTATAGAGGTGGAGATTACACAGTTTGCTTCTCTGTGTCTGGCCTTTCTTTTTGTCTGGTTATCTCTCTTGATTTTGTTTCTTATTGTTTGTTCTACTAAATGTACTGGGTCTAATTGTTGAGGAAATAGTGTGTGCTGCTAATGTAGGTTTGTACTAAGATGCATGCTTGATTTTGCTTTTCGCTGAAGCTTTAATGACGACCGTCAGTAGCCACAAACCCTGTCCCCGTTCCACTGCAGTTGTGTCCACACATGACTGTGAAGACTGTGACTCTCCATGAACTACATTATGTTCTCCTCTTAGCCAACCAATGTTGAAAACCAATGATGTTATATTTATACAAAGTTTGCATTCCAAATATCACATTTGTCATTTCAATTGATTTTGTGTTTTTTTTTTTTTTCTCTCCATTGTATTCTACTTCTAAAGGGACTGTAACGTATGCTCTCACTCCTGAGTCTGGACCTGCTGTGAGAGACTGTTTACTCTGCGTGTTCCTGGAAATGTTATTACTGTAGCGATCGCCAAATAATGTATGTTCATGATGCACTTGTGTTTATTCATGTGACTCACTGGGCTAATGTCTCCTGTCCTCTTATATACAAGCATTTAAAGTGAATAAAATCTGTTTCCTTTTAATAATTTGACATGTCTTTATGGTCCTCAGAGCACCCAGGGAATCTCTGTCTTTTTAAAAGACTTTTTGACTCCCTTGTCTGACAGATTGAAGGTTGCAAGTAACACATTTTCACTGAAAATGCACACCAAATTTGTAGTGATCGAAGTTCTGTGATTTGATCATGTGCGTTTCTGCTATGTCCTTAATCTGATTGCATGCACCCTACTCTGCTGAGGCAGTGTAGAGGAGACGGGCAATCAGCCAAAGCACTAGAAATCAATGGAGGTTAAACGAGACAAAATCAATGCAGCTAAAGTTCAAACTGAGATTCAAGTTCATGTGTATTAGCAAGAGACGGCGTTGATAACAGTGTTGACTTGTGGTCAATACATGTAATGCAAAGGGTTATTCAGAAAAGAAAAAAATATTTTGTCCTTTTATTTGTGTACGTAAGTGAGAGAGTTATGCCTACTCAACTTTTCCTATAAATTTAAGGATCTAATGTTCTCTGCATATAATCAGGATTTTTTTGTCTCTGCCATTTTTAAGTAAATGTTTCAGTTCTCAAATTGAAGGTGTAGGCCTATTAAAGAGTTAATATAGGGTCAACCGGTCATTATCACAATAAACACCAACAGGGTGATCGGGACAGTGTTCCATCACCAAGAAACGGTTTATTTTGCCGTAATGACCAGATGACTGTTATCCCACTTACCAAATGCATACAAATAAATTGTTGTAAATTGTTCTATTAGCTTGCTTACAGAGATGTCCTGACCGAATTGTCAATTATAGTGTTTCTATCGGAAATAGCCACTGACCAATCACGGTCAAGTATCAGGCTACATTCAGGATAGCCCATTATTGTATGGATAGTCCATACAATAATATTGTGTATGATATGCTACCTTGTTATGTTAATAATCAACTAGCGTTCTAAATATTAAAGTAAAATGTTTCAAATGTCTGACAAAACTAGAACGTTCCCAATACAATCAACAAACCTTTCTACCGACTATTGGTTGATTATAAGTAGCCTAACTACTAGTTCTAGTTTGTCGCATTATGTCGGAGCCGAGCGCGTGTGTGATTGCGTATAGAGCTGGGAGATGAGGACTAAATTACATCACGTCTCTGAATGATTTCTGCACATCTCATTAAGAGAGATACAGGAGGGTGATGGGCAGCACTAAACCGTATATCTAAAGAACCGCGAGAGCTTTTGATTGCGTTTCGAGGGTTCATTTTAGACAGTTATTATAGCCACTGTTCCAGGGCTTCGACATATATTTTAATTAGGCTTTGCTAAAGCGGGAAAATGGAACTCGAGTGACGTGTTTTCCAGAGGTATTCCAAACCTCCCACCCAAAGAGCTTCACAGCCGTCTTCATCTAGCATTTACCCGTACTGCGCATCATAATCCTGTCTGAGCTGAGGTAAATCACGGCGTAAACGAATCAATACGCACTAATTGTTTTTTATTGTACAATTAGTCCGCGGCTTTGCGGAAAACAGAAACCATTTCCCACTAATGACTCATGCATCTGCGTATCCCTTCATCAGGGCGCGGTGCACGCGGTGCAACGACGCCGGTTCGAGTGGGGGCTGCACGTCATTGGCTGCCGACGAAGGTTAATTGACTTTGCGTTTAACATGCTAAATTATTCCAGTTTGCCTGCATGGCATTAGGGGCTGCGAGACTCCCTCCTCCTCAGCCGAGGTCAGCCCGGACCAGTCATTAATTAAACTTGTGACATTTAGCCAGATGAGTTTCCTCTGAGTGAGGATGATATTATTAATATTAACGGCCCTGTGTGAATAGAAGCTGTAACCGACCGTGTTTTTTATGGCATCGGAGAGATTGAATCTTTCTCGAGCAGCAGATTTTAAAATGAAAAAGCAGGATGGGATGTGGAGATCCTGCCTCGTGCATAGTTGGCGTCAAAGCTAAATGTGATGCGTCAGGCGTTTTGTGCGTGAAAGCTTGTTCTTTGGAAGATGACTCGAAGAGGTTTTTCTCTTTTCTTTAAAGCACTTTGAGAGAATGCTATGCAAAACTACTTAGCCTACGTCTCGTGCGTTTTCGAACAGCATAGTGCAGCAGACCATGTGTTTGCCTGCTTAATGGAGAATCATTTCTGTAATTGCCTAGACCTAATAGATTGAAGATGCAATAGCGTCATTGGTTTTGCATGTCGACATATTAACACGGAGATCATTTGTAAAAACTGCATTAAATGCCAAGCCCACCCGTGTTTCGAAACAAAGTGGATTGTGGTACCTTCAGAGAGACCCTTCCCCCATCTCATTGGTTTTAATACTGGGCAGCGCAGGGCCGTTATGAGCATTTCAGCTCCTCTTGTGTTCTGATAGATGGGCTCTGCTGATACATGATCTATGATGTATGCGGAGAAAGGCCAGCTCATCTTTATTCATGAGCTCTGAGCTGTGATTTCCTCTTAAAGAGACAGAGCCTCACATTCGCTGCACCTTTCAGGCTGCTGCTAAAGTGCTTGGATGTTGTCTAATTTTAAAATATCACCAAGCCTCTTTAAGAGCAAAGACGATAATGAATTTTCATCTAAATGATTCTTGTTAAATAGATATTGTTTGCTTCAGATTTCATGAATGTTTTTCACAGAAGATTAGCCTGTAGCGGCATTATCATTATTTTTCAGTTGAGTCATTAAGAGATTCACGGACTGTGTGTCATGTTGTCCCTCTCCAGTGAAGCAGGTCGAGGCAGCTATAATGATCTTCCAGAATCAGAGAAAGTACTGGCTAGTGCTCGCTTGCAACTCATTAAAACCACTATGGTGTTCCTTAAGACAGTTCGCTCCCTTAGCATGGGCGCGTTGAGAGATTGGAGCAGCACATTCTGCCGTGGATTCATCCCATCTTCTATCTGTATTTCATTTAAGAACCCCATTAGATGCAAAACCGCAGGACGTCACCTGTTATCTTTCTATTTCTGGAAATAGGCTATATTGTTTCTGTTTTCTCTTGCGCGCCATTAAAGTATGCTTTCCCGCAGTAGACATTTAGAGGGGAACCTGCTAGCTATCTGTCTCTGAAATGACTTTTTAATGGCCGACTAGATTTGCTCATCTATCACAGGTCTGCGGCGCTCTTGATTCTCCGATAAACTCAAATAGATTCGGTTACTAATGTTCACACAGCCGCCATCGCACTGTTCCATATGCAGTTCTTTACTCGATGTGGCAGAGAAATTCATCTGAGTGGGTTTTTCTCTTACTGAATCGTTCGCTCACAAAGTCAGGTTGCAAAGTAACAATAAATAGCTGTGAAACCAGGGCAAGCTCATAAGGGGGATGTTGCTCTAGCAGTTTTACCCCCCCAAAAAAGTGCTTTAGTGACATTCTGTCAAAGCCTCAGCAGTAGGCTACTTGAATACTGTCAAATCTGTGAATGACTCAAAACACAAAAACAGGCATTTTTTAATATTTGTATTGTTTTTTTTATATATATATTGTAGAGATATTTTGTAACCCCTTTATTGTAAAAATAGGGAAAATAGTGCATAAGTTGCATGGCATTTTTCAGGCCGATACTGAGAATCACTGTCCCCTGTCATTGTATGGAAAAGAGCAGCTCGGATATTCTGGGTGGAAAAAACAGTTTGTGTTCCACAAAAGACAAAATCATATGGGTTCCATATGACATGAGAGTGAGTAAATAATGAATGACTTTAATGCTATACATTTAACCTTTGGTATGGCATGTAGGTGATGAAGGATAAACGTCTTTCAGGCTGCTGCTAAAAACATGCTGTTTTCTTTGGAGATTATATTATTCTTTTGCAGTTATATAAAGTAAGATTTGTTTTGAAAGAAACTCAAAAGAAAGAAACATTTTTTTTAAAGGGAATTAATTAATCTGATTAAAAAATTGAGTGACAGTACAGACATTTACATTATTGCGATTTATCAAAGAATCCTGTTTTTAACATTGATAATAATACGAAATGTTTTTTAAAGGATCACTCCACTTTTTTTGGAAATAGGCTCATTCTCCAACTCCCCCAGAGTTAATAAGTTGAGTTTTACCATTTTTGAATCCATTCAGCCGATCTCCGGGTCTGGCGATAGCACTTTTAGCATAGCTTAGCATAGATCATTGAATCCTATTAGACCAGTAGCATCGCGTTCAAAAACGATCAAAGAGTTTCGATAGTTTTCCTATTTAAAACTCGACTCTTCTGTAGTTATATCGTGTACTAAGACCGGCGGAAAATGAAAAGTTGCGATTTTCTAGTCCTATTTGGCTAGGAACTATACTCTCATTCCGGCGTAATAATCAAGGAACTTTGCTGCCGTAACATGGCCGCAGCAGGCGTAGTGATATTACGCAGTGCCTAAAAGTAGTCCCCAGCTAGGTAACTAGTTATAATATAACTAGTTACCTAGCTGGGGAGTTGTGGGAGTTGGAGAAAGAGCCTATTTCCAAAAAAAGTGGAGTGTTCCTTTAAGCACCAAATCATCGTATCAGAATGATTTCTGAAGGATCATGTGACACTGAAGACAGGAGTAATGGCTCAGGAAGCTTTGTGATCACAGGACTAAATTACATTATACAATATATTACAATAAAAAAACAGTTCTTTTAAATTTTAATAATATTTCACAATATTGCTGTTTCATTTTTGACATAATAAATGGTAAGCATAAGGGACTCTTTCAAAAAAAAAAAAAAAAAAAAAAAAATCTTTACAACCCTAAAATTTTAATCAGTAGTGTAAGTTAACATTTACAAATTGGTTGTTTTTTTTGGATAACTAATGCTTAAAATATAAATGATTGTATAATGTATGTAAAATATACTTTTTTTTTTTTAAATTTCATGTATTGTGTCCAGAAAGTACTGCAGCATAACCTAACTGCAACCAAAGTCATAAATCATAAAACTATTTTACACATGCTAAGTTGTTATGCGAGCATGTTGTTTGTAATATTGTGAAACGCAGAATGCAACATCCAAACATTTGCTGACTAAGACACCTTTCCCCCCCGTTGTGGTTTGCGCTGTCAGTTTGACACGGTCGCTGTATAATATTTTGGGTGAGCATCTGTTTCTACAGGGCAGGAACTGAGCCATCATGTTAGTGGAAAGGGGGCGTGGGGGGGGGGGCTTTTTAAGAATCAAGCCTGTGAAATGAGATGCTAATCAGAGGCAGCAGGAGCATGAACGGGCTACGCGTGGCTGCCGTGAATATCTCGCACTGATATGATAAATTATGCTAAATCTTTGACCCTTTGACCTTGGGGAGTCTGGAGTATGAAGGTTGGTTATATGGTTTTGAGACCCTACACCCTGCATAGGCTGAGTGGTTTAAGAATAGGTAGCGCTGTTGTTAGTTTAGGGTTTAGAAAGTGGCACAGGTGGGCATGCTACAGGAAAAGGTGGGCAGGATGCTAGATGTACAGCAACAGTGAGGAGGGGTCTATCCAAGCGAAGTCATTAGCATAAGAAAGGTATGCAGTGTAGTGGTTGTGCTGAGCTGTCCGCACTTGATAACAGCATGAAGTGTGCCAGACAAACACACACTTAATCGTACATGACATCTCACCAGGTGGTGGCCAACACCACATGTCTTTCCCTCTTTCTATTTTTACCCCCTTTCTTTTGATTTCTTAAAAGAGAATAAATCCTTGAAGCAGCGTTTGTCCCTCAGCAATGCTTTGTGACTCGGTCCATACAAAAGCTTCGGATTAAGGCTTATGCTAGCTTCTGGTTTCTGTCTTATTGTTTACCACATCACCGGCTAGCCTGTGCCATTCGCCACAGCAGAGCTAATATGAGAATATTTTAAAACAATTTTACATTAGAACCCCCTTCATACACACTCTGTCACTTCTTCATTATATATGATGGATAGCCCAATTTAAAAAGCTGCTGAGGGAGTCTAATTTAGGCATGAGATTTTTAACGAGATTAAACATTTCACATTCATAGCGGGTAATCGATGCAGACATTTCTATCATACGTAGACCTTGCTGCTCCAGTGTTTACATACAGATTTAAATATATCCGTCACAGAGTAATTACATTAAAGTCACATCGGAGAATGGCCATTCTTGGGTCTGGAGGTCGAACGCTGTTTTGCTCTTTATTTACAAAATATTTGCGTTATGATGAACGTAGGAGGTGAGAGGGAGTAATATTTAAAGTGCAATTACTAATTTCCTTTCACTTTTCCTTTTCCATCCAGTCTTGTTCTTCTCCTCTCCTTCCCTTCCCAACCCATTTCTGTCCTCCAACTGTTTGTCATTATATTTCTGTAATGGAAAATTTCTAATTTTCCTAATCTCTCCCCAACGCCACGTGCAGTCTTCTCTTTTCTTTTATGGAAAATATTGCAGTGGTCCTCTGGTGGCCTGTTGGCTGGGGCATGATTTATTTGAGTTATGTGTGGATGTCCAGTGTAGAATAGCCCATTGTGCGAAACACAAAGAGGAAGGCCAGTCTCTGCAGCCAGGCAGATGGCACATCCTGGAATCAGAGACAATAGTCTTCACCCTGAGTTCTATTAAAGAACGCAAAGAGCTGCATACTAATCATGCATGCATTAAACTGGTGGCCGGTGCTGGACTTTACATCCTCTGAAACATATGGATTGTTTTATGCCTCAATATCTTAAAATCTCAATTGTATTCTCCCAGAGAGTGTTTTTCCGAATTTGATGCATCGGCAGAGCATTGGCAAGGAATATCTTTGTACTTATGTGATTAAAATGATGTGATATACATCATAGATCATTCACTTTTTATGAAAGAAAACAAATGCAATACATTTTTTAAATATTCATAGAATATCCATCCCTCATTTCATTCTTTGAAAATATTGGAATGCATCATCAAAATAAGACCAAAAACAGCCTTTTAATGCGCAGCGTATCATGCTTTTTAAAAAAATATTCCTATAATTTAACATAAAATGAAGTAACTGCTTTAGAAACAGTCTGTTTATTGAAACTACACCCTCATTTCTCGTTGTGCCGTCCTCTGCCCCTCTCCCCTCTCTCTGCAGGTGCACGAGCAATTTAATGAGATGCAAATGAGATATGCATACAGCCAATCTCATGTGCCATGATTAAGCGCAGGATATTAACCATTCTCTCTCTCGCTCTCGCTCGCTCTTTCTCTCTCTCTTTTCATCTAGTAAATCCCATCTTCGTCTCTGTCACTCCACTGCAGGATTGCTGCAGCAGAAATATCTACAAGAAAGAAAGAAAAACCTTGAAAATTCAACGTGTTTGTCCTGCGTCTTGGTGCATTGAAGAGAAGGATCCTTTCAGATTTCTGTGCAGTTTCTTGTATTTTGGTGCTGCTGAGGGAGCGTATCCTCCATTTTCTGCACCCCCCCTCCACTGTTGCCTTATTCCCTCTTCCTTTGATGCGCCCCTTTTGTATAGTGTATGAGTGTGTGTGTGTGTGTGTGTGTGTGTGTGTGTGTGTGTGTGTGTGTGTGTGTGTGTGTGTGTGTGTGTGTGTGTGTGTGTGCAGTTTTTTTGGCATAATCCATTTACATAATAAAGATGAGGTAAAATTAAGATCCCCCACAGGAGTAAAGAAGAGAATCCCAGCGATACAAACCTCATTAATACAGCGCCATTAGCATATCCGTACATAATTGTCCGCAATCGGTACAAAGAAAGACGTAAAAGCAAAAAAACAACAGGAACCGCAAATTAAACAGCCCATTTCGCGAGGTTATTAACGTCTAATTTGAGCTTGTTTATCGAAGGTTACGCTGAAAACAATGCCCGTTTCGGAATCAATCCTGCGTCGCTTAACGAGAACGATGCCAACGAAGGATTCAAAGCACAAAGGTGTGTAAATCCCTTCCTTCGGAATGCACGAGAAGGAAGAGGAGGAGAGAAATCTGCATTATTTATACTCCTCTACAATGTCAAACACATCCAGTGAGGGACTGAATTCTCTCACTCACTCTCTGAGCAGCATCCTCTTCTCTCTGACTCAACAGGAAGTTTCGAACTAGTATTCAAGCACAAAGTCACTCATTACTGTGTATATGATGGTTTAAGGTCCTCTCCTTGCTTTTGGAAAGCTCTACTAGGTCCATAAAACTGCAAAAAGTAGTGCATCCTCCTGGTAAAGTTCACCATGCTAACAACCGCCAACATGTATCCTTTTGGTGTTCCCGACGTACTACAAAAAGTAGTTCATTTGTGCAAACCATTCTCTTTTTTGCAATCGAGAAAAGCTATATTCCATAATGACTTAGTGTTTTGATCGATCTGTTGAGTCACTGTACGGTAAGTCAAGGCCTGCGGTTTCTTTAGCTCCTCCCTGTTTGCTTGGATCCACAGTTGTTTTCTCAATTCTTCATCTTCTGCCTTGTCCAACAAACTTGTTTTTGAACAGCAGACTTTTTTTTTAATTCTTACTTTTCTTTCCATTTATCCTTTTTACAACCCCTGTTGAACCATCAGCACAGAGTCGGCGGAGTTACTGCTGGCATGCGTATCGCTGGCATCCGCTGACATTCCTTCAGTCTGGGTTGCCCATCACTTTTGTTCTCACAAGTGTTCCTGCCACATTCCTCCTCACCAAATCTGTCACACTAATTAACCCAACAAACTCTGCGAGTGTTAATTAAGCTGTCGGATCACTGTGTTTTTCAATCTTGTTTTGTATTTCGTCCCTAGGGCTCTTTGTCTTTGCCAAGTGGCACGCGTCGGGGGCTGGTTACCGCAGGAGCATGCTGGCACTCTGCCATCCCCGAGCCACCGCCAACTTCCCAGCGGCATACGGCGATGCAGAGATCCTGGCACGCTGCCGAAGGTTGGTGCGTGCCAACGAGAATAACAAGACAAGTCGCATATCTCCATTATGACAAAGCAGATGCCGCTGTACCCGCGTCGAGTGGCATCGACACTGGGGTATGTGCTGCTTACTCTCTAGGGGATATGCCTACTTGGAGCCTGGCATGGTCATGAATGAGACGGCGAAACGCAGGATGGCGAAGCCTGCGGGAATCGAAATTACGAGGTCTTGGCGAAGAGATCTACGCTTTTCTGAAACAACAAGAGGATAAAAGGTTCGTTAAGAGGCACCGCATCAGTTTATCGCAATGCGTTGTTCGCTCAGATTTGCATACTCACACAGTTGCCATGCTGACGAGCTGGCGGACGGATCTTCAAAGAGCTCCAACTTTTTGATGCTCGGGAACATTTCGTTTGGAGAATTGGCAGGAGGGTGATGCCTCTCTTTTCTCTCGTTATCTGTCTCTCCTCCTCTCTCCTCTGTAATGCCACCCTGCCTACACGCCCTCTTTGGCACCGGCGCTGAGTGGATGGCACTGTGCCAACCTCGCAAAACCATGGTGTTCATTCGCCACTCTGCGTCGTGCCCTTCCCCCCCCACACACCCTCCCTCTCTAACTCTTCAACCTTTTTCTCTTTCCATCCCTCATTCAGTCGCTCTACTTTGGATCCATGTGCTCTCTTTGATGGCTTAGTGGTAGAAATGATTTCTGATATGTCGAGCGCTGTGTTTACTTCAGCATTCATGTCCGTAAAGCGTGCTACAGTAACTTTCTATAGCGTTTTCTTGTCGCTGCTCTTCAGCTCTGATGTGCCTTTTATTTCTTGCTATTCAAAGATCACAAGTGTGCTTTTATGTCCCTTATGATACTCCACTTCCAGAGACACCCAAGCCTGTTCGCTGGGCCCCAACAAGTTGTTCTCCCTTCTGTTCTGTTTTCTATTCTTTCATTCGGCGAATCTAAGCATGAAGCGTTTCGCAACAGGAGGTCACTGCGATGCAAATCAAGCGGATTAGCATATCATTTAGTGGAATGCATATGTAAATTTGTGAGTTTTCAGCTTTGAACAATTCAAAAGTCTCTTTATGTGTGTCTTGATACCTCTTTCTTTTTACAATCTCTAATCTCTTCACTCTCGTTCCTTTTTTCTTCTCGTTTACTCTTCACCTTTTGTCTCTAAGGGTTTGTATAGGGGAAATGCCATGCCATCAAGACCAACGGGTATTGAGAGTATTTTAGCGTAAAATAGTCCGCCTTGTGGGCATGTCTGCCCAGCTGGGCATCAACTCCCAGTACACAGAAGAGAACTAATGGATGTATGGCACACATACTGGTGGAGGAAACACTCATAGTTGTGTTTTCTTCTTGGCACTAGAATGTATTTATATTAATAAGCTTAGAAATTTTTGAATAACCATGGAAATTTTATAATTTTTTAATTATGATTTCCAAAGGAAGGGGCCTGAAATTGCAGAGATGCAAGAGTTGAGGTACAACAACAATGCAACAAACCAAATTTTATTTGCAATATGTACTTAGAAGTGCATATTTTTCTCTGTTATGTTTTTTATAGTAAGTATTGATTCTAATTAACCATTTTATTTTATTATACATTTTTTTTACCTCTTAACCAACAACAAAATATTAACCCTTAAAATATATATTTTTTTTTTTACAATTCTGTACAGTATCCTGCATGTTTGTTTTTCTTAATGTTTTATTTTTTTTATTTTTTTTATTTTTTAGTTATGTAAGATAAATAACAGTAGAACTGGGTTATTTATCACTTTGATGTAAATTGGTTTGTCTTAAACATTGCTTTTACTATCATAATAGACCCTCAAATGAAAAAATACATTTTGACACGATTAGAAAAATGAGGGCCATCCAAAATCTTGAATATGAATGAATAGATGAGAATATTAAACACAATTTAAAATTCCAGGCATGATTTATTATGCCAGTTTAATTGCATCAAATTGATGATTTATACCCAATGATTCAAGACACAATGTCTTTTAAAATGGCTAATGAGGTCATTATATTGCATGTTCATTTCTGAAATATTTTGGATAATTTGATAATGCCCAGTGTAGTATTCTCAGCCCCGTTTAACACATTTGACCATACTTGCCAGATTTCCCTTCACAGAAAATGTTAAAAGTACACAAAAGTTGTAATGTGACACTTACAAACACTTATGGAAAACTTATGGAAATGTCGGGACTTTTTTTTAAATTTGAATAAAATGATAACTAAAAGAATTTCAAATCACATGAGCCAATATTTTATTGACAATAGAACATAGATAACATAAATTATTAAACTGAGAAATTGTACAATTTTATACACAAAATGAGCTCATTTCAAAACTCTCAAAATAGTTGGGACGGGGGCATGTTTACCATGGTGTAGTATTTCCTCTTCTTTTCAAAGCAGTTTGGGCATCGAGGTTATGAGTTTCTGGAGTTTTGGTGTTGAAATTTGGTCCCATTCTTGCCTGATAAAGGTTTCAAGCTGCTGAAGAGTTCGTGGTCGTCTTTGACGTATTTTTCGTTTAATGATGCACCAAATGTTGTCTATAGGTGAAAGATCTGGACTGCAGGCAGGCCAATTCAGCACCCGGATTCTTCTACTACGAAGCCATGCTGTTGTAATAGCTGCAGTATGAGGTTTTGCATTGTCCTGCTGAAATACACAAGGCCTTCCCTGAAATAGACGTCGTCTGGAGGGGAGCATATGTTGCTCTAAAACCTTTATATACCTTTCAGCATTCATAGTGCCTTCCAAAACATGCAAGCTGCCCATACCATATGCACTTATGCACCCCCATACCATCAGAGATGCTGGCTTTCGAACTGAACGCTGATGACACGTTGGAAGGTCTCCATCCTCTTTAGCCCGGAGGACACAGCGTCTGTGATTTCCAACAAGAATGTCAAATTTGGACTCGTCTGACCATAGAACACTTTTCCACTTTGAGACAGTTAATTTTAATTGAGCCTTGGCCCACAGGACATGATGGCGCTTCTGGATCATGTTCACAAATGGCTTCCTTTTTGCATGATAGAGCTTTAGTTGGCATCTGCAGATGGCACGGCAGATTGTGTTTACCGACAGTGGTTTCTGGAAGTATTCCTGGGCCCATTTAGTAATGTAAATGACAGAATCATGCCGATGAGTAATGCAGTGTCGTCTGAGGGCCCGAAGACCATGGGCATCCAACAAAGGTATTCGGCCTTGTCCCTTACGCATAGAGATTTCTCCAGTTTCTCTGAATCTTTTGATGATGTTATGCACTGTAGATGATGAGATTTGAAATTTGACATTGAGGAACGTTGTTTTTAAAGTATTCCACAATCTTTTTACGCACTCTTTCACAGATTGGAGAGCCACTTCTTTTACTTCTGAGGGACTCTGCCTCTCTAAGACATCCCTTTTATAGCTAATGTTACAGACCTGATGTCAATTAACTTAATTAGTTGCTAGATGTTCTCCCAGCTGAATGTTTTCAAAATATCTTCCTTTTTCAGCCCTTTGTTGCCCCCGTGCCAACTTTTTTGAGACCTGTAGCAGGCATCAAATTTGAAATGAGCTCATTTTGTGCATAAAAGTGTACAATTTCTCTGTTTAAAAATTTGTTATGTTATCTATGTTCTATTGTGAATAAAATATTGGCTCATGTGATTTGAAAGTCTTTTAGTTTTCATTTTATTCCATTTAAAAAAATGTCTCAACATTTCCTGAATTCGGGTTGTGTGTATGTATGTATGTATATATATATGTATATATATATATATATATATATACATACATACACACACACACACACACACACACACACACACACACACACACACACACACATATATATATATATATATATACATACATACATACACACACACACACACACACACACACACACACACACACACATATATATATATATATATATATATACATACATACATACATACATACATACATACATATATATCTGTGTAGCTCTATCAGTCTATACGAATGAATTAATAATTGATCATTTATATAACTATATATGTGTGTGTGTGTGTGATTTTAATATGAAAACAATTGCACTTTGGTTCATTATATTAAAATATTATTAAATATTGCTACCGAATGAATGCAAATTGCATTGCTGTCAGATCATCAACACACACACACACACAAACACACACACACACACACACTTGCTCTATGCACACACATTTAAGTGAGTAACAGTAATGGGAGGCCGTATGGCCGCCTTGGAATATAAATCACATTTCCCATCAGCCTTTGCTCTGACCTCTGACCTCCTCTCTGATATGGTGTTCAAGAAAATGTATATGTGTGAGTGCGTGTGTGCGAGTATCTCTTGGTCGATAGCTACAGGATCTCTGCTCTTCTACACTACATTATTCTCACATCTGTCCATTAGCAGGGCTGCAGAGAGTAAATCTCCTCACCTACACACACACACACACACACACACAGAGAGAGAGAGAGGTGGGATATTACTGTAAGATCACCGTGGAATAAAACTTACCATGCATGTCACGGGGCTGTCAGGTAGCGTTGCCATGGAGATCACCAGCGGGTGTCTTTATTATGTGTCGGTATCATGTTTGTCAGGCTCTTGCATGTATGTGTGTTGGCATGTTCGCTCACTCATGCACAAATAGAAGTGAGTTTGCAGTGCTTTCTATTTTAAGACACAAGCTCAGACTGTTTTCCACACAGGACAAACAAGCCTCCCGCTTTTATTTATTTCTTCATATTCCTTCAGAACAAATGTATAATTTCAGATCTGTCTCACATTTTATTTCATTCTCTTTCCATTTGCGGTGGGAATACTTCAGGGCAGTTTTGTTTATTGGAGCTAATGGCTGAATATTAGGAGCTTCCCTCTTTCAAAATGTATTCCGCTCCGAGCTATGGAGTGTGTGAAGTCGACCTAAACTCAAATGAATATCATTAAATCGGTCTTAGCTCTGTGAAACAACAACAACAAAAATATTCACAGAGAAAAATGAAATAGCATTGCTTATTCATCAGCCATTATCTATTCTAGATCATGCTGATGTTCACTGGTGGAACCAAGAGGAAACATGCAATATTGACAGATCATCTCAAGCACCAAAATATCATAAACCCACCTGCTCCTGATTACAAAGAATATAATAGAATACATTAAGAAAATGTATGCAGTTGTATGCAAATGACTAATAAGTGCAGAATTTCATCAGCCACTATCTATATTCTACTGATTTTTGCTGGTAGAACCTAGAAAAACATGCAATATTTCCAGATAATTTAAAGCACAAAATTATCATAAATCCACCTGGTCAATAGAATAGAATAGAATAGAATAGAATAGAATAGAATAGAATAGAATAGAATAGAATAGAATAGAATAGAATAAAAAACTTTATGCAATTGTATGCAAATGACTAATAAGTGCAAAATTTTATCAGCTATGATCTATATTGTACTGATTTTTGCTGGTGCAACTGAAAGGAAACATGCAATACTTCCAGATAATCTAAAGCACCAAAATATCATAAATCTATCTGGTCCTGAGAATAGAATATAGTAGAATAGAATAGAATAGAATAGAATAGAATAGAATAGAATAGAATAGAATAGAATAGAATAGAATAGAATAGAATAGAACAGAATAGAACAGAATAGAATAATGTATGCAATTGTATGCAAATATCTAATAAGTGCAGAATTTCATCAGCCATGCATAAAGGAAATATAATGTTCACAAATGTCTAATAAGTGCAGAATTTACATATTAAAAAAGGAATGCGCCTCTATGGAAAGTTGTCCTGCAGTGTGACGTGATACGTTTTAAACAGTGTTTTTCTAATTCATTTTTAATTATGCATGCAGTGTTTATGTCCTTATGCTAATTGAGAACCTACATGAAATATTTGTACTTTTAAAAATTAATTTGTCACACTGCAGGATTATTTAAATTGAGCTAGTGAAGGCAGGGAGGCGATTAAAATGGGGGGGGGGGGGAATGAACAGTTACTGCACCTAAGATATACACTTTGTCTTATACCTAAAAAGATTAATAATAAACTAATACTTAAATAATGTCATTGTGTCAGATACAATTTGATTGTCTAATTGGCTATGAGTACAAACCACAATGCTATAACCACAAAATTATGATTTCTATTTAGCTCTATTTTATACTCTTTTTATTTAATTTGGCAAATGGCGTTAACCAAAGCGGCTTGCAGTGTGCTCAGTCTTTGCATTACTTTCCCTAAGAAACAAACCCATTACTTTGGTTTTCTTTCCACATTTCAAAGTATATGGAACTCTTTAAGTTAAATGTGTTTGAATTTTACTTTATAATAGAGACCTTAAACATAAAATACAATACTGGACGTGGTAATTATTATCATACAGTACATGTTCGTGATTCCAAATCCCGGTATTCCTTCAAATTTATTTTTGGTTTATGACTAGCTCTCTTTGTCCTGCGTTGAAGCAGAAGCTTTGATCTTCTAGTCAGTGTCTGTGAGAGCAAAGAGCATTGCAGATTTACACCGGCCTGAGGTAAGGACCAAAGCAATGAGGATATAGCTACTTAAATACATGCAGAAACAGCACTGTAAGTGTGTATGTAATCCATGTTTAATCCTGAACTTTTCGTGACCTTCTCAAAAACTTCTAATCAAGAATCTTACATCAATGATTTGTGTCACGTTATTCATGCAGGCATAAGAAAAGAAATGAAGGGAAAATAATATTACTTGTATCACAAGGAAAGCCCTAAAATAAACTTAAAGAGGGTCTGCGCTCGCACACTTCATCTGAAAAACACAGGCAGAAATATAAAAATGATAGTGTCCCTGGAGGGCAAATTACATGGTGTTTGAGTGTGTGTGTCTGTGAGATGCTGCAAAATGAAATTCCGCCTATAGGGAGACAGACACACGCTCCAAGTGAATAGAGGAGAACAAAGGATTACGCTCTCCCCTGATTCCTCTTGTTCTGCCTACAGTTGTTACTCTGTTCATTTTGTTCTTGCTATTTTTCCTTTGTCCATTTGTCCTTTTCCTGCGTCTCTAACAGCGCCTCTCGAAAAACACAGAAAAATGAGCACATAAACACAAACACACAGTGCTGTAACAAAAAGTCACAAATAATGTCTGACATTTTCTGTCCTCTCTCTCTCTGCAGGCTGTGATTCAGCTGCTGTCCCGTGGATGCTGCACTCCCTGTCAAACAGTGACCTCCAGAGGACAGATAGAAAACTGCAGCCTGTGCCGGTTGGGAGTCAACTCTGCTGCTGCAAACTCATTATTTGAGGCATAAGCATTAAACTAATGCCCTGTGACTGTGAGGATAAGTATACCGAATGCTTTTTATGTCCTAGAACACAAACTCTAGATGTTTTCTTCCAGAGATGCTATACGAGGTCACGTCATCAGCTCCACTGAAAGCCCAAGAATGACCTTCGTGATCGAAAACTTTAAAAAGCATGGTAAAAACACAAGGAATGTTTCCAATGTTATAATAAGAATAAATGTTTACATTATGTGACAAAAGTCTTCTCAAATTTATAATTAATGTAGATTAAATTGTCATTAAATTATGATACATTTTAAGAAACATGAAACCAGGCCTATTTGAGAATAATAACAAGATACCTAATATAATTAATTCAGCGCATTATTAAATAAAATACATAATTAATAATGCGGAAATTGCAAAAAATAATGATTATTGTTATATTAGTAGTATTTTTACAGCCTATTTAAGCAGTTATATTATCTTTATTATTTTGTATAAAGCTTGCGTAAACTGCAAAATAATATGTGACCCTGGACCACAAAACCAGTCTTAAGTCGCTGGGGTATATTTGTAGCAATAGCCAAAAATACATTGTATGAGTCAAAATTATAGATTTTTCTTTTATGCCAAAAATCATTAGTATATTAAGTAAAGATCATGTTCCATGAAGATATTTAGTGAATTTCCTACTGTAAATATATCAAAACTTAATTTTTGATCAGTAATATGCATTGCTAAGAACTTCATTTGGACAACTTTAAAAGCGTTTTCTCAATATTTAGATTTTTTTGCACCCTCAGATCCCAGATTTTCAAATAGTTGTATCTCAGCCAAAAATGGTCCGATCCTAACAAACCATACATCAATGGAAAGCTTATTTATTCAACTTTCAGATGATGTATAAATCTCAATTTCGAAAAAAGGACACTTATGACTGGTTTTGTCATCCATGGTCACATATTAATAATTAGAGCAAGAAAAAGAGGCTTATAAGAGACAGATGCACAGAAATATACTTACTGTGCATGAAAACATGCATAATAATAATAATATGCAGTCTGTTTCAGCAGTTAATATTATTATTATTAGATAACATGTATTAAAGCTGGTGACAACTGCAAACAATAATAATAGTAATTATTATTATTATTATAATTATTATTCAGTCAATAACAAACAGTCAGTTCTCTTATTATTGTTGTTATTATTATTATCATTATAGATGTATTACAGCTTGTGTAAACTGCAAACCGTAATACTAGTAATAATAATAATTAGTATTAGTATTAGTATTTTTATTTTTTTGCAGTCCACATAAGCTTTCAGATACAAAATCTGTTTTCCTCTTTTCTAGATCTGTCACTTTAAAACCTCATCTAATATGACTCTCTCTCTCTCTCTATCTCTCTGTCACCTTCTCTCGCTTTTCCCCTTCGTGCGTCCTTCCTGAAAGGCAGCAGTAATGTGATTTCAGTAATGTAATTTATCTGCGTGTGTGCGTGTGTGTCAGTGTACGGACAGTGAGGAGGAACCTGATCCAGGCTGGATGATTTATGATGTTCGTTCCACCGTTTTTCTAAAACACGTTTCTCTTCATTTATTTTTAATCTTCAGAGCGATTAGTTCTCCCTGTCACCTGCTGTACAGCGTCTGAGCGGAGCGTTAATGAGAGAGCCAGAGAAAGAGGCTTAAGAGAGACAGATGCACAGACATATACTTACCGCACATGAAAACATGCAGAATAGAACGCATAGGAAATAAAGAGCAAATAGTAGTACATTTGTTTTTGTCCAAGATTTTGGGTTGAGGCCATCCAGCACTGGAGGAAGATGTCACCTCATATGACTCTGAATGAGCATTCACTCAAATCAGAGGTCAGACTCAAAGCAGCCAATTGAAATCACTCCCTGCATTTCCATGGCAACACGCTCCATATATGACTCCACTTACACGCCTTGATAGCTTTATTTCCTTTACTCATCTTTTTATTTCCTTCCACTCGCTCTGTTTTTCCAGCAAAGCGTGCTGTTTGACATCCAAGCGTTTTCATCGGAATAAATTAAACTGCGATGTGTTTATGTCAAGTCGATTGTGTCAAAGTAGCTTTACAGTAATAAATAGAAAAAAAAATATTTTCATGTAGCAAAATTCATAAATTATGAAACAAATTTAATTCCGTATATAAAGCAGTATACATAAAACTGTAGTGTCAATATTCAACTCGATTCAGTTCAAGTTTTATTATTAAAATCGATATTATTATTATTACTGAATATTAATTCAGTAAGTTTAAAAAGAAATGTACACTGAAAAAAATTGAAGGTAAGTGAAATTTTTAAGGTCAGTGGTTGCGATCAATTTATTTTAGCTACAATTAAATAATCAAATTTAGTTGACTAACTTTCAACATTATTTTTTTTATTTAAATGCAGCTAAAATAAATTGTTTGCAACCACTGACCTTAAGAAATGTAGTATCATTTTTTTCAGTGTATTGAATGGAATCTACACATTGTTACGTAGTTGCTAGTTGCTACAGTGTTGTAAATAAGATTACTTGAGTAGGTTTTACAAGAAAATACAATTTCAGTCTTTCTGCTTCAAAGTGTCATGTTTAATTCAGTGTGTTTAAGCAGTTTCTGTGTAATTCTTTACTAAATTTAATAGCAAAATTGTATATATTTAATGAAATTATGGCTATAATACATATATGAGCATCTGCTAAATGACTAAATGTGTGTGTGTGTGTGTGTGTGTGTGTGTGTGTGTGTGTGTGTGTGTGTGTGTGTGTGTGTGTGTGTGTGTGTGTGTGTGTGTGTGTGTGTGTGTGTGTGTGTGTGTACACAAAAAAATATGATTTAAGCAGCTTTATATTTAATGTTTTTTTTTTTTTTAAATGTGTTTTCGCATTTCTTCTCATTAATCCTTCAAAATTGGCCCCGTTTACTTCTAGTGCCTCATTATAATCCTGATTTTATCTTTTTAAGTAATTCTTTTTTCTTTTTTTATGGTGCTAGTGGCATATATTTTGTAGTAATCAACATCTGTAAATTAAGATTAACTTGTGTTTAATCCACTAGCATTTTCTTTTCGAAAATATACAAATCTAGCTTATTTGGGTTTTTATGTGCCATTTAGATTTTGTTGTCACCCAATGAAGTAGTGAACTGCTCTCTGGCCACTCTCAGTCTCTTTCTCTCTAATCGGCCCTTCACTCAGCAGCCGCTGAGCTTTAAATAAAGAGCTGATCAGATCATACGATGAGGTCAGTGGGACAGAGCGGAGGGAGGTGGGGGCTCGTCTGTATTGATCTGCTGTCTGTTAGACTTGTTCTACCGTCTAAACATTATTGATTACACTGTCCTCAAACACAAGCTCCCTGTTCAATTTTCATTTTAAAGCTATTTGTTCCTCTTTAGAAAGGCTTTAGTCCACTTGTAAGTCAATACACATGAAAGAAAAAGATAGTAACACATTGTTTTACATCATTTGCTTCATATGTGTGTCTCTGTGTGTGTGAGTATATCTATGTCTGAGCTTCAAAGAGAGTCAATGGATGTGTTTTAAAAGAGCACTGAAGCCACTAAGCCATTTAATTTTTATGATGTAATTATTGAACTAGTAAAATTTATGTATTTGTACAATATTGAAGGGATGTCATCTATTTAATAAAAAAAAATATATATATATAATAATTATAATATATGAAATAATTATATAAATAATATAAAATGAAATAATATATGAAATATAAATGATATATATGAAATCATTCTTATATTAATTTTAATATTATTGCCTCTGTGGCTAGCAATAACAGTGGGTGGCATTAGACCAACGCCCTCTGCTGGTGCAATCACTTAACTGCACTTATCTGTCTCCGCTAAACACCAATAAAACAAGCAATAAATCAATTACAAAATTAAAATAAATAAATCCCGACAAATAACATTCTTAATCATATACTTTATCTATTAGATATGTACATAAAGTAACAGCCAGGTCTATTTTTTGCAAAAAAAAAAAAAAAAAAAAAAAAAAAAAGGTTATTAATGTGAATAAATTAGGCCTTATATATTATGATTAATTATCAATTTATTGATTAATTATCATATCATATTAAAATATATATTCAAATAAAGGTATGAAATGTTATTCGGGATAGACTTGTCTTTGCTTACTGATTATTGGCAAATAAATGGAAATGTAAGCTTTTAAAATTATGTTTCATCAAATCTGCTTAAGTAGATTTGTACAGCAGGAGAGAGAAACTTACAGAGATAATTACAGAGAAAATGTTTTTGAAAAGTCTGTTTCTCTTTCTAAAAATGCTCCTGATTGATTAGCTCTCATATGTTTGGATTAACACGTGCCACACCGAGGGGGAGGAGCATCTGCAAGATGCTCGACCAGGATTGGTCAGACAGCTCATTCAGCACCGCCCCTCTAAAGGCACTGGAGACGCTGTTACGTACTCATCATGCTTCTTCTACTAAAGTTTATGTAGTTAATAATGTAAGTAATAAATTCATCATTATAGCCAGTTTCGGTAATGAAACAAATGGATGTGATATAAACTAAAAATAAAGCGGTGTTGTTGATGTTACAGTCGGTTATGAAACCCCTGCAGCAGCTGCTTGTGTAACCTGTCAACTCATCATTCATTCATTTGTTTTGTAACGCGGCTCGTGGATACATTGTATCTATCAGTTAACTGCAAACTGTTACAAATGATTGTTATATAGCCTATCATATATGAGGTAATTTGTATATTAATTGCGGATTTGCTCGAAGAGAATGTCTACAGGCAGAGATATGAAGTCTCAGGTCCGTGAACTGCTGAGAGAGCTGATGTTGGGTCGTGAGGATCCGGATGGGTTTTTCTGTCTGTGTTTGTCTCTGCTGGGGGACACCGACACCCGAACACACTTTCTGGACCTAATCAAACCCCTTTTATCCGGACATGAACATCTGCACAGTCAGCTGACTGCAATCTTCCTGGAGTACTTCTCTAAGGTAGAGTGGATTTCAATTGTTTGGATATCTATCTATAATATACACTAATATAATATTATATATATATATATATATATATATATATATATATATATATATATATATATATATATATATATATATATATATATATATAATTAGAAATGTTTCTTGAGCATCAAATCAGCATATTGTAATGATTTCTGAGGAATCATGTGACACTGAAGACTGGAGTAGCCTAATGATGCTGAAAATTCAACTTTGCGTGGCGGGAATAAATTGCTTTTTAAAATATATTCAAATAGAAAACAGTTATTTTCAATTGTAATAATATTTCACAATATTACAGGTTTTTTTAACAGATTTGTTTTTATCAAATAAATGTTGCCTTGGTAAGAATAAGACACTTCTTTCAAAATACAAACACAACAACAACAAAAAATCTCACTGACCCCAAAGTTTTGAACAGTTTGTGTGTTTCTGTGAATTGAGGGGACTTTCCATGGACTTCTATTACTTTTATTCTGACCAAATGATATTTTCTCTCCCCTAACCCTAACCCTACCCCTACAGAAAACCTGTTTGCATTGTTACACTTTCAGATAAACACCATTTAACTATTTTTAATTTTTAATTTATTCATTTTTTCCCCTCGTGATGACCACAGGCCAGTCCCCATAATGTCAAAAATTTCAGGTTTTACTGTCCTGGTGGGGAAATTTGGTCCCCACAATGTAGTGTAAAGAAGTACACACACACACGTTTTATATATATATATATATATATATATATATATATATATATATATATATATATAATTAGAGGTATGGCACAGTATGTTAAAAACATATTTTGTTTGTTACTTTTTCAGGATGAAGCAGATGAATTAGAGTTGGCCTTAACACTCTCTGTTTATGAAACCAAACAAACCAAACCAGATCATCAGCCTCATGTGCCTCCCTGTTACAAAAGCTATGCCGACGTGACTACAGTATCTTCAGGTGTTGATCAGCCAAACATCAATGATGGAGCTGTAGTAGCAGAGAACCAGGCTGTTGCAAAATGGACGCTAGATACTGAAGGATATAAAACCACATGTGCCATTAAAAACATAAATAAAGACAATGATGATCTCATGGTCACAAAGTCGACAAGGTCACAAAGGCGTCGTCAGCGTAAGAAGCAGCATTTGTTGAAGAACCCATCGGGACCACAGCCAATACTCCTCTGGTTCAGAAGGGACCTCCGCATGTGGGACAACCCTGCTCTGATTGGCTGCCTGGAGCTTGGTGCACCTGTCATTCCTGTCTTCCTGTGGAATGCGGTGGAGGAGGAGGGTCCAGGTGTTACTGTGGCAGCCGGTGGGGCGTCGAAATACTGGCTGCATCAGGCACTAATGGGTCTGAGCCGTTCTCTGGAGCAGCGTGGAAGCCACTTGGTGACCCTGAAGACAGAGGCCTCATCTTTGACAGCTCTGCAAGGGTTGATCGCTGAGACGGGGGCAGAGTCGGTTGTAGCAACGGCCCTTTATGAGCCATGGCTGAAGGAAAGAGATGACAGCGTGTGGGAGACACTAGAGAAACAAGGCGTTAAGTGCCATATCTATCACTCCTACTGCCTTAGAGACCCCTACACAGTCAGCACTCGGGGCGTTGGACTGCGAGGTGGGTAATGTTGTGCAGGTCAGGGCTGAAGAGGTGGGAATTTTGGAGATTAATTTTTTTGCATAGTATTGGTAATTGTTCACACATTTTTAATGCCTCTTTAAAAAGCAATAAACTTTTTTTATGTAACTTGGAAATTAATTATGCCTTAAAGCAAGACGCTACAGGTGTGTAGGGTAAAAATTGTTACTAATATAGATATTGCCATACTTTTCCCAGTTGATTAATCACAGTAAATTAAGATAATTGTGTTACAAATGTTCTGAAAAATTATGTTAATTATGCAAATGATGCATTTCTGAAATGTTATGTTTAAATATGCAAATGAGGCATTGTCTAATTAAATATGAACTAATTTGCATACATTTCCTGAGCAGAAAACTGCAAATTGGATAAAGTGGAAATGGTTTTGGATATCTATTTTTATCATCCCACAAATCAGTAAATAACGTCAGCAGCCAGAAAAAAATACACTTCACCATGTTTTACACAAATAGATAAAATATAGTAAAATAAACACTTAAATGTGTATTTTTTCCACTAGTCTGAAAGAAAATCGTGGAAGCCTAAAATTTCACAATTAACCAGTGCCTGAAAAAACAATGTCTTGCCTTAAATCGTGTGGCTTGTAGAGAGAGGTGTGCTATTATATTTCTCAGCTAATTAAGACTTTAAAAGTGGGTGAAAAATCCTATAGACTTCATCCATTTTTAAGAGTCTGGGGCAATTAAATAGCCACCATATCAATCGTGCATCAAGACACCAAAGAATACCTTAGCAACCATGTAGCAGTGCCCTGACAGCCACTTACTACCCCCTAGCATGATGGCAGCAACTTTTGCATGGGCAAATATCACCAAAATCTTCTAAAGTGCTAGTTTCTTAAAGGTTTCTACATTTATTTGCAGGTATCGGCTCTGTCTCTCACTTCATGAGTTGTTGCCAGCAGAATCCTGGCAGTGGACTGACCGCTCCGCTGGACGCCCCCGCTGTCCTGCCTGCTCCCTCGACATGGCCACAGGGACGCCTGCTTGTTGATCTGGGACTGGCACGCATGCCACGCAGGAAAGATGGCACAGAGGTGAAATATTCAAATTAACACTAACACACAACGCTTATGTTCATCTTACTTATGTCATTATTTTAGTATCATTGAGATACTATTATAGTTTTTATTAATATTTTGAATCTGTTTTTGTTTTTTATTTAATTTTAGTATAGGTTTTAGTAATTTTATTGGACTTTTGTCGGTTTTTGTCATTTTTTTGTATAGTTTTGTAATATATGTCTGTATAGTTTTTAATTATTATTTTATTATATTTAGGTTTAGTTATTTTAGTACATCAAGTCAAAGTAAAAGTTTTTTTTTATATTCAGGCAAAAAAAAATGTTTTTAAAGATTTTAATTTTAGTTTCAGTATTAGTTTTAGTTAACTATAATAACTCTAGTTATTAAATTGTAACTTTATTATACTAATTAATATCACTATTTTTTATAAATATTAATGCTTATTATTATTATGTTTATATTGTTCCTATCTTAAAATAAAGAATTTAAACTGATGCTGAAATGTGTATCATGTGTCATATAAAACAATATTTGGGTAATAATTAGAATTTACTAGGATGAATTTGTTTCATTATTTTCTAGTTTCCATTCACACAAAGGGAATTTTTTAAGATATGTTTTTTGAAATTTAAACTTATTTTAACGCTGTGTCATGTGCAAGATACTGCAAGAGATGCATGGTGTAATTGAAAGAGTCAAAAACTACCGTCTAACAAGTTTACACACTGTAGAAAAGCAATAGAAAAGTAGTGCAGTTGGATGCAAAAATTGTGTTCTGAGTGAACGGTCCCTAACTCTGCATGTTGCCATTTTAAATGATCAAAGTGCTTTTATGATGTGGTATTGACAGATTGACTGGGCCGTGAACATTCGGAAATCATGGGACTTCAGTGAGGAAGGAGCTCAGGCCCGTCTTGAGGCCTTCCTGCGAGATGGTAAGACATATTTACAGGCCGCATGTTTTAATATAGCAGCATTACAAGCCCATCCATCATTTTGCGTTCACCAATTGACTTCACTGTAGGTGTGTACCGTTATGAGAAGGAGTCAAGTCGTGCAGATGAGCCCAACACCAGCTCTCTATCTCCATTTCTGCACTTTGGGCAGCTGAGTGCACGCAGCCTATTATGGGACGCCCGTGGAGCTCGCTGCAGACCTCCCAAATTCCAGCGCAAACTTGCCTGGAGGGACCTGGCGTACTGGCAGCTGTGCCTTTTCCCAGACCTGCCCTGGGAGTCCCTCAGGCCACCGTACAAGGCAAGATTCATATTTATAACACCGTCCTGCTTCATATTTGCTGACTGAAATCCAATACTGGTTTCTTAATAGTTTTGGGCTGCTGATTCCAAAAATAGTGCCTGTTTTACACATCACACTTTCTCACAAAATGTGATGCATTTCATAACATTTTTGCTTTCGACAACCATTTGTAAGGTGAAGAAATCTTGTGTTATCCCTTAATCAGCAGAAAAAGACATGATTCCAATAAGAATGGGATTTTGGCTTCAAATCATGTCACTTGCTGAGGAGAGAAGTGCTATTACTTGATCAGATTTATGATTTTTGCCTGTCGGATAATAAAACAGGCAACATCCTAGAAACTTAGCGTCATCAGAAAATGTTTAAATTTAGTTATGGGACTATTGTTACAAGTTACGTTTGTAATTACATTTGCCTACTCAAATGTTGACCCATGTGTAGGCTCTGCGTTGGAGTTCAGACGCTGTCCATCTGAAGGCATGGCAGCGTGGAAGGACAGGATACCCTCTGGTAGATGCGGCAATGAGACAGCTGTGGCAAACTGGCTGGATGAACAATTACATGAGACATGTGGTGGCCTCCTTCCTCATCGCTTATCTGCATTTTCCCTGGCAGGAAGGATACTGTTGGTTTCAAGTAAGACACGCAGAAGACACTAAATCCTTATTCTTATAATTAATTAGTGATTTTTTTTTCTTGCAATTGCGAGATTGTATCTTATAATTCTGACTTTTTCTTCAGAATTGCAAGTTTATATCTTGCAAGTGCATTTATTTATTTATTTTTTTCTGGCGTTTTTGCTTTTTATTTGATAGGACAGTAGTTAGACAGGAAATTAAGTTGGAGAGAGAGGGGGGATCTGGAAAGGTCCGCGCAGAGCCGATCCTCCCTATACGCAAAGTACGCAAGCTGCATAGGGCCCTCGAAACACCAGGGGGCCCCCTTGCTCTCAAAGATGATTTAATTTTAGTTTTGTTTTTGAATTTGGCCAGTGGTTATAAAAACATGAATATTCATTTATTTTAATCCTGTGCGCTGTCACCCTTTCTATGTAAAAAGCAGTCAAATCGCAATGGTGCTACATGTTGACGCGCTGCCCACGAGGCTATTGGCGCCGACGCAATTGCATTTATTTTTTCTGAGAAAAATCACAATTGTGAGATGTGAACTTTTAATTATTAAAAAAGTCCCAATTTCAGTCAGAATTCTGAGAAAAAAAAGTCTTAATTGCAAAATGTAAATGAGTTTATAACTTGCTTCTAGGAACTTACTTTGGGAAACTAAATTAGCTCCTACTTCAGAATAGGGTCTAAACAGTTATTTAGGAACTACCAGTGACGTACATGTACACTGATTGGCTACCTGGCATTTTTAAAAAGCCTTGTAAAAATCATAGACTGTAAAAAAAACAAACAAGAAGTGTAATATTTTTCCACATTAAATAATGTAATAGCTCTCACTTGGGAGTGGGCTATTTTGACTTTTTGTCCAGTAAGAAACCACCTAGCAACCAGCCAAAGTACCATAGAAACCAAATAGCAACTTCCTGGCAACCATCTGCGCCACAGAAGCATTGTGTCACTGAGTTTAGCATTCAAATGCTGGGTTTCTGGTTTGTTGATAGAGAGTGTGTCGACTTTATTAGAAATGACCTGCAACGACCATCCGACACAGCATCTCAGCACTCTTTCTCCATTTTACAGGACACGCTGGTAGATGCTGATGTTGCCATAGATGCCATGATGTGGCAGAATGGAGGAATGTGTGGACTGGATCACTGGAACTTTGTGATGCACCCTGTTGATGCAGCGCTGACCTGTGACCCCTCTGGCACCTTTGTGCGACAGTGGTGTCCTGAACTGAAAGCACTTCCTGATGACCTCATCCATAAGCCCTGGAAGTGCCCAGCATCAATGCTGCGTAGAGCTGGTTTGTTATACTCTGTTATAATCTGTTCATGGTTATCGTGGACTGAAACAGATTAAATGAGATATTCTGCTAATATCACATGCAAATGCTTCAAGGTCATTTTAGAGTTTCAGATTTCTAGTGGTCAAATAACTGAAATTGCACAAGAATCCAGCAAAAATGCTGCTCAATTTCCAATTATTAAGGGTTCGTTGATATACTGATAAACTGGTAGAAATTTGACGACCATTTCTATGTGCCATTGCAGTGTTGCGCCGTTACAATTTGTTTTTCTTTTCATGCTTATTAAGCTCTGTCCATTTGAACATTCAAGTGACTTTTAGCAGTTTTGGCTTGATAACACACGGACGACAATTCAGCTAGCATACTGTTCTAACAGACGGTTTTCTGTGTGCACATGTACTTTACATAAAGTCGCTGGTGAATAGATAACGTGCATAGAGTTGTTTGTTTTTTCATTTTATTGCACTTAAAAGGTGATGAATAGGTTTTAAAAAAAAAAGAACTAAATCACAATTATCTCATCTATCCTCGCTTTCTGTACACAGGTGTGGTTTTAGGCGGCAACTACCCAGAGCGGATCATTATTGACCTTGAGGAGCGACGTGCACAGTCTCTACAGGATGTTGCATCAGTGAGAAGGCGTTTTAGGGAGTTTGTAGACCAGCGATCAGGCTGTGACATGGTACCTGTTCCTGCAAGGCTGGTGCAGGAAGCTCTGGGCAGTATGGAGGATATTGTGAGTCGTGAAGGAACCCGGTTTCTCCTCCCAGTCATCACCCGCATGGAATTTAAACACCACTCAGAGGATCCAGACAGGCAAGATAACCCATACAGCGCTGTGCTGAAGGGCTACGTCAGCCGCAAACGGGACGAAACCATTGCCTTCCTAAATGAGCGAGACTTCACAGCCAGTGTGATGTTTGAGAGCGCACAACGTAGAGAGAGGGTAGAGAAGGACTGGTGTCTTCTGGAGGGTCTGCCTCAACCCACAGTCTCACGCGGCCGGGCCAGACGTACCCCAACCAGAGACCCTTACAGCAAAGTGCCTGGAGGTGTCGCTGTTCCCCACAGATAACAGACTAACATGTCAAGACTGGAATACACTACACAACTTTGCACAGATTTTTAACCAATTTGCAGGATGAACCAACTCCAGTCAGTCACTATGCACATAATCATGTGGTGTATTATTGGCACAGGCTCCGATTTTTTTAGCTTCAGACTTTGATCTAGTCTGAGGAAGTCAATCGCATACTAGTCTATAGGTACTACAATTGGTTTGAAATTTACTTCACAAGCTCTAAAAAGGTATGTTGTGTATATAGAATATGGGTGGTATGAATCCCCCATGTTGTCATTGTCACATGACCTACCAGTGTCAGCTGGGTCGCTTCACTGCCATTCACAAATCCTCTCCTGTGGCCTCATGGGATAGCAAAGTGTCCATCAGATGTGCACTCCACATAGCTGCATTCCACTTTGCTTTTAGACACACACTTCCCTAAGTATGTTGTCCAGTTTTTATGTTTAACTGATTAATAACTAAATCTGCTCAGCATTTAAGTTGTGTAGTGTATTCCAGCCCTTAGTGCCTTTAACTTTAACAAACATTTTACAGACTTTGGTAAAAAGATGTAATACAAATAACTTATATAAGATAGTATTTTGTAATTAGATGGACTTTTATTATTGCTTATGTGTATATATAATGTATCGTTACTTTTCAAAGTTTTTAGACTTAAGGTTTTTACCTGGTAGATATGACAGTCAAAAATCTTATTCTTTTATTACATCTAGAGGTCAGAATAACAAGCTTTGGACATTATTTTGACTTTTAAGCAGCTATGTTAGGAAGCAAGTATGGGCAGTTTTTCATGTTGTTTATAAATGCAGCATAGAAAATTTCTTCTCTTGTACAAACACATCCATCACGGTGTTGGAAAGTTGACATATTTATGACTTAAACTTTGTTTTCTATAAAGGTATTTTAAAATAACTTTAAATAATGCATTTGCAGACATTGGGTTTATTTGGTAAATTAGAGGCACATTTGGCATCTAAAAGCAAGATTTCTAATGTAATAAAACAATTTAAAGCAGTTAAGTGTTTTAAATAGTTGTTTAATGTTGTTAATTAATGTTAATCACTTTAACTGAGTCATGAGTCCTTAAAACTAACAAAGATTTCATAGCTGTCCTCAGACTGGACATTGGGTGTCCTTCGTAGTTCCACATTTTATTTGTAGCTTATTCCAAGCAATGACATGCTTTTACAGGAACAGTGTAACATCTACAAAAGAGATGAAACTGTTACATAGGCTGTGTCTCTGTGGCTACACACAGTAACTGGCTCAATCCAACCAGGTTTGCTTGTTGTTTTGCAAGCGAAGTGCATAATGCTGTGTCCATGTGGTCCCCTCCAGCAGCTGGGTATGGGTGGATGGGAAAATGTAATTTAGGAGAACATCTAAACTAAACTACTATAAACATTCCTTAATTGACTGTTTTTAAATTCTCCCCCATATGCAACATGTCAGCAGCACACTCTAGTCCTCCATAGATTTGATGTATCTCTCATAAGCAGCTTCATCCATCAGTCCATCCAATTCCTCAGGAATAGATACGGTCATCTTCATCAGCCAGCCTGTGAACAAAACACAAACATAATAAAGACAAAATGCACATATTTTTTAAAATAACTATTACTTAAAGCTGATCACAAGACTTAAATGTACTCACCCTCAGGCCATCCAAGATGTAGATGAGTTTTTTTTCTTCATCTGAACAGATTTGGAGAAATTTAGCATTACATCACTTGCTCACTAATGGGTCCTCTGCAGTGAATGGGTGCCATCAGAATGAAAGCCCGAACAGCTGATTAAAACAACAAAATAATCCACAAGACACCAGTTTGTCAATTAATATCTTGTGAATCGAAACGCTTCATGTTTATAAGAAACAAACCCATCAAGACCAAAAAATAAAAAAATCAGGAGAGAAATATACCCCTTTGGATTTTGATGTGAGAGAACAACAGGTGATGGACTTTTTCCCTGCAGGAGCGTTATAATGGATTATGGACTCATTTTTGGATTTATAATGATAAAATCTTAATGATTGATTTGTTTCTTACAAATATGCATCTTTTTGCTTCACAAGACTGATGACTGATGGAATGGAGAAGTGTGGATTATTGTGATGTTTTTATCAGCTGTTTGGACTCTCATTCTGACGGCACCCATTCACTGCAGAGGATCCATTAGTGAGCAAGTGATGTAATGCTACATTTCTCCAAATCTGTTCCGATGAAGAACTCATCTAAATCTTGGATGGCTTGATGGTGGGTTCATCTTCATTTTTGGGTGAACTACTCCTATAAGTTGAAAGATTCCAGGCCAGTTTGAGTCCAAATGAGTTTGAAGTAATATCTCACCGTCTTTATAACAAGATTTGTTGACCAGTCCTGGGTTGTCTGCCAAGGCGTCGTTGACATCGGTCACCTCCCCCGTCAGAGGAGAGTACAATTCACTCGCTGCTTTAACACTCTCCAGAGCACCAAATTCATCTATGGTACAGATATCAATGAATAATAACTGATCATAATATTTGCTTGATTTACTACTAACAAATAACTGTATTTTGTTATAAATAGCTGTTCTGTAAAGAGCAAATTGACAGTAGGATACAAGTTTTTCAAAAGCAGTATTCTCCAGAGCAAGAATAGTTACCAGACTGTGATAACTTTGTACCAACTTCAGGAAGCCCACAGTAGACCACGTCCCCCAGTGCCTCCTGGGAAAATTATAAACCCATGACAGTACATCCTATATAATCCAAAAACACCTCTTCCTATAAAAATTATGCTTTAATAACCACTCTAACCTGTGCAAAATTACTGATGCCCACTGTTGCCACACCACTGTCTACGCGAACCCACTCGTGTTTGTCTGTGAACTTCAGTGCTGCAGAATGACAAAGAAAAGGTAAAACAAATATAATTCGTTCTGAGTTTATCGCTACTATAGCATTTGAAAATGATTGCAACATCAGTGCACCGATAGACAGATCTAAACTTTCATGCGAGTCGCCTGTAAACATTCATAAGTTTGAATACCTGCGCAAAATCGAGTGGTGGTGCTCAGGGGTCTTTTATAGCATGTCCTCGCCAGCAGTCTAGCTGGAGTCAGAGCGTTTCTGTTTGACAGTCGAGGAAGGGAGGAGGTCAAACTAACAGAAGCATATCGTAATATTGTGCACATCGCCATTATTCCCCGTACGCAAACATTAATGGACGCCGGCGCGCCTCGATGATGTCATTATTCGAATGGCCTATGCGCGCCAAAGCAGTGCTTTGAGGTGTGTGTTTGTGTTGGAGGGAAAAAGTATCTAGTGAATAATTTGTCTTATGTGTGTCTATATCTATATATATATATATAACCGGATAGTCGAAAAATAACATGGGCATTATCTTTTTAGGCAACAACATAAGGATTTTGCGTTATGTATTTTTATATTGTAAAAAGTGTATATTTCAAAATTTTACTACTTTAACCACATTTTGCTTTTGTGAAATTCACATTAAAAAAAAAAAAACTTTTAGTACAAATAATCCATGTAGCTCTTAATTATATGTGAGATCATAAAACTATAGCTATAAATATTGTTAAATAGCATTATTTCCTAATTAAGTACTGCTTAAGTACGTTAACTTACAAGGAAGTAACCAGATTTTTACAAATTTGTAGAAATAATTTTTACCTAAATCGGTCTATCCATTTATCACAGGATTCATATAATGCATAGAAGGGATGATAAAATGTGTTTTGACATTTTAACTATTTAGCAAATCTGTTTTCTGAAAGATTGATGGGTATGTATTACAATATAAGTCAACAGGGTGGTTCTTAAATAGTTTTGGCGCCAAAGACATTTGTTTGCGCGAGACGGATTAAAATTATAACGGCAGAAATTTCCTTAAAATGTCGACCCTTTGAAAATGATTCAATAATTCGTAATATAATTTTAATAACCACAAAACTTTACGTTTTAAGATTACCTTTAGCGCAGTAAATAGAGGCGCGCGAACAAAAGTCGCGAGCCACAACACGTAACCATAGAAACAACAGGCTGCTCGAGAGCTTTCAGTGAGGATCTGTAACGGACGAAATGTAAGTAGTGTACTATCATATTTTATGTAGCATAATTCTATATGGCAAGTATATCACAAAAAAGTGTTTGTTTATCAAAAGAGGGGCACTACTCGGACAACCCCCTCCTCCCCACTGAAAGTCACTTTGAGAGGATGTATCGCAGTGGTTTCATCGACTCTTTTATGAAAATTTGGTTTAATATTTGCCACCGGTGATCCATCACCATTGTGACACTGAGTAAGACAGTACCCTCATACTCGATAAAGATTAAAATATGAAAAATAGGCTATAGATAATCATATCCATTGACTGTGCTGTCTAAAGCATTGTGAAGTTAACGTTAAATGAAAGTTTTCAGAGTACTTCACCTGTGACTGGGATATCATCTGATCTATATGTCGTTCCGTGCTTCAGGTAGATGAGTTACCTGCGCGCAGGTGCGCTCCGTCCTCCTGATGCCGCAGGAGCGCGCAGGTACATCATCCTCCTCTGACTGGACAGAAGATGGACGTTTATCCTTCACTACTCTGGGACAAATCACTTTAGTTTGTTAATCGTACCTCAGAGATTTTAACTTGATTAATCCTATAAGAATCTCTGTCTGAAGGAGAATTTCAATCGATCCTCCTAAAATGAAACTCATTTCTTGATCATTGAAGGACGCCCGTCGCTCTGAGATGAACGAACAGCGGGATATTCAACTGTTTTCACTCTGTACACTTTTCATTTTCAAGCTATTTGTGCTTCAAGGTAAGTATAATTTTAATTTTGAATAATTCTGAATTTTAGATGTTTATGAATTGATAATGTACGCTTTGCAGTTGGCCCTTATAAAATCTACTATGGTAACATAGTTTTCCTGAAATACTTTATTTTTTATTCAACAGTGAAATTGTGGTAACATTGTTTTAGTCATAATACATTCATGGAAATAACAAAAACATTTTAAAAACGTCGAGAAACGTCCCATATTAATTTATAAATTGTATTTGGACAACAACAAAAAATGTTTACAATGGTACAGTTTTTTAGGGGGTTTGCTATTGGATGTCATTTATGTAATTTGTGAATTATGAATTACGTAAATCTATCTTAAGCTTTGAAAAACTTCAAAAATAAGCCTTCAAAACTTTTCGAGTGTACTAAGCATAATAGACTTTTATGTACTTATTCAAGAATTTACTAAAAAAAAAGTTTTGTTTTGATCCTATGCTGTATTTACAGACTAAACTTGGTTGATAAGATAATTTTATAAATATGCATGAGTTTTGTTTATATAATTTTGCTTTTGACAGGATTTATTTGCCAGGAATCAAACTCAGAAAATAAATTACCCAGGTATGTGGTTTTAGACGTATCTTGTTCTGATGCTGATGACTTTGTGATGCTGATGGCTAGGTGTATGATCATAATGGTTTTAGATTTTTTTAAATAGATTGAGCATAGATTGCTATTTGATTATACCTTTAAAAACTGGTCAACCCTATCAAACATCCGCTATTACATGGAGGTTTTGAGCAGAGAGACAGTGTCAAGTTCTACACGCAATCACTGATAAGATGTTAAGTGTTTGGTCTAATGTTTTGCAGTAACCATTAAACCAGTTCCTTGAGAATCATGCAGTCCATCAGCGTGACTGTGTCTGTATGGCATCTTAAGTGTTTCTGAACCTTTAGTCTCACAGTCGCCGCACTTTTAATACTGCTCTCTTTGTGCCACTTTTAAAAGGAGGGTTAATGCACTGCGGCAGAAACGGGATCTCTTCCGTGAAGAGGTGAGTATACCTAAGAAAAAGCGACAAGGGACAGAGTGCAGTAACCACACACACACACACACACACACACACACACAAATACTGAGATACACTCTCAGTGCTGACAAAGCTGTCTTTGTGAAGTTTACACAAATGCTACAGCCACTGAAAGCTCCACTCCCAAATGTCTGCAGTGGCAAAACCATGTGAAGGAATGCCAAGACAGGTTCACCAACATGGCTTAGTGGCTAGACATGGTACTGTTGCCACTATAAGCCAATAGACCTACGCACTTGACAGATTCTTAGCACTGTTTTTTTTTCTCCCTCTGCAGACCCTTAGCACTGTGCTGTCTGATTCAGCTCTCCCACGAAGAGTTCTTCATAATTATACAGCGAGAGATGCATCAACAGGTATTATACTGTGCACACACAAACACATACTGTACGATTTGCAGAGATATGTACAGTCTCACTTGAGTTTGCATGCTAGAAACATCAATTAAGAAAGTTATATTTCAATAAACAAATGTTTTGAGAAGTTACGCCACTCTCAGCTTCATTGAGAATTAAGCTTTGCGTGATTTGGTCATCTGAAGCCAAATGATTTTAGATTTAGTTTTACCTATTTATTTTTAGATTTAGATGTATTATAGTTCATGGAAACCATTAAAAATTGTTAGTTGAAATAAATTTTTAAATAAAAAAAATTATCTGAAAGAAAATCTTTTAAAATTAATAAAAACTATATAGACATCAGTAGCTAATAAAAATAACAAAAACACAACAAAACTCAAATAAAAAAGAATACAAAATACAAAATTTATTTGAATTAAATACACACACACACACACATATATATATATATATATATCGAAACTATAATAGTATTTCGATGCTAAAATAACACTGGGAGTATCCAAAAACTAGTGGTTAATTTAATGTTTAGACATTTTAAATGAATGATTTTGCTGAACTCTACATGAGCAAAGAAATAAAAAGGAGCAAGAAACTGTTTCTAAGCCAAAGGGTTCAAAAGGAAAAGTTCAATTCAAAAAGTTGGAGGCTTTGGAAGCTTTGAGTAGGAGATCCCAAAGATGAACAGTGAACTATTCTAAACCGACTATAGGGTACTTTAGGTTGCTTTAGACTGCCAAGCAAAAGAAAATCAAAAACGTTGGAGCTATTCACCTTCAGTGCTTGGCCCATAATTCGAAGTTTCATATTAATGCTTTGTGCAATGTACCTTTTTGTGTTTGTTTGTGTTGTAGAATATTGTGGGTGTCTTAATGGTGGCTGGTGCCAGGAAGAAGGACGCTGTGATTGTGCTCAGTTCCAGGGTCTCGGGGATCGCTGTCAAATCAGTAAGAAGCACACACTGAAGTTATATTAAATTCAAAATGAAACTTGTCTCCATGTAATTATAGGAAGGTACGGTCTGATATTATCATCTGCCACCCAGTGCTGACCATTAAATGTGGATGAAGGAACCCTGAATTTAATTACTAGAATTCAAGTGGCATTACTCACTGGTTCCAGTTAATCTACATGACTATGTCTGATGTATAGCATTGGATTACTGATGTTCTGGGAATAGATTGCTGGTCACAAAGAGCTCTGTATGTGTGTTTAATTAACCACGCATTATAAAGCCAGGGAGCTGGTATGACCAACAGAATAACAGGTTACTACATATGCAGCATTCATATAAGCTATACTGATTACATGCCCAATGGGGCATTGATTACATGGGGCACAAATATTGAATTAAATGGTTGAATAATCACTAACAAAAAATATTTGTTTCCACAAAAATATTAAGCACAACTGTTTTCAACATTGATAATAATCAGAAATGTTTCTTGAGCAGCAAATCAGCATATTAGAATGATTTCTAAAGGATCATGTGACACTAAAGACTGGAGTTATGGTTTCTAAAAATTCAGCTTTGTCATCACAGAATAAATGACATTTTAAAATAGATTCAAATCTCATAGTATTAATATTTATACTGTATTTCTGATCAAATAGATGATGAGCAAATGAGTCTTCTCCAAACCAGAGCACATATTTGTAATCATTCAGTCCCATAATTCTATAGTATTACAAGGACCTACCACCACAATAGTTTTTTTGTATAGAAGTTTTTTGTCTTTTTTTGTGTGTCAGTTCCCAACCATGGTCAGGACAGGGATGGGATTTGCCGTTCATGGGGTCAGCATCATTTTGAGACCTTTGATGGAATGTATTACTACTTCCCTGGAACCTGTTCGTATATCCTGGCCAAAGACTGCCATTCCACAGAGCCCCAGTATACGGTGTGGGTAAGTTACAGCTGCGCCAGGTCTGTTTGCTACTGTATGTATGTTTTTCTTTTGATACCTGCATTGCTAATTTATTTCTCTTTGGCAGGTTCACAACAGTCGTTCATGTAGAGGTTCAGTGTATTCATGTCCACGCGGTCTGAGTCTGTTCTTCCCAAATGAAGAGGAAATCTATATTAGTGGTTATAGGGTGCTAAAGGGAGGACATAGGTGAGTTTGGACATTTTATTCATGTTAAATTAATACTTTTATTTAGCAAGGATGCATTAAATTACTCAAAAGTGATAGTAAAGACATTTATAATGTTACAAATGATTTCTAAAATAAATGCTGTTCTTTTGGTCTTTCTGTTCTTTAAAGAATCATGAAAAACTCCATCACAGTTTCCACAAAAATATTAACCAGCACCTTTTTTTTTACATTGATAATGAGAAATATTTCTTGAGCAGCAAATCAGCATGATTAGAATGATCATGTGACACTAAAGACTGGAATAATGATGCTGAAAATGCAGCTTTGCATAAAAGAAATAAATCACATTTTCAAATATATTAAAATGGAAAACTGTTCTTTTAAATTACTATCATATTTCAAGGTGATACTGTTTTTACTATATTTTGGATTAAATAAATGCACCCTTTAGGGTAAGAGACCTCTTTTTCGAAACCATTAAAAAGTCTTAACGACCTCAAACTTTTTGAAATCTTGGATGAATTAACAAAAAATCTACAGATATTAAAGAAAAAATATGCTGATTGAGAGATAAATGATTCGGTTTAATGTGTTTTTGTCAGAGAACATTCGAACCTTGGCCACTTTTGGCATTAAATAGCTTTTAGGTCATGATAGCATGATGATGATATAATATCCAATAAAGTCCAGGAAACACATTTCAATATCAAACTTGATATACGAATTCTTGTGTTTTTTTGTCTGTTTCTTATGCATTTATTCAGACTGAGTTTGCCACAGACAGTGCGTAATGTTTTCATTGAGCGCTTGGCTGACTATATCCTGGTGAAGAGCACGTTTGGCTTCTCTCTGGCGTGGGACGGGAGCTCTGGAGTCTACCTCAAAATGACCGAAGCATACAAAGGAAGGCCTTGTGGTCTGTGTGGAAACTATAATGATGACGGATCGGATGATCTCAGCAGCAGCCGCGGTGAGACAAACAGGCCCGGATACACACTCATCATCTCAGTCAGCAGCAAATTCAGGACAATTATATCAAATCTGAGCAGAGTTGTATACTCAGTCTGAACACTACCATCCCACTCTTGTCTATTTAAAGATGAGTTGTAACATTTTAGGGGGCAATTTAATTCTTAAGAAACAGGATTTTATAATTTCTGTTGGAACAAGTGTATTATGGTGTCCTTCATGCTTTGCATTTTGCACTGTTAGGTATAGTCTCTGATGACATTGCTGAATTTGGGAACAGCTGGGCAGTAGATTTGCCCCAAGAGAGACCCTGTCCTGAGGTTGATGATGATTTCCCTGGACCTTGCTCATCTGAGTCAGATATGGATGTACGCTTTCACGCACTGCATAATGGGTTTGAACTGAGCTAAATGGGTCTTAGAATATATGATAGTTTAAAACAAGAAAATATTTCTATGACAATGTTTTTGATTATTTAACTTAAAATGTGTTTTGGCAAATTTGCCTGTTTGTGTGTTATCTGAGCAGGATGCCATTGAGAAGTGCAGCGCATTGCTTTTCTTCCCTTTCATCTCCTGCCATGAGAACATTGACCCAAATCCATTTGTCGCCAGCTGTGTTTCGGACATGTGTGTGTAAGTCAAGTGTGGTGCTTTGTCTAAATGGTGTAACTGAAGTTGAACCCTGCTGAAAAAACAAGCTAAAGGTGGATTGCTGATCTTAGCTGGATTAAGCGGTACTAACTGCTGGTCAGTTTGCTGGTCTAAAAACACTCTAAAACCATCTAAACTGATAGGCCTTACCAGATTTTGCTAGACTGAGAGATCACCTTAGACTTGTTTGATAGAATTTTTTCATGAGTCTTATCTACAGTATTATTTATATAATATTATAGGGTTTATTAATATTAATTTTCAGTTTTTAATGTAATTTTTGGACATTTTTAATTCGTTATTTATTACGTTTTTTAATATTAATTACATTTATTTTTATTTCCATTTTAGTTTTAGTAATTTTAGTCCTTCAATTTCAACTTATTTAATTTCAGTTGCCAAATCAAAATTTTTCTGAAGTAATGTTTGAATTTTTTTATTTTACCTTTATTTTAGTTAATAAATAATTAAAATAAATGAATGACAACATTCATATTTTTGATAGTTTATTTTTAGTTAACAATAAGAAGAATGATATAAAACTTCTTAAACCTTCTTTTAAATTTCAGCATTCTTTGGATCACTGGAACTTTAAGGCCAGTTGTCTTAGAACTAAAATTCATTGGGAATTCTGTAATTTGATCTTTCGCAATTATTAGCTTAAAATGTGGGAACATGACTGTAAAAAATAAACATAGTGAACTTAAAGTCAGATGACTAATTGTAGCATACTAACAGTATTAATATCAATCTTCGTGCTAATGATAATATTGAACATTTCTGTTTCTTACATTTAGGATTTTAATTAGAATAAGAATTTCTCTCTGTCTCTCCCTTCTTGAATATTTTTTTCCTCGCTAGCTTATTTCCAGCATTCCACACCTCCCAATTCCAACAGGATTATGTTAATTATAGTAATGAAAATACCTTGCATATGGCAAAAGCCTCAGAAAGAGTGCTTGTGAATATATGTAGCCTATAGTATAGGTATGTGTGTGCATACATGTGTTTGTGCTTGTACTAGAATTTGTAAGAATGTGTGTGTGTGTGTGTGTGTGTGTGTGTGTGTGTGTGTGTGTGTGTGTGTGTATTGATTACAGTGATGAAATAGCTACTGGAGTTTATGAACAGATTCAGACTCAACTGTTGATTGAGGAGGTAGTGAGAGGATCAGGTTGCAAGAGCATGTTGAACTTGCAGCTGTGGTGCTCTTACAGTCTCATATCACAATACTGAAAGAATTGACTTCTCCCCTATGTTCTTTCTTAGAACCATTTGTACTTTTGGCTGTTTAGTGTTTTTTTTTTTCATTTCTAGTTCAGATGATGAGGAGACATTTTGTCGGACTCTTGTTGAGTACACCAGGGCCTGTTCTCACGTGGGATACCCCGTCAGAGAATGGAGGGACAGTTTTCCTACATGCGGTCAGTTGGCTTTCATGTCATAAAGGAAACGCATGCCATAAACGTGGCTGCTTGTGATGTGATATGTTTGTGTTTCAGCGGACGGATGTGAGGATAGTTTTGTCCATAGAGACTGTATCAGCTGCTGCCCACCTACTTGCACGTTTGAGAAAGAGTGTTTGGGAACCAACCTACACTGTCTGGATGGATGCTACTGCCCAGATGGTACAGTAAGACCCATAATCAGATGCATAAATAGGCTTAAAAATCGTAATATTTGTGAGTGTTTGCTAATATAAGGACTACATAAATAAGCAGTTTAGGGCACTTCAGAATGCATGTTGCAGTTATTTGTTGAACATTTTAACTTTAGTATGATTTCAGTGACTTCTCATGGCTCCCTTTCTCTCTGGCTTTTCTCAGGTCTGATATTACAGAATGGCACCTGTATAGCAGTGTCTCAGTGCCCCTGTGTGTACCATGGTACACCATATCCTCTTGGTCATGTTTTGGAGCAGGGCTGCACTGTCTGGTTGGAAACATCACATTTTTACTCTTTTACACCTAAAACACCAAACAAAATGTGTTTCTTTCATTTTGTAACCTATAGCTAACCGTAGTAGCTAATAATAGAAAACTGTTCCATAGCAAATGAACTTGTCATGTGTTAAATTCATGAATAATTTAAATTAGGGCTGGACAATAATTCAATATCAGTATGTATCGCGATATAATTTTTTTCAATAACGGTGATATGATTTTTAAACACAATTCCGATATTTCGATATGATTTATTTGTGGCGTTTGACTTCGTTGAATAAACATGAGCACTGCACGTTTCAAAAAGCGGGTGATTTATATGAATGTATCTCTGAAGGGAATACTGTCTTCAGAATAGTTTTGATGGCATTTTCATTTTATCTGATAAAGTAGCGTTCATGAGCGGTGCTTCTTAGATTACAGCCATAACTGGGGAAACCGCTCTCAAAACGCCTCCTACTGGCAGAGAATAAAATTCTACTCCGCTGTTTTCAACATAATAATAAATGTTTTTTGAGCAGCAAATCAGAATATTAGAATGATTTCTGAAGGATCATGTGACTGGAGAAATGATGCTAAAAATTCAGCTTTGAAATCACAGGAATAACTTGAATTTTAAAATATTTTCAAATAGGAAACAGTTATTTTAAATGGTAAATATTTCAAAATATTACTGTTTTTGCTGTATTTTGGATCAAATAAATGTAGGCTTGGTGAGCAGAAGAGAATTCTTTAAAAAAACTAAAATCTTACTGTTCAAAAACCTTTGACTGGTAGTGTATGTTAGCCTATAGTTTGAAGTTAGAGATATTAATATTAATAAGGTCTGAGATGTTTATTTGACAGTGATTTCACATTTCTTGATTGTATGAAGGCTAAATACACATAAAAGGTGAACATTCATTTATTTGTTCTGCCACCACCCCATTTTTTCATTTTTCATAAGTTTGTAGGTACAGACATCTGTTGTGGGAATTCTTGGCAGTTTTTATGAGGCTTTTTTAAATAGTGTTCATATCGATATCACAATTATATCATATTGACCGAAATTAAGAAATATATCGTGATACAAATTTTGGCCATATCGTCCAGCCCTAATTTAAATCAATTAATGAATGAATCAAATGAATGAATTGCATTTTCAGTGTCTGTATGGGAGGAGTGTGGAACTGCACAGAGAACAATTGCACTGGTAAATAAAAAATTATTTATTAGTTATTTTTCCACAATGTTTTGATATAGCTTTCTGATGAGACATTGCGACACTTGTGTCTTCCCTTTGGTACGGTGGCCGAGAGAGCTCAATGCGCTGCAACTTCAGAAAACACATACAAGGTGTTTTTTCTATTTGCAGTGCATTTCTTTATTTGGTTGTGTTGTGAGCATTTGTAGCGCGTGTGTTGTCAAATTGATGAAGTTGTTTTCTTAATTTGCAGGTGTTTTTTTTATTATTATTATTTGCAGCGCATTGAGCTCTCTCGTCCACCCTACTTTGGGGCTGCATAACTTAAAAAAGTAAGTGTGTTCCCAAAAATGAATTTGGAATTAAATTATTATTTTTTTAACCCCCAGCGGAATGCACAGTAATGGGTGACGCACATGTGACCACTTTTGATGGGCGGATCTTCATGCACATGGGCTCTTGCCAGTATGTGCTAGTGAAGAGCCGCGGCAGCACCAAGTTTACTGTGACACTGCAGTACACAGCCTGTGGAGAGGTAAGAAGAGTGTTTCTGGGTATGTTTGGCATCAAGATGTTTTGTTTGTGTTTGTGTTTAATAGAGTCTCTTGTCTCTCAGTCTCAGGAGCACTCATGCATCCACTCAGTTGCACTGGTGGTGGATGAAGATGTCAGCAGGCAGGTCACTCTCACCAGAGAGGGGGAAGTTGTAATTGGGGCCAGTATGGCTGTCAATTTGCCTTACTCAGATGGTAAAGATGTTTTACATCAGTATTAGGGTACTTTAATAGTAAATGTATTCTAATGGCAGACAGCCTATTCATTTTGATGAAAGCAAAACTGTGAGGGACAATCCTAGATCGTATCTAATTTTCTCATTTTTGCTAAAGTCCTTTATCTTTTATTTCACATATCTAGGTTCAGTTCTGAACGTAGAAATGCAGTAATAAATATACTTTTAGTTAGTTAAAATTGCTTATAAATAGTAAGATTAAGTAATAATAGTAAAAGGAATAAAGAGAATAGTAAAAAGCTATTAGTAGAGCAATAAACAAATGTTACAATTACACATTTCAATATTTATGTTCCTTGAACAAATATTAGATTAAATTGTATTTCCTGTTTGTTTGTTTTTTTTTGTTTGTAAGACATGGTGAATGTTCGCCGGCTGACATCTTTGTTTGTGGGTCTGCGGTCTGTCTTTGGCCTGAGGTTTCAGTATGATTGGCAGGGTGGACGAATCTACCTTCAGCTAGACAGCACCTGGATGGGCTCCACACTTGGCCTATGTGGGACCCTCAATGGAAACCTACGGGATGATTTCCTGTGAGAAACGGAGGCTGATCCTCTGAATTTCTTTCAGCAAAATATTTTAAATGTCTTTCAATAACTTTCTGGGTTGCATTATGCTGTCTCTTATATTAAAATAAGTGTGTGCTTGACATGAGTAGGTTCGATTCCCAGGGAGTGCATGAACTCATAAAATGTATACCTTAAATGCAATGTTAAATCATTTTTGAATAAAAGTGTCTGACAAACGCATAAATGTAAATGTGTTATTATCCTCCAGTTCTCCTGCTGGAATGATTGAAGGAACCCCGCAGTTGCACATCAACGCCTGGAAAGTGTCTTCAGCATGCATAAGCCCTGTTAACATTCCTATTATCGACCCCTGTGAAATGAACCAACAAAATGGTACTTAGGCTATCACTTTGCTTATTAGTTACAATATTCATTGTTGTCTCAAAAATTAGCTCTGAGGTTACAGAAGAGACCAAAATGTACATAGGTGCAGATGCTTATTTAGAATTTATTTTACTATAAGATTTTCTTAATTCCTCATATTTAATTTTGTACGTACTGAGAGCTCCTGGAAACCATAGTAAACTCCTTGTGTGTTTACACACACTTAGTGAATAAAGCCTATTCTGATTGTTGTTAGATTCTGTGGCCTCCTAATCAAATTCTAATTAATTTATCTATCCTAATGTTAGCATTTAAGCTGATATTTGATTTCTAGACTTTCATGTGATGCTAAAAAGGTTTTTGTTTCAGTGTTTTATGCTGCCCAGTGTGATGTGCTTTTGGAGGAGGTGTTTGTGGCGTGCCATGCGTATGTTAGTCCCAGCTTGTACCACCAGCAGTGCCGCTTCCAGGCCTGTCGATGTGGCAGCGCCTGCCTCTGCACTGCTCTGTCCCACTATGCATACATCTGCAACAAGCATCATGTCACCATCAACTTCAGAGCACACGTCTCTGAGTGCGGTTCGTTGCTCATACCTACATCTCTCTGTCTGCCTATCTATCTGTCTATTGCATGAGTATGTTTAGGAGGCCATTTGTGATTGCTTGTGTTTAGGGATGGTGTGTTTAGGAGGGATGATGTATCACCCGTGCACATCAGCATGCGGGAAGACGTGTCAGTCAATCAGCAGTGGTGAAGTGTGTGATGGCGACTGTGCTGAAGGATGCAGCTGCACAGAGGGATTATTCTACGATCACGCTCGTCAGCACTGTGTGCAGCTGTATGTCTGAATACCCCAAATACCAACAACCACACCCTCGCCTTGTAATTTCTGAATACTATCTTATAAATGGACATAGTTTCTCCTTTTCTAACTGGGTCTTGTTTCCTTTCAGCTCCCAATGTCACTGTTATTTCATGGGTTCAGTCTTTCAGCCTGGTGAAGTGTCCTTCAGCTCGTCTGGACCATGGTGAGTGTGTGGACTTGGAGGATTTTGTTGTGTAGGTGTACATGGTCTGAAGAGCTGAGTTAAAATTCTAAACGCATAATTTCCTAATCTTGTAATGTTTAATTATAGTAATATTTCACAATATGTGACTCTGGACCACATAACCATTCATAAGGGTCAATTTTCTGAAATTGCAATTTATATATCATCTGAAATCTGAATAAATAAGCTTTCCATTGATGTATTTGTTAGGATAGGACGATATTTTACATAATAATAAAAAATTTACATACTAATAAAAAAATTAAGTTTTGATATATTTACGGAAATTTACAACATATCTTTATGGAACATGATCTTTACGTAACATCTTAATGATTTTTTGTATAAAAGAAAAATCAATAATTTTGACCCATACAATGTATTGTTGGCTATTGCTACAAATATACCCGTGCTACTTATGACTGGTTTTGTGGACCAGGCTCACATATTATATATCGTATAAATGCAGGCTTGGTGAGCATAGGAAACTGATTATCCATACATAAGAATATGTGCTATTTATTTAATTTAATTTTTTTTTATTTAACCTGTATATTTTTTATAATTTATTTTGGATATTGCTGTGTTGATTTTTCTTTAGTCTCTGCGGAAATGGTCGTATGGAGTGTGTGCCTGAAGAGAGAGGTACATTTTTATTTTGTGTTTTTTCTTTGCTCCATTTCATCAGTCTTTTGACCCTCTATTCACTTTCACCTCTATTTTCCCCGGGAAAAAGTGTTTTCATCTTAGAGGGTCAGCAGTACATTCCTCAGAGGTAGCGCATTGAGCGGACTGAATGCTGGACAGATCTGAACCTCAGATACACATGCACAAAGAAAGAGGGAGACTTGGGGGTTGGAGATAGCAAATTCCACGTTTTTCTTTTTTTTTCTTGTCTTTTTGAGTTTTTTCCAGATTTTTTCAAATGACAAAATACTAAAACATTGCTCAATTGCAAGTTTTGGCTGTGATTTAAAATCTTTTAGATTGAACTGGTTGCCTGTTAACCCTAATTCCTTTTGATAATTATTAGTTAGTGGAATCATCACTATTGCTCATACTCATGACTATGGATTTGAACACAGCCTTAACTCAAATTGCTAAACATTGACACACAACTCTTTCCTCATTGTTTTAAATGACACCTGAAGTCATGTGTCTTGTTGAAGAGAATGGAAACTTTCTTTCAACCATCCTCTTGCCATCCATTTTTTTCAGAGCCTGAGAGAGGAGATTGTCCCAATGGAAAAGTCTACTATAACTGCAGGAGTCAGAGTGGGCGTGGACCTTCAGGTGTGGGCGTGGCCTGTGAACTGACCTGTCGGAACCTGATGCTGAACCTGACCTGCCCTCCCATGACCCCATGTGTACCAGGATGTGGATGTCCTGCTGGGTAATTGCTGTCGTCTTTGCATTTGGAACAAATGTTTTGAAAAGTATGTGTGTCAATTGACACCAGAGCATGTAATGTTACACCATCTTCTTCAATTGGTGCAGGCTAGTGGCTCATAATGGAGAATGCTATTACCCGGAGAACTGCCCCTGTGCATGGCTCGGTCTAGAGTATCTCCCTGGAGAGGCCGTGGACACTCCATGCTACCGCTGGTCAGTTTGTTTTAGTGTGCTTAGCTTCCATAATTCTGTTTTCTGTTCATGGGTGGCTCTTCAATTAGTGGAATTTTTCTGTTCCCTGTCTGTGTCTAATTACTATTTACAAATTAAGAGTGTTGAAAAGTTATATATGACAGAATCTCTTTTAACTTTTAAAACGTGTCTTAAGCACCAAATCAGCATATTAGAATGATTTCTGAAGGATCATGTGACACTGAAGACTGGAGTAATGATGCGGAAAATTCAGCTTTGCATCACAGGATTAAATACATTTTTACTTTACATTTTTACTGTATTTTGATCAAATAAATGCAGCCATGGTGAGCATAAGAGGCTTTTTTCTAAAACATAAAAAAAGGTCTTACCAACCCCAAACTTTATTTTCTCCCAAAAATGATAAATGTTATTACCATCACAACAAAAAATCCACACCATGATGCATTATAACGAAATTCAATTTATGGTTGGTAAAGGCCATGATTACATCTTTATTCCACATTTGATAGTTGTTTTAATATAGATGAAACACAGTTAGAAAAATAATCTGTTTAAATAATCAGAAAAGCCACTAATTGAAGAATCATAATGTACAGTATGTGTGTATATTTAAATAACATTTCACTTGGTTTCTCTGGCTCTCTCCAGTGTGTGTCATCGTGGGTTCTTTAACTGCACATATTCGCCATGTCCAGCGGTATGCACCATTTACAGTGACCGACATTACCACACATTTGATGGCCTGGAATATGATTATGTCAGCGACTGCCAGGTCTACCTGGTCAAGGTACTTCCTGAGTGTGTGTTTGTGATTTTGGGTACACTAGAAAAAAAAAAATTAAAAATAGCCAAAATGCAGACCTATAAATCTAATATTTGTTTATTTTGAAATTAGAGATTTCAAGAGATGAATTAGAAACTTTGTTTGAAAGTTTGGGGTCAGTAGTAAATTCAAATGAACAGCATTTTTTGATGTAGAAATCTTTTGTAATTACTATAAATGTCTTTATTGTCGTTTTTTTAATCAATTTAAAGCATATAATATTTAAGTATAATGTATTTTACAAAACAAAATCGTATTCACCCCAAACTTTTAAATGATATTTACCATTTTTAGGTTACAGGCATTACTGTTTATTTACCACCCTCCACTGTAGATATAACCATCAGTCATTTAAAAAACCCACAGTGGTCGGCAGTTTTACCATGGTTTCTGGACATGTACCATGGTAATAGTAAGCTTAAATGTAAGAGTAAGCATATCTTTGTGTACAAGTGCTGTAAAACGGTGACGATCGTTTGCCTTGTGTGCTGGTCTTAGGACCAAGTGGAGAGGTGCTTACCAGTTTGCCTTCAACAAAGGGTGTGTTTCACCAGTTGAACATGTTGCACCTTTAAACCGAAGAATTTTTAATGAAGGGCCAAAGAGTGTGTGTGCTCTCACACGTTGCGGACTTCAGTAGGGACGGATAAAGTAGCAGGAAAAGAGATCTGCTTCTACCGCCACTAATCTTGGGAAAATCAGAGGGGATTTTTAATTAGAACAGGGCTGTGGTAATGGAGCCAGAGTTAATGTCAGTCCCAGCACAGAAACTCAGCAAAGAGCCGCACATAACAAAGAGCAATCTGTTCCCTATCAGCCTACGCAATGCAACCTGCTACTGCCCTTAATGACTGAGAAAGTGTGTATGCATGTGTGTCGTTTGTGTGTGTGTGTGTGTGTGTGTGTGTGGATGCTTAAGATGCAGGTGAATAGACTTTGGTGTCTCCTAAAGGCCAGTGATTCTCTGAGGAGTCTACTGATCTACCCGAGGGACAGACTTTTCCATCACGACAAAAAGAAATGGCTTTAGTCACACACACACACACACACACACTCACTCACAACAACACACTAGGTTTCGTTGCTTAAAATATGATACAGCAATGCATTGATTATTTAAATATGATGTGTCACTTTTCACTGTTAAATTACTTTCTCTTGTCCTAGTTTAATATGCAGATATACAGATCTATAATTAAGACATTCATTGGTAGATTTCCTGAAGAGTGTAAACAAAGTGGCTCTGTGGTGCTTTCAAAACATTGTTCGTTTGAGAGGTCTGACATAACAGCTTCTTGCTCAACCAGTGGGATGAGACTGGGGTGGGATTACCGTTCAAAATATTAAGTCTCTTATACTCACCCAGGCTGCATTTATTTGATCAAAAATACAGTAAAAACAGTAATATTATGAAATATTTTTACAATTTAAAAGAACTGTTTTCTATTTTAATATATTTTAAAATGCAATTTATTCCTGTGATGCAAAGATGAATTTTCAGCATAATTCAGTGTCACATGATCCTTCAGAAATCATTCTAATACTGATTTGCTGCTCAAAAAACAATTCTTATTATCTGTGTTGAAAACAGTTGTTATGGTTAATATTTTTGTGGATACCATGATTTTTTTCAGAATAGAAAGTTCAAAAGAACACTATTTACTTGAAATAGATATCTTATTATAAATGACTTTTTGATCAATTTAATGCATCCTTGCTGAATAAAAAGATGAATTTCTTTTAAAAAAAAATCTTAAGGAAAGGTGTTGTTTTTCAGAGGTAGAAATAATAAAGTGTCATGTATTGATTGCACACTATAATTGCGATCTTGTATCTAAATGTAGAGTGTTGGTGAGACGGAGGTGTCCATCATGGCTCAAAATAAAGATTGCTACGAAAGTGGAATTGTCTGTATGAAGTACCTGCTCATCTATGTTGGTCTTACTAAAATCTACTTCAGTGACAACTCTGGTAAACCTGTGAGTAAAAGATATATCTGATCTTTAGCCGATTAATGGCACATTTGTCCTTTCATAAACTAGGAAACTTTAATTGTTTCTATGTTATCTTGTAGTCTGTATTTACTGTAGTCTGTGTTGATTTGAATTGGTTTGTGTTTGTCCTCCAGAGCTCATCTACTGTTGTGGGAAGAGGATATGAGTTTCAGCTATGGGGTGCAGGATACTACACGGTGGTCCACTTTCCTGCTCAAGATCTGACCATTTTATGGGACCGCAAGACCACTGTCCATATTCGTGCTGGACCCCAGTGGAAAGTCAGAGTCATTCTCTCTGAATCAGCAGTATAGTTTAATACTCTATAAACTGTATTTCTTATTATAATGTATTTTACTGTGTTTTTAGGGTCAGATGAGTGGTTTGTGTGGAAACTTTGACATGGTAACAGTTAATGACATGACCACAGCTGGACATATGGAGGTCAGTAACGCACAGGCCTTTGGAGACAGCTGGGCTGTTGGACAGGTATGGCACTTCAGGATACTATGAGACTGGAGTACACTAAATATACACTATTGTTCAAAAATTTGGGGTCAGTAAGATTTTTCTTTAAAATAATTTTTTTTTTTTCCAACAAGAATACATTAAATTGATCAAAAGTAACAGTAAAAAAAAATGTTTATGCTGTTCCAAAAAAAAACTAATTTAAATAAATGCTTTTGAACTTTCTGTTCATCAAAGAATCCTAAAAAAATGTATCACAGTTTCCAAAAAAAAAAAGCAATTAAACAGTAGAACTGTTTTCAGCGCTGATATTAGTTCTTGAGCAGCAAATCAGCATTTTAGAATGATTTCTGAAGGATCATGTGACACCGAAGACTGGCGTAATGATGCTGAAAAATCAACTTTGCATCACAGGAATAAATTTGATTTTAAAATATATTAAAATAGAAAAATATAAAATTGTTAAAAATATAAAATTATTTTAAATTGAAATAATATTTCATCTTTTACTGTATTTCTGAACAAATAAATGCAGCCTTGGTAATTATAAAAACCTTGTTTTAAAAACATTTAAAAAAATCTCACTGACCCCAAATTTTTGAACGGTAGTGTAAAATCATAGTAAACTGTACTTTACACTGGAGTTACACTTGAAATTTAGATTGACTAAACAGCTTTCATGTGTTTATGTATGTGCAGTGTGAGAGCGACTTTGTAGTTCACAGACCGTGTGAAGGAGATCTCAGTCGGCAGCCGTATGCTAAGCGGGAGTGTGGCCTTCTCTACAGTGACGTATTTGCTCCATGTCACAATGTGGTGAGCAGCTCTCCTCTGGGGTTTTACGGCACATTTGGCCTACAGATAAAAAGGCCACGTCTTACCCACAGCCACACACAGGCTGGAAGACAGCATCAGAAAGACACACACACTGTCTGCGATGAACCCATCTGATAGAAGCTTTGAGATGGTTTTGTTGTTCAAAATCTGGCCACTAGGGGGCTGTAAAGGTTTGAAAAGCTAGAGCATTCCACCATTAACACATTCAGGTGGAAGTCAGTAGTCTTGAGTGTGTGTTGCATAACCAATTGTGTGTTTGTGACAGGCTAATTGGGATTTTAGGGATCCATGTATTGTGTGTAACTAATCCTTGTGGTCCCAAAGGTGGATGTGGCCTGGTTTTATAAGAACTGTCTGACAGACACCTGCAACTGCAACCGTGGGGGTGACTGTGAATGCCTGTGCACCAGTATTGCAGCATATGCACACAAATGCTGTCAAAATGGTGTCACAGTGAACTGGAGATCCCCCAGCGTGTGCCGTGAGTACAAGCACACACATGAGGAATGAACTTTTGACCTGTTTGTGCTGTCTGCCATTGAGGTTAATGGGTCAAAGATGAAAAGGGGTTTTCAAGCGTCAAAACAATTAAAGTTTAATACAGCTTCAAATTAGAATGTGTCCTGTTTAATTTTATTTTTATCTGAGCAAAAAATAATGATTGTCTGTCATACATTTTTACCTTGATTTATAGAAGACACCCACTTAAATGTCATTCGGTGTAACAATAGCTCATATACCAAGAAATATTGTCAGGCATATTTAGAACCAGAATCATTAGATGTCATTAAAAGACACACAGAATCACAGTGCAGCCCCCCAAAACTAATAAATTGTCATTTTAAATCTTTACCAATCTTTGCCACTATCCTACAAACCACTAGGTTTTACCCATATGTCAGCAGTTCTTACGTTTTTAACAATTTAAAATATAATGAAATTTAGTATGATCACATTTTCTTTTATATATTTTAATAAGTGCATGTTATCACATTTTTACTTAAATATGTATCTGCTATGCTGATTGACGATGGAACATTATTTCACTCATATTTTGACATTTTATATTCACAAAAGTTATTTGAAACATTAAAGTAGACACTTTACTTGCATTTAATATGCTTTCTATTTATAATTGTGCTGTCAAACGATTAATAATGATTAATCGCATCCAAAATAAAAGTATTTGTTTACATGATATATGCGTGTGTACTGTGTATATTTTTATGTATATATAAATACACACACATACAGTATATATTTTGAAAATATTTACATGTATATATTTATATTCATATAATTTATATTATATTTAAATATATTTAATATATAAAATGTAACATATTTTTCTTAAATATATACATGCATGTGTGTGTATTTATATATGCATAATAAATATACACAGTACACATACATATTATGTAAACAAAAACTTTTATTTCGGATGTGATTAATTGTTTGACAGCACTAATTAATATAAAATCACTTTTTTAAATTTAATTTGATGAGGAGACCAAAATTTGGCCCTAATACCCACAGACAAACTAACATTTCTAATGCAAAACTAACCCAGCATTCAGTTTGTACTTTTCAAAACTGCTCCTACTTGCTGTCAGGATCTGTTTATATAATAAGACTTTGATTCCGTATTCTGTTTCAGTTGCAGATTTGTCACATTAAAAAAGTTAAATGTGCAGCTAATTCTGTTTCATGTTGCTTTTTAAGCTGGTAATGTTGAAATAATGCATGCAAAACTCATAATACTATGATTGTGGCTAATATAAATATTTTTCTTTTAACAGCATATGACTGTGAATATTACAACCAAGGTAAGAATGATTTATTCTGTTTATTTGCCTAGAATACTTCTGTAAGCACCGGAAGATCTTGGCACTATCCTTTTGTATTTATGTATGCTTGTTTAGAGTTGGGAGAGGGTCCGTTCACTCTGTCCAGCGCAGAACAGAATGACTCTGCGTGTGTGTTTGGGGCTAATGTGAGCAGCGGTGAAGTGTTTCCTCTCCTGAAGACCAATGCTCAACCCAGCACCATTTTCCACTTCATGATCACAACTGGACTATATAAGGACCGAGCTTCCAGTAAGCACATACTCTTCACTTCAACAGCAAAACAAATAAGTGAAAGAAATTGCAGAAGAAAAAGATTAAAACTAATATACAATCAAACACATGCTTAAATGCAAAATACAATGACCTGGTGTTTTCATTTTGTCGGAGTGGATCGGTTTACATTAAGTGCTGCTCCACACTAACTCCATCTTTGCAAGAGCAACGTGCATTGAAAACAACGCACAAACCACGTTGCCAGATTTCTGATGAGAATCATTTATAAATCTGTCTCCAGTTTTCTGTCAAAAATAAAAGTAATAGTAAATATTAGTATTGTAATTTTACTGTTGTACTGTAAAATAAAACAATAATAATAATTGTTTTGTATTTTATAGTACTATAGTGTTAATTGCTATAGTAATGTATTTCTTAATTGATTTGTTTCATTATTATAATTGAAATATTGAAAAATATTGAATAATAATTGTTATTAAATGTCCGATTTTTTTATTTTACATTAAAATAGTATTATTGCAACTGTAATATTTCTTTATTGATTTCTTTATTTTATTATTTATAATTTAAATAATAATAATAATAATAATAATAAAAATTGACCAGCTTCTGAAAAAAATTATATATGGTTTATCTCTATTCCTGAATAGTAGCATCTACTGATATTATATATATATATATATATATATATATATATATATATATATATATATATATATATATTTTTTTTTTTTTTTTTTTTTTTTTTTTTTTTTTTTTTCAGGACTTCCTGTTGTTTCACTGGAGTCTGCAGAGAGGCCCAACTACTTTCTGTGTGTTACTGGGAACCGTGGGTTACGATTGGAACACTGGCAGCCTGGGGAAGAGTTCAGGCGGAAGGCGACCTTCATCCACCAACAGGGTCTGTGGTTACCTGGACGATCTTCCTTTGAGTTGCACAGTCAGAAGGGTGTCTTCCTCACTCTTTCTCATACACACGCACGTGTTCAGAACTACGACCACTCATACACCTTCAAAATCAGCAGCAGTTTTATCATTGAGGGTAAGACCGGTCTGCAAATATCTATATATCAAAAAAACTGTGCAAATATAAATTGTCTTATCATCAGGCCCATATTACCTACACTGATTGTGGAATGGATATAAATATAAAGCAGTGTATTAAAGAGAGCAGGCACACTTATTGGAAATGTGGAGTTCTGCTGATGCATGTCATATAAGCTCATATTGCACCAAAAATACACTCAAAAAGCTTCTATAAAACAACAAGCTTACCAACTTCATTTGCAGTGCTTTTTCTAATGTCTCTAATGTTTATGATGGCTGTGTTCCTGCATTTTAGAGAGCAGTTTTGTGATCCCCTACCGCTTGATGTGCGAGTGGAAGTATCATGCATGTGCCAGTCCATGTGTGAAAACGTGCAATGACCCCGATGCCACCAGCTGCCAGTTTTTACCTCCGTAAGATCATGTGCATAGGCCAATACAATAATATATGTGACAATTATACAAAAGGTGCTTGGTAAGGCAGGTATTATACATTGTCATGTTTCACTACAAAATCAAAAGGAAGATATTTATGAAAATTAAGTCTTTAGGACTAAGGGACGTGGCCTCAAGATGACAAAAAAATATTTTAATTAATAAATTATTAATATATTGAAACAATCAAACGAATCTAATTTAAAATGCAAAAAACACTGTATATTTATGTCGTATAAATAAAATTATAATAAAAGTAAAATAATTCTGTTTTAAAAATTAACCTCAATATCTGTTGTTTTCAACTAAAGAAGAACACAGTACAGTTCTTGAAACTTTTGAAGTCACAAAATGAATCATGGTTACTGAATTTAATTCAAATCAACACTCGCAGATTTCGTTAATGAAAAAACTTAACATAAAACAAGCCTCTTTATCATAATTACAGCAAAAAATACTGAAAATAGCTTATACCATGGAGCCTTTGAATATTGTGTAACTCAACGAGGAGCCTCCAAGTCAAAAAGTATGAGAACCACTGCTTTGGGAGCATTAAGAGTTTAATCACTTAAAATCACTTAATAATCAAAAGCATACTTTTTTTACAGTAATGAAAATCATCAATGAGGATTATAAGATAAAATAAAGACTAAATCAAAAACCTGGACACATTGCAGTAATTTTGGAGTGAAAATCAGGTCACAATGCATAAGAAAATGTTAAACAGGCTACATGTTCTTTATCAAAATCCAATATTAGGAGGAAAATATGACCTAGACATATTGTTATGAGATTCACCCACACAGTTTCTTCAGGAAAAAGTAAAAATCCACATCTGTTGTCTTTCACTCTCTCATCTGGTTTAGAGTTGAAGGTTGTTTTCCACGTTGTTCCAAGTCTATGCTGTTGGATGAAGTGACCAGGCGGTGTGTTTACAAAGAAGACTGTACGTGTGAAACCATCATAAACATCACTTTGATCATTATCCTCTCTTTTGTAAACATTTATGCTCACTGTTAGATTTGTCTTAGCACCTCTGTTGTTTCTGATGTGCTTGCAGGTGTGATACTATTCCCAACTCCAACTCCTTACATGTTCGTGACCCAATCAAACAGAACCACAGTGGCTCCAACCTCTGCTCCTACAACCACAACTACAACCACAACAACAACCACAACAACTCCCTCCACCACAACGGCAACACCAAGCACCTCTCCGAGCACAACTGCCAGTACTACAATCATAACTACACCTTTGGAAGCAGATGATTTAATTGGCAGCCCAACTACACCCACATCACCACCAACCACAGTCTCTTCAACTTTGGCCACCACCACCTCCACTGAAACTCCCACAACTCCCTCTCCACCAACCACAGAACCCCCTCTAGTCAGCACTGCCCCACCCACCACCACAGCCACGCCCACTACAGAGCCCATAACGACAGATTTTACCACTTTATTATCTACCTCGACCACAGAGGTGCCAACCACACCCGAGCCCACCACTGAACCAGAGACAACGTCTCCAACAACCACCATCCCGCCTGTTACAACCACTACTGTCATTACAACCGAGACCACAACTTCAGAACCGACTTTAACAACCATCACCACAGAGACAACATCTGTCTCCACAACAACTGAGGAGCCTTCGACTACCACAGCATCTGTACCAACAACCTCTGAGATATTGCCTTCACCCTCCCCTTCACCTGAGACAGCAGGAATAACAACAGTGCTTCCTCCGTTCCTTCTACCCACAGGGCCCTGCACGGTAAGATTTTGTGTGTTATGGTTGGTTGGTCATTCTTATTTAATATTTTAATATTATAGTATTCAGTGATATTCATGGTAAAATATACTTTAAATATAGAATGGAATGAAGTTCATAATGTTCAAGTCTGTTAATGGTTTATGAATAAACAGTGAATGAATAAGAGCCATAACACCAAAATATTCAATGGACAAGACATCTTTCTAGTGGTGTTATTGTGATCTAAAACTAAAACTAATAAAAATCATTTTTATTCATTTAAATAAGGCTGAAATAAATAAACTGATAAAACTAAAAGAGAAAAAATAGATTAGAGCTTAAATATTTTAAATCGAAATATTATAAAATAAAAACTAACAAAGATTTAAAAAGCTCATAACAAAATTAGTAAAACTTAAACTAAAGTTAAAATGAAAACCAAAAAAATATAAAAATTAAAGCTAAAAATGAGTACTGTAATAAGTATATAAATCATACTAAAATCACTCTGTTGCATGCAACAGTAAACATCATGGCCAATGTAGTTAAATTGTTGAACGAATAATTCTGTGAGCCTGTGAATAAGTGATTCTGAAGACATTCCTTTTAATAAATTGGTCAAAAAACAACACAGAAATCAGTCTTGATCTCATGTGTCGAATTAATTTGACTGAATCAGAGAATCACTTGTTAACTCACTCCTCATTAAAATGACTGAATAAAAGCTTTTACTTACCTAGACATCCACCTAAGACTCGTTAGACTTAATTTGGTGTAATTAGTCAGTGGTTGTTCAGACAACAAATTCCAAGTAAAGATTAAGAATCAGAGAATTAAACTCAGAAGTCAGAAAGAGCTTTATTGCCAAGTATGTTTGCTCATACAAGGAATTTGTTTTAGTGTCACAATCTTCCGTTACACAGCAACAACAACAACGCAGATAATAAAAATAAGATGTGAATAAAATACACATGTGTATAAATATAAATAAACCACAAAAAAAGAAAAGAATAAATATGTACAGGCGTGCTATAGATAAAATACAATATGAATAGAATAAAATAAAATCTCATTCCTAGTAAGTCTGGGCGTTCTAAGAAAAATATGTTTCACCAATGATATGTTTTGATTCATCTTCCCTGAGATATCAGTGATGGATTCAACAGTACTAAGTGAGAGTTGACATCTCCCATTTCCCTCCCTGACCTGGATACCTCTCTGACACATTTACACACACATGCTCATAAATATTCACATCTTCAAGATTAGTCGGTAATCCACATAGGGTGAACACTACTTCCAGTCTTAACTCCTTGTTCTTGAGTCATTTCTGTCCACTTGCCAAGATGTCGATGCCCTGAGGGAAGAATCATGAGTTAAGATGCAGCACAGTGAATAATTGATGAATCTGTCATAATATAACACAAGAACAGGCATCAGAAAAGATAACTGATCGATGCGTACTCCCTGAAATCATCCCAAGGTGCCTTATATAGTTTTTGGTGGTGGAAGGGTTTATGTGCTGTCTGTCTCATGAACGTCTCTGTTTTGTATCCATACAGCCTCCATATTCATTACGTGTGGATGAGTGCAGTGAGTACATCTGCTTTAATGGACAGCTGATGCTGCATAATTCCTCTCAGCACTGCAGATACAACATCAGCCAGCCACAGTGCAACCTGCTGGGTACACCGATCCAGATCAACACAGACCCCTGCTGCCCACTGTGGCAGTGCCCATGTAAGACATACACACAAGACCATTCAGATTTATATATTATCATAGTATTTATTAATATTTTAAATAAGCTTTAAATAAGTTATTTTTAATAATTTTGTATTTTTTAAATATTTCTACAGCAGTATATATATTTGATTTATTTTCAATAATTTATTTTCAGTTAGTTGCAAAGGCAACATTCCTTTTTTTTTTTTTTTTTTTTTTTATGAAGGATTTTCAAATAATACAAACACTAACAATAAAAACCATCAGACAAACACACAAACAAATAAACCCCCAAGCGCTGAGAATTAAATAGCACATCCCTGAAAATATTAATCTCTAACTGCTTAATTTAAACAAAAACATGTCAGGAAAGGAAGAGCCGAAGCTCTCTTAAAATAAAAGTTCAGAGTCTTTGTAAAAAAGAGTGGAGAGGTTCCCAAATTCTCCAGAATTTGTCCGACTTGTGATTGAGATCATAGGTTAATTTCTCCAGAGGAAGAAAGGCTGACAGCTGGGATGCAAAGGCAAAGTTTTTTTTTTTTTTTTTAGTTTAAGGGTCTGTTCACACCAAGGAAGATAACTATAACAATAACATTTATATATAGTTTTAAAAATCATTCTAAATTAATAAGAATATCCACAACTATAATGGTAATAACACAAAGAAATTATGTCATTGGAATCACTTTCAAAACAATTTTTTTTTCCAGCTGATCAATACTAAAAAGACAGCCAATCAGTCTCCATCCTGCTTTAAAGAGCTCGAGCACTTAAACTGGCAGATGACAAAGCACACACTATCAGAACATTACAGAACAGAACATTATCGTGCGTTGGTGTGGACACTAATAAAGAAAAAGTTTTTCATCTAACATTTATATTCTATTTCAGTTAATGACAATAACAACACTGATTAAGTTAGTGTTCATCAGAACCTGTTCATCTATTTGACTTTGTTTGTGTGATTGTCAGGTCGCTGCTCTATAATCTCTGATCTGCGTGTGATCACGTTTGATGGGAATAATGTGGCTCTGTATGATATCGGTTCTTATATTCTGGTTCACCTGCCCAGAGAGAAAATAGTCGGCCACATTGAGAAATGCCCAACCAGTGAGGTAAACCCATGCTAACACTCTACCATGAAGAAGTGTGCTGTCTTCCTCATATGCTTTTAAAATTTTTATTAAATGTTTGACTTCTTATTTTTATTAAATGTTTGAAATATTTTGCTTCCAGAGTGTGAACTACATCAGAAGACCTGTGAGTGTAGCTTATTTATGTTAAAATGTTGTTTATTAAAACCATCTTAATGAGGATCACAGGCTCTTTTACTTTCTCTCTTCCTGTTAGACTCCCTCTGGTGGAACCTCTGGTTTGTGTTTTAAGAAGCTGAACATTACATTACAATCATACAGAATTATGGTCAACCGCTTGGACCGGAAGGTAATGCTGGCAAGATTTTACCCGTTTAGTCATGAAGTTATGTTGTTCTAAACACAACAAAACGCAAAGCTGTATTTTTAGTAGTTATTATTTCAGCAGCCATTAAATAATATAAAATAATATAAAATTGTTTGCTAGGTAAAATCCCAGAAAATGGAAATTGAAATGTGTTAACCAGGCAAAAGTAATTCTAATATATTTAAAAGTTAAAATTGTAATTCATCCATCTTGTGTCTCTGCTTAATCGTGGCTCATAAAAGTGATTTATGTTGTTGAGTAACAATGGTTTGATCTGACACAGGTGTCAGTGAATCAGATTACGGCACGGCTTCCTCTCACCAGGCAGAACCTCCATATTGATGACACTGGGACCATGTACATCATTAATACACCTGGTGGGATCAACATAAAGTGGTACCACAGCACTGGCATCATGGTCCTACAGTACACAGCTCCTGATAACACCTCCACTAGGGGGCTCTGTGGTCAGTGTGTTGTACTTGCACTTTGTAGACAAGTGTGACCATGAAATCAAATATGTCCCTGTTTACTTTCGTAATCAGTATCTGTGATCTTATTGTGCACAAATCATCAATGCATGTTTGTGCTAAAGAAGAAAAAATGCTTTTATAATCTTTCATCAAAATGTAAACTATTCTGCTGATGTAATCAGGTTTCATGGGTGGGGAAAATATTTGTAAACAATAATATAATATCCTACTTTTCACAATATGTCCAAACCCAGATAAAAAATGTCCCAACCTGCATGAATATTTATTTAGTTTCATTCTGAAATGTGTCACATTCTAGAAGCTAAATGTGTTTTTTCATGTTGTTTTTAATAAATTAACAGCCTTCGGTCATTTGTGATAATGTAAGAGTGTTTGATGTATTTTGTTACCAGCGGATTTTGTTTTCTTTCTCAGGATGTTGTGATGGTAATCCAGCTGATGACCTGCGGCTGCCCAACGGTACAGTGGTCCGGGATATTGAGGACATCCCAGTATTTCTGCACGGATGGATGGTGGATACGTCAGAGGATACAGATTACTTCCGCAGAGTGGGAGACAACTGCACCACCGGCAACTGCTCCAAATGTTTCACCATGCTCAACCAGAGACCTTTCTCTAAATGTCACCACAAGGTACTACATACAAGTTTGAATACATATTAATGTGCAGGCATCCCATTTATATCCATTGCTTTTAATAAGCTATTTTTAAATACTATTGATTAACAATAGCTATAAAATCTTATTTAACTTTTTAAATAATTTAATAATCATTACATTTTTGACATACCTGTACATAATTTGACCCATATACTGTATTAAACTTTATTATGGTGTTGTTTTACCCTCTTCCCCCCCCCATTTTTATCTATGTTGTTATTGTTGACTAAAACTAAAACTACTACAGATCATTTACATTAATTCAAATAAAACTGAAATAAATAAAATATAAACATTAGGTTAAAAATAAAAACTTTGAAATTTGAAATGTTGCCTTGGCAACTGAAATAAAAGTTAATAAAACCTAAATAAAAGTTTGAAGTTGAAAAACATGAAATACTAAAATTGCTAAAATAAAAATAAATCAAAGCAAAATATTTAAACAAAATAGTAACAAAAGCCCATAACAAAATTACTAAAGCAATTTTTAGCAATTTTTCCTTTAATTTGACGTTTTGCTAATATTCTGGGGAAATTTAGAGAAATTTCATCCCCACTGGCTTGTGAAAGTTCATACTTACCCTACATGTGACTTGACCATTTTATATTGGATTAATTTTCCAAATGTTATTTTAAAGGTTTCTCCAGAACACTTCTGTGATAAGATATGGGCTGGTGACCTACATTATAAAGAGCATGAGTGTGACTTCCTGGCTGCTTATGTGGCCATTTGTTACACGCATCAGATCTGTTTCAGCTGGAGGAAAAGCAACTTCTGCCGTGAGTGTGTTTACAGATACTCTACCAGTCAAATGTTTGGACGCATTTTCATAAAGGTTTTTGCTTGAATGCTTAATTTTTGACTGGTAACTTTTTTTTTTTTTCTTTTCTTTTCACTTTTGCATATTCGTATGTGTTTGTACATGCAGCACTCAAATGTCCTCCTGGGAAAGAATATAAACCCTGTGTGAATACATGTAAGACTCGGACATGTCAAAACCGAGATTACTATGAGGAGAGCACCTGTTCTTCTATCAGAGAGGAGTGCGTTTGTAAAAGTGGTACCATCCTGCACCGAGCGGACTCTGCCTTTTGTGTCACCGAGGACCAATGCGGTGAGAATGCCACTCTATATGTTTGCTCGCATGAAAAATAAAGTGCTGTTGTGATAATGGCCTGTTATTTCCATGTGATCAGTGTGTACGGATAACGATGGTGCTCCACACGCCCCGGGTGAGGTGTGGAATGGCTCTCTGCGTGGCTGCTGTCTGTTCAAGTGTCTGGAGAATGGTAGTGTAGTTCCTGTGGAACCCGACTGCAGTTATGAACCTGCCCCACTGTGTGAGAGGGAGGGAGAGTATGCAGTCGATGTGCTGGAGGAAGGAGTCTGCTGTCCTAAGAAGATTTGTGGTAAAAAAAAATCACATGGATGTATAATTCACAAATCCATCAGAAATAGTATACCGTCCTGGCACATTTGAGGTAGTATTTGTTTTTTTATATACTTATGAGCTGGATAAAAATAATTCTATGAGCTGGAAATGCTAATCTCACATACAATATGTACTACAGTTCAAAAGTTTGGGGTCATTTTTTTTTTTTATTAAGAAATTTATGCTTTTACTCTGCAGTTGTGCATTAAATTACTCTAAAATGACAGTGAAGAGAATAAATGTATCACAGTTTCCACCAAATAAAAAAAAAAAAAAAAATCAGCACATTGATAATAATCAGAAATGTTTCTTGAGCAGCAAATCAGCATATTAGAATGATTTCTGAAGGATCATGTCACACTGAATGCTGGAATAATGATGCTTAAAATTCAGATTTGCATCACAGTAATAAGTTACATTTTAAAATGTGTTACAATAGAAAACATATTTCACAATATTACTGTTTTTACTGTATCAAATAAATGCAGTCTTGGTGAGCACAAGAGACTTCATTCAAAAACATTAAAGTTGACAAAAATCTTCATTAGATACACACAAAACATTTAGATTTTATCTTTCTGCATAAAAATGATTTATCCTGTTTGTTTGTCCCCTTTCTCTTTTATAAATATGTTTATTAATTTTATTTACCTGTTTTTGTTCTTGCCATGAAAATAGCCTTAGATGCCGATGTGGCACAAAACATCCAAATAAATAATGAAACAAATCAGATATGCACATTAAAAATGTACAGTATTTCCAAGAAAATATGCATGACTAATGCTTGTGTCTTTGTGTGTAGAATGTAACCTCACCATCTGTCAGAGTGAAGTACCCAGCTGTGAGAATGGAGACAAGCTGGTGATTGGCTACAGCGCTCTGTCCTGTTGTCCTGAATACAGATGTGGTAAGAGCTCATGTAATCCTTACTCTGATTGGCTGTTTATTTGGTCAGTGGACAAAGGTCAGACTTCTGATTGGTCTCTGTTAGAATGTGATCCGCTGGCATGTCAGAGTGTTCCTGCCCCGATCTGCAGAGAAGATCAATTCCTGGTGGAGGTCAGAGGGGCACATGCTTGCTGCTACAGCTACATGTGTGGTAATAATATATTATAAATACTTCTCTGACATTCGCATCTGTATGCTGACAATACATTCATTTTTGTATTCAATTATAACTGATAAAATAATTATCAGAAGGTTATGTTTTTTTAGTATTTATTTATACTGGCACACGCACGTACATATGTATATATATGCATATATATATATATATATATATATATAAACATACAGGGTGCAATTTGTGGAAAAAGCAGAGGGGGGGATGCTTTTGAAAACTTTTCCTCTCTCGTGTAATCTAGGCCTATTAGCCTATAGGCCTGTTAATTGTAATGATTTCATTTTTATGATTATTCAAACAACGAATAAATTACACAGATAAACCATTGCGTCGCAAAATGATTCATTGTTTCGAAGCGCTCCAATTGGATCGCGTGTCGTGAATAATTTGATTCAGAACGGGACTTTGCTTCAAAGCATGTCTCACGAATCAGAACGGGACTTCAGAGTGCATTTTGCAAATCATTTGATTTAGATCAGGACTTCTGAGTGGGTTCACAAGATTTTTTTTTATCCCCACCGGGAATAAAATAATTCAGCAGAGGCAAGGATGCATAGACCAGGGGGGGGGGGAAATAGAGATGTTCCAATATCCTTTTCCCATTCCCGATACCTAGGTTCAGGGTATCGGCCGATACCGAGTACTGATCCGATACCTGGGTGTGTATCTGGTTATACAGCTGTATGTACTACTAGACCTGTATGAATTGATACAATTATTTTATGGTGTGCTTCACCATATATAGATAGATAGATAGATAGATAGATAGATAGATAGATAGATAGATAGATAGATAGATAGATAGATAGATAGATAGATAGATAGATAGATAGATAGATAGATAGTGTGGCAAGTAATTTTAACTGAATTTAGGACCGGTGGTGGTGCTTTTTTGGTCATTCAGTGTTTCTGTAAAAATGGGGAAAAACTATCAATAATACTGATAAGATAATAATCATACTATGAATTCTGCTAAGAACAATATAAAACGCACTAAGGATTAACGAGCTGCTGGATTCATGAATATTAATCAGGTTGTCTGCATTGGCTCGAACTTATTTGCTGAAATCAAAACAGGGATGATAATAGGTGAGCGCCAGCCAATGAGATTGTCGTTTGCGCATTAGCTCCGCCCACTACCGGAGAACCCGGCAGTTCTTAAAAGCTGAAGAATTCCAAAGGAACTTCGTTATTTTGACAGGAAAATACAACAAAGAATAACGTTTACATACCATGCAGAATTGACGCGCTACATGTAAGACTCTCTCGCTCCCTCTCCCTCTCTCTCTCTCTCTCTCTCTCTCTGCGTGAGAGGAAAAAAGCAAAGCGACGGCGAGTCGTGCGCTTCACACTAGAGCTTACGGTACGTCAAATACAGGTGCGCTGCGCATCCATTCAGATGAACTGAAAAATAGATCGCTTGGCGGAGAGAGCAACTCTGAAGCGCTCAGTGTTCAGCGAGTGACAATATATCTGTGCTAAACTTATACATAGCCTCCCAGTAAAATCTGATCATTTATTAGACAGTGGCTTATATTAGACATCATTTAGTCGCATATGCGAGTGATTTAACTTACTGGCAATGTGACAGCACGTTTGTATTTCTTCTTCGCTGCTCTAAATAGTGGTTGCTTGTGTGGCAACACAGCACAACTTCCTGTGTTTGCATTCTGAGCAGCAAAGAAGAATTGATTTCCGATTTGCAGCGTTAAGCAAAGCTAGCGCGCATAACTATAGGTCTTGTTTAAAAATGGTATTTGATCGGTACATGGGCTCAAGTACTCGCCGATACCGATGCCAGAATTTTTTGTGGTATCGGTGGGATTTCCGATACTAGTATCGGAATCGGAACAACCCTAGGGGGAAATCCACCCCATCCCCCCCAGCAAATCGCACCCTATGCATATATATAGATATATAATTAAATACTAAACATATGTACTAAACATAAAATTAGTAATTGTGAAGCCTGTATATAGTATATATAATTCATTATAAATGTATGTAAATACACAAAGATATACAATTATTTATTATGTTTTAAAATATACATTTATAATATAAAACATATTTACATAAAATAATCTTAAAATGTTAATCTTTTGTGATTTTACTGTGACATGCTATAGTAATAATTTGAATATTTGAATTTGCAGTTTGCGAGTCCTGTATTGACCCTGTACCAGTGTGTCTTCCTGGAGAGATACTGGCTGTGGATGTGAACACCACTAATCACTGCTGTCCACAGTATCATTGTGGTAGTTATAACAAACACACAAGCAGTCACTGGACTGAAGTGCCCAGTCATTTTGTGTTTCGTAAAGAAAGGAGAAACATGACGTGTTTAAAGGCTGTGTCTTGATCTTTCAGTGTGTGATATGAGTCTGTGTCCTGAGCCCAGTGTGAGTTGTGCTCCTGGAGCTGTGCTGGTGAAGAGACCCATACCAGACAGCTGCTGCCCAGAGACACACTGCGGTACTGGACACATGCACACTTACCTAGATATCTAAACAGTGACTTCCCTGTGACTTCTTTTTGTTTTTAAGATAATCAAGATAATTATACTTACTACAGAATAACCCTTACTCAAACCCTCAAATTCTCCTTTTGACATTTTAGAAGGCATAATTTTGTCCCTTTATGCACTATTATTCCTTTGGTGAATATTTATTATTTTTGTTGATTTAGAAAACTTCCGTGGACATATTTTCAACAGTTCTCTCCTAAATAAAGCTAAACTAAAACTTGCACACAGATAGAGAAATATTACAAAAAGTAACATGCTTTTGCCATGTGTTTTGGCTTGAGTATAGTGTAAATCGCAAGATATTCTTTGTACACTGCCATTCGAAATTTTGGAGTCTAAGATTTTTAAGAAATTTATTAAGATTTTAATATTATTATTTAGCAAGGATGCAAAAATTGATCAAAAGTGACAGTAAAGATATTTGTGAATGTTCTATTCATCAAAGAATCCTGAAAGCACAACTATTTTCAACATTTCAGCAAATCAGCATATTATTTTTAATCATAGAATCATGTGGCACTGAAGACTGGCGTAATGATGCTGAAATTTCAGCATTGGATCACAGGAATATATTACATTTTGAAATATATTACAATACAAAACAATAATAATATTTCACTATATTACTATTTTGCTGAGCAAAAAATTAAAAAATCTTACCCACCCCATACTTTTAAATGGTTGTTTATGAATCAAAGTTCCATGTAATGCCATCACTTTACCCATGGTATTGCCATACAAGTATTTTTTATATACTTACACAGTTTCATTTGTAACATTTGTTGTTTTTAGAATGTCAGTGTCACAACATTACACTTCCTGTCTGCACTGCGGTGAGTGTTTTAAAATGTATTCTGTGTGTGAATACTGTGTATACAGTATATAGTGCATTTTGTTGCCATAGTGAATTCTCCTGTAACCACAGTGTTATACCGTGACCTTTGTGTTAAAGGGTGAAATGAGAGTGGAGGAACCAGACCCCGGCGGCCCCTGTGGATGCCCACTGTATCACTGCAGTAAGACTCGTACAAACACTAACACGCTCCAAATTCCACACTATTCAATGAAACTGAAATACAAGTGCGTGTTTGTGTGTCTCTGTTTGTATGTGTGTGTAGAGAAGGCAGAAGTGTGTCTGTTTCAGGGCGTGACGATATTGAACCCAGGCCAGTCTATGGTGCAATACTTTGAGGGGGAACTGTGTTACACCGTTCAGTGCCTCACACATAAAGACCCCATCACCGGGTTCTACGCCATGGAGGTCACCACTGCCAACTGCTCTGAGAAGTGTGAGCCTGTAAGTCACATGACTAATGCAACTTTTAATATATGTATTAACGCAGCGTTTCCCAATCCCAGTCCTCCCAATCCCAGTCCTCCCTGCTCAGGGAGTAGGAAGCAATGAACATGGTGTAGGGATCATATCAATCAGTACACAGTTCATGCACGTAGCTCTCTTCTAACGAGCTGATCATCTGAATCAGGTGTGTTAACTAAGATAGACATGCAAAATATGCAGAGCGGGGGGGCACGAGGACTGGGATTGGGAAACGCTGTACTAACAGATACTTCCACAAATATGAGAAATGTTGCATGATTTTCCATTGAAATTCATGAAAATGAATTTGAGAAGGGATATAAGATGAAAGAAAATAGCTCTTTTAAATGAAATATTTCAATATACAATATAGAGTTAGGTTAGTCAATCATAACAGAGGTGCAGCACCAGTCTGAGCCATCTAAGGGTTTTGGTGCAAGATAATTTAATAATATTCAAGAAGTGGGTTTCAGGGAATAAACAATGCTTCAGAAGTGTAGAATATGGCCTATTTCGGACAATACTGTATTATATTTACATTGGATTTTCCTAATATTATGTGATTTTCTTGTACTGTGTGTTATTAATTTATTATTTATGTATTTTTTACTGTAGTATCAGGTTTATGTCCCATCATCTGATCCACATGTGTGCTGTGGCTCCTGCAAAAACATCTCATGCTCTCATCCTAGTGAAAACGGGACTACAGAAGTATTTATGGTAACCTGCACTCACCGTCTGGTACTTTTTGTTAACCTTGTAAAGCCTGACATATAAAATCATAGTCAGAAAAATCTTTTTATTTTTTTTTAACCTTTAGACAAAATATTTTTTAAATCTATATGCATACTGTATGTGTTTTTGTTGAGTACTTGATATTTGATACATCAGGCTTTTATGGCTCATATAATATGACATATTAAGAGAATATGGAGCTCATTCTCAAGGAGGAAAAACACCTCAATATTATTCAGGAGCAAAAATATGCAATTTGGTGCAGTTGCTGATATTCATATGACCAAAACGCAAGATGAAATTCTGATGCTTGTAATGTGAATCATTGAGATCTTTATAACAGTATAGCAGACATGAATTGCATATAAATATTACTTGTCACTCTATATCTTCCAATAATATGTCTAAGTAAGATAATATTTAAATGCTTATTTTATTTTCATACAATATACAAAGATAATTGACAGATATACAAATAAACATTCCTCAAAAGCCTGATATGTCATTTTTGATACGTTTAAACATGATTTCTCTGAAAAATTATGAACCTAATTTGCTTCAGCCCAGTAAGTGTTCATGCTGAAATATTACTAACAATCTAAAAGTTATTCTTGTGCTAAATTTATAACAATAAGTAAAGATTTTAAAGCAAAAAGACCTGTGAACCACAACCTGAAGGGAGATGTTTTTACAGTTGTACAAAAGGTCCTTTTACTTGCTAAAAAAGTACAGATTTTGATCATGCTGATGATTTAGAGTCCATAGAAATTGGCACATTAAATATGACCAGTATGCTGTATAGTGTTAATGTAATCCTAAACTTACCCTTGAAAGAAACTTTCTGCATTTTGAGAAGAAAAAAAAGCAAAAACATTATTCACTGTATTTGTGAAAATTTTCCCCTTTGAGGATGTTCACAAATGGATGTTTTGTCAGATTGTCTGGGGGCATTTTTCAGTAAATTTATCCACAAAAGTATTGCTACTGTAGGTCAAAAACACACACAAAACCATTGTTTTTGTGAAATTCAAAAAGCCTGAGCCTCAAATGCATTAAGCTGATAGTGTATTTTGATGTGGTTTGCAGGCAGGAAGCTCATGGGTGGCTAACTGCACACGCTTTGACTGTATGGAGACTGCGGTAGGCGCAGTCGTTCTGGCCTCTGGAGTGGTCTGTCCTCCTTTCAATGACACAGAATGTATTCAGGTCTGACTAAAATCAATGCATTCTTATAGCTTTTCTGTAACAGTTTGTGTTTTTGTTGTTGTTCTTCTAACCTCTGTGCTTTGTGTTTCAGAATGGAGGCATAGTTCAAACGTATGTGGACGGTTGCTGTAAGACATGTAAGTAAGAGTGTCTGGGGCTGGCTGTGCTTTCTGGGAATGCTGGGGGCTGTTTGTAACAGCATGATGGAGAAGCAGTGCTGGGCTTTACTAGCTGCTGGTTGCGTTGTGGTTAGATGCTCCCTGTTGTCCCGGGGAAAAAATGAGCGCTGCTGTACACATCTCATGGGTCTCTCTCATTCTTTTCTTTCAGTTTCAATTTCCTGTGCTTCTCTCTATAATACGATGAGTGTACACGCCATGATCTGGGAAGAAATTTATATATTTCAGCACAAAGCAAAGTGCTTACAGGGTTTTTGTGATGAATACTAATGAAAGCCAGATTGCTATATGGTTCTCCTCTCTATGCGTTCTTAACTTTATCTTTGTCTTTTGTGGCTCAAGCTGGATTTTGTGCTATGGGATTGGTGTTTGTGGTTTTTAACTGCCTCTTGTCAAAGCTTGGTGCTTTATGTACAGTATAACAGGTTCAGATGAATGCAATCAGATTCAGTATGTACAGTAATGACTTGTTTGAGTTACCAATATGGGTTTTTCAGTGGCCCATGTTTCAGCTTTTGATCAGCTTAATGACATCAAATGACATTTATGCTAAATCTGGGTTCTCATATTTTTGTAATGTCAAGGAATTTTAAAATTGTGATATCTAGGCCTAAAAAAGTAATGGAAACGAATCAAATCTAAAAACAAGTTACAGAAAAATAATGCATTTAATACATTTTCGTTGTCAATATGAAATTCTGCTTGTGTTTAGCTCTAAAATATTTAATAGGCTTGGAATTTTGTGAGTGAATTCGTTATTAAATTATTTTTAAAAATCCTTATCCAGTTGTCTTTAATAATAACTAGGAAAATAATTTAAAAGTCATGGGAATGAATAGGTTAAAAGGTTTGGGAATCCTATATTTTGCACAATATTTAATTGAAATGCACAACAACAAATATCAACCAAATATTTGAGCATTTATTGTCTTGGGTTGCATTCTATAAAAGCGAAATCCTAAATAGATCAATATATTGGTCTATCACTAATTATAACAAAAGCATTTTATACATTTTTTAAAATGCTTTTTTATATTTATATACATCTTGCTGTTCAAAATTTGGGGCCAGTTAAAGTTTTTGAAAGAAGTCTCTTATTCTCACCAAGGCTGCATTTATTTGATCAAAAAATACAGTAAAACAGACTGTTTAATAACTCCTTTTTATATAGTTGAAAATGTCATTTATTCTTTTGTAACATTATGAATTGCTTTACTTTTGATCAATTTAATGCATCCTTGCTGAATAAAAGTATTCATTTCTTTAAAAAAAAAAAATACTGACCCCAAAACTTTTGAATAGTAATATATGTGTTTTTGCATTACTTATAAACCAAGGAAAGCATATTGGAAAATGGTGCATGAATCTGTTTTTAATAAACTCTTAGATAAGAGCCAGTGGCCTTGATTACATTGGCATGGCATGCTAGAGGGATTCAGAGGTGATTTTGAGGAAAAACTCAACATGTCTGGCATGTGCCTTTGCTGGCTATGTGCTATATTTGCTTCCAACAAACTGGTATATATTTTTTATGTAAGCGGTGGGTCTGTGCATCTTTTTACGCATGAGGGCGCAGGTTTGTGTGTGTTCGCATTGGTTGGGGCTCTTGCGTTTGTGCTGCGTGCTGGAAGCTTTACGAGGGACTTCAACCGAAAGAGTTTGTTAACGACTTGTGAGTTTGTGAACCTGCCCCTGTGTGTTTCTCAGGTGCTGGACTTGGTTTGTTGCCTTTTTCCGTTAGTCCAGTAACACCCACTGCTAGTACTAACTGTGATACAGGTACTCACTCATCTACTGAATTATTTTTATCTGTCTCATAACATTGTGTGTGTTTTGAAGAAAATATTTTACACTTATCACTGTCTTGCCATTATTTTCTTTTAGTTTGAGTGAACTGATTGATTAAGTGTGTGAGACATTTGGCCTGTAATAGAAATTTTACTTTATCACCTTTGTGTTGTTTCAAGCTCTTACACTATTTTTTGTTCCTGTGGAAAACATATTTAAAATTTCTTAAATCTCATGCACCACTCTTATGTTTAATTCAGATATAACCTGCATTTTTTGCAGGTTTTGCAGCAGGTTTGATGTTTATTTTTATTACCTTTTTTAATATGAATGTGTATGTTTCTTATATATTTTTTATTAAAGTAGACTTAAATTTTAAAAATTTTCCCCTTAGATTTTACTAAAAAAAGTCTTGATGCACTGAAATGTAATCGACTTTTTATTGAATATTTAAATATTAATATTTTTTAAATTATTTGAATAATTATTTTTAATTGTTTTGGTGAGGGACTTGAAAGTATAATAAACTATAAAGAACATCAGTATTGATGTGGAATGACATGAGTGGTGAGTAAATATTGGCAGAATCATCATTTTTATGAGCTGTTCCTTCATAAAAATGATGATATTCGCACTCATGAACATCTGTGTAAAATTCAGACACAAACACAGACACAACTGCATTGCATGCACACACATCTCACCTCCCACCATCTCAGACACACAGCTGTGAAGTCTTGATTTATTTCCTGTAGAAACCCCCTGATAAATCTTCAAAACCTGTCCTCTGTTTGAACCTCCAGAATCCCTGTTTCAAAATTAATGAACCTGAAATTTATAACAGTCACACACTGCCCTCAAAAGAGTTAAATGCCTTTCATTTTATCATTGTTATACAAACAAAAATTACATATGGGTGAAAAGTTCAATTCTCAATGGTGCCACTCGATCATTGTCAGACAAATGTCACCATGGTAACTAACATGTCAATCAAGTGGAGCCCCCAAGGTACAGCAATAATAGTCACTGAGCCTGCTGTGTTAGTGTGTGTGTGTGTGTGTGTGTGTGTGTGTGTGTGTGTTTGACTCATTATAGCTGCATTTACAAAGATTAAACTCTACTTGGTTTAGCTGTCAAAACAGGCCACGTATCATAGTTGAATATTCTAAGCTTGTGAAAATGCACTACTAAACATCAATAAGTTTTTTTATATGTATTTCATTATTAATAATGTTATATCAAAATATCACATATATTGTATAAGTATTGTGTGAGTATGTTTAAAGTCAATGTAATGTCTTATTGCATGTTCCTGAACATATTGCTCATTCTTCCATATATATACATATATATACATATACATATATATATATATATATATATATATATATATATATATATATATATATATATATATATATAAAACAGTAGGTTATGCAGTCTTTCTGAAATCAGGCCAATAATATAATTTTATATATATATATATATGTATAATGTAATGCTAGTTAATGTAACATTACAGCAATAATAAGAAATAACAATAGTCAAATCCAGATGTGTCACATTCCAGAAAAAAAATGGCTTATTAATATAGTTTCATGTTGACTTCAAACACAAAATGCCATGTTTGTGTTCATTTGTAAGTCACAGTTTCTCTCTGTGTGTGTGTGTGTGTGTGTGTGTGTGTGTGTGTAGGCAAAGAAGATGGTAAAACCTGTAAGAGAGTCGCCATCAGGACCACCATCAGAAAAGATGACTGTAGAAGTAACGCACCTGTAAGTGTGAAAGAACGCTACAAACACTATGATTCTCTATTCTCTATTCTGTTCTGTATTCTGTATTATCTGTGAAATACAGTAGAATAGGGTGTAATTCATCTTCTGGAGAGTTTACTGTTAACATCATCTCTCTTTATTTTTCTCTTCAGGTGACTGTGTACTCATGTGATGGAAAATGTCCATCTGCCACCATCTTCAACTTTAACATTAACAGTCATGCACGTTTCTGCAAGTGCTGCCGTGAGAACGGCCTCCAAAACCGCATCATTCAGCTATACTGCACTCGAAATGCCACTACGGTGGACTATTACTACCAGGAGCCAACGGACTGCTCATGCCAGTGGAACTGATTCCATGCGGACTGTGTGCAGTAAAGTTAAGATCTCAGTGAGAGCACTAGCTTGACGCAGACAGGCCCGAATCCGACTGCATATACAGTACAGTATCTGTAAAACTGCAAACTACTAACACAATGACTGTATTTGTTGTGTCTTTGATATCTATAATTTATCTGTAAGTACAGTAGGTTAATCAAACATTTATTCAAACAAGAACAACAAACTGCTGTTTAATTGGTGTATTGTTTAGATTTTAGTATTAACATTTGTTAAATGATGAAATGACATGGGGACGAGTATTATTAGAATCATTATTTTCCATTAACATTTTAAATACATTTATACATTTGAAAATCTTTACTTTTAACCAAATGCTTTATTTAAATGGCAACTTTGTGCTTTTTCTAACAAAAAAAATGCTTTTTTTTATGCTTTTTTTTTTTTTTTTTTTTAATTACAGAGAAAATAAAAAAGCCAGTCTTAAGCCCTGTTCACATCAAGAGGGATAATGACAAAGATAACTATAATTATAAGTCTATTCGCGTCCAACCCAACACAAGATTTCAACATTATGTTTATTATTGCAGTTTTGTCATATGCCATCTTAAATCTCTTCAAAACAGGATGGATTCTGATTGGCTGTCAGAGTTTTTATCATTCATCATTCTGCATGTGATTCCAACAATGTTGTTTTTCTGTGCTGTTATTGAGTGTGTTTACATGCACCCTCTTAATTCGATTATAATGAGATTTTGGCAATATTGCGATTAAACTTTACCTCATGTAAACGCAATACTTCGATCTAAATAATGCGATTAAGCTCATAATCACAGCAAGCATAATCGTATTAACATAGGTGGCGTTTACTGATTTTAATATAAATATACAGGCATGTAAACACCTTAATCGCAGTATTGCCGCTCTGACCAAAGTGCGCATGTGCTTGTGACATATATGAATGATGTGACATGCACCTGTAATCATATGCAGATTAAAAACGATGGAAGGGAAGAAAGCATCCCATTTCTGCGGAAAACTCGCTGTCATCAGTCTCTCTGTTCCTTACCCTCATCCACAAATGGCGAGTAGGACACGACGGCAGCATAGGCAAACAAATTCCATCACATTTCTATGGCGCCGAAAAAGCGTGGAATACAACCATACAAAAGTCTTTCAGTAGACGTAAATAAATTAAAACAACGGCAAGTAACACCTGCTCTTTCTGAGTCCATCATTTGTGATGTGCAGTGGGGTATGTGAATAATGGCAGTAAAAAAATAGACCACAATTCTTAGCGATTAATAAGAATAATGGAAATTGCATGTGAATGGGAGTAAGAGCTTTGCTCTTGACATGTAAACGTCATAATGCGATTAAGTCCTTACTCTGATTATTGTAAATAATCGCATTATTCGTGCACATGTAAACGTAGTCATTGTTATAGTTGAGTTGTGCAATTATTTTAAATTTAGAAAAATTTTTAAACCTTTATCGTTATCGTCCTTTGTGTGAACAGGCCTTTAAGTAAGCATTTGATATTTAAAGAGAAATCCTGCACAGTTGCTTGACAGGCGCATCAATCACTCACTAGTTGTGTTGACACTTCCAGTGTGAAGACTATGTTTCTTAAAAACATAACGTGATGAACTTGAATTTCCATACTATAGCCATAATGCCAAAAACATGATTTCTGCTGCAAGTGAACTAAATTGTATAAGCCTAAATATGCTTAGCATATAGCAAACTACCATAAACCTGCATGTTATTGTCACTGTTTTTTAAATAATCAAATAAAAATACAAAAAAACTATATTTTTCCATATGCACTGTGCAAATCAATCATTTAATTGATTTACCAAGCTATTTTGTAATATTCCATTCAATTAGCCACAGATTAGTATACAGCAGATACGAATCATTTAGAAAATGTAGAGGTTTTGTTTCACTTTTGTGTGTGAAAATTCCATTTAAGACATTTCACTGTAAAATTATTAGCACTGTCAAATGATGAATCGCATCCAAAATAAAAGTTTTTGTTTACATAATATATGTGTGTACTGTGTATATTTATTATGTGTATATATAAATACATACACATGTATAAATGTCAGAAAAAAATGTTGTTTATATGTTAAATATATTTATATGTAATATAAATATATGTAAATATTTTCAAAATATATATACTGTATGTGTGTGTATTTATATATACACATAATAAATATACACAGCACACACACATATATTATGTAAACAAAAACTTTTATTTTGGATGCGATTAATCACAATCATTTGACAGCACTAAAAATGACCAAACAGAATAAATAATAATCAGTAAAACTGCAGAAAAACAATTGGCATGTATCTTGGCCTCCATCACCGGAAGTGTAGGATCTTCACCCTGATCTAATTCTAGCAGTGATTTATTAACTAGATCAGCCCACACATGACTTGAGTTATATCCTGCTGAGTTGTGTTTTGCTTTCAAGTCAGGTAATTAAAATGTTGGAGAAGTTCATCTCCTCCCTTGCGAACATCTGCTGAATCAGAATTTAAAGAAATGTTGCGAGTTCAATACAGTGAACTGTCGATTTCCACAGAGAATAACACTGATTTATCACTTTATTTGTGCAGTAAAAGCAGCAGAGCATCGACAATGAAAGTCTAAAGCAGTGATATAAACATTAAAATACACACTTCGAAAGTTGCCAAATTAGAAATAATGCAAAGCTGTATAGCTCAAATAACATTGATGTAAGTTCTTCAACAAAAAGCTGAGAGCTGCAGTGCTTTTAAGGGTAGTACTGTATATACAACTTGAATTGACTCTGAAACATTCCAAACATTACATAATATGCGTTAATGAATTATTCTTGACAGCTAATATAAATTGTTTTGAGTTTTATTCTCATCGGGTGATGTAATGCATGTAGGAGTGTAGTGTGGGATTTTTGTGTCTGTTTTATTCTCTTAACATTTAAAGCAACTCCACGACTGACCCTGCATGACTTTTGCCGTCTTGACAACCTGTACTTATTTCGATTAGGTATAAAAAGAAAGAAAAATAAAATATGGGGTGGAGAGGCTGTCTGATCTGAATGAATGAAAGAGACGCAGAGCTGCTTTCGGGAGGAGGTGTAGTTGAATCCTCCAGTGTGGGGTTTTGTAGTGTTGTAAGATGCTGGCATGGGCATCTGGAGTGGCAGGGGAGGCGTGTCCTCAAGGAATGTGTTTTTTTTGTGTGTGTGTGTGTGTGTGTGTGTAAACTGAACTGAGCCAAATTTTTTGCTCTAAGATGCCGCGGAGTGCTCTTATGACCACAAAGACTGTTTTAGGATGCTGCTGAAGTTTGACTGACCATACTATTGTAGTGTAGGTTATTATTACAGTGCAAGCTGCAAGGCTAAAGACCGTAGTGTTTTGCTTTAAGGATATGGTGTTGTCTGTGGACACTGGAATTATGGGATGGAGCTCCATGGACAAAGTTCTGACATTGTTTTGGCAACTTCTGCACTTCTTTCAGGTAATAATTTATTCAAACTGTTAATTAGATTGAATCATTTTCAAGTTAAGGGAAAATGCATCTGCTGTAAATTGCTGTGAAGAAAAAAAGATACATAGTTTTCTGAGAGTTAGAGTTGGAGTTACGTAAGAAATGCTGTTTGTGTTAGAAACTTTCTAAGCTGGAATAGTTCTTTAGAAAACTCAAAATTGACCCTGTTTGCTTTCTTAATAAATGTTCCTGTGCCATTATTCATTAATGCATGTTATTCTAAAGAGAAGATGTTTGTCTTTGCAATCTTTTATCAAGATCTAGTAACTTGCTTTGCACCTGAAATGCCTTTCCTTTTCGGCTGACATCATCTAGGCCAGAAATAATGTTACTTATTTGCCAAATACAGTATTTCATTTTATTTTTTACTATAGTGGTCATTGTTTTAGGCAGTGCTGAAAAAGTAATACAGTGGAAAATAACAGTAATGTACTGTAATTAATATGGCAATAATACTGCAATAATACTTTTTACCATTGGAATAAGTCTCTTTTCTATTTTTATCATCAAATGCATCCAGAAATGCAATACATGCAGAAGCTGTTTGGGAACATCATTTCAAGTTGATTTTAAAGATAGCAGTCATATTAAAGTAGTAATATTAAAGCATGATAGGAAAAGTTCTCTAATCTGCCCTCAACCCTATGGATTTTTCTTTCCTCTTGTTGCCCTGCAGGCTTTCAGCCTTCCATGTTCCAGAAGTCCATCCTCTGTTCATGTGCAGGTGGCGTTTCAGTGTTTTCCATCTCGGACAGATCATTTTTATACACTTTTATTGGGAAACAAGGTGCGATGCAAACAACCTCCCTCTCACATGCTCACACACTCTTAAAAAAAAAAAGGTTCTTAACTGGCATTGATGGTTCCACAAAGTTTTTTAAACATCTGTGGAACCTTTTAATGGTTCTTTAAAGTTTCCATTGGACAAAAAAAGGTTCTTTTGATTATGGAAATCATAGTCGCACAAAGGGAAATGGTTCCTTTAAGAAATGTTCACCGAAAGGTTCTTCAGGGAACCCAGAATGGAACTTCTTTGGCATCTCGGTGTTATAAAAGTGCACAGTGATTATATTGTGACCCTGGACCACAAAACCAATCATAAGTAGCACGGGTATATTTATAGCAATAGCCAACAATACATTGATTGTGGGTCAAAATTATTTTTCTTTTATGCAAAAAAATCATTTGGATAAGATCATGTTCCATGAAGATATTTTGTAAATATATTAAAACTTAATTTTTGATTTGTAATATGCATCACTAAGGACTTCATTTGGACAACTTTAAATGTGATTTTCTCATTGTTTAGATTTTTTTGCACCCTTTAGATTCCAGATTTTCAAATAGTTGTATATCAGACCATACATCAAATCCATACATCAATGGAAAGCTTTTTTATTCAGTTTTCAGGTTATGTATACATCTCAATTTCTAAAAATTGACCCTTATGACTGGTTTTGTGGTCCAGGGTCACACATTATTAATTGAGTCTCTCCCCCTCTGTCAGGTGCTGAGCAGTACTGCAGTGTGTGAAGACATGTGTGAGTGTGTGATGAAGTTCAGAGCACCACAAGTTTCTGAGAAGCTGGAATTCAGTCTACAATCATACAATGATACAGAACTGCTGGATGCCAAGACTTTCCACCTTGGTAACACTGAAGACAGAGGCTACAACGACACAAATGCACATGTTTTGGCTGTGTTTTAATACTCTTGTTTCGCTCTGTTGTTGTTAGCTCCTCTCGTCACATCCTCTTTACGCATGAATGTCTCATCCACGACTGCCATGTTCAACTGGCCTACATTGGATGATGGAGATGTCTTGGATGTGTGTTTGGATGAGCAGTGTTGGGTTGCAACCCATTTTCAGCCATTCCACCAGGTGACGGGGTTACAGCCTGGGCGTCGTTACAATATCAGTGTGGCAAAGAAAACATTCGTCCCTCATCTCCAAATTAATGTTAAACAAAGCCAAAATCTGGCCATAAAGACAGGTATGTGCACATACATATAACATGAATAGTGTTGTGAATGAATTGCTAATGTTCCTCTATTGTAATTTGCTTTGGATAAAAGCATCTGCTAAATATGTAAAGGTAAACGTCTTAAAACTAAAGTTGTTAAGTAGAACCAAAAAGGCTTTTATTGGGCCTGATGCAAATTACTGTTTATTGTCCTGTTATTTCGAAAATTACAACTTTTATGAATGAAACTTTCTTGAGATTTGAGATTTTTAGTGAATAATTTTCTTCCAGTGTTTCTCACACAAAAACAGAAGACTTGGAATATACTGCATAAGTTGTTTGGACTGCTTTTATGGTGCTTATTGGTCATTTTGAGACAATATAACACTACATATCACAATAAAGACAAAGACTGACAGTGTCTAAAACTAAAACTTAAAATAAATAATATTCATGAAATGAAGTTTCATGAACATTAGATGAAAAACATGAAATGTTGCCTTGGTAACAAAAAATAATTAAAAATAATTTAAATACTGAAATAAATTTTAATTTAAGGTAAATATATATTTACAGATTTTGTTCAAATGTATTCATGGAAAAATTTACAAAAGCACATAACATTAAAACAAACTAAAATTAAAATAAAAACAGAAAGTATGATAAATTAAAGCTAAATCAAAATATTAATAAAATAACTATATGGACTACTTTCATGGTCATTATGAATATGATTTTTAATTTTATAATACTGTACCAGACCATATAATATTATATTTGATTAAATAAATCACCGTTCACTTTTGTTGTATGAAAAAGTGTCAGTCATACTGATTTGGAAAGGCAAACATTTCAAGAAGATGAAACAGTATGTAAATAGTAGGAAAACATGTAAAGACACCCAAACACTGATGTTGTAACTTCTTCCTGCAGGTCAGTGTCCCGTTGGCTGGCTTGCTGTGGGGTGGAGCTGTTATAAGGTGAACCCAGGATTCATGTCATGGTCTGGTGCGAAGCAAGCGTGTGAAAGTTCAACCCCAGGGTCACATCTGGCCAACATAAAGACAGATGCAGAGTTTCTATCCATCATATCCTTCTTAGAATCCTATAGCCATCTTCTGCTGCTGTGGACAGCTTTAAATGACCGTGAGGTACATGGCAAACGCACATGGACTCTATGGAGACTGTTGCACACTTTTTTTTGTTGCATACTAAAACTTTTAAAAATAGTATGTGCTATGCTAGTATTTCATTCAGTCTGTGTTTTTAATATCCACAGACAGAAGGTGATTTCCGCTGGTCTGATGGCTCTACCTACAACTTAAATATTGAAATGACATCATCGCTTGCACCCAATCAAACGGGCTGTATTGCGATGCAGAAGAATGCGACTGGAGCGGGATACTTCTTCACTGCTTTCCTGTGTTACCTGCAGCTCCCCTACATTTGTCAAGAAGAGTGTGAGTGAAGGAGAGAGATACTGAGTGTAGTTACTCTCACTGCGATAAGGGGGATTTGATTTACACAAGCAGGACATGTTCCTCGATCAACATCTACTGTTGTTCCTGGAAAAAGAGGTTGGGTTGGAGTCAGGATTGATTGGGTTGATAGGAATGTTGTTCCTGGACCAACAAAGCATGTTGGTCCAGGAATATGTCCTGTTTTGATAAATCAAGCTGTGCGATAAGCATTGCTTGGTCTGGACTGAGCGTTTTCAGAGAAATGGCCTGATGAATACTGTATTGCTCAGAGGTACTATTTTATCACTCTCAGAGTTTATTTCTCCATAATTAGAAAAAATTAAAGTAGATTCAAATGAGACAAATAAATGTTGGACTAAAATAAAAATATAGAGGCATACAACTATATATAAAAATTCATTAATTGAAGTAAAGCTGAAATAAAATATAAATAGATGAAAACTTAAATGAAAATGAGAAATGTTGCCTTTGCAACTTAAATTGAAATAAAAATAAAGCTAAATTAATATAAATTCCAAGAAACAAGAACTAAAAAAAAAAAAAAAAAAAAAAAAAAAAAAACATTTTTAAACAAACAATAAACAAAGTTGATATTTTGAAGAACATTGGTAACCAAAAAGTTGCTCATTGTCACGTTATGCTGTTCAGGAAGAACGCAGGAGGCACGAGTAAATGAGAACTGTCTTTAAATCAAGGAAATGGGATAATCCACAACAGAAGCCGAGCAAACACACGTAGAAACAAGTAGACCCGACAAAACCAAACTGAACAATCTGGGGCTTATAAACAAGATAAGGGACAGACAGGTGCGGGGAATCAGCTAATGATCAAACTAAACAAGGACAGGAAGGTGACCAAATAAGGCAAAACAGGAACTGAAACACATGACAAAACGGGTCCAATCCTGACATTTCACTCCCTCCCGGAAGGTGCGTCCTCGCACTGTAAACAAGAGAGGGAGGCATAGGTGGGAGCTTGGGAGGAGGACGAATATCTGAGAGGAGGATGACGGGCAGAGACCAGGGAGGTGACGAAGGAGGGAGGAGCCAGGGAGACGACAGGAGGGGCCTGGAGCAGGAGGAGCACAGCAGGACCCAGGCCACAGCCATGATGATTCGTGAGCCTCGGGGCTGCCCCCGAGTCTCTCTCTCGGCTGGACTGGGAAACAGGAGACCACTCTGGACTGAACGTGGGGACAGGAGACGACGGAAGGCTGGACAGGACCAGTGGGGACAAAGGAGAGAGGAGAAGGGGCAAGTCGGCCTCCAGATCTGCTTCCCAGTCGATTAAGTCTCCTTCGAAATCCAGCAGTCCCAGATTTACGATCAGCTCACCCTCAGCCACAGTGCAGCGGGCGGAGCTCCACTCCGCGCTCACTGTCCACAGCTTACTCCCTTGTGGTGGGCACTGTCGCCGGCTCTCGCACCTGGTCTGATGGGTTGAGCTCTATGCTCAAGGGTGATCCTCTGCTCAGTCGCTCGGCTTTGCGCTGGCTCATCGATCGTGGCGGGAATCGGCTCTCCATCATCGGTGGGCTCGGGCTGATGCTCTGCATCCCGGGGAGATGGTGGGCTGGACTCTGGGTCGGGAGTGGTACTGGCGAGATTCTCCTCAGAACTGACGGTGAGCGGGGATCCGGTTCTCGCCAATATCCACTCCACAAAGGTGGCAAAGTCCTCTCGAGGACCATCTTCAGACAACGGCGCTCTGCACGCGATGTTTAAACTGGCGCAAACACTCATAGAAACAAGTAGACCCGACAAAACCAAACTTAACAAACTGGGGCTTATAAACACAAGATAATGAGGGACAGACAGGTGCAGGGAATCAACTAATGATCAAACTAAACAAGGACAGGAAGGTGACCAAATAAGGCAAAACGGGACAAAATGGGTCTAATCCTGACACTGGTAGTCATTGACTTCCATAGTATTTTTTGAGAAAAAATTTATAAGCATTATGCCAAAATGGCACCTTCAGCCCATCTCTGAGTCTGTATTTTGCAGCATGGAATGCTGGGTAATAGTACACTGTGATGTCTGCACCAAAGAGACCACTTGTAAGGGACACCCCATGGTTTTATGTAGTTTCACCGATCACCACAAGACCAGTGGTGCACATGAAATGTGCCGTATGGAGGCTCTTAGTCTCCATTTTCTCTCTATTTATTTGAATTGCTGTCTAACGGAAATATTTGAGATCTTAAGATTTCATTTGCGAGTTTCTTTAGGATGAATTGTGTGTCTTTGTTACAGTGTTGCAAAGCAGCAGTGAATGGCTGTATCTGGAGAGTGTGTGTGAGACAGAAGCAGCATTTATCTGGTTGAATGAATCTCACCTGGATTTATCTGCTGGTTTTATACTTGCTCTACAATCAAAGGATGAATCAAAGGATCAAACCGTCTCGCACATAGTGCTCAGAAACACTCAAGACATAGTGAGAGTTCAAGGTCTCTCTCCTGGACACGTCTATCATTTCTCTTTGGTTCTTACACGCCCCAGTGGGGCGTCTCAGACACTTGGACCCATTTTTATTGCCAGTACAAGTAAGTCTCTATGTTTATAGTACCAACACACATTAAAGGAATAGTTTGGCCAAAAATGAACTGTTTTTGTAATGTTGCAGAGCCAAATCCTCCTCAGAATCTCACAGTGACAGCTGTCACGTCCAGTCAGATTGCACTGTGTTGGAGTGCCCCCGATTCTACCCATAACGCTCGGTTGGAGCACTTCATTCTGCACTGGGTGGATCTAGTCTCTGGCAGAGGCCATGCCATTCGCTTGGACAAGATGAATCGGAGCACTGTGATTGGTGGATTGAAGGCGTATCATGCTCACAGGATCACAGTTGTGTCTGTCACGGCTCAAGGTGTGGAAAGCTCTGACAGTCTGTCCGTGACTGTTATCACAGGTATATTTTGCAACACATTAAGTGTGTAGGAGATATTGAGGGGTGAAAACACTTTTGTTTGCAGTATTTCTTATCAACATCCCAGCAAACAGGGAATGTTCTCAGAACTTTGGCTAATGTTCTGGCATGTTATGAACAAACGATCTTGCAGTAATGGTGATGGGACATTTGTTCAAAGTATTTGGTCTTTAATAATGTTCTCAACATTAATACAGAAACATTATTTATAGATCTTTCATGGAACATTTTTTTTTCCTTAAACATTTTAGTTGGAAGTTCATTTAATGCTTTAAATTTTACAACATTTATTACTTGTTTAAATTTTAAGCAATTTACTTGTTTTACTTCTTGTTCAGAGAAAATTAAAAACCACACATTCAGAAATATTGTTTTTATAACTTAATGGGAATATTAGCAAAACAATCTTAAAACAAATTTTTGTTAGCTGGGCTAGCGTACCAACCACAGTTCAAATTATATCAGTCCATATATATGTGCAATTGTGCAATGCAGTTTGCTTTCTTAATGCTATTAAAAAACACACTAATAATTTAATAACACTAATATTAACACTATGTAACACTAAAATGTAATCTTTAGCAAAAAATAAAAATGTCAGTTTTTACATGGTACATTATAATGTTGTGATGCCATAGTTCACTTGACAAACAATTGATTTGTTGTTTTATTTTAATTTATTTAGACAAAAGTGTATAGACTATTAATATTATCCATTTATCAGTATCAACAAAAATGTAAAACATAATTAAGAATAAAATAAAAATGGGAAAAAAAGTTCGACATTTTATTTAAAAAAAAAAAAAAAACTACATTTAGGATCGTTTATACCTTTTGCTAATCGCCTATGCAAATTATGATCAGCCCTAATTTTGCCATCTTTTTTGGTAACAAAACACAAGTTAGAACACTTCCACAAAACACATAATTACCTTATTTAATTTTTCCTTATTTAATCTTATTTATTTTTTAAATAATAAATGTGGTGCTAAAACAATGTAGACAATGCATGCAAATGAGCAGATGCTCATAAATTAATTCTGATTGAATTCCCCCCTCAATTGGGTTTTAATCATTTGGGTTTTCACTTGCCCTGTTATTGAGATCCACATACAGTAGATGTCTTGTGTGTTGATGTGTGTGTTTCAGAGGTTAGTCCTCCACGCAGGGTCTCAGTTGATGCTGTGGGCCTGGAGAACATGACTGTGTGCTGGTGGCCTTCACTGGATGAGGATGTTGATAAATATTACATCCAGCTCCACCCACAAACAAATCAGGCTCAAACTAGAGAATTCTGGGTAAATGGCTCCACCTGCATCTCTCTTACACAGCTCAAGTCAGGTGGGACATATGAAGTGGGAGTGGCTTCAGTGAAGGGCAGAAACATGAGTGTAGTGACAACCATACAACAGACTCTAAGTATGATTCATTTCTGTTTTTACCTTCCATTTCTTCCACAATGCCTTTTTTTCAGTCTACAAAGTGTATTTTTGATTCTTCTTTCAGAACCTGATAGCATCCAGATAGCTGTCCCATACAAAGTTGGCACACACTCTGTGGAGCTCTTTGTGCAGATGCCCAGAAACAGCTTTTATGACGGCATCACCATTACTTACCAGAATAATCGATCCTGGACACCATTGTCCAAACACAGCACAAAACTGTTGGTTGACAACCTGAGTCCAGGAACGCAGTATGACTTTAATGTGTTTGTGACCAGCAGAAACACGAGCAGTGAAGGCTTTGCTCTGCCACCTGTGAGGACCTGTAAGAACACATTTAACTCTCATTGCTTTTACTCTCATTGCTGAAAAAGTACAACACTAGTCAAATGCCTGAAATATTTTGGTAAGGTTTTCGAAAAATGTCTCTTATTCTCACCAAGTCTGCATGTTTTTGACCAAAGATACAGTAAAAACATCAATTTTGTATAATATTTTTACAATTTAAAGGTATTATTTTGTATTTTAATACATTTTAAAATGTAATTTATTCATATGATGCAAAGCTGAATTACATCATGGGTTCCACAAAATATTAAGCAGCACAAGTGTTTTCAACATTGATAATAATAATGAATGTTTATTGAGCACCAAATCAGCATGTTAGAATGATTTCTGAAGGATCATATGACACTGAAGACTGGAGTAAAGTCAGCATAATTACTCCAGTCTAAAAATAAAATAATATAAAAAAATAATAAACATTCTAATAGAAACCATTTATTTTATTTATTTCATAATATTACTGTTTTTTTTGTGTATTCTTGATCAAATAAATGCAGCCTTGTGAGCATAAGTCTTCTTTAAATAAAACATTAAATAAATATATAAGAATATATATATATGTGTGTGTGTGTGTGTGTGTGTGTGTGTGTGTGTGTGTGTGTGTGTGTGTGTGTGTGTGTGTGTGTGTGTGTGTGTGTGTGTGTGTGTGTGTGTGTGTGTGTGTGTGTGTGAATAAATAAAAATTAACCCTACATTGCCATTATGATCTCATTACATTACTTTTTTATTGCAGCAAACTGAGTTCAGATGTGATCTTGAAAATAAAAAATATTTTGCATTTTAGCCTAATTTTGCATAATGTGCATATTCAAGTATGTTTTTCCGAACACAGTCCCTGGAACTCAAATAGTGAAGTACTGATTTAGTTCGAATCTGTTTATTTATTGACAGGTTTGGCTCCTCCCACTCATGTGCGTGCTGGTGTTGTGACTGACAGCTCTATAGAGCTCCTGTGGGACGGGGCTGAGGGGAGCGGCCACCATTATGAGGCGCTGTGTATGAACTGTGCTGATACTGTTATGGTACGATCATGTGTGTGAGTACACATCCTGTGTATGATGTCTGTGTTTCTTCTTTTATATACTGTAAATGATAACATTTGATGAAAGAAATACATTTTCTGATCCCATTCCACCATCAATGGGATCACCAACATCATTTTTATGAAACTGCAGTGAAACTGTGCACAGAAGATTTTGAAGTCAATATTTTATGCTGTCCTTAAATAATAGATACTCGAAGGGGAAAATAGTTTGTTTACTACTTTGTTGTGTGTGTCTTTGTAGGTGCAGAAGGTAGTTGACACTAGAGCCATTTTTAAAGACGTGATTGCAGGAAAGCTATGCAACTTTTCAGTCCGAACCGAGAAGGAGTTCTTCAGAGACAGTCTGGCTGTGATTATCACCATAAGAGCTGGTACACATACATTCACACAAGCTCAACTACTTATGCTACCATTCAAGAGATTGGGGTCAGTGAGATTATTTTATTAGGTTAGTTTAGTTAATTTAGTATTACTTTTATTTACAGAGGATCTATTAAATTGATCTAAACTGACAATAATTAAAAAAAAATAAAAAAAAATTATTCTACTTCAAATCAATTCTGTTCTTTTGAACTTTCTATTCATCAAAAAATCCTGAAAAGAAAAACATCACCATTTCCACAAAAATGTTAAAGCATCACAGCTGTTTTCAACATTGATAATATGTTTCTTGAGCAATAAATCAGCATATTATAATGATTTCTGAAGAATCATGTGACACTCAAGGCTGGAGTAATGATGCTGAAAATTCAGCTTTGCATCACAGGAATAAATTACATTTTAAAATATATTCATGTAGAAAACAGTTATTTGAAATTGTAATAATATTTCACAGTATTACTGTTATTACTGTACTGTATTTTTGCTCAAATAAATGCAGCCTTGTGAGCATAAGAAACTTCTTTCAAAATATTAAATAATCTTAACCCAACATTTTTTAACTTCTTGTTTGCTTGTTACTGAAATAGAATTACATTTTTGAAGATAAAAATGAATACATTTCTATGTAATTTCTGGAAATGACATTTTTTTGTGTTTCATGACCATAGGAATCTGTTATAACTTTTAAACGATAACTTTGTGTTTAATTGCCTTGAGTGTTTTTGTAGCTCCCAGTCCGGTCACCTTGCTGCCAGTGCAGAGGACATCAGCGTCTCTCAGCGTGCGCTGGAGGGCCGGCTGGGGGGTCTGTGACTCATTTACCCTGTCCGTCAGAAACTCAACCTTTATCCTGCAGACCAGTCAAAGTGCGTCTGATGACAGGTACGGATTTAGATCAGTTATCTGCCCTGAAGATTCGTTCTGAGAGAGGTTTGAACTGTGGCTTTCTCTCTTTTTTTAGAGCATATCACTTTGACAACCTGTTGCCTGGAAGTGTGTATACTGTTGAAGTGAGCAGTGTTAGCGGAGACAGGCGAAGTTTACCTGCTGCTGTAAACACTAACACACGTGAGTGTGACTACACTTATATTGGTACTAAACTTACTGCCTCGCACAAATCCACACACTAGCTTTTTTCACATAGTGCCTTGCTGTACTGTCTACATAGACAGCTTCCCTCCAAAGCAGCATGCTAGCTGAAATCGAACCTTATAAATGACTCATTTGGAACAATCCACTGGGGTAGCAACTCCATTAGCATCTACTTCTATACACCAGACAAATAGAGCTCTTCGTGTGAAAACAATTTATCTAAAATGAACGTTAGCATGCCACTAAACTAAGTTGATACTACGGTAAACATAAAAATACATTCAAATGTTGAGTAAAATAATCTATTTTAATTTCCCTGATGTCTTTATTAATAGTTTTAGGTATTGAATAAAATGTACACTGCTGTTCAAAAGTTTAAAATTGTTACAATGTTTTAATGTTTTTAAAAGAAGTCTCTTATGCTCACCAAAGCTGAATTTACTTGATAAAAGTACAGCAAAAATTATGAAATATTATTACAATTTAAAATAACTGCTTTCTATTTAAATATATCTTTCTCTAAGTCCTGTGATGGCAGAGCTGAATTTTCAGCATCATTACTCCAGTCTTTGATAACATTTTTTATTATTATCACAGTCTTGAAAACAGTTGTGCCGCTTAATATTAACAAACAGCATGTATTTGAAGTAGACTATCACTTTAGGTCAATTAAGTGCATCCTTGCTGAATGAAAGTATTAATTTCTTTCAAAATACAAAATTACTCTCTTCTGCCAACTTGCATGATTTTTTCCCCCACTGAGCTTATTGCAGTGCATTCTGGGGTTGGGTTTCCTGTGAAATATGTATGTAATGTTGCACTTGAATTGGTCCTGAGAAGGTAAAAATATCATTGAGACATGAGGATGTGCTCTTTTTTATTTTGCACCATGTTGCAGACAAACTTCCTGACAGACTATTTAGTTAAAATTATGACACCCTGTTTCTTATAAGTGTCTGTAATGCCTTGAATGTCTTCTATGTAGGCATAGCTCATCTATGTCTCAAAATGGTCTTTTTTGTACTTCAGTTCCAGAACCTCCTGATGACCTCACTTTCATTGAACAGGAAGTGAGCAGCATGTATGTGATGTGGACACACCCACCTGGCAAAGCGGATGGTTACAGGGTAGGGTGATTTCTGTTTATCCAATCAGCTTCGAGATCCACATACTGAAGGGATTTGGTCGTTGCATATTAAACATTAGATTTTTGCTTGTTTGTTACTTGATTTAGAAGTTGAATAGAAATGAATTTAAGCGGTTATATGGAATGAGTTATTATAAGTTTGTGTGTATTGTAAGCATGACTAGACTAGTATCAGGGCCTTTGCACACCTGTTAAAACTTTCATACTGACTGAAATGTAGCCTAGCAACACCCCTGTGTGCTCAGGTTTCTGCCTTTCTCATAATACATGAGCGCCAACCCTTCATTATACCTTACAAACAGAAGGAAGGTATTTGAGTGTGTGATGTAAAGATGCTTTTTGTGCAATGTAAAGTCCCCTGGAATAACCTCGGCCGAAGTGACTTTTCCAAGGGCTGTGGTAATGATCTTCCCACTTCCATTGTCACCCTTATTCTAGACTGTCCTTGTCATCATCTCAGAACTTTATTGACTGATCTATTAACACTGTTTTTTACATTTGTTTGTCGTTTTATTCAAACTACTATTCAAAGGTTTGGGGTTGGTAAGATTTGTTCATGTTTTGGAAAGACGACTCTTATGCTCACCAAGGATATTCAAAAAATACAGTAAAAACAGAAATATTGCGAAATATTATTGCAATATTTAAAAAAAACAATTTTCTATTTGAATATATTTTAAAATGTAATTTATTCCTGTGATGCAAAGCTGAATTTTCAGCATCACTACTCTAATCTTCAGTGTCACATGATCCTTCAGAAATCATTCTAATATGCTGATTTACTGCTCAAGAATGATCATTTCTGTCAGGACCACTATCGTCAAAGATGACTGACAATTAGCATACAGTTTGGATTGGCGGTATGGTGCTGTTCTGGGCAAGAACTCCCTAGCATGGATAAGAGCGGGGAGAGCAGCAATAACCCCCAAAACAAAACCATACCCCCAACATAAAATGACAGCGAAAATCTCAAGCCTTAAGCAACAAGCATGTAGCCCTTACCCTATGAATGAACAAGAATGTTGCCAAAAACCCGCACACGCCATAGTCACAAGCATGTTGCCCTTAACCAGATGACCTAACGAGTATGCTGCCAATATCTGAAAAGCTTAAGCAACATGTTCTCATTTACAACCAGATAGCCTTAAGAACAAGCGTGCTCCCAATAAAAACCAGACAACTTAGGAACAAGCGTGTTCCCAATAACAACCAGATAGCTTAGGAACAAGTAAGGCGCATTGTAAGTATGATCACATAGCTTAGCACTAGCACTTCACTGAAAACAACTAAATACGGTAGTCTAAGTAATGCAGACAGCCTTAGCAAGCATGTTGCCAATAATTTGAGAGCATTAAAAAGGAACTTAGCTTAGCTTCCTAAAGACCTTCAGAGATAAATGGAGAACGAGACATGGCTCGTTTGGACGTGGATGCTTGATCTCTTAATACTTCTTCACGTGGGGAAAGAATCCCTGAATGTGTGAGGAAAATCGAACATAAACTTAACCCCGCTGCGAAAGCACGTGTTCAAGTTAACAAACTAGAAGGAATCGAGAAAAAATCCATAAGGGGAATGAATCCTCTTGCTAAATTCCCGATTGCACAATTCCTAGTACTGAGATGATTTTGATTGCCTGGCAAATTCGCCATTAATTAGATATTGAGCAACGCGAAGCTGGTGATAATACTGATGGACCTTATATATGAGTGCTGTGATAGGTGTTGCATCCCTTTAGGTAGATGTGGATCAGCTGAGAGTCAGCTGATGCAAGCTTGACTAACGTGACCTGCCAGAACTAACGCTGCTACATTTCTTATTATTATCATTGTTGAAAACAGTCATGCTGCTTTTTTTTGTGCAAACCATTATACTTTATTTCAGGATTCTTTGATGAATAGAAAATTCCAAAAAGTATTTGAAATAGAAATCTTTTGTAACATTAATGTCTTTGCTGTCACTTCTGGTCAATTAAATGCATTCTTGCTTATTTTATTTCTGTTGCTTTCTTCTCATTCAATCCTCTTTAGCTTCAATATGGCTTTGCGGGTGACCTCCCTCTGCAGCACCAGGTTGATCTTCATGGCAACAGTGTGAGGATTCATGACCTGACCCCAGGAAGTGATTACAGGTTTGAAATCCAGTCCTTCCTGGGGTCAGATTTCAGCCAGACCACATCCCAAAACATCTCTACTAGTAAGAATCTCCCAGTCAATATTTCTGAAGCAGTGGCCTTTGATTCTATTCTTAGTGATGCTTTCTTCTTTTGGTATCATTAATAAATACAGATGAGAAATACAATGCACAAACACATATTAACAATTAAGGTCATTCTTGATGGGTTTTTTTTTTTTTCAACTAATTTTTTATTCCAGGGCCAGCAGGTGTGTGTTCACTCTCTGTGTCTCACGTCAATGGGACGTCTGCCACAGTGTCATGGGAACCAGCCACTGGTCATTTTGATTTTTATAGAGTGGTGGTTCATAACAGCTCTCATATCTGGACATTAGATGTGAGTCCACAATCGCAGCAGGTCACTGTCAGGAGCTTGTGGAACGGCTGCTCCTACAATATCACTGTACAACGCTTCAGAAACAACATCAGTGGAAACGCCACCACAGTCACCATACATACAGGTTTGACCGTTACCCACAATACACTTTGCACAACTGAAGGTGCTAGTTCCTGTAAAACTGTTTTAAAACAGTTTGTATTGTCAATTGACCGTTCACAAAACCCGCCCACCCTTAGTTACTGTGTCCATGACCGACAAACAATGCAGCTCTCACATTAAACACGTTCTCACGCAGTGAAAAATACATCGCAGAGCAAAGAGGAAACTGACAACACACCAACAGAGAAGACAGAGCAGGTTACTTCTGATATGAAACGAGGTCTCAGGACCCTCAGCTTTTAAACTGAGTCATTTTTAAAGAAATTCAAACAATAAATACCGTTTTGTGGCTCTTCAATGTGTCGTGACAGATCACTGGGCGAATTCCAAATGGCTTTTTTTGTGCCCTTCAAGGGCATTTCGGGAAGGGGACGCCATTTGTAGGGACGTTCCAAACAAAAGTGAGCAACTGAGTCCCTTCACGAAGGGCCCTTCCAGAAGTTCTTTAGTGAAGGGAACATGCGATGGTCACTTCACGGAAGTGATTTCCGTTTGTAATCATGTGATCTTCAGTTAGGAGCTCTAGCGAACAATTTTAAAGCAAAGTTGGAGTTGATTTCGACTTCTGTTTGGAATTTGCCCCACTGTATTGCCTCAGTTCAAACACGTCATCATGGAAAGAATCAGCGCAAAGGATCATGGGGGCCCAAAGTGACCATCAGTTGTACCCTTCGAAATCCTTCATTCCGAAGGACCCTTTGAAGTGGCCAGTTTTGAGCACTTCGGTTTGGAACGACCCTTCAATATGGCGGCCATGATTGTTTTCACTCTGAAGTACCCTTCGGAGGGCGATGGGCGAATTCCAAACAGAAGTGAGCATCCCTATGCCCTACTCCCTACAAAGTGTGTTCTTTGAAGGGTGCAGGGCATTACTGTCTCGTATAAGCGTTTGGAACTCCCTTGGCCAAGGGAATGACGAACAGAATGTTACCTTGACAACGCTGCGCGCGCGCAGCATTCAGCGCATTAATCCCTTTCCCTGTATTTGTGTCTGTCTGTCTGTCTGTCTGTCTGTCTGTGCGTGTGTGCGTTCCACTGTGCTGCATTTTAAATGATGTTGTTGCACTAGATGTATGTGTTTGACCTGTGCATTTTGTTTCGTTTTCTCCTTTTAACAAAACTTCTGTATATCTGTTAGGAAAAAAAGTACTTCTACTTTTTTAATACTTGAGTACAATTTAAAGTTGTACTTTTTTACTTTTACTCAAGTATGTTTTTGGCCAGATAGTTGTACTTTTAATTGAGTAAAATTTTCACTAATATCTGTACTTTCACTTGAGTAAAAGTTTTGAGTGCTTTTTACACCTCTGTTGGTCAGATTGTCAAATCAAGCTCTTTGCGAATGGTCACTTAAAGCTTGAATTGAACCAAACATTGAACCAAACTGAATCAATTTGAATTGAACAGAGCTGATTCTAATTGCATTGAATTGAACAAAGCCTAAATGAATTTAACTGAACTGAACTGTATTGCACCAAACTGAACTTTAACTTAAATTCAATAAATTGAACCAAGGTTATTTTAGTATAATTGATATGCTATTATAGTTTTGTTCATATTTTTAATTAGATTTTTTTAATATAATTTTTACTTTAATTTTAGTGAAAGTTTTTTTTTTTTAGTTTATTTAGTTTTAGTATTTAAACTAAATGAAAATGAGAAAAAAGCTGAAATAAAATAAGTTCATGTGTATGTATGTGTGTGTATATATATATATATATATATATATATATATATGTATATATATATATATATATATATATATATGTATATATATATATATATATATATATATGTGTGTGTATATATATATATATATATATATATATATATATATATATATATATATGTGTGTGTATATATATATATATATATATATATATATATATATATATATAATATTATTGTTTTTAAGTAACGAAAAAAATTGTTTTAAATAGTTTTAGTTTTAGTTAACGATAATAACCCTGAATTAATTATTCTGAATTATTCACTTAATTAAGTTTGGTTTAGTTCAACTGCATTGAATTGAACTGAACCAATCTGAGCTGAATCAAATTGAATTGAACCCAACTGAAATGAATCAAATGTAACAATTTATTAACAATTTTTTAATTACTTTTGCATATTATCAACATTTCATTGTTGATAATTTTTATTTTTTTCTATTCTAATATTTTTACTGTTTAATTTTAATCTGGTTTAGTGTTATTTGCATTGCTTTTATTGTGTGTCACTTGCTTGTTAACAATTGTAAAGCACTTTGAATTGCATTAAATTTGTTTAAAAGGTGCTATATAAATAATGTTTGGTTGATTGACTGAGTGAAACTGAACCAAACTGAACTAACTTTAATTTAACCATACTGTACTAAACTGAATTAAATTTTTAGCAAATGTCTGCCTATAAGTTATACTGTATGCATGCATTTGTGTGTTTTTTATGGTGAAAAACCAAAATCTGTGTGCTTCAGTCCCTACCAGTCCTAAGGGGTTGCGAGTGATAAGCGTGTCACCTCGTGCTTTCTCACTCCACTGGTTGGCATCACCTGGATGTGATAAGAACTACATGGTCCAACTGCGTCCTGACCACGGCAATATAAACATCACCACCACAGCAGACAGCAGCGTCCAGGTACACACGCACATTCACACACACACACACACACACACACACCCTGAGTCACTGCTCTCCCGCAGCCATATGCCAGGTGTCAGGTAGAAGAGTATCTGTATCAGCTGGGCGGAGTGTGTGGAGGAAGGTTGGAGAACGAGGGAGAGAGTGAAAGAGAGAGAGAAGACCGTTAATAATAGGTTTAACAGTGGTGGAGGGACTAGTTTGTTTCTGATCACTCACATACCACCGGTTAGTTACCCCCTTCACCCATCCAGGAGCTCTCTCTTAGTGAGGGGCCATCATGCCATCCTGTCTGCCCCTGCTGGTTATCCTGTATGCGGGCCTCTGTAATGTTCAGGTAGGCTTTAATTGCATATTTGCATTGCATGGGTTTTGCATTACACGACATGCATTACGCAGGCTTTTTAACCATGGACCAAATTAAATAGTTAAGTTGTGCCATTCAGAATTGATGAACTTCAAAAAAAAATTAATTTCAATACAATTCTGAATGGCAGAATTAAAATTGAATTTGAGATGATGTATGTTGTAAAATATAATAATTATTGGAGTACATTTATAAGAAAATACTATTTTAGCTGTTGTAACCTCAGAATTTCACATTTAATTCAGTGTGTTAACTTGCCATTTCTTTGTAATTATTTGTGAAATATACTAGCATTTTTTAGTTAAATTTGTTTCAAAGTTAATTCTACACTGTTTTTTCCAGTGTAGCAAACAGAATTGTTTAAAGAAATAAATTCAAATGGATGGTTGTAATCAATCAAATGCCACCTGTAGACTTTTCTGATGTATATTTGATTATATTTACTAAATTTAACTTATATTAACACAAAAAAGAGACTCATTTCCCAGAATGTAATTTACCCCAAAGACTTTAAAATGGAGCATTTGTTTTATTTAATTTTTTTTAAATATTATACTTTGAATTGCAATTCTGTAAATTAATCTTCCTAAATTAATCTGTAAATTAAAATTCCAGTTGAACATCTTCCGGGGTGTTTCAAATGAATTTCAATGACATGAAATGAATGATTGGGTGACAATTTTGTAATTTTCAGCAAGATTTTCTGCAACCCTGCAAGACTGATTTCTTCCCCTAAAACACACAGACTGTGTTCTGTTAGAGACGCAGGTGTGAGATGGTGAGACGCCACACGACCTTAGAAGAATTTTTGAACTGGCTTGCGTTTCTTAGAATGAAGGGACACGACAATACTGGCACACAAACAAAGACTTGAGTGTGTGATAAATATCACTGTGTATTGACTGGATTGTGCAGGACTGTGTGTTTGGAAAGCATTGCCATTTGCCATTTTATTCTCTGAGGTATTCATTTGTAGAGCATTCATAAAAGTTGCCATCACCAATCAAAATTTCTTTTTAAATTTAGATGCTTTCTGCTAATTATCGGCATTATTTTCCATTTACGGTACACCTGTGTGAACTTGAAAGTAACTTTCTTTGAGATTTTGGGACCAGCTAGTTAAACTGAAAAATGACTCAGAAGAGTGAAATTAGTTCTGAGAAGCTCTTGGTATTTGTCTCGGTATAAACTTGGTTTATATGGTTGATATTTTGCAGTGAAATTCATAGAATTGTGGCTTATGCCTATATACCGGTTATGTAATGCATGTAAGCATGAATTAGGTTTTGCAGTCTTATCTTGTTTTACTGGTGTTGTCAGGCTATTTTATCCTCAGATCTGATAAGACTATTGTCTTTCTGGAGCAAGTGGTGTGACTGTGACATCACGTACGGTAATGTAGCCTACCGCTGTTGCATTACTCAACAAACCTTGTGTTTGTGAACATGTGACAGAAAATGACAAGAGATGCTTTTGTTATATGATATTTATGAATAAATGACTTCTGGTGAAACTATATTGCCAATAATCCATATCATTTGAAGTGCATGCTAACTCCAGAAGATTTGTTTGCAAAAAGTGTGCATGTGTGTGTGTTTGTGGGAGTGTCTGAGGTGCATGTATTATTAATGGTATCTAGATGTTTTTGAAGGCGGTTTGATGCATTATGGTATTTTGAGGGAGTGTTGCGACGTGTTTGATTAATGTGAGTCATTGTCTTCAGTCAGGCATAGCCAGTGCTATTAGAATCACATTCATATATCCGATCACATTCAAATTGTGGTTTGTTGATTATCTTGTGCTGACATTTTGGTTTTACCTGAGGTTTATTGTATAGTTTTATGCTTCAGTCTTCTCAGAAGAGATGTGACTCAGCAAACTTTGTCATGCACTGAAAATGAGCCTTTACTATATTCGAAAAAATTCTACTCCATTCAATAAAAAAAGATGCAATAACTAAATCAAAATAAGGTTTTTTTTTCAATTATTTCTTGAAAACAACTTTTTTTTTTAAAACCCTGAACCTTAAGGTGCAAAACAACACCTTCAACAAAACACATAATAGCAAAGCACAAGATTTTATCATTGCACTGGTCAATTGCATATTTGTTTGGCATGGGTTTTGTGTTACATGACATGCATATAAATACTAATCAAATACCAAATTAAATACTTAAGATTAGCAGAGTTGTGTGCCATTTAGAATTACCTTTAGAATTAAAATGGAATATTGTAATCAATATTTGAGACGCCACCTATTAATGTTTTATATATTTAATATATCCTATATCATATCAGCTTATTGTAAATATTTATTAACATTTGCACATTATTGCTAATCAGACTTGTCTTTTTTCCCCAACTTTATCATTTTTTTTTCACAAATGAAGCATCAACACCAATGAATCTTCTAAGATGTTGTCATTATCACCTCAAAATGTGACAGATTTAAATATTTAACAAAAAAATAAAATAAAGTGCAAACCAATACAGTGCCATTAAATATGATCTAATATATAAAGTTGTTATAGAAAATTTATGGAATTATGTCTTAAAAGTTTTCATGACTTAAACAACAAAGGACGTATCTGTCACCATATTACGTTGGCTGTAGATGTGTAACTTGTATATGTATTGTGTTTATTCTGTGTTTTAGGCTCAAGTGTCCAGTGTAACCCCTGGAACAGCATACACTGTGACGGTTAATGCGGTGGCCTCGTCAGGGTTCAGCTCACCTGTCAGCCGAATACTCGTCACCACTATTGAATCCTGTAAGTCTGTGTGTTCCATTCTTAAACCACTATTCTCATTTCTCATCTATACTATATATAATATATATATATATATATATTTATATATATATATATATTCTTTTAGAATTCCTCCTGAGATTTTTACCTGTTTTTGCTTGTCAAGGAAAAAGAATTAAATTATTTTCATAGACATACAACACTCTTTAAAATAAAGGCTCCAAAAGGGGGGTTTCACAGTGTTGCCATAGAAAAGAAGGATTATGGGTTCCCCAAAGCAACTGTCAGTGAGCAGTTCTTAAAAGAACCATTTTTGTCTTAGAGTGAAGAACATTTTAATAATCTAAAGAATGTTTTTCCACTATAAAGAACAATATAAAGATTTCACGGATATTAAGAGTTCTAGAAAATATTATGCTATAATTGTATTCTTTGCAGTACCATTAAGTACCATGGCACATGAATACACCAATCATGAAGTACTGTTATACATAAAAGCACCAACTGATAGCATCTCTATACTACTGTGTTGTTTTGTAAGCATAGAACCAGTGACGAAAATAGAAAGGTGACACCCTTTGAGATATTGTACATGAATCCATATGCATTTTGTTCCATTTGAAATACGTGTGTGTGTGTTTATGTTTGCATAATTGATGCTGATTCCAGTTAGCAGGCTTTGATAGGTCGGTATCAGATTCCCAGGGTGCTGTTTGCTCGTCCCTCTGAGAATGGCATGGTCGGGTCATGCATTCTGCTGGCTTTATATTGTTATTCTCCTAAATTGCTAACACCTCCAACACAACAGATAGCTGTTAGCGAGCCAAACGCCTTCTGAAAGACCTCTAAATTTGATAATGACCTGGATGATACTAAATCTAGGTCAGAGCAACAATATCCGTCCTGCTCCATTGCAGAAGAGGAGGATATAATGGCAGCATCATAAATGCAAGAAGTGACAATGAATTAAAATGAATTGTGTGTAAAAACTACATAAAATAATTGCTGTAATTAACCAATTAGATTCAAGTATTCAGTAAAGCTGACATAAAGTAGGATAATGCATTATAAAATGCTTAAATGAATTCATTATTTGTGTTTTATCTGTGTGTATCCAGTACCTGCGGCCCCCTCTAAGCCAGAAGGTGAGCGGGTCGGTTCCACTGGGATCCTGTTGTCCTGGCGGATGCCAGTGCCTCTCGACCCCTCCATTCACTCATTTGTCATCAGATACAAGGAAATGTGTCCATATCCCGACCCTACCTTCACTGAGGTCACCAAAAGCCTGGATATCCCAGAAACCCTGCTGAACACACTCACCCCTGGAGCTACATACAACATCAAGGTGCACGCTTGAGGCTTCACACATTTCAATTGTTTATTTGATAGCAAAAAAGAGAGAAAAGCACAAAAAATATGTAATGTTTTATGCACACAAATCTTTGCCCACAGCATAGATTTTCAAATATTATGGGGAAACAGAATATGAAGCTTCCTAGAGTGTGTGCATAACACATTTGACTACAATATGTTTTTATGGAAATGTTTTTTAGGAAACTGTGAAAAGGAACTGAAGTATAATAACTTTTGGTAACACTTTACAAAAAGGTGTCATTTGTTAACATTAGGTAATGTAATAACTAACATGAACAATCATTGAACAATTAATTTATTACACTATTAATCTTTGTTAATGGTAGTTAATGAAAATACAGTTGTTCATTGTTTATTCATGTTAGTTCACAGTGCATTAACTAATGTTAACAAACACAACTTTTGTAAAGTGTTACCTAACTTTTGCGAAGCTACATCATATTACATAGGAATATTATGAACTACCATTTAAAAAATTTTTGTAATGTGAAAGAAATCTTTTATGCTCAGCAAGACTGCATTTATTTGATCAAAAGTAAAAACAGCAATATTGTGAAATATGATCACAATTTCAAAGAATTGTTATTTGAATATATTTTAATATGTCATGACATTTATTTTTGTGATGCAAAACTGAATTTTCAGTCTTCAGTGTCACATGATCTTTCAGAAATCATTCTAATATGCTGATTTGCTGCTCAAGAAACCTTATTTGTTTTTTTATTATTATCAATGTTAAAAACAGTTGTGTGGCCTAATATTTTTTTTCAGGATTCTTTGATGAATAGGAAGTTCAAAAGAACAGCATTTTTGTAATATAAATCCTTTGTAACATTACAAAGGTTTTTACTGTCACTTCTGATCAATATAATCCATCCGTGCTGAATAAAAGTATATATTTCTTGCAAAAAAACAAATGCATTGATAACTAAAGCTATAAAGTAATGAAATAACAATGTCGGTGAGCATGGTTGTAATAAAGATAATTTTGCTCAAGGAGCAAAATTGTAATAAAGGAAATACTTGAGGTTGAAGCACTTGAAGTGATGAGATACTTCAGTAGATAGTTTATAAATGCCACAAAAAAGCATCCTCAAAAACTACTTTTAATCATGACAGGTCTGCCACATTGAATACTCGTAACTTGGTATGAGGAGCACAAAACCCAGACTGAGTGAACATGTGTTTTCTCATAATATGCTCATTTTTCAGGGCAGAGTGTCCTACACTACACTACTAACAAATTCAGATATGATGTCATGAGAAATGCACTTCTTAAAGATTCCCAGTTCTAGAGATTTTTCAGATTTCTTTCCAACTCTAAAGACCTTTAGGCCTCTTACTGAGGAATGGTGCAATATCAAACAGTTCAAGAGCTGAACTACATTATTCCCCCAAAAAACGAAGCTCTTCTAAAGGCAAAAGCATGACCTGCTCCTTATTAAGTGCATGGAAATTATTGCATTTATAGATGTTACTGATATTATATCCAGCCCATGTATATATGAGATGTTAGATCTTCCTTTATTTCCCTTTTAAATGTTTTGCGGTGGTCATTGTGGTGTATTGTTGTCACTTCTAATGAAATAGCAGCCAGTATTAGCTTTTCTGAACATGCTGTTTAACTCTGTAGGGAAGGTCCAGCGTTCAGCAGACACTACTGGATTAACTGTCCATGGGAAAGTTGCCAGTGGCCTCTATTCCATTGATCCCACTCAATAATTTATCAGCTGTGAATTATTCATCTCCTACAGAGAACTCTGGATCCACGAGGGATCTCTGTTTTCCCTCATTTGTCTCGTGAATTCATTGGCTGGGTACACCATGAACTCTGAATTGACTCTCTGAGCTTTTGTGCGAGCATGTGTTTGTACGTGTGACAGTATTTGATGGATCTGTTGTCTGGAGTAGATCACCTTGCATTGGAATCTTCATTCACAGTGTTTATATAAGCACCTCTGCTAAGTCATGGTGATAAATCAAGCAGACGTTCTTATGCTGTGTGCGTTTGACTACAGTATATTGCTTTTTAAAAGCTTTTCTTCTGTCTTTTCTCTACAGGTTGCAGCAGTAAACAAAGCAGGAATTGGACCTTTTAGCCAGTCTCTGTACTACAAAACAGCAGAGGCCCGTAAGCAACAGCCCGTATATATTTTACATAAGCTTTTAGCGAAGTCCTAGTGAGCCACTTTGCTGTCTTCAAAGGCAGCATTTTGAGTAACTGATTCAAAATGCTCTTCATGGACAGCAACTTTGTTAATGGTCACTCCTGGGAAGCGCATTTTGATACTCTAATAAGCACAGAAGTACACAAACTTACCAGTATTGGGTGAAATTGTACATTTTAATTAAATGGAACATTTTTAGTAAAAAATAAAATATATTTATATTTCCCTCAATTTTGATGTAAAAAAATTCACCTCTTTAAAGAAATCTCTGAACTCATCACAATGAATTGTAATATTTGTCAAAGAAATATTAAGCAACTATTTTCAACAGTGATAATAAGAAATCATCGTAGTAGAATTTCTGAAGGATCACGTGACACTGAAAACTGGAGTAATGATGCTGAAAATTCAGCTTTGATCACATGAGTAAATTACATTTAAAAATATATTCAAATAGAAAACAGTTGTTTTAAACTGTAATAATATTTCACAATATTACAATATTGTATTTCTGAATAAATAAATGCAGCCTTGGTGAGCATTAGAGACATTCAAAAACATTAAAAAATCTTACCGACCCCAAATTTCTGAATGTTAGTGTATATGCTAGCAAAAATTGTATGCATATGATGCCTAAAATTGATCCTACTGTTAGTGGGGATGTATGTATTTTCATACAGTATGCTTAGTGTGTGTACAGGTGCATCTCAATAAATTGGAATGTCGTGGAAAAGTTTATTTCAGTAATTCAACTCAAATTGTGAAACTTGTGTATTAAATAAATTCAATGCACACAGACTGAAGTAGTTTAAGTCTTTGGTTCTTTTAATTGTGATGATTTTGGCTCAATACTTGGTAGGGGCTCCTTTTGCTTTAATTACTGCCTCAATTCGGTGTGGCATGGAGGTGATCAGTTTGTGGCACTGCTGAGGTGGTATGAAGCCCAGGTTTCTTTGACAGTGGCCTTCAGCTCATCTGCATTTTTTGGTCTCTTGTTTCTTATTTTCCTCTTGACAATACCCCATAGATTCTCTATAGGGTTCAGGTCTGGTGAGTTTGCTGGCCAGTCAAGCACACCAACATCATGGTCATTTAACCTACTTTTGGTGCTTTTGGCAGTGTGGGCAGGTGCCAAATGCAAATGAAATCAGCATCTTTAAAAAGCTGGTCAGCAGAAGGAAGCATGAAGTGCTCCAAAATTTCTTGGTAAACAGGTGCAGTGACTTTGGTTTTCAAAAAACACAATGGACCAACACCAGCAGATGACATTGCACCCCAAATCATCACAGACTGTGGAAACTTAACACTGGACTTCAAGCAACTTGGGCTATGAGCTTCTCCACCCTTCCTCCAGATTCTAGGACCTTGGTTTCCAAATGAAATACAAAACTTGCTCTCATCTGAAAAGAGGGCTTTGGATCACTGGGCAACAGTCCAGTTCTTCTTCTCCTTAGCCCAGGTAAGACGCCTCTGACGTCGTCTGTGGTTCAGGAGTGTCTTAACAAGAGGAATACGACAACTGTAGCCAAATTCCTTGACACGTCTGTGTGTGGTGGCTCTTGATGCCTCGACCCCAGCCTCAGTCCATTTCTTGTGAAGTTCACCCAAATTCTTGAATTGATTTTGCTTGACAATCCTCATAAGGCTGCGGTTCTCTCGGTTGGTTGTGCATCTCTTTCTTCCACACTTTTTCCTTCCACTCAACTTTCTGTTAACATGCTTGGATACAGCACTCTGTGAACAGCCAGCTTCTTTGGCAATGAATGTTTGTGGCTTACCCTCCTTGTGAAGGGTGTCAATGATTGTCTTCTGGACAACTGTCAGATCAGCAGTCTTCCACATGATTGTGTAGCCTAGTGAACCAAACTGAGAGACCATTTTGAAGGCTCAGGAAACCTTTGCATGTGTTTTGAGTTGATTAGCTGATTGGTATGTCACCATATTCTAATTTGTTGAGAGAGTGAATTGGTGGGTTTTTGTTAAATGTGAGCCAAAATCATCACAATTAAAAGAACCAAAGACTTAAACCACTTCAGTCTGTGTGCACTGAATTGATTTAATACACGAGTTTCACAATTTGAGTTGAATTACTGAAATAAATGAACTTTTCCACGACATTCTAATTTATTGAGATGTATGTGTTCTGATCCATGTGTTTATGTTCAATCTCACAGCCCCTGGTCTGGTGTCAAACCTCACAGCGTTTGCTGAGGATCACACGTCTGTGTTAGTGACATGGTTTCTCCCTGTACGCATTAATGGTCTCATCACAAAGTTTGCAGTGAAAGTCAAACATGCTCGAACAAGCCAGATCATCCGTACGCTGGAGCTCAACGCAGAGGACATCATGAACGGAGCCCTGCCTCACTGCAATGTAAGTTTGTACTTGCATTAATGAATATTTGAAGTAATGCAGGACAGCTGAGCCGTATTCAAACCGCAGTGGTATATGCATTGATCTACCAATCTCTACAACTAGTTTTGGAGTGTTTATGTGCATGTATGTGTCTTCTAGGATGCAGCAGACATCTTATCTCGTGGAACTCCAAGCCCGTCTGAGTCTTCCCAGTTGACCTCTGCTGTGTTGCCCACTGTTACGCTCTCAGCCGTACCTCCCGCCTCCATCTGGAGTGTTCCAATCAGTGCGAAGATTGATGAGCTCCGCCCCTACACACCCTACGTGTTTGAAGTCTCCGCCTTCACCAGTGACGGGGAGGGACAGATCGCCAGCACTATGGTCCGCATGCCAGAGGCTGGTATGCTATCACACATTCACACTCATTCTCAAATGTAATGTAATTCATTATATCTTTTCATAAATAATTGTAACCAAAGTTAGAATGCATTATAATATTTTCAGATTCTTTGTTACATCTGAAATTGGTTGTTTGTGATGTGTTTTAATCCATTATACATTCTAAAGATGTAAAAATAAATACATAAGTATTATAACTGTGGTTACAATTATTTATGAGATCATGCAATGCATTATAAGGTGCATTAAGGCATAATTAATGTATTATATACGACTGTAAACTTTTATGATGCATTATGTTTAAAGGCTTCTAGTAAAGTGATTTTTTACAGATTTATTTTTTTATTTTTTGGAAAGAAATTTATGCTTTTATTAAATGGATCAGAAGTTCTATAAAAATATATTATAATTAACATATATTAGCATATTAGAAAGATTTCTAAAGGATCATGTGACTCTGAAGATTGGACTAATGGCTGCTGAAAATTCAGCTTTGCATCACAGGAATAAATTACATTTTAAAATTAATTTTAAAAAAAACAAAGCAGTTATTTTAAATTGTATAAAAATGTAAAAAAGTCTAATTGTATTCAAAAGACTATTTTACTTAAATACATGTCTCTGATGTGTTCTGTGATGTGACATGATTCTTTAATACATGTTGTAAATGTGTGTTTTATAATAACATCTGGAATTATAGCAATAGGACACATATCTTATCTATATAATCACATTGTTCACTGTAATACATAATCTCAAGTTTTCAAAAATGTAAAAAAGATAAATAAATAATGTGTGTTGCAGCCCCTGAAGACCCGCCACAAAAGGTAGTTTTCAGAAACATCACTTCTAAATCTCTGTCTCTAACTTGGGACCCTCCAAAGATCACCACAGGACGATTCAGTTACGTCATCCAGCTCTACAGCTCTGAAGGTAACACTTGCTACCACCCCTTGGCCATCAAACCACTACCTTTACAATTCATATTATCCGACAGACACCACACTGTGACAGGAGCTTTACATGACACCAACCAGTTAGTATATGAAGCTGTGTGGCCTTGCGTTTGGCACAAATGCTCCCGACATGCTCTAGACTACTTAATGCAAAGCACATCCTCTAATAGTTGTTTACTAATGCGGTACATGTATGTGTGTATTTCAGGGCTTATTAGTGAGAACAGCACAATCGAACAGGCGTTTATGTACACTGGACTGACTCCATACACACAATACTATATCCATGTGATGGCCAAATCATCAGGGGCCACAGGACCGGCAGCAGTGATCAACATTACAACACTAGCAGAAGGTAAAATACATATGCACACACAAATTTACTAGCTAATGAAGGCTTACCGTGACGTCTTTCTTACCCCTACCCAAATCTTAACCTCATCAAAGAGAACATTTTTGCATTTAAAAAAAAGATTTTTTTAAAATTTTTGTTTAGATTTTTTTATATTATTTTATTTTAGCTGAGAATGTCCCCATTTTTATCTTAACCTTCAAAAGAGAGCATTTTGTATTTCTAAATAAAAAATAATAATTTTTTAAAATTTATTTATTTTACTGAGAATGTCCCCATTTTTATCAGATTTAGCCAACTTCTGAGGACAAAATTTGTTTCTTTACTATAGATAGTAAAGAAACAACCTGTGAAATGTTATTTGCATCCTGATTTTGTCTTTCATTGATTTTAATACTTCAGTTGATATTTCAAACCTTCAGACATGACATAATATTAGATAAAGTGAACCTGAGTCAGTATAGCATATACTTCAGCTGTCAAAAAATAATAAAGTTAAACAAAACCCACATTCCTTGTATGAAAATATTATTGCCTCATACACAATAACCAGCTGAACCACATTTAGCTGTGCTCACTGGAACATAAAGAAGCATCGAATCACTTTAGATACTGCTGATGTGCAATTGCTTTTTTTTTTTTTTCTGCATGACTCAGCTACACTTTAGTTGTGGTTCACGGATGAATTGCCACAAATTCGTCTTATGTATTTTCCGCTATAGTGGAGAATTAATTGTTCCTTCAGACATCACTTGACCTCCACCGTGATTGATCGTTTGTGTCATGTGTTTTCTTAAACTGTCTCTTAAACATATTGGGAGCCACGTCATACAAAACAGTTCAATTATTGATTCATATGTTTGGAGAACAGACGGCTGAGGGAATGTGTAAGTGTTTGCGACTTCTGTAAGTGCTCAGAACCAGGGGTCAAAATAAGGGAGAGTTATAAATGAGGTTTATATTTAGCTGGTCTGGGTGTAATTAAGTCTGTCTGCGAAATCAGCTATCTCTAATTATACCTTTAATTGGGTTAATTTAGCTGGAGGAAATGACTTTTTCATACACAGCCAGTTGGTGCTGAATAAGAAAATGCTTAATAAATGCATGGAAAAACAAGAAAGGTTATTTGTTCACTTAGGGTTGCTTTTATCTAAAATTAGATTTTGGTCCAAGGCCTCAAAGCATCCAATGCTATGATAAATAAAGGGCTGCATTTTTCTCAGCATTGGATTGTAGAAATGGGAAAATATATCAGCTGTTCCCAGTAATGGACATTAATAATCCAACCCTGACTTTACATGGATATACACTACCATTCAAAATATTTTTTTAAAGAAATTAATACTTTGATTTAGCTAGGATGCACTAAAGTCATCAAAAGTGACAGTAAAGACGTTTATATTTAAATTTTTTATTATGAATAAATTTGCATGACTTTTCTAGTCGTTTGTGATTTAAAACACACTTTAATAATTTTTTGCGCTTAATTTTATTTTAAAGCATGTTTTGTCTTTTTTTTTTAAAGTAATTTAAAGGCATCTTGCGGGCCTCTTGGAACAGTGCTAAGGCCCCTGGTTAAGTTTATTGTTAACTGTATGTGTGTGTGCATTTATTTCCCTGTTAGCCCCGAATGCTGTGTCTCGTCTGAAAGCAGAGGCTGTGGACTCTACATCAGTCCGGCTGTCCTGGAGACCCCCGAGCCAACCGAACGGACTAATCACACACTATCGGATACTAGTGTTATACCGCAGTACTCTTGTACAGGACATCACCCTGCGAGGACAGGTGAAACACACTAAACTCCACAAACACACACACACTCACACTCACACATACGCACACGCACACACACACACACACACTATTACTGTATTGTGTTTAGTTTAGCTTTACTGATAATATGTCGTTGTGTTACAGAATGCTCCACTTCGTCGTAATGCGAGGTCACTTGACATCACCACGTCATCTGCGTTCCTTCTCACCTCACACAGAACGTTTCCCGCTTTGGGTCGTGATTTTACCAATACCGATACAGAACTGACCTCTGACCTTCCTCTGACCCCGAGCACCCCCCACACCCCTCCACCTTGGCTCACAGTGACCCACGACAGAACTGATGTATCTGTTGAAGCTGAGACTGAGGCTGTGACTGAGGAACCTTTGACTGAACTTTCAGCTGTCACTCGAGGAACTGACCAACCACCATTGGTTAACTTAAGCCCCTCCCAGCCCCGTCGCTCCACTAGGGCGGTGGCCACAGACTCCACCCAGAACCAGACGAACCCCTCAACAAGAGCTGCCACCACTATTGGAATAGAGGGTAAATAACTGTTGTGGTGACTTGGATACTAATATTACTGTTAAAAGCACAACCAAAATAACAACTCATAATAAGTAATTTATATTAGGTATCTGTAAGTATAGATATTATTTAAAATCTCCATAGATAAAATTTATTTTTTAGCAACATGGGGAAGTCGTGGCCTAATGGTTAGAGAGTCGGACTCGTAATCCAAAGGTTGCGAGTTCGAGTCTCCGGCCGGCAGGGATTGTAGGTGGGGGGAGTGACTTTCCAGCGCTCTCTCCACCTCAATACCACGACTGAGGTGCCCTTGAGCAAGGCACCGAACCCCCAACTGCTCCCCGGGCGCCGCAGCATAAATGGCTGCCCACTGCTCCGGGTGTGTGTTCACGGTGTGTGTGTGTTCACTGCTGTGTGTGTGCACGTTGGATGGGTTAAATGCAGAGCACAAATTCCAAGTATGGGTCACCATACTTGGCCGTATGTCACTTCACTTTCACTTTCACACTTTCACTTAACATGAAGAAACCTGTTTGGACAGACCTACTTTACTCTGTGTTCATTTAGAATTATTAATAAACTATTATAGTGTCGATTAATATTTTGAATTAGCTTTTTATTAGTTTTTATTGCATTCTCATCATTTATATTAGTTTAATTTTTCAGCTGCTGGTTTTTAAGATTTATGTATTTTATTGTTCCAGATTTGTTTCAATTACTGAAAATAATTTTCATGGTTACAAATTTGTTAATAACAACACTGACTGAAGTATAGACAAGACCCTTCATTTTTTTTTAATTATTTCCCTACCCATAATCCTAAAGATTAATCCACCAATCAGAGAAGTCACTGTCACCATGAAATTAAAAAATATATATTTTTGCAAAGTTTGTAATGTTGTGCTAGTTCATGTGCTTCCAAAAATTCTTTTTCGAAGAATTTTTTAAAATCCCAATGAAGAAAATTATTGGGAAAATTACTTTATCTTTACAGTCATTGTTCCTCTACATTGCTTTTGCTTTCTGTTTTCTGATTGGTTGTGCTTTTTGATTAACAGTCCTACCTGCCACTGAGGAGACAGTAGACCTGTCGTCTGATCACATCATGTATGTGGTTAGAAGACTGAGTCCTTTCACCGAGTACAAATTTAGCGTGACGGCAAAAAACATCATCGGAGAAGGACCTTCCACAGAAGTTACGGTCAAGACAACTGAACAAGGTAAAATACATTCAGACTTCTGAGTTGAAGTAAAGTAGTTATAAAATACAACTACAAAGTAATAAAGTAACGCCAGTGTTTACCCACAGTGCCCAGCTCTGTTCAGAATGTGTCCTATCAGAACCTGACCTCCACCTCTATCCGTGTTACTTGGGAGCCACCTCTCAATCCTAATGGCAAGATAACTCACTACACTGTATATGCACAAAATCTCCTTACAAACCAGCAATTACGACAGGTGGCAGACACCACCACTGCAGTGCTCACAGGTAACACACTAACAAGTACACTACAATTCAAAAGGGTTTTTTTTAAAAGAAATTAATACTTTTGTTCAGCAAGGATGCATTAAACTGATCATACATGATTGTAAAGACATTTATAATGTTCTAAAAGATTTATATTTCAAATAAATGTTGTTCTTTTGAACTTTCTATTCATTTAATGAATCCTGAAAAAATGGTCCATCAAGGTTTCCACAAAAATATTAAGCAGCACAACTGTTTTCAACATTGATGATAATAAGAAATGTTTCCTGAACACCAAATCAGCATATTAGAATGATTTCTGAAGGATCATGTGATAAGACTGGAGTAATGATGCTGAAAATTCAGCTTTGCATCACAAGAATAAAATACATTTTAAAATATAGTACATTAGAAAAGAGTTATTTTAAATTGTAATAATATGACACTGCTTTAACTGTATGTTTGATCAAATAAATGTAGCCCTTGAAACTTCTTTCAGAAACATAAAAAAATTGTTCCGACCCCAAGCTTTTGAACAGTAATCTAGTGTACATTTGGGCATTTATGCCACACTTTCTAGGACACTTTGAGGAGAACTGACTTAATACATCCACTAAAAATTACCAAAAACACCAGGTGATGAAAAGACACTGAGCAAAAATGATTTAAAAAAAAAAATGATGAATTTCCAAGAAAACACCCTTGCATTTGTTTGTGGATTCATTCTGCTTGGATATTTTACATCTAATGCAATAATGTTTAGAAATTTCTAAGTGTGACCCAGGTGTTCAAATAGTTTTTGAGTCCACCGTAGAACACTATATATGCTCATATCCACAGGTCTGGACAAATACAGCAGTTATAAGGTGCGTGTGGCCGCTTCTACCGCCGTGGGGGAAAGTCCACTGACCGATGAAGACTACATCTTCATTATGACACTAGAGGATGGTATTGAGCCAGTTATGTTTCATGTACATACAGTAGCACCCTTAAACACTTTTGAAATCTCTTAGCATGCTTCCATCTGTCTTTCAGAGCCGGATTCTCCCCCGCGGGATCTGGTCGTAGTGAAAACCACCTCCTCCACCGCTACTCTCACCTGGTCTCCTCCAGAGAAACCCAATGGCATCATCCGCCTGTATGAAGTCTCTTACACCAACGGCACATACAGCAACACAGTCAACAGCACATCACCCAGTGCCACACTGCGCTACCTGAAGCCATACACACACTTCAATGTGACTGTACGTGCGTTTACGCTACATGGACATGGGAACCAGATTTCTGATACTCTAGAGATGCTGTCGGGGGAGGATGGTGAGTCATTGTGTGTGTGTTCATCTTTAATTGAAAAACTAGAAGAGGCATAAAACTTTAATCCAATCTCATCCTGAAATCCCACACTCTTTCCCTTTCAAAGGGTTCCTACAATTAAGGCACATTCACACATACAGCGATTAAAGTCTTGGTGCTGTTTGATTTCTAGTAGACGTTACCACTCCAACTCTATCAGGCATCAAATCATGTGAACTGTAGAGTCTTTACCCCAGTCGCTATTTGCTCATTGCGTCTCTACTTCAATTTGCATGAAGTGGAATGGAAATCACCAACTCTCATTAATAAAGATGAATAACTTTCGAACACTTTGTTGCAGCAAACATACTTTTAATCAGCAAGAACACATTAAATTGATCAAAAGTGACAGTAAAGACTTTTAGAATGTTACAAAAGATTTTTATTTCAAATAAATGCCGTTCTTTTGAACATTCTTTTCATCAAAGAATTCTCAAAAAGTATCACAGTTTGCACAAAAATATTAAGCAACATTGATAATAATGAGAAATATTCTTGAGCACCAGATCGGCGTATTACAATGATTTCTGAAGGATCATGTGACTCTCAAGACTGGAGTAATGGCTGATGAAAATTCAGCGTTACATCACAGAAATAAATTAAATGTTGAAATAGATTCCAATAGAAAATAGCTATTTTAAATTTTAATAATATTTCGAAAGTTTTACCGACCCCAAACTTCTGAATGTTAGTGTATTAATACACCTTCATTCATAAAAGCCCTCTTCCCAGCACACCTGCTCTGAGCCATAGTGCTTATGCAGGTGATTTACGTTTAAATCTTTTTCTCCCCATCCTCTTTGTACTGTTCATTATGTTGAAAATTCAAAAACACCATAGAACAGGCCAAAAAGGGAGAGTGGCCTAATGGTTAGTGCATGAGCTCCAGCATGTTGAGTGATATATTTTTTGCACTAAGCGCCGACTTCATCCTAATATTCAGTTTAATTGTTTGATGCAGTGCCTGGCAGCCCACCTTATGATTTGACCCATGAGAACATTGGATCCAGTGAGGTGAATGTGTCATGGTCACCCCCAATTCTCGCAAATGGCATCATCTTGTTCTACAACGTAGAATACTGGAATGCCACACACAGTCTGAACCAAACCACGCACGTGCCTTATGTCATCCTGTCCAACCTGCGGAAGTATGCACACTACCGTATCAGCGTACAGGCCGCCACACAGGTCGGCTTGGGAAACCACACGAGTGAGATCCTGAACATCACCACACTGGAGGACGGTGAGTGTTCGGTTTTAACATACTAAACTTTAATTAAGCTGTTTTTACTTTTAAGGTTCAGTCTTCGTGGTGAATTTATCAGGATATGGCTAAAGATGGAGAAAGTATTAACATTTTTCTTTTTACAGATTTTCAGAGGTCTGCGTGCAGGAAATGAGAGTGTTTTATTACTTTTAACTATTTTTATTTCTCCCACAGGACATTTCCGAAAGCATTTTATTTTTTTTTTATTTTTTTTACAGTGTTATGGATAAATTTTGCCTTTAAACCAAGTGTAATATTTCTACCTCAGGGGACAGAACCTACCGACAATGTTTGTGTTTGTTTCTCTGTGTTTGGTTGGTTAGTTTTTCCATTAGCAGCTGTCAGAATGGACAAATGTGGATGCCGATCCTGGCATGGGAGACATTCTCTTACATTTACTAACTCAAATCACTGTCGTGTTCGAAGAGTAAAGTCCTTTTCCACAGTTTTGGGTCTATAATAGCTGTTTTTCCTGAACAACAGTACCCAGTTCCCCTCCAAAATTCCTAATCGCCAGGAAATTGTCTGATACTGAGGTAGAGTTGTCCTGGAAACCTCCCAAGGAGGCCAACTCTGAGATTTTATACTACATAGTGAGAGTGTGGTAAGTAAAGATGATTTAAAATCAGTTTTTACCAAAGGCCTGGCTATTGTAGTACAAGACTGAAACTAACATTTGTTTGCATATATTAGGAATCTGAGCTCTGAGTTTGTCGCCAATGTGACGGAAACATCAGTGGTGGTGAGTGTGGATGGACTGGGTCAATATAATGCCTCCGTGAGCAGCTGGACTCGACTCGGAGACGGAGGAATGCTGATTTACATCACGTTCAGTACCATAGAATCAGGTGAGCACAAGCACATTCTGTCATCATAAGCATGTTTCTGATGTGAAGGCACATATGCCACATTTTGGTCAAAAATTATAGCAGCATCACAAGTATCCTAGAATGAACTGTGAAATCATTTGGAGATCATGGAAATATCAGATTTAAATAAATACATTACATTACTTAAAATATATTCAAATAAAAACCAGTTATCTGAAATTGTGATCAGCTGCTCAAATAAATGCAACCTTGGTGAGCTTAAGAGACTTCTTTCAAAATCTTACCGACACCAAAATTTTGAAAGATCGAAAGAGTATATTTTACTTTGTTGTAAAAATAGATGAATAGAAAATAACAGAACATTTAACTTCTTTCTGGATGTTTCAATTCAGTCAGTTATAAGGTTTAGTTTCATTTAGCCTAGAGAGTGAGGCAGCTCACTAAGTTTTGAAAAAGAACCACAATATCATGAAACAGCATTGCCCCCATAGTCATAAAGATAAATGCTTTCTCTGTTTTGCAGCCCCCTCTGACCCTCCACAGAATGTGTCATACACACTCCTCACCACCACTACAGTGCATCTCAGCTGGAGTCCTCCAAACCAACCCAACGGCATCATCCAATACTATACCATCTACTACACAGACAATACAAAAAACAACACAAAGTATACACAGGTATATACACTCACACAGATGAGTATTGATCTTTTTGGAAACACTAAACATGATGGTGTTCTATTCTCTTATTTAAATATATTTTAAAATGTAATTTGTTCCTGTGATGCAGAGCTGAATTTTCAGCATCATTACTCCAGTCTTCAGTGTCACATGATCCTTCAGAAATCATTCTAATATGCTGATTTCTTATTATTACCAATGTTAAAATCATTAACATTAATAAAACAAAACATAATATTTTTGTGGAAACTGTGATCCATTTTTTTCAGGATTCCTTGATGAATAGAAAGTTTAAAAGAAGTCTTTACTGTCACGTTTGATCAACTCAATGCAAAATCTTTGTAATATGTTTTTAATGTTTTTTTTTTTTTTTAAACTAAATTGGCAGTCACTGGAAACTTGTCACACCTAATTAGCGGACAGTGTAGTCTAACTGCAATTTACTGTAGATACGATTTGTTTTAAGATACGAATTAAGATATTAATAACCTTTAAGGTTGTTTTTCTTGTCTTGATATCCTCATTAGATAAAATACCTTTGGCAGGTTTTACAGTCCTGATTAGTTGTGCAGAAATCATAAAAAAATAAGTAGAAAAACAGTTTTTGGACATGTAACATTTAAAGGAAATTAAATTCTGGCATCATTTACTCACCCTGAAGTTGTTCCAAACCTGTTTAAGATTCTTTCTTCTGTTAAGCATAAAATAAGACATTTTAACGAATGTGGGAAACCAAACAGTTGACGGTAGCCATTGACTTCCATAGTATATGAAAAATACTAAAGACTGAATTAGTGGCTACTGTCAGCTGTTTGGTTACTCACATACTTCAAAATATCTTATTTTGTATTTGACAGAAGAAAGAAACTCATACAGGTTTTGAACAAGAGGACGGTAAGTAAATGATGAACCACCACAGTACTTTTTGTAAAGGAATTAACCTCTAAGAATAGCTAGACCAACTCAAATACACGCATTTTAAACTCAGAATGAAATGCTGATTCAGTCGTGCAGTGAATGACCATGTTCTCTTTTTCTCTCTGTAGACGGTTCCGGGTTCAGAGCACTGGTTGGTGTTGTCTGATCTGAGGGCAGGACATGAGTACAGTGTATGGATGAGTTCCAGCACTTCTGTTGGTGATGGGGGAGTGTTCAGTCCCCATCTAAACTTCACCACATTAGAGGACGGTCAGTCTCCTCACACACTCAGGGGAGAAGCGCAGCTCTGCACCACTTTTCCAACAGATTACGCTCCAAAAAAATCACACTGAAACTCATAAACACACCCACATGCATGCACACACACAGATTCAGCACATTTTGTGAAAGGAGACAACTTCCTTCAAGCTGCAAACTGGGATTGTTGAGCCCTCACCACAAGACCGAGTGCGTCTGATCTCAAAGCCTTTTATTTGTCGGTCTCTAGACTATCCCAGCTTGCATTTCCTCTCACAGGATTTGTTGAAAATAGAAAATAGCACGTTGCTGTAAGTTTCTGGGTACATTATGTAACATGTTATATATTTGTCTTCGAGAATATTGTAGATGTGTCAATTTGACTTAAGAAATATTGTAAAACTTCCTGTTTGAGAGCAATTGGAGACTTTTTTGTCTCCTGCTTCTCATATGTTTGTGCTGAGAAAAAGAGCCCAGTAATGTCATGCATCTCAAAATAGATCTCAAATTGTACGCAGATTTGCCTAAATCTACAGGTCAGAGATCTTACTATGAACTCAAACATTACTCATGAAAGTAAATGATCTGAGCAGCTATCTACTTTGTGTTTATAGCTCTACGCTTTTATTAAATGTCAGCTCATTTGCTCTCCTTTTACTTTTAGGAGTAACATCTGAGCTGATTCCTAAAAGAAACAATTGAGAAGTACAGTACGTTTGATGTTCTGAGCTATTAAAGAGCAATATTTGAACACTAAAATGAATTATTTCATACTTTATATGTTTATGTGAATATGTTAACCTGGTTTCAAAACTAATACCGTGTGTCAAGGTTTTACGTTATAGTCATAACAAACTGTTTTTGTGTGATTTTGGGAAAAACGGTGCAGAGGTGACCTTCTGAGACAGATGAAGGTTTTTCTCCCCGGGTGTCTGAGATTTTGAAAGTGTTCTGTATGAATAAATAATGCCATGGTCCTGTTTGGCTCTTTGTGAGTGATTGTATCTGATCGGTCTGCAGTTATTGGAGAATCACCCAGCTTCAGCAGCTCAGTTCAGCCCAAAGCAATATCTCGGATACAGAACATGCTCCAGACGGATTTTCTTACTAACACAATCAGCCTGTCTTTCTCTGCTTCTCTCTCCTTTTCTATATCTGTGATCTTGACTCTGGATTTTGCAGATGCTGTGCCGGAGTTTATTTACCATTTACCATTTTTCACTTCCACAGATTCCCAGAAGTGTGTAATTGCTGAATATCATGTCCATGTGTGTGTTGTATGTGTGCTTTTGTATTTTTTGTATGCATATTTTAATCTCTTGGTTTAAGATAGGTCATTTATCTTCACTGCTTTTAATCACTATAATTGTTGACTGGTTTGAATTGTTGACTGATTTGGTGTTGCAGTGTGCCATTTATGCTTTATTTAAGCATAAATTAATTAATTAATTAATTAAAAGGATAGTTCTTTGTACATCTAATGGGTGGATCTGAATTTCTGGGTCATATTTCACACTAAGATTTAAAAATATATATATTATGTATTAAAATAAAATTCTAATTAGTTTTTTATTTATTTTTATTTAAGTCAATTATAGGACCTTTAAGATTTTTTATAATCTTTTTTATGATTTATGATCTTTATTAAGATCCTTTAATAGGCTTCATTTTTTGAGGTGAAATATGTCCTAATATTGCAAGTTTTCATGAGATGAACCCTAATTTTGTTACTTTAGATTGGGGAACAAAGCCTCATTCCATTTCTTGGTTGCACATTGACCCAACATTTATTACTTAGACTGCAATGATTTGTTCCCCATTCTAAAGTGTAACCGTTGGTCGTTCTTCACACTTTATTAATTGTATCTCTTCTACATCCTCCCCCCGTGCAGTGCCAAGTGGTCCCGTCCACAACCTCACTGCTACGATCTATAGCTCTACGGCTGTAGTGATCAGCTGGGACCCTCCTCTGGAGCCTAACGGCAGAGTCTTCTATCAGCTGAGCCTCCAAGAGGCGGGTATGACCCACCCGTCCATCAACCGCACGGTTAACATCACCATCACCAAAACTACCACAGACAACATCTACCTTTTCACCAAGCTCAGGAAGTATTTTCCCTACATCATAAAAGTCACTCCGGCAACCAGTGCAGGATCGGCCGTAAACCACACTGCAATGCTACACCTGCGAACAGATGAAGATGGTATGCATCACTTCTTGTTGTTTACATGCACATGTATATAAAGCATACTTACTGATTGAAAACTATTGTGTGTCTGTGTTTTGACAGTCCCAAGTTCTCCTCCGTTGCCTGGAGCTAGTAGGAATCTCTCCAGCACCTCCATCCATGTGTCATGGTTCCCCCCGGTGGAAGCCAATGGCGAGATCATAGATTATGCTGTAGCTTTACAAGGTCCTGGGACCGTCAACAAAACCTACACCACTGAAACACACCTAATGCTCTCAGAACTCACTTCATTTACACCTTACAATCTCTCCATCGCTGCAGTCACCCGCATAGGTGTCGGGCCCTCCGTGATTATTCCACTGCATACTGATGAAGCAGGTCAGAGATGCATCTTTATTGTTTTTCTAGAGGAATTGATCTGTTCAAAATTGAAATATTTAAATTAGAATTTGAATGTGGAGTTTGTTTGATATTTGAATATTTAAAAACATTTTTTTGAAAAGTCTTTTGTTTGATCTTTGAAAATGTAAAATTAAATCTTTTCTCTTAAAATGTGAATTTGGAATTTGTTTGATATTTACATTTTTAAAACGGAAATAGAATTTGAAGTCTGATGTTTGATCTTCAAAAATGTAAACTTTTCTTAGACATTAGATCTTTAAGGCATGGCTTTAAAATTTCAATTTGAAATTTGTCTGACATTTGAAATTTAAAAATTGAAATTGAAAGTAAAACTTTTTTTGTTATAAACTTTTTATTAAATTTTAAAACCCAGTCAACACGTGAGATTATGCGATGATCACAGTGACATCACACGGTCCTCATACTGTGATCCTCATACTGTGAATAATGCGTGAGCTCATTAGGAATTCAATTTTGAGCAGGTTGTAAGGAGGCAGTTTAAATATCGTTCAGTGGAGATAAGATCATCTACATCTTGGATAAGATTCCTAAAAGTTTCGCACCTACAGCACACATTACATACATTGATGCAGAAACACTGATATGTTCTACATGTCTAAAGTATATAGAGAGATAAACTCCTTATAAGCTCCTTGATTTCGTGTTACATCTTAAAATATAGCCTAATCTGCATGCACAATAAACTATAGTACAATTCATTTACATTTCTCTACATAAATGAATTTACAGGGTATTTTTTTTTAAGATTTATTTTTGCCGTTTTTTCCTTTATTATGATAGGACAGTTTAGATCTGATAAGAAGAGAAGTGGAAAGAGAGAGGTGGGCGAGATCGGGAAAGGTCCTTGAGCCAGGATTCGAACTCAAGACACCCGTAGCACACAGCGCTGTATGTTGGCGTGCTGCCCATGCGGCTATCGGTGACAACAAAAACTTGCCCGTAACTAAAATTCGATTCAGTTCAGTTACTTCCTATGAATGAACAGACTTAAAGAACAATTCGTTCAGGAATCGAACATCATTACAGTGATTTACATTTGTGTCAGAGTCTTTCGACCGTGGAATTGCTGTTTTGTTCTGGAGCAATGGTGAGTGGTTTCTTTATTTGCTATTCACAAGTTGAGAATCGAAAAGGAGTCACCAAAACAACACCAGAAGCAGAATGTATCTGTCAATTACCAACACCAAACTGAAAATAACTCAAAATAAACAAGAAAACTGAATTGTAGAAATACTTTGAAGGAAATAAAATATGAAATTCTACATGTTTGTGATATAACTGACCAATATTAGAGGACTTTAAGATCACAGTTAACTAACAGAATGAGTTTAACACAATGATATGACAGTGGTCTCACATGTTGAGCTTACAATATGAACACATAGTGAGTGTGCAGTGACCTCACATTGACCACAGTATGAGCGCACAGTAAGTGTGCAGTGACCTCACATTGACCACAGTATGAGTGCACAGTGAGTGTGCAGTGACCTCACGTTGTGAATACAGTATGAGTACACAGTGAGTGTGCTGTGTCCTCACATTGTGAACATAGTATGAGCACACAGTGAGTGTGCTGTGTCCTCACATTGTGAACATAGTACGAGCATGCAGTGAGTGCGCTGTGACCTCACACTGGCCACAGTATGAGCGCACAGTAAGCGTGCAGTGTCCTCACATTGTGAACATAGTATGAGCACGCAGTGAGTGCGCTGTGTGGTTACACTTTTATCTCACTGTGACACACACATTGTGACCACACCATGAGAATCATGTGAGCTCATGGTGACATCATTGTGGGATCAAATTGTTGACTGGGAATGCACACATCAATTTTGTTATATGCAACATAAACAACACAAAACACAAGGGCAATAACCCTAAAATGGTAATTACTTATTAAGTCTTGCCTTAAAAATTTAATAAACAAAGTTTGACATTTGAAATCTGAAGTCCTAATTTCAAAGCTGAATATCCTACTTTGCAAATTTATACAATTATAAATGTGCAGACTTAATGTGTGTAATTTCTTATGTGCTTTTTTGTGTGTCCAGTCCCAATGTCTCCACCACGTGATCTGATTATTTTTAACCACACTGTGAATTCAGTGTGGCTTCAGTGGGAACCAAGTCCAGAGCCAAATGGAATCGTCCAGCACTACGGATTCCGAATACTCGAACTAAACACATACTCTTTCAGTTATCAGGTAATTACACCCCTATGTCTATGTAGTGTGATTGATTATGTTCTCACATTTTTCTCTGTGAGTAAATTAAACTTCATATGCCTCTGTTTACCCAAGAACTCATCAGATGCATCCACACAAGTAGAACTGAGTGGCTTTAGACCTCATAATTCATATGAAATCAGCGTGTGCGCATTCACTAGAGCAGGAAATGGGGATCAGTATAGCCTGCCTGTCATATTCACCACCAATGAATCAGGTAATACACACTCACACATCCAACCGTGTCACATGATCCTTCAGAAGTTATTCTAAATATCCTCATTTGGTGCTCAAGACACATTTCTCATTATTGTCAATGTGAAAACTGTTGCGTAAAATGTAAAAAAAAAAAAATCTTTAAAAAAAGTTTAAACTTTTGTTAAATTTTAGGTTTTAAATCTTGTTTTTTAGGTTTTAAGTCTTGGCTTTGAAATTTGAATTTGTTAGATATTTCAAATTTAAAAGCAGAGTCTTAGTGATCAAATGAAGGAGAAATGAAGATATATCTGTGGTGTTGGTGTGTATGTTTCAGTGTCAGATGCCATCGGGAATCTGACCTGCTCTGGATTGGATTGGAATTCAGTGTACATGGAATGGGAGCTTCCGATTCATCCTAACGGAGAGATTCTGTACTACCTTATTCGCTCTGGAGATCTAGAGGAGGAGGCTCATCCTCTCTTGCTCACACACACAGTGGCGCACACTTTCATCGGCCTGTCACCTAACACTTTCTATGTCATCAGCGTGGCTGCAGTTAATTCAGCCGGAATAGGGGAGGAAGCCAACTGCACTGCACACACTCCACCAGAGTCAGGTATCATGACTTAAAGGGATAGATTTGATGAAAATTTACTCTCCCTCACACCATCCAAGATGTAGATGAGTTTGTTTCTTCATTGGAACAAATTTGGAGAAATGTAGCATTACATCACTTGCTCACTGGTGGATCCTCTGCAGTGAATGGGTGCCGTCAAAATGAGTGTCCAAACAGCTGATAAAAACGTCACAAAAATCTGCAAGTAATCCACACTACTCCAGTCCACCAATTAATGTCTTTTGAAGTGAAAAGCTTCATGTTTGTGAGAAATAAATCCATAATTAAGATGTTTTAACTTTAAACTGTTGCTCCCGGCCAAAATACCCATAGGGTCCAAAATCCATAATAACGCTTCCTCCTGTGAAAAGTCCATGCCCTGTTGGCCTCCCACATCAAAATCCACCAACATATTTGTTTAGAACTGTTTTGGACCATTTTCACTTGTAAACGGTGCTTGATCTGTGCATATTTCTCTCTTATAACTTAATCATCTTGTTTTCAAACAGAAAACAAGATTATTTTGCTTACCCCAGTGGCAGATTATTTTGCTTGTTTCAATTTTGACTTATTTTTTCTTAAAACAAGACAATTATTTTTACTTGTCTAGAAAATCCTTCTTGATTTAAGAATTTTTAGATATTTTGGCTGGAAACAAGACAAAAAAACCTAAGGAAGAAAAGCATTTTTTGCAGCGTAGCTGAAACAGTAGTATGAGTTGTTTTGGGAGAAGGGAAAAAAAGTTGGGCTCGGGTCGGACTCAGGCCTATATTTGAGGCCCGTGCAGGGTTCTAATGCTACATTTCTCCAAATCTGTGTCAAAAACCCTAATACTAAGTATCTAAATATTAAACTTTGGCATGTAATTTATTCTGCACCATTTGTGGTACAGACATGATAATGCAGATTGTTTCTTTCTCTTTCTGCAGTTCCTGGTCCGCCCCAGTCGCTGACCATAATGAATGTTACCTCTGACAGCGTGTCTCTAAGCTGGCAGCGTCCCGTCCATGTTCCTGGTCTGTTGCAGGGTTATAATCTAGAGATTCAGAAATTGGCAAGAAATTGTGAGCCAGAGCAGCACATGAAGTCCTGTGTGGAGAGTGAGCTTGTGGAGTGGGTTGAAGGAGTAACCAGTGGAGTCACACTTTCCCCTCTGCTGAAATATAGAGAGTACCGTATCAGACTGGTGGCGTACACCAGGGCCGGACCCGGAGAACCCTCCGACTGGATTTACACGCAGACACTCGCAGGAAGTATGTTAAACATGCATAAAAATATTCCGTGGGCGTGGGGTAATGGATAGAGAGTTGGACATGTAACCCAAAGGTTGCGGGTTCGAGTCTCAGGTCCAGCAGGGATTGTAGGTGGGGGGAGTGAATAACCAGCGCTCTCTCCACCTTCAATTCCACGACTGAGGTGAGACCCTTGAGCAAGGCACCGAACCCCCAACTGTGTGTGGCTGTGTGTGTGTTCACTTCTCACTGCTGTGTGTGTGCACTTGGATGGGTTAAATGCAGAGCACAAATTCCAAGTATGAGACACCATACTTAGCCACACGTCAAGTGCTTTCCTTTTCTCGAGTTTCAGAAGAGATCTCAGCAATGTCAGATCTTAATATAAACTTAAACATTTCTCGTTCAGTTTTTCAGATCACTATCCAATTTGATTTTGACTCTGTACTCTCACTGTATGTCTACAGTTCAGTTGTATTTTTTTTATTGCTTCTAAGAAAATTCTAAGGTAAGGGAGATACTTTAAATTAAAACTTCTTTCTACAGTCTCTGTAAGATTTACTAGATCATCATCCACTAGTGATTGTGTTGTTCCATTTTGTCACTCTGCCTTTGGATTATCATCTTTCTCAGTGAAAGGTATTACTCATTGGAACACTCTACCAGAAGACATAAGGATGTGACCATCTATAGACATTTTTAAATTGAAACTAAAATCTTATTTAAAATCAACTCAACTCTGTAAATACTGACATGGTTATTACTGTACTGTATGTTTTTGTTGTTTTGTTTTCATGTGATTATGATTACAATGCATGAAATGGAATCATTTATGTTAAAATTGTACATGGTCCCTTTTCAAATAAATTTTAATAATAATAAAATGTAGATTTTATAACTTTAAAGAAAAACAACTTTGTATAGTTTCTAAAAAAAATACATAAATATATATAATAAAACTAAAAATATAGAATAAATATATAAATATATATTTATATGTTAATATAAATATATATTTATATGTTATTTTATCATTTTGTTTCTTTTTTATTTATCTATATATTCTAAAAGCTATAGTTTAAATGAATTTTAAAATTGAAATATATAAAATAAGGCATATAATAATGTAATATAATGTAATAAATATATTTATATAAATGTTATTTTGTAATTTTTTGTCTATAGATTCTAAAAATGGAAAATACATAAAAATAAAAATGTATATAAATATATTTATAAATTGAATCATTAATATAAATATACAGTAATTTTGTAATTTAATTCCTTTTTTATTGTCTATGGTTTCTAAAATAAAAAAATAAAATAAAAAATCAGAGAAATAATAGCAAGCAAGACAGGAAATGAATGATGCATAGCTTCTGTGAGCTTCGCTGTCTTTGGAACATTTGTCTTTCAGTTCTGTTTGACACTGCTATGAAATCTCTGCTGTGTTCAGGGATCTTGTGAATCAGAGCTGCATTCTCATGATTTTAGTTCCATACTGAAAATCAATGGGCAATGTTGTTGAAATGCTGCCCAATCCATTAGCTTTGATTCAAGAACTTTTCCACACATTTGCCTTTTGCAGAGACTGTTCTTTAGTCTATGTGGGAGCAATATGAGAAGTGCAGCTTAGAGGAAACATTTATTAAGTCTCCTGAGCTTTTGAGCTACATAATTTTCTCTTGGGTTGTCATTTGCATATAACAAACCCTTATTTTTCCTTTCCCTCTCTATCTTTTTGTCTTAGACCCTGATGCCCCCCCTAGTGCCATATCAGCGTTTCCTTCTCCCACTGGGTTAAAGATTATGTGGGACGAACCATCGGTCATCTCAGGGCCCACCTCATACATCATTGACATCACTGCTGTGAGTTCATAAACTTGAGAAATCTGGTTCATCTGTTGACTTTCTGAAATTTTCTACTTCAATTTCTCTCTGTCCACTTTCAGTTGGATGGTTCGGGATATAACATAAGCCTAGTGCGGAATTCAGAGGAGATCAGGACGGTGGTTGTCGGGAACCTGACTGCCTTTACCCTATACTCTATCACCATCACCGCCTTCACGGGGCAGCTTTCCAATGCTCGCACAGACGGCAAAGCATCTGAACCCATCCTCGTCAGAACCCTAGAGGACGGTGAGGATGTTTATGCATGCTTGATTATCAGATATCCATTGAATGCATGCGTGCATAACTTATTTGTGACATTCATGGTCATGTTTTCCCAGAGCCCAAGGATCCTCCCAAAAACGTGACATTGACGGTGATCCCAGAGGAAGTGACACGTGTTTATGTAACGTTCTCTCCACCGGATGAGCCGAACGGAAACATCAGTGCCTACCACGTCGCCATCTATCGAAATGGACAACTAGACTTCTATATAAACAGCCTGTCTGTGATCAGCAACCCTAATAAAACCATGACGGCCATTATAGATGGACTGAAGGGTGGATTCAATTACAGCATAAGGGTAGGAAACTAAAACCTAAACATTTTAGGGGCATTCACACCATTTTTTTCCCCTTGGTTTGATTGTGGGGTCTAAAGTGCATCTCCAGCCTCTTCCCCCACATGTACAGGTCTCATTCTCGTTCATATACTCACAGAAAAAAAGGTACAAAGCTGTCACTAGGGCAGTACCCTGAGGTACAAAAGCTAAAAGGTACATCTTTGTACCCAATTTACCCCTAAATAGTGCATATTAGTAATTTAAAGATACATATTACGACTTTAAAAGTACATATTAGTACCTTTTAAAAGGGTACCACCCCAAAGACAGCTTTTTGACCTTTTTTTCTGAGATTGTACAGAACTGTGGTACGTTTGCATCATCCAATACCACAGTGAGCACTAGCAGCAGCTATTTAAAACCGTATCTAGGTAACAACAGAGAAGGCAGCTCCAAAAATGGAAAGCAATATTTGCATCAGTCTTTTAAATCATGTTTTCATTCCTTTGGTTTTAAATACTAAAAATTCACCTGCACAGAATGATATTTGTAGTTGTTTATTGACTTCCACAAATAGGCCAAGTGCATTTGTTTTGTACTTGTTGCAGATTGCAGCTGTGAATGGAGCAGGTTTAGGACCAAGTTCAGAGGTTCAGGTCACCACAGGTGTGAAAGGTATGAGAAAACGCTTTGTAAGTCAGCTGTACTATTTTACTGAAGTGACTATCATTTTAAGATTCTGACCGGTTTATTTAGCGCCACCCAAACCGTTGAGGAGGCCGCGGGCTGCTCTGAACAACGCAGGTGTCATCATGTCTACCTCGAAGACCATCACCATTGAGATGCCTGAATGTTTCTTTACAGATGACCATGGACCAATCAAAAAAGTCCAGGTCATTGTTTCTGAACCAGCAGGTATTAAAAAAATGACATTTAAATGGTTAGTTTGAAATGAAAATTAGCCTGTGTTTTACTCACCCTCAAAGCATCCTAGGTATATATGACTTTCTTCTTTCAGACGAATCCAATCGGAATTGTATTAAAAATTGTCCTGGCCCCTCCAAGCCTTACAATGGGGTGACAACTGTTTTTGTCAACAGTTCAGAAGACGTGAAATAAAGTGTGTGCCGCATCCATAATAAAATGTGCCTCACACAGCTACAGGGGGTGAATAAAGGCCTCCTGTAGTAAATCTAAGGCTGGGACAATAAATCGTTGCAGAATCGATTCTGATATTTTCCGAATGCATCGCGATTCCTCTGGAATCGATTCTGAACTTAGATTTTAACAGAAGATGGCACTCCATGCCTTAGAAACAGCCGTGCTCTGATTGTTTCCAAATCCTTACACACACTTGAACCTAAAATAATCATTCATAAAATTCGAAAAGGTTGAAGCAATTTACAAGGTTGTTCACGGTGGGCTGTGTTTACATTGTTAAATGCACAAGCACTCTTCAGCACTCTTCTTCATGAACATTTGAGTGTGCAGACAAAAACTAGAGTAGAGCGCCATCTGCTGTTAAAATCTAAGCTCGGAATCGCGATGCATTCTGAAAATTTTAGAATTGATCCAGGAATTGATTCTGCAATGATTTATTGTCCCAGGCCTAAGTGAATTCATGCATTTTTGTAAGATAAATATCTGTATTTCAAATGTAATAAACACTTTCTTCCCACTTCCGCTGACTATCGTAAGCTGAAGCCGTCCAGGCAGATGATGTAGGACGTCGGCATTGTGTGATTAGTGACAAACGCGGAGAGAGAACAAACAAAACGCCGGTCACGAATTAGAAGCGCAAAACAAGGATTTTTTAAGAAAAATGTCGGAGGATTTCGATATTAGCTTACTTTGCTAAAGTAAGGAAACTTTGTTTCCTTTGCACCTGCATAGCTCAGAGGCGCGCGTGCAACACATACGTCCTACGTCATCCGGCTTCCACATACCACAATCAGCGGAAGTGAGAAAAAAGTGTTTATTACGTTTGAAATATGGATATTTATCTTACAAAAAGGCATGGATTCGCTACAAGAGGCCTCTATTCACCCACCAGAGGCACATTTTATTACGGATGCGCGCACTTTATTTCACGTCTTCTGAACTGTTGACAAAAAGCACCCAGTTACCCCATTGTAAGGCTTGAAGGGGCCAGGACAATTTTTAAGACAACTCCGATCAGATTCGTCTGAAAGAAGAAAGTCATATACACCTAGGATGCTTTGAGGGTGAGTAAAACACTAACCCTAACCCTTTAACACTATTAATAATGGCAGTTAACATTTTAAGGAGATTTTTTAAAGGTATTAAAGGGGTCCTATTATGCTTTTTCACTTTTTGAATGTTAGTCAGTGTGTAGTTTGTATGTTTGGGCATAAAAAGATCTACAGAGTTACAAATCTCAAAGTCCACTCCAAAGGGAGATATTTTCATTTTTAAAAAATCCCTTTTCAAGAACACAGCTCGTTTGGACTACAAAGTTGTTTTACTGTATTTGTGATATCACAAATTAGCCCATTAGAATATCATTAAAATAAATCTCGCCTACAGAAATTCAAATAGTTGGCGGGTGGGGCGAACGCTTGGTTGAGCACTGCACATTTCAAAATCGAAACCTGGTGCAGGTGTTTTTATATCACTGTATTTCTGAAGGAAACGACTATCTTCAAAAAATTTTGGATGTCATTTTCATTTCATCTTGCATGTAATGTCTGATAAAGCAGCATTTGTGAGCGGAGCTCTGCTTTGTGTACAGCGTTACCGGGAAACCTTGCTCTCTCCCGCTCCCAACAGCGACTCCCGCTGGCAGAGAATTAATTTGCATATATGCTGCCACAAATAGTGTAAGTCTGTGGGACTATGGTATAACTAAATTCAACTGTATAACAGTTTCATGTTATAATGTTAGAATTAAAGAACAATAAACATAATACATATTACCGTTGCACTTATCTGTACATAGCAAATGCAGTAATTTTTAAGCTGTTGTTGACATCATATCTAAAACATGATTTAGCCAAAAATAATAATAACATTACCACTTTAATATGTCTTGCAATATCCGTGCATGCAAAGGTTCTGCGCAATCCTCTTGTTCAATATTCTCGGGGTCTGACTGACGAACTTGCTGTTTTGGCAAGGTGCGGGGCAGTACTGAAACACTAAGTTGTTCGCCAATCACAACGCACTGGGACAGCTAACCAGTCACAACAGATTTCGTTTTTCGGAAGGCGTGCCTTCATCAGACCTGGAACTAATCGAGCAGTTTGTGCCAGGCTGGGGAGAAAGGTATTGTAATAATGTAAATTATGTGAAAAATAATGCTATTTTCGAACCACCAAGCATGGGAGCATGTTCTAGTACACCCCCAAAACCCCCAAGACTTTGTAAAAGAGCATAATAGGACCCCTTTAACACTTTTATTCAGCAAGGATGCATTAAATTGATCAAAGGTGATAGTAAAGACATTTATAATATTACAAAAGATTTTTAGTTCAAATAAATGCTGTTCCCTTTCAGTCAGTCACGTTCGACGTTATGTCATAGTGACTGATGTAAATAAGTCAGAAGCATCTGAGGTCGCTTCGCGCCATTCATGTCCCAGGCGAGCTCAATCGTACAGCCGATGAGCTCTCACATCAGCCCGCCCTTCCGGGAGAATGGCGACTCCACCCTGAGACAGTCCAGCTGATTTGGAGACACTTCGGGGGAGCCCAGGTAGACCTGTACATGTCCCACTGCCAGCTGTTTTACTCCCTGTCCAAGGGGACCCTCGGCACGGACACGCTGGCACACAGCTGGCCTCCCTGGACATGTCCCACTGCCAGCTGTTTTACTCCCTGTCCGAGGGGACCCTCGGCATGGACACACTGGCGCACAGCTGGCCTCGGGGCCAATGCAAATAGGCGTTTCCCCCAGTGAGCCTTCTCACACAGACCCTGTGCAAGGTCAGGGAGGACAAGCAGCAAGTCCTTTTGGTGGCGCCATACTGGCCCAACCGGACTTGGTTCCCAGAACTGATGCTCCTCGCGATAGCCCCTCCTTGGCAAATTCCTCTGAGGAGGGATCTCCTTTCTCAGAGAGGGGGTACCCTCTGGCACCCGCTTTCAGACTTGTGGAATCTCCATGTGTGGTCACTGGACGGGACATGGAGGTTCTAGATGGGCTACCTCCAGCGGTAGTAAACACCATCACTTCAGCTAGAGCCCCATCTACAAGACACGCTTACAGGCTGAAGTGGAACCTGTTCGTCGATTGGTGTTCTTCCCGCCGGGAAGACCCCCGTAGATGCCTGATCACGGTCGTGCTCTCTTTCCTGCAAGATGGGTTGGAGCGAAGGCTGTCTCCCTCCACCCTCAAAGTGTATGTTGCCACTATTGCCGCATATCACAATGCAGTAGACGGCAAGTCCATGGGGAAGCACGACTTGGTCATCAGTTTCCTCACAGGGGCCAGGAGGTTAAATCCTCCACGCCCTCATCTGGTACCCTCTTGGGATCTCCCCTCGGTCCTGACGGCCTTGAGGGAGGAGCCCTTCGAGCCTCTGCAGTCAATAGAGCTTAAGTTTCTGTCGTTAAAGACGGTGCTCCTATGCATTGGCCTCGGTCAAGAGGGTAGGGGACCTGCAGGCAATTTCAGTCGACGATTTGTGCCTAGAATTCGGACCGGGTAACTCTCACGTTGTCTTGAGACCCCAGCCTGGATATGTGCCCAACTTTATGGATCAGGTGGTGAAGTTGCAAGCGCTACTCCGGGAGGAGGCAGACCCAGCCATTGCTCTGCTCTGTCCAGTCCGTGCCTTGCACGTTTATGTGGACTGCACGCAGAGCTTCAGGACCTCAGACCAGCTCTTTGTCTGCTTTGGAGGACAGCAGAAGGGAAAGGCTGTCTCCAAACAAAGACTTGCCCACTGGATAGTGGAGGCTATAGTCCTAGCTTACCAGGCCCAATGCTTGCCATGCCCCCTCGGAGTAAAAGCACACTCTACGAGAGCCGTTGCTTCTATTTGGGCATTGGTGCAGGGCGCCTCAATAGCAGACATCTGTAGAGTTGCCGGCTGGGCGACACCTAACACGTTTGCGAGATTCTATAATCTCCATGTAGAGCCTGTGTCTTCCCGTGTACCCGCCTCAGGTGGCCAGTAACTCTGGACCTGCTCTGTGTCGATCACGCTTGCTGCCCCATTCCCCTCTGTGGACCGGATACATGCCCTTTTACTGCTTCGAGTTCAGTTCCCCTTGGTGAACCCTGTTGAAGTTCCTACTGCACCCTTGGCAGTAAGGTGTGGCGGAGCGCCAGATGCCAGGTCCAGCACTCTTGTGTTTGCCTAAGGTCAGCCCTTGTGCTGGGCTAGGTACCCGTGTGTAGTGATTCCCCTTCGGGTGATCCCACATGTGTATTCTTCCACGGTACGGCTCCCCTCACGGTGAGCCCGTGTCTTTCCCTGGCAGAGACCTTCTGCCGTCTCTGCTGTGTATTGATCTCACCCCAGGCTGGCTGAGTCTAGAGACTTCCATATGTAGTACTGCCCTAGGCCAGTCCATATGTGTAATCTCCACATGGTACCTCCTTTATGCAGGATGTGCCTTCTGTAGCAATCCGGCTTCCGTAGCGATCCCCTACTTGGGTACGCTTTCCCAGTGTTATCCATACCCACTGTACGGAACAGCAGTGGCTCTCATCTCTGCCTAAGCCCTGTCCTATCTTCCATCCCAACTGGTGTGGGAGGACTTGCCGGTGACTGGCGAGATCCCATTTATGTCAGTCACTATGATGTAACGTCTCCATTCCCTCCTTCAGGGAACGAGGGTTACATACGTAACCGAGACGTTCTTTTGAACTATTCCTCAAATAGCCCTGAAAAATGTTTTCAACATTGATAAGAATAAGAAATGATTCTTGAGCAAAAATAATTTTTACTGTCTGCTGAAAATTTAGCTTTGTATATTTCACATTACATTTTTAAATATATTCCAATAGAAAACAATTATTTTAAATTGTAGTATTATTTCACAATGTTAAAGTTTTTACTGAATTTTTGATCAAATAAATGCAGCTTTGGTGACCAAATGAGACTTCTTTCAAAACATTAGGAAGGTTTGTTATATTGTTGTTGTGATGTTGATGCAGTGATGGACTACGGAAATCTGTCCAACTGGAAGAGTGTTTTCCTCTACCCTACTGCACCATACCTGACCGACGAGGGCTTCTTGAACCCAAAGTGCTCAGAGAAAGCAGAGCGCATGAGCACAAACACTAACACATACGTTATAGGAGCAGATGAGGGCTGTCTGTCTGAAGATGCCAAGACACTTTGTAATGGACCCCTCAAACCCAAAACATATTATGTGTGAGAGACATACGCACACACAACTAATCTGTGTTTTAGTATTTTTAGTATTTTAATCCAGGAGTCTTTTTAACCTGTTTTTTACTGTTTATTTTTGTGTTGTAGGTTCAAGTTTCGGGCAACAAACATCCGTGGGCAGTACACAGACTCTGAGTACTCAGATAGGGTCAGAACCGCAGGTAATGGAAGCAAGTAGCACACAAGCACTGTTACAGTATTAATGCACTTAGACCAGCTGTGATGTCTCGCTCACATTTTCCCTCTTTCCCTCTCAAATTTTCATACTTTTTTTTCTTATTTCTATTTCTAAATTATTTATCAAATATGAAAATATAATTTCATTTTAGTTTTAGTATGAGACTATATTATATATTTTCCCCCCAAAAAACCTTATATTGCTTGTTAGCATTTCTACTTTTTCATGTACACTGTTGCTCAAAACTTTGGGGTCAGATTTTAATTAACACTTTCATTTAGCTAGGTGACAAAGGTGATCAAAGGTGACAGTAAAGACATTTACAACCTTGCAAAAGATTTGCAAGTAAATTATGTTCTTTTAGAACTTCATAACTTCATATTCATCATGATTTGCAAAAAATTAAGTAGCACACCTACTTTAATAAGTATTGTTTCTTGAGCATCCAAAAATCATCTTAGAGTGATTTCTGAAGGATAATGGGATGCTGAAGACTGGAGTAATGATGCTGAAAATTACATTTTAAAATATATTCAAATAGAAAACAGTAATTTTAAAATGTAATAACATTTCACAATTTTACTGTTTTACCGATCAAACAAATGCTGCCTTGGTGAGCATAAGACACTTGTTTAAAACCACTCAATTGCTGTACTTATGCTCTTATACATGTACCTTCTATAATGCTGGGCTTGTAGAACAACACATTTCATTGTGAACAGGTACTGCTTCTGCTGTGTATAAATATTGACTGTGATTTCAGATGACCGCCTGCTGACCAGAGACGAGCAGATCATTCTTGGGGTCCTGCTGTCATTTTTCCTGGCGTTGTTTTTAATTCTGATTATATACGGATCTGTGAGGTAAGTTTAGTATTGTTGTATATAGGAGTTCAACAACATACTCAATTAGTATTTCCCAAAAAGCATCTATTTTTCCTGTTCAACAAACTAGACTCACTCTTTCCGATCCTAGGATCCACCGCAGGCAGAAGGAAGGCGGGACGTACTCTCCACGTGAGGCAGAGATCATCGAGACCAAGTTCAAGTTGGATCAGCTCATTGCAGTGGCCGACCTGGAGCTCAAAGAGGAGAAAATTAACCGGTGAGACACTGTACACACACTGTACATGAGCAGTGGACTTTAGTTATCTGTGTTTATATGTGATTTTGTCTTCTGCTCTCTCTCTCATTCACTAATTCGCTCATTGACTCACTCACTCATTCATCCTTTCATTCGTTCACTCTCACTAATCCTCTGTTCTCAGGTATTCCTCCTTTTTCTTTAGAAGGAAGGAGATTTTTGTCATCCAGTAAGTAGATGGAGATGTTGGTGTTTAGATGATGCATGATCCCATGTGATATGTAGCATCAGTGTTTTCATTCGTTTTAAAGATTAAATGTTTTATTTTCCTAGTTGCATGTTGTGCTGTTAGTACCTGTGGTTGAATGTGTTTTATTATGAATGAATATGCCACACTAAATTATCTGCCTTGCTATAATTTGGGGCTGTTCGGTTTCATAATGCTGCTCTGTAGTTCTGCTCGGCTTTGTGTATTTGTGCCGGAAAGATCACATAGAATGACTCTCCGATTCTTTTATGTTTGTGTGTCTTCCTCTAATTGGATCGTGTGGTGAACTTCACATAGATTCATTTCTTATTTATCACTGGAAGTGAAAAAGTAACCTAATTTTTCAGTGTAAGGCCAATTTCATAATAATTCTCTACTGTCTAATGTTCCAGGCTGCTAAGTTACAGGAAATCTCTCAAGTAAGTGAAGGAGACTTGATGGATTGATTGATATTTTATTCCCTTTCTTATATACTTTTCTTGTTTTTCTTGTTCAATAAATATTCGAGTCACCAAAACCCATAACCACCTGCTCTTAAGAGGTGTTCTTTAGAAATAATGCTTGCTGTAGTGGTAACAATGATAAAGATTATGATTATTTATGGTTTTGTGGATATTTCATGCTCTGTTTATCTCTCTTTAACACATTTGCAGGCCAATCAGTAAGAAATCATTTCTTCAGCATGTGGAAGATCTTTGTGCCAATGACAATACCAAGTTTCAGGAGGAGTTTGCTGTAAGTTTTAGCATTAACGTGTGTAGGTGGGTGAGAGAGAAAGTACTAGTGAACTGTAAAATGAGTTTCAGTGGCACCTCATTCCGATTGGGCACGTAGAGTTATGTGCTCAATGGCGTATGACTTTGCTGAATACTTTCCATGGTTGATTGATTTTCTTCCTGGTGTGTTTTATAATTGGACGTTTTCTGCTGTGTGTTTCAGGAGCTACCGAAGCTGCTTCAGGATCTGGCCACATCAGACGCTGACCTGCCGTGGAATCGCTCCAAAAATCGCTTCACAAACATTAAACCCTGTATGAAAAAATTTAACACTGTCATTGTTTAGTAGCACTCGTGTTGTTTCAAACCTGTTTGACTTTCTTTGCTCCATGCAACACAAAAGGAGAGGTTTAACAGAATGTTAACAGGCTGTCAAGCACCAAAAAGGATATAAAAGCATGTAATTTATTCCTGTGATGCAAAGCTGAATTTTCAGCATCATTACTCCAGTCTTCAGTGACACGTGATCCTTCAGAAATCATTCTAATATGCTGATTTGCTGCTCAAGAAGTTTTTTTGTGCAATATCCTTATTATATTGAAAAGGGCAGCTCTGTTATTCAGTATTTTTTTTTTGGTTCCAAGAAAGTCATGCAGGTTATGAATGACATGAGGGTAAGAACATGGACTACGAACCAGGCTTTCTTTATATAAACATACTTTTAACACATATTTTAACATGTCTTTTTTAGATAACAATAACCGAGTGAAGTTACTGTCTGAGCCAGGAATGCCGGGGTCTGACTACATCAATGCCAGCTTCGTCTCCGTAAGCGCTCGAGATCAGCCCACATATCAGCTGTCTCTCTCTTTTATACCGCAGCTCAACTTTAATTGAATTGGCCTAAGCTCCTGTTCTGTGTCTTGTCTCTGTGTCTCAGGGCTATCTGTGTCCTAATGAGTTTATAGCCACTCAGGGTCCTCTGCCTAGTACCGTCGCAGACTTCTGGAGGATGATTTGGGAGACGGGGACCAAAACCATCGTTATGCTCACTCAGTGCTTTGAGAAGGGCCGGGTGTGTATGTGTGTGACTGAACAAATCAATGTAGCCAATTAGATATATGTTTGTACAGTCAAACCAAAGATTATTCAGACACCAGATATCATTTTTGATATCTTTTTACTAGTGGGTGCAGGACACTAAAGTTCATTTATGTAAGTGAGGATAGCAAAATAAAGTAAACTGTGACAAATTATACCCAAAAATTCTTCATACAGTGGGCTGCCAGTAACATTTATAAAAATTTGAGACCGACACATGGACCTGACTATGCTTTGAGCAAGTGTTTTTTATTTAATTGCTAATGCGACCTTTTTATCTTTCACCTCAGACTGAACAAAATTAAGCATTTCTTGGTAAATTGATATTATCTAATTGTGTACTTAATACAATATATAGAGAGAGAGAGAAAAAAGACATTTTTTGTATTATTTAATGTATAAAACCCATTTAGATAAATATAAATATTCTAAATATGTATAAAATATTTACTTTCCATAACTTTTCTACCCACCATTACAGTGTTGTTTCATTTATGAACCTTAAGAGAAATTTAAAACTTGTGACTTTAAATATAATAACATAAATGTGATTTCCAGCCAGTCTTCAGAAAGTAAAATAAATACAGTAATAATTTGAAATTTGATACATCTGAATTAATTACATTTTTTATTTATTTATTTTACTTTATTTATTTTCAATAAATAAATCATTAATTCAGACTTTTATCCATATTCATTTTACCACCTTGTAGGTCTATATGTTTGACAGTGATTTGCTGAAATACATGCATTATAACGATAAACTGTAAATGTAATGTGGCTATATGTTTCAGATCCGCTGTCATCAGTACTGGCCAGAGGACAATAAACCCGTCACTGTTTTTGCTGACATCATAATCACTAAACTCACAGAGGATGTGCATCCTGATTGGACGGTCCGGGCGCTAAGAGTGGAGAGGGTAAAACATTTTGAAGTTCATTCTAGCTAGTTGCATTTACTTGTCCAGTTAAATGGCATCCAGTTTAATTTAAAGAAAACTCTGTTGCCCCCTGAAGTAATGAGATTTTTTTACTGCCACAGAAATGTATGGATCATGGCATGGGGCGGCATGCTTGCATGTGCTGATTGTGTATTCAGTTCTGCATATGCACTTGAGTGTGTCTGTGGCCTTATACCCCAGTCCAAAAATGCTCAATAACTCATACACAGATGTGGGTGGTTAGATGAATAGATAATTAATCCCCAAGGACACATTTAGCCCTTCCTCTCTCTCTCTCCAGCACGGAAGCTACATGATTGTTCATCATTTTAACTACACCTCATGGCCAGAACATGGCGTTCCGGAGTCCAGCTCCACACTCATCCAGTTTGTCAAAGCGGTTCGCTCACACAGAGGCCATGACAACACAACCATTGTGGTTCACTGCAGGTGCGTATATCTGCCCATTAGATTAACAGGAAATCTAGAGGCTTTTCTCTACAGTGGGCTATCAGTGCATGTTTATGTTTGAATCTGAGTGACGTGGAAGTCCATTTTTGCTTCAGAGTAAAAGAAAAAGGTGATTGCAACTTCATATCACACAATTGTGAATTTATTTTTTGCAGTTCCAAGTCATGTTGTGATTGTGTATTTCACAATTTGACTTTATATCTCACAACTGATACTTTTATATCTCTCAGATAGGCCTCTGGCTAATCTTGAAAATTAATTTATATCTCATAATTGCAACTTTATTTCTTAAAATTCTCTCTCAATTTCTACTTTGTCTCACATATTTTCTTATTTGAAACCTCACAATTGCTATTTTTTAATTTTATTTTATTTTGCAACCTTCCATTGGACTGGCCAGTGTTATTTTAGTATCATTGAGATACTACTATAGTGTATATAATATAAAGTATATTTAATATATTTTCATTTTAGTTTTAATGTTCTTGTAATTTTGTTGTTTTTTTGTAATTTTTATTAGTTGTTTTATATGTAGTTTTTATTCTTTTTTTCAGGTTTAGAATCTAGTTATTTCATAGTAAGATTTATGATACAGTCTGTGTTAGGATTTATTTCAACTGACACATTTTCATGGTCTTAGTTTGACATATATGTAAATTTTATACACATGTATGTAATGTGTGTGTGTGCAGTGCTGGTGTGGGCAGGACTGGAGTGTTTGTAGCTCTGGACCATCTCATTCAGCATGTGAGGGATCATGATTTTGTGGATATATATGGCCTGGTTGCAGAGCTGCGCAGCGAGAGGATGTGCATGGTGCAAAACCTGGTAAACCTATTTAAAAACCAACAGATCTCTGTAGACTTGTGTGAGATGATCATGTTCTCTTGCTTAGATGTTTGTATCTGCCTCTCTCTCAGGCTCAGTACATGTTTCTGCATCAAAGCACTCTGGATCTGCTGTCTGCAAAAGGAAACAGTCAGTCCATATGGTTTGTAAATTACTCCACTCTGGAGAAGATGGATTCGTTGGATGCAATGGAGGGTAAAATACATCTTACAGTCGATGACGTGTGCAGTGCAGTGAAGGCTGGTGGTTAAAGATCTCTGTCATTCTTCTGTTTTGTCTTGATAGAAACGTATTTTGTCATGTTTGTTCTCTCAGGTGATGTAGAATTGGAATGGGAAGAGACGACTATGTAACAGGGACATTGTTTCCTGTCAGTCTGATGGTTGTGAGAAGACACTCATTAAAAATCCAGACGCTGGGACTTTGGACCCGGGGGCCAAACACGCTAAGCAAAGGATAAACGAGGAATACAAGTGCTTCAGAAGCAAACTGGAATATTCTCGCCTAAATGGATTGTCTCTGTCTCTCAACCTCTCATTTGCATCCACCAGACAGACTCATCCATCAAAGTTTTTTTCTAAAGTTTTTGTCCAACTTCTGTAATTATTTTATCTCTCCCTAGAAAGTGGTACACCACCTACTTATGGACTCAAAATGGATCAGACACTAAAAATATGTCTGTTTCTTAAGGAAGTAGGAATATTCAGCAGTCAGGAGTGAGAAATAACGGGTTTTATGTCCTGTAGTCAAATGTATTATTAATGCAATTATTAGGGATGAGTCATAAGGATTTTTTTGCGAAATGGTTCTCTTAATGATTCTTTTGGTGATTTTTATTTTATTTTATTTGGACAAATTATGAGATTTTAAAAAGAACAGTAATTTATTTGCATAGAACATATCCTTACAACACGAATGAAAATTATAACTATAACAATACATCCACAACTTCACATAAACAAAGTATAACGTTGCTATTTATTCTAAGCACTGCAGTGACGTTCTGTGAAAAAGTTGCATTGATTTTGAATATCTGTCAATGTTTTTATCGTTCGTCTGGAAAAATCACTCTGATTCCAACGATATCTCGTCTCCATGCTGTTATCGTTAAAGTTATGTGGACTCCGCTATTCTTTGAAAGCCCATTCACACCAATAACGATAACTATATTAGCGCCCACACCAACAAACAATAACGTTCTGTTTATTATAAGCTCGTGCTGCAGTAAATGTAGTCTACCGCTTTAAATGCTCGTGTTATGTAAAATCTGCACTTATTTCATATGGAAGTTAATGTCATGTGTATGTTTATGGCGATTGTTTTTCTAATCAGGAACTGTGAAGTTTGAAAGATTTCTTCACACCGCATCTATTCATAATCATCTCTGAAGTTTCAGACAATGGTGCTTTGTCATTTATTCAGTCGGAATGCTTTTGTTTTGCTACCCACCTTCCATTAACTTATCCTAAAGCTGATGCAGAGTGAGGTAACATACTTTATATGTTCATTCATTTGTAAATGATAGCTTGACAAGTCGTTGATTTGTCTTTTATTGCTTTATCCATTTGTTCGTGTTACACAGGAACCAAGTGAGAGGAAATCCGTCATCTCAAAATTGTAAAGCTCTTTCAGAACTTATCTTTTGCATAAATTGTTATGAAGCCAAATGAGTGTCAGGAGATGACTTATGGTTTTGTTGTGTGTATATTTGGAAATCAACAGTATTTGTGTTTTGAAATAAATCTATAAATATCGTTTTCTTCTGAAGATCATTGCAAATATTTTGACTGTGATGATTTTCACTGAATAGTAACTTAAATCATGATGTTCTTCACACAAAGCTATTGTATGACTTCAGAATGTAGAGCACAAGTATTTTAAGATGTTTATGATGTTATATTGAAGCTTTTTGTTATTTTGGAACTTTACAGCCCTCATTCGCTTTTTTTTTTTTTTTGTTAACAACCGTTTATTAAATGTTCTTCTGGGAACAGTAGTATAAAACAAAAAGCAGTTGTGCAAATTTAGAACCCACCCTCTGGTAGACTTCAAACAATTAAAATAAATAATAACAATAAAACAATTTTTACAAAGATTTTAGAAAAGATGACAACATTAAAACCTAAATGCCAAAAATTTACAGTTTTCACATTAGATCCATGTATACGAGAAGCTGATTTGCTTTTTATATTTGAAAACACTGATCTTGATATTTTGTCAGAACTTCACATTTTGTGATAAACAGAAGAATGAAAGTCATGAGTTTGGAATGACATGAGGGTGAGTGAATGAACTTCAAATGTTTTTTTTTCTCTCTCTTTAAATGGTTACATTAATAGAAATTGTGCAGTCAGGAAAAAAATCAGAACTGTTAACAAATGAAAATATCTGATTGTTGAAATCATTACAGGAGCTCATATTCATTGGCATTCATGAGCACCCCAGAGTGCACGGACTGTCATTCTCTTTGTGGTTGCTTTGAAGAGTGAGAGAGCATTCGATGTGAAAGCAGCAATTCAGGACCCTGGAGAGCAGCACTGAAGCTTTCAGCCGAAACAAAAGGAGGATGCTGAGACTGGGAGAACACAAGGTCCTGCTTGAGAGGAACGTTCAGGTAGGGATGTTTTGGGGTTAAAATAAAGCAATAAGCCGTGAGAGACTGTCTTACAATGATTTTACCATGAATGAGAAGTGTTGTTAGGTATGAAACAACTGCAGTAACCAAAAAGTTCACAAAGTATTTAATATAGAATGGAACCGATATGAGGTCAGAGATGTACATATATATATATATATATATATATATATATATATATATATATATATATATATATATATATATAGTTTTACATTTGGGTAAGAAAAGGTCAAAATCTTGGGGTAGTATTGTGAAATATTATTAAAATGAATAATTTATTTGAGACTTTAGTAAATGTCTTTATCTGTTGCTTTATCTGTTTTGCTTTTAATTTGCATTAATTTTTCATATTAATATATTTAAAGAAAATCTTACTGACCAAAATCTATATAAATTTGTATTAAAATATGATCATTTTCTTATATATTTTTTTATTTTATTATTTTTTTCTCCATAATTGTTCTTCAAATTGCTTATTGGGTGGCAATGTTCTCATACGTGGAACATGGATGCAACTCCAACCTCCAACTAATCTCACTTCTGATTGTGCTTTTGATAAATGTTGTTAATGTTTGTTCATGTAAATAAATGCTAATGTTTATAATTAGTACTGATTTGTGAGTCAACACTTGAATGTCAGGTTTAATCAATATGCCAGTCGCATTTAACAGATCCAGTCAATAGTATTTGAGAACCTCTAGCCAAAACAACAGATTACTATATTATGTAACAGCCTGCTGATTGCAGTCTTTAATGCCATTGTGATATTTCAGCCCACTGGTATTGAAACACAAACACACACACACACAAGTTCTATTTTCTGCACGTTTAATGATTGTTGAGATATAATTAAGTGACATTGCATATACAGGATATGAATGTGAACGTATCAAGTGTCTTTACACTATATAAAACTTCATAATAGTGCTCAATACAAATATAGATCGTAAAAACCTATTAGATGGGACCATTGCTTTGACCATCACAAGGCCATATTTTGAGAAATTATACATGAAATTCAGCATTTTCTTTTCAGACAGATACTTTTAGCTTCTGTTTTTTAAAATGAAGTTCTGTGAGTTTGAAACTGAAGTCAAGAAGTTTGTATTAGACTGAAAGCATGGACTCAAGGATGGAGTTTATGGTGCATTTTTGCAAAAATGCAGTGCAGTTTCACAACTTCACAGTCAGAATACGGCCCCTTGCTGGGATTAAATGTGTCGCTATGTTCTCGGAAACAAATATGTCGCTACGTACTAATTTAATCTAGCAAATGAACAGCTTCTGGCTCGACGTGGAGCGTGGTAGCGAAGCGTACGTGAATTGAACGGTCCCATCAACATGTCAGAGCAGGTGTGCACAAAGAAAAGACTATTTAATCAGCGCATCTTAAAGAATAAACAGCTGTGCAAACTATACAATAAAGCTTTTCATTCTTCTACTCTGTATGAATAAATAGATTTATAAATACATTTTTTGCTGTTTTTCTGTAATTTCTGTGTCTAAGCACAGAATGACATCATTTCCAATAATGCCTTGAAAAAAAACAGATATGTAGATACATGGAATTAAAAACTAGTTTTGTGATTCAAAACTGAACGGAGAAAATAGAAACATAAATATTAGTGTTGTACATCCGAGATATACTCCTGATAAAAGCTCTTTATAGATATCTGCACATAAACATATGAATCTCTTATGACATGCAGTACAGAAAACATGAATTCCAAGTGGCAAACACAAACATAATCCACCAGATCATTTTAAAACACAAATGCTTCCCCCCCCCCAAAGATTTTAACATAATAGTTTAATAAACATTTTAAGTGATATCTTTTTAAAAATATACAATTTATCAGTCATAGCCTTGTAGTATACAACATTTGATATTTTCTCAGAGGTTTGATGTGCACCTGGTTTTCACATGAAGCTACCTGAGCACCAGGCTTGATCACAGTAACGTGCTACAGAGTCACTCTATAGGACCGGACACAATAAAAAGATTGATTCAGGATGATAAGCTGGGTTAAAGCCGACCCCTGATCTCACCACCCTCTTTCAAAATTCTCTGTTTGTTGCTGTAAAAAGTTGTTTTAAAGAAAAAAACTTTAGCAAAGTAAGAAAAAAAATTTGCAAACACTTTAATTATATTAAAACTTTAAAAGAATAGTTCACCCAAAAATTAAAATCTGCTGAGAATATACTCACCGTCAGGCCATCCATGATGTACATGAGTTTGTTTCTTCGTCAGAACAGATTTGGAGAAGGTTTTAGATTTGTATTAAGGTTTTTTAACTTTAAACTTCTGGCCAAAATGCAAGTTAAAAGTCTTCTAACATCAAAAATGCACCTACACATTTGTTTAGAACTCTTTTGGACTGTTTACACTTGTAAACAGTGCTTGATCTGTGCATATTTCTCTCCTGATTCAGACGAGAACTTTTTCTTTGAAGAATCAATATTATATACCTTAATGATGGGTTTGTTTCCTACAAACACACAGCTTACTTCATGGTTGTTAACTGATGGACTGGAGTGGTGTGGATTGTGATTTTTTTTTTTTTTATCAGCTGTTTGGACTCTCATTCTGACGGCACCCATTCACTGCAGAGGATCCATTGGTGAGCAAGTGTTGTAATCTTAAATTTCTCCAAATCTGTTCTGATGATGAAACAAACTCATCTACATCTTGGATGTCTGCGGGGTGAATATAGTTTAAGCAAATTTTCCTTTTTGGGTGAACTGTTCCTTTAATTTTTACTCATTTACAAATATTAACAGATCAATATTTTGATGTACATTCAGTGTGAATGTATGTGAAAATATATCAAATGAAAAGTTTCTGACTATGTGACTGAAAATGAACTAACGCTTTCAAGCAGGATGCTAGAAAATGTTTGTCAATGCTGTAAATAAAAGTTATTATATAAACATTTTGTTAAGTAGAAACCCCAGTTAGGTTTAACCAATCAGAATTTGTGGACAATAATGAAATTGAAATTAGAGTAGAAATACAGGAAACCTCCTATTTCTAGCAAGTACTATATGGAAATGGGTTACAGCACAGATTAGCAATTCACATTGGGCCAAAATGTGCTTTTTAAAGGACATTAGGATTCTTTTATGAGAAGGCACAAGTCAGGAGCCGGGTATCCAAACGTTTTAAAGGGTTTATGGAGCTCAGTCAACACCCTCATTAGGAACAAGGTGCACAGCTCTCAAGATCAAGCGCTTCCTCCACACAGGATGGCAGCGTCCTAAATTTCTCAGCAGCTGACACTTGGGCTCTTGACAGGATAAGAAAGTAAGTAGATGATGCCAAATACAGACAAAATCTGCTGCTTTTATCTTGGAAGTTCGAAATTCTTTAGTGGCCACATCCTGACCTAAATTTCTTCCAAAACGATTCACAACAGAGCTGGAATAATTCCCTAAAAGATGATTTGATTTGCAGCACTAAAGTCATTCATTTTCAGTAGGAGTTGGATCAATTTGAATAAAGAGCAAAGTTTAATTTATGCAAATGTGCAGTAGATGTCACACGATCCGCTTCCTGATACAGTTGGTTACTTTTGTTTAGTTCAGGATGCGTACTGCAGTGACTTATGGGTGCAAATTGTTATTTGCTGCATCTAAACCAACTCAAGGGGGTGTTCTCTTTTCTAACCTAGTTATTTTACTTTTGCATTTGTTTTCAGAAATGCTGCGAGGTCTGATTTATATCCAGATACTGGGATTTGATTTTGTTTTCAGGCTTTAACAGGTAAGACCTTTGAAAGAGGATGGTGATTTTCTATTTCCATACAAAACACAATGTGAACATTTATATCATTTCATACATTATTTTATGGTGGTGTGTAGAAACATATTCATCTTCACAGCACTCCCTCTACACTACATCCGTCTATTCTGGTTCAGGTCGGGGCAACACACGACATGGGCATTTAAGGAGAAATCAAAATATATAAACATTTCATTTGAATACGGGGACATGGTGAGCACACAAGAAAATATCTGAGAAAAAAAAAAATCCCTCTTAAAAAAATACTATACATCTACTCACTTTAAATACACACTTTAAGGCCACGAGGACCTAACAATTCTAAGTGTAGCTTCTTTTGAGCGACGTGAGCCTAACAGTTCAGATCGGGCTGCTTGTGCTATTTTGTGTCTTCAGAAAGAGTGTACATGATAGTTTAGTTTTAAAGCAATGGTTCACATAAATATGAAAATTCTGTCATGGTTTATTCACCTTCATGTTGCTTTACATCCATATGCTGTTATTTTTTCCACAGAACAAAAAAAATTATGTTTGAAGAATGTTTATACAGCTGTTTTCCATGCAATAACAGTTAAAATGAAAAATCAGGTTGAAAAAAATTAAATGTAAATATTAGATAAACTTGCATAGCTAAAATATGAAATATAGAAATGTTGCCTTGTCAACTAACTGAAATAAAGTTCAAGTGCTAATATTACGAAAACTAAAATAAAACTAAATTTAAGCTAAGTAGAATATTTAAAAAAATCAATAAATAAAATAAAAATGAAACGCACATAACAAAATTACTAAAACTAAAATTAAAATGCAAATGTAAAATATGAATAAACATTATAATAATATATAAATAATGCAAAGAAACACTGGCCAGTTCACACTTCACAAACTGAAAAAATATCCTAATCTTAAGTATCTTTGTCAAATTTTTTTTAATTTACATTAGTTATATATTATACATTAATATAAAGTTAAGACTTTGTATTCATAGACAAGCATATTTTGTCTTACTGGTCTTGGCAGGGTTTTTTTTTTTTTTTTTTTTTTTTTTTCTCCATTTCGTTAAAAAAAAAAAAAGTATGTTTCTGTGAAAGTCATTTTTGTATTCCAGTGATCAGATTTTATGGACATAAATTACAAATGGCTTCGGAGGGCTTAAATTGTACAGACTGCATTTAATTGTGCTTTTTATAGTGTTTTTTTACACTATAAATTGTCTTTGTATTGAAAAAAGCTGTGTAAAGATTATTCAAATTGTTTTGTGTTCTGAAAAGATAGCTTTTGTGACCCTGGAGCACAAAACCAGTCATAAGTAGCACAGGTATAGTTATATATGGGTCAGAATGATCAAATTTTCTTTTATGCCAAAAATCATTAGGATATTAAGTAAAGATAGTGTTCCATGAAGATATTTTGTACATTTTCTACCGTAAATACATCAAAACTTAGTTTTTTTTTATTAGTAATATGCATTGCTAAGAACTTTAAAGGCGATTTTCTCAACATTTAAATTTTTTTTTTGCACCCTCAGATTCCAGATTTTCAAAACAGTTGTATCTCGGCTAAATATTGTCATATCCTAACAAACCATACATCAATGGAGAGCTCATTTATTCAGCTTTCATTCAGAAAGCTGATAAATCTCAAATTAAAAAAAAAAAAAAAAAAAAAAAATCTACCCTTTTGACTGCTTTTGTGATCCAGGGTCACATATGGGTTGATTAAACACAACATGAGGTTGATTAAATAAAGACAGAATGTTCTTTTTAGGTGAACCGTCCCTTTAACAGCTGTAAACTGATCTGCGTGTTGTTCAGACTAGGCTGCGTGTCCCGCTGGAGTACCTGCGCTGGCTCAGCAGGTGGCGTGGAGGCGGAGGGGTCGGGGGGCAAAACTGATGCGGGTGATGATAAGGAGGCGGCGGGGGAGGGAGGGGTGGCTGCTGCGGCTGCTGCTTGCCTGCCTCACGTGACCTGGTGGGCGTGGAGACAGCCGATTGGATGAGGCGATGGGCGGGGTTGTGGCTGAGGAACGCCTCCACGTGGCCACGCCCAGCAGAGTCCACGACGATCACCTTCACGATCTGCTGGCACTGGATCAGGGTGTCGGGGGAGATGGTGAGGGCGGAGCCGGGGGCGGGGCTAGGCAGGACGGCCAGGTGTTGCTGAGCGCTGGTTGGGGCCAGAGGAGAGCTGAGTTGGTACGTTTGGAGCCTGTTGTGAATTGACACCTAGTTTAGAAACAGCCAGAAGCAGGAAGCGTTATCAGCCTGGCCTGCTGCACTCTCACGGCCCTCTGGTGCGGAAACACACGACAAGGCCATGCTACAGAGCATGCAGGCGGCAAAACACAGCACAAATACATACATACAGCGCGGACGGAGTGGGTGAAAGCAGGCGACGCTGACTTATGCATTTCCTTTTATTACTGCGCTGCTAAGCAAATGTAAAATATTAATAAATACTGTAATAGTATATAAATAACACCACCCTGCATCATATTTGCTCTAGCATGTCAAGCTTTCTCATAAACTGTGTGCATTTCGTTGAATTTTTGCTTTTGACAGCCATTTGTAAGGTGAAGAAGTCTTGTACTATTACTTAATCGGCAGAAAAACTGCCACAAAGACATGATTCCGGTGTTCCTCTGAGCCAGGTTATAACCGTTTGTTCAATTGTCAGCCGATTTTCATGTATGAATGATTCTTAAGACATTATTTTACACCTAATCCTGATTTTAAGGTTAGAATTAATGGCCAGTGAAATAAGAAAACGCCAACATGACCCAGATGTTTTCTGCTACATTTGTATGCGTTTTACTACATCCAAGCAGAAAATTACAGATTTAGTGAAAAACATTTATTTTTCTTATTAAGTTCTTTGACATTGAATGGAATATTTGAACATATTTTCCCACTCATTTGAAGACTGTAATCTAAATTTTATATACATATAAAAAAATCTTCATTCTTATTTTGTAAAAATAAAAACAGTACATGATGGAAAGTAATTAGTTTTGGGCCTTTTTTTTGTAAATCAGAAGAATTTTATATTTATATAAGTATTTTCTAGCTATTTTTTGAATTTAATCTAATCTAATAGTAATAATATTTCATAATAGTTTATTATAAATTATAAAACTCAAAGTGTATTTTGTCTTACTGCAATGGCAGATTTCTCCAAAAATGTATTTTCTTCTTTGAATTTTATTTACTTTAGTTAGTGATAAAACAAGTGCAAAAAATCTGCCAGAGCGTGCAGGTGAAACACAGGATGACTACGTACATACAGCACGGTCAGAGTGGGTGAAAGCGGGCGACGCTGACTTCCTTCTTAAACTGCCTTGATTTGGATAATTAACTGCTATCTTATGCATTTCCTTTTATTACTGCGCTGCTAATCAGACTGTTATATTTTTATCCGTCTGTAAGAAGCATTAAAGTGCCCCTCGAGGGCCTAGACGCTTGGCAACGAGGGTCCTTATTGCATGCTGGGTAATTTGCACCTTGTCTTGATAGACCTTGTTTGCATGTGTATACGTGTTATGTGTTTGGCATCTCGTGAAAGCGCATTCGTGTAGCCTGTCTGTCCACAGTAACCACAGCTCGGTGCTTTCATTTCGGCTCTTTTTAATGAAGTATTTGAATTTTAATGACTTCCAGTGCAAGATCTATTGAAACTATTGCCAATGGTGTTTCTGGACGTGCATTGCAAATCTTATCTTTGTTATTCCACAAGCGATAACATTCCCCCCACCCCCCGCCCCTCTGGTCGGCAAGTGGCTTTGGATATGCAATTTGCCAACCGTTTTTTATTCTGTGATCTAATGTACACTACCATTCAAATGTCTCGCCGTGCTCACCAAGACTCCATTTATGTGATCAAAAATACAGTAAATTTATGAAATATTGTTACAATTTAAAGTATATATTTTCTATTTGAATATATATGGTAAAATGTAATTTATTCCTGTGATGGCCAACTGAATTTTCAGCATCATTACACTGGTCTTCAGTGTCACTTGATCTTTCAGAAATCAATCTAATATGCGAATTTGCTGCTCATGAAAGATTTTTTGATTATTATCAGTGTTAAAAACAGTGGTGCATTCTTACTCGAATACCCGATCGACATCAATTCCACTGAAGATTTTTTAAAGAATAAAGAATTTCACCCCACAACAACAGCAGCTGTATGCAGCATTAAAACACAGCAGTCAGCAAAAGCCCGAGTGAGAGGCCATAGATTACAGATCACAACGAGGGGCGGTGAATGGTGTTTTCTGGGGTGTTTTCAGTGCTGGTATTGCTCTGCACCAGTGGTGTGTGATTGCAGTGAAGACACCGAGGGCGGGCGTCTCCATTCTGATGGACAGCGGGGTCAGAGTGAGCTCAGGGGTCAAAGGGTAAAGGGCTGGGAATTTGGGGAGTGGGGAGGTTATCTTTGATTCTGCAAGGAGATAGTGATGATAACTAAATAGACTACATACGTGCTGTCACCACCTACAATGTTCCCCCAAAATTTTTTAAACACCTTAGGCTTTAAAATGGTACAATATCAGCATAAATACTCAACATTTTTGGTGTAAATGCATTAAAATATTAGTATTATAGTTTCTTTTTGAAGTTTATTGGGTCGGCACACCTTAATGGCTTCACTTATTATTATGGACTAATATTTTGGGCAGAAGCAATGGTCTGATGTACTAATGATGGATTTGTTTCTTATAAACACACAGCTTTTCACTTCAGAAGACATGACTGGAGTTGTATGGAAGTGTTTTTTTTTTTTTTTTTTTTTTTTTTTTTATAGCCGTTTGGACTCTCATTCTGATGGCACCCATTCACTGCAGAGGATCCAAGTGATGTTAATCCTAAATCTTTCCAAATCTGTTCTGATGAAGAAACAAGCTCATCTACATCTTGGATGGCCTGAGGGTGAGTACATTTTAAGCAAATTTTCTTTTTTGGGTGAACCGTTTTTTTAGTAAAACATACGTTCATAGTTTGAGTCATCCCTTATCGATGCATCACTAAAGACATCACTAAAAATGATAAACATTTATGCTGATATGATCCAAAACCCCACTTTGCCTAGGGCATTTCCAACTTTTGGAGGACACTGTACACATGCACACAGAATCTGAACATAATTTTGCACTGCACTCACGATTTACTGATACAAACCTCTACAGTGTTGCTTCCCGTTTTCTCATAAAAATCTTCCCCTGCAAGCCACACAAATACACAAGACATCAAAAACAGGCATACTTTTGTGTATAGCACGTGTAAGTATTTGTGTGTGTACCTGAAGCAGAACTAGGTCCAGCGTGGATGTCTAGTTGTGTGCCATTCTTGTTAGTTTGATTTCTCACAACCTGTTGTCTTTCTAGTTCCCCTGAGAACCACATACATAATTCACTTTAATGACGGCCACAACATTCCCCACAACCGTGGCATTCAAACCACAGAGGAATATAGAGAATTCATTATATTTCAGGCTAACCTTTAGGTAATTATAATGAGTTAAAATGGTAGAAGTAATGTTTAAATTATTTATAGTGCTAATAAACAACTTAAAATTAGGAAAACATGAACTGTTCTATAATATAGAGTATTCTTTTTCAATTATATTAAACTGAAAATGCTTTGCATGTTGCTATGTTTTTGCTAGGGTGTTCTTTATGGTTGCTAAGTGGTTTCTTTAAGGACCAAGTCAAAAGTCTATACTGTGGGTTTTTTCAGACAAAACATGGATGTCCAGAAACCCAGAGATTTTTTTACATTCAATTTAATATTAATAATATTACATTTAATTTAATATATGTGACTATCACCATCCTAAAGTGTGTGCTGTGAACATGAGTAAATGAGAACACGGTTACAGGCGAAGGCACTCACACTCAATCCGTATTTGTTCCATCTCTGCCACCTCTGTGATGCTCTCTCTCAGGTCCTCTACAAACTTGAGCAGCTCCTCAGCGCTCTGAGAGCAGAAACTCACCACCTGCTTCTTCTCCGACGAGAACGGAGACAATATCGTGATTCCATGAGGGTAATCTGTGACAGAAAACACACATTGTATGTATGACAATGCAAATACCGAGATCTGATCTGTAAGGTTCTGCTTTTTATTATTTAAAAAAATAAATTCTCAAAAAAAAATATTTGCAATTACCTTTAAAGATGATAATGATTTTCTTTTTGATTACATAATAATGGCAGCATATACACTTCACAGTCGGACATATCTTTTTTGAAGATTATTGCAGAATAATAATAATCTGTTCACCGATTATTATTCACTGATTGACTGACAGAGAAACAGACGAATCAGAACAGTTTGGAGATGCTATATAAATAGTTTCAGTATTTTTCTTTGCTTTGAATTTTTGCTTTTGATTTATGCTGATATTATCAAAAACCACACTTTGCCTTTTGGAAGGCATTATGGATATTATTATTTAATATTACTATATTTTTATTATTTTAAAAAAGAAAGGTGTTTACATCTGAATTTGGGTTTAAAAACAAACAAATTTAAAAATATGCATATTTTAATATTGGACTTACACTCTTCAGAAGCAACCAGATATAAGAAGTTGCTTATTTATTAGTAATATTATTATTATTTGTTTTTTTTACAGAAATTAAAATATTTTTCTCTTTTTTTTACTTGTCAGTCAGCCCTGTAGTAATTTCATGGTCATGCAGTTGAAAACTCTTAACTTTTACTATACTGCATTCTTTACCATATTTATTAATATAGTAAAATACAAATTTATACATTTTTGTGTTCTTACACTCATTCTCAAACAGATGAAACTGCATTCCCAGTAAGCCCATGGCCTTGCAGAACGTGTATGTGGCAGCACTCTTCTTCTTAGGGCATAGTTTGAGGATCTAACGTCACATAACAAAAATAATTTTTTATTTTCAGTTGTTTGTGTGTACATGTTTGAATATGTTTTCACGTATGAACATGCGTGTCTCTCACCACTATCAGGTCATTGAAGAGGAACACCTCCCTCTGATGTGAAGCCTGTTTCTGTGGTTTATTCACATCGGTGACCTCATAGAGTCGACTGCAGCACACCAGCCTACGGTGAGGAACCGACAGTATCTGAGGAAGAAAGAGAGAGATCAAATATCGGGAGAATTCAATTCAGAGAGTGCAGCTTCCATCAGCACAGGAAATGAAAAGAGGGATGTCTGGTGCAGTATGGGCTGAAGAATGAAATTAATATTTCATATGGAGGTAGAATGTTTTGCAGTGCTGTCATGTGAAATCTGAAATTATAGCACCAAACTAATGAGCAGTTTTAGTCTCAAGTCTCCTGTTTTTATAGCTCACACACTGATAAATTCATTCACACAGCTGTTAGCATAGCGAGGTGGGAAAAATTAATGACCAGAAACTGTAATGTGAATTTCACTTGTTTTTGCTTTGAGCAAAGTTTATTTTTACCTCATCATGTTAATCAAACTTGAGACTGGCAAAAAAAAAAAAAATTGGGGTAATGGAAGTTGAAACGTATTTTAAGCTTTAGACTTGCATAATGAAACTTATATTGTTTACCTTCTGTGAATTATTATATGAATTATCATTCTGTTGAATAGAACAATAGGAGCCTAGAATCATTTTCAGAATCATTTACAAAATATAGAATTTAGAATGTTTTTTAGTGAATCAAAAGCATACACCACAGTGTTTTCTGAATCTGAAACAAATGATTCTTATATGAGCTAAATCAAAAACACACAGTATAGCATAACCAGTAATCTGACTCTTGGACTCCGGATCTTTTTAGTGAATCAAAAACAACGCAACCAACCAGTGTAGTCCGATTCATGAACTAATGAATCTATTTTACTGAATCAAACACATACAGCTGTGAGATTTAAATCAGTGACTGTTTGTTCATATGACAACATGTGGTTAAAAATATAAAAAAATGCACATGACACATTTTGTCAACAGTATTTTAAAAATAATAATACTTAGTGTTAGAGGTTGTTGAAATCATTACACTAGTATGAGTGATACTAATGCTGATCTTTGGCTCAGCAAGACCCACTAATAACTGTAAAGTTGAGAAGCCAGTTGTTCAGTCAGACATCTCACGGTCTCTAATCACCTTTTCAAATCTGTAACAAGAGCAAACTGAACCAAAAGGTGATGCACTTTTCACGTTTACGTGACCTTTGTGTATAATTGGTAGAGAACTGACTCACCGTCTTCATTCCAAGAATGCTTTGCTCCACTCTGGTTACGTAAGTCACATGATCCTCGTTGGAGCGCAGCTCTCTCTGCTGAATCCGCTCGTAAATCCCGGCTAGCATCTCTCGTGGGATATCCGCGCCATCGTCCACTCCTGAAGGCGAATTTACTCATTTATTACCTTATAACATTTTAAAAACTAATGCAAGAATATAGTTTAAGTTTGGAATACTGTACAGTGTTCTTTATTGTCTATTCTGTAATAGGAATGAATCTCTTGTTAACAAGGACCATATGGAGAAACTTTTTTTAATGACAGAATTCGGATATTTTTCCTCACAATTGGGACTTATCTCTCATAATTCAGACTTTTTCCTCAGAGTTGTTAATTATGAAATTCTGAGAAAAAAAAAAAAGTCTGAATTTTTTCCTTACATTTGCAAGGTATGAACTTAGAATTTGAGTTTTTTTGCCTTTTTTCTCAGAATTGCTAAATTATATCTTGCCATTGTGAGTTGTTAATTGCAAAATGTAAACTTAGAATTCTCACAATTCTGACTTTTTTTTTTAATCAGAATGACGAGTTCACATCTCACATTTGCGAGTTATTAATTGTGAAACGTAAACTTGGCAGTCTTAGAAAAAAGTCAGAATTATAAACTAACTTCTACAATTTTTTCCTCAGAATCATGAGTTAATCTCTTTTAATTGAGATTTACTAATTGTGAAAGTGTCAGATTTATAAATTTGCAATTCTGACTTTTTTCCTCAGAATTGTGAATTTACATCTCACCATTGTGAGTTTTTATTTGCAAAATGTAAACTCAATTCTCATGAAAAAAAGTCAGAACTATGAACTCAATTCTGGCATTTTTAAAATAGAATTACAGGTTTACATCTCGCATTTGCGAGTTATTAATTGCGAAACAAACTTAGGAACCCTAGAAAAAAGTCAGAATTATAAACTAAATTCTTCATTTTTTTCCTCAGAATCGCAAGTTAATCCCTTACAATTGTGAGTTTTTCATTGTGAAATTCAGAGAGAGAAAAAAAGAAAAAAAATTCAGACTTTTTTCGGAATTTCATGTTTATATCTTGTAATTGTAAGGTATTAATTGCGAAATTTCAATTCAGAATTCTGAGGGAAAAAAGCCAGAATTAAAAACTTTGAATTTTATTACTGGTGAGATATCAACTTGCATTTGCAAGAATAGAGTCTGAACTGTGAGATATAAATGAACAATTAGCTTATTTATATTTTTTATTCCATGGCGGAAATAAGCTCACAAAGAAAGTAGAAGTGCCACTGTGTCATTTTTCTATAGTGCGGATTTATTTGGTTTATGGAAAAGGCCCATCATAAACCAGAGCTCGACTAATAGCACGCTCTGATTTTGTTCCAGTCCCCATGTCTTTACATCTCAGTTTAAAGTGCGGCTCTCTTATACCGTATGTGTTTGTTATATCTGCACAAAGTAGGCAACAGATCAAAAACTATTTGATCAGAGACCAGGAATCCATCCAAGACACACACACTGCCTACGCTCCTAGGAGATAATCAAAATGTCTCTTTTGGTATGAAAAAAAATGCAAATTTAAACATGAAGATGGAAAGCTGATTAAAATTGGCAAGATTTAAAATCAAATATCCGATCTCTGACCTCAAAACACCAACAGGCTCCGGTTTTAATTAACAACACACCTCGTAGGTTGCGTATGAAGTCTTCCAGAAGCATCTTGCGCTCTGGTTTGATGTTGGGACTGTACATGTCTGTGTTCAGCAGAACGATGGCGAAGGCCAGGATGAAGATGGTGTCGGGGTTATGAAACTGCTGCACCACGTCAGGGTTACACATACAGTACCTCTGGCTGAAAGGAAAAACAACATTAAATGTGCATTATAGTCAATGTTCTGCACACAATGGATGAATTTACCATAGTTATTCTGTAAAATTGCATGTGTGTCTAGGAAATGACTCTTCATTTCCAGCACTCGTCTGTTTGTGATTCTCACCTGAATGCTTCAATGAGTCTCTCGACTTTTTGAGCTTCTCCTTGCACTCGCACATGAGCCTGAAACTTCCTCAAAGCTTCATCCAGCTCAAGCATGGAGAAATCCATCTCATCCACCACACAGCTGAGAGAGAGAGACCACATAAAACTCATAAATGTGCTCTGTTTAAATTAAGAGCCCAATTTATGAGGCTCCAGCGCTGTAAGAAATGAAAATGTGCCGCTATTACCTTCAGTGCTTGGTTCTTAAATTATAACCTCCAATCCTGGATATGCGGTTATATTCATGCCCTGGTTAATATGCAGTAGCTAATGCACTTAATTCAGTCATATTAACCCTAATGTTACTCTTTCAAAACAAAGATATCATTTTAGAGCGTGTTAATTAATACTGCAGCTTCATAATATTTTCTAATTTAGATTTATTGGCAATGACAATTGTGACTTTCTTCACATAATCATAACAAAAAATGTATAATCTTGATAATTCTTTACGTAATTTTGTGTAAATAGCATTTGTACATACATTTTGTATATTCTGTGAAATTTACATATATTTGTCTATTGTGTATATTTCATTTTTTAATGAAAGAAAATTGATTTAAAGAGAACTAAGAGTTTTTATTATTATTATTATTATTATTAGTTATGCAATAAAGATTAACCACATTAATATATTTTTATGTATTTTGCATTTATTTAATTAAACTATACTAATTTTTTTTAACTATAGAAATTTTGTCAAATATACTATAACTATATTTTGTACCTACATGTTATGTTCATACATCATTTGTGTATATTTATTTGTTTCTGTTATTTTTCCAGTGCACTGTAATCTTACCTGGCAATAACTCTCATTCTGATTTTATAGTGAGCACTTTTTAATTCAGCTAATATTAATTCATTTTTCAGGGCTTGTTATAAATGTTCTATATGATTTAGGACTACATTTTTTTGCCTCAGAGAATATGTAATTGTCTGCGATACAGAGAAAGCTATGGTGCATAAAACTTTATGAAGACACAACTCACTCCAACACATCTCTGTTGAACTGCCTCTTGCTGTTACCCAGGAACTCTCCAATCATCTGTCGACTCAAACCCTTCCTCTGCAACAGGAAATGAGCCACACCGATGGCTGTGTCAGGAATAAAGCCCCTGGATATCAGGAACTGGATGCCTTTGTCTGGATTTCTGCAGGAAGATCAAGAAGGATGTAGGTGAGACAACTGATTTTCTCTTTCTCGAGAAGCTAGAGCTAACACTTTATAATAATGTTCATTAGGAAAATTAGCTAACTTTATATTATGTAATGATACTGCAAGTACATTTAATGTTGTTTTCATGTGCAAGTTTTTGAAAGACATTTAAAAATATTTTCAAATAGAAAACATCATTGTAAATTTGAATAATTTCACAATATTTGCTGGGGGGTTTTTTTCAACTTTGACAGATAGCATACACAAACTAAGCATTCTTTAATGTTTTTTTGAAGAAACCATTTAACAAATTTCTGCTGTTTTCTGTCCAACATGAGAGTAGAAAATACAAAAAAAAAAAATAATAATAATTTTGCATTCAGTCTGAGCTTGTGAAAGTTATTATAAATAGTTTCCAGAAAAAAAACGAGAAGGATTGCGTGCATGTGAGCAGGTTCGCATATGTACTGTATGTGTGTGTTAAGAGATATTCACAGCTACAAGCATACAGTATTTACATGCAGATTATTCTTTCCATGTCAGTAAACTTGCTGACATTCTGTTCCACAGCATCTATACAAGCAGGCAATAACAGCAGGACTGAGCAGTTTATATTATGTATGTTCACTACTCTTTAAAAGCCTAGGATCAGTATGATTTTTTTTTTAAATAAATTAATACTTTTATTCAGCAAGGATGCTTTAAATTGATCAAAAGTGACAGTAATTACATTTATAATAATCAAATACATTTTTAACTTTTTAAAAACACAGTTTCCTCAAAACGTTTGAGCAGCACAACTATTTTCATTGATAATTAAATGTTTTAAATGTTCAGAATTTTAGAATGATTTCTGAAAGTGACACTGAAGACTGGAGTAATGATGCTGAAAATTCGGCTTTGAATCACAGGAATAAATTAAAATATTTTACAATAGAAAATAGTTGTTTTAAATTATAATATTATTTCACAATATTGTTTCCCTCATTGTAAGTGGATTCATCTACACGCTCATTGTGAGCAAATAGCTGAAAAAAAAAAACTAAATTCCCACATACATCCTCACAGAAACCTTTAAAAAACAACAACAACAGTGTCCCTTAGTCACAGCCTGAGTAAAACCGTGTGTGTGTGGGGGGGGGGGGGGGGTCTGTGTCTGTGTCTGTGGATCACCTGGTTACCATGGCAACCGTGGTGCTACTCACGTCAAGCATGTCAAAGTGAATCTGATCTGAGATTTCAATTGAGTGCTGATGCACTCTGAAGCCTCTGAGGATTGGCTTTATTCTGCTTGTGTGTGTGTGTGTGTGTGTGTGTGTGTGTGTGTGTGTGTGTGTGTGTGTGTGTGTGTGTGTGTGTGTGTGTGTGTGTGTGTGTGTGTGTCTGAAAGAGCTACACACACAAAATGGAGCAGAGAAAGAGCTTCACAATCACCCCTGAGGGAGTATAATATAGTCTTCTTGAGTATGTGTGTATGTATACGTGAGTAAGCGTGTGTTTTTGTCAGTGTGTATCAGCAGGTATAATGAAAATGCACTCAACTCTTTAGTCATGGTCAAACTAACCTCGCAAACAAAAGCTCTTTTCTTTAGAGATAGTAGTTTAAACAATTCTATAATATGTTTGTTTGTTTTTAAGGCCTAAAAACCTTTAAACTACAAACTTTTTTCAGAACTTTCAAACAGGTTTTTGAGAAGCCAAATTTAAAGTTTGTTTTGAAAACTTTGCATTTCCAGTTAAATATGACAGCTATATGAATTTCTTCCAATTGAATACTACATCTTTATATTCACATTGCAATATTGCATCCTCATATTCAGAAATTGAATTGGGATTTAAAAGACAAAGCACAGATCTAGAGACAGACTAAATCAAACCGATGAAAGAAAATATCCCTTTATGAAGAAATTTTCCTCATTAAAATGGTAACATTTGCAATATTTTGTAACTAAAACCATTGTTTTGTTTTTTCAGTAACTGAAATAAAATAAATATTAATTGAAAAACTTACAAATTAGAAATGTTGCCTTGGCAACTAAATTAATTTTAAAGTACTAAAATTATAAATACATAAATTAGCTATATAGAAAAAAACCTGAACAAAATGTCAAAGCAACAACAAAAGATACTAAAAATTAAACTAAAATGAAAATGACTAAAACTGAAATAAACAAATAATAATAATAAAAAATGTCAAAGCAACAAAATATACTAAAAGTGAAACTAAAAGTGAAACTAAAATTATATACAAATACTATAATAGCACTAGAGTAGGTTTAGTAGGATTTATCTGCACAATCTGATACACTATTTCCCTGTTTAATACAGTAAAGCTGCTTTAACACAATCTGAATTGTAAAGAGCGCTATGTAAATAATGATGACTTGACTGTCTTTGTGGGACATCTGAGACTTTCAAACATAGCAAGACCTGAAACACACTAAAAAAGCCACTGTAAATAAAAACATTTGACTTTTAACCTTTGTACTCACACATTGAAGAGGTTGAGTCCAATGCGGTAAAGGCGTTTGCGTGCAGTATCCGTCGAGAGCGTGCCGCAGGGCGTGTCCTGACAATGTGGGCGGGGCAGAGACAGAATCATCGTCTCACACGCTGATGTCGAGGTGCTGCTGCTACTGACGGGCTCTGAGCTGTTTTCCGCCGTTTCTGGTGCAATCTGATTGGTCCGTTTCCCCTCCAGTCCTGCCCCTGCTGTCGGTTCGTCCATTCTGGTTGGCTGTTGGTTCTCTTTCTCTTCCTCACTGGGTGGCGGAGCCGGAAACTCAGGCTCTGCCGTAGCCGTTGATGCAGACTGGCCTGCTTTCTGTCCCCCCATTTGGGGTTGTGAGCTGGTCTCCTTGGCTACGCCGTTACCAAGAGAAACTGACTCCAGCATTGAGGAGGAGAGGCGAAAGTTGTGGTTGTCGATTTGAACAGTCACATCCCTGAAAGCCATCATGAGTTTACTGGCGCTGCGGGGTATGTTCTCCCCGCAGCCGCTCTGCGAGGCATCCTGTAGGCCAGCGGGGTCCATCAGGAGCCCCTCGGAATGGGATCCAGAGGGAGGGGCTGCAGTGGACTTCTCTCCTTCTCCGTCTCGAACAGAACTCCAGCTGCTCAAAGCCTCGTCAATAGACCGCGCTAATGACTGAACCTGGTAGGGAGAATAGAATAGAATAGAATGAATAGAATAGAATAGAATAAAATAGAATAATGTGAATAAAACAGAATAGACTAGGACAACATATTTTAATAGTACAGGTTAGAATAGAACAGAAGAGAATAGAATAGAACAACATATTTGAATTGAATAGAATAGAGGGAATACAACAGAATAAACCACCATATTTGAATAGAACAGAATACAACAACATATTTAAACTGAATACAATATAATAAAAATGTAATACAACAACAAAAAAGAACATTTAAATTGGATAGAACTAAATAAAATAGAGAATAACATCTATAAGCTGAATAGAAGACAACCAAATAGAATAAATCCAAATATGACTGAACAGAACAACATATACACTGTGTTAGAATGGAATACAATAGAACAAGATATTTGAATAGAATAGAAAAAACTGGATGTAACCAAATACAACAGAGAAGAGCAAGATATTTGAATAGAATATAAGAATATATTTGAACTGAATTGAACAGAACCAAATATAACAGAATACAACATATTTGTATAGAATAGAATAGAGTAGAATTTAATAGAACGAAATACAATAGAAAAGATCAACATATTTAAATTGAATAGAAAAGAACCAAATAAAATGGAATAGAATAGAACAACATATAACAGGATAAAACAGAACAGAATAAAATGAAATAGAACAGAATGCAACAGAAAATAACATTTGAATTAACTAGAATGGAATACAATAGAAAAAAAACCATCATATCCGAGTAGAATAGAACAGAGAACAGAAAAACATATTTGAGTAGACTGGAACAGAACAGAACAAATCAAAAAGACAGAACAGAACCAAATGCAATAGAATCAAAAAATATAATAGCATGAATAGAACAGAATCGTTTGTGTACTTGAACTCATGAAAGACTGTAATAGAAATATGCTGAATAGATAGCAGATGTTGATTGTGTACCTGTACCTGTTCAGTGAATGTGTCCTCCAGGTGTGTGAGTGTGGTTGTAGTGGCCACCGGCAGTGAGGCGGAGTGTGTGAGCGGGATGCCCATGAGTGAACATCCCTCCATCAGCGCCCGTTCAGCGGAGAACCCGTCCCTCTGCACCCGGACCCTGCGCACAGACATGCGCCGCGGGATCCCACTCTCCAGAACGGAGTTCCGGATCTTCTGGAAGTTCTTACTGAGCTGGTACTGACGAAACGCCGTCTGGATCTTACAGGCTGCTCGTCGGGAAATCAGAGGACCACCGTACTTCTGCTCCAGTTCCTCTAGCTGCAGATAAATAGATAGATACAAAATTAACTTATCGTTTCATGCTCTTCATATCTAAAGTATCATTTTGTACAGATGCGTGTCCGTTGGGTTTGTACCTGTTTTTGTTTGAGATCAGGAGAGAGCTCATATTCTGGAGGATGTGAGCAGGGTGGCGCGTCATGCTGAGCGTCTTTTTTCTCATCTTTCTGTTCTTCTCCTGCAGCAGGAATCGAGCTACGGTTTCAAATGACACAAGTGAGCAGTGGCTGACCCAGATTCACCGTCTTTTAATCTAGACTGATCAGAACCCAGTGCGCACTCAGGACTAATTAACTCTGCTTAATTACTACATGCAGGCTTTCACAGATTTCAGATTCAGTGCAGCCTTCATGGAAAATGAGGTAATCAAGCGGAGGTTTCAGATCATCTTTCCAAATCATCATTTAATTGTGAGAATCTGCTCATTGAATGAGACAGCAAAAATTGAATTAGATTCAAATAAAATACCATTATTCATTTTGGATTTTTAAACTATTCGTTCAATATGTCAAAACTGAAATTGTTACATTTTTTTAATTAAATTAAATTGTTTATGTGTGTTTGGTGTACTGTATACACACACATTTGTGTATAAACCTTTTATATATACATATACAAATCAAATCATATCATAATTAAATCACTGAATCATATATAATCTTTCTAACATTTTATCTTATATAATTTTTATGTAATTAGTATATACAAGTCATTAAATTGTTTATATATATATATATATATATATATGCGTGTGTGTGTGTGTGTGTGTGTGTGTGTGTGTGTGTGTGTGTGTGTGTGTGTGTGTATATACACTAAATCATTAAAATGAATTGATTTATATATAATTTAAAATATGAATTTTATAAAGATAAAAATTCAAACATATTAATTATATGACAAACTCTGCTTCTGCAAAACTAGTTCAAATTAAATTATTTATTAAATTGAAAAATGTTTGGTTACTCAAATAGCACATTTAAATTTCAATGGATAGGTTTTGTATAAATCCCAAAAACCAAAGACTAAATCAAACCAAATTTCCGAGGTTAGCACTCCACACAATCTTGCGTGACCCCTTACATGACAAAGCCATTTTCCTCTTATGTTGAGCTCATGAAAAATCATTTCTGAGTGGAAAGCAGATGTTTAAATCATGAGAGATGTCACAAAGTACGGTTCTTCTGCTTAACAACACAGCTCAACCCCATTTCCATTTTCTCCAGGTTCTCTCTCAGTGTAGACACGGGTTTACAACACACACAAGCACACTGCTGACTGCATTCACTGTCAGCACATTAGCTGCTACCCTGGAGTAAAGGCCACTTAAGCTCTGTAAGCACTCATACACGAGGAGCAGAGAGCAGGGTTTTCCATCTTTCATGCGCCAAGTACTGCTCGCGCTGAGGAACAACAACAAATGCTGCAGAACCTTAAAAGAGAGTGAAAACAGACGCGGTCACCACAGATCATTAGGTCGCTGCACGATTGATCTGAGAACCCAAACCGAAATCTGATATCACTCTTTATGTGAGAGAGTACGTGATGCTGGTAGCAGAGTTTGATGTCATTTCCTGTGTTAAGACTCAATAAACATGCTCTCTCTCTCTCTCAAGCTGTTTAAAAACAGATTGTGAATGACGACAGGTTTCAACTTCGAGCAGAAACACAGCCAGTAGATTTGTGCAAATAAAAGGTGAGAAACTACTGCATGTTTATATTTTTCTCTCCCACCAACCCCCTTTCCTGATCATTTGGGAAATAACTGGCACACAATCACTATAGGCTTTTGCAAAAATTAAACTACTCTCTTCTGTTTCTTAGATAAAATTGGCATCAATAAAACGTGGTGCTTACTCAGGCTTACGGTTAGTGATTTAAACAAACATCTAACCCTGAGCATTAAACTTCAGTTCACCACAGAACCGACACCATTGGAGCTACAGATAGGACCTACTCTCCACCCAAAACACCCTAGTAACCATCATATCACCCTAGCAACTGCTAGGGTAAATCATGTAATTTCTACTGAAAAATACTGTAAAAATGTTACAGTAAAAATATTTACTTAATTGTTACAATGTATGAAAAATGGTAGCTTAACATGGCATTGTGTGTAATTTTTTAAATGCTTTTTGCATGTAATGTAATTTCTACAGAAAAATATGATAAAATTCAACAGTAATTTTTTTTATTATAACTATATTCTGTGACAAATTTTCAAAAGTTTAACATTCCATTATATGTAATTTCATACTGTAAAATGTATGTTTTTTTGTAAGTAAAAACAACAGTAGGATATTCCCAGAATACTAGGACTATAGAACTATAATGAATTCTGGTACTTTTTATTTTTTAGTTCATTGAAATTTTTTTTTTCTTTTTTTTTTCTCTATTGCTTTCTATTGAACCACCTGTATTATTTATAGGTAAATGCATATTTTGGTAGTTTAAGTAGCTTGGTGTATCAACATTACATCACTTAAATATATGTTCTAAGTTTTAAATTACACAGGCATACTGTAATATAGGAAACACTGTTGGCAACCACAGCGGCCAGTTTTTTTAACAATTTGTCAATTTAACAAAATATTTTTACATCGTATTGCAGGTGAGAAACAAAATGCACTCTGACTGCATGCTTATCTTGGTTCTTCCTTTCCTTTTTTGTCCTTTTTCAACCATTCAGGACATAACTGGCATGAAATTAGTATAGATTTCCTGCAGAAATAAAGCTCCTCTTTAATGTTTACCGCAATAATTGGAAAATATGATTCAGAGCTTTCTGTGAGGGTCAAAAATAATGAACACTTTCCACTTTATCAGTTTGCTGCAAAGATGAGGTCATGAGTTCTTCAAATTTGAGCACAAAAGTATAGATTTTCGGTTGTTTAGCACTGACTTTGTTCACAGTTATCATGTGCTGTTTAATTAAGGAGAGTTTTTAAGACTTGATTTTGTTGGCAACATAAAATATGCAGTCAACAAAGCTCAGATGGTTTGAAGTTCCCAAAATAGTGCAGAACTGCCACATTCACACATGCATTCACACACACACACACACACACACACACACAGACTCTCTCTCCACCTGAGTGACGGTGCTTATCCATGCCGAGAGTTTTCCAGTCTATCAGACAGAGGACGGATGAGGGTTAAACTACACCTGCAGCATGCACTAACTCTCTTTCTCACAAACACACACACACTTACACTCCGCTAGCTTGAATCCCATCACCCAGAATGCCTCAAGCCAAGAGAACAGGGGCCGCAAACAGAAAACCACTACCATTCAAGGATGGAAAACTTAACCAATGCGGACAGCTGCGGTAAACAAGTAGATTCACACTCTCCTTACTGCATCAATTGCTCATATAGTACATTTTGTTTGTTTGGCATGTAGAAAGACTAACTCTCTTCTGATTGGCTCGTTACACAAGATGTCATCCTCACCTGGAGCAGGTTAGGGAGTCTCCCTCTGGGGCCTCTGGTGCAGGACAGCAGAACTGGTGCAGGACAGTCTGGCTCCTGTAAAGGTTTAAATCAACATTACTGCAATTAAACGCAATGCAATAATATTTGCATGTTACTTCATTTTGTGTTCTTTGAACACTAGATAGAGATTGCTGTAGCTTAGTGTGGTGATTCTCAACTGGGTTTGCTTCAGAATCCAGAATACTGGCCACTCAAAAGTACACTCAAACAGTGTTTAGGCATAAATTTAAATATTTATGTATTTGAATTGCATGTAAAACTTCCATTCGTTTGGATTACACAGTTTCAGTATAGACTAATAAACTGAGCCACATCTGTCAGTCATACATAAATGAAACAGGTAAGATTTCTGCACGCGGAAAGATTTCTACAAACAGAAGATACCTGCGGTTTTAGGTTTAAACCCACCAGTTAAGGACCACTAGCCTCCAAATAACTTAAATGAAGTTCTAAACGAAGTCTTGGAGGAACAGTTCCTCCTGTCAATCACAAAGCAATGGCTGCTCACAATTCTTTCAGAAATCCCCAACTCCTTCCTGATTTATTTTAATTTGCTAACACTTTAAACACTTCAGTCACTAATTTAGGAGTCTAAGCACAGGATGAGTTTTCTTTGAGCCTCCTTTGTTGACAGCGCATCAAATACGTTTGCTTCACACTCCAGCATAACAAGAGAACCTGAAGTGCTATTAATATAATCATATTTGCATATCACTTCCTTGCAGTCCTGCTATTGTGATTATGTAATATTCATTATTAATATAATATTCTGTTTTGTATGTAAAATTCCCAGCACATCTTCTTTTATGTTCGACAGAAGAATGCCAATTTGGAATGACATGAGGGGGTCTTTAACTTTAAATAGTCACTTCTGACCAAAAAAACAGCCCTTAATTCACAATTACACTTCCTCCTGTTAAAAAGTCCATCCCCTGTTGTCCTCTCACATCAAAATCCAATTTGGGTTGTTTTCGCTTGTAATCTGTGGATATTTCTCTTCTGATTCAGACAAGTTTTTCACTGGAAAAAACAATATTATGGATAGAGGACTAGTATTTTGTCCAGAAGCAATGGTTTAAAACTGTCTTAATAATGGATTTGAGTGGTGTGGATTATTGTGATGTTTTTTCAACTGTTTGGACTCTCATTCTGACGGCACCCATTCACTGCAGAGGATTCATTGGTGAGCAAGTGATACAATGCTAAAGGATGGCCTGAGGGTCAGTAAATTTTCAGCATATGTTCATTTTTTATTGAACTATTAAAGTGTCTATTGAAAACACTCTGCCTCCCTCGCTAATAAAGATGCAACGGTCTCAAAATATACCTGTCATAACCAGACAAGTTGATGATAGTGATGTGAGATTAACTTTAATGAGCTGCGTGCATGAGCATAATTGGGCCCTAAAACTGATTGGTAATAAGCATCTCACACTTCCAGTACAACTAAGCGTATTCTGCCATATAAGAAACAAGCACACAACAAGGTAATATGCTCTCTGACTCAGGACTAAGTGTTTGTCCCCTAAAGGATGAGGTAATGCTACCATTAAACAAATCAGAGCGGAATGTATCATTCCAGTTTTGCTTGTGGGGTTCACACACACACACACACACACACACACACACACACACACACACACACATAAACACACACAAAGGGAGTACTCTACAAATGCAGCATGAGATGTGCACTGAAGCAGATGAGCAGTCGTAATAGACGACACACACACACACACACACACACACTGAATCTCTCTTTCTTTCTCTCTCTTACTGTGGATTAGATACCAGCTGGCGGATCAACTTCACATGCACTATGGGAATGTCACTTAAAGCCTCACTTTACGCATAAATCTGTGCGCGCGCAATGCCAAAAGAGTGTTTTAAGTGCTTTTTAAAATGCATTCTTGCTGCAAAATAATAAGGTGCATTAAAAACCTCTTTCTCAAGACCTTTCGCCCTGGAAAGAGTGAATGTGCTGAACTAATGCTGACCTATAATCATTTTTCTTCCATTTTAGAGTGTGCTGTTAATTTAAGAATGCAACACGCATTTGCATTTAAGCACTGATAGATTACAAACCCACACGATCTCAAAAACAGCATGCTGAATGATTTTATAAATACAAATCATCATGCTTGTGCGATCGCGGAATTATTGATGTGCAATTGCATATTCACTGTGGCCTACATAGAGTGAAATTCCTCTGTTATGTAATCCTGATGGCGCATGTAATCTGCTTTACCGATCTCATGTTTTCCCAGAGAAAAAGACTGATTTGTTGAGCGTGTGATGAGAACTTACTCAGATGCCCGTGGGAGTCCCACAGCTCGGCACAAGGTGGCAGGTGTCTGTGGGACCAGGGACCGACAGCAGGGGTCCTGAGCATCATTATCATCTTCATCAGCAGAGTCCGGACTGGCATTGCTGGGTCCCGCAGGAACGAGCTGCATGTCCAGGGGGGAAGGATGCTGCTGCTGCTGCTGCTGCTGCTGTTGCTGGGTTTGGACCGGGGGTGTCCCGGCTCTGCTGGTTCGGGGCAGGCTGGAGGTCCGGGGGGGCGGAGGCGGATGATAGCGTGGAGGGTGCCGGTGATGGCTGCTGGAGTCCCGCAGCTGCCGATTCTCAACCGCTAGATCCTCCAGCCGGCGCTCGAGTATGTCTATCCGGTATCGCTGGGTTTGGATCAGACTCTGTTGGTTCTGCACGATGGCGGTGAGCTCCTTAAGATAGAGCACCGCCTGCAGAGGGTTCTCCAGGAGGCTCGACATCCCGGTGAGACGCTCCTCTTGAAAAAGACGAGAAATGATCCGATCCAAGCGGGGCGTCTTGGTGTCAGTGCCCCTGACCAGTTGCACGGGTTGTTATTTAAATGGCTGAACCGACAGAGAGAGAGCGAGAGAGAGAGACCCCCGCCTCCGCCTCCACCTCCGTGCCCAGAGCGCGCATGAAGGGATGCGCGGAGTGGTGCTGATGCGAAGATGTCAAAATACGGGATTGAAGGGGGCGGGGCCGCGTTCGCCAGTGACGTCAGGGGGCACGTAAAGAGGCGCAATAACAGAGTTTGCTTAGTTTATTTATCTCCTAAATATATAAATGATAAGAAATCTAGATATGCTTGTTTATTCATTTCTTTTTGGTTTACATTAACCGTTCATATATATATATTGTTAATAATTAGTCATGAATTATAAATTGTATCAAATGTATGAATTTTAAATATGCACCTCGACATGGATCCTTAGTTTGTATGCCTTTTAATCTTCAATAAAAAACACATGAAACATGCTTAGTGTCTTATTTTATTGCTGCAGATTTAAATTTCTGTTGCTTGGTTACCAAATGAAAGTTCTTTTCACCCTTATTTTCAGAGTGCATTATTAGCAGCACTATTTCTCACTATAATAATAACAGAAAACAAGGCAAAAATCTGAAAGTTAATGATGGGAGTGGTTTACGTATATTGCCTACATGAAATATACCACACAAAGAGAAGTGACATTCGAAAGCTGTTTATTCATGAACAATTATTTTAAGATTCTTGTGGCCTACACAAAAGCACAGAAAAATACACGAGGACATACATCATGATAAATGCCAAATTATACTGTTAACAGCAGCAGCAGCAGCAGCAGCAATAACGATCATGGTGATAATAATAATAATACAAATCAAATAATTAATAATAACAATAAAATTATATTCACACAACAGATGCTCAAAATGTTTCATACACGAGTCAGTTTTAGAATTTTAATAAACATTTTAATATCGATATGTTTTGTTTTTCTCCCGTTGTTACGCGTTGACGTCAGCCGTCACGTGATCTGAGAGTGCGGAAGTTTTGATCCTGAAAGACTGAGCGCCTTTAAACAGCCGAACGTTTGCGCTTTTGGCATATAAATGGTCAGGTAAAGTGTTTCCTTTCTGTTTTAACAGCGACATTTCATAGATATTTTATAGGTATGCGTTTGTATTTTTGGCCGCTGTGTTTTCTTCAGCGCTGGTTGCAGGATGATCGCGTTACGCATATCAAATGAGAATCGGTGTCGTAATCGGCTGATTTGTTTCAGATAACTGTCATATTACTATTATATTCTCTTATTAAAAGGTTTGCATTGTGACACACAACATAACCGTGGTTATTCGACTGTATGCGAGTCATCATGTGACTGTCATTCGGTTAGAGGCTGGATCAGTGTTTCATGTTGCTGTATTAGATTAGACTCTTCTAGATTGGATCTAGATACGTGACCCATGTATCTTTGGGGGCAAAAAGCGTAAATCCAACATGATATGAAATTTCCATTTCCATACAGTGTCCACTGAAGCATAAATATTATGTGGGTTGCCAACTTCAGTGTGCAGAATGTATTTGAATGTCATATTTAAGTATAGCACATCACACATATCAGCTGCTACTTTATAACACTAGATAATTGAAAATGACTTTTAAGACTTAATATTTCACAATTTGCTCATACAGATTGAATGATTCTTTGGTTTGTGTCTGTGTATGTGTGTAGGATGACTCAGAAACGTTACCTGGAGGGACAGGTGTACTCTGTACCGCTCATCCAGCCGGATCTGAGGAGAGAAGAGGCTGTGCATCAGATCACTGATGCATTACAGTACCTGGAAACGATATCAACAGACATCTTTACCAGGTAAACACACATTTATACACACTCTTTTGTACTGCAGAGTGCTTTTGTGTAGATCAGAGATGTAAAAGTTCAATATAATATTATAGCAGTTCACACAAATGTTACATATGGGTGCTACTTTTTGAGTCGTCCATCCAGGTCTCAAAAATAAGGTTTTTTTTATAGATGCATATAGATTTTATGAAAAATATTTTTGGCATGTGTATTGCTTTAGCAACGTATTTTGTATGTAACAATTATTTTTTTCTTTTTTAGAATTTATTTTACTAAAAAAATTTGCTATCAATAATGAATTAGTTCATTTTTAATATATTATAATGAATTTTAAATATACAGTACTGCTTTTTTAAAGAAACTAATACTTTTATTCAGCAAAGATGCATTAAACTGATCAAAAGCAACAGTAAAATATTTATAATGTTACAAAAGATTTCTAGTTCAAATACAAGATGTTCTTTAAAACTTTCTATTCCAATAAATGTTTCTTAAGCAGCAAATCAACATATTAGAATGATTTCTAAAGGCTCACGTGACACTGAAGACTGGAGTAATGATGCTGAAAATTCAGCTTTGCTTCAGAGAAATAGATTACATATACATTAAATATAGAAAATGGGTACTTAAAATTGTAATAATATTTCACAATATTACTGTTTATTATGTAAATTATCAAATAAATGCAGCCTTGATGAGAGTTTAAAAATGTTAAAATCTTATCGATCCCAAACAATATTTAAATCATTAGAATTAATGAACTTTCAGGAAATAACACATAGCAAATATTTATGTGTGCAAGCAAGGCATAAAAACATATGTACATGATCAACAAATATAAGATGACGACGCAGCACTGGTCCTTTAAGGAAAGTGACAGCTCAGTCCGCTGGCCCAAAACCCCCTCGCACCGGCCCCGGGCCATCCTTATTGTTGCGCATCGCTATTGAAGGAGGGAGCATGATTAGACCGTGTCAAAATAACAAAGGAGAGAAACACAATGAAAGGTGTGTGTTTTCCATGAGATGCGGTTGTGAGGGAGTGAGTGCTCAAATATGCTAATTCCAGCTGAACAGGCTGGAAAACCATCCACAGCGTTACCATGACAACATGGCACGTAGGGGTCCAGGGAACATATTTGTGTGTGTGTGGTGAAGCAGTGCGTTTCTAGGTCAGCTCCATTAAGCCTCTCCTTCCCCCCCTTCTCTTTTAGTCATTCTTCTGTCATTTTCCCCCGTTTCTAATGGAGGGTCTTTTCAGACAGTGTGTAGTGCCATAGGCTACAGAGGAGCACACTGACTCAGTAGTGATGATAGGACTGTACACAGGCACAATTACGCTCTCATTCCCGCTGCATTTTGTTGATGTTTCAGGCTGGTGTATACTGTAGCTGCCTTCTGCAATCAAGGCATCTTTTTTCCCTTTTGCAATGTTTGTCCACAGAAACAGTGAGGAATGGACAAACAAAAGCGATACGCTGCTGGTAAACACAGATGGCTTACAAAAGGTGTAATGAAAAGACATTATAATATCAAGCCAGGACAAATGGCATTGGCATAGAGTCACTAAGGTCACAGTATACGTGCTGTTTCATCTTCTAATGTGCTGCAGTACACCATTATTCAGCATGATGTTTGGAAAAGTTTGCTTAAGAGTTTCTCATTCGTCCAGGTTCAGCTGTCACAACCAAGGCTGCATTCATTTGATAAAAAATACAATAAAAACTGTAAATGTTATTACTGTTTTCTATTTGAATATATTTAAAAATGTAATTTATTCTTGTGATGCAAAGCTGAATTTTCAGCATCATTAGTGTCACACAATCCTTCAGAAATGTCTTTACTGTCACTTTTGATAAATTTAATGCATTCTTGCTGAATAAAACTAATAATAAAATAAAGAGTCATCTTACTGACAAACTTTTTTTTTAAATGGTGAAATACATGTATATTACATATATTATTATATGTCTATTACAGGGCTCTCTGGAAGAAGAGAATGCAATCTCAAAGGGATTTTCTTGGTTAAATAAAGGAAATAATATACTGTTTAAAAAAAATGATGCACTTATAACCTTATTTCTTATAGCACATTAAACGCACAAAATTGCAAAACTCAGAAAATTCAGTTTGTACTTAATGCAGTATTTACATTCAGAAATACCTGTAAAACAGAATGAGTTTATTTGTCATAGGCAGATTAAAAATGTATTTTTTGAAATTGAAATGATCAGTGTCAGTTAACCATCAAGCAAACACACTGGCTTAAACTGGATCAATTGTTTTAATCAACAACAAAGAAATTGAGAATGGCCTGAATTTTTGTGAAGTTCGGCTCTAAATGTGTTCAGCTGTTTTCTGCAGCTATAGTTTGACTTGGTTTGATTTTGACAGGGTGTCTCAGAGCGTGGAGAAGAACCGTGCACACCTTCAGTCCGTCACAGACCGGATCAAACTGGCTCAGGCCAGAGTCCAGAAGATCAAAGGAAGCAAGAAAGCCACAAAGGTGATGCAGATGATTCAGACACAGAGAATCTGACAGTCATATTTTGCCTCAGTAACAATTTTTTTTTACATTAAGAACATTAACACTATTTTAGGACAATTAAGATTTTGACTGCTGTACTGTTTGAGCTGTAGGAATTTTGTACTTCTAATAATCGTACTGTAAATCACTTTGGATTAAAGCACCAACTAAATGACTAATTAATAATTATTGCACTGTACCGAGTGGTCATATGTCTGGTGTGTTTGTGTAGGTGTTCTCCAGTGCCAAATACCCCGCTCCAGAAAAACTGCAGGAATATTCGTCCATCTTTACAGGTGCAGTAGACCCTGCCTCTCAAAAGCGGCCTCGCTTTAAAGTTCAGAGCAAACTCCGCCCACTGGATGACAAGGCCCTCCAGGTGAACACATTCAGTCATTTGTTTTTTAGCTCTTGCTAAGTCTATATGGCTTGTATTTTGTTTTTAAAAAATCATTGAAATAAATGGAAATGTGAGCTAGCATTCTCTTTAAATTCTCTCTATATATTCCCGTTATAAATTAAAGTTTTTTTTTTATTAAATAAAAAAATCTGTTATAATCTGTCACTACAGTACAGATGTCACTCCTCTTTTTAATAATTTAATTTGTATATTTTTTCAGTATTTTTTTTTTTTTTTTTAGTTGGAATAGTATTAAAATATCAACTCTATTGCTAAGATTTTTATGGAACACTAGTAGAGACATTCGCAAATAAAATGAAGGAATAAGTTACCAATTTAATATTTAAAACATAAAAATTCGATTTAAAAAAATCACTTTCTAAATGGACAAATTAAGAGGCATGTTTAAAGCAGTTTTTTAAAATTATGATTTAAAATGTAAATAAAGAAATAATGCGTAATTTAAACAGAAACCCCGTTAAATTCATGCTTTAAAGTGCAGTTAAATAAAATAATTAATAAATCATTTTAAATTTAAAAATACATTGATTCAAATAGTAAATTAGAAGTTATTTCTAAATGCACATTTGAAACCATCTGCTTTTCTTTGTCCATTTGTCAATTGCTTTCTTTGTTGTTTTATCAAAACCTTTATCCATTTGTGAACTGAATTTTAAAAAAGCCAAATGGAGAGTTCGACCAATCAGCTTTCAGCTCAATTTTACAAACCACACAATGTTTTTAATTGAGGATATCTGTGAAAAAATCAGCATCAAATGATCTTTTTAAGAAGTTCCTTCGAAGTTTAACACTAGGCTTGTAATGTCAAATTACAATATAAAACCATCAACACAAATTTATGTTAAAAATGTCTAATGAAATGACCCATAAATGTGTTTTATAGGAGAAGTTGATGTATTTGTCAGTATGTGTAAACACTAAGAAGCGCTCAGAAGATGAGACAGAGGAGGGTTTGGGAAGTCTGCCGAGAAATGTCAACTCAGTCAGCTCCTTATTGCTGTTCAACACAACAGAGAACCTGTGAGTACACAAACACCTACACATATTGACTGAATGCTGCACTGCCGATGCAACCTTATTAATGCTCATCTAATCAGCGCTGCCGATGTTTGTGTATTTTCAGCTATAAGAAATATGTGTTTCTTGACCCTCTGGCGGGTGCCGTGACTAAAACACACACCACGTTAGAGACGGAAAAGGAAGATAAACCGTTTGACGCACCACTGTCGATCACCAAGAGAGAGCAGCTAGAGAGACAGGTGAGCCGCTCAGTCATACCTAGAATGAAGCGATACGCTGAAAACAGTGTGCAAGCTTAGTTCATATCACTTTCATGCTTTCTTCTCAGACCGCAGAGAATTATTTCTATGTGCCAGACCTGGGGCAAGTGCCTGAGATCGATGTGCCGTCTTACCTGCCTGACTTACCTGGCATCGCTGATGACCTGATGTACAGCGCTGACCTCGGCCCAGGGTTCGCACCATCTGTTCCTGCCAGCAACAGCATCCCTGAACTTCCTTCATTTGGCACGGAGCATGACGAATCTAGTGGATCTGGTGGGATCATTATTAACATTAAATTATTGCAGATTTATTATTTTTTTGAGAAATTGATTTATAATTATGTAATTTTGAAAAATACAATTCATATATGATTATATAATTATAAACTATAAAATTATATATCATTTTGAAATATAAAAATACATCTCATTATTTTTATTTATAAATGTAAAATGAATAAAAACATATTATTTAATAATTACTAGGGGTGTCCCCGAATCGTCGACGATTCGATGCTTCGATTCGAGGAGCCTGATTCAACTCCCAATCTCACAGTCGAATATTCGCGGGGTGTTATGATCATACCATTTTGGCTATATGGGGGTGCTCAGTGTCTGATTTCACACCGGTTAAGTTCTCCCAATAAGTTCATATACAGCCTATTATGATAATGCTGTAAATAAGAATCTTAAAAGAAAGAAGCTTTAAATAAATAGTTTAACATGCGTGAATAAATCCAACTTCCCCTATAGATTAAAGTTTCGCTTTCTAATCCGTCACCGACAGAGGAGCGTTTTGGCGGCAGGGATTTAAATCTTTAACACGACTCAAACTGACACAGGCAGAGTGGAAGACTTCGTTTTTTTTCTCGATCAGGTAGGGTATATAAGTATATTATTTATCTCGTATAAGATGCCTTTGGTTGAGTTGCGCTACAGTAAAGCGCTTTGTAGTACCGTGATTATCTCTTCAGCGCGCGGTGCGAACAGGACAACAATGCAGAATATTAATAACTATGACTGGCACTGTCATATACTGTACATAGCATTATAATGAGAACACTGTTATAATGAAACGCTGTGATTTTTTTTTTTTAGTTTTTAGTTGTGTTTCTGCGTGTTATTGCGTGAAGAACGCGTCCACAAGAGGAGTTCATTCAGAGCCGCGCAGACGCGTTCATGTGCATTCAGGGCATTTTGTGCAGATAGCCTACAAGTCGTAATATTAATGTTATGTAATAATGTTATAAATAACGAAGCGTATTCTATGTGAGATAAATAAGTTAAATCCCATTGATTAAAAACCTGCTATCATCTGCTTCATTCTACTGGTCATCTTCAGCGCGCGCAGCTCAAAACAGAAATGAAGAACGTTATAACTACGATCATATAACGTTATAATGAGAGCACTATTGTAAAAAAAAAATTGTGAATTCTTAAGGGTTTCGCTGACGTTTAATGTTAACTATCTTTTAATCAAAACATAAAACATTATTTACCCTGTTTGTCTCTGGGCGTCCGTTACACATTTTCCCTGTGTATTTTTGACTGTTGAATGTCTGACATGACTCCTGGTAATGTATTTTGCCCCCAAACATATGATTCGACTATTAGTCGACTATCGGCATGATTCGAAAATTCCGATTCGACTATGAAAATCCTTAGTCGGGGACACCCCTAATAATTACTTATTTGTATTTTAAGACTCTCATTTTAGGCTTGAGGCTCCGCCCCCTCCACCTCCTCCACCCCCTCCTCCACCAGAGCCAACTCGGGTGTCAGTCCCGCCCCCTGGAACATCCCCAGCTCCGCCCCCTCCACCCCCACCTCCACCTATCACAGCAGACAGCACTGATGCCATGTCAAGACAAGCCCCTCCCACAGGTAAAAGATTCATTTTCAGATTTATTGACTTTTTTAGCGCAGTATGTCATTGCAGAGTTAGCATATAGGGAATTGCAAGTGTTGTTTTTCTGCACCAGATGTTTTCAGACTGCAAAGGTGGTTAAGTGTTCAAAACCTACATTTATTTAAAACTATAACACACTTATATTTCTGTCTTCTGCAAAAAAAAACAATCTATCCATATACACTACCATTCAGTTTGTGGTCGGTAAGTCTCTAATGCTCACCAAGGTTGCATTTATTTAGTCAAAAATACATAAAAACAGTAATATTGTGAAATATTATTACAATTTAAAATAACTGTTGTCTGTTTTAATGTATTTTCAAATGTAATTTATTTCTGATGACAAAGCTGTATTTTCAGCATCATTACTCCAGTCTTTAGTGTCACATGATCCTTCAGAAATCATTCTAACATGATGGTTTGCTGCTCAAGAAACTGTATTTTTGAGGAAACTGGTACATTTTTCAGAATTCTTTGCTGAATAGAAAGTTCAAAAGAACACCTTTTATTTGAAAAAGAAATCTTTTATAACATTATTTTATTCATTTAATGTATTCTTACTGAATGAAAGAATTCATTTCTTTACAAAAAACACAAACTCACTGGCCCCAAACTTTTGTATGTTAGTGTATGTCAACCACTTTCTTTCATGTTTGTGTGTATCATCAGGTATAGTGAAAGGAGCCCCTACTGAGGTGGTACAGCCGTCGGACGGCCGAGCCAGTCTGCTGGAGTCAATCCGAAACGCCGGCGGCATCGGCAAAGCAAACCTCCGCAATGTAAAAGAGCGCAAGATGGAGAAGAAAAAACAGAAAGAGCAAGAGCAAGGTCAGACGCCAGCAGTGTTTACACTCTGTTCTGAAAGCATACTGTCAAACAGGGTCAATTAGAGGGTGTTAACATTAGCTAAACTGTTATTAGGGTAAGAAACTTGTTAGGAAGCATTAAAAAAAGCCAAGCCATATGTAGAAACTTTGGACCAGTAAGCAACATCCTAGTAACCACATAGGTACACCCCGGCAACCATCCAGGATATATGTAAAAATATACATGCAGTTATTTCACAAGATGAACATATTAAGTGTACAAGAGTTTTCATTTTTAAAACAAGAGGAATTCATTGTGTTTCAGTATCGCTGGTATAAGCAAGAGCGCTGTGGTATTTGGAAAGGTCAAAAGAGAAATTTACTTTCATTAAATCTGCCCTATTAAGTCTTTTTAAATCTGCTTGACATTTGCTCTGAAATCGACTGGTTCTGGACTCACAAAGTCTCAGATATTTCAAATTCTTCACTGATATATTATCAATGGATAAACTTTGTGGTCTTTTGAATTTGCCGTCTCTGAGAGGTAATTCCTAATGATTTAGGAGTTGGGTGAGAGTAAATGCCACACTTAAGATTTGAAATTAACACAATGTAATCATTTTTGCCACTGGTTATTCTCCTGAAATATGCAGTGTTTACTGCAGAAAATAACAAAGGCAGTTGTAGTTTGTTTTTTTCCCTGATGAACACAAAAGGAGATGTTTAGCAGAAAATCCAACCTGCTATTTTCTTTTAAATTAAAGTTATTGGGAAATGGATGCTGTGGACTTACAATAAAACTGATCCGTATGACTTGTACAGTATATGACTCAATTAGCTTCAAGCTTTTTTAGTTCTGCAAAATGTTTCAATGTTTATCAAAGAAGCTCACCAAGGCTGTTTTTTTTTTTGCTCAAAAAGCATTTCTTATCATTGTCACTGTTGAAAACAGTTATGCTGCTCAATATTTGTGTAGAAACCATGATACATTTCTTTCAGGATTCTTTGATTTCATTTGAAAAAAGAATTCTTTAGTAATATTATAATGTCTTTACTGTTTTTTTTTTGTTTTTTTTTTACATCCTTGTAGTCTGTACAGTCTTCTGAAGCCATGTAATGTGTAAAATTCATTGGAAAAAAAAAAAAAAGCATAATCTAACAGTTGTCTTTTTTTCCAGTTGGGGCAGCGGTGAGCGGTGGAGACCTGATGTCTGACCTCTTCAATAAATTGGCCATGCGCAGGAAAGGTGCGTTTGAAACCTTCGTTTTAACGCCTCAGTCTCAGTGTTTTCATCCCACCTGATGCATTTTTCACTGTGAATATTTGACAGGTATCTCTGGTAAGGGCCCGGTGGGCGGAGACTCATCTGAAGCACCTGCCAGCTCCGGCGGCGCGTTCGCCAGGATGTCAGATGTGATCCCGCCCCTTCCAGCGCCACAGCAACCCACTGCAGACGATGAAGAGGACTGGGAGGCGTAACCATGGCGACCCAGAGTTGAGTGCGCAACTCTAGATTGGAGAGCTGAAATCCTCATAGACAGGGTCTGGAGATATTGTCTCTCCAAGGAGAGCTGTGGAGTGCCAATTAACACAAGTGTAAGATGATGTGTTCTATATGTCATTAAAACCCTTATAGTCTGAAAGATTTTTTTTTATTAAAGTCGACATGACATCAAAATTCACTATTTACATTCTTCATTCACATTTTTGGTCATCTGTGCTTGATTCATCAGTGCAGATCATTTCAAAATTTTGAAAATGTAAACTTTCTAGCAAATTTAATAACTTGAATATTTTTTATAATATTAAATGCAATGATACAAATATATAATTATAATTTACAGAACAGAAAATTTTATTTCTATATAATACTTAATTTCTTGGCTTTCAAATGTTAAACTATAGCGCTTCAATTTCTTCAAGCATTTAAAAAATAAAAAAACCCATTACAAAATACAAAAATCCTGTCTGATACATAATATGCATAGACTTCCTGAATGAGCTACAGTATGCAGCAGGGCACATGGTATCCCATAATGCAATGTGCTTGACTGTACCTTCCATTTCCATTATGATGAATGAACTGGAAGTGATACCAACTGCCATTTCATATCATCATTTTGAATTAATATTTAACAGACTAGCAAATGTTAAACAATTGGATTGAAAAAGTCAAATTGACTCTGTTTCTGATCATTTGTACATGATTTATCAAAACTTTCAAAATGCTTCTTTGTAATCTTTACAAAAATCAAAATTTAGTAACTTCCTCCATTTTTTAAATGACTGTCCTTTTCATCTGATGCCATCTCGTCCACACAAGCACTTGGTAAATATTAATGTTACCCACATTAACTCGTAAATCTCGCATTATGATTGTCTTACGTTGACTTTAATAATTAATTGCACTTTTTGATGAACATTTTTCACTGCTTGTGCACATTCAAAATAATGTGACTTCATGAAGTTGATGGTGAAATAACTGATGTTCCTTGAGGAAGGAAAGAATGTAAAAAGCAGGTTGTATTTTTTGATATTTTGTTTTACATGCTCAAAAACATCTCTGGTATTAGTATCTTTAGTACAGGAAATAAACTCTAATCTACTATGATTGTTTTAGCCCATCTGAGTGAGTCTGTTGGCTTCACATTTTGGATTACAAACACAGAAACCAATCCAGTCTTGTAAAAAATCAGCTTTAATTAAATGAAAGTCAAGAACTGAACCTGAAACGCAGAACCTGAGGACAGAGGCGGCAGAACTCCGCCTCAATAATTGAGTAAGCCAGAGTAATCCAACAAACATCCATAATGCAGGACACAGTGTAGTATTTTTACACACGTGGCTCGGCCCTGTCGAGTCGATGACTTCAGAGCGGCGGTCTCTGTCGCTTCTCCAGGAAGAACTGCGGAATCAAATAAAGGCTCAGACAGGGAGCATACGGCTAACAAATCATCCTCATCCTGTCATCCTCAACTTCCTGTCATTAGAACAGACCCAGCTGGAGAATCTGTGTCTCATTAAAACAGCACACAGCTGGAGAGACGCACACGAGCCCTCGGTTGCACTTCACATGCTCCTGTCTATCACTCTATCTGCCACAATGACATGCTATCTACTATTTGAGAAATGAAGCTGAGTGATCAACTAAGGACAGAAAACATTTTTTCTCCTTTAAAATATTTGTATTTTATTATTATTTCAAAATTAATTTTAAAGTGTACAAATTAAATCAATAAATGCACAGTATGCATCAGGGATGCGATTTTTCCATATTTCTATGAATTTTTATAAAATGTTTTTTTGGCAAAATTTGAAAGAAATAAAGACAGTGAGAAATATTAGTATTGTAATTTTTCTGTTGTTCTGTAAAAAGAAATAAGAATCGCAGTATTAGTATCTTTATGTCTTTGATTTCAAATATTAAACCATAGAGCTTTTCTTTTCACAGAAAACCATTTATAAGATACAAAAGTCAATTTAAGTATGGAAAAGAGCACATCCCTGATGCATACTGTACATGGTATTAGTGCTGTACATTTCCACTATGATGACTGAACTGGAAGTGATATCAACAATTTTGAATCTTATTGACTTAAATGTTGCTAGTCTACTCAAATATTAAGATGTTTTAACAAAAACTGGATTGAAGATGCAAAATATTCATTTCTGAGATAAATCACTTGCTGTATAAACATGCAATGTAGAAGAAAACATTTGACCGCAATACTGCTGTTTGAATTTGTTGCATGCTGTTTCATGTACAATTAAAAACAGAAAAGTAGGCAGTATATACAACGTACTGCACAGTACGCTTACCCTCCTGACGCTGGCGAAGGCGGGACCGAATGTCGTGTGTGTGTGCGTGCTGGATCGAATCCATTCGGGAAGTTTCTGCAGCGTGCCTGATCGGGCGTACCGGTGATCACACAAAACAATACATGAGTAATCGCCACGATGACGGATCGCACGACCTGTGGGAGGTGAGGAGAGAAACTGAGCTTTACTCTGCTATTACTCATCTCAAACACTGTTAGAAAGCAGACTGCATACTAGTCTTATATGGAATAAATAATAGAAGTACTATGCTAATAGGCTATTCTTTTTGTATTACAATCTGCATTTGTGTGCTCTTTGTTAAAACAGCATTGAATTCCAGGAGTACGGGGCTCCGCCTACCAATAGACTGATTGACAGCTTTCATGCACAGATTCTCAATCAGGGCCTTCCCAGGACTTTTACCACCAACGTGAGGCTGAAACAGAAGGGAGAGAGTTAGAAATGGCAGATTTTTCCCAAATGCATCCTCCTGTAGGATGTCTCACCATGTTCTTGTCCAGGTAAGCCATCTTCTCCTGCAGCTCCGGTGACTTTATGTTGGGATACGGCATTCCAACCATAACAATACATCTAAACACAAACACAAAAGTGTCTCATTCAATGATTATAGTTAATTCATTTCTAGTATATTACTTATTATATGCAGTATACACGAAATAAAATTTTTTACAAAACAGTGAAGCGGTATGCATCAAGCATTATTTTAAAATAATTAATATAGTCTTCAGCAATATTAGTATATTTTACATTTATTTTAATTTTAGTTTAAGTAGCTGTTTTTCATGTTAATGTTTTTTTTTTTTCAGTTTTAATTTTTATTTCAGTTCTAGTTTATTTTCATTCATTTTAGTACTTAAAAAAAAGAAAACTATTCATTATATGAATTATTTTTTATTTTTATATCTTCAATTTCTATCTTGGTTTAAGTTTTAGTAATTTTGTCGGGGGGGGGGGGGGGGGCAGGTTTGAAGGTATTATTTGTTTTTGCTTTTAGTTTTAGTTATTTTCATTTTATTTTAGATTTAGTCATTTTAGCACTTCAACTTAAACTAAAAAATGGAAATGTTGCAACTACTAAGTCTTAGTATCAGTTAATGAAAATATATACTATATTATATATGCAGCGTAATATTCTATATTGTCATTGTATATGGCACATTTCTGGTATTTATGCATACTGCTTACAGTTTACATACTGTAATAATAGTATGGTATGCGATTCTGAACACAGTTGTACCTGCCCAGGTCATCAGAGAAGTTGATTCCTTCACTCATTTTCCCTCCTACTACAGAGAATAGCAGCGCCCCTGTCTGGCCACCTCCGGCATTACTGCAGCGCTGCATTAACGTAACGCACCACAACTCATCATTTACCATAGATTTAAACAGACAGACCTGTTCTAATTTACTTGTTAGTATAGTAATATTCACACACTAACACACCTGTATACACTTGGAATAGTCACTGAGCACCTGCTCAACCTGACTGGCTTTTTTCGGCTCCTGGAAAATCTGAAACAGACAAAGAACATCTGAACTCGTGTATAAACTGACTTGGCATGGTAGTGCCGGAGTTTGTGTACCTTCTTCTTAGACTCTAGCCTCTGTAGGACGCCAGTACTCTCCCAGTGTCCCAGAATCCTCTTCTCATATTCGTAGGAGGGGAAGAAACAAACCACGCCCCCCGGCACTATGTTACAGAGGTTTGAGAGAACACGGCCCGTCTCCTCCATCTGAGATGGGTAACAGGTATAAAGAAAATGCTGATCATATTTTTGTTATTGCCTGGTTTTTCATTTTTTGAAAGAAGTCTCTTATGCTCATCAAGGCTACATTTATTTGACCAAAAAAATACAGTGAAAACAGTAATATTGTGAAATATTATTACAACTTAAAATAACTCTTTTCAAATTTCACTATATCAGGTTTCTGCAGTTTTATAAAGGTAATTTCAAGGCTTTTTAAAAACCTTTTTAAGAACAAATAAAGAAAATTTAAGGAATTAAATGAAAGGGAATCCTATACGTCAATATTTTACTTTTTAATTAATTTTACACACAAAAAAAGTAGCTTAACAAGGATATGAAATCATTTTTACTGCTCCTTCTGATCACACTGCACAAAAGTGATGTTCTACCTCAGTATTTTTGTCAAATGTCTAAAACTTCTTAAATCAAGGTAGATGCAAAAATGACATAAGATAAGAAGTCTTTGTTTTCTGACAAATGTATTAAAATGAAGTGAAGTAATGATATAAAAATGATCTACAATTACAAGGGGCTCACAAAAATCAACTTAACTCCAATGAAAAACAAGCTTTCATATAAAACAATACTATATATGTATTATATTTAGTTGTACAAATGATGATACTTTGTGGCCATAATTTAAGACAAGCAGATTTTTGTTGTGTTTGCTTGCAACCATCTGTGGTAGTTTTAATTTGCTCATGTAAGTTTTACCATCTGTGGCGTGTCTCTAGTTTGAAAAGTGAACTCCAACTGTTGTCCTGAGGGGCCGGCGCAAAGGACTATGGGTAGGATGTTCTCAGGGGGTATGACATGACCTGAAGCCATTATGCAAGAGTTACACACATAATAAGCAACACTGCAAGATAGCAAGAAGAAATATGCACAATACCATAAACTCACCACATGAGAACTCTAAAATATGGTCTTCTGTGACCCCGGCGGAAAATAGAAGCTGCTCTTTAAAATCAGCAACCTGCAAAACATGAACACAAAATCAGTCTTGCTTTCAGAGAAATGCAGAGAGAATGCTCTTCATCTTTAATATGTCCGTTTAAGGTTATGTAACTGAGACAGCTGTGTCAATGTGTTCAACAGTGCTTGTGAAGTTTGTGTGTGTGTGTGTGCTGACGGGCTGCATGGTTCCCCCAGCGATGATCACGGCCCTGCACTCCTGGATGATCTGTGCGAAGTGAACTGCGGCGTTCAGCAAGAGAAACTTCAGACTGCTCTGAGAAAGACATGCTGGAGACGAAAGGAAAATTATGTGTGAGAGACAATTTCATATGTGTATCCATGTGCATGTGATCGAATATTCACTTACCCTGCCTTTGTATCACAACTCGTCCGTCTTTGTTGGCATTAGTGAGGGCAAACAGGAAACTTTCAACCAGCATCATTGGAGAAGCCATGATTGGTTTGTCTTCTACTGCCATCTGCTGCTCTGAAACATCTAGAACATCAAATCCACGCTGCTTCTCTGTGTATAACCAGGGTGTATGAGGAAGTAAATGATGCCTGTACCCGTAGGTTTGCTCTGAAGCGTCTGCAGGAAGCGTCCCAGTCCTTCTATGCGACGGTTCTCTTTGTTCTTAGATCCGGAGTGTGTGTTTACACCACTGCCTTCGTATTTCTCCACAAATCCAAACAGCTACACAAGACATGGATCAACTGTGTGTGTTTGTGTTCATTTTTTAAAATGTGTCATCATAAATATGTTCTCATACTCACCTTTTGGCTGATCATGCTCTTCTCAAAATATTTCTGAACCTTCAAAAGATGGATTAAACCACATTAAGGACTCTAACAATATAATTTTATAAATATACAGTAACATTGATACATATATATATATATATATTAAAAAAAACTTATTGGGAATGCTACATTGGCAGCTATCTGAAATAAAATTTCAGTTTAAGTTAAATTACTAAAATGACTAAAACTAAAGCTAAAAAAATAAAACTTACAAATAAAAATGTATTTAAACACTAAAACTAAACTTAAAAATGAAAATAAAAGCTAATTCCAAATATTCATAAATAATATAATGGTATAGTTTATAATAGTAAAAGTTTTTGTTCACATTGTGTGTATACTGTGTATATTTATTATGTATATATAAATACACGCACATACATGTATATATTTATGAAAAATATATTACGTTTATATATGAAATATATTTATATATAATATAAATTATATGAATATAAATATGTACATGTAAATATTTTCAAAGTATATACTGTATGTGTGTGTATTTATATATACATAATAAATATACACAGTACACACACATATATATTAGGTATATATAAACTATTATTTTGGATGCGATTAATTGTTTGACAGCACTAATATATAAATATATAATAACCAATAAAGTTGGTGTAGTGTTGTTATTGTTAATTGAAATAAAGCTGAAATAAAATCAAATTGAAATATTTGGTGAAAAATGAAAACCCAAATGAGAATAAGAAATGTTGCACTGGCTCTGAAAAAAAAAATGTTTAAGATGAATTATTAAAATGACTAAAACTGAAATAAAAATAAGCATAATTAGAAACATTTAAAACTAAAAAAAAAATTATATAAATAATAATGAGTCAGTGTAGTACCTTAAAAAGATTTATGTTATCAACTTGAGCCTTAAACAGGAAGTCATTGATTGTCAGCAGCTCGCTTCCTGTTGTGTAAAAGAATTGTAAAATCTGAACTTTTTTAGAAATACTTCATGAAGGAAGAAAGCATTTAGGAGTGAAAAAGTTTGTTGTGCTCTGCGTGCTGGTTGTGTTTGTTTACCTGGTTGGCAGGACTGAGTGTTCGGATTCTGACCCACTTTACCTGTTAACAGGAAACCACAGCAATAAACCAGCTAGATAAAATGAGATGGAACAAGATAAAATACACAAACAACACGATCTGCCACGCAGCTGACCTCCAAGTGTGCGCACAAGTCCCTCCAGCACAAACAGGATCTGTTTGATATACATCAGATTTTTGGCCTTCAGTCGACTTCTACAACCATACAACACAATGAGATTCAATGATAGAGTGACCTGATGGCTAAAACATTACTTTAGAAGCTAGCAGACTTCAATTTCATTTTGAATGACCTTTCATTATGCTTTTTTCCTTTTCACATTAAAGGAAAGGTTATGTTTCTTGAGCAGCATATTAGAAGGATTTCTGAAGGATCTGGAGTAATGATGCGGAAAATTCAGCTTTGCATCACCAGAATAAATTACATTTTAAAATATATTACATCAGTAAATAATTATTTTAAATTGCAATAATATTTCACAATATTACTGTTTTTACTGCATTTTTAAAACAAATAAATGCAGCTTTGGTAGCACAAGAGACTTTACCCTAAATTAGATGTATAGAAGCGTGTTGTATTTTTACCTGTAGCGCTCACAGTACTGCGAAAGCTGTGAATGAGCCCTGCAGAGCTGAAAAATAAGAAACGCACATCAGTTAACCACCAATCTGACTACACTAGATCTGATCAGTGAGTGTGTGTGTCCGTGTACCTGTGCTCCACTGATTTCTGTGCTGTGGATGGCTGAGATGGTGTCAGTCAGATTATGAGCCTCATCTATAATGACAATCTGATCCTTTAGTTTGATCCCGGACGCTTTGCGGGTGGAAGCATGGAGCAGCGACTGATACGGCAACACCACCACCTGAGAAAGAGAGAAAGACTGAATGCACAGGGTTGTATATGAGCCAGAGTGTGTTGCATCAGGTGTGTGTGTGTGTGTACCTGAGCTGCTGGTATGGCCATCCTCGTGCTGTAATAAGGACACGTGTGTGTTTCCCGACCGTGCTGCAGGAGCTGCTCCACATCTCGCACCTTCACCAGCACCTCGTCCCTCATCGCCATCAAACTTTCAAAACCCGAGAAGGGACACGTCGCCTTGGCAACGCCGCGTTGCCGTTTCGTCTCAGAGTCTGATGCCTTTTCTCGTTTCTCTGCAGATGGAGGTCAGAACTTCAACATTTAGCTTATGTCATTCTCACCTGATTATGTTATCATTGGGTGATTTGAAATCAGCAGAGTTTGAATTGGCAGAGATTGTGATGACGTTTCTGACCGTGTTTGTTTTTCTGCATTTCTAAACAGCGGTCGTTCATCATTTGGACGTTTCCGAGTCGGACGACCTCTGGATTAATGCACAGGTTCTAAAAACGGCAAAATGACAAACATGTTTGTTAGGATCTGACAATATTTGGCTGAGATACAACTATTTGAAAATCTGGAATCTGAGGGTGCAAAAAAAAAAAATCGAAATATTGAGAAAAACGCCTTTAAAGTTGTCCAAATTAAGTTCTTAGCAATGCATATTACTAATCAAAAATTAAGTTTTGATACATTTACGGTAAGAAATTTACAAAACATCTTCATGGAACATGATGTTTACTTAATATCCTAATGATTTTTGGCATAAAAGAATCGACAATTTTGACCCATACAATGTATTTTTGCCTATTGCTACAAATATACCCCAGATAATGTGGTCCAGGGTCACATTATCATGTTAAAACTGATTATAGAATGATCGTATCATTATACAGTATACTACTGTTTAAAACTTGGACTTATTTTTTAGAAAATTAATACTTTTATTTAGCAAGGATGCATTAAACTGATCAAAAGTGACAAAAAAAAAACATGCCATTTCAAATAAATGCTGTTCTTTTGAACTTTCCATTCATCAAAAAATCCTAAAAAAAAAAAGTTTCCATGAAACTTAAGCAGCACAACTGTTTTCGAAATTGATAATAATGAGAAATGTTTCTTTAGCAGCAAATCAGCATATTAGAATGATTTCTGAAGGATCATGTGACACTGAAGACTGGAGTAATGATGCTGAAAATTCAGCTTTGATCACAGGAATAAATTACGTTTGAAAATACATTTAAATAGAAAGCAGATATTTAAAATTTTAATAATATTACTGTTTTTACTGTTAATCGAACAAATGCAGCCTTGGAGAGAATAAGAACCTTATTTCAGAAACACTAAAAAGTTTTAAGATCCCAAACGTTGGCATATGTTGAATTATTGTTAGTGTTTTTTATTAATAGTGATAAAAGAATCACAATGACAATTCTGTGTGTATGTTTACCTGTCTGGAGCCCAGGTTAACCAAGCGAACAGCGGCCCCGTATGGACTCTTCTGCACCTCGTGCACAAACTGAGCCAGCTGAGAGTGAGTTCGGCTACAGTAATAAATCTAAAGATGTAAAACATATTGTTAAACACACAAACACCTTGTTCACCAATGCAGGGTAGAAAAAAGTTTTAACATGCACCTTAGTGACATGATCCTCCTCCAGATCTTCATCATCGTCCTCATCACACAGCCTGCGAAGGAAACGCTATGAGAACTCAAGGCTGGAAAACACACACACACACACACACACACACACACACTCGGTCATCCATACACCACAATCAATACCTGGTCTTGGGTGTGGCCTCATCATCACTCTCATATTCTGCTACAATAAGCCCCTCCTCCTCTGGATTGTGTGTCTCTGACTCCGCCCCCTCTTTGCTTAGCTGGAGTAATTTGACAGCCTCATCTTCTTCACTGGCCTGTTAAAGGTACAATAAGCAACCTGATACTTTTACTGTGTAGATATAATATCAATGAGCAACTGAAATAGCAGATACGTACTCAAGTTATTTATGATTTGTAAAGAATTAAGTAGTAAATCATAAAACCTTGTTTATCTCCAGGTACAGATGATTAAAAAAAAGTCCCAGATCCCACTGTTAATGCACTCACTTTTCTCTTCATGGCATATCTGAGCTGGGCATTGTGTCGGATCATCTCCAGTCTCTCCTCTCGCTTCTTCCGTTTCAGCTCTTCATCCTGAATGAAAATGAGGACAAGCTTATTTTTTTTAATTTCTTAGGAGTTTTCAGTTTTTTAGATGTAACAGACCCTCAAATATAATAATCGTAAAATGTAAAAAGCAGCTAGATATTTTAATATATAAAGATCCAATTTCTAAATAATTAAATTAAATATTTTTGTTTGTTTGTTTTTTACAATGCATTATTAAATTTTCTACTCACTATAAAACTATATTGTTAGATGTAATATTTATTTATTTGATGATTTAAACCAAACTATGTATTTATATTAATAGAAATTTTAACCAAATTATTTATTTATTTAAATCTTAATTTTTTTTAGAATTTATTTATTTGTCATTCTTGTATTTGTAAAGCAAGGGACCACTATCCCAAAATTTAAAAGGCAGCTATACTTTTTTTAATATATAAAGACACCATTCATAAATAATTAAATTAAATATTATTTGAAAATAATATTTAGAATATATTAACTTTTTAACATTACATAATTACAATTTTCTACTCACTATAGCACTGTACTGTTAGATGTATTATTATATTTATCTGATTATTTTAATAATTTTTTATTTAAAAAATGTTTTATTTGTAATGTGAGGGACCCCATCCTTCAATTTAACAGAGAGAGAGGGGGGGAGAGAAAATATTGTTTTTTTACATTACAATATTACATTTTTCACTTACTGTACTGTTATATGTATTATGTATTAATATATTTGATTATTTTAAGAATTTTTGTTTAGCTAGGACCCAGGTTGAAACCCCCACATGACTTGATCTGATGAACTGTTAATGTTAGTGTGTGTGTATATATATATATATATATATATATATATATATAATAATTCTAATACCTTTAACTTGTTCACAATGTCTCTCTCTGCTTTCTTCTGCACAAACTCAGACACCCAGTCTGGCTCTGATGTTTGGCTGGTGCTGTTCTCCTTCACAGCATCACACTTCTTCTCCGGTCCATCCAGAAGTTTAGCAGCCTCCTGTTTCTTCTGCTCCTCATAGTCCCTCAGCCATGTCAGTGCACCACATATAAGACTCAGAGATTTTCCCTGCAGGATCAAACACAAGAGAGCTTAGACATTCACTGTCATCTTAAATGAGACGGTGAGATGATCTCATGCGCAGACTGACCGTGCCAGTGGGACTCTCGAATATACCGACTTTCCCCTGATCCAGAGCAGTGTAAAGGGCCTCCATGAAGCTCTCCTGGATGGGATAGGGCTGGAACGGGAAAGGAAACTGACTCCTCTTGCTCTCCATGTCATATAATCAGGATCAGGTCAGATTCCTGCATTCACCACATACACTGCATTTGGCCGAGTCGAACTGACACTAAACTCCTCACAGAGTCAACGGAACATGACTTAAGTTCATATCTAAATCTGTCACTTTTCCCGTGTAATTACATTGAGATCACAGATGGCAACAAAGAAATATCACCTGTTATTTCATATAAAAGAAAACTAGATCTGGCAGCGTAAACTTCCTCGAACAACCGCGCCAGTCTTCTGCTTCAGCCAATGAAAACGAGGGAAAACTTCTTAGCGCATAGGGACCAGCGTCAAATTTTAGCTTTTGGTTTTTGTTTTATTGTTACTGCTTTTATTATATATGTCTTGTTTTATTTGATATATTTTCAGTTGTTGTTCTATACTTGCCACAAGTACATGGACGTTGTTTGGCACGAATAAAGATTTAAAAAATTATAATCTGACTAGAAAAACATGACTAACCATTTTTTCGTTATTGACTGTAGTTAAGAGTTTAGGGACGGTGCCTAAGATTCTAGTCAATTCTAGACGCTACCATCTCTTCGCTGCTCTGGAAAGTTCGCTGAATCGCGTCAGTTTCCAGCGGCGGGCCGAACGTTATATAAACGCCTCGTACAGCTCGTCTGCGGATACATAAACTACATTTAACAAGCACGAACCGTCAAATTCAAGCTGTGGCTCACAAAATCCATTCCTAATAGCGATATTAATCCCATTTAGCCCTGCAGACGTCGAGTCTCCAGTGATTTCTGCAGAGGAAATACCTCAGAGAGACACTCTGTGAGGAGAGTGGACCTATTTTTTGGGCTGTTTCGAAGGAAATATTCATATTAAATCAAAGATGACTGCAGAAGAGGTGGTGAGTGAAGGCTGTAGCATCCCCATCGAGGGCGAAGACATCACCCCAAAGAAAGATGGAGGTGTTTTAAAGGTAACGTAAATACTGCAGCGCAGTGAGCCGCATTGACTCCATGAAAGGAGGTGTGACTGAGTGTATGTTAGAGACAATATTTCCCTCGGTTAGCTCACTTTACTGCAGCTGTATGCACTAAAATATGAATAAATGCATTTCATTTGCTTAAACATTGTTAACTGCTTTCAAACACAGCCTGTTGCTAATTTTGCAGCATTACTAGATCTTTCTAGCGAGCTTGTCGAGCTTAAAGGGACCGTTCACCCACCAAAATGAACATTTTATCATAATTTACTTATTCGAATGTCTAACCAAACTTATTTGACTTTCTTTTTTTATGCGCAACCGACGATGAGATGTTAGACAAAACATTTGCGGTTGTTAGCTCCGTTCACCATTCACTTTCATTGCCTTTCATCTCGTTTTATACAAGGAAAGCGAATGGTGAATGATATTTTCATTATGTCTAAATTGCCTTTATGTGTTTCAGAGACAAAAAATAAAGTCTTTCATATTTGGAACAACATGAGGGCGAAAAAATAATGACAGAAATATTTTTTTTAAGTGAACTTTACTTTTAAGTGTGTTGCAATGTTGCATTTGTGCAACACATTTGCATTTGTATTTGTACAGATTAACCACGTGTAATGTCTAGTAAACATTAAAATGTTATCCAATTTTGTATCTATATACAAGTGAGACGTTTATGTAATGCAATGAGTGGCAGCTTTATAGAGCATGCACATGCAGGTCAGCAAGTAATTTCTGGTAACTTCTTTTCAGGTCGGTGTTTTCAGATGGAAAGTGATTCAGACAGGAATTACTTGTTTGGGATAATTGAAGACATTCAATGCAATGCATTTTGAGAAATATTAATCTGAGTGAGCTGTAATTATGACATGCAATAAGGCACACCTATGCAATTTAAAAGTAATTTAATATATACAAACATAGTTTAAATGTATTTACTGTTTTTATATCATTAATGTAAGCATTAGGCATGAATTTTTCCGTCTGCGGTCTTTGAAGATTGACAGATCACAGGTGTAATGCAGTGTGACCTACAGATTGATGATTAATCTCTTCCTCTCTTCTACAGATGGTCAAGAAGGAGGGTACAGGCACAGAGTTGCCTATGACCGGTGATAAAGTATTCGTACACTATGTTGGAACGCTGATTGATGGCACACAGTTCGACTCCAGCCGTGATCGAGGAGAGAAGTTCTCCTTTGAGCTGGGCAAAGGTGGGTGTTGTGAGAGTGAAGTGGATTGAATATTTATCTACCCTCTCTGACATTTAAACAGGTTGTTGACGCTGTAATTTATATGGAAATAACACCTGTTATGATTATTTCAAGTAGCAATTTAGTGCAAGTAGTGACAGATTATTTCTTGCATTAGCGATGACGTAATCTTGTAGGATAACCTGGAAGTTATCATCACCCTGGTTCCCTTGATGGAAACCAATAGGATTTTTACATTGGCTTTTAGATTATTGCAGAAAATAAGTACAAGTGAGCTTAAGAATTTTCAACCCTAAGTACAGTCGGCAAAAGTAAAAAGCTTAACATAGGCTATAAATACACACTGACATGGAAATACATTCTAATGCAAACTACATCACAGTTTGAGCTAGAATAGTTTGCATGATTATAAAAATGATGAGGCCATCCCCAGCAACCTCTGCAGTCCAATTTAGACACCTGTTAAGACAAGTAAAAGCTTTATAAAAATCACAAGGGGGTATTACTGATGAATTTTATGCCATAAAATAAAACATCAAAATATCTGTGTTAACCACGGACTGTATTTCAAGCATTAAACCAAAAATCCATTCAAAAAACCCATTGATTTCGGGATGATGGAACCGGATGTTCTAAAATGTTCTAAAAACTCGTTTATGGGCTTTGGCTTACAAAATACCTCTCTCCTATTATGTTGTACATTTGACTCAAACAAATAATCAAAAAACATGGGTTTGACATGGATTTGGTTCTGTGCATCGGTTGTTGATTGGATGGAGGCAGATCTGAACGGGAGCTTGCAGTTGATTGTAAGGAAGGGCTGCGGTTTAAGAGCACCAAATGATTGGAGTTAGTCAGTCATTTCACTAAAACATTGATTAAAAATTAGGAGGCCAACAATGCATGCACATTGTTTAATTGGTTAATTTCTATTTCATGCCGACTTTAAATCATCTTGAACCTAATCATGTGCATTGTGGGAATTGCAGGACATGATGCAGTTAGAAAATTCAGAATCGATGAAAATTGTCTGGCATGCAAGTCAACCATTTTAAAGCATTATTTGCTCTTTCTCACAGGTCAGGTGATCAAAGCATGGGACATAGGTGTGGCCACGATGAAGATTGGCGAGATCTGCCAGTTGATTTGCAAACCTGAGTATGCCTATGGAGCTGCTGGCAGCCCGCCCAAAATCCCACCCAACGCTACACTTGTGTTCCAGGTGAGGTCCAGATGCATGCAAACAGGATATTCTGAATATAAAATTGTATAATTAAGAAAAATGTAAGGAGTTTGTGTATTGATGGGTCCATTTGTTTGTCTGGCAGGTGGAGTTGTTTGAGTTTCACGGGGAGGACATCACAGATGAAGAAGATGGTGGAATTATTCGTAGGATCATCACTAAGGGGGAGGGTTACACAAAGCCTAATGAGGGTGCATCTGTGGAAGGTAAAACACTCTTCTTTTTCCTACAACAATCAGTAAACAAAGAGCAAATCATTTATGTCAGTCTGCAAAGGTCCACCGAATTAGTAAAGCAAATGTTATCAGAAGCGAATGTAATTTAAAGAAATGGTTGACCCAAAAATTGCTTTCTCCAGTGAATTATTAAAGGGTTAGTGCACCCTTTGCAGTAGTTAATTTTTTCTGTTTCTTTGGGTTAGTGTGGCTGGAAGGCTGCCACGAGGAGCGTGTTTTCGATGAGCGTGAGCTGAAGTTTGAAGTGGGAGATGGAGAGAGTTTGGGTCTACCTCCAGGTGTGGAGAAAGCCCTGCAGGCTATGGAGCAGGGAGAAGAGGCGCTCTTCACCATCAAACCAAAGTAAACACACGTTTCCTACACCTGCACTCAGTATCTGTTGATGTCCATGTTTTTGTTCATTTTATTTATGTGTGTGCATCAATCTCAGGTATGGCTTTGGAGCTGCTGGCAGCGACAAATTCAGCATTCCACCTAATGCTACGTTGCAATATAAAATCAAACTGAAAACATTTGAGAAGGTCAGTGTTTCCTCCTAAAGAAAAGCAGTGCACAGCAGAATTCACTCCTGCATTACTCAGGAAAAAGTTAGTATAAGGGGATTTTGGGTATGTTATATAACGCACTAATGTGTTTTCTACACTGACCAATTTTTTACGAGCTGAACTCAAAGATCTAAGACTTTTTCAGTGTACACAAAAGGCCTATTTCTCTCAAATATTGTACACACATCTGTCTAAATCTGCTAGTGAGCACTTTTCCTTTGCCGAGATACTCCATCCACAGGTGTGGCATGTCAAGATGCTGATTAGACAGCATGATTATTGCACAGGTGTGCCTTAGGCTGGCCACAATAAAAGGCCACTCTAAAATGTGCAGTTTTATCACACAGCACAATGCCACAGATGTCGCCGGTTTTGAGGGAGCGTGCAATTGTTATGCTGACTGCAGGAATGTCCACCAGAGCTGTTGCCCGTGAATTGAATGTTCATTTCTCTACCATAAGCCATCTCCAAAGGCGTTTCAGAGAATTTGGCAGTACATCCAACCGGCCTCACGACCGCAGACCACATGTAACCACACCAGCCCAGGACCTCCACATCCAGCATCTTCACCTCCAAGATCGTCTGAAACCAGCCACCCGGACAGCTGTTGCAACAATCGGTTTGCATAACCAAAGAATTTCTGCACAAACTGTCAGAAACCGTCTCGGGGAAGCTCATCTGCATGCTTGTCGTCCTCATCGGGGTCTTGACCTGACTGCAGTTCGTCGTCGTAACCGACTTGAGTGGGCAAATGCTCACATTCGATGGCGTCAGGCACTTTGGAGAGGTGTTCGCTTCACAGATGAATCCCGGTTTTCACTGTACAGGGCAGATGGCAGACAGCGTGTATGGCGTCGTGTGGGTGAGCGGTTTGCTGATGTCAACGTTGTAGAGTGGCCCATGGTGGCGTATATGACAGCATGGTCCAATTCCTGCCAATATCCAGCAACTTCGCACAGCCATTGAAGAGGAGTGGATCAACATTCCACAGGCCACAATCAACAACCTGATCAACTCTATGTGAAGGAGATGTGTTGCACTGCGTGAGGCAAATGATGGTCACACCAGATACTGACTGGTTTTCGGACCCCCCCCAATAAAGTAAAACTGCACATTTTAGAATGGCCTTTTATTGTGGCCAGCCTAAGGCACACCTGTGCAATAATCATGCTGTCTAATCAGCATCTTGATATGCCACACCTGTGAGGTGGATGGAGTATCTCGGCAAAAGAGAAGTGGTCACTAACACAGATTTAGACAGATTTGTGAACAATATTTGAGAGAAATAGGCCTTTTGTGTACATAGAAAAAGTCTTAGATCTTTGAGTTCAGCTCATGAAAGATGGGGGCAAAAACAAAAGTGTTGCGTTTATAATTATCAGTGTAATTAAAGTTAAAAAAAAAAAACTAATCATGCTTTAAGATTAATTAGTCTGTAAGTGATCAGTTAGGCAGTAATATCTGTACACAGTCATTGTCACGAGCAGATATGAGCCCAAGATGCTGTGTTCTCTCACACAGGCCAAAGAATCCTGGGAGATGAACACGATTGAGAAACTAGAACAGAGTGCCATCGTCAAAGAGAAAGGAACTCAGTATTTTAAGGTAGCAGAAATGTCATGCACACTGTGTATTCATACATCCCATTTTAATCTAATAGTACAATGTTTTAGAATCAGAGTGTACTTTGTGTGCAGGAAGGGAAATACAAGCAGGCAGCTATGCAGTACAAACGTATTGTGTCCTGGTTGGAGCACGAGTCCAGCATGCAGCCGGAGGATGAAGAAAAAGCCAAAGCGTTGCGATTGGCTGCTCATCTCAACCTAGCTATGTCCTACCTAAAGCTGCAGGAACCAAACCCTGCCTTTGAGAACTGTGACAAGGTAGGAAGCAAACAACATTTTTGATGCTTATGCGTAGTCATGCATACGGTCATATCGAAGTGAATACATAAAGTTGTGAGATTTATTAAACGTTAATAAATTACCCTAAATTTGTAATGTGTTTATTTAAAATGGTTAATCAGAATGATCATTAATGTAAATAAGCATGTAATAAGTTCCAGGTATGTTTTAATATTTCTATTTGGCTTTTTATTTCAATTTCATCATCAATTTTTGTACTTATTTGAATATATTCTGTTTTAGCATTTCTTATTTTAGTTTACATTTTTTGTAATGTTTGTGTATTTATTTTTCATCATTATCAAGTTAAAAAGCAAAAAGTAATGCCGTTAGACTTTCTCTTCATTGATATTAACTCTTGAATCCTAATTTTCTGGTAATATTAAAAAGAGACCTTCATTGCTTTGTCAAAATGTTCTCATTCTTTTTGCTTTCTGGAATTTTTCTTTTTTTGTGTGTAAAGGCACTGGAGCTGGACCCAAATAATGAGAAGGCTTTGTTTAGGCGAGGAGAGGCACTGGTTGTCATGAAGGAGTTTGACAGGGCAAGAGCAGACTTTCAGCGCGTCACTCAATTGTATCCAGCCAATAAGGCCGCCAAGAGCCAGATCATGCTCTGCCAGAAACATATCAAAGAGCAACACGAGAAGGACAAACGCCTCTATGCCAACATGTTCCAGAAGTTTGCAGAGAGAGACGCCAAAGTAAGTGTCTACGGTTACTAGCTCTTAGTCACTGCACAAAACATTTACCCGCCAGATATCTGTTGTCTTCCATCTAATGTTGTTTTTTTTTTTTTGTGTGTGTGTGTTATTTTCTAGAAGGAGGCGGTGCAAGAAAAGGAGCAGGAAAAGAAACCGAACGGTAGTGCAATGGAAATAGATGAAAACGGAGCCCAGGAACAAACCGCAGCATAATAGCGTGCTTGCGTGTGCGTTTGTATTATTTACTGTCTTTTGTGTTGGTTTTTTTTTTTTTATAAGGTTTTTTTTTTTGTACCTTCTATAATATCTGTCCCTCTGAAGCGACTGTCTGTGTGAGTGAGGACGCGTATTTGCTTTGGTTTCTAATCTAATGTAGCAAGTGGTTTGCTTTTGTACTGTGGCCAGACCCTTGTGGCCAGGTGTGCACTGGCATATGATTGCACAAGTGTATGAATGTTTGTGTGTGCGATACTGTAAGGCAGCTAGTCGGCCTGGCCGTGTTCTCTCTGAGAGATGGTGGAAATAAAGCGGACTCGTTCTCCGTCTGTAGCCTGTACTGCAGCCTCTTGCGTCGGCCGCAAAACCGTCGCTGATCCTTAGAAACTCTGGAGTCGCACTGCTGTACAATAAAGCGCTTTTCTGTCCTGTCACTAAACTTTACGTAAAGTGCATGGAAATGATTGCCAGGGCAAAAAAGACTGTTTAGATTTCTTTGATTTGTAAAAAACTTGATTTGTTTATTTCCTTTAAGAACATCTTTTCTCTGTTTAATGTATCACAACTGGAAGCATTTCCAGTGAATCTCTGCTGAAGTCTTACAAGCATCTTAGATGAGAAACCATGCACTTTTCCTGTGAAGAATCGTCTAGTTTCTGCTTCACTCGTTTTCTGTGTGCAGCCTTTTTGGTGAGATCGTTCTACCGCAGAATATCATCAATATAGGGCTGAGATGTTGGCCATGTTAAAATACAAGGCGAGAACTTGAACTTAGACTGCAGTCTGTCTTTTTGTTTAGCAGTTTTGTCCCTTGTCTTTTCATCTTTTTGTGGACAAGATTCCCCATGATTTCTCCATAATGGCACTTGCACACTGTAATCAGATGATGAATTGTCACAGCAGAAGAGGCTCTTTGTGGCAGGGCTCAAGCAGGACAGTAGTACTCTAGTGTGGTTTGTGTGGGTTAAAGCCAGACATACAGATAGATTCTGTTCCCATGTCCTTGATGCGCCTCTGATGTTGACTAGAACAATAAAACAAATTCAAAATCCTCCTGCTTTAGTGTCTGATTTGTAGCATTTAGCACAGTGTGAAAGTAGTACAGAATGTGTCTCTATCTCTCCAGAGATAAATTAAAGCCAGTGGAATCCATAAAAGAAAATGGATGCATTCGATAAACCAGTACTACTGCAGTCAGCTAAAATACAGAAACAATTTTCACTCAGAAATTGCTAGCAAACTTCACAAATTACAGTTAAAAAAATAATTTAGAAGTAGAATGACTGAAACTTTCTTCAATTTCTTTTCTATTCCTGTTTTCTTAATTGGCATTTTTATTGGGCAACCTGGAAAAACAAGAATTTTAAGTGTGATTTATCGACCTTGAAAAGTAATGGAACTCGTTGAAAAAATTAAGTATCTGACTTTATTATAATAAATATATTTTTTTAGCATTTAAATCAATTTTAAGTTAAAAAGAAATTGCTTAGTAAAAAGTAATTTCAAAAACATTCCTGTAATCACTGGGAAAAATAGTGTAAATCCTGAAGAGCATTTCTGTAATTTAATTATTGTTTATTGTAAAATCTTACCACTCCTAGTCTCTAAGCATGAAGTTTGAAACCGAGTAGCTTTGTCATTACAATTTCAGTAATATCCCTTCAAATATTGTGTTTGACAGTAGGGGGAGCCTTGGACTCAAAAAGGTTGCGCACCACTGCATTAGGCCAACTTGTTTTGATAAGTTTGTCTATGAATGAATCCTTCACCAACTTGCACCAAAATACCATAATCATGCAAACAGCTGGCGTTAGATTGAGAGGGAAAAGACTAATGTAGAAATAACTACTAAATCAGAAAATCTATTAGCCAAGTTGTACTTAACAAGGGCTTTGCCTTGATGGCACTATAAAAGTGTAAACATACCAAGCATGTGTGATTATATGTGACCCTGGACCACAAAACCAGTCTTAAGTCGCTGGGGTATATTTGTAGCAATAGCCAAAAATACACTGTATGGGTCAAAATTATAAATTTTTCTTTTATGCCAAAAATCATTAGGATATTAAATAAAGATCATATTCCATAAAGATATTTTGTAAATTTACTATTGTAAATATCAAAACGTCATTTTTGATTAGTAATATGCATTGCTAAGAACTTCATTTGGACAACTTTAAAGGCGATTTTCTTAATATTCAGATTTTTTTGCACCCTCAGATCCTAGATTTTCAAATAGTTGTATCTCAGCCAAATATTGTCCGATCCTAACAAACCATACATCAATGGAAAGCTTATTTATTCAGCTTTCAGATGATGTATAAATCTCAATTTTGAAAAACTGACACATAAGACTGGTTTTGTGGTCCTGGATCACACATAACATTACATCCGCAGGGTGTGTAAGTGCATCTACAGTGAGAAGAATAAATATAATGTACATGCACTGTAAGTAGAGTCTAGCAGCAATAAAAAAAGAATAAACAAGTGAAAAAAGCAAATAATACATTGCTACACACAACACAGTGCTGACTTTTTTAGTAAAGTGCATCTACATGGAACCTGTAATTTTGTGTTCACACCGCCATCTGCTGGCGCTCTGCAACACCTCCACCTGAATGACATCTAGTGTCTGCATTATTCTTAACTCAGCAATGTTCCTTTCTTGGAGGAATACAAGGATACAGTTGTATATGGGATACAATTCAATCCATGTTAGACTAGCTTTGTAGATTAAAAAGGAGTCATGTTTTGCCAACATTGACCAAATCAAACCAAACAGCCAGTACCTACATTGTAACAATCAGCCAACAGTCCCCATAAGGAAATGGCTTAAATCACATACAAAGTAATGAATAAAAAAATAATATAAATCTTAAATGCACAAAGGTTTCTGTGATTTATCATTAGCAGCATCTGGAAACAACAATGAAAAGTCCCCACAGTGGAAAAACAAAGGGCATCTAACCTCCGCTTGCTCCAAGGGGATGTTCACTATAATAAATCTGTCTCTATTGATAAAAGCATCTGCTAAATGATAGCTTTTTTTACTTTTTTACTCAACGTCACGTTAGTAAACATTGTATGTTAAAACAAATTCAGACGACATGCAAAATGGCAAAATGTTTGACTCACATATGTAAAGTAGCGGTATTAAAAACTCCCTTTTACTACATAAAAATAGCACAGTAAATATGAGAAAGGTTAGATTACAAATAACCGAGGAGTATCAGTTAAAAATATAGCATGCATTTAAAGGTTAAATATAATGTTGTACTATTAACCTAAATCAAACTCCTATTTTCTTACATTAATGAAAATGTAAAGCTTCTCTAACAAAGCACAATTTTATGTCACTGGCTTTGAAAACCACGTCTGCCTGCAGTGTGTCACTTGGTAACACGATGGTCACTGGGGATGGTGAAGTCCCCAGGCAGATATGTTTGTTTGTCAGTGATATATCTGCTAAGCACATCTCAGTTTTTTCTTTCATGTCTCACATTCAAATGTGTGCCTCATCTGCTGGAAATGCCATTGACACTGAAGACAAATAAACCTGTATGCAAAACAACCTGCAGCAACCGTAGCAGGTCATACAGGTTTATCCAGATCAGCAGCGCACAACACATCCAAACATATTCCTTTGTCCTGTAAGGACTTTTAGGAGACAATCCCAGTTTCTTGTGAATTAGCATTTAAAAAAAGAAAAGCAAATATTAACATTGTATATCTCTCTGTCTGTCTGTCTGTCAAATATTTATTAAATATTGATAAACAGATAAAATAAGATGTATATAAAATATTGATTTATTAATTAGTATTAATAAAGTCCTTTCCTGATTTACATTTTTATATTGTGCTTTCTCTCTGTAAAATATTTATTAAATATCTATTTTAATATTTAAAAAAAACATTTTATACTGTGCTAATGCTAACTCTCTCTCTCTATAAAATGTAATTAAATTTAAGGACATCTTATGTTTATAAATATTCTTATTTTATTTTAAATGTTGTTTATTTATTTCCAAAGCATCACAAAAACTATACATGCATATATATATATATATATATATATATATATATATATATATATATATATATATGTATGTATATGTATATGTATATGTGTGTGTGTGTGTGTGTGTGTGTGTGTGTGTGTGTGTGTGTGTGTGTGTGTGTGTGTGTGTATGTAGAGTTCAGATGCAAAAGCCTCCAAGTGGCATCTGAAATTTTCATCTAAAATTAGCATTTTTATCTACCTATGTTTAGATTCAGTAATTTTACTCTAATGGCAATGTATAGGTCCTTTTCTATGCAATTAAAGTGAAATAACTGAACGTAAATATAGCGGCCTGATAAAAATGCTCATTTTAGATGAAAATTTCAGACGACATTTAGAGGCTTTTGCATCTGAACTCTTCTATATATATATATATATATATATATATATATATATATATATATATATATATATATATAGCCTCTAAAAGGAAATAAAAATACTAATTATAGTAAGTAAATGACAAGTAAAGTTTACCGTCTTAAGAGCTTTGGAGCTGATTAATAAAATGACACAAAATAAATAAATAAATAAGCCCTATATCTCGACAAAATAGGGCTATAGCATTCTTTAGCAAAACAAATGAAAAAAGCAGCAAACCGTCTTAGCTTTGGAGCTGAGTGCAGAAGAAATAGCTTGGCTATATAGCTCGATATCTAGTAGTAGACCTATTTACCTCTGCTGTACCTGTTCAGGAGCAGCGACGTCACGCAGGGGGCGTGGCCTGCTCAACCTGTGCGCGCACTGATGTTTGAGGGACGCTCGCAGACGCTGAATCACAGCGAAGGAAAAGTGAAGCGAGATTTTTTCCACGGGCTTTGAAAACGGGAAAGTGTGTGTCGATGGTTCTTACAGCGGCTTTCCACTTCTGTGATCCACACGGAGCCCGAAGCACTTAAAGATGATGCTCAACTTCTTCCCGGTGCGGAAATTCAAGCGCAACGGCAGATATATTGTGTTTGGGGCGGTGCTGACGGTCGCGTTACTGGCGGCTTATCTGGAGTTCATGGCCACCAACGAGTGGAGCAGCCCCGGTGAGTGACATCTGATGCCCTGTCACTTAATTACTGCATGCTAATACATTCGTTATGCTCATGTTAACAAGTCAAATTATGGTGATGCTTTACAATAAGGATCAATTTATTAACCTTTTACAGCATTTATTGAACTAGGTCAGGGATTCCCAAATTTTCTGTCTACCGAAACCAATTGTTCTACAACTAATTGTTGTTGTTGTAAATCTTGACCTAAAAATTTAGCATGTTTACCTTTTTCTGATGTCGGTTGATGGTCACATGACACGCAGGTAAACAAATAAAATATTTAATCTTTCTTTTAAGTGTTTAAGGCTATTTTGTACTTTATTTTACTTGTTTTTATTTATTATTTTTATTTAAAAAATTTTTTTTGGACAACTTGTTCTCGGTTGTTAATGCTACAACAATAATTTTTCAGCATATTACTGTTCACTGTGTGTTGATCATAAATGAACTGATTTTAATTTATATAATTTGAACAATGTATTAATATAGATGTAAAAAAAAATAACATAACTTTTATTAATTAAATGATTAAAAAAATGCTGTAAAAGTATTGTTCATTATTAGTTTGTGATTCACAATGTATTAACTACTGTTAATGAATTTAACCTTATTGAACATTATCAATATTCCATTCCTAATTCCATTCCATTGTCTTATTCTGTTTCATTCTAACAGTTTTATATAAGTTCCATTAACTTTACTAAATTAATTATTATATTTACTGTTAATTAAACCAATTCCTAATTGGATTCCGGTTTTACTATTTCTATTTCTTATAATATTCCACTCTACTTTCAAATACATTATATATTTTTTTCTAGATATAACCACTCAAATTAGAGTTTTCATTTGACTTTCTTGTAATTACCTTCTACATACATTCCATTTGTAACTGCATTTCAGATTTTACTCTCTCTATATTCCACATTTATAATTATTTGCAGTCCATATATAATTACATTCCAGTTTATTGGATATTCTGTTGTATCAGGAGTTTGAATGGGCAATGAGTATTCTTCTATGAAAGACAGGGAGGAAGGAGCTGGAACTGAGGTTTGGAGTTTACTGTAAGTTTGCTCTTAAAGGAAAAGTTCACTCAAAAATGACAAACCTCTTGAAAATGTACTCACCCTCAGGCCATCCCAGATGTAGACGAATTTGTTTCTTCATTGGAACAGATTTGAAAAAATGCAGCATTACATCACTTACACACCGATGGATCCTCTGCAGTGAATGGGTGCCGTCAAAATTAGAGTGCAAACAGCTGATAAAAACAACACAATAATCTACAAGTAATCCACACCACTCCAGTCCAGTTTTGTGAAGTGTTTGGGTGAGCTATTCCTTTAAGAAGAGTTTGTCATGGTGAATTGCTTTCATTATTATTACACACAATGCAATATGATATACAATACATCTTGCAAACAGTACAGGACAATGGAATTTAATGCAATGACAGAATACATTGTGTTTCTGTGAACATGGATATGGTCAGTGTCCGTGCAGACACAAGAACATCAGGCTGGTTGTTTCTGTCCCACTGGTCTAGTTAGTTTCTTTACCTCAGCTCAAAATCAGGGTGTTTCCTACCCATTTCCAGAGTGATTCACGATGTCTCCACCGCTTTTATTTTATCTGCTGACTCAGGGACCTTAAAAGTTATGGCAATTTTTAATCATGCTTTCTCATTGGCCCTGAATTTCAAAGTTTGCACAAAGAGAAGCTTATGTGATTGAGGAAACCTGAGAGATGTCAGGTAAGCTCTGACCTGAAGAAGGTGTTTGTCATCTTGTTTGAGGTCAGTATCAGGTCAGAGGAGCAGCACTAATGCTACAGCACCTGGACTTCAGCCTGCTAAAATTACATTTGAATAGTAAACTCACACTGCCCTGTGAGCGAAATCAGATTAACAGTAAAAGCTGTCCGGTTGAGCTTTGAGGAGGAAGCTTGAGTGTCGTGAAGTTCCTTGTTCCTCCTGTATTTTTGTAAGAAATCTAGAGGTGAATGTTTGACCTACACATGGCATTGACACGCTCTTGTGAGTTCGTTGGCCATGAATTCACATGCATGCCATTCCTCTGTGAACCTGCATATATTTTGCATTCTGATTTACCCAGTACTTTTTTTTTTTTTGCATATTTATGAGGTTAATAGCATCAACTGGACGTGCACAACGCACGATATGAATGCACGCAAACCTTTCCTTCTATTAAATGTCATCACGTAAATCTATTCTTTAAACTGTTAACACATTTTTTTTCTCCAACTCTGAAAACTATGGAATAAAAAAAGGTAATTGTGAATTTTAATCTCACAATTCTGACAGTTTTACTTGCAATTCTAAATTTATATCTTATAATTCTGACTTTTATTCTAAGAATTGTAAGAAAAAAAGTTAAAAGTCTAAGAAAAGTCTAATTCGTGAGATCTAATCTCAGAGTTGTGAGAAAGAAAAAAAAAAGAAAAACATTTTTTTATTCAGTGGTGTTTTTGTACAACACAATTATGAGATCACTGCAAAATATATCTAGTTAGCAACGGGTTTTTTTTTTTTCAGTGCCCGTAGATGAGATAAACACAAACATTCTGAAACATTTCAAACAGTATTTACTCAAATTGCACAAAAAAAAATTATTATATTGATTATGCCAAAGCGGTTGATAGATTTTCCGTTTTGAAGCTAATATTTGTCACACACACAAGTGGTTATTAGCTGAAATGACCAAATATAGTGACCAAACATTCACCTAAAAATGAATATTCTGTCAATATTTACTCACCATCATGTCACTCCAAACCTGTATGCGTTTCTTTCTTTTGTGGAATGCAAAAGAAGATATTTTGAAGAATGTTAGTAACCAACTGGATTTGGGTCCCATTTACTCACAATGAAAGTTGATGGGACTTTGGTTACCAACATAATTCAAAATATCTTCTTTTTGTTTTGGAACAACATGATGGTGATTAAATAGAGACAGAAATTTCATTTTGAATGGGTGAGTGGGGACAATCTGTGAAACTTATGTAGCACGTTTACGTTTTTTTTTAATGAGATCTATTTAGGAGAAGATGCACAATCAAATGTTTTTACCAATTCAGTTGTTTTGAGTGTTGAAAGCAAGCCACTGCATTCAGCTTTCATTTTCAAGGGCTGTGGTTAGTCATCCATGTGGCCTAACCTAAATTGTCTGTTTGTGTTAGTTTAGTCCCACTGGGGTGTCAGTGTGTGAAGTGACGAACCCTTGTGACTGACCCTTGACCCTTGATTTTTTTGCACCAGCCCAGGATTTTTAGATTATCCTGAAATGTCCTTGTTATTTTTTTGTGGAGGATCATCTCAGATCAGGTGCATGAAGCAGAAATGGAACGAGACTACAGTAATGCATGGCTCACTTTCTCTCTCCCATGCTGCACTGGGCACGGGGGTTTCTACTTTCTTTTAAACAAGCATTCCTCCAGGGCATACCAGTGACCTCTAGGGAGGACAGTAAAAGAAAGGATTTGGAAAATGGAGAAAGGCAAAGAAGGAAGTGTTGGTTGCGCACTAAAAACTCACTTTGAACATGCACATGACACGCTGAAATCCTCAGGGTCTCTTCTTTAAACGCATTTGTTCACATTCAAACACTAAGGAGAGTTCACACACCACCCAGTGTGCAAATACACCTGAAGACACAGACCATAATAGCTGGCCACCCCGGCCCTCCCTGCAGTGTGTTTAGTGGCGCTGGGGGTCAGGTGACCCTTTCTTCTGTAAGGTGCGGCGTCATTTCCTGTACTCCTTGTTGCTATAGCACCGATGTGCAAGGTTAAGCACACTTGCACTTCTCTACACACACACACACACACACACACACACACACACACACACACACACACACAGGGAGTGTATGTTTTCTTCACCTTCTGATGAGCATCTGTTGTAAATGTTTGCAGAGACCTTATGTGCAAATTGACTAATGTTTTTTGTGTGCATGCATTTTCTATTTGAGAAGCTCGCAACATACACTTTGCCCCTCTTGAGCAGGATGTTTCTCAAAAGACAGTTAATCGGTGAATGCCACGTCGAAATTCTTATTCTTCATAACTGGAAACCTTAGTGAAACTTGAATAACTGGTTTTTGCTCTTGTGACTTGAGGGAAAATGTGCATGCACAGGTGTACAAATGATGAAACATGAGTCTCTTTTTATTGTATTAGTAATCTGTGCTGTGTGTTCTTACAAAACGTACCCTTGGGATGTCCTCAAGGTATAATGGATCATAAATAAATAAACAATATTTTTTATTCTTAAAATGGTTAGTTTATCGTCATATTCAGCTTTTATGTTACTGATGCACCAAAATAATAATAATGATAATTAATAATTACTTACATTTATATAGCGCTTTTCTAGGCACTCAAAGCGCTTTACAATTGTGAGGGGGGGTCTCCAGAACACCCACCACACACCAGCTTACTGGTGGAGAGGAGACAGAGTGATGAAGCCAATCAGCAGATATGGGGATTGTTAGGAGGCCGTGATGGTCAGAGGCCAATGGGCGAATTTGGCCATGATGCCAAGGTCACACCTCTGATGAATTGAATTTATGAATTCATGGAGTTTTCATTTTACTGAAAACCTAAGTTGTACTTCTTATGTTCACTCATGTTTATTTCATGCTTTAACTCAGTGGTCTTTAACCCTGCTCCTGGGGACCCACTCTCCTGGAAATTTTATTTCCAACCAGCTTCAGCACACCTGCCTGCAATTTTCAAGCAGTCTTGAGGAGCTTGATTGACTGCTTCAGGTGTGTTTGATTAGGGTTGTAGCTAAACTCTGGAACAGGGTTGAAGACCTCTGCCTTATCTAGTACTAAATAGAAAGATATGATTGGTTCACATACCACTTGACCTGAGAAGGCCACAGTGATCTGTCACGCCACATTATAGAGCATCAAAACAACATTTGTTGTCAGTAGTTAGTTTGCGATAAAATTGACATAATTTTGAAACCTGAAACATTTTTTTTCATGTTAAACATAACAACGCCATAAAGATTATTGCAATTTGAGAAATGCTAATTAAACGTCACTATTTGAATTTTTGGTTACTAAAATTGTGGAAGACAATAGGTGTTTACGGTAGTTGTATGGTACACTCAGTACATGTGTTTAGCCATACTTGGGAAACAGAATTGTCCTTAGCAGCTTTGTAAATCTGCCAAAACTGTTGCAGTGATAAAACATATTGATAAATAAATAAGAATGCTTTCCATTTAGAAGTAGGATTAGTGTTTGTCTGTAGTAATCATAATTGACTTTATTAAAAACAATGTAAGTGTGTTGTATGTCCGTGCCATGTGCTGTACATGGACAGATTGCTGGTATGAAATATCAGCACCAGGAAATAGTAATGTTCTGTTTTGTATGTAGTTAAATAATGATCAAGGAAGCATGTTTGTGACAGAAAAAGAAAAAGGAAAAACTAATGATAATGACCTGTTTTGCATTTCGGGAACTCTGTAAACAGTATTGCATTTTATAGATGGATCAACATGGACGCTGGATACCCGATTTAAGCTCTGTGTGATTACCTGTAATGTGGAATACATATTTATGATTTTAATCTAATTAAGGATGACATTGAAAGTGTGTTTGGTGTGATTGACAGTGTGTAAGTTAATGCTTTCACTCCTGTTAAAGATTAATGTGAACATGGAGCCAGTTTCTGTCTATCTGGAGAAATCCTAAACTAAGGCATTCTAATGTCACTGTCCTGGATCAAACACACACACACAGACACACACACTTGATCGGTCAGGTGTAATTAATTAATTGGCAGCTTGACTAAATATTTACTCTTTTTCTTTCAGGTGTAACCGTCCACAGTGAAAGCATCGCCTGGGCAAATGCTGCTGCTCGACGTGCGGTAAAAGCTCACACTTTGACTCATTGTGTTTTAAAGGGATCATATGACGTTGCTAAAAAGAACATTATTTTGTGTATTTGGTGTAATGCAATGTGCTTATGTGGTTTAAGGTTCAAAAAACATATTATTTTCCACATACTGTAGATTATTTTTGCTCCTCTATGCCCCGCCTTTCTTAAACACGTCAATTTTTACAAAGCTCATCGTTCTGAAAAGCGAGGCATGCTCTGATTGGCCAGCTATCCAGTGCGTTGTGATTGGCCGAATAGCTCAAGCATGAGACGGAAATGTTATGCCCCTTACTGTATTGTGATGCCATGTCCCGGCACGATGACACAAAAACAATAAAACCCATTATAAACGAGGCATTTGTTGCATCCAGTGGGGACATAATTGCTGATTATAATGACTTGTACTGTCTTTTTACGCATTGCATCATGCCGCGTAAACATTACCATGTCTGCATTTGTGATCAGAGAAACGACAAAGAACAAGCACTACTCTACACTACTCAGAACTCACCTTTGAATCGTCAGTGGCAAATTCTTTAAATTAAAAAACGCACTCTCAGGCTGTGAGTCAGAAGCGCCAGACTGTCCTTGCAAAGTTGGAATTGCCCCAATTTATAGAAACAGCCTTTGTGAAAGCCAGCGTTGTAGGCTACTCCCTGGTTCAGGAAACAGTCCTCCGTTAAATGCGCTGCACACACTCCAATATTTGGGTTGAACTGTTCTGGAACAGTGTTGTAAACACAACTTAACCACTGATTTCTAGTTGTGTCCTCTTTTGGAAGCCCAAACAAAGTAGTTTCGCTTCCACAATGAAACACAGCGTCTCCAGGACATGGCGGCAGCAACAATACTACAGCGAGAATAATAGTTCCGCCTTCTTTCTTTGTGTATACATTTGGGTGGTGTTTTGCAAATCTCCCCACACAGTTGCGTAGACATGTGGGGGCGTGTTTAAACGAGGCATTTTAGGAGGGAGAATATCTCTTTGGTTTTGAGACTTTAGTCTTTGCAATTTCAGGGATCTTATCTATGCACAAACAGCTTGTAACACTCCAAAGAGATAGGAAAACTTGAAAACGCATCATATGACCCCTTTAATTACAGAGACCAGTTATAATCTTGGAAATTAATTTCCTTTTTTTTTAAATTCAGTTTTGTATAAAACCATGACACTTAGCAGTCAGAGGTAAATATATCAAGAAAAAGATTTGTCATGCTGATATTTCTTCTGGTTCATTTCAAAACGAAGGATCAAGTTTAGTGTTGGGAGATATGCTCAATTTTCATATCGTCCCATCGTCAGCCTGTGAGATCGCCGATACACGATATTATTGTGCTAATTTATTTAAGTATTTATTTATTTAGTTTAATTGCAGGAAAGTGAACCAACTCCAGCGTAAGGCTAAAAGCATCCTAATGTTTTTAATATGACTGAATTTGTATTTAACATGATAACAAATTAATAGAGACATCGTAAATTACTAATTATAATGCTTACATTTTCTCAGTTATTCAAAAAGCAGCTACAGAAACAAGCAAAGAACATTACATTACCAAAGAACATCATCACAAGTTTGGCCTAGCGTGAGTTTATGCACTTTAAAAACACTCCCAATTATAATCAGTGAATCTACACTGTATGATGAATAAATTTCTTATACTTACATCGCGCATACATCTGCACTTTGTTGTTTAAAATGAGAGAACTCATGAGTCAGAATTCAGTCAGCGCACGCTGAACAACGGGACTCCGCTGGCTCATCTGAACGCCTCTGATTGGCCATCGCATTCATAAACTATAATGCGCAACACTGTAAAAACGCGGAAAAAGAAATATAATGCAACAAATAAGCCCTAATATTAATTAGATAAGATTAAAATTCTGAGGCCATGTAAATAGGGCTAGGTATCGATTCAGATGTCCCGATTCGATTTCGATTCTCAAGCTCTCGATGCAATTCAATTCTCTTTTTTTTTTTTTTTTTTTTTTTTTTTTTTTTTTTAATTACATTAAGTGAATATAGTTTTAAGACAAAAGCTATTGATATTTCTAAAAAATGAACAGTAAACGCAGTTTACAAATGGTGAATTAATAAAAAGAAATTAAGACCCACAGGCCTGTATTTTAAACCTATTCTTTTTTTTTGTATGGGGTCCTTTCTTAAACAATAATAGAGCCCTATAAAATGTTCTTAATTTTTCTGGTAATCAGATGAAGGCATAAAACATTAATTTAATTTATCCTAATCAAATGAAAATTAAACCCTTTTATTTTTTGGCAAACAAAGTTCTGCACAACAGAGGTTTATTGTTAAAATTAAAAAGAAAACAAATGGGATTATTCCTTTAAAAATAAAGATTTATTAGTAGTAGCATTGAGTCTTAAGTCTGCTCTTAATGTTAAACTAAACTTTTATTTTGACAGGTTGCCGTGAGGATCTTGCAGCTGCTGTGTATCATGTGATATGACGGTAGTTTTCTCAAATTAAAGTGTAAAATGCTAATGAAATGACTCTCAGAGCAGCAGTGTGTTAATATCGTTATAGTGAGACGGCAGAAGATGAAAACACTGCGAGCGTCGTCCGCGCTTTAGTGTGTGTGTAGTAAACAAAAGAGTGTGTCATGCCATCCGCCATTCATTCATTCATTCATTGCGGAAATCATGGCGCCTTATGCGTGATATCATATACTTCTACAGATTTATAGTATTACTATAGCATTTCACCTGAGCATTACGAATCATGCGTATGGCTTTTCTTGGTTCTTGTCAACAGTAACTTATCTCCGCCATGATAAGCACTGAATGAATGACAGGCTTTTTGTTGTAACATCGCGCATCGGTAAATAAGGGTGACATCTAGTGGAGAAGACTAATGATAAGAATCACATTAATCAGATCTTGTTTTAAATGTGTGCTGAAATAAATCTGGGAAAAGATTGATTCGCGGCTTTTGAGAATCAATATCGAATCAACGCCATTAAAAAAAAAACGATTAATCGAAAAATCTATTTTTTCTGCCCAGCCCTACATGTAAATGAGTTTGTTTCTTTATCAGAACAGATTTGGAAAAATGTAGCATTACATCACTTGCTCACCAGTGGATCCTCTGCAGTGAATGGGTGCCGTCAGAATGAGAGTCCAAACAGCTGATAAAAACATCACAATCCACACCACTCCAGTCCATCAATTAACAGTCATGTGAAAAGTTGCATGTTTGTAAAAAAACAAATCCATTAAGACATTTTTAACTTTAAACCATCAGGTTAAAATAAGAGTCCTCTATGAACACTATTGCTATCTCGTATGATTCAGTAGAGAAATATGTACAGATCAAGCACTGTGTTAATATGAGAAGACAACAGTTTACTTTTGACATTACTTGTGGATTATTTTGATGTTTTTATCAGCTATTTTGACTCTCATTCTGAAGGCACCCATTGGTGAGCAAAATTTCTCTAAATCTGCTCCAATGAGTAAACAAACTTGTCTACATCTTGGATAATCTAAAGGTGAGTAGGCTTTCAGAAAATTTTCATTTTTGAGTGAACTGTTCCTTTATGTACATAGCATTGTGGGATACGATATTCCATGCAACATCCTCTGGTTGCATTCTGTCAAATGTAGTAGGTCATTCCAGTATTCCATGCATGCATAAAATTTACACACTGTAGAAAATAAAATTTCAACACATCTATGATGCTCCAAAATGTTGTCTAGGTAGTTGCTGAGTACATTTTGCAACACAAACGAAGTCAAAAATGCTGCTGGAATGCAGATGCACGAACAACAATTCTGTGTGTGTTTTATGTATGTCACAGGCTCACATCTCTGAAGATCACATCTCCAACAATAAACATGATAAAGACACCTGGACACCAAAAAACACTCAACAGACATGGAGGGTGGAGGTAATGATGCGGCCACAATGATAGAAACATACATGGATGGTATTATCATAGTGTCCAAAAATATGGTTTTTCGTGTGCAAAAACATGGTATTACCATGGTACATGTTTAATAAACATAGTGTTTCCTTGGTATGTGGTAAAAAAACCAGCACCATGGTATTTTTGGTACTTTGTTATAGTGTAATAGTTTGTAATATTTCTGTCACTCAGAGCTCTGTATGCATGATCTGTTGATGTGCATATGCTGTAAAGATGTCGCCCGCGGCTCTTTCTGTGTGTCTTCAGCAAGAGTTTTGCCATCTTGTTAAATTTAGCAAGACTCTAATGTGTCTCTGGTGTCACTGTGCTATTTTAAACTTGACACACGAGCTGTACATTTTTGTTCATTCTATTTGTTTGTTGGTGATTTTAAAAGATTATTTGTGCTTCCAAATTATTTAAGCACTATGGATAACATGACATTATTGATTACTACAGAAAACAACTTTGGATTATTGACTTATAACAAACAAACAGTAATGCACTTACAAAGGAAGTCTATGGGGAAAGATGCTCCAGTTATATTTAAATGAATGTAAATAGTACATTTAGACAGTAGCACATACAGAAAATCACACTGTTTTATGATTTTTTACACAGTCATGACAGGAATCGAGATATTGAATATCACTTTGCATAGACAGTAGGTGACTTTATCACACTTTTGAAACAGTATTTTAATGTTTATTCCAGTGTTGTGTCTTACCCCATAGACTTCCGTTGTAAGCACATTAATGTAAACACGTTTTTCCCTTGTTTTTGCAGTCTGATGGATGAAATATATTGTAATGATATAGACTAAAATGATGTGTATATGTGTGTGTTGTATGTTTGCCGCAGTATAAAGGAATGGCGAATCTTCACATATTTGAGGACTGGTGTGGCACGTCTATATCACAACTACAGAAGAATCTACATTACCCTTTATATCCCCATGTAGGTTTTATGTCGTGTGTGCATATATGTGTGTGTGTGTGTGTATAATATACATACAGTGGGGGGGGGGATCCCCTGCTGATTTTGTATGTTTGCCCACTGACAAAGTGATGATCAGTCTATAATTTTAATGGTAGGTTTATTTGAACAGTTAGAGACAGAATAACAACAAAAGAATCCAGAAAAAACGCATTTTAAAAAAGTTAGAAATTGATTTGCATTTTAATGAGTCAAATAAGTATTTGATCACCTATCAATTAGCAAGATTTCTGGCTCCCAGGTGTCTTTTTATACAGGTAAGGAGCTGAGATTAGAGCACTCTTTTAAAGCCCAGAACTACAAAGGAGGATCTTGTCAATGATCTCAAGGCAGCTGGGACCATAGTCACCAAGAAAACAATTGGTAACACACTACGCCATGAAGGACTGAAATCCTGCAGCTCCTGCAAGGTCCCCCTGCTCAAGAAAGCACATGTACAGCCCGTCTGAAGTTAGCTAATGATTCAGAGGACAACTGGGTGAAAGTGTTGTGGTCAGATGAGACCAAAATACAGCTCTTCGGCATCAACTCAACTCGCTGTGTTTGGAGGAGGAGGAATGCTGCCTATGACCCCAAGAACACCATCCCCACCGTCAAACATGGAGGTGGAAACATTATGCTTTGGGGGTGTTTTTCTGCGAAGAGGACAGGACAACTGCACCGCATCAAAGGGACGATGGACGGGGCCATGTACTGTCAGGGCCAGGGCATTGAAAATGGGTCGAAACACATGGCCAAGGCAACAAAAGAGTGGCTCAAGAAGAAGCACATTAAGGTCCTGGAGTGGCCTTGCCAGTCTCCAGACCTTAATCCCATGGAAAATCTGTGAAGGGAGCTGAAGGTTCGAGTTGCCAAACGTCAGCCTCGAAACCTTAATGACTTGTAGAGGATCTGTAAAGAGGAGTGGGACAAAATCCCTCCTGAGATGTGTGCAAACCTGGTGCCCAACTACAAGAAACGTCTGAACTCTGTGATTGACAATAAGGGTTTTGCCACCAAGTACAAAGTCATGTTTTGCGAAGGGGTCAAATACTTATTTGACTCATTAAAATGCAAATCAATTTATAACTTTTTTTTTAAATGTTTTTTTCTGGATTTTTTTGTTATTATTCTGACTCACTGTTCAAATAAACCTACCATTAAAATTATAGACTGATCATCACTTTGTCAGTGGGCAAACGTACAAAATCAGCAGGGGAGCAAATAATTTTTTTCCCTGGTGTGTGTGTGTATCTGTGTATATATATATAATATACACACTGGAATATATGAAGAGTTTATTTGCAAAAACAGATAACAGATTTTAATTTTGAAAAAACATGTTTTTTGTTATCATGTTTTTTATTGTGTTAGTTGTGTAATTTTTTAATGAATTAATACTTTTGTGTTTTTTTGGAAAGGTTATATTGCATATATATATTGCAAGGATGCAATATTTTATTGTTTTTACTGTATTTGTGGTTTTGGGACAGTTTAAAAAAAAAAAAACTTGGAAAGGGTTTATTGGCTTTTAGTCCATGTCTGTTAGATTTGAGGACAATTCTTAAAAATTGACAAAATAAGCACATATACACATTTCTTGCTTTTTGGGGGCATTTTAATAAATTTGAACAGATAAATTACTGTGCAATACATACATACAATTTTCTTGCAATATTACATTTGCTTGCATTGTATTTTATATGTTTTTATCTCTGTAGACTCGTACAACTGTGAAGAAACTTGCTGTGTCACCCAGCTGGACCAATTATGGACTCAGGATATTTGGATATATACATCCTTATACTGATGGTCTGTCTATCTCTCTTTGAGACACACACACACGTTCAGATTGTGTCCTATTGTCCCACTGTTAACCCTTCACTCTGTGTGGCAGGTGACTTTCTGTTTGCTGTGGCGTCTGATGACAACAGTGAGTTCTGGCTCAGTGAAGATGAGAATCCCAACAATCTGAAGCTCCGTGCTTACGTCGGAAAGGTTGGAGAGACGAGTGTCAACTTTTACATTTACTTTTATGCAGATGCGTGAAGTGCGTACACTTAATTTTGTTTGATTCCTCCATTTTTAGACAGGCAGAGAATGGACTGCCCCAGGGGAATATGGGAAATACGCCAGTCAGATATCAGATCTCATTCCGTAAGTGAATGCTGTGTTTGTTTCATAATGCTTCAGGGAAGTGCTCACACATCTGTCCATATTATGACCACATACCTAAATGATGAAAAATTATTTTTAGAGTCAGTATGTGTTGATTCACAAGCTGCTGCTTGTGTCCTGATTGTGATTATGGCACACAGTGGGAAGTCATTAAAAATATTCTTCTGTTATAACATGATTTGTAATAGTGCAGTTCAAGATTACATTTCAGTAACATACTTCAAATCAAATCAATTATGTATTTTTAGTTTGAGTCACACAAAATAAGGCTGATCCATTCCAGCTAATGTACATACACATTCAACAGTAAACAAACACATGATTTAAAATTATGGTTTCAGAATCAGAAATGTGGCTTTAGGCAGTATGGATCAAAGCCATCAAGATTTACTTGGCTAACGTGAGGTTGTGCTATAGTAAGTCTGAGAAAATTACAAAAGCTCTTGATTTGAGAATCTTTTGAAATGGTTGTAATAAAATTATTTTTTATTAAAATGATTACAATATGATAGTAATATAATATATTATTAAAGTATATCATATACTGGATGTGTTTAAAATGGAAGCATAGATGTACAGTCATGGCCAAAAATATCGGCACCCTTGGTAAATATGATCAAAGAAGGCTGTGAAAATTAATCTGCATTGTTAATCCTTTTGATCTTTTATTGAAAAAAATCACAAAAATCTAACCTTTCATTGGATCATAAGAATTTAAAATGGGGGGAAATATCATTATGAAATAAATGTTTTTCTCTAATATACATTGGCCACAATTAACGGCACCCTTTTATTCAATACTTTTTGAAACCTCCGTTTGCCAGTTTAACAGCTCTAAATGTTCTCCTGTAATGCCTGATAAGGTTAGAGAACACCTGACAAGAGATCAGAGACCATTCCTTCATCCAGAATCACTCCAGACCCTTTAGATTCACAGCTCCATGTTGGTGCTTCTTCTCTTCAGTTCACTCATTTTCTACAGGGTTCAGGTCAGAGGACTGGAATGGCCAGCAGAAGCTTGGTTTTGTGCTCAGTGACCCATTTTTGTGTTGTTTTTGAAGTTTGTGTTTGGATTATTGTACGGTTGGAAGATCCAAACATGGCCCATTATAAGATTTCTAACAGAGTCAGTCACTTATTGATTTTTTTATCTGTTGGTATTTGATAGAATCCATGATGCCATGTGTCTAAACAAGATGTCCAGGACCTCCAGCAGAAATATAGGCCCACAACATCAAAAATACAGCTGTATATTTCATTGTACACATGGGGTACTTTTTATCCCTGTGTTCACCATACCAGTGTTGAGTGTTTTGAGATAAAGCTAATTTTTTAGTTTAATCTGACCATAGAAGCCAGTCCCATTTGAAGCTCCAGTCGTGTCTGATAACTGAATATACTGGAGTTTGTTTTTGGATGAGCTACGAGAATTTTTCTTGAAACCCTCCCAAACAACATGTGGTGATGTAGGTGCTGTTTGACAATTTCTTTTTAAGGTTTTCTGACCCCGAAACTGATCTATTTTCTGCAGTTCTCCAGCTGTGGTCCTTGGAGAGTCTTTAGCCACTCAAACTCTCCTTCTCACCATGCATTAGGACGATATAGACACACGTCCTCTTCCAGGCAGTTTCGTAACATTTTATGTTGATTGGAAATTCTTAATTATTGCTCTGATGGTGGAAATGGGAATTTTCACTGCTCCAGCTCTTTTCTTAAAGCCACTTCACTAATTTGTGAAGCTCAGTTATCTTTTGCTGCACATCAGAAATATATTCTTTGGTTTTTCTCATTGTGATGGATGATTAAGGAAATTCTTTGTTTTCCCTCCTATTTATATTCCTGTGAAACAGGAAGCCATGGCTGGATAATTTCATGTTCATAATCACCCTGGAGTGCTCAAAATTGTGAATATGAACGGGAATATACTTTAGAGATATTTTACTCATAAGAATTTCTAGGGGTGCCAATAATTGTGTCCAACATGTGTTTGAGAAAAACATTTATTTCATAATGATATTTCCCCCCATTTTTAATTTTTATTATCCAATGAAAGGTTAGATTTTTGTGAATTTTTTTCAATAAAAAGATCAAAAGGATTAACCATGCAGATTAATTTTCACAGCCTTCTTTGGTCATATATTTACCAAGGGTGCTGATATTTTTGGCCATGACTGTATGTAAGTTGTAGTAATTGTTATGTGTGTTTGTCTTTTTAATACTTCTAAAAACATTTAATATAAAAGTTTAAATAAATAACTTGACCTTAAAGGGATATGAATGAAAAAATGAAAATTCTGGCATCATTTAGCTACTCACCTTTAAGTTGTTCCAAGTACATGTTAGTTTCTTTCTTCTGTTGAGCACAAAATAAGATATTTTTGAAGAATTTGTGTAACAGTTGACAGTAGCCACTGACTTCCATAATATCTTTTTTTTTTTTTTTTTTTTTTGGGTGAACGATCCCTTTAACAGGGGAAAAACAATTGCATTACAACATTTTTTAATGTAATTATTTATTTATTAAATTTAAAATTATTTTAGAATAATATAGTATATCATATATAAAATAAAATAAAAATTATAAATATTTGATGTTTCATTAGAATAGTTAATTTATTTTTATTTTGTTTTTAACTCCTTTCTAATTCCTCATTGTATTTGTTTAAAATTTTTTCTGCTGTGTCTTGTCTTTGTGGAAAAACAACTTGTGAAGTCACTATATAAGGGGAAAAAAAATTATTATTTCAAGTAACTAAAAAAAATGTATGTTTTAATTGTTCAGTTTATTAATAAAGTAAATAGGGGATTTATAATTTAATGTAAAACTGTTGATTTGCATTAGAAGCTTTACATATAAAAATTTCAAAGATCTGATTGTGTTCATGCAAAATTAGAAAAATTTCCCCTTTTTTTATTGTTTTACAGTCTGCAAAAGAACAACAAATATTTCTTTGAGCTTATCCACAAACAAAACGATCGAGGAACGGATCATGTGGAGGTTGCGGTGAGTGTTTTTACTGAGGGTGTTTGTGTGTGATTGGTGTAAACTGTTATGACTCAGTCTGTCTTTACTTACAGTGGCAACTCAAACAGATCGGGAGTGGATTTTCAATCATCGATTCCAAGTTCATCTCCCTCTACACCAGTGAGTGTGTGTGTGTTATTTTGGGATGTGGTTGCAGAAATGTCAGGGTAGTGTTAGGACGCCTGGAATAGCTGCTCCTGTCCACACACACGCCCTGAAATAGAGCTAATGATGGGGTAGTCGCCACTGCACAAAGTCTGTGTGGGTTGTCATCTTATTGCTTCAGCTGAAGTCTGTCAATACAGGCCTTTGCATTCATTTCTGTGTAAATGTATAATCTGTGTAAAAGCTATAAATAAATATTTAGGAGAATATTAAACAATATTATTAATAGTATCATGTTTTAAAAAATGGTATGTTTGAATAGTATATATATTTTTAAAACAGTATGCAGTGTGTATTGTTTCAAACAGTTGTATCACTGTTTGCAACATTTCGTGATGTCATGTGACAATGTAGCATACTGCCGTTTGAAAAGGTTTACATATAACATTTAACATACTTTTAAAAATATTTAGTTATCGCAGAAGTGTTGCAATTTTAATCAAAATGTTTTTTGCAACTTTTTTGAACAGTCTACTTACTAACTGGTTTGGTAGTGTGCTTTCAAACTGATGACCTAATTTTTTGTATGTCACAATTTACACAGTAAAACCAGCTCTGCTGTACCAGGCCTAATTGTGCGCATTTTTGTGACAAATGAGGACATAAATTTGTATAATGACAAGGGTATGACAGGTATTACAAGGAGAAGGTGACTTTTCGGGACATTACTCCATGTCCCCACTTTTCAAACGCTTATAAATCACAGAATGGAGCGTATTGAAAATCTGAAATAGCACAAAGTTTCCTGTTAGGTGTAGGGTTGGTGTACGGTATAAAAACCATTACGCCTATGGGATGTCCCCACTTTTCACAAAAACAAACGTGTGTGTGTGTGTGTGTGTGTGTGTGTGTGCACGCAGATGAGTCCTCACTGAAGACAGCAGATGTCAATCACATTCCTCAGACCTTTGCCAGTCATGTGACTCCGCCCCGGAGGTCATCTGAGACTCCGCCCCATGGAGTAGACATGCTGAGACCAGATCCACGTGACTCGTTTCATCAGGGTGAGAAATTCAGACACAAACTCGTATTCACTCAACACCCTTTTCATAGTCAAAATAAACGTAATAAACCAACAATGCAGACACGCTGAGCCATTAAACATTGAACTTAACTCTTTAAAAGGAAACCACCAGGGCATTCCAAACCCACATGCTGATATTTGTCAGTGGAAGTAAAAGTAAAGATTTGAAAGAATATTTAAGCAGACCTGGCAGATGATGAGAGCTCTGTTATAATAAATAATAAATCATCTGCACTTTATTATTTCCCTCACTTTATAATATTTTTGTTTCTTGTCTGTAGTTTATTGCTAGTTTTGTGATGTATTGACTATCAGACTAAATCTATAACAGATCTTGCCTGTGTACAATCACTGCTAAAAACATTAGAAAATATGCAGATAGAATATGAATTCAGTGCCACCTTGTGGCAGAAGAGATATTGTTCCAGTGGTTCTTAGCCAAGTTTTAAGAATTGTATGTTCTTCAATAAAAACAGTAGTTTTTTTTTTGTATATTAAGCATTTTAATTTAAGTTTGAAGTTAGATTATTTTAACACATTAAATAATACTGTTTATTTAAAAAAAAAAAAAAGAAGCTAGTTATTTAAAAATAATTTATTCATTTCAAGAAATAAGTTTATAGAATTAATACAATTACGTATTAATATATTTTATTGTGCATGTTGTTGTTGTTATTATTGTTAATAATAAATCTTAATAATTATAGTAATGTAGAGTTCTAATGTTGTCCTTGTTTGTGTGTATTTGTATGTGTAGTTCCATTATTGGACAGAGCGCGTTTGCAGGGAGTTTTACCTGATTGTATTTATAACCCCAGCTACATCATAAAGGGATATCCTCTAATGCGTTACCAGGGCCTGCAGTTTGTAAGTGCTTACACACATACATAGTTAGAAAACAAATAAAAAATTGAAGTGAATGTTGTTGTGCCTATGCGTTTGTGATCTTGATCAATCTAATCTGATGTAGGTGCACCTGACGTACGTGTATCCTAATGACTACACACGGCTTACACACATGGAGAGCGATAACAAATGTTTCTACCGTGAGAATCCATACTACCTGGAAAGGTAGACACACAAATACCGTACAATAGCATTCATATGTTTGGGGTTGGTGTGGCTTTTTAATATTTTTGAAAAAAAATCTCTTATGTTTGCCAAGGCTGGATTTATTTATACAGGAACAACAGTAATAATTGTAACGATATTTCACATTAAGGTACCGGTTTTCTTTTTTAATGTATTTTGAAATATAATTTATTCTTGTGATGCAAAGCTGAATGTCCAGCAGCCATTACCCCAGTCTTTAGTCACATGATCCTTCAGTAATATTTATAATATGCTGTTTTATTTTAACATCATAGAAATGTTTTGTAAAATTCTAAATGTTTCCTGTCACTTTTGATCAATGCAATTTAATGCATGCAATGCATTCAGCAAGGATGCAATTTAATGCATTCTTGCTGAATCAAAGTACTAATTTCTTTAAATAAAATCTTATTGACCCCAAATTTTTGAATGATCGTGTACAGTCTGTACATTAGCAACATCGCACCCACCAATCTAGCTCTCTTTGGTGCACCTTGTGTATTATGATCTCAAATCAAATCATTTCTTTTTTAGATACGGCTTTTCAAACTACATTCAACTGGATTTGCCTGAAAATGAGGAGATAGTCATCAAATACAGAGGTACAGCAAACGATGAATGCTTTTAAAATTAAAGACAACATTTTACCATTTAAACAACAGTCAAAATGCATTTAACTTCCTTAATGTAGCAGGAATATTTTGTAGGAAATAAGGAGCAGGGCTTAATTTGATGAAATTTTGAAAAGAAACATTATTTTATTGTCATTAAAAATGTATAATGATGAATTATGTGCAGTCAAGTAAATTTATTAAAACATGGTCAATTTTGTTGTCTTCAACTCCAACAACTTGATGGTTCAGAACTTGAATCGCTCTGAAAGGAAGTGTTTATTCATTCCCCATTTCAAGACACTTAATGCTTGTCTTTGTCTTCCTGTAGGAGATGGCATGTTAGCAAGAGCCATGAACCTGGACAGAAATGAAGATGAGGGCTTTCAGAAAGCTGGAAAGTATGAGGAGAAGCAGCAAATGAAAGCTATGGAGAAGAACAAGGTTCTCCCGGATTATGGAGATGATTTTGATGATTATGCAATGCAGAGACGGCGTAAACTGTTTTCTGTTCAGAAACATGGCAAAATCAGAAAAAAGAGGGAAGACGGGGAACTAGACAACAGATTTCAACAGATGGACCAAGACAACCAACCTAAGGAAATCCAACAACCGCCTGTAGAACTACAGAACCACCCAGAGGAACCACAGCAGCAACCAAGAAAGAAGAAGAAAAGGAGACATCCTGAACAAAACCAACAGGACCAACACTTCCTCCAAAACCCACCTTCTGAGGTGAAGAGCTATGACCAGGGAAAAGAAAAAGACTCACAGCGGGTTCAGAATAACGTCATGAAGAAGATACCTGACGAGCAAAATCCAGGACCAGCTCAGAGAAAAGATCGCTTGAGGTCAGAGGTGAAACATCAAGTGGACCAATCACTTAATCAGGATGGTAGAATTCTGCGTAAAGCCAAATACAGCAATAGTAGTGATGGAAATCCAAATCTTGGTGCTGTTGGAAATAGAAATATTCCTATGGAGGACATACGAGAAGCCAGTGAGTTGAAGCAAAGATCGGTGACCAGCCCTGCCATGTTTGATGAGGTCCAGAAGGAACGTCATGACCTTGTGAATCGGATGGGTAATCAAAAAGTCTATCTTGGTGAACATGTGGACAAGGCACCCAAGAACTCATTAGATGAGGTGAAAGTAAAGAAGGCAAAGCTGAAGAACACTGCAGATGAACTGCCATCCTTGAGTGGGAATGAAGTCAAAGCTGAACCGGTGAAGAGGCTCAAACACCCAAAACATAAAGCAGATGAAGCCGGGCATGTTTTGCAGGACAACCCCGAAAAGGCTGTAGTGGAAGACAACAATATTCCAATCAAGCACAAAAATGTGGCTCACCATCTCCAAATAACCCAACATCCTCCCCAAAACTCATTGGATAACGAGATCAATGAGCGTAAGGCGTTGGTCATCGAGGCTCCATCTAACAAAGAATATAACAACAGCTGGGGTCACGTGAATGATGCCAGAAAGGAAAAGGAGATACGGGATAATGCAATACATATAGAAGAGGTTGAAGATGGAGGAGATGAAGACGACGCTTGGGTGAATCAGGGTTTCTCGGAGGAAGAAGACTATGACCTCCTCAAGAGGGCCGTGTTTGACGTGGAAGTCAAGTGGTCTCAGACTTTCCAGGCCAAACCTCTAGATCTGCATGCCTTGCACTCCGACTGGATCGATCTGAAGTGTAATGTGTCTGGAAACCTGCTGCTTGAGGAATCAGAAGTGTTGTCTGTAGTGGAAGCTTTCATGACGAAACTAAACAAGAAATTTCCAAGGTACGCCGACTGTTATACTGAATCAAATATTGAATTCAGCAATTTAATCACTCTATGAGCTGCGTTTGGAATGGGATACTACTATACTGAATAATAGTTTATACAGCATACTGCCTGTGGTTTTATTGAAAATGTATTAACCTGCATCAAAAGGGTATTTTTTTTTATTATTTTTTTTAATACTTTTATTCAGCAAGGGCACATTTTATATTTTACATTTTAGAATGCTGCTTTCATTTCAAATAAATGCTGTTCTTTCATAGAATCCTGAAAAAGAAACATTGTGGTTTCCAGCTTAAGCAGCTCAGCTGTTTTTAACATTGAGAGTAATAAAATATTTCTGAGCAGCAAATTAGCATATTAGAAGGATTTCACTGAAGGATCAGGTGACACCGAAGACTGAAGTAATGGCTGCTGAAAATTCACCTTTGCATCACAGTGATAAATTCCATTTCATGGGTATTTGAAATTGTCATATTTCATAATATCACTGTTTAACTGTATAAAATTTCCAAAAATTTAGCGACCCCAAAATTTAGAACTTAGTAGTATGTGCTATTTTATTTTTATAATATTTTATTATTTTGTAATGGTATGCAGTATGTCTCTGGTCATTTGGCGTGCTGATCAAAACTATTAGTTAATAGTATTTTCAGATTCGCCGTCATAATGGAAATTAGTCATGCAGTATGCTCTAGTTCTATAATATTGCATAAATACAGAAAATCTGTGCACAGTAAAAATGTACTGTATAGTATGGAATTATGCCATTCTGAACATTTTAATTCATCTCTGACATTAATTGGTACTGTATGTGTGTGTAGGCAGTTCTCTCTAGAGCGTATTGTGAACATTGAGAAGAAGCCTGATTATAATCGTGGCAGTAGATATCTACTGGAACTGGACTTGCAGGAGGCTTCAGGACGCCACCTGCGCCTGGTTCAGTACATCTATGTGAAAAGAACTGAAGATCGGGGTTCTGGCAAAAAACAAAAGGCTCAGGACGCACAACTTAAACTTTGCAATCCATATAGCTTCTACTGGAACCCGACTGCTACGGTCCACTTCATCGTGCCAGGTACCACGCTCATATAGAGAAGTTTTATTTAAGATGCTTTCTTACAAACCCTGGCGAAGAAAATGACTTGTGCACGTTTCTGAGTAGACTGTGTGAAACATCTTCATAAGGCTGTGTGTGTGTGTGTGTGTGTGTGTGTGTGTGTGTATGTCTGCAGTGAAGAACCAGGCCCGTTGGGTGCAGCAGTTTATTTCAGACATGGAGGAAATGTACCGCACCACTGGAGATCAGAACTTCAACGTCATCATTACTGACTATGAAAGCAGTGATATGAACATAGAACGAACACTACAGAACTCTTATTTACCCAGGTACATATCACAAGTTTACAAATACACACTTAGTAGAGTGATCCTTAGTGAGTTAGATGTCATGATCATGTGGCACATTGTCATCTTATGCTTCTGTAGCTATCATATTACTTCCTTAACCGGTGGTAAAGTCACTTTACTACAGCTTTGTGAAATGAAACCCCACTTTGAGTTCCTTTCTATTGTGTATCCCCTGTTTCAGGTATCAGTACCTCAGGTTAAGTGGAAACTTTGAGAGATCAGCAGGACTGCAGGCAGGAATTGACCTCATTACTGTAAGTTTAAGACACAATATCATGCACCAGACACGTGAGATGAATTTCTAATACTTGTTCAAAACATGCCATGATCTTCAGTGAAAATGAAGAATGCAATGCAAGACGATGGATGTCAGTCAGTTTCAGCTTATAAAGGTCTGTCTCTTTCTCAGGATGGTCACAGCATTGTGTTTCTTTGTGATCTGCACATTCATTTCTCACCTGGTTTCATCGACACTGTGAGAAAACACTGTGTGGAGAGACACATGGCCTTTGCTCCGATAGTCATGAGACTGAACTGTGGCGCTACACCCCTGGAGCCTGATGGTACAGTCTTGCAAACACAGGATAACCTGATAACACCGTTATATACAACTTAGAATTAGATTACTGTATATCAACACATACACTATTGTTCAAAAGTTTGGGGTTCATAAGATTTTTTTTTTTTAATGTTTTAGAAAGAAAGCTGAAATTTCAGCAGTCATTACCCCAGTCTTCAGTGTCACATGATCTTTCAGAAATCATTTTATTGGTGGTTTAGTGCTCAAGAAACATTTCTTATTGTTATCAATGTTGAAAACAGTTGTGCTGGTAATGTGCAGGTTATTGGGAGGTCAATGGATTTGGTCTTCTGGGCATTTATAAATCAGACCTGGACTCCATTGGGGGCATGAACACCAAAGAATTCACTGACCGCTGGGGCGGAGAGGACTGGGAGCTACTGGACAGGTCAGTCATGAGACAATACACTAATATCATACTAATGGAGTTAATACAAGTTCATTTTTTAAACATTAATCATTTACTAGCTTGATCTCAATGTCAGTATGATTTTTTTTATATATATATATACTGTACAATTCCTAAACTCACTGGCAACATTTAAAGTGATTTGATTTTCATTTTTATAAAAATAAAACTTAATATGAATTTTTTTATAGTATAAAATTAATAGTAAAAATTATTTTATTTATTTCTATGCAAATTTTTATTTTTAGTCACTTTTATTACCATCATATACAGTATAAAATGTTGATCAATTTGAAATCATGTTGATCAATCGATTTGAAAAAGTTACTTTGAGGGACAAAAATGTCCATGTCAAAAAAACTCCGTCATAAAAATTGTAAGCTTACATTTGGTCTCATTTCAATGAAGACGCTTGGTTGAATATTGCTGAAGTAAAAAAAAAGTGTGAAAAAAAAGAAAAAAAGTTTGAGGTTTTAGTTTATGAAAATGATTTAAATGAAGTAATTTTTAAAATAAAATATTATAAAACATGTTGAACTAAAAAATTGCTAGAAAATCAAAGCCATAAATGTAAACAAGTTGTGTTCCAAATTTGAGGTTGATAACTCAAAAAAGTAGCTTTTAGTAAGATTTTGTTTGGGCGCAGTACCAAAATTGTTCCATTAGATGCCAGCAAAGCTCTGCTGGTGTACACAGCGGTAGGAATTTGTGATTCGCAGTACAGTATAATTTTTTTCTCTCAAACATTAGACATACACACACAATTTTATTTAGTACACACATGCAAACCACACTCTGACATCCATACAACACACTCACACAATTATAGTTGTATAATTTATCCAATTTGCTCTAAAATACAGCAAAAACAGAAAGAATGAAAAAAGTCAGAATTTGCTTTATAGCCAAACCAGAGTATATATAAAAAAATAAAAAAAAATTGGTGAAAAATATAAATTTTGAAGTCCTGCCAAGTGAATGAAAGCCTGATAACAAAGAATGCTTCATTTTGTAGTTAAATGGCCCTGGGAATAAAAAGTGGGGACATTTTTGTCCTTAAGATCCTGAGTTTAACTATTTTGTGATCCTAGGAAAATTGATTTATTAAAGGAAATGAGGGTGAAATATTTATTAGAATAAAAATACACACTTGTGCCAAAATTTATGCTGTTGGCATTAAAACCGGCAAAAAAGGATAAAAAAAACAACAGAAATGTCCATAAGAATGCACAAGGGTTTGCTAAACAAACGTTATGTGGTGTGTAAAGTGCTTTCTGTTTTCTGTGGTCTCAAGGATCCTTCAGGGTGGGCTGGAGGTGGAACGACTCTACCTCAGGAACTTCTTCCATCACTTTCACTCAAAGCGTGGAATGTGGAACCGCCAGATGCTGCGCAAGACGTAAGGATGTCAACAGTCTCGCCGCTGCTGATCAGCGCTTACCTCGGCACTTTAAACCTCAGGATATTCCAGATGTGTTCCAGATCACATCTGACTGAAGGTGAATGTGGGGTGATCGTTTAATGGAAACACACACAGAGAATCAGGACAAAGACGTCTGTGATGTTTGGGTTGAAGATGAGTTGTGTAACACTGCTGCATCCAGACCTCTCCGGATCATTTCCAAGCTTGGAATGTTTTTCCAAAGCTAGCTATCAAAAAACGTTAAAGGAACTGATACAAGTTATTGATGGCTTCAGCAACTCTTTGCTGCTGTTGTCGCTTCCAGGTCAATAAAATGCCTTCAGTCACGTCTGGCTGAGTATTCTGTTCTGGCAGACAGAAATGTGACGTCCAGTGAGATGTATATACTGACAAAATGTGTATTTATTCAGGTAGGTAAGTGTCTTGGGTGAGGGTTGACTTTGCACATTGTTACATAATGTTTTATGCTGTGTGACCTCTTAGGGACTGAAAGAATCAGTGGCCAAAACCAAAGAGATGTGCAATATTCAAAGTGTGCTGGTCTAAGAAAGTCGATTCATTCAGGTTAGAAATGCTGTTTTGTTTTCGAGTCGATCTCACAAAGCCCGTCAAGAACATGTCTTGGTCATATATCATCCTCAAAATACAAAAGAAATTACATTTTGTTAAAAGAATAGTTTTTCAATAATTTTCCTAAAAAGCACATTGTACTCCCAAATTCTCATTACTGTAATGCAGGCAGATAGCCATATTAAATTCAAAGTATGCATATGTCATGGTAGCATTGGCCTTTATGCTGATTTAAAAATAAAAAATGTTTTCATATTATTCTTACATGAAAATAATTAGTATAGATGTGCTTAATTGTCATTTAACATACTGTCATAGTACCTTCATTCAAGGCTTAATTATTGTTACGCAAAATGTAATTTATTTTGAAGAAGGGTATGAAATGATCTATCCATGTTTTCTGTGATATTTGCCATTTTGTAGTGGTATTGAAGGTGTTTTAAAGCTGAAAATGCTCTTTTTGTACAAATGAAAGGGATTTTCCAGTGTTTCCGGCGTTTTCCAGCTTCATGACACATTCCAATGAGTAAACCTGCTGATTTAGACTGATTCAACCCTGTACAGTATTGCTTAAAACAATTCTAATGTTCATCAAACACAAACAGTTTCAGTTCTTTTCTATAGAGTTCTTATTTGGTTTGTTATGAGTTTGTACTCTAATGAATTCCGTGCAAAACTGACATAAGACATGCTCGCTCAAAAGTGCCTTCTGCTGTATGTAATTAGGTGGAAATCAGATGGAAATATCTACTGTACGCTCTGTTTTGTGTAAGGATTTGGCGCTGTTTTTAGAGAGGTTTTTTTTTTCTTTAACCCTTGTGGTTGATTTGTTTTTTTGGTGTTTTTTTTTTTTTTTTTTTAAAGGATGTATTGTAGATCTGACCTTCACATAGTGTGTTACTTAAAAATCAAGTTGTTTATTTATTTTTCCACATATTTTGTAAGCAGCAAAATGGAAATGACCTTTAATTCATTTATGCAGATCACCAGCAACCTTAAAATAAAATGGTTCTTCAGATTTCTTCAGTGTGTTTTATTTGTTATATAATCAATATCAGCATCACCGGTTTTTGAGCATTAATCAAATATATTAATTAGTTTACATTACATACTGCCATTGATGTTTGTTATTCTCTTTATCTTCTGTCCGTTGGCATGTTAGCTTCATCATTCCTGTGTTCATCACTCCATTGTTACGTAGGTTAATCCCTGTCCGTTGTGCCAGACTCCAGAAATAGCTGCTTGTAAATGTGCATCGTGCTGTAATAAATAACTAGACCAAAACCTCGAAGAACATTTCTCATTACCGCAGCAGGATTCTCAGTACTGCAAATCTAAATGATTTGTTTAAAGTGGAAACAGGTACTTTTCTTTTGGAAAAAACAAAATGCAATTCATGCTTGAACTTCTTTGAAGCTGAATACAATTGTCCACTGTACTGGAGCCTCCTACAGTTAAGCGAGTGGAAATCACTGTCATAATTACAGTAGATCGCTGTACACGTGTTTTATTAATGTCCACACCTTACCTTACAATAATGCAAAAAACAGTAATTATTGAACAGTGTGACAAAAATGACGATTGATGTGCGCTGCCCAGTAGTTTTTGCTGTATGCCTTCTAAGGCTTAACCCTTCTAGCCACAAACACCGTGCATTTGTTGCTGCTGTAAATCAATCCGCCCTTGTTGCGAAATTTCGTTCCAAATATTCCCACTACTAGAGAAGACGTTTGGAAATAAACAAAAGCCATTCGCCTTATCAGAAGTTAGTGTACCATCAGAATGATTTTAAAACTGATAAATAAACAGCATCTTATTCCAGAGCGTTTACAAAGTTGAATGAGGGCCCTCCATCTGTTGGTATGAGCTTGTGAAGGGTTAAAATAAGAACAAGAGACTCTGGCTTCCCTCTGAGCATGTTTAAATTCTACGAATGCCTTTTAATTTTATACGTAGGGCTATGTTTAGCGAAGGCTCGCGTCTGTGCATTTATTTGGAGGTGTGTATACGTGCATCCTCAGGCCTGTACGGTCAGCTGGGCTCACCACATTGTCAGTGCAAAGTATAAAGATAGAAACACTCATTATCTAACTCAATTGTTTAAACTTTGACATGTTTAGAGGAGGGCTGAAGTCTATTATCAGTGTTGTTTGTACATTCAGAATGGAATATTATGTGTATTTCTAATTGCATAGTACAACCTACATTTAAAAGTGTGTGTGAAACTACAGCGGGTAAAATAAGTATTGAACACGTCACCGTTTTTCCCAGTAAATATATTTCTGAAGGCGCTGTTGACATGAAATTTTCACCAGATGTTGGTAACAACCCAAGCAATCCATATATACGAATAAAACAAAAATAAGTTTTGAACTACTGAAATTTATTTAATACTTTGTACAAAAGCCTTTGTTGGTAATGACAGCTTCAAGACGCCTCCTGTATGGAGAAACTAGTCTCATGCATTGCTCAGGTGTGATTATGGCCCATTCTTCCAGAGTCTTCAAATCTTGAAGGTTCTGTGGGTCTCTTCTATGAACTCTGATCTTTAGTTCTTTTTTTCTATTGGATTCAAGTCAGGTGATTGGCTGAGCCATTCTAGCAGCTATATTTTCTTTTTCTGAAACCACTCGAGAGTTTCCTTGGCTGTGTTTGGGATCATTGTCTTGCTGAAGTGTCCACTCTTGTTTCATCTTCATCATCCTGGTACTGTAGGTGTTGGGACTGAAGCAGCTAATATTAATTTCCACTGACGAGAGGCAGGATTGCTTTCTAATTACTGATAGATTTCAGCTGGTTTCTTGGCTTTCCATGCCTTTTTGCACCCCCCTTTCTTCAATACTTTTTCCCTGCGTCATTCCATTTTATTACACATAACTTAATTTCTGAACTTATTTGTTTTGTTTTCTGTGTATGTACGGTTTGCTTGGGTTGTTAACAACATCTGGTGAAAATGTCAAGTCAACAGCACCTTTAGAAATTTATTTACAGAGAAAAACCGTGACGTATTCAATGCTTATTTTACCCGCTGTATATAACGCATCAGTTAACAAATTAATATTTTTATTCATAAAGAATATATTAAATTGATCAAAATTGAGAGTGAAGACAGTTCTACAAATATTAAGTATACACAAGTGTTTTTATAATGGTAAGAAATGTTTCTTGAGCAGCAAATCAGTATATTAGAATGATTTCTGAAGGATCATGTGACACTGAAGACCGGAGTGACGATGCTGAAAATTCAGCTTTGCATCAATGCATAAATATATTCTAATATAAATTATATTAGAATATATTTATGCATTGATGCAAAGCTGAATTTATATAATATATTCACTGTAAAAAAAAAAAAAAAAAGAAAAAAAAAAGTTGAGCCAACTTAAAATTTTAAGGCAACCAGCTTCAGCAGATTTTTGAGTTTTCAGATTTTTGAAGTTCATACAACAAAAATTTGGGAATCTCCCACAAAAATAAGTTGAGCAAACTCAAAAATCTGCTGAAGCTGGTAAAAAAAAAAAAAAAATTATTTTAAGTTCGCTCAACTTTGAAGAGTTATTTCAAATTGTGATAATATTTCACAATATTACTGAATTTTTGATTGAATAAATGCAGGCTTGGTGAGCAAGACTTCCTTCAAAAACATTAAAGAAAATTCTTATTGACCCCCTTGTGGACAATATATTTGTCATAGATTGTCAAAAAATGTCTCAACCCTTTGCACATGCAGTCTAGTCACAAAAAATGAGTCAAGAAAAAGGTATTGCTGACTATGTGCATGCAGTCCATAATACACACTTTGTACTGCAGAAATATTAAGAGTACTATGGAAGTTTGATCATGCCATTTTGAGGTGATAAACTATGCTTTCTCCACTGCAGTACATCCACACCATCGTTCATACAGCGTGTCTGCCAAACCGGGCTTCATTACACGTCTATAACTCGTCTCTTTTGTCACCCTCAGACAGGTGTTGACCAAAAAAATCACTGCCGGAGACTGACTTCTCTTGTCCTTGAGCACAAACACACAGTCGGTCACACAGTGTGAATAATCTGAATGAGTCAGTTGTCATCTGTTAGTGGTGAACGTGACTTCACCACTCTGATATGTAAGAGGAACACAAAGGTTCTGAAGTTCTCTCCATCCAGTGTGTGTTAAATATATCATGACAGTCTATTGTTATAATAAATCACACAATTTTAGCACAATCAAAATTTTATTAACCTTAAATGGGCAAATAGCATACACCGAAGTAACATTAAACATTTCCATATTCATATAGGCAGAAGCTTTCTTTTGATTTGTATTTGTAATAATGCATATTGTTTATTTTTTACTGGTGACTCATTTCAGGTAATTTTCTTCATTTTGATTTTACACTTCACTAATAACAAATGCACTTGCATACATATACACAATTATACACACTCTTATATACAATCCTGTTACTGTCCTCCACCAGCAGCATCAAACATCTTCTTCCTGCCCTCCATACCAGACATGGCCTCGACGTTCTTACGCCAGTCGCCCACCTCCGACGACATAACCTGACAAAACAGAAATCAAGTGTGCAGTTACTGATAATTGAAATAAAACTCTAAATATGTTCTCTTGAATCTCTGTCAAAGATTTTTATAGGAAAATTCAAACAGTTTGCAGCAAATGGGAATATTTGGACCAATTCTCCATAATGTAATGCAAAAATTATATTTATAATTATATATATATATATATATATATATATATATATATATATATATCCATATATATATTGATATGGATTTTCCACCATGAGATTAAAAAAAAGGTCATTTTGACTTTTTATCTCAATTCTGACTTTAAAAACTCAGAAATCTGACTTTTCTCACAATTCTAGGTTTATATCTCGCAAATCTTTACTTTTTCTCAGAATTCTGAGTTTTATATCTCCTCTAACACTAGCTTGCTCTATTCTTTTTCTATTTCTATCTGTTCTCTTTTTATTTATTATATGTGACCCTGGACGACAAAACCAGTCTTAAGTGTCAATTCTTCGAAATTGAGATTTATACATCATCTGAAAATTGAATAAATAAGCTTTCCATTGATGTATGGTTTGTTAGGATCAGACAATATTTGGCTGAGATACAACTATTTGAAAATCTGGAATCTGAGGGTGCAAAAAAATCTAAATATTGAGAAAAACGCCTTTAAAGTTGTCCAAATGAAGTTCTTAGCAATGCATATTACTAATCAAAAATTAAGTTTTGATACATTTATGGTAAGAAATTTACAAAATATCTTCATGGAACATGATCTTTACTTAATATCCTAATGATTTTTGGCATAAAAGAAAAATTGATCATTTTGACTCATACAGTGTATTTTTGGCTATTGCTAGAAATATACCCCAGCGACTTAAGACTGGTTTTGTGGTCCAGGGTCACATATAATTTAAAAAAACAAACAAACCTTGCTACGTGTACTGCGTTAAGCTGACTGAGACTTGTTATAGCACTTGCATATCGTTGCTCTTTTGTTGATTTTGATTGCTTCCATTGTCCCCATTTGTAAGTCGCGTCTGCTAAATGACTAAATGTAAATGCGTAAGGGGTGACTATCTCACAATTCAGACATTTTTCACAGAGTCGCAATTACTTGATTTTTAATTTTTTCTCTATACCATGTGGAATCAAGCTTCTATAGTAATGTGACTTCACATTTTGGTGAGATTCACACTTTGCATGCAGGTGTACCTTCTCTTGTTTAATGTCTTCTTTCTTCACAGATTTGAGGTTGGCTCTGAGATCCATGGAGCCCTTGTGTTTGGAGCCCAGCAGCGCTCTCATCATCTCATCCGCAGACACACGCACCTTCCTCAGGGCAGGTTTCTTAAACTTCCCTCCTAAGTCTTGTACCTTCAGCTTCAGCTCGTGGATCTTTTACAGACACAGACACTGTGTTCATGACAGAAACTCTCATTTGTTATTAAAGTGTAAGTTTAGGAAAGGTACATTTGATTTACTCACATCTTTGTTGTTTTTATTCACTTTGGCCTCAAAGTCGTATCTCTCCTCGTCCACTATGTCAATTTTGGCATGGAGTTGCCGGCACAGTTTCTGGACACATACAAAATTATAATTACAAAATGACTATTACTATTTAACTTTTTTTTATTTTTCATGATTTAAGTCATCAAATCACTAAAATAACACAAATGGAAAGTTGTGAGGTGACATAAATTTAGTCAAGTGTGTTAAAACAGTAATATAAATATTATTACTCTAAGTAAATATATAATAATCATTATAATTATTAAAATTAAAAATAGAGCATAAATAATTTTAACTCGCATGCTTTTGTCTGTATATGTTAATGAAGTTGTCTTTCACTAACCTGCAACTCATCCATTGAGAGGCCGGTTATCTGAAGAGGCGGAAGCTTCTCGCTCAGATATTTCACCTTCTCCTCATCACGACTGACCTTCTCCTGTTCCAACTCCTCCATGGCTCTTTGGAGCAAAAGGATCTAAAAAAACAGAATGTACTGAAAATAGGCGTTCTGTAGGTTTAAACGGCAACAAATACATGTTGGTACTCAGTTTATCTACCACATGCACATTTACTGAGATCTCAAAGTATAGAAAACACACACACACACACACACACACCACTATCATACCTTCAGGGAGAGTTTTCGAGATGCAGAAATCTTAGACTTTGGCTAAATAAAAAAAAAATTTAAATCAAGTTTAATCCTAGTTTTTATGCATTATATTCTTTTATTCAATGTAGAGAGAACTGTGCATTGTAATCACAATATAATGTTGAATACCTTGGCTTGCACTCGAGGGGCCAATGGAGTAGGAGTCTATTGATGATATACAAAAATTAAAGTAAAAATTTGAATAAAAATACACTGTATAAATCACATTATCCTCATTGGAAAATTATTGTATAATGTTATTAACTAATTATTGCTCTAATTTTAGTCTTAAAAGTTGCATATACTGTAGACTATTTACTTACATTGCTGCAGATGTTATGTTTATTGGTGGTTGCAAAGAGAAAAGAGAAGAAAATTTTATCAAATAAAGAAATATACAAAGATGTTTGTTCATGCAATGTTCACAAAAAATTAAATAATGCATAAAACACTTACTCGTCCGCCATTGTGAAACCTGTAAAATCAAATAGGTAAAAACAAAAACAAAAAAACAATTATGCATAGTTGCAATCACAATACTAAACTAAATAAATCTCTAGATCTGCATTGAGAGATAGCTGACACAGAGACGTGTGTTACCTGAGGTGTTGTCCGTGGGTCAAGACAGCTTCTGAAAGCACAAAGGACAGAGACAATTGTTTTTATGTGTGACAGGCAGCAGCTTTGTAATTTTAGCTCACAGAGACAGGAATGAGAATGAATGGGCAGCTGTCCTCAACATATCAGAGGCTGGGTGCTGTGTGTGTGTGTGTGTTTGTATGTGTGTGTGTGTGTGTGTGTGTGTGTGTGTGTGTGTGTGTGTGTGTGTGTGTGTGTGTGTGTGTGTGTGTGTGTGTGTGTGTGTGTGTGTGTGTGTGTGTGTGTGTGTGTGTGTGTGTGTGAGTGTGTCCTACGCCACAAGGACAAAGCAAGTCAAAGCCTAATACAGTAAATGCCTCAAAATACATTTTTATATGCATCTCAAATGCAATATATCAGACAAGGCACATCCTATAATGGGAAATTGTGAAATCAAATAGGTGAGAAATCAAATAATGAAAACTCCTTCATCTAAAAATGACAGCCAGACACATCTGTATATTACAGGACATGCCGGGTCATTAAGTCTTCACCTCTTTAGAGCAAATATATTACAGTCAAATAACAAGACATTGCATAAAGGAAACGTTTCCGTCCGTTAGTCATAGGTCAGAACAATCAGCACCTGCTCACCCTCACATGTTCACAAGCAAACCTCACTTCCATAAATACTCATTTTAAATTCGCCCACCAACCCAGGGCCTAAAATATTGTTTTAAACACATATTGTACTTTAAAGGATTGGCTCACCCAAAAATGAAAATATGCTGAAACTTTAATCTCAGGTCATCTAAGATATAGATGAGTTTGTTTGTTCATCAGAACAGATTTGGAGAAATGTAGCATTACATAACTTGCTCTGCAGTGAATGGGTGCCGTCAAAATAAGAGTTCAAACAGTTGATAAAAACATCATAATAATCCATAAGTAATCCACACCACTCCAGTCCATCAGTTACCATCTTCTGAAACGAAAATCTGCTTATCTGTAAGAAACAAACCCATTATTAAGGCATTTTTACTTTAAACCATTGCTTGTGGCCAAAATACGAGTTCATAATCCTTCAGTAAAAAAAAAAAGTTGTCCTCTCACATCAAAGTCCTATTGTCTTTGAGAACTGCTTTACAGCTGAAATTGTATTTGTTTCATAATTACATCAATACTGTTATTTTCTTGTTTATTGCCGTGAAGCTTCTTTGAAACATTCTGAGTTGTATAAAGTGCTAATGTGTCTTGACTTGGCTAAATCCTTGATTGTTTTGAATAAAAAAGCTGCTTTAAGGACCATTTGGACTGTTATACATTTTCATCTATAATCAGTTCATGAGATCTTGCAAAACTTGTACATGCAGGTTATTTGTTTACCAAAAAGTCTTTTAGGATTCAGTGAGGAAGAACTTTGAGGTGCATGATCTATTTATTCATTAACCTTTCCGTACGGAGAGCTGAGGCACGTCTGCTTCCCAGGCCATGTATTGCTCTGCCGCTTCGCCTGTTCGCCTGACACTGACTGACAGACTCTAGCTTGGGGTGTCAGGAATATCTCTCATGTATCCCCCTTGCATTTGTGATCCAATATTAGCGCATTTCCACCTAAGGCAGCTCAATGAGGTGAAAAACCCTCTGATCCGAGGGGTCATTTAAAATTAAGCCGATATTTACGAGATATCGAATTGATCCTTAGAACAGAAGCACATAAACATGCTACTTATCCTGCTAACACACACATACAAACTGCGTACACACAAATGATGCCACTCAAGCATATCTATACAAAAATAGTCTCTGATGACAATAAGTCAGGTGTGGATTTTATGTAACGTGATGCCTGCTTATGTAAGGGTTAATGTTAGACTCAAACTGGGTCATTTCTGTAATGCAGTAGGCCTAAAGGCCCATTCACATCAAGAATGACAACTATAAAGATGACCATGATGAAAACTATATTAGCTTCCCTGCCAACAGATGATAACGTCCTGTTTATTATAAGCGTGCACCACATATTTTGTCACTTTCCGCTTTAAATGCTTCAGCTCTTTAAAACAGGATGGATTCTGATTGGCTGTCAATGTGTCGTTCATCAGATGGAAAAAAAATTTAAATGTGAATTTGGCTACAGTTGTCGTATTCTGTAGCCAAATGATGCACCTGTGTATATATATATATATATATATATATATATATATATATATATTAGTGCTGTCAAATGATTAATCACGATTAATCGCATCAAAAATAAAAGTTTGTTTGCTTAATATATGTGAGTGTTCTGTGTATATTTATTATTTGTATATATAAATACACACACATACAGTATATATTTTGAAAATATTTACGTCTATATTTAGATTAATATAATTTATATTATAAATAAATATATTTAATATGTAAAAATAAAATTTTTCTGAAATATAGACATGTATGTGTGTATATTTATATAAACATAATAAATATACACATACATATATTATGTAAACAAAAACTTTTATTTTGGATGCGATTAATCGTTTGACAGCACTAATATATATATATATATATATATATATATATATATATATATATATATATATATATATATATATATATAGTTTTTAATTTATTAAAAAAGTACTGTTTAATACTTTTTCCAAAGTATTGAGCTACACATAATTGAATGACCCACTTATTAATAACTGCAAGTATGCCTAGGTTCTTATGCTACACAGGATAGCAGTGGATCACCCAGTGGGGTAGCAGTGTGTAATAATAGTAGACTAATAACAGGCCTGGCTGCACCATCCACTGGCTTATTTGGCTCTGAATGCAATGGGATTAGTCTTTAAGACTCTGACTTTTAATCCTCAACACTTGGGAAAAGTTCAGCACTGATTTGTGCAGTTATTTTATTAAGTTTTAAGATGGATATTATATAATGGCCAAAACTCTGGATGAAAGTGAAAAATATAATATTCAAAAAAATAAGCACGCATCTGGCCCATAAACACGTGTGAGTGGTGTGAATGTCCGTGACCCGGATGTACTCTGACGTTCCCGCCCCTCCCACCTGCGCGAGCGATGCGCCTGATCCTGCGCGAGTCGTTACATCTGACGGGCGAATTTGTTTTTAAAATTAGCCGCATAAACATCAAAATTTTGATATGATTGCGATCAAAATGGCTCACAGAATCGACGATGCGCCTTCCTGAGATCTAATTATGACAGAGGAAGCGTTTTAATCGGCGCGAGGATCGATGGAGAGACTTTAATGTCAGATTGAACCGCAAAGGTGAAACTCTGGTGAGCTGACAGGATCTAAAACACTAAAATAATCTAATTTAGCTGAACAGTTTATAACCAAATCACTAACTGAATAAGCCTTTGTGTCTAATATAATACTGCTGTGATGTATAAACAATGTGAATGCAGCTAAACTGCTTACTGCCTGACCCATACAGAGATATGCATGTAACGTATATTCAATATAACAGTTATAAGAATTATTATCGAATTACTTCTTTGATGAATGATTTTGGTGTTCTAGTGTAATATAATACTAAGGTAATTTTATAAAAAAACAAAAAAAAACAAAACGAGTGGTACCAATCTGCTAACCACAAGGTGAACCCAGAGATATTATACATATTTAAATTACGTTTAACGTTACATTAATTATTGTATCAACATTATGTAAAGATCATGTTTTCATGTCTAATAGTGCTGTGGTTTTAAGTGAACAAGATGATTGCAATAATGCAGATATATGCATTCATTATGTGTAATTTAATTCGTTATTTTGGCGAATGTGTGGAAAATGAATCAAAAATTGGTTTATTCATTTGACTAATCTTGTTATGTAACGTTACCTGTATTTTATAATTTGAAAGGTTTGACTAAATATTTTAAAATCTAATCTAAAAATGTAAATTCTATTGATATTTATTTCTATTGAATGTATTATGTTAATGTGTACTAGTTATATGGAGCCAATTATTTATGTGAGTGTGTGTTTATTTTATATAAGGCTTTCTGTCTGCATCTGTAGTCTCTGGCCCTTCTGTCCACCCTCCAATCTGTCAAAGGCACCTGTTGTGATCACCTGTTTCAAGCATCCCTGTCAGTGTATGGATGTGGGTCAGGTTGCTTAGTGCATGTTTTTTTGTTTGTTTTTATTTTCTGCCTTGATTCAGTGTGCAAACTGTATGTTTGTGTTTATATATGTTTAAATAGATGAATAATGCCTGGGAAGTTAAAGGCGAAGATTGTTGCCGGGCGGCACCTGCCCGTAATGGACCGTGCCAGCGATCTCACAGACGCCTTTGTGGAGGTCAATCAAGTTTCAGTCTGTTAATGAAGTCGCTTGCCTATGCACATTAGTTTAAAACGCTGTCTAAGTTGGATATAGCTTGTTTTATCATAGAGCAGCACTTATGAAGTTTCATTCCACAGGTGAAGTTTGGAAACACAACGTTTAAAACGGATGTGTACCCCAAATCCCTGAATCCTCAGTGGAATTCAGAGTGGTTCAAATTCGAGGTAAGGTCATTCTAATTGTCCTGCTTTGGGTTGGATTATTGTAGAGTCTATTCCCTATGTTTATCTTTCCATTACCCCTTAGGTGGATGATGAGGATTTGCAGGATGAGCCGTTGCAGATAACTGTTCTTGACCATGACACATATAGCGCTAATGATGCCATAGGAAAGGTGTACATCGACATTGATCCACTGCTCTGCAGTGAAGCTGCTACTGTCATCTCTGGCTGGCTCCCCATCTATGACACTATCCATGGTGGGTTTCCGCAAGCAAATTTAGCCTGTAATATTAAGGAGCTCTGACTTGTTTTGTTCTAATGACATGCTTGTGTTCAGGTATAAGAGGGGAAATCAATGTGCTGGTGAAGGTGGATCTCTTCAACGATCTGAACCGCTTTAGACAGTCTTCATGTGGGGTTAAATTCTTCTGTAGTAAGTATCTAGATCATCTATTTCCATTTCTTCTTTTCTTTATCCCCTCTGACGATCTGTTTCCTCCACTTTCTGCCCTGCTCTGCTCGCCTTCCTGTCTTTATTTTGTCATTCTCAGTGAATTTTCACTCACATTTCGGTTCTGTCTGTCTTTTTCTTCAGCAACATCCATTCCCCGATGTTACCGGGCCGTTATGGTACATGGATTTGTGGAAGAGCTTGTGGTAAATGAGGATCCAGAGTACCAGTGGATCGACCGTATCAGAACCCCTCGAGCTTCCAATGAGGCCAGACAGAGACTCATCTTTCTCATGTCAGGTACTAATACACAAACAGTGTGAATGAACGACTGAAAGTCTATGTAGAAGAAATGCATATTTTCAAATGTTTGGAAATGTTGCTGGAGGTGCTAGTGTTTTTTTTGGAATTGATCACATGATAACTGCAGGGCTGCAAGTTCAGTGGTTGGTTACCAATTTATACTGACTTATCGGCATATATAAATAATACTTTTATTCAGCAAGGATGCATTAAATTGATCATAAGTGAAAGTAAAGACTTCCACAGTGTTAAAATCTATTTCAAATAAATGTCGTTCTTTTATCAAACTAGATTTAGGACTTTTGGAAATCATAAATATAGGCCTATTGATCTACTCTGACTAAGTGTACTTTAAGTTGCTTTGGATAATCTGCTAAAAGATGACTTACTAGAAGACTGCTTTCTTTGTCTCTGGAGACATATGCATGTGTAATCTGAGACACTCCTGTCAATATTTTCTTGGCTCATGTGGTGTTTGTCTAAATGCATTTGTGTTTCTGATGTAGGTGAATTGCAGAGGAAGATTGGTCTGAAGGTGCTGGAGATGGGAGGCAATGCAGTGGTGGGGTACCTACAGTGTTTTGACCTGGAAGGAGAAACAGGCCTTGTGGTTCGTGCCATCGGGACAGCCTGTACACTTGAGAAAATCAGCACACTCCCTGCCACAGCCACAAATCCCAGCAACTCCTCTCCTTCAAAAGACATGAAAGAGTGAGTGTCACCTACGCACACACAAAGCGCCTGTGCTCAATCAAGGATAAAATAGGCCCTTTCGCACCGCAGGAACCTTTTCATAGTACCGGAACTAATTGTGGAACTACCCACTTTTTGGCGTGTTCGCACCGCGGGAACTAGGAACTGTTTTAGTTCCCAGAACTCGTTTGGAGGAACTAAATTAGCTCCTACTTCAGAGTAGGGTCTAAAACAGTTCCATAGGAACTATCGTGACGTACGTGTACGCTGATTGGCTAAACGCGTACGAAAACGCCCTACCCGCCATAATTTAAAACGCCGTGTAAACACATACTGTGTAAACATCGCATCAACTTATATTTTGCAAGAATGGAGAACAGCGATAGATGGACGGATGCTTAAGATTTGAACATTTTGAACTCCTTTCCGATCTTTCAATCGCTTGATGTATAGCCTAAGTTATGTCGACATTCCATGTCCGTGAACCCCGCGAGACACAACAAAAACACAGCTCCGATCACAGCGTCCTCCATCCTCCTGTTGTTAATGTTGTTCTTTTTTGTTTTCGTTGTTGAACGCCGCGCACAAATGACGTCGCTGTCGACCGGCTTACGTCACTTCTTAGTACCCACTGTCGGTGCGAATGCGACCCTTTCAATGGTACTGGGAATAGTTTGCGCAAAATCGTCCCAGTACTTTAGTACTGTACTTTTAGTTCTGGAACTAAAGCGGTGCGAAAGGGGCTCATGTCAGTGTGTGTATGTGCATGTCAGCATCGTTTTTAATGAGATTTGGAAATTGCAGATTTTTTCTTACAGCTATCCTAGTTCATCTGCAGTACATTAGATAGATTTTTTTTTTAAACTGATAATAACAATTTAACTTTGGATTAGAAATGAAAGTATGATATATTTCTATTATTATAGAAATCACAATGATTCCATTGAATTTTAGTGAAAGTAAAAATAGAGGTTCTTAGTTTTTAATTTCTAGTCACTGCTCAAAAATTTGTGGTCAGTAACATTTTTGTAGAAGTCTCTTATGCTTATCAAGGTTGCACTTAATCAAAAATACAGTATAAAGAGTAACATTGTGAAATGTTATTACAATATAAAGTAACCATTTTCTGTTTGAATATATTTTTTAATTTAATTTATTCCTGTGATGCCGATTTGGCACTCAAAAAACATTCAGTTATTATCAATTTTGAAAACTGTTTTGCTGCTTAGTTTTTTTTTCAGAATTCTTTGATGAATAGAAAGTTCAAAAGAACAGAACAGCATTTATTTAGAACTGTAACATTATAAATGTCTTTACTGTCATGTTTACTGACTCCAAATGTTTGAATGATAGTGTATCATGTTTTAGATTTTCATCTATTTTAAGCAGACATTTTTATTCATGGCAATTTGTTATTTAAATAATTTCTTAAAATGATCTAACATTCCTATGGTTTTAATAATGCAGCCTGAAAAAGAAGATGCTGTACAATTACTCTGTTTTCTGTTTATATTCGTAAATGAGTATGAGGGTGTGTGTGTGTATTTGTTTTATGAGTTGCTGTTTTATAAGTTCTACAGAAATGCATTCTCAACACACAAACATACCACACCTCAATCTTGTTCTCCCCTGCATGTCCTCTATGTCCCTCCTGCTCTTACTGTCTTTTTCTTTGGCTTTCCTGCATGCTGCATCTCTCCTGCACCAGCATGTGTTTGCATTAGATGGCTTAAAGTTTAAATGCTGTTCAGTTGTGCATTTCCAGACAAGGCGTTTTTTGCATCTGGACTGCTGCCTTGAGTCTGTTGTGATTTGTCTTTGTGCTGTCTCGTCCCGTGCCCTCTTGGGAGCTAAGAATGTTTGAATGGCTGTGACCTGCCTAACTAGACAGCGTTTTTGGTGCTGTCTAGTTAGCTAGCTCACTAGGTTGTGAGACACAGCCAAAAAGGATGTTTCCTGCTGTCAGTTCTCTATGCGGTCTGCCTTGGGTGTGTGCGCGTGCATGTTTCTGTATGTCATTGTTATATGTGTGTTTTTGTTCTCTGTGAATGTACAGTACACTGTGTGTGCGTGTGTTTAAATGTATGAAATATGTGTGAATGTGTGTGTAGCTCTCCGCAGGCTGCTCCTTCCACTCTCGGATGTCGTTCCACACACAGCAGTCCAGTTCACAGTGCAAGCAGTCGTCTTTCTCAGGGCTTCTCCGTTTCCGTGCCAACACTGCTGTTCGCCGGTATGAAACCCAGACACAGGAGCTCAGAAGCCCCCAGAGCCAGGCAGTGTAGGCAGGTACCCCACGACCCCCATGACCCCGTCACGACCCTGCCACGGACCTGTCACCCCGTTCTTCATTGGCAGACAGCTATGACATCACCAGTCCCCCTCCCCTTCAGCTGCCAAAGCAACCTCGTTTACAGCTTAAAAATGCCTCTGACCAATCAGTAAGCTGCATTCAGCTGTCACTCACAGAGTATATCCAATCAGAGGTGTCGGTTGGCTTCTGTGTTTTTAAGTTGTTTTGTTCTGTGTTTTTTTTTTTTTAGGCAGGGTAGTTGAATTTTACATTTTGGCCTTGTGAAGACATTAGTCGACCCTTGTTCTCAAAGCGTTGTGCTTTGGTTGGCTGAAACACGCTTCTTGTTCATCTCATTTGCGTCCTGCCTCATTTTTTGGTTTTCACAGTTTTATTTTTTTTTTCCTCCATTTTTTTTTTATTATCCCTGCCCGCTACCATAAAGTGCTTTGCTGTCTCTTCTTGACATCCTCACATGCTCTACCCTTTCAGCAGCAAGCAGTCAACACTCTTTCCTTTTTTCTTTCTTGCTCACAATCTCTTCCTCCACGTCACACACACACAAACATGCACACCCTCAAACACACACACACACGGGCACAGTCCTCATGTATGACTCTATGAGTCCGTGTGTGTTGATGGAGTGTGTTCCTCCTTGCTCTGACAGGCCAGGGTTTGGGGAGGAGGCCCCAGGCGTCCCGTTATCCTCAGGACCCCCCACCCCTCTGAGAGCACAAACCTTCTCCTCCTTCTCCCCCTCCAAGTCCTACAGTCGCCAGTCCTCCTCCTCTGACACCGAACTCAGCCTAACCCCCAAAACCGGTAAGATACCCGACCCCTCCTGACCTCTGGCACTCTACTAGGCTCTCTCTCTCTCTCTATGGGCCTTGATTTTAATCAATATCAGCACACTGACCCCAGTGTCAAGGCTGAGAGGCAGAGGGTCTAGGGCACAGTGTCTCTGTTTATTTTGGTCTAGTTTTGTGTTTAACTCATTTATTTTTGTTGTGTTGTCCTTACATTATTACTTTTATCTGTGTGTGTGAGATGTTTATTTTTATTTTACTTTTATTTTATTTTTATTTTAAGGCTGTGATCTCGTAATTTGTGCATTTAGAATCTGTAAAGAAAATGAAATCTACCATGCCTTCTTTATGTGAATCAGCCCCTTCTAAAGGACATACGTTCTTCAAAAGGGGCTGATTCTAAAGAACTTTAGTTCTGTTTTTCATTTTTTATTCCATGCATGTTTGTCTGCTTATTTTTCATTATCTTTCCAGGGATGCAAACTGCTTGCTTTTATTCAAAATCCTCAATGTTTTATTAAATAGGTCACTTATTCTGTTTCATGCTAAGCCCAGGAGCTTTTTTCACTGCAAGGTTAAATTATTAAAGGGATAGTTCACCCAAAAATTTTAATTCTGTCATTATTTACCCTTGTTCATGTTGTTTTAAACCTGTATGACTTTTATTTTTGTTTAACCCTCAAAAACCGAGACAGCCGCCCACGGCTAAAAATAACTATTGTTCTTAAATGTTTAATAACCTTTGAACCGCTAATCCTATCTGAAAAGTGTAGTGAAACCGAGAATACTGAGATATCGCAGTAGTCTCAGTTGGATATTCAGAGGCTCTCTAGCGTATGTGATTACGTCATCACATTTTGACAACATTGATTGGTCAGAAGAAACCAATGCATTTCGTCCCTCTGAGCCAAACAGGAACGATTGTTGAAGTCCCACCCCCATTCCCAGATTGGTTCAAACTGTCACATATTCAACCAATAAACATAGGTTTTGGTCTTTTGAACCATTGTTTAGCGTGTGTCTATGGGAATTTGAGCAAATGCAAAGTGAAAGTGAAGTGTTTTCATGCATGCACGACACAAACACAAAATAACACATTTGCAAGAGAGCACTCTCTGAAAAAGCCCAGAAAAACACATGACCGAGCACTTTGGTATAAAATAAACCAAAAGCAAGGATGAAAAAGCGGTACATATCGGATAAAGCACTGGAATTTAGGTATTCACGTCGCGAGGCGATGTCCCGGTAAAATCAATTCTGACGCCGAGTGCAGCCAGCGGATCGATCCATTTGGCTGTTTTATTATGTAAATAATACTTATATAGTTCATAAAGATCATTTGCACTATTTTTTTCTATTGCACTTTATATATTTCTCACCCATTTTGTGTGTAGTTTGTGAATCATTTGCATTTTTGTTGCACAAGACAATTTTTTGCTGCACTGTTTGTGTTTGTTGTTCATACTCAGATTGAAATTATATTTTTTTTTTTTCTGGAAAAAAAGTAAAAAAATTTTACTGTATTTTGTTATTATATAACACTGTTTCCATTTTCTTTACTCCCTAAATGTTTTATTTTTTGGATACATCTAGTAAAGTAAATAGACCTGTTTTTCACTGAAAAGCGCCTATAACAATATTGTAATAAATGACTATAACTTGCTTGGGGAATGCTATATGTAGACACAATTTTATTTGGAAGTGTAAAACACACAGATACAACTTTTTAAAGAAAAAAAATCCAAGCTTCAGGAGTTTCTGTTGGAGTACACAGTAAAAAAAAACACCCAATTATTGCTTGCGTTTCTTAAAATTCTGGAAATTCGTTATTTCTTAGAGAAAACAAAGGGAAAATTGGGACTTTAAATTAGCTAGACTGAAACGTCAAGTTCTCCTGTTTATAATGATATATGGCACTTGATGCTTACTGCTAGAAAAGGTCTGAAAAAACAAAGAAAAGTACAGTCGTGTCAGGTGCCCCAAAAATGTTCTTAAAGGCTTAATGGAACATAAAAAAAAATATTTTTTGAGAACTGTCTGAGTGTTTTTGTCCATACAGTGGAAGTCGATGGGGTTCAGTGTTGTTTAGCTCCCGACGTTCTTCAAACTATCTTCTTAGCGTTCTTCGGAATAAATTTGTTTGTGTTCCACAGTAGAAATGAAGTCATAGAGGTTTGGATTGACATGAGGGTGAGTAAATGATGGCAGAATTGTAATTTTCTCTGAAGAGGTATTTTTGTGAAGTAGATTTAAGTTTAATATTTATCTGGACTTTTATGAAAATGCCAGAGTCTTTGCTTTTGCTAGCACAGATTGTCTGCATAAATGCATGTGCTGAGTACTTGAAAAGCAAATATAAAGTGTGGCTTTTCCTTGACACTCCGATTTACAGAAACCGTATGATCAAGTTTGTTCAGCACTGTCAGTTTTATGCTTTTCATTGCTATAGTGACTTTAAAGAATGACATACTAATGTGCACAAGAAACGTAAGGGCATGGTATAATGTATAAAACTGAAACACTTCAGTTTTATATTTTATCTTTATCCCTTTCTCTCTCCCTCCTGTATTATACACTCTTCATGTATTTTACACCCCCCAAAAATCATTTTAATTGATGAAATGTTACTGTCCTAGTTCAGCTTGTATTTGTTTTCATGTGTAAAATAGCTAGAAACCCTATTTTACCCTTTCTACATATTTTAAATAAAAATCAAAAAGGGACCCCAGAGGGATAATCCACCAAAAAATGAAAATGCTGTCATATATTTTTTATTATTTCTCCATACAGCAACATGTTCATAGTATCCATGTCTGTCGAGCTCAAAAAAAAAAGTCACCATAAACCACAATTTTTGTAGTCCATATGACTTGTGGCCAATACTCTGAAGCCATAAGGTTTTTTTATCAGGAGCAGTTAATTGAGAATTAACCTCTGAAATGGATTAAGGAAGTCATTCTGACAGAAATTTTAGTTTTGGAAAAACTACAGCTTATATCTTCAAAACCAACCTGCTGGAAATAAAACCCTTGGAAAACCATTTTTAGGGCCCTATGAAATTTTTCCCAAATTCCGTTTAATTTTTTTTTCTAAATTCTGTTTTTTTTTTTTTTTTTTTCTGGACTCCTTTTTAATGGTCAAATTAAATTTTATTAATAAGAAAGCATGCCTAATTAATTAATATCATGAAACTTTTATAAAATGTAACATTAAATTATTAAAAGTGTAACAAAAATTACGTGTTTAGGGCCGTATGAAATGTTTTATTTTTTTTCTCACCTTATGTTTTATTGTTACCAAATTCTGTGTTTTAGCATGTCTAATTATTTCAATGCATACAAACAATTTTTATTTATTCTTACAATAGCCTTATGAAATGTTTTTTTTTCCCCCTCAGAAATTCTGTGTTGTGTATTTAAATTTTACTGGTTATCAGATGAAGGCATAAAACATTGATTTAATTTATATTTTAATTAATGAATATTAAACATTTAAATTAAACATTTAAATTTACTATTAAAATGTAAAATATTTTGTGAATTATTATTATTATTATTATTATTATTATTATTATTTATTTATTTATTTATTTTTATTAAAATAAAGTTTTATTATATTTCAACAGTAGTAGTAGTAGTATTACGTACATTCTACTAAATAATAATAATATAGCTTATTTCTGGCACAATGTCTTTAAGTTAAACCAAACTTTTATTTTGATGTGTTGCCGTGAATACCTTTAAAGTTCTGTGTGTATATGATATGACGCTATTTTTACTCAAATGAAATGGTAACAGGACATGTATTTATGTCCTTATTGAGACGGCAGATGCTGAAATCACCACGAATGTCACGCGCGCTGTGTGTGTAGTAAACAAAACAGAGACGCACAGAACATGCAGGATTCATATTTAAATCGACTTTTACAGCTTAATGTTTACAGATACTAGTCCATATTGCGATTTCATTTAAGTGTAATGACCTACTTTTGATTAATTCATCCAAACTTTGACAAATTCTGTGACATTCCACATTAAACATACATTCCGTTTTTTATGACTGTATTCCGCGATTCCGTCCGCGTTTTCTGCATCGTGGAAATCATAGGGCACTACATTTTATGTACCTCTCATCAGTTTGCATCTCTGTCTGTTGTGTAGTTCAGTCACCCCTTATTTTTTTCTCATATGATGTCTTCATACCTGTCCTCCCCAAACTTCTCTCTCATTCTTTCTCTGTCAGTGGGGATATTTCAGTGTCCCAGTACTCCCGCCCTTGAATCTGAAACATCTCCCCTCCCTTCTGCCCATCTGCCCTGTCATTTACGGCCAGGGATGGCCTCCAGGAGTACAACTCCTCCCCCACTCCATGTCAGCCAATCAGACACAGCCATGCTGAGAAAGAGCGTGTCTTTCAGTGAGGAACTGCTGCTGACGGCCTCTGGTAGGATACACCCACTGCGGTACCCATGACCTTTGACCCTTGGTGCAGTGACTTCATCCGGTGTGACCACACAAACCCCTGTGCTGCCCCCTGGGACAATATCATGCCCGTCACTGAATAAAACGCACTAACAAATGGATTTTTTTTCTCATTTGCCCACACACATCTTTCGGTAAATGCACTCTGGGTGCACGTTATGATAGAGCGGTGTGGTTTAATGTCTTCTAAGCTCTCTGATTTAACAAAACCCCACTTGCATGCGTTTTTTCAGTCTGACTGCAGGATAGGTTTCTCTGCCAGTGGAAGAAGAAACTAGAAGAAACTAGAAAAAACAAAGCAGCAACCCTCCGTCGTTTCTTATTGGCTGGTTCCAAAAATCTCATTTCCTAGTTCCTGGGCTCTGAGCTTATGTGTCTGAAATTGTATATTAATTGTGTTTTAATCTGTGAAAGTGTAAACTTGATGAAGTTGCCCAGCTAGTGAATGAGTAGAGCACATTTTTTGCCACGATAAATGTTATTTCTTAAAAGTCTCTGAATGTGTTTAATGTTTTCATACATGCATAACTTTAATGGTTTATTCAGCTAATGCCATAATTACATTTTTTAAATGGATTTAAACATATCCAATTCGAGTTGAGATATATTGTCTTTATATTAGACTGCTGCTCTACCTAATAAATTTTAGAAAATCACTTGTTGGCTAAAACGGCTATGTCCACCAAATTAATTACACTATTGTTCAAAAGTTTCAGGTCGATAAGATGACAGTAAAGACATTTATAAAGTTATAGCCGAAATCTTAATAAAGGCTTTATATAGGCTTAAATGGGTAAATTTAAATTAATATTTTTGATAATTCTTGTGAATGTAAATGCAGCCATGGGCACTTAGAAGAGGTGAATGTATGTGGTTGCATGGGCTATTGTAACATTGTGCACTGGGTTGTTTAGAAGTGATGTGTTGTTTACAGTCTTTCATTTCCCCAAATTTCTCTCTTCTCCATCATGAACAGGAATGGGAAGTGGCGGCAGTGCAGGGAAGGAGGCGGGGCCTCTTAAAGCTCTTCTGAGGCAGCAGACCCAATCAGCACTGGAGCAGAGAGTAAGAAAAAGAAACATTCACATGCATTTATATATTCACAATCAAGTTTATGCACAAGAGTGGAACTGGTGATTATGAGAATGATGTTTCTCCACTCTGTCATTCTCTCACTGGATTTCAGGGGGTTTCATCATCCTCTGAAGCATTTGTTAGAACAGGGGTATGTCTGGAGAGGGCATGCCGAATGTTTTCTGATCGTAGAATCTTTCATGTTTCCCAAACTCCTCCCTGTTTGAGAACTTTGAACTGGAAGACCTGCATCTCTTCTACTGTCCTAATGACAGTCCTTCATTATCAAACCAATGACACATCAGTATTGTGACTATTGGTTTGGGGGTCATGTGGTTATGCACCCATTTCCATGGAGAATATTCTAGAACCTTTGACAGGTGCTAGGAAGCTCTCATGTCTACCTGTATGTCACAGTTTTGCTGCAAACTTTGTCCAGGGGTAAAATGTCTTGTAAATAAAGAAATTAATGTAAATGAAGAGCCAGAGATCTTGAAGTCTGTGTCTTCATACTTACATGGTTGAGAAATAAACATGTACTGGTAACAATTTTGTTGAGGCTTTTAATCAGGACTTCATGCATATTTGTTATGTTTTTGCATGTGGTATATCAGAATGGTAAGTTATAAGTAAAGGAGCCTCTTTTTGTTTTTATGAGCATCTTATTAGCACTTGTTAAGCCACTTACATCTACTGGTAAGTCCTGATGTATTGCGCTTAACAGAGTTGTTACCCAGTAAAAGAGCCTGTCTCCTACAGTGACTGAATCTCTGTATCTCTGCATGAGTCTTGTTGTGATTGCTAAATATTGACAATGTAATGCCATGACCCACAGGCTTCAATTTCTGTGCTGTAAAATCTTTTGTTCTGTGTGGAAATTTCAGTACAGAAGTTCACCCATCTTCATGACATTTGCTAGAATGCCAGTGGGTCACCTGTGTCATTTCTGTATGATCCCTCCATCACCGTTCTGTGTGTTTCAGGAATACCCTTTCTTCACGTTGACCGCCTTCCCTCCTGGATTTCTCCTTCATGTGGGAGGCGTGGTCAGTGCGCGCTCAGTAAAGCTTCTGGATCGAATCCACAACCCAGGTAAGACAGCTCATATTACTCAAGCACAAACATAAACAAATGCACCAAATATATGATACATGAACACAATTTAACATGAAATATAACTTAACTTCACTGTAGCAAGAACATAAATCAGTTAGCAGGTGCATTTGAAGTAGTTTGGCAGTGTGCATGTTGTTGGTGAGGCTTTTGTTGTATTTTCAGTTTCAGTTCTTTTTACAGTGTATGTTCTGCATCACATGCACCATTTCTTGGCCTTAATGTTTTGTCATCTCCAGCTTAGAGTGCTCTATTTCTTTTGAGATTTTGAGACCTCCATCTCCCCTGAACATTATTTTTGGCTATTACATTTTTGGCTATTAGCACATGCACGAAAAATACTTTTTGTAAACCCACATAAACCCTTTCTAGTCTGTGCTAACAGTGCATTATAGGGATGTAAATATTGGTATTAATGCAATTTAATACAACCTTTAAAATATTCGGTAACACTTTATTTTAAGGTGTCTTTGTTACACGTTACGTGTATTTACTTTTATAATAACAATGAATTATGCATAATTACATGCAAGTAACTCTAAACCTAATCCTAACCCTAACGATATAGTAAATACATGTGGTTAATTAATATTACTCAGTACTTAAATATATAATTACACTGCAGGGCTTCACATTAAGCATTCTCATGTGGTTGTCCTTCGGACAAGTAAATTTGTCATTTACTTGTCCGAGTATAAAAGTTACTTGCCCGGAGAGAAAAAATTAAGTTAAATTGCGTTATAAATATAATTATTTATTGTAGTTATAGAAAACACATTTAGTTTATTTAGATTTTCCTTTTTAAATGAAATAATGAACAAAATAATAAAGTGTGATAATACTATTATATTTTAAAATAAAAAGTTAGAATTAAATACAAATACAATTATTTTATAGTAAAATTAAAAATAAAATGCTAATATTTATATTATATACATATACATACACATATATATATTTTTTTATATATATTTTTTTTTTATTATTTTCAAATTAAAAAATTTTTAATTAGTTAAATTTAATCAGTCAATTAATATAATGAGACATTTGGGCTGTTACCAAACAAATGAAATCAGTTTCAACAAAATTCATCTTTGCAATGCAGAGGAAACAGAAGCTGCATCTGAAGTGGAATAGATATATTTACACACTGTTTAATGCAGCTCTGAGGGACATGGAATAATTTAATCTGCAATTACAAAGGAATAAATAATGTTTTGATACATATAACGTTGAATACTGATATTTAAATAATAAAAAAAAAAATTCTGTAAATGTGAAATTAAAACCACCAGTAGGTGGCATCAAGTCACTGTTAATAAGGGAGTCATTGCGTCTGAACCGAATCATTTAAACGGTTGATTTATTCAGGCACGAAACACCGTCATGTTCCTCAGAGATGCAAAACAGTGCTGTGGCTGTGTTTGGAGTTATTTTTGTTGGTGAAATAGAGCAAAAACAGGCAATATGGTGTCTAAAACGTAAGTCTCTTAAATGTTAACATCTTGTTTATTGAACTGTTATCATTTGTAATCATGATGATTTTTGAAGAAAAAAAAAAAACGGCATTCGATCTTTTGTGTGATATTAACTATATGAAATGATATAAATGCATACATTTTCCTCCCCCATATCTTGAATTTTCTGATCATTCTTCATGCATTGTAATTGTAATACTGAATCATGCAGTGAAAGAATGCACGTGAGCTAGTCAAACCTAGACGACTTTACGTAATTATGCATGCACTCTTTGTTTGATTCTTGTTTGATTCAACAATTACGAAATTATCGCAAAGGATATATAATCGCACACCCCTATAACAAAGGCTGTATCACAAATAAAGGCAGTTATTATTGTTTTTGGTATTGACTTTTTCAAGTTACTTGTCCGATTGGGCAAGTAAATTTCTCTTTCACTTGCCTGTCCCAAACATTCACTTGTCCCGGACAAGTGTTAATGTCGCGCCCTGCACTGTAACAAGGACACCTTAAAATAAAGTGTCACCAAATATTCTATTGTATAATATTTTAATATCCATTTCTAATGGAAAAGTAGCAGGTTTTGGCAAGCTTTTAATGCACAGCTAGGAAATGCAAATGATTTGTGAATTTAAGAATATATAACTGTATATATTATATAATTTAAGTAATAATAATTATTTGATTTTTAATTTATTATAATAACTGAAATTATCATTTTGTTATATTAAAATATTAACTGTAAAAACTGTAATGAATTTACAAGAATTTAATATGAATTTAAAAGAACTGATTTATATTTTAATATATTTTATTATCATTTTTCCTGTGACGGAAAAAGCTGAATTTTCAGCAGCCATTATTTACATGATCCTTCAGAAATCATTCTAAAATGCTGATTTGCTGCTCACTTATTATTAAAGGAACACTCCACTTTTTTTGGAAATAGGCTCATTCTCCAACTCCCCCAGAGTTAATAAGTTGAGTTTTACCGTTTTTGAATCCATTCAGCCGATCTCCGGATCTGGCGATAGCACTTTTAGCATAGCTTAGCATAGATCATTGAATCCTATTAGACCAGTAGCATCGCGTTCTAAAACGATCAAACAGTTTTGATATTTGTCCTATTTAAAACTTGACTCTTCTGTAGTTATATCGTGTACTAAGACCGGCAGAAAATGAAAAGTTGCGATTTTCTAGGCTGATATGATTAGGAACTACTCTCATTCCGGCGTAATAATCAAGGAACTTTTCTGCCGTAACATGGCCGCAGCAGGCGTAGTGATATTACGCAGCGCCTGAAAGTAGTGCTCGGTAGCTGTTTTAAATAGGACAAATATCGAAACTGTTTGATCGTTTTAGAACGCGATGCTACTGGTCTAATTGGATTCAATGATCTATGCTAAGCTATGCTAAAAGTGCTATCGCCAGATCCGGAGATCGGCTGAATGGATTCAAAAACGGTAAAACTCAACTTATTAACTGGGGGAGTTGGAGAATGAGCCTATTTCCAAAAAAAAGTGGAGTGTTCCTTTAATTATCGTTTTTTAGTGTTCTTTTAAGAATGCATATACAGTCAAACCAGAATTTATTGAGACACCTTCAACATTTCTCACATTATCACAGTTTATTTGCAATAGTTTAGAAAATGGTAATAAAATATGACAAGAACTCAGTTAAACTGTGTCGGAACAAGTTCATCTTGATAGAAGTTCAACTTTGATAGAAAGGTATGTAATGGATTACAATCAACCAAAAATTGTTCAGCTGTTAAATTTAAGTACACAATAAAATAATACCAATTTAGGTCAACCAATTAACAAGCAATGCTTAATTTTGTTCAGTCTGTGGTGTAAAAAGGTTGTATTAGCAATTAAAGAAAAAACACTTAAGAAAAACATGGTCAGGTCAAAGTTTCTGAATAAATTTTTATCAATTTTACTGGTAGTCCAGTATATGAACAATTTTTGGGTATAATATGTCACAGTTCACTTTATTTTACTATCCTCACTTACATAAATGAACTATAGTGTCCTGCGCCCACTAGTAAAAAAAAAAATATAAAAAATTATTTCTGGTGTCTGAGTCATTTTTGGTTTGACTGTATACACTATTTTGAGCTGTGGAAATCTTCCAAATTCAGACTCTCAATCTTCAGGAACTTGTTCGATTGTCCCTGTTATTTGTGTATTCAGCTAATTTTTGAAAATAATTATGAATCAGACCAAAATAATAAAATAGAACTAAATCATTATCAAATTTCATGATGCACTGCATTAAAAAAAAAAAAATGCTTGTCAGGGTTGAACTTTTACATCCGTCTTGCATACAATTTAATATATTAACTTTTTTCTGTATTATTATTATTATTATTATTTTTCTGGTCTCATAATGTTTCTAATTCTCATTCCCTACCCATCCTAACATTTGTCTATCCTCAGTTTGACCCATAACTCTTGCAGTGATCTGATTGTATTTCTTTAACACTTGCGTAAATTCAGGCTTTAAAGGGGTCATCGGATGCCCATTTTCCACAAGTTGGTATGATTCTTTAGGGTCTTAATGAAAACATACTTTGGTTAAAATTTCTCAATGGTAGTGTAAAAAACAATTTTTTTTTACCGTCAAAATCAGCTCTGTTTTCAGCAAGCTGTTTTTTTTTGTCAATGTCGCTTTAAATGCTAATGAGCTCTGCTCACCCCGCCCCTCTCTTCCATGGGGTGACGAGCAGACTGTAAACTTCAGCTGCGAAACTGGCTAAAGCCCTGCTCACACTGTGCGATTTTGGCCACGATTTGGTCGTCTGAGACAAATTTTGAAAATCCTAAAAGGTTCCTATAATCCTAGGGTAAAATCTGTAGTCTTTGATCGCTGGTTTGACATGTTCACTGATAGCCGATTAATGGCTGTTACGACCAAATTTCACCTCCGACGAAATTCTGGCAGTGTCAGAAGATTTGGCACACAGTCCTGCAGTGGGACTACCCCTAAGATGAATGTCAAACTGTCTCCGTTTTTCAAGACAAGCTATGAGCAGAATTAATGCTAGAGAATTATTTTATCAGCCTTAAACTCCAGTGCTCCCGTCCTCCGCTCACGAAATTCATCTGATATGTTGCCTTTTCTATATAAACACTGGTTGCGCCGCTGCTTTCATATGGGTGTGTAGAGCTGCATACACTATTCTTCTTAAATATGCCGGTATTGCCGCCGTTAATATACTTTAATGATAGCCAACATTCCGTTCCCGCATGCAATGCAGTTCGCAGTCACTGGACGTGTAAGGGTTGATAATGTAAAACTCCGGACAAGTTTTCTTGCGCGCACCCGTTTTTTGATTCGTCTTGACTGTCATACAGTCTGATATTAATGACAACTGAGATCCCATAGTGTGACATGATCATCATGTTCGTACAGTCTGACAAGAACAATCCTAAAAGACTTTTAAAAAATCGCACCGTGTAAGCCCAGCTTAACTAGCACATTATTAGGAAAGGTGATTTGCAAAGATTCATTAAAAAAAAAAAAACTTATACTCACTTCTTCTGTAGATGAAGCTGGATCATGAATAATTCGCGCAAACATTGGCGCATTTAGGCAGATCGGGGTCGGCACATTCCCTTCAAAAACGAAAGTAACGTTAATCCTCTGCGTCTTCAGCGGAGAAAATGACCTTAGAAAATGATGACTGCTATGTTCATTATTACATCCAACAAATAAACACCTCAATCGCTTAATCAGAGACATCTTGTCTTCCCCTGAACCGGAGTCGACAGAATGGCGGACAGCTCACAGCTCACTCAGGGCGGGTCTAAGGTAAGATGGACCTGTCAATCAACTATCGTGGGAGCGGCCTGTACAGACCTACGTCATTCTGACAGGAATCTCAAAACAGCCTGATTTGAGAGAGGGGATTTTAAAATAGGGATTTAAAAAAAAACACTGGGTGGATTTTTATCATTATAGGATGGATGTGTACACACACTTCCAACACACATTTATGTTCAAACAACTTGCAAAGTGAATTTTGCATCCGATGACCCCTTTAACCAAGCTGAGCCATTACCTACTAATTTACATTTTGCATGCTGACATGTTTCCAAATTAGATTATTTTGTATAGTGGAGTGTAATTAAAGGGAGAAAAACTTTAATTAGTTCTGAACTACAACTCAGAGGGTGTCTATTGTTTTATTTTCTTAATTGTAACTTATAGATGACTGCAAGCACACACATACACCCACAGTCGTTATTCCACAACATACAAATGAAACACATCTACTACTACATCTGCGTATGAATGTTTAATTAGTGTGTACGAGTGTGTGTGTGCATTAATTAAAGCATGGTTTGGTTGAAGGAGCTGCTCATGTAGTTTTATTGTAGATGTGCTGATTTAGAGCCTCTGACATAGTGCTGCTGCATGCTTTTTTCTCTATCTCTTTCTCTCTCTTCTTCGTCTTTCACCTCTTTCCCCCTCATTCTCTCTCGCAGACCTCTATTTTCTTCCTCTCTGTCCATCTCTTCTCTCTCGCTCTCGTTCTCGTGGTCACCCTCTCAGATAACTATTGTCTGACTTTGCAGTTCCTGTGGAGTGGTGTTGTCCAGTGTTGTGTTCTTGTTTGTAGTTGGTGTTTGGTTTTCTTTTTCTTTTCTACTCTCTTTCTCTCTCTCTTTCTCTCTTTTTCTCTCCGCTCCTTTAACCGATCTACTAATGTGGCGATTTGGCTCAGCCTTGGGTAACACCAGATCATACAAACTGCTAGACTGGAATAGTTTCACTGCAGGTACTACCCTACCCTCAGTCCTGCTTTTCACACACAAACACACACATACACACACATGAAGCCCTTGGCAGCTCAGCTGTTACAAACTTTCCTAAATATTAATACGTATTATCGGTTTTGAGATAGTACTGAATTTTGAATATTCTCCTTTAGCAATTAATCAACATGTGATAATGCATAAAGGGACTGTTCACACAATAATGAAATTCTGTCGTCATATACTGACCCTCATGTTTTTCTAAACCCTTATGATTTTCTTTCTTCTGAGGAACACAAAAAAAGATGTTCAGCTGCTGTTTTTCGTAAAATGAAAAGCATAGCATGTAAAGACTTTCCACAACAGCTTTTGTGTGGATGTCGCCAAACACCACTGCAGTAGATGGGAAGGTTGTCAGCAAATAACATCTTCACTGTCTGCATCACAAATAGTTCAATATGACTTAAGGAATATAGGAAAAAAGAGCAGCGTGAACATTTTTTGTTATGCAACACAAAAGGAGATTTTTTTTTTTTTTTAAGTAAGAAAGACATGCAGATTTTGAATAACAGGAGGGTCAGTAAATGACATCTTAATTTTACAGTGAATTTTTCCCTTAGTATGTATTGAAATATGTTATTGAGTGTATATTCACAATTAAGAAGATGAGTTGATTTTTGTCAAGAATGATTACAAATACTTTTAAAGATGAATTAAGTGTGTAAAAGGAGTCATTTATGCCTTACATAGGCAATCTCAGATATACACAGACTCGCACATACAACCTCAAGCCTTTTCTCAGTAGTGTGTGTTGCATGAGCTGCCACGCGCTGTGCTTCTGTATGAACGTGTGTGTCTGGCAGCTGCTGCATGTTTTAGCTGGATGCGTGGCTGTTCTCTGCTCTGGCTGATCATTCCTTGATCTGCTCTGACTGCGCTTCACCTGACCCCTTACCCAGCGTCCCCTCCTCCCTTATCACATGACCACTTGATCTACCAATCCAGTGAAGTGGACTTAGGCAGTGTTCTACTTTCAGTCATGAAAGGTCTCATGACCTCTGTGCCCTTGGCAGTGCTGCTGCCTCTGTGGTCATTGTTGCTTCCCTCTACTAAAGTAATAAGGATTCATACATTATGTATTGTGTTTGTGTAAGCTTATATCACATGTGCTCTGATATTGATTCGTAGTCATTTACCCCTTTCACACATACAGACTTTACTGGAAAATTACCAGTAAATTGCCGTAAAGAGATCATGTGTGAACAGGACCTTATCAAAAATACCGGTAAATTTGTTCTGGCAATTTACCGGTATGAGAAGTTGTAACATTACCAGTAAATTGCTGGAATGATGCTGTGTGTGGACACAGAATGAAGATTACCGGTATGAGCACGTACAAGTTCAGAACGCGCTGACTCAAGACATCTACTGTTGGCCAATCCAGAGCCATTGAAATTGAAAATTCAATGGCCCTGGGCCAATCATAACATTCTGACGAAGATGATGCTTTTACTCGGCGCTGTGTAGTTCAGTTTAAGGTCGTCTAAAATGATGTCTCTGGACCAAAAGTGCTGCATGATTGTGAACGTTTGACACAAAAATGAAAACATGTTTGTTTACAAACATAACATTGGCAGGTGTAGTCGTTTAGAAGTAATTTCTGGTTAATGACGTCACAGAATTTACAGATAATTTTAAACCGATGTGTGAATGGTGTTTTTCCAGAAAAAAGACTGAATGTCGTTGCCTGTGTGAATAGCGCATATTTGAATTTACCGTTAAAGTCGTTCCGGTAATTTTAAGGCAATTTACTGGTATTACTGTGTTGCAGCGGCCATTGTCTGGGGTTGTAAAAGTCGGTGGGGTTTAAAAAGACATTTGCTTTCTTGAATGAATATTTTTTTTACTCCTATTTTTCATTAATGCATCATTTAGTGTTTTTTTAAATCTATATATAAAAATGTGAAAAATAAATTGGTCTGACCTTTCTGAAATGCAAACCATTTGTCACAAATATTGAGATAATTAAAAAGCTGCCAGAGGTATAATAAATTAATTTGATGTATTTAAATAATTGAATTATGTAATATAATTTAATATGATAAAAATATTTATGTAGTTCAATAATGCAAATGCAATTCTTGGCTTTAAAGCATATTAATTGGCCTGTATATTTTATCTATCATTGGCAGAAGTGGCAAAAGTTTTTTGAAGCTCTGACAGGTGCTGTTTTTCAATGAATTGAGAATTAATTGTTTTTACAAAAGCAATTGGTAAAGTTTAGAAGAAAGTTAGTTGTGAACTTGTGTATTTTTTAATGAAGTGTTACTAGTCAGGCTACGAGTGATTTGAATCATGTAATATCAGTGGTAAGGTAAGCATCAGGCCATCATTTATTTTTATTTATTTATTTATTTTTTTCCACACTTTCTTCTGCTTCTGGTCTGTTTTCTGCTGCGCACTTCTCTCTTTAATGTTACCGTTATTAATCAAACTCCCTCCTGCTGTTGGCTGTTTATCCAGAATAGGATGTAGTTTGTCCTCCATTGGGAAGCATGACTGCACTAGCAGGGGAATGCTCTGCCTACTGTTGTAGATTAGTTCATGAAAAGCTGTCAGTCAGGAGAATGGCAAATCACACCACTGTCCTCTTTGTCCTCACCATCATCATCATCATCTTCCTCATTCCCCTCAACCCTCTCCTAGTTGTGGTAAACAGGCAGGGGAGTTTGCGCTTGTGAAAACCCCTTGCTCTCAGAGAGTGTGAGCACCTGTGCGTGCATGTGTGCGAGTGTTGTGTATGTGTGTGTGAGAGAAAAGCTCAGGTACTAGCCTTGTTTGCTTGTTCATGGTTTGCTCCCTCTCTGAGAAGAATTTTGAGATTTGTCACTGTTAAAAATATATATACAGCTAAATTAATAAAACTGATGTTCTGATGATGTTGTAAAGCCTGTTTCACACCACATGCTCGCTCAAGCTACTGCTCAATTACATTAGATGTTTTCTGATGCATAACCAGAATCTCTAGAAAATAAAGTGATTTTAAAGTTTTACTATTTCGTTTACCCACGTCATGTGATCATTAACCGGCATCAGAGAACACATGTTCAATTTTTGGAATATTAATTTAAGTTTTTGGTCAAAGAGATCCAGCTGACAGAAACATGCTTTGGGAATATAGACAGTAATAATTAAGAAATAAATACATTTTAAACAAAAATTTATTGTGAGTTGTGCCAGATTTGGGAGCATCAATAAACCAGCTAACAGGGCTAGTATGCTGCTAAAGACAGGGGGTGTTTATGTGCCGGTGGTGTGCATGATGATGTAAATATGTTTGTTTCAGATGAGCCGGAGACACGCGATGCGTGGTGGGAGGAGATCCGTCAGGAAATAAAGTCTCATGCCAAAGCTCTTGGCTGCCACGCTGTGGTGGGGTACAGCGAGTCCACCAGCATCTGGTACTTAAACACACACGCACAATGCTCTATTCTGAGGATGTTTCTACTAGGGATGTGCGCTACGACTAATTTGACAGTTGTTTAAACGGAAGTTTTGTATCCGACTAGTCGACTAGTCTAAAAGCTAGCTCGTTTATAAACTCCCAAAAAATGGCAAAAGAAAAAAAACTGTGCGTGTGGAACAGCCTACACTTGAAATACTTAATCTTTGCATCACACTGTCAAATCCCTCAATGAAATCTGCTAAAAACAGGTCACGATTATGCCGTATGCTTGCCTCACGTTATCATCATTCAATTTTAGGCGCTCGTTAAACAGAAAATAAGGAAGAGCATACACTCAACATAAACCAGTGCATAGCTTATTTATTCAGATCAGCTGGAGCAATGCAGAAATGGAAAATAGACTGACAGAATTCTTCATTTTCATATAACGTTAGCGAACATATTAAAACACAAGTATAAAAAAAAAGAAAGGAAAGTTTATCAAGGAATAGCATTAAAATGGCTTTTAAATATGTACTTCATGTTGGCTATATTGCCTAAAAACAAAACAATGCTCGTTTTACTTACTCAGACCATGTGTATTTGTTCAGTGAATGGGCTATAACATGTTAACGTGGTCTGGCGAAAGACGGGACTAGAGGCAATTCTGCTCTTGGAAAAAAACCGCGCTCGGCAGGAACTGAAGTCACAGGCAGGCAGAGAGATAACTACAAGCAAGCAGACACTTTCGAAAAGAGCCTGGAAATCTCGCAGCACCACCACCGAAGTCGGTCTTCGTTTAGAGGAATAGACGGCGCGGATGGGATCGCGGACCGCAGCGGCGGGTTGTAGTGTATGACATGATTGACATTTGCTGGCTTTGTCTTCAAGCTAACGCATACGTGCCTGTATTGAATATGATTACGCATCGGTCCAGTAGAGTTATTGTAAGCCAATTTGACATTACACAGTTTACACACAACTTTTCCGTTTCCTTCTAATTCAAAATAATCCCACACCTTGCTGGTTCTTCGCTGGTCATTTCGAGCTTGCCGCAACCGACAAGAAGAAAAGGCAATGCGACGTCTGAGGTAAAAATATAGTTTCCGCCCAGATACGCTTTTAAAAATATTTAAATATTTAGATTTTTATTATTTTTCAAAAGTTTTATTTTAGCTTGTTAAAATTATGGTATTTTTTCCCTCTCGTTTAAAGAAACACTCCACTTTTTTTGGAAATAGGCTCATTCTCCAACTCCCCCAGAGTTAATAAGTTGAGTTTTACTGTTTTTGAATCCATTCAGCTGATCTCCGGATCTGGCGATAGCACTTTTAGCATAGCTTAGCATAGATCATTGAATCCGATTAGACCAGTAGCATCGCGTTCAAAAACGATCAAAGAGTTTCGATAGTTTTCCTATTTAAAACTTGACTCTTCTGTAGTTATATCGTGTACTAAGACCGGCAGAAAATGAAAAGTTGCGATTTTCTAGGTCGATATGATTAGGAACTATACTCCCAGTCCTGCGTAATAATCAAGGAATTTTGCTGCCGTAACATGGCCGCAGCAGGCGCAGTGATATTACGCAGCACCTGAAAGTAGTCCCCAGCTATATTATAACTAGTTACCTAGCTGGGGACTACTTTCAGGCGCTGCATAATATCACTGCATAATATTGATTATTACGCTGGAATGAGAGTATAGTTCCTAGCCAAATCGGACTAGAAAATCGCAACTTTTCATTTTCCGCCGGTCTTAGTACACAATATAACTACAGAAGAGTCAAGTTTTAAATAGGACAAATATCGAAACTCTTTGATCATTTTTGAACGCGATGCTACTGGTCTAATCGGATTCAATGATCTATGCTAAGCTATGCTAAAAGTGCTATCGCCAGATCCGGAGATCGGCTGAATGGATTCAAAAACGGTAAAACTCTACTTATTAACTCTGGGGGAGTTGGAGAATGAGCCTATTTCTAAAAAAAGTGGAGTGTTCCTTTAATCGACTATTGATTTCAGTGTCGACTAGCAGGAGCTGAACCGTTTAGTGGACTAGTCCCGCACATCCCTAGTTTCTACACACTGGTTCTCAACTGTTTTTTGGCTTCCTCATATATCCAGGTTTTTCAAGACGGTTGGAGGAGTCAATTAAAATGACATTTGTCTTGATTTTTAGTTGCACAGCTTTCTCATTCTGTCATTCAGCCATGATGAAATGCTCTGATTATGTGCTCTTTGTGTTTGCAGTGAGGAAGTGTGTATTCTATCTGCGTCAGGCACCGCAGCGATCCTTAGCTCCCGGTTCATGCAGGACGGCTCGCTGGACACCGAACACAGGTTGTCACGGCAACCACTTTGTGTCTTTTCTACAGGGTCAGAGAGGGTCGAGGGGGATATGGGTAGTTCAGCCTCGCTAGGGTAGGTTAATGACACACATAACACATACACACACACACCTTTGGCCCCATGCTAAGGGACTCTTAAAAGAATAGTTCACCCAAAAATAAAAAAAAATCTGATCATTAACTCTTCCCTCATGTCGTATCAAACTTCAAAATAGGTGTACTAAGAAAATAATCCATAATAATAATTCAACTTGTTTGCTATATCCCCAGTCTTCTAAAGTCATACAGTAACTTTAAAGATAGCATGAAATGACAGTTCACCCCGTCTGTTTTCTAAATGAATGTTACAGATCTTGTGAACATGAAATATTCTTTTGATAATCCAATGCATGTCACAATATATAGAAAAGATCTGTCAATACTTTCGTTTCATTGCGACTTAAAAAATAGTACTAATTTTTTCTAATGTAGAAACTTAAATTTTCTGTGAAGCTGCTTTGCAACGATTTGTATCGTGAAAAGCACTATACAAATAAACTTGAATTGAACAATAAAATTAAGTCATTATTCACTGAATTTTTTCCCCTTAATACAGTAGCTCTTAAAGTCGGCTTGAAACATAAATTGTGACACATTTGAGTGAAATGGCTTCTCGAACGAGTAGAAAAATACAAAAAAGAAAAAATATATAGTAGGGGTGCACGATATTGGATTTTTGCCGATATCTGATATGCCGATATCAACAACACCAAGTCTCTCCTGTGCAGAAATTATAAGCAAAATATTTTTTAATTTTGGTTAGTTAAGAACTTATTTGTTAGAATTAAATGAACAATAATGAAGGTTTTTTGACAGTAGATTGAAGCTTTGAAAATAACACTAAATAAACTATATATCAATCGCTGCATTTCCCCCCCCAGAAAGATGCAGTGTTAACCCTAACATTTTATTTTAAGATTTAACATTTGTAGATTGACTAAAGCAAAAGAGTTGTAAAAATTCTGAAAATCTTTTTAGAGCTTATGATTTGTTTAAAAACTAAAACATATTACACATTAATGAATAAATCGGTATATATAAAATTATTTAATTTACAAGTGTCATGTTTTTGAATTTTATTTATTTATTTATTTTTTTTTATCAAAATATTTTATGACATCAATTACTGCTTTATTTAATCAGAAACAGTCTAAATGTTACTTGTGTAGGCTATTTTACTTTTAATTGAATTAGAAGTAGGCCAACAGCGCCCCCTACAGTTTAAAACTCCTTACTGAGCGGGCGTTAGGACCCAGGGGAGGCTGTCACTGCTGCCACTGCACCTGCTATTACTGTTTATACACCTAACACTCATTCTGTACGTGCTTTCACAGATTAAATGCAGTGGTCCAAAAGAGTGAATCTAATAGTCATTCAGACAAAACTTTGCTTCAAAAATGAGTCACATGGTTGACGTGATCTAATCACTAGCACACCCTGAGCACATGTGAGTTAAGGTATTCCTATCGGCATAATTTTTCATATCGGGCCGATGCTGATATTTACATTTAAAACCATTATTGGCCGATTCCGATAATATTGTGCATCCTTAAAATATAGGATGGTATTTGATTTGGAATTGATTAGATTGTTTGTTTGCTGCGATCTTATGTGAAGGGATGTTGTTGCAAGGGGAGGAAAAGTTCAAATGTTTGCTTTAAAATTTACAAGAGCACATCAATTAAAAAAATAATATTGATGAATTAATAATTTTTAATAAACACTGCAGTATTGTCAATTTGGATTTCATGGTGACATTAAAAGCCAAAAGGTTTGGAACGACAAGTGTAAGTAAATCATAACTTAAATTTCATATTGGGTGAACTTTTCCTTTAATCTCAATACTAAACAATACTAATTAAATTGGTGTGTGTTTGTGTGTGTGTTTGTGTTTGTGTGTGTGTGTGTTTGCTGAGGGTGTTTTTTACGGCTACTAACCAAATCAAGTCCTGAGGGCTAAAATCATTTACCTGTCTCTGCATATGTGTTTTATGTACAAAAATAATACCATCTTGACACATTTGTATGCTTATGTAATTCTTTTATTCAGTTTTAGCTCATTTGGGTGCTTGGGTCTGTGTGTGTGCCCTTGTGTTATTGTTTATGCACTAACTGCACAGTTTATTTCTCTTAGATTTGAGGAGGTGGTGCCCCCTGGCTGTGGGTTTTGTCACATACCATACGATGAGTTGAATATACCGTTTCCTGCTCAGCTCACCTATTGCTACTGCTGTCGCCGCTACAAGGTGCCCGACGTCCTCTTCACCACAATCGACTTGCCTACTGAAGCCAACGTCACCGGGAAGGGCTGCCTGATTCAGGCCAGGTATTACATGCACAGGACATCCAGTCCAAATGGTATATTATTGTTCTGCGTACTGCACGCTATAATGAAAATAGTATGTGAAACTATATTTAGAATGCAATGATATATTTTAAATAGCAGTGTGTAGGGCTGCACATGTAATTGAAATAAAACAAATTTCGAAGGCTACGATTTAATTAGATAAATATGTGCACTGCCTGTTTCAGCTTGAAGCACAGCACTGTGTTCCTTTACACGCATGCAGCTCATTATTTAGGGTTTTCAGTTTCACATTGTGACTCAGTTCATAGTAAATACTTCCACATAAACCTATTGTTGCATCTGCTCTTTGAGTGACTTGTGTGACATGCGTCAACCATCTTCCCACACTTGTAATGAGACAGGACAATGTTGTATTTGAGTGAATTAATAAAACAGACATTTGAAACAGTTTTTGTCCCAAGTGAATAATTACTTTGGATGCAAGGAAAAGTCAAGCCCATTGCATTGTTGGATACAGATTTCTCACAATGTGCTCCATTCAGAAGGTCAATCCAGGTATTCTTTGCATCTCACTATAGGCTGTGCCGGACTAAAAAGAAGGCGCAAGGAGAAGGGAACGCCACGGCCATTAGCAATCTTCTGCCATTTTTAGAGTATGAACTCCACACACAGCTGATGAACAAATTGAAGCTGCGAGGCATGAACGCTTTGTTTGGTCTACGTATCCAAATAAGCGTTGGAGAGACCATGCTGCTAGGATTAGCGGTCAGTATGCAATTACTCAGTGCATTTTATGTACTTTATTAAATATGACTGTATATGCTGCTGTTTTCATGCTAATAAATGTTGTTTGTTGCCTCTAGTCTGCAACAGGAGTTTACCTGACAGCTTTACCCAGTCCTGGAGGAATCCAGGTTGCTGGAAAAACTCCCAGTGACATCACATACGAACAGCATATCTCCAATATGCAGAAGAAAATCAATGATACCATTTCTAAAAACAAAGAACTGCATGAAATCAACCCTCCTGTAAGTACATGTACACATTAAGTGTATTTCAAAGCTTTTATATTTAATTTTATTTGATCCACCTGTTCCTCTTTCAAAAACACAGCTAAAACATTCCCCCCCCCCATTGTATAGGAGGTTGTTGAAGAGATCATTGGTTCGCCGATCCCTGAGCCCCGTCAGAGGTCTCGTCTCTTTCGTTCTCATTCAGAGAGTTCAGATGAGGTTTCAGAACTAGACCTGTCCCATGGGAAGAAGGATGCCTTTGTGTTGGAGGTAAGTTGGCTTGCACTGGAGGTTGATGGATTTGAGAGATGAACATGGAGATGCTGGAAATGCATTTTTCAGACTGAAGGATCTTTTTAATGTTTTAATACTCTTCTAGATTGATGACACGGACGCTGTGGAAGATATACATGCCCTTCTGACTGATTCCCCCACCCCAGCAGGTAAACACAAGTGCTAGACCATTGTTGGACTCTATTCTGTGTTTACTGGACTATATATTCACCTGTGTATGTACGTTCTCTTGTTTTCCCTTCAGGATTCTACAGCTGCAACACTGAAATAATGCCTGGGATTCAGAACTGGACTTCAGCTATACAGGTACTGTTCATCCCAGTGAACCTGTTGGTTTCTGTTGAGTTTTGAGTTCTTGAAGATGTAAACACATCAACACACCATCTGCAGTGTTCAGGAAACACCGTATGTTAATAAATCCAAAATGACAGTAAGAGCCTTTTTAAACCACAGCACAGATTTCAAGTTTATGAGCAGCATTTTATATGTGTATATATTAAAGGTACAGTAGGAGATCTTGGAAAATGCTAACTTTAGCCTGATAGCTCTGAAAGCGAACGTCCCACTAAAGAAATTTAGTACAATTGGCTACATCAGCAGTTCTCACGCCCCCCGCTCTGCACATTTCATATGTATCTCTGATCACGTGCGACGCTTGTTCTATTCGACCGTAAGTGCCCTGCGAAGTGGACATCACCAGATATTCCGCCATGAGTCCAGTTCGAAGTGAGCGTATATGTTCCATACAAAGGGCATTAAAGTGTGCGAGACGTAAATTTAAATAGTATTTATTTACAGCGATATATTATGTTACACTTAACACTTCACGTAAGTTTAGTCTGTGTGTGAAGACGCTGCGCAGCGCAAATCCGTGAGTGAATGTTCCGAAGTGAAGTAAACATTTCCCCTGCTTTGGGAGTAACGTTAAGGAGCAAAGAACACGGTGTAGGGAGCATGTCAATCGGAACACAGTTCATGCACAGAGCTCACTTCTAACAAGCTAGTTCGTGCTCATTCAACAAATGCACAACTAAACAGATGAGTTTTGAGTCTGCATTTAAATATGGCTAATGTTGGCATAATAGCTAAAAGCAGACTCCCCTTGTTTTGCGTGAACCCTTGGTATTTCTAACTGACTCGATCCTAATGATCTGAGTGGTCTGTTAGGTTTATATTCGGTGAGCATATCTGCAATGTATTTAGGTCCTAGGCCATTGAGTGATTTATAAATGAGTAAAAGTACGTTAAAATCAATCCTAAATGTAACTGGAAGCCAGTGTAAGGACCTGAGGACTGGTCTGATATGCTCAGATTTTCTGGTTCTAGTCAGAATCCTGGCAGCAGCGTTCTGGATGAGCTGCAGCTGTCTAATGGTCTTCTTGGGAAGGCCGGTGAGGAGACCATTACAATAATCCACCCTGCTGGTTATAAAGGCATGAACAAGTTTCTCCAAGTCTTGACTGGAAACAAAACATCTAATTCTTGCAAAGTTTTTGAGATGATAGTATGCTGATTTAGTTACTGCTTTGCTATGACTACTAAAATTAAGGTCTGTCTCCAGAATCAGCCCAAGATTTTTGACTTGAGTATTAGTTGTTTGACCCCTAGACTCAAGGTATGCATTCACCTTGAGAACTTCATCTTTGTTTCCAAATGCAATGACTTCAGTTTTCTCCTTGTTTAACTGGAGAAAGTTCTGGCACATCCAACTGTTAATTTCATCAATGCATTTCGAGATAAGGCTAGGTAAATCTGGGTATCATCAGCATAGCTGTGATAGGCAATTTGGTTCTTTCTCATTATTTGACTTAGTGGGAACATGTACAGGCTAAACAAGAGCGGTGCAATAATTGAGCCTTGTGGGACTCCGCATGTCATGGACGTCCACTTAGACTTATGTTCTCCTATACTCGCATAATAACCTCTCCCTTCTAAGTATGACCTGAACCATTCGAGTACCATCCCAGAAAGCCCGACCCAGTTTTCTAGTCTCTCTAGAAGTATGTTATGATGGACAGTGTCAAATGCAGCACTAAGATCTAGTAGTACCAGCACTGATGTTTTGCCAGAATCAGAATTAAAGCGAATATCATTTATTATCTTAAGCTAATATATGCAGACAGATGAAGCTAGTTTGAGAGATGTTCACTCTTCTCTCTATAATGTTGATATAGTTTATATGAGCTTATCATTGTTTGGTGTGGAATCAATTTTTTTTTTCCCCAGATGTTTACCTCTGTGAGGGTCTTCCGCCTTAACGCCAACTTAACCAATCAGGGACTGAATAAGATTTTCAGTGACCTCTGTGAGAATCTGCTCAAGGTGAATACATTTTTCCTATTTTCTGAATACATTTATCTATTTTTTCTCAGTACAATCATGGTTTGATATGGACCAGCTAAACCAAATGTTTTAAGTGTGTTTGGGTATCACTGCTCTAACTGGATATATGTGTGCTCTGTAGAGTTTGTACTTCAAACTGCGCTCGATGGTCCCCTGTTGTCTTTGTCACTTGAACTTCACTGTAGCCATACCTGAAGATGAGCTCATTCAGGTAAGAACACACCTGTCATTATTTCCTTAATTGTTAAATATGTTATTAAACATTCAGTTTGAGATCTTATTACTTTTAAACAACAGCAAAGTAAGAACGAAGGCATTAAGGTCTGTTTGTCCTGTTTAGATTCATTCTTGTTCTTTTATCTCTGTCCCACATGATTGGTCGGTGTTGTTTAATTGGCAGGTGGCGGTGACAGCTGTGGCGATGAGCTTTGACAAAGAGCAATCTTTGGAGAATGGCAAACAAAGTGGGGAAAAGACACTGATAAAGGGTAAGCATGTGCTGCACTGTATGTGTAGTATGTTCAAGTAAGACATCTTTTTGAAAAGCAAATCCTCAATGTTGATTGTTTCTTGCAGCCATAACAGAAAATGATGAGCAGCTTCAGTTCAATCTGGAGCTCAATGCTGAAACTTCTTCTCCCAATCCTCTCAGCTCTCCCAAAGGTAAACCCTGGTGAATCCTCACTTTAAACTTCACCCAGTGCCCCATACAGTCCTTTATAGCTCTTCAAAATATCAATAAAAACTATAATAGTGTAAATTATACTAAAACAGCGCTGGCTAAGTAATTATCTATATCTTAAAATTAGCAAACAATTGAAAATCTTACTGAAAATCTTAGGGAAAATTATCATAAAAATAATTGAGTTCTGATATCTACATTGCACACCGGCTTTTCACAATATTAAGGAAAATCCTGTTTTCCTTGGTGTGTCCATTTAACGCAGCATTGGTTTCCTCTCTCTGTGTGTGTGTGTGTGTGTGTGTGTGTGTGTGTGTGTGTGTGTGTGTGTGTCTCAGGTCTATCAGAGGTTGGCAGCCATCCGTCGGCCAGAGGTCAGTACCTGATCCGTTGCTGAGAGTTCTGGAAGCACCAGGGTGTTTTTTTTTCTTTTAATTTCTGCTCCTTTTGTGTGTGACAGTTTGAAGTGCTGCAGCACACACCCCAGCATCATCCATTTTACCCCTTTTTTCTTTTTTTTTTCTTTCTTTCTTTGTGTTATTTCCTCTTCTCTTTGTCCCTCTGTTGTGTCGTTGTGTGTATGTACTTGTCTGCGGGATTTGTGACCGCATGTGCACATATTTCTATGTCTGTGTGTGTGTTCGTGTCTATCTGTGTTCATTTCTGAATGTCTGTCTATATATATATATGTGTGTGTGTGTGTGTGTGTGTGTGTGTGTCCAGCCCCCTCAGTTGATTACAGTTCCTTTGCAGACAGATGCAGCTCCTGGATAGAGCAGCTTAAACTGAAAGCTCACACCATAAGACGCGGATCGGTTAAAACAAGTAGGAGCACACGCAAACTCGCTTACACACACACAAACATACACAATCACATAGACCCTAGTCAGAGTAAACTGCATATTTAACAGGATCTTTAACTTCAAGATGTAATCAAAATGGTCCCAATATACTTAACAGTCTACCTTAATACAATATTCATAAACATTTGCTTGGTCTTATTATGCTTATTTCATTGGTGCACAGTATTCCAAATTGATGTTCCACTAAAATAATACCTTGCTATATTAACATATGTATGTATATGTATATATAATTTTTATGTATGTAATCTTTGTAAATAAGCTTAAAAATCACTATATGGAACTAAAATGTTTTAGTTTACATTTAGTTTTATATGAACAAAAATGAGGTTCTGGGGGTTTGAAGTTGTCATATTGTTTAAAGTCCATAAACGTCCATAAACGATGTTTTAAATGTTTGAAAACAAAATAAATTTTATGTTTTTACCATTTTTGCCAGCTAAATGAAGACCAAGGTACATCACAGTATGACATATTATCTTCTAACCCACACAGCCTTGTATTCATTAAAAATCAAATGTCAAATTTAAAATTACATCTACTCTGACTATAGTCTATAGTTCTACACGCATCCTGACACACTCGTACTACCATGTCTTGCATCAAAAAGTGAACAAGTCTTGCTGCCATCTGCTGATCCGATCAAACTTGATTGACAGAGTGTGATTGGTTGAGTCCTAGTGAGGAGCTAAGATGAAGACTGTCATTCTTTCAGTTGTGCCTCAGTGATTTCATGTTTGAGCTTGCTGATGTGATGAGTATAAACAAAGCACAGACCAACTGTGTCATGGGCCCATGCAGAGTCGCATATGATGCATTGATGCATCATAAGTATGGCTATATAGGTTGTATTGTCCAGGGTTGGGCGTTATAGCTAAAAAAAAAAAAATTCTTTTTCATATCAATATTTATGTAGAAGCTCTGAAACGACAACTCAACAGCTACTGAATTTAAAAAAAAAATGCAAAAGACACATTTATTAAAAAACAATCAAATTATGTTTTCCACACAGTTTTTCACTAAATGAGCACAAAAATGAATAAGAAACTTCTATGAACCATTCTCTTGCATCTCTAGAAAACCTGGAAATTGGAAACTCAAAAAGCATGATTTCCTGGTCCTGAAACGTCACAGAAATTTGTATCATTTTAATATTAAATAATACTAACATTCTAAAAATTAATTAATAGTAAAAAAAAAAATACTAAAAATTATTGTTGTTATTAAATATGAATATTTATATCATTTAATAAAAAAAAAGTAAATCGCAATGATGTAGTAATGAAAAATTCTAAATTTATCCAGTTATGCTATTATTATTATTATTATTATTAACATTTTATTAGTAGTAATACAAATGATTGTTATATTTTTAATATTAACATTTTTATAATAAAAATTCTAAATAATTTAATATAAACAGTCATTATGTAGTCATGGTTATTTCTAAAGTTGTCCTATATTATGTTATGCTCCATTGTGAAATATGTTTTTGGAGTAAAATTTACTTTTTGTGAGTGATATTTATAAAATACTATTAATGGCTTTAGTTTAACAACTTTAGTTTTAGTTATGGAAAAGTGTGGAAACCCTGATAACGCGTAGGAATAAACAACAGTATTTGTGTACATATTGTTTTTACTGAAAAATGACAAATGGACACTTCTAAATGTTTTTAAATCAACTTTTTGAATTTTAAATCAGTTCTTTTGAAAAGGGCTTGGAATTAATTCCTGTTTCATGTAAATGAATGTAACAGAAATGATTCTAATGTTCAAATCACGATATTGCTTTCATAAAATCATTGCAGTATTCACTGTGTTGCTTTACTGTATGCCGTCAACAAAATAATCACAGTAAAATTGTATATATCGCCCAGCCCTAGTTGAGTCCACTGACAGATAGTTAGAGCTATGTTTGGGAGCTGCATGCGCATTAGTGCTCTGTGTAGTAATTGTGATGCTGCGTCACTCATGAATGATGTTTTACAGCTTTGAGATTTTGAGCTCTTTCACACTCTTGATGGAAAAAGTGTCCTCCCTCCTCAAAGCTCATCATCCTCTGATTTATCAAGGCTGTCTGAACATGCGTGCATTCATTCTTTCTCTCCTCCTCTGTCTCTGTATTTGCATGCTGTTTATTTGCATGGTGCAGTGCTGTTGCTTTGCTTTGATCACATGCTGCTGATCTGCAACACAAATACACACGTCGTTTTTCCTCGGTCACACTATGTTTGTCTCGTCACATCCGTTGGTCTTGTACAGCGTCCTCTGAAGGCCATGTCTGGTATCTCCCCCCCCCCTCTTTCTTTTCTCTCTTCTCTTTCTCTCTACCCCTCTCTCTCGCTCTCTTACTCTCAACAGCATCATCTCTGGAGAAGGCCAGCCCGTTGCCTGAAGGTCGCTCTCGTTCTCTTCGGTCAAATCGTTCCTACTCAGGCAGTTCTGTTGCAGTCGTCAAAATGACCCCGCTCTCTTTCATTCCTGGAGCAAAGATCATCAAATACCTTGGCATCATCAACATGTTCTTCATTAGAGAGACCACCTCACTCAGAGAGGTAGCAGTCTCGCTGTTTTTAGACGCATTCAGGTCACGTACATTAAGGCATTTGCTTATTATTATTATTATTATTAATAATAATAATAATATACTTATTATAATAATAAAATTAATGTTAAGTATTTTTATATTATTAATAATGCAATTGAAAATAATATAACAATAATATTAATAGCAATAACAACAATAAATAATAAATTTGTATATTTTTATATTAATGCTATTAAATAAATATTTCTTTATTAATATTTAATTAAAATGGTTCACAATTATTAATAGTAAAATGCTAAATAATTATTATTAATTTAATATTAAATATTATAATATTAGTGTTATTAATTTTAATTTAATACAACAAATAAAACATTTGAATAATATTAAAATTAATTAACATTAACAATGAATATTTTTATGCAAGTAAAATAAATTATTATTATTAATATAGTTTAATGACTTGTTTATAATAAGTATTGTAATAATGTTAAACATTTTAAAAAAAATTACATTGAAAATACTGGTGGTAATATTATTTATTATGGTAAATTGTGTTATGAAAAATAAAAAATATCAATGGTGCAAAATATTATTGCTTTTAATGTAATAATATTAAAGATTTTTAATAATATTATGTTATTAAAATTATTTAAAAGTAGTAAGTAGTAATTCATTTATATTCTTGGTATTATTATTGTCACATTACATTATTTTTTCTTATGTTTTAGGAGGGAGGTGTGAGTGGGTTTTTGCATACGTTTATTGCTGAAGTATTTGCAATGGTTCGTGCCCATGTCGCTGCTCTAGGAGGAAATGCTGTCGTCTCCTACAGCATGAAGGAATGTGTGTTTATGGAGAACCCTAACAAGAACCAGGTTAATACATGCACAGTCACACACACACACACTCATACACACTCAACCCATCACGTTTGCTCATTCATGCTCATGTTGTGTGCTTTACAGGCGCAGTGCCTAATCAACGTCAGTGGGGACGCTGTTATTTTCGTCCAAGAATCTGAACTCGAGTCGACTTCGGTACAGACACAGTCAAGCACCACACACACCTCCAACGGAGGGGAAGGAACGTGAACTCGCATACACACACTGACAAATTCTTAAGTAAATGAGTCTTAAAGGGTTACTCCACCCCAAAATGAAAATTTTGTCATTAATCACTTACCCCCATGTCGTTCCAAACCTTTGTTCGTCTTTGGAACACAATGTAAGATATTTTGGATGAAAACCGGGAGGCTTGTGACTGTCCCATTGAGTGCCAAACAATTAACACTGTCAAGGCACAGAAAAGTATAAAAAAAACATCGTCAGAATAGTCCATCTAACATCAGTGGTTCAACCGTAACGTTATGAAGCTACAAGAATACTTTTTGTACGCAAAGAAAAAGAAAACGACTTTATTCAACAATTCGTCTCCTCTGTTTCAGCTTAGTGCCATTTTGGAGAGTATGCACTGGATGCAAGCGACGTACGCTGTTATGTCTCAGCCACACAACACGGATATGCAGTTTTCGTTCAAATCAAAGCGTAAACAAACGTAGAAGATGTATCTGTGTTGTGCGTCTGACACAGAACAGCGTACGCTGCTTGCATCCAGTGCATACTTTCCAAAATGGCACTAAGCTGAAACAGAGGAAACGAATTGTTGAATAAAGTCGTTTTCTTTTTCTTTGCGTACAAAAAGTATTCTTGTAGCTTCATAACGTTACGGTTGAACCACTGATGTTAGATGGACTATTCTGACGATGTTTTTTTTTATACTTTTCTGTGCCTTGACAGTGTTAATTGTTTGGCACTCAATGGGACAGTCACAAGCCTCCCGGTTTTCATCCTAAATATCCTACATTGTGTTCCAAAGACAAACAAAGTTTTTACAGGTTTGGAACGACATGGGAGTAAGTGATTAATGACAAAATTTTCATTTTGGGGTGGAGTTACCCTTTAACATGAACCATGCCATATAAAGCAGTGTCACGCTAAATCTACCAACCAAATCTCCAAAAAAGAAGCGAAAATCTAGACCTTATTGGTTAGTTCTCCAAAGTGTCATATTATAGACCCATTAAATGGCCAATGTTTTGGTTTATTTCAGAATAATGTTTTAAAATCCCCTCCGTCAGAAGCCTTTCAGAAAGGTCATCTGCCATGTCTCTATGTGTTGGCCATTGTTGTTCACATTCCATTTTGTCCAAATGTGGCGGAGGCAGCTACCAAATTCAAAAGGTCTATAAAATTTGTCTTTGTGTTCGCAAAGAGTGTGTAAATGTGTCATGGACTCTTTAAATGGCCATGTTTTGTATTTAAATAAAGGAATAAACTACTGATGCACTCACATGGACATCCAGTTCAGGATTTCAAATACTGGTTTTAAATAAAACACTTCCTGTCATGTCCTACTGATCTCTTTAAAATCATGTCAAATGCTGGAAACATTTGTTTGCTTTCATGTGCCACAATGTATGCTTTTTTTTTTTTTTTTTTTTTTAAATCATAATGTTTGGGTTGGACTTCTGCAAGGCCGGTCCAGTTCTCTTGCATGTGCAATGCCAGTTAATCATAACGAGAAAGAGATATTTTAGGGCAGAGTAGTGTTCACCATGGACTGACACTTGAATGTACAGATGACAGGTCTGGTTATGAGGTGAGCGGCTCTGTTCATGTGTTGACTGACTTTTAATGCTATTATTTTGTATATGTGTTTACCTGAGGACAAATCAAAATTGCACATTAATAAGATATAATTGAATAAAACTATTATTGATCTGGTGTGTTTAGTCCTTGTCAAATTCTTCCCTGTTTTTAATGAACATATAATGGATTTCTCAAGTGAATTTAATTTCTCGTGGTTCTGATCTTAGACATTATAATTGCAATGAATGCAGAATAATTTGCCCAAAAGACAAATTATGTTTGCTTTTTGAGCAAATCCCTTTGAATGTTTTTTTTTTTAAATTTATTATTTTTTTGTCAGATATGGCAGCACAGCCAAGACAATAATAATTTCAAGTAGTCGCCAAACTTTAAAAATGCATTTCCTAATTCTGACCTATCTGTGTCCGCGCTCTAATTCGACGTATACACAATACATCAGTATTTAAAAAAATAAAAATAAATCTCCTGAAAAGTCTCTAAACTAAGAGAAACCATTATGATAATAATTTAAAAAAAAAATATATTAGGCAAGCGTGCCTGAAATTCCCGATTCTTACTATGACAAGGGCTTCGCTCATTAATATTAATTAGGTCAAGTTGATTTTTGCTTGTCAACCTTCCGGGATCATCAGGTAAGTGCGCAACCTACTTAATATTCATTAGCCGAGTCGTAAGATTGGTTCGCTCTGTAACGCCTACTTTCCAACGTCTGCCTTTCAGCCAATCGGCTGCTCTCACGGACGAGCGTCTATTTACGTAATACATATTCATGAAAAGTCAAACAGCTCTGGTTGATTCGCCAGTCCTCCAACGTCCACATACTAACGTCCACCAGTCAGCCAATCAACTTCACTTCCCCGAGCGTAGCTTAATTAATATTCATGAGGCAAGTCTTCGCCATAGTAGGATTCGATTAGTTGGCAAACAGCGCGTTTTCCTGCACGTCAGACGTGTCGCTCAGAGGCAGTCCTGTGCATTCAAACCTCCCTGATCTCCATCTTGAGGAGAATCCCACTCCGTCTGTTTCCTTTAGGAGTTTACTGAACAAAAATGGGAGATATAAGGCTGCCGAGGCACATGTTTTTGTGGTGCATTTCTGCTATCTATATGTTTGCCTTCGCGTCTCTTTACGTGCAGATTCCAGGTGAGTTTGAAGATTTGTTTAACTTGCATGTTTTGAACCAACAGCACAAGTTCATCAGTGACACATGCAGTAAAAATCTTTTAGACATACGTTTTAAATGGACATGCTCACCTGTGAATACATTAGGAAAGTTAATATTTTGTTCAAGTCCACAGGATGTTTATTCCTGTACTTTCGCGGTGTAACTTCAAGTATTTTAAAGGAGCCGTATTTAATATACTTGTTGCAGGACTGTCTGTGCAAAACATCTAAGATTAGACAGAACATGTTGACGCGTGTTCAAAAACATACAGACAGTAAAATCAAAGATGCTGTATTAAAATCTGGGAAGTCTGAATACTACAGCCATGTTTGCACTCAAGAGGAAATGCATTTCATGTATCGGAAATCATATATGCACACACAAACATGCACACACCATTATTTTTGTAAATTTATTATAGTATTATATGTAATGTTTTTGGCCATATACAGAGGTATACTGTATGTCTAGTATATGTGATGCATGTATAGCATAAGTCATGTTTTCTCATGTATTTTCATATAAATTTCATAGTGTTTGATTATGGTAATCAGTACCATGCGGGGTCCAAAAATCTGAGATCACATAAACAATCTGGGACCTGAAACCTGGAAATAAAGTTTTGGGATTCTGAAAACACTAGGACATAAAATTAATCACGTTTCAGATTCTGCACCATTTATAAATCAAAACTTATTTTGTGGCATTGACCATGTGATCTCTCTCTCTGTTTTTAGGTCTGTATGGGAACGAGGGTGTGCTGCCGGCACGGTGGCAGCTGCGGGTGTCTGGGAAGAGTGTTGTGGAGCAGCTGATGGATTCTCCCACGTTGCTGTGGTTCGGTCCTCGTCTGGGTTTGGACACGCAGCAGTGCATGGAGCTGCTGAGTCTGACCGGAGCTCTGCTCAGTTTAATGACTCTGGCTCTGCCGGTGCTCAGAGACTGCAGAGTCTTCCTGGTGCTCTGGATGCTGTATCTGTCCCTCTACCAGGTACAGACTCCGTTCACACAGTACTGATACTACTAGTGGTAGACCAGTATGCGGATGTCGTTTTCACCCCCCAAAAATTAAAGATTAAACCTACATTAGTATCTGCAATCTCCTTGAACCAGGTTAATGGCTGATGCTGATAATTAAAATAATGACCAAACACTGACCAATTAATTAGGCCTAATAATTCCGTTTTATTACACATAACTTCATTTCTGAACTTGTTTGTTTTGTTTTCTTTGTGTGTATGGGTTACTTGGGTTGTTACCGACATCTGGTGAAAATTTCAAGTAAACAGCACCTTTAGAAATATATTTACTGAGAAAAATGGTGACGTGTTCAATACTTATTTTACCAGCTGTGTAATGCTAAATTTTATATATATATATATATATATATATATATATATATATGTATATATGTGTGTGTAAAAATGCAAAAAACTAAAAACATAATTTTGTCTCATTTGCTTTCTTTAATCAAGAAATTGTATCACATTATATTTGCAATATGTGACCCTGGACCACAAAACCAGTCTTAAGTCGCTGGGGTATATTTGTAGCAATAGCCAAAAATACATTGTATGGGTCAAAAATATCTTTTTTTTTTTTTTGCCAAAAATCATTAGGATATTAAGTAAAGATCATGTTCCATTAAGATATTTTGTAAATTTCTTACTGTAAATATATCAAAACTTCATTTTTGATTAGTAATATGCATTGCTAAGAACTTCATTTGGACAACTTTAAAGGCGATTTTCTCAATATTTAGATTTTTTTGCACCCTCAGATTCCAGATTTTCAAATAGTTGTATCTCAGCCAAATATTGTCCTAACAAACCATGCATCAATAGAAAGCTTATTTATGATGTATAAATCTCAGTTTCAAAAAATTGACACTTAAGACTGTTTTTGTGGTCCAGGGTCACATATATCCACTGCTGTTGACCATTACCTAAAAAAAACATATTTGCTGAACGATAGGTATCACGAATACTACTTATCAAGGGTAAAAATGTGATTTTAGAAGTTAATGTGGAAGGTACTGAAATGTAATGCTTCTTGTTTCTGTAGGTGGGCCAGGTCTTCTTATACTTTCAGTGGTGAGTATCAGATTTTCTGTCAGTGTGTTGCTGGAGCGCCACCAAATGTTATATTGTGTTCTTATTCCCCAAATTATGTCCGTTATGTAACTGTCTATGGCTTTGTTTAACTGCTTTCCAAACCATAGCAACAAAACAATCTTGACCTCGAGAGACACTCTTGAGTATTATTTACAGTAGTCTCGTGTCTTCGTTAATGTGAAATGACTTCAGCACATCAGAAGCCAGAGTTAGAATGTGTCAAACTTCTTGATCTCAGGGATAACCTCTTGCTGGAGATAGGCTTCCTGGCCATTCTCATCGCTCCCATGAAAATGCCCTGGTCTTCAAAGGTGCGTCTCCATGACAGCGTGACTTTCTGGCTGGCGCGCTGGCTGTTGTTTCGGCTGATGTTTGCGTCGGGTGTCGTCAAACTGACCAGCCGCTGTCCCACCTGGTGGGGCCTGACCGGTAAGGAATCAGCTGAGATTTGTACACCATCTGAAAGCTGAATAAACAAGCTTTCCATTGATGTATGGTTTGTTAGGATCGGACAATATTTGGCCGAGATACAACTATTTGAAAATCTGGAATCTGAGGGTGCAAAAAAATCTAAATATTGAGAAAATCACCTTTAAATTTGTCCAAATGAAGTACTTAGCAATGCATATTACTAATCAAAAATTAAGTTTTGATATATTTACATTAAGAAATTTACAAAATATCTTCATGGAACATGATCTTTACTTAATATCCTAATGATTTTTGGCATAAAAGAAAAATCGATCATTTTGTCCCATACAATGTATTTTTGGCTATTGCTACAAATATACCCCAGCGACTGGTTTTGTGGTCCAGAGTCGAATATCTTTGTCCACATGTTCTGGATTTGCTCCTGGTTCAGCATGTATTTAAAGCTACTGTTTTTAAAGTACGTGAGCACAGTGTAACAAAGTGTCCCACAATGCAGTGCTCTGGAGTTGATTTCTTGTGTAAAAAATGAACTGGAAGCAAAATCTATGGTTTGTTGAGTCATTTAAAACATTTTTGTATAACAGTAGATTAAAAATATATTTCACCCCCAAAGATGTGACAACAATGTAATACAGTCTTTTATAAAAGTCTCTATATTATTATAATTATTATTATTAATGTTTATATGCTTTGAATGAGTAGGGTTTTTTTTTTTGAAGATTAATTACATTTATTTTATAGTTTCCTTTCCGCCTAAATTTCCATAATTAAATGGTATGTTAATTCTAAGACTTATTTGTAATCCTAAATGTTTAGGTAGCTGATGTCTCTACTCTGGAATTTAAAAGTGAACTTTATTTACCTATTTAGTTATTCTTTTAATTTTGTTTGTATTTATTTATTTTCAGGAGAATATGTGTAGCTTATATTGCATTCAAGATACACATTTTGTCAGTTCTTCCCAGCTTCCCCTGGCAGTCGAACCCATGACCTTGTTGTTACTATGCCTATTGATTTTGTGTCTGAAAATAAAAATACACATCAAATTATTCATGTCAGTTCGCTGTCAAACACTAAATTCTGTTATTTTCTCGTCAGCTTTGACCTATCACTATGAGACCCAGTGTATACCGACCCCACTGGCCTGGTTTGCTCATCAACTGCCCGTGTGGTTCCAGAAGCTCAGTGTGGTGGGAACGTTTGTTATCGAGATCGCCGTTCCCTTCATTTTCTTCAGCCCCATACGAAGACACAGACTCGCCGCCTTCTACATGCAGGTGAGCGAGTATGCATGTGTTCGATCAGAAATTCAGAAGCTCCCATGAGTTTGTGCATCAATGTAACAGTTTGGTGGTTTACAGGTCCTGCTTCAGGTGTTGATCATCCTGTCTGGGAATTATAACTTCTTTAATATTCTCACCATCACCCTGTGCCTGTCGCTGCTGGATGACCAACATGTGAACTTCTGGCTCCGAAGACCCACGCCAAAGTCCGAAAGCAGTATGGACACACTTGCGTTACAATAAGATGTTTTTGAAAGAAGTCTCTTATGCTCACCAAGGCTGTATTTATTTGTTCAAAAATACAGTAAAAACTGTAATATTGTGAAATGTTTAGTGCTGTCACACGATTAATCGTGATTAATCGCATCCAAAATAAGAGTTTTTGTTTACATTATATATGTGTGTGGACTGTATATATATATATATATATATATATATATATATATATATATATATATATATATATATATATATATATATATATATATATATATATATATATATATATAAAGATACACGTGTACAGCATATATTTTTTTGAAAATATTTACATATATATATTTTGTAGTCATATAAATTATATCATATATATAAATATATTTGTAAATATATACATGCATGAGTGTGCATTTGTATATATGCATAATAAATATACATAGTACACACACATTATGTAAACAATAACTTATTTTGGATGCGATTAATTGTCTGACAGCACTAGAAATATTATTACAATTTAAAATAACTGTTTTCTATTGTAATATGTTGTAAAATGTAATTTATGCCTGTGATACAAAGCTGAAATTTCAGTATCATTGCTCCAGTCTTCAGTGTCCTTCAGAAATCATTTTAATATGCTAATTTGCTGCTCAAGAAACAATACTTGTTATATTTATTGTGCTGCTTCATATTTTTGTCTCTTTTATTTGATTTCAAATACTACATGAAGATGGAAATGTATGTGCCCTGTTAGGACAAGATGTGTAAAAAAAGCCTTATTTTATTGTTATTTTCCAGCATCGTTGCAGACTCTGTTCTCTGGTCTGGCTGTGATGTTAGAGATCGGCACATACGCTCTGCTTGGCTACTGGACCGTCAAATACTTTGACCTGCAGGTGGACTGGGAAAACAAAAGCGTCTCCTCCAAAACAGGTGAAGCTCTCGACAATATCTGATTGAGTTCAGTTCTTGTTCAGTATGATTTAACTCTCTTTGTGTTCCTGTTCCTCAGCATTTACGTATTTTGAGTTCAACGGCTTTCTGAAGACAGTCACAGTGCCCAGTATCTGGATTGGCGTGCTGTCTCTCACATGGGAGATCATTTCCTCCATGTTTAAGTGAGTGATGTGAGTTATGTGTGATTTGTTGGCTCATTAAGTCCATTAGATGGCATCCTGGTAGAACAGATGTTTCTGTTTCAGGTGTGCGTGTGTGAGAGGAGTGTTGTGGCGTCTCTGGAGCACAATCCAGTGGGCAGTTATGGCTGCGGCTACAGTCTCCATGTTTGCGATCAGTCTGGTCAGTAAACTTCATGTCTGTGCTGTTTTAGTATCATTAATATACTTTTAATAGTATTTATTAAAATTTTAATTTAATTTTTTCTGTTTTCATTAAAGTTGTCATTTTAGTTTTTAGTGGTTTTTATTATTAATATTATTTTTAAATATATTTGTTTAGTTTCTATTAATATTATTTTTAACTTTAGTATTTCAACATAAACTAAATGAAAATTTGAAATTTTGCCTGTAACAAAACAAGCATACTTTTTTTAATATATGGGTCATTGATGTATAAGGATTTTCGACAGGCCAATTTTAAAATACAAACAAATAATAATATCTACTGTAATTTTTCAAGCATTAATAATGTTGTATACACATAAATTCATATTAAAATGTATATTCATATTAAGTGATTTTAGTGTGTTTTCATCTAGATGAATTGGCTGTAGCCTTAAAAAATGTCATGTGGTGCGACCATGATTTATATTAAAATTAAATAATTTCCTTGCAGAAGGTCAGTTTAGAGTAGGGGGAGGTTGCTGGCTCAGGTTCTGAGATGACAACATGAACATCTTTCTTGTAGTAGAAAATGACTTGGAGTTTGTGCTACACTGCAGGGTCAAAATTAAAATCCTGCCTATGGTGAGCGTTTATTTTACTTTGCTTGGCAGTATAATCTGGTAGAATAGATTAAAATATTATTAATAAATAAATAATTAATAATATTAATAAATAATTAATAAATTACTAATAAATGCATAATTACCAAACTAAAATTATATGCTGTGAATTATTTATTTAATTTTTTTTGTAAAAAGATTAAACAGTCTGAATGAACTGAAATGAACCAAATAACTTATTCATTTTTTTTGTTTGTTTTTTGAGGTCATACCACATGATATCCAAAAGTGGTAACTACATACCAGCTGTTAAAAAGATTCTTTTTTCCAAATTTGAAAGAGACTTACAAACCTGCGTGATGCTTCCATGGGTCCTTGGTAAATTGGTATATGATGCAAAGTCCATATCTTTGAATGGATTTCAAATTAAATGTCTTAAAATGGTAGTTTCTTGATGGTCGCACCACATGATATTTCATAAAATGGAAATCATTGGACAAAGTTTGTTTGTATATTATGACCAAAATATAAATACAAATGCTTTGCGATTTTATACAGTATTACAAAACACTTTGGAAATTATGCCAAATAGTGTAGAAAATTATCTGAATAAATTTAGGGTAATTTCAAAGCATTTTGACACTTTGAATAACAGAAAAATTATAAATAACTGATGTTTTTTGAAAAGTTAAAGTGTTAAAAGTTCATACATGGGAGAGGCCCTTCATATATATGGTATCTTTTTTATGTGTTTAAACCAATTTTTAACTGAAAAAATCCATGTAATAAAGATAATTCCACAAATAACTGCAATTGCAGGTTTCAAACAGAGATGGAGACAAAGAGATGCAGCTTTAAGTAATTTATTATTAAAAATCTTGCATTTTTTTTCTAAACAATTTAATTTATGCTTCCACATATTCAGTACACATGAGTACTTCATTGTGTATTTCAAGCATAGTGCACTGAAGTTTTAGTTTTTAAATGCGCTGTCCCTTTAAGTTATTTAAAAATAATGACTCTAATAATGAAGTGTGTGTGCAGGTTCCCTACACCTACTTTGAGTATGATGCACACAGTAACCTCTGGCCTGGCGTCCGGACGGCGTTTGAGCTGACTGACCGTTACCAGCTGGTCAACTCGTATGGTTTGTTCCGGAGGATGACCGGCGTCGGAGGCCGTCCAGAAGTGGTCATTGAGGGCAGTATGGATCGCAACACATGGACGGTCAGTTTACTAGTATTTGAGCAAGTGCGTAGTGTCCGAATTACATCATTTAATTGTATGTGAAGGAGAGACTTCATGAAGAATATGAAATCATATAAAAAAAAAGCCTAAAAGGTCTGAAATACTGGCTAGTAACCGAAGAGTTGAATGAATGAAAATAAAATATCATGTTACCAGGATCTTAAAGGTGAAGTATGTAGATTCTCTGCAGCAAATTTGCAAAAATATTAACAATTCAGAATTTTTCAAAAGAATGTATCTACATGCACCAGCTTCAACATGTCAAGGTGAAGTTAATCATTCAGTTGGTTAAATTAAAACTAGCTACAATTACATGCACACAAATAATCTGTTAGTAATTTAACTGTGGCTCAGTAGGATTAAAGAACTTTCAAAATCTAAAATCGGAATGGATTAATGTGGATTGACAAAAATTAGTCCATGTAAACATTTCTACTGTAACTCTAAATATATATGATTGTGTTCAGTAATTGTTTGGTGTTTTTATATTTTTGCAGGAGATCGAGTTCATGTATAAGCCGGGGAACATGAGCGCAGCGCCCCCTGTGGTGGCTCCGCACCAGCCCAGGCTGGACTGGCAGATGTGGTTTGCTGCTTTGGGGCCGCACACACAGAGCCCCTGGTTCAGCAGCCTCTTACACAGACTCCTGCAGGGCAAACGAGACGGTGAGAAGACGTGTGTTTGCTTCTGCATGCATGAGATTTAAATGCATCCAGTGCATCAGTCTGAACAAGATGCAGTATTTTATACTATACTGTGTAAATATTCCATGTGTGTTGAGCAGTGATCAGACTCATTCAGACAGATGAGTCTCAGTATCCGTTCAGCAAACAGCCTCCTGCGTACCTCCGAGCTCACCGCTACAAATACTGGTTCAGCGAGCCCAAAGAGGACGGGTGAGTGCACACCTATTTTTATTTTATTTTAAAAAGGAAAAATGTTGCATTGGCAGCTGGCAAAAATAAAAAAGTTTGTTTAAAAAATAAAAAACTTAATGTTTATTTTTATTTATTAGTTTTAATGTATTTAGTTTTAATTATTTTAGCACTTCAACTTCTCTCAAAGGAGAAATGTTGCTTTAAAAGTTTTTTTTTTTTAAATATTTTTAATACATTTTTAAATTTCTTTATTCAATAAACATTCATTTTAATTCAAGTAATATTTTTAAAAAAAATTTTGTCTTTATGACTTGGTCATATTGGATGTGTTTGTGTGTGTTTAGGTCATATCCCCAGCGATGGTGGAGACGGGTGTACGTGGAAGAGTTCTATCCCATGGTGCACCTTGGTGACTCTTACCTTGAACAGATGCTGGTTCAACATGGTTTGAAGGTAAGTAACAAGTCTGTTGTCAAAAGTGAAAGTGTAATTAAATTGGGACGCGTTTTGAATGTCGATAACATCACAGGAGAACAAACAGACCTAAAGTTCACCGTCTGCTTTCTGCAGGATTGTTTGATTAAACAAACAGTGTTTTTGAATCCTTTTCATTGAACTTGATCAAAGCATAGATAAATACAGACATATTTAATAGGTGAGAGACATTGTGTGTTTGTATTATTTATAGAGAGGTGATATAATGAGGTCAAATCAAAATGAAACTGTCATTAAAATATTGTATGTGCACAAAAATCATACCAATTTAATGCTTTCTAATTTTTTTTTTTTTTAATAAACATGCTCTGGTATAAGTCTTGGTGTTTATGAAGATTTAACTATTTTACGAGCATTATAGTCTTGTAACACACAATTTAAAGTAAAATAAATTTTATATTTACCTCTATATATGAAAATAGGGCTACACATTTTTGCTTCTTTTTTTGCACAATTTGGCCAAAATGTTGTGCTTATGTCACTATGGCTATGAATTATTTTTGAAAATATTATTAATAATAATCATATAAACATGACTAAAAATTAAGAAATATTACTAACATAATATTTCACTGTAAAAACAGAGTATTTAAAAAAATATATTTTGATAATAAATTAAATCATTACATTGTGATTTTAGTTTTCATTTCTTTTTTTCAATTAATCGTGCAGCCTTATATGAATACATAAGAAAATGAATATATAAATACGCAAGCTAAAGTATTGGATATTAAATGCAATGTTTTTCGTTGTTGCTATGGATTGAATATATTTTATATCAGGACTTAAACTAGAATATTTATTTATTTATTAATACAGTTTTTGAAGAACATTTCAAAGTTTATTTTTAAATGTCATTACTATCCATTGCTATGATGTTTTCGATGTTCCTATTAGCTGAAGTCAAGAGAGTTGACCCTCAAATACTGTATTTATGTTTTGGCTCTGCTCTCTCCTTCTCTCTCACAAACAGTCATGTGTTGATTAACAAAGATTTAATGATCTTGTTTTTGTTTTAAATGTCATCTGCATCTTTTTCGTTTTGTTGATCAGGATAAGGCTCCTCCGAGGCGCAGCTTGAATGCTTGGCTGCCACAGTTATTGCATCACGTTGGAGAACATGCACGTGAGATGCCAGCTCCTCTTCTGCTCTGGACTCTCTTCAGCTCGGCTGCGACTGTGTGTCTCCTCAACTCTCTGCGATCACGTGCACATCACCACCAGCACGAATCGCTCCAGGACAAACACGCAGATAAACGGGCCGCAGGACGAGCGTGCTCCAGTGTGGTGCAGGAGGACGAGAAGAAACTTGAGGAGGAGAAAGAGGAGGATGCAAAAGATGATGCAGAGGAGGATGGAAAAGAGCAGGAAGAAGATGCAACAAGTGAAGAAGAACAGGAAGGAGAAATTGAAGAGGAAGTGAACACAGAGGAAACGGAAGTGGACAGCCTCAAGAAAAGGAAGTGAGGTTTTTTTTTTTGATCGTCTGAGGACTTTAATTCCAGCTCAGGGTAATAACATCTACCCCAAAACACCAGCACTTTCACCCTTGTTGTGTCAAAACATTGACTTTTCTCTGTTTTCACAGGCAGGTTTGAGGTTTGAGAGATGTAGGCAGTGTAGTGACGCATACGCATTCGTGTTTCCAAGTAGTGTGCCGGATTTACCCGCCAGTTTAGCTCAACTAAACCCGATTTTGTTGGGTGGTCTTCGATTGCTTTGACAGGTAAATGCAAAACAAGGTAGGTTATTGTTTTTCCCAGTGTGCACCAACTGCTACTTTCCATATTAGTAAAAGCCAGGATGTCTACCACCATAAGTACTAAAAATAACTGTAAAACACTGTATATTTAAATGCACATACTGGACTTTTCAAAAATCATTCTTACATAAATCATGCTTTGAATCGAATGCAACAAAATACCAAAAAGAGCACTTGTGAATTTAAACAGATATACATTGTTTTATGAACGAAGCCCAGTATGTGCAGTGCCTTACAGTATACCAAGAGTATCAGAGAAATCTAGTTACCAGAAAATGACATTTTAAATAGTATTCCACTTCGACTGTCATGTTGTGTAGGTGGTGTTATGTGACAGGAAATGGTTTATTGGACTGTAACTGGTTATGGTCTGTGCTATATTTGTGTATTGTATTGTAATAACATATTTGACCACTGTGATGTACAGTAGTATTGCATGTTTATTGTGTTAATATAAGTGAAGATGCACCAAAAAACACTCAGCTTTAATGTTTTGTAATATTTTTAATAAACATAGAAAAATATACACTGGCACACGCACCATTATTTCCGAAGAAATGTACATTTTAAAGTAAAATTCATTTTATCTTTTAGATTTAATCTTAATATAGCATTAACAATGAAACTATAGAATACAGTGTTGGATATTAATATTTCTTTTTGTTTTACATTGTAGAAAAGTATAGGTGTTTGAACTGATTCCCACAGTTTGTGTATCAAGTACTTATTTAACTTGTTTTATTCATACCTTGTTCACTTTTATCATTTTATTTCATTTTCTGAGGCCAAAATATTAGGTGGTTTCTAACTAGCTAAAGTGTTTTCACCCATTTTTAGTGCCTACAGAGCAAAAACTATAACTATACATGATTTGAAGTGTCATTCATGTTTGAAATTTCATAGAATTCTAGTACACATTCACCAGTGCAGTATCCCGGGGCAGTACTTATCAATGAGAGACTGATAATACGGCCTCAGACTCTCCACGTCCGGTAGTTCAGTGCTCTTGGTGTACAAATCAAACTTGCTGTCAGAGGAAAGACAAACAGACGCATGTTTTTGATCAGTGAGAGGTCAGGCCTTCAATATGTGGGTCACACGGCAGAATAAACAGACACACAAACGAGCTCTCGTTGAGAAAGTCATGACTTACTTAAACTCTTTGACCCAGGGCAGCATCTGCAGGTCTTTCTCGTTGCATAAGTGCATGTAGTCTCCGTTCGAGTGCCAGGGGTAGAAGGAGTGGAAGCGGATCATGTAAAGACCCTGGCAGAAGAAAGTGGCTTTTAAAAGCATAAATGAAATCGTATTGTTTGAGTATGTGTGTTTATATTTGTTTGCTTTTCAGGTGAGCTCTGTGGCATTACCTCCTCGGGGATGGTGCATTTGTTGAACTTCATTACCCGGTATAGATACTCTAGAACAGAGCAAGAAGAATTTTCATTAGTCAGCAAATTCACTAATGTTTGAGGTCTGTAAGAATTCATTTGAACAAAGAAACCGTAAGAATAGTAATATTGTGAAATGTTATTAAAATTTAAAATAACTGTTCCATTTGAATATTTATTCCTGTGATGCAAAGCTGAATTTTCTGCATCAGTATTCCAGTCTTCAGTGTCACATGATCCTTCAGAAATCGTTCTGATTTGCTGCTCAAGAAACATTTCTTATTGTCCGTATTGAAAACAGTTGTGCTGCTTAATATTTTTGTGGAAACCGTAATACATTTTTCAGGATTGATGAATAGAAATAACAGCTTTTATTTGAAATCAACATTATAAATGCCTTTACTTTCACTTTTGACGCAATTTAATGCGTCTTTGCCAAATAAAACTAGTAATTCTTTCAACTGACATCAAACTTTTGAACGGTAGCATGTTTCACATTAGATGCAACATCATAATGGTCTTGTGTGCAAAGATCCTTCACATCGCTCACCATCATGTCCCCAAGACATCAGGACGTTATCAAGTCCGCATTGTGGTTCATAAATCCCAAATTCTGTGCTGCAATGAAAAAAAACATGCCAAAACCATCAGGTAGAATACTATACAACACATTTTTACATTTTAAGCTAAATATAAATGTTTTTTAAAGATCCCAAAGCTTAAAATAGAATAAAAAATTAACTTAATAGAAAAATAAATATAAAAATGACTCTAATAATATGCACTGTGATTAGTATTTCAATAAGACTGTTTTGATATGTGGTGCAGTACTTGAGTGCAGGGTTCTTCCCATCCGGATTGCCTTCAAATGTTGAGTTTCTGAACACTATTGACTTCTGAATCTTGCATCCAACTGGGAATGTATCTCCAACTACAGCCCACTTAAACACACACAATAGCATTCCATATATTATTTATCACGGGACAGTTGTCGTAGGTTTTTACACTGTGATTGGATGCTTTTGTCTCTCACCTGTGGCTCCCCATACAGGGCCATGATTTTTCCTATGTCATGGATCAGACCGACTAGCTGGAACCAATCTGGAGAAGAAGGTATTTTAAATTCAGTTGGATTTTAACATTTGACCAAATATAAATATGCACAAAAAGCTTTTACATGTAAGATTTCAGTCCTGGAAGAAGCCCTGCAGGTTTGGACATATTGATCAGAAACTTCACAAAAACAACTTCAGGTATGTGTTTTTGTCTTATCTAAGTACACTAAGTCGACCTCTGTGACCTTTGCCCCTGCTGATCTCTCACCTTTATCAGGATGCTCTTTGCGGATTCCCTCGGCGGTCTGGAAGGCATGGAAAGAATTTGGGAAGTCAACGTCAGGGTCGGATTCATCAACGAGCTCGTCCAGGGAATCAATGTTCTCCATCATTCTCATGCTGAAGTGATTGCAGTTCGCCCATTCCAGGTGCTGAAGGTCAGAGGTGAGAAGTCGTGTTTGTGTTTGTCATTTATCGACCAAATTTTAACTCCAAAGAAACACGTCAAGTTAAACAGTAGAATAAACTTTACTAGGCGAGAAAAGCTTGCAATATATGATTCTGTACTGTGTAACTGATCCAGAAGTTTAGCATTTAGATTTTATCAGTTAGCACAGGCCTATTACCCAAACGGAGATGCTTATTTTATTATTTTACAAACCTTCTGTTTGACAAAGTCCAGCGTTTGGTATGTGTGCATCAGCTTGTATGTATTAAACACACGGTCAAAGAGAGCTCCGCTCTGTGTTAGACATGTACACACATCAAAATAGAAATAAGAGGGTTGTATTAAAAGGAGTGATACAAGAAAACATGAATTAAGGATATGCATAATTCCAAGTTTTACCTCAAAGTTCCTGAATTCCGATTGGTCTTTCTCATGACTTTCAGGGCGATACGCCAGAGAAGGATCCGGACCCTAGTAGTTAGAGTTTGTGTGTAAGAGATACAACTAATAAGACTTAGTCTACCAACTCAAAGAGTGACACAGTCTGACAGTTTTCAGCATTCCAAAATGGTCAAAAATGATTATTCATGTGTAATGAAGCATGTATGTAAATAATAGTCTGAATGTCAGGTACATACCAGGTTCACCACCCTCATGATTCAGCTGAGAGTGTGTTGTTGAGGATGAAGGAGGATGTTGTGTGTTTGGCGTCTCTGACTGCTCTATTTATCGATGCTGTGCGTGTGGGGTCTCTGAACTGTAGTGGGAAAAACTAGTAACACTTTAACTTTCTCCACTTTGCTTTCTCTCTGAAGCTTCCAGGGGACTGTCAGTGTGCGTAAAGGTGTGTGTTTGCGTGTTTGAGTGCTCAATACTGGGATATCTTGGCCCAAATACAGTCTGGTTCAGAAAGGACACACTGTACGTTACAGTGACTAAGGAATTTTGGTTTAATAGTAATTTAGAGTGTGAATGAGTTCATTACTATGCACCATTATATTCATACATTTGTTTTAATGTGGTTTTCACTCTTTTTTTTTTTTTTTTGTTGTAGGTTTTAGTTTATATCTTTACTTTTAAAGTAAAGTATGTTTCGTTAATTTCTGAATAATAATATCTTCCCTAAAGATTACGATTATTTTTGATTTTACTGATTACAATCAGTTTTTTTTAATTATTATTTTACAACAGCTTCAGTGCTTGTGTTTAAAGAGTCTTATTTTTAGATCATATCTGAACTCTTTTATTTGTGCTTCACCAGAACGTCAGAACCTTCAGATTGGTATCGTGATAACAGTGATTCTTTGAATTTGGCTTTGTAAATAGCGAGCTGTCAGTCTATGGTGCCGAAAAGCACAACAGCACATTTTGGGGAATTGTAATGATAGTCTGTATTTTTGTTTCTTGTCTAGTGTGTGTCCTTTTATGTACAGTAGGTTACACCCCTCATTTTATTGGCTGATAGTTTGTGGGTGAGTCTGTGATGTATGTGGTCTAGAGCACATCTACAACGTTCCTTTGTTTCCTCATCGTTGGCAGGATTTTTATATTTGTTGAGATGTTTGGTTATGCAGTTATAGAGATGAAAATAAAATAGGGCTCTTGAATTAAATGTTGTTATTATTAACTGGATACTATAACTTACACCCTCTGCCTCTCAAACCATCTTTTTCTATTAACGGCCATTCAAAATATTCAAACTGCAATTTTTCATTATATTATAGTAGATGTTTAATTGAGAATAACTCTGCAGCAAAAGTTGACACAACCAATCCAATGTATTATAACATACATAATGTATTCATTTTTATTTTTTGTGCAGGTCTGCAGCCATCAGGTGGCAGTCTGACCTAAAACTCTCCTGAATGGATGTCACACAAGGAGAATGTTGTAAGAAGGGGTTTCCATTGAGACATGTGACTAAATAATGTCTTTTCATAAGCCTTGTTTCCAGTAAGTAAAAAGCACTGTATGTCAAATTAATAGCAGGCTATATCTGAAATTCAGTATTAGTACAGTAACAATAGGCCACGATACCCAGATTGCTAATAATGCTTTCATTTAGCAAAGATGCATTAATTTGATCAAAAGTGACAGTAAATACGTTTATAATCGTACAGAAGATTTCTATTTCAAATAAATGCTGTTTTTGGATTTTCAAAGAATCCTGAAAAAAGTATCATGGGCTCCACAAAAATGTTAAGCAGCACAACTGTTTTCTCTTCAGCGTTGAGAATAATAGGTAATGTTTCTTAAGCAGCAAATCAGCATTTTGCAATGATTTCCGAAGGATCATGTGACACTGAAGACTGGAGTAATGATGCTGAAAATTCAGCTTTTGCATCACAGGAATAAATTATGTAATAATATTTCTGTTTTTACTGTATATTTGCTCAGATAAATGCAGCCTGGTGAGCAGAAGAGACTTCTTTCACAAACATTTCAAAAATCTTTCCACCCCCCAAACATTTGGCAGCGAATGGCAGTGCAACTATTTATTACTAATTGGTGCATTTTATCATATTCTTATCATATTTCTGCTGATTTTATGAAAGCAGTAAACCAACTGAGTCACATTGTTTTTGGGTCATGCTGAGCTATTGATAATATCACTGGTGTCGCTCTGACTCAGAAGGTCACAGTTGTAATGATCTGTGCATGTACTGTATGTGTTTGCATTCTATTACAGCTGCCCACATAACACTAACAAACAAAACAATATCCATTTGAATTTGTTTATTGAAACAGCTTAATCATATTAAAATACATAGCACTGACACATAACTACAAACACTCCGTCATTATACACTTGCAAAATATTTACATAAGCTTTTGTTAACTTAGAATTAAATAACATCTCTTCAAGTCAATGGCATTAAATGTGATTGATCATGTTGCTTTTAAAGTGCTTTGTTTAATAGAAACATTTGACCTATACGTGAACATAAGGATAGCAGACATTCCACCACTGACACACTATGACAAACTGAAGGTGTGTGTTTGTTTGGCCAGAGAATTGTTTATATTTGTCGCCCATGTTTTATTTGTATTTGAGACTGGCATGTGCAACATACACGATCAGACAGTGTTGAAATTTTAAGAGCTTTATGGATGAAGATTTGATGTTTTAAAAGTTGAAATGAGAATATACAGTGGTCCCAAAAGGTATGTGGACATTTAAAGTGGCTGTGTAATTTTTCGAAGTGAAAATACTTTCTCCAATCCTAGTGTAAAGTGCAGAGACGGCTATGAGTAAGACTTTCATTTCCCCGAAGAGTGTAAACAGTGCGAGTCTGTGACGCTTGTAACATTACTCTGTTGGTCTGAGCGGCCCAACAAGTTGACGTTGGCTCAGCCAATAGTGTGAGTTTGGGGCGGGGCTATCTGTTTGTCCAGCCAATGGCTGATGGGAGGAGAGCTCGGGAAACCTGTTTAAAAACAGCTACTGTTAAGATGACAAAATATCAAAACGAATGGTGTCTGCAAGAAAATACTGAGTGCAATTTTTGGAGCACAACTTTGATAAAACTTTGTTATTCACTGAAAAAATAGCCCTCTGATTTCCACAAATATGGGGCTTTTAGATGCAACGTACTATATCAGGATTAACATTGTGACATGACCAGTAATCATTGAATTAGATAGAATTCAACATTTTGTTTTCAATTCAAAGTTGTTGTTTTTTTGTCATTTGAAACCTAACAAACATTTTGTGCTATCATTCTTTTAAATAAACACCACTTGGTTTAATATTTTATCTAATGTAGTTAGATTCATAAATAAGTACAGCTTAAGTGTCCAAATACAGGATGTTTACTCTTAAGATGTTCACATTGAAGCTCTGTTCGGCTTTACGTGGCTCAGTCAAGGGCAATTTGTCCTGGCTTAGAGAGCGAGAGACAGTGTGGGATTACTGTAAAGATAATGAAGGTTCAAGTCACTTCATTACAGAATGGCACGACGTATCAAAAGTGGGAAATATTAAGACCTTTGATTGTTAAAGGGGTACATATAATTTTTACAGTTTTATTTTCTTCCCTGAGATCCACCAAGTTTTTTTTTTTTTTTTTTTTAAGTGTTTTTCCTATTGGCTCCAAAGTTGCTTTAAGACATTAAAGAGATTCATTAAACAATCCACGCTGAAATGAAAACTCAGACTGTTCAGGTCCGATAGATCTGCAGAGCTGTAAGTGCTACACACAGTCAGGTTTCTCAAACTTTCCCTCATTTTTTTACACTTCTTGTTATTTCCTCTGGTGTTTGTGAGTAATATCTCACATCCTCCTTACCACTCTGTATGAAAGGCCAGGCCAAGTTTCTGAACATTTAAATAGAAGCTTGCAGGTTAACGTTGGCGAACATACCGTATGTTAATGTTAGATGACATCAAAAGTTGCAGAAGTTCATAGCAAGTTGTTTTTGTTTCAATAAATGTTTGTTTAGGGAAAGAAGTTTAGAGTTCTTAAAGTTGCAGTGAGACTTGAATGACTCCTTTATTTCAAAAGATCAAGAGAATTCGATTTCTCATAACAGGACGCCTGTAAATTGATCACGCCAGTTATTGATTGGTTGCCTGCTGTGATGTCGGTGGTCTTCTGAAGTCACATTTTTGGATAGGTTTTTACTGTGTGGTCATTCATAGTCTTATCCATAACTATGTGGACTTCTGGGATTGATTGGCACGTCTTGCCGTCCGCTTTGGCCATTCAGCTGATAGAGACGGTGGCTGAGGTTTTGTACCTGGCACGTGCCGAGGACGCATCCCACACGCATCAGCTGACCCTGCAGGTGACCTCGTGACCCTCTGAGGACATGCCGACGTTCCCGGAAATGTTCCCTGTTTTGATTGGCCAATGTGTTGGTCTGTTTCGCCGGGGGTCCTTTATGCAGGAGGGCCCTCCAGACCAAACGGAGCTCTCTTGCCCCGCCACTCGAAGCTATTGAAGGAATGGTGATGGTTTCCATGGCATTACCACCCTGTGTTTCTGGAAGTTTCTCGGGTTTGCTGGGAAAACTCGATCTGGTGAGAGAAAGAGAAATTGTTTGGTTGACCACCAGTGAAGTGTATGCATGCATTGTCCAGATCTATTTAAATACGTCATTCAGACATTCACATAGAAGCTGACGTAGTTTAAGTATTAAATTAGAGGCTTGGCAGCATTAGGACCATTTTAGTATCTGAAGCCTGTTATTAATCAAGCATTTCTCTGGCTGTAGTCCGAGTTATTTGTGGCATGCACTAATATTCCCTCACTCTAGGACACGCACTCCTTCACGTGCTTCCCTGTCTTCAAGTCTGGCTCCTCAGGAGACATTCAGAGCATTCCTTTTTTGTTAGAATATTAGTAAAAATGAAACCGAGGGGATGTAAAATTGTTAAACTGAGGTCTCTGCACTGTGTTGGAGGGATTCTGTGACTGTTTGGCACTATATTTGCTATTCATTTAGTTATTTTATATGTAAATCAGTTATTTAAGTTGAAGTTTGTAAATGTAATTTGATTTCTGAGTTAAAATTGTTTAAAAGCAAATCTTGCAGGAGCACATTAACAATATTATTTTCCAGATGAATTCCAAACATCTGCCATTATTCAGCCAGTCAGGTAATCCCGTGGCGTTGGTTGAGCCAGACACTCACATGTCAGACTGCTTAAACACCTTTGACTTGTGCTTTGTGTATTCTAGCTCATAAATAAACTGGCACTAATACCCATCATGCACCTGGCAGAGATCTACATCCCTGCCAAACCTGCAGGTGAGAGAGATTATGTGAGATTTTCTTTTTAGGAAATGGTTGTATTTGCAGTTTTCCTGAATAGTTAGCTGTTTGTACAGCATTTGAATTTGTTACATTTGTTTATTTGAATTTTATATATTTATTTATGTTTGTGAATATAATAACATTAATAACAAATGTTACTAAGCCTGATACTTGAGTATCTGTATGTATGTGTTTAAGTGTAATTTTCAGTGGGTGTCATAGGCTGTGTTTATGTTGAGCATTAGTGTGGGATATAGGGTAATACTTTAATCCTTTTCAGAAACATTCTGATTCAGATTAGATTTAGTCTGGACTGGCTGTAGCATAACACACACATACACAAAATCACTTTCACTGGCTACACAAAGTTTCAAAAACATTTCCGATCGCTGTGGGTTTCCGGTCATAAGGAGCATTTAATGGTTATATCATGGGTCCACAGTAAACCTTTGTTTAGCGTTTGATTTGATGACTATGATACTATACCTTTCTACATTTCTATAGAAATTAGTACTTTTATAGCATTAAATGAACCAAAAGAGACAGTAAATGCATTTCTAATGTTTATATAGATTTCTATTTAAAATAAATGCTGTTCTTTTGAACTTTCTGTTCACCAAAGAATCCTGCAAAAACAGATGTCACGGTTTCCACAAAAATATACACAATATTACTGCTTTTATAAATGCAGGTTCGAGGGGCATAAGAGAGTTCAAAATTGGTACTGTAATACTATGATGAAATAGTAGCAATTTATATGTTGCTCAAGTCTTTTAGGTGCCAAATGGTGTAGTTATAGTATCTGCTAAACTTGGGTTATACTATGCATAATTGAAATGTGACTGAAGTAGGTAATTTATTACATGCCAGTCAACTTTAAACTCACTTCAGCTGCACGAGCACCACTGTGGGCAGCTCCTGAATAGCTGGCATTACGTGTGTGTTGGAGCGGTTCTAATGAGTCTGTAGCAGAACCGGAGATGTGGGACTGCCGGGGCTCAGGGTCAGTACAGGTCTCTGTGTGTGTGTGTGTGTGTTTGCTGGTCTCCCACTTGCTTGTACATATCATTAAATGTGGGCCAGAGTCAGAAAGACTGAACAAGCTCAGAATCAAAACGCACTCCTCATTTAACATGCGCTACACACACTGCTTACCAACAAAACACACACTGCTTTCCCTCATGTGAAGGTCACCATCAGCCTAAATGCTGTCAAGCCTTTCCTGAGCAACACACACCCACGTCATTAAGGGCTTTTACACTGTGTTAGCTTGATTATTTTGTGGCTCAGAAATCTGTCTATCTTTCTGTCTGTAAATCTAGCTGTCATTTTATCAGCCGATAGGTGGTTATATTTGTCATTCTGTCTATCTACTGTATCTATTGGTCATTTGAACAGTCGTTCTAGCCATCGTTTTGTCCTTCTGTCATTCTATCTGTCGTTCTGCTGGCCGTTCTGTCTTTCTACTGTATATTTTAATATCTCAGTCCTTTTCAATTCTGTATTCTTAAATGTAAAAATCCAATTCGGCATTGTGTTTGGTGGCACAGTTCAGATTTAATCAGTGAACTCTTTCCTTTGATCTTGTTTCAAGTTCTATAATTTTCTTTGTTTTACATGCACTTTGTAATTGGCTTTCTTTGCATTATCGTGATGAAATCCGGCTTATCTTAATTGGTTTGACACCCTTTATTGCAGTTGTACACATGATTAGATAAGCAAAGCCCCTATGCATCATAAATGTACACTGAATTGAAATCAGGCTGGAGAGCAGCAGCCAGGCACAGTTACTCAATCACTTCGTCCCGGCATAAGCCCTTCTAAGCTTCTGCCCCAAGCTAAAGTCCTACTGTTTCACTGCTCCATTCATACACTTCAGTTTCAGGTGCTAGATTACACACACACACACACACACACATATGGAGGACAGCACACAGGGTGAAGAGTCTCTTAGATTGTAGAGGACGAATAGGAGACGTATTGTGATGTTTTATTCTGAAGACTAGGTTCAGTCTGGAAGTTTCAGGTTGAGAGAGAGAAAGAGATTGTTGAGAAGCGTTCCCACATTAGAGCCCTGCATGGGGCCTGAGAGAGATGTTAGCATGCACAAATACCAATCTTAATCACACAAACTGTTAAGAATGATGTTGCAATCCACTCTCTGAGAGGCACATTTTTAAAAACAGTGCTAGAGGGGCTAATTTGGTGGGGGAAACTGCTTAAATCCACCTTACATAAATTCATTGTGCCCTTGTGCGAGTGTGTGCGCAAAAGAGGATTTAATTTCCATTTGAACATTAAAGTCCTAAATCACTTGGTGTTTGTGTTTTTGAGACCTCACTCCGTCTGTTTGACCTTTTCTCACATTAGGCACACACTGCGTATTCCGATTTATTCTGTAAGCTTGTTTCACTTTTGAAGGCCACAGTCTCATTGTTCAGTGGAGGAAACGGCCTGTGCCCACCAGGAGGGGGAGACACTGAGATGGTATTCAATCAGGCTTTGAGATCAGAAGTGACATCATTACAACAGCTGAAGTGACCTTCAAAAGGTATTTACACACTAAGTGATACCAATAAAATTTAAAATGAATTATATTAACAAATAGCACATTTTACCAACTACTTTTAAGTGACTGCTGTAAGTGCTTTATGAATGAAGTCAGTTCCTCAACCAAAAGCCAGTGTCTAAATACTTGTATGTTCATTTTGCAACATTTCTATTATTATATCTATTGTTCTACCATTTAAATTTTGTGAAACGTTTTGCTTAGTGTGCTCGTATAAAATTAATGCCACTTAATTCAATACTTTATATTTAATCCAATTTAGGAGTAATGCAATTTAATGCAGCATTTTGGAGGTATGTGTATTGTGTTGTAGGCAAGATTCAGTGTTGTATCTTGCAAGTCAGAGTTAGAAATAGCCTGATCCATATCATGACTAAGCGGTCACGATGGGGAAAGCTGAGAAACTACGTTACAGGTGGCACGTACGTCGCTCTTGCACTCTCTGTGCCAAATGCAGACAGTCAAGTGACACATACTATCTCAGAGAACTACAGGTCACACCCACATGCGCGCACACATGTGGCAAGCCATTTTAACACATATTCTGCAACTAACTACTATGTATTGTTGTTATTAATCTTATTAATCTTCAGTTATACTCATACTGTAATCCAGTAGTGAGTGACTAGTATTGTTTTCAGTTTCACTAGTACCCATTATTTAGATACTAATACTTCAATTGTGACTAGTATTAAATTATTCATTCGTACTTAATATTTACATACTATTACTTATCTCCCGTTGATACTAGTCACTGTATCAGTAGCATCTAGGATCATATTTATTTGTGGCAAAGTGGTATTGCAGGGTTAATTCAGGATAATTAAGCCATTGTCCCAATTTAACTCAGTTTGCACCACCTAGTAATATTTCCTATTATACTAATTATAATTGCTATAAAAAACTACTGAACTACTTGACAAAAAATAATGAAAATTCACTATTAGATTACATATAAGTAGGGGTGGAACGATACATGTATTCATACCGAACTGTCACGGTACGGACATCTTGGTTTGGTGCATGTGGCCTTACAACGAATACAGGCAATTCCAACGGTGACACAGAGGCGGGCGTATTTTATTTTGATAAAGTACCAACTGTGCTGTCAAGTTAGCAATGCTGAAACTGATGTTTTGTGTGTGTGCGCTCCGGCGTGATCACTTCAACTGTTTCCTTATACCAGCAGAATCAACTTTAAACACTTATTGTCTTATTAATAATGCATCACTGCATAAAGGTCTGCTTTTATTTATGTACATCCACAATGAAAACAACATTGTGCTTTTGTAAAATAAAGAAAACTAAGATGTCGCTTTTTGCCATTTGAGTTTCCTTTCTGTGAACAAATTAAGCGTATGTGTATATATATATATATATATATATATATATATATATATATATATATAGGTTACTTTACGTGTCACAGTTTTTTCCCCTTGTTTATCTGTAAACTAAATCAAATATATTTCAAGAATTTATTCCTTTTGAAGTGACATAACATGTGGCCAAGTATGGTTACCCATACACGGAATTTGTGCTCTGCATTTAACCCATCCTAAGTGCACACACACAGCAGTGAACATACATATACACATACACATACACATATATACACACACACACACACACACACACACACACACACACACGACTTCAATACCTTAGTATTGAACCGTGACCCCCCGAACCAAGGTACGTACCGGACCGTGACATCGGTGTACCATTCCACCCCTACATACAAGCAATTCAAAATAAGTATCACTAACAAATATGCTGAATACTAACAATAGATAGGCCTACTAGTAATAAATGTTAAAATGGCTTGCCATGATACTTCAACTTTAACTTAGTAATCTATATAATGTCTGCATTGTGTCTGTTTATATAAGAGTAGCCTAATGGTAACACACTTTACAGTAAGGTTTTATTTGTTTGCATTAGTTAACGAGAACTAACATTAAACAATAAATCTACAACATTATTGATTCTAAATGTTAATTACAACATTTGATTTTAAAAATGCATCAGTAAAAGCTGTTTCTGTTAAATTAGTTAATGCACTGTAAACCATCATGAACAACTGTAGTTTATTAACTAACATTATCAAAGATTAATAAATACATAGTTTCACATTGCTTTTAGGTAATGTTACAAATTAAGGTATTTTGTTACCAGATTTATTTACATACCAAAAATGCCCGCGAAATCTATACATAAACCTTAGTGGTCGTAATATTTAATACTGAGAATGTCGATCATAGTGCTTTTATTATGTATAGCTATACAGCATAGATAGATAGATGCGATCGCGTCCGAGCTCTCTCACCTGTTGCGCAGCGGCAGCGCGAGTGTTTGCAGAGGCAGCAGAAACACACAGACGAGCAGCAGAGATTTCATGATCGCAGTCTGATATCCTCCACAGTCCCAGTGAATAATGTTGAGATGATGTTCCTCAGCTCAGATAGAGACGCGCAGCTGTGGAGGAGAGAAGAGGAGAGAGTCGTTCACTTACAAAGTTCGTAAAGTTCTAACGAAAAGTCACTTTTAAAGAGAGAAGAAACTTGTTCGCTCCTTACTTTAAAAGACACACTAAAACGATGTATCCAGTTCATTTCATGTCATTAATTCCACAGTGTGTAAGACTGTTGAAATCGCGTTTTTTAAAGCTCCTGTGCGTGAAGGGCTTTGATTGATTTGGCTGGAGAAACTCTCAGTACTGCCTCAGAAGTCTCTCGTGGATGGAGCAGATGCTTAAATACTGAGAGGGAGGAGACACGGATAACTGCACTTCAGGCTTGAAGCAGTTATGATGAATCAGCATCCTACTTAAAGCAACTGATTAATTTCATATCATCGTAGATGACTGTTTTCGACCATACCTAATGAGTGGGGGCGTGGCCAATATGCTAATACATGATAATATGTATAACGGTATTGATACTTTTTACACGCACATAGGCTATAAGACTATACTTTCATAATTCATGTAATATGTTGAGTTATATGTAATAATATAAGATTACAAAGGTAATAAAATAAAAAAAATGTACTTTATATTTAAAGCTTATATACAGTTTTAGTCAAAAGTGAAAACTTTTGAACAGAATGAAGATGTGTACATTTTGCCTAAATATCTTTCTTTTTTTTTTTTTTCATTCTGTACTGCCCTTCAGAAGCTACAGAAGATACTTGTGTTTCTTAGAAGACAAAATAATTTAAATTGGATTAAAATTCAAAATGTTTTCACCCCCCACCCCCATCGTTTTTTCCTTCTGGAGCATATAATATTTAAAATATATATGCATTTGATTATATATAATGTAAAATATGAATAATTTTTAAAATTATTTAATGTGTTTTTTATTCAATATGTAAATCCTATCTGGCTCTTGATTTATCTTTAAAACACTCTGGTCTTTTTTATTCAAGTATATTTGTATATAGGAACATGAGACTTTTGTAGGAACGCTGGTTCTCGAGGGAAATATTGTTTCAAGCGTTCAGCTCATGTCAGGCCTTTAACTATGTGTCATGATATAAAAATATAATTGTGCTGTCAGGTGTGACATAGTGGCTTAATTTAAAGGTCAGAGACAATAACAGAAGTGTGTGGTTGGTTTAATAGAGCTCACTGTGTCCTGTGCTCTTTTATAGAGGATTTTGGAGAGTATTAACATGTTGATGAGAGTCTGTCACAGATGAGACTCTACGAGTGTGTTTCGGTTTCTCTGTTAAGAATCTAGTTTAAGGTAATTTTACAGTTATACTTTGGCCTTAGTGTGATTTTTGGAGCGATGCGGTTGTCTAAACTTTATATCAGCACTGTTTTCGATTGTCGTTTTGCATGATTGTGTTTTTATAGTTTAGCAGCATAAAGGTCAAGTTTGTTTATATGTCAGTGTGTTCAGAGGCACATGTCTGTATGTTTAAGAGCTTAGGATGTTTATTGCATCTCAGTCTCATAAATTATGTCATAAACTTGGGTGTCTCATTATTTGGAAAAAGTTATTTTATTGGTTTAATTTACTTGATGCATTTTGTAAAAATATTTATTTATATCAAATATTAAATATTTTGTGCATTTGCTTTATTCTTTGTTACTCTTGTGACTTGTGATTGTAAATGATTTTCAGGACAAGATATAAAACGCTCGCGTTTTCATGCAATATTAATAATTAGCATTAGCCCTTGAACTGGTTTGGTTTCTGCAGACGCCTCCTGAGCTGGAGTGTGTGTGTGTGTGTGTGTTGTTCTGCGTCATGCGTCAGACAGCAACAGGATACGCTTGCATTCATGCCTCAGTTCTCTCAGACAGAGCTGCCTGCTTGTGTGTGTAAGTGTATATTTGTGTGTCTGTCCAAGTGTCTCTCTTCTCTTCATTATTATACACTATTATAATATGAAACTCAGCACAGTTTTACTATAATCCTATTAAAATAATATTGTAGAATTCAAATGGTGTATTGTTCCTGATTAAATTCAGATGAGAGCTAGATTCATCTCTGATCCATCTAAATCAGATCAATATTTCCAATTCACTCCAGATATGGAGCATTTAATTTTTTTTAACCATAGATGCACAAATTGCATATTTTAAAACACATTTTTATCTAGTATAAAAAGTAATACGAATTAACAACCACCCATGAATTTTACAAAATGTACATCAATTTCATCCTTTCTGCTGCATTTTTAAAAAATTTAAAAAAGTAATTAATCTCCATCCATTTTCTGAATTTTTTCAACCCTGTTACCAAAGTTAATGTTTGTTTTTTGTTTGTTTGTTTGTTTGTTTTTTGCAGAAAATAGAAGTTAAGTTTATCATTAATAATTATATTTATTTATTCCAATTTAGACTGAATTTGGAACCATGTTAACTTATTCGAGTGTAAGTTTTTATTATATTATTATTATTTATTTATTTTTTTTAAATATATGTTTATTGCTAGGAAATAAAATCACACAAATAAAGTTTTTAAAATGTATTTACACAGTCCTTAATTTTGGTTACAGGTTGCAAAATTGCAATACTCATTTAAAATGAACACTCAATATTTAGTTTGACCTCCTGAAGTAGATTATTATTTTTTAAGAATCCTACTGTGTATCCTGAAAAGTATACCTCCGATCCAACACAATTTTAAACCTATTCACAATGTAGACTCTCTGTTTGCTGTCAAAAACTCTTTTACAGAGTCACTGAGAGGCTGAAATTACTTTAGTGTTTTACTGGAACAAGACACAGCAGTCTATTGCACACATTTACGGTTCTTTACTGTGCCCTCCCTCCCTCCCTGCTCACTCCTCCAATCTCCATTCATCAGCAGGTGCCCTGAAAGATGAATCAACCAATCACATCTGTGCACTTATGCGATGTTTCAATGGTCAAGGTCTTTATTTCAACTTCTTATCCAAACACTGCTTCACAAGGTTTCATAATGTAGTGCTAACAGCCCTTTGGAGTCGAGTCTTTTGATTAAATATGTGTGTGTGTGCGTTTTAAATCTCCAAAACTCTAGTGTTCAGCAGATTTTAACGTAATAGGAGTGTGTTGGTCCGGAGGTGGATGGTGAAAGTCTTTTTCAATGACAGTTTCCCTTTGCTTCCCTCTGCTGGAGCAACACATTTATGTTCACTTAATGCTTTGACACATACCCTGCATCCCAATGTGCATACTATCCACCCTGTCTGCCCTAAGTAGTATTGAAAATGACTAATATCACATACAATTTACGATGGATAGCATGCACATTGGGACGCAGACATAGTCAGCATTTGGAATTGCGTGGTATCATACTATTTAATAAGAACAGTATGCTACAGTATATCAGTACAGCATCAAGTGTATGTGTTGCTTTTCCAGGAGTGTTTGAAATACTAGTATACTGCTTCTATAGCATATAGTATGCATACTCTTTATAATATGTGTATTTTCTTTATGTGCATGAATTGGATGATATTCTACTTTAGCCTAAATGTGTGTTATACAACAGAGCACACTTCACTGGCCTGTATCCTACAATGCCATGTGCTTTACTTGTCATGATCATTTGACTGAACTTATAAGTAAACTCATTTTTACACAAACATGGACTTAAAATGCAAAATAACAGATTCGTTAATTAATTATTCACTCACTGGAATTGAAAACATGTAATGTGATTAGAGTTTTGTGACGGCAGTTCAACAGTCTAGCTACTGTTTGAAATATAGGCTACTGAATGACATATAGTATTTTTTTTTAAAGCAGTAAACAGTATGTATACTGTGTATAATAGTATACTAATATACTATCTTGTGTGTTTGACAAATGTAAGTCAGTCATCCCAAAATTGAGTTCTTTCTTACTTTGCACAAGATAAAAAAGACAAAGTAATAGATGCACTGATGCATTACAATGGCTGGATGTGATGTGATTGTGTGTGTGTGTGTGAGAGAGAGAGAGAGAGAGAGAGAGAGAGAGAGAGAGAGAGAGAGAGAGAGAGAGAGAGAGAGTGTAAACGGATCTAATTCCTCTTGGGAACCAGTCAGACCAGCTCTCTGCGGTGTGTATTCATGTGTATATTTCTAATATCCTCAGGGCCGTTCATTTATGAATGCTTAGGATCGAGAAGAAACATCTGATCTCTCTCTTTATCCTCATATTCCTCGGTCTTTCAACATACAGGAACACGAACAAACACTAAACCCATATTATAAGATCATCAACAGTAGGCTTATATGGCTACATACAGTATTTGGTGTTTTGTGTGAATTAATCATTGTGATTTATGTTCAAGTCAGAAAAAAATTATGCGTGTGAAATAACGTTGTGAATGATACAATTCATCAGTAATGGTGCATGCATTTTAATTCCCTTTCTCACAGTACGTCCTAAAGTACGGTGCCCGGGAGGGGCCGTCTTCGATTCACTTAGTTTTGTTGTGGCCACGAGATATTAATTTGTGGGAACGTGATGATATGTCGTGGCCTCGAGATGTTATGTTGAGGGAACGACATCCATTTCTCTTAGCCATGAGTTTCATATGTAAACAAACCTACGTGACCATAGCAACCCGGGATTATCGGAGATGGATAAAACATTTTTATTAACATTAAACATTTTATTTAATATTTGTATATTATTATTATTATTATTATTATTATTAGGTTATATTAACTTGTTAGGGCTATATTTTTATATTTATTTCATATAAATATATTTTATTATTTCCCCGTGTATCGCTTTACCTAATTAACGTTATGCTATTTGCTACCATATATTTTGCAAATACTGTAAACGCCTGACAATTATGTCAATGCTTTATGATTGTAGGCTATTTATGCCAGTGCGTGATGATAAATGAGCGTGTTGTTTTCATTTACAAATGAAACTACGTGAATGATTCATTCCTCAACGAAACATAGGCAGTAGGCTATAATATTAATAATTATTAATTCGCAGAAAAGAAAAGAAAAGAAATGTAAGTTAAATTCATATGTTATGTTAAATTCAACCTTTAAACTGCATTTCCAATAGGCTATAAATTCCAGTTAGCATAATCAAAGCTTTATGTTGAGCATTTACAGTAGGCTTATTTACAAAACTAGTCAGAACGTTATGTAAAGAGATCGAAATGAAGGGAAAAAATTAATATAAAAATATAATAATGGGCTAATAACGATGATGATAATAATAGCTAATAAATATTACGGAAAAAGACGATCAGTTAATGGACACACACAGCTAGCACGACTGTGGGGTGGATAAAAATGTTTTCTATTTTATTTTATGTACTTTTTTGTAACATTTAGCCTATTCGTGATAAACTTAATTCGAATGCTGTTTACATCGCGTGCAATTGCCTATACAGTCCGGTAGCCTATGGTCAATATAATAATTTAATTATGTAATAATTTCTATAATAATTAATATAATAACTTCTTAATTCAAAATAAAATATTAATGAATCCCTGATAATCCCGGGTTGCTATGGTCACGTAGGTTTGTTTACACATTAAACTCGTGGCCACTAGTCAGAATGGGCGGGGCTACGGAAATAGGAGTCACGTGATCGATAAACGTACTTTTAGTACTTTTAGTGGATAAAAACTCGGGAAAACGAGGAAAAGTCTTTTCTTTTGTGGTATTATCGCGTCGCATCTGATTAGGACACGATGTGTTTGTGATTCATTCAAAACTGCACAGTTCAAAAGTTTGAGGTCGGTAAGATTTCTAATGCTTGTGAAAGAAGTCTCTTACGCCCTCCACAGCTGCATTTATTTGATCGAAAATAAATGAAAACAGTAATATTTTGAAATATTATTACACTTTAAGATATGTTTTGCATTTTAATATAGTTTTAAAATGTCATTTATTTCTGTGAGGCAAAGCTGATGTTTCAGCAGCCATGTTATATAATCAATGTTGAAAACAGTACTGCTTAATAAGTTTGTGGAAACTGATATATTTTTTAAAATTATTTAGTTTTTTTTCAGGATCCTTTGAATAGAATAAGTACACAATTTATTTGAAACAAATCTTTTGTAACACTATAAATGTATTTACTGTTACCGACTCACTTTTGGTCAATTTAATGCATCCTTGATGAGTTAAAGTAGTTAAGGGGGAGGGGGGGAGGGGGGGAGGGGGGGAGGGGGGGGGGGGGATAGTGACCCTAAACTTTTGAATGGCAGTTTATCTTTTTGGAAAAGCATTTTTCCCCCTCCCAAAAAGTGTTTTTCCCCCTCCCAAAAAGTGTTTTTTTTTTTTCATTCAGTGTGGCAGACAAACACACCAAGAAGGAATGCTGCCATAATTTGCAAAGTACAGTTGAAAGCTCCCAGATTCCTAAGAATTGCATCTCGTTGAAAGGCCGTGTGGCCACTGGCCAAAAGAAAATTGCCCACGTTCACAGTTGGCACTGAAAAACCACGTACAGGCGGGTCATCTGCGCTGTCCAATCAGAGCTCAGTCTGAAGTTGATTGACACATTCTAATTCTACTGGGTCAAAACATCAAAGGGATTCTTCATGTAACATCAAAAAAGGAACTGTCCTAAATAGTGCACTTGATGTGGACTCGCAGTCTCGTGGACTTCACATGCACATGTCCATTAGGTGCCAAAACTACAGAGTGTCCCCTTCAAGAATTTTTTTTGTGTGTGAAGACCTCACGTGTGTATTCCTTGTGTTTGTGAATCAGTGTGTGAGCACGGCGATGAGCTCGTCGATCGGCGCTGTCTCTGAGGGCTCCAGCAGTCTGAATATGTGGCTGAAGGTGATGAAGTGTGTGAAGAGCGTGTTGAGGTGCGGGTGTATCTCCACGGCGATGGCGTCCTGGTAGTGAACGCTGAACAGGTGAGCCAGCGTGCGGAAGAGCATCACAAAGATCTTCTGTATCAGAAATATGAATCCAGAAGGGAACGCTGAACCTAAACACACACATACACACAGTCACTTGCGTTCAGATCATTTTCAGCTCATTAAGGCAAATTCTGATTGAGAGAACTTCATACCGGCCTTGGTGGGAAGCACACGCTCATCTGTGAGTATCTCCTGGATGTAGGACAAGGCGTAGTCGATGTAGATGGGAGCTGAACACTTCAGTTTCTTCCCCTGATCGTCTGTCCATTCATACAAACTGAAAAGACAAACAATTGCAATTGTAACCATGTGATATTTTAGGTTTTTGCAGCTGATGATTATTATATGACTGTATTCTGTGATTAACATGTAGAATCACTATAATGATCACAGTAATCTCTTGTATATTTACTGTAATAGTGCTGCGGCATGAATTAATTATACAGTTGCATTTTTGTACTGTTCTTGGTGTTTTTACTGTCACTGCTGTTGTTTTGTTATGTGACAACAAAGCTACTTGTTATGTAATGATGGTTTAGGGATTTACATTTTTTTTTTTAAAAATTTAAAATCACATGCTGATTGTCATCATTGAGTGATGATATCTGCATTCATATCTGTATCCATGCTTGACAAATCATATTTAAAAATAAACCAGCAATAACAACCACACCTATTTTCATAACTATATTTTACATTTCACCTTCAGTGTTTCATACATTTTTAAAAAAAATTATAGTTTGTTTAATCCGGCCTTCGTATTTTGTAGTTTCTATCAAAATACCATATTGACTACAGAGCTACTACTGTAAAACTGTTGTGATATTTTATTGTTAACTATAATAAACTGTTGTTTAGGCAGTATTTGGTAAGGTGTACATATGCCACATTTTCTGTCTGTATTTAAGCTGTGAATTAAGTCTGTTTTATCTAGCTGTAATGGAGTGTGTTTGTTCTGCTCACATGTTTCCTGAGCTCTTGGCTGCTGGACACGTGGTCGTTGAGCAACAATCAGACAAAGCGCTGAAGAAGAGGGTTGTGTGCTGGAAAAACGACACCGCTGGAAGAGATGGTAAGATGAGTTAACACACATTACACACACAGAGCCTAACAAACCCACAGACCTCTGCCAAACTATCTGATGCATAGTGCAAACAAAAATTGCTTTTGTCTCAAACTGTTTTTTCTTTGTAAATACTATTTTCGTTGTGCATTTATGTTTTTCTTAGTGCTGTCAAATGATGAATCGCATCCAAACTAAAAGTTTTGTTTACATAATATATGTGTGTGTACTGTGTATATTTATTATGTATATATAAATACACACACATACAGTATATATTTTGAAAACATTTACATGTGTATATACATTTATATATTTATATTCTTATATTTTATATTATATAAAAATATATTTAATATATAAACATAACATATTTTTCTTAAATATATACATGCATGTGTTTGTATTTATATATGCATAATAAATATACACAGTACACACACATATATATTATGTAAACAAAAATGTTTGGTAACACTTTATTTTAGGGTCTCTTAATTAGTTGCTTATTAGCATGCATATTACTAAAATATTAGCCATTTATTAGTACTAATTAAGCACATATTAATGCCTTATTCTACATCCGTAATCCTACCCAATACCTAAACTTAACAACTACTTTACTAACTATTAATAAGCAGCAAATTAGGAATTTATTGAGGGAAAAGTCGTAGTTAATAGTGAATAAGTGTTCCCTATTCTAAAGTGTTACCAAATTTTTATTTTGGATGTGATTAATCGTCTGAGAGCACTAGCTGTTTTGTTTAAAAAAAAGTTTTTTTTTTTTTTTTTATTGTAAGTGGGTGGTTCCAGGTCAGAGTAAGTTAAGCTACAGACCAGCCTTTATTCAAATGTCTAGATATGTGAGCCAAGCCCAACACATTCCCATCATTCTTTTACGCATTTCTGAACATTATACATATGTTGAGAAATATTTGACATGTTTCTGTCTCTAGTGTATTGTTTCAGCCCTGAATTGCTCACTCAGATGACACTTTTGAGTGTGTCGTCATATTTTAATCACTGGTTGTTTAACTGGCATTATGTGCACTCTGACACACACACACACACACACAAATAATATTAGTTTTAATTAATTTTAATATGGTTGTTTCTGGCATTACTTTTTTATATTTTGTTTGTGTGTTTGAATACTCACTGTTTGTTGCTATCCACTCCTGCTGGTCGAGGCCGTGTGGCAGGGCAGAGAGGGTCAGAAGGTCAAGATCAGTGATGCGTCTTGACAGGAAGTGATCTTTCAGGTAAGGTTTGACCTCAGCAGACAGGACTATATGTAGACTGTTATTCTTTCTGTCAACACACACAGTCAACAGGATACTCAATGAGAATCGACAGCGGAGTAATTTATTACATTTTGATAAAAGCTCTTTTTATATACACAAATTTACACTAAACACTAACCAATTGTGCGCAATATGACCAGGATTGGAGGGTCAAATAAAGTCATTTTAAACATTTATGCATTTATTAGATTATTAGCTTTTATCCAAAGTGACTAAAGCAATTCATTACGGAGCCAACAATATTTGTAATATACAATGCCAGGTTTATTTGACAACTAGATTAAGAAGCAAGCTGGAGAAGAGGGGAAATGCATAAAATAAATCTCTTTTGAAATGTGCTGATATATAGCTGCAGTATGAAGGCAGACTGGCTTTGCGATGGGAAATTCTTTTGCAGCGAGCTTGTCTGCTGGTTAATTTGTGTTCAAATAGTTATGCTGTTGAGCAAATAGCAAACAGTTTGCGAACACACACACAGTGTGACGTTACACAAGGACATACAGGGATTTAGTTTGGTTTAGTTTGTCATGTGTGCACATGGGGCTGGTCGATTACTGTATGTGCTGAAGGAGGTTGTGTTTTCCGACAGCTTTAGTGAGCAATCAACACATTCTTGCTGGAAAGAGTGCGGCTTTCTACTGTAGACAGCGCTTGCAATTTTCATTCATGCAAATGAGAAAAACCACATGCGCACTGGCCTGCGGAGCGCGCTGTGTGTGAACGCAGAGAAAACAGACCTCTGAATTCAGCCTTGAAATGTGTTTGTGTGTGATGGGAGGTTTGAGACGGTGGCCTTGACCTGACTGATTAAAACAGGCTGTGAGGTGGAATATCTGCCATATGGTTGTCCAAAAACACCTGGATACTTATGCAATGTACAAATGTTGTTGCATTTTTGTCTATTGTACACACAGAGGTTCAGCTTTTTGCTCTTTACCTACAGATGTAAGCATTTTTTAAAGCTGATGAGATTCTCATCACACCCTGTTGCATTATCGCATGATTTCATCTAAATCAGCCACTCTGATGAGAGATATTTTCAGTAAGATCCTTCAGGCATCACCTGCAGCACATCTCATCACTGTGCTGAAATACTATGTTTACCATGCCTTTAATGGACACTTGAGGAGATGTAATGTTTTTTTAGTATTTTTCAAAAAGAAATATAGAAGTATCAATTATTATTGCCAAGTGTATTTATATTTATATGTATATGTATGTGTGTGTGATATTCAAAATTGTGAATATCAATGGGAATATTCTATTACTATTACTATTATGAGATATTTTACTCATAAGAATTTCTAGGGGTGCCAATAATTGTCCAACGTGTATTAGAGAAAAACATTTATTTCATAATGATATTTCCCCCCATTTTAAATTCTTATTATTCAATGAAAGGTTAGATTTTTGTGAATTTTTTTTAAATAAAAGATCAAAACAATGCAGATGAATTTTCACAGCCTTCTTTGATCATATTTACCAATGGTGCCGATATTTTTGGCCATGACTGTATGTATGTATATATACACGCATACATCACATACACACTCACACTCACACTCACACATACATATACATATGCATATATATAGAGCCATAAAATGGGAAACAACAAACAAATCATGGGTGTGTGTGTGTATATATAATGTTAAATGTTAGTATAATGTTAATTTTTGTAATGCACATTTTATGGCTGTAGTCATAAATAATAAATAACTTGTGTAACTTCATGTTTGTTTAGTGGGAAACTAAAAAAACAAACAATTTGAATAGTTATTTTTAGTATTTCCTTGATGTGAGGTTAGATTCTATTAGATCCATTAGGTAGAAGGGCACATTAGATAGAGCAGTTTAAAATATTAACAAGTAAAAGAGCCATGTATTTCTAATTTAGAAGTAACTGACCTACAAAAGTACCTACAAATACAATGGTATTTATAATGTACATACCATGTTTTTGTGCATATAATATGCAAGTGCCATGTAACTGTACTATTAAATATGAAAATACATATGCCTTTATCAGTATTACCACCTCGGTACTTGTTTTAAATGGCTATTTCATGTGTATAATGCTTACGTGAAAGAGAAAGTGTTGGTTTTAGACAACATTTTCTAATCAAGCAATTCATTTTTTCTTCAAAATGACCAGTTGCACTCATGCACGGGTGTGCGGTATGTAAATACACGGGCTGCGGCAGGTGTGTTTACCCATAAACCCTTGTGCAGAGGGTCCATGTTTTCACACACAAGCACACATGGACTTGTGGAAGTTTCCTTTGACTTTCAGCCTTTTTCCAACACGAAGCCCAACTGAAACTACTGATATGCTCACGCACATTCTCTCTCTCTCTGAAGATATGCTGGCACTTATCTCTTCAGCAGATATTTGTCTGATGTGTGCATTCCTTATTTTACTGCCTATCTAGTGTGTGTGTGTAGGCGCAGTATATACTCACACTTTGAACAGGCTGACATTGGTGTAGTTTGCCTTCAGAGCGCTGACATCCTCTTCATCAGAGCTGCTGTAACTCTGACATCCCCCCATATCCAGGATGCTTCTACCCATTAAAGGTCCTCAGAAACACACACGCCTCATTCAGACTCTAACACACCGATGCACAAGTCACGTAAACAAACACAAACACACTGCATGTCGTCTTCATCTACATGATCTCCAATCCTGGTCTACGTCCAGACTGTTGCTCCGTCCAGCATTCTTTTTGGTTTCTTGCTGGTAAATGTGTTTGTGTTCTCTCCGCTGTTCTTTGTGCGTCCTACACTTCAGGCTGAGTCTCTGTGTCTCCGGTGAAGCAGACGGACAGGTTCCACCAGTAGTGAAAAATATTTACTGTCTTACACACACTCAAAGTCACGCCCACTTCCCCAAGCTGCCCCGCCTCCTTTCACCTGAGGCACCGCCCTCTTGTGCCTCCAGGGGAACTTTCGCTTTCAGTGCACTTCACACAGGATCAGTGTCATTCCCCGTCATGGAATTTTCAGTGAAGTTTTGTTCCATTCCTTTGGATTCATGTTCATGATGACATAAGGCAAATCATCAGGTATGGTGAACCCAAACTTGAACATTTTAAAATACTTATAAAGGCAACATTCATCATTATCTCATTTTCAATGCTTCATCACTTCTCACTTGATTAAAATGAGTTAACATGAACTAATAATAAACAACACTTTCACATCATTTATTAATTATAGGCTAAATGTTTGTTTTTTTTTAATTTTTTTAAATCAAAAGTTGTTGAAAGGCTAAACATTTTAAAACAAGTCATACATTTACAGAATAATACTCATGTTATTGTTTTGCAATGCATAATTTCTGTGAAAAAGTGGACCTACTTTAATGTTAATATTTTGTCATATTTTTTTAAATAAACTTTTTATTATTATTAGTATCTTTAAATTATTTTAAAAAGTTTTTTATTTTTGAATGATTTTGTGTAAGAAACTTGTATAATAAATAAACTTGCTTTGATTTGCCAAATTACATTCAATTTTTCACTTGTATTGAACGTAAGGCACATGAAGTTTTTTTTATTTTTTATTATTATTTTCCCCCCCAGTTTATGCTGTATGCACCTTTGGGTAACAATTTCGGTCACAACTCAATTAACTGCATTAGTTAATGAACTAGAAATGAAAAGCATTTATTAATCTTAGTGTACTAATGCATTAATCAAGTTGTACCTGCTAACATTATTTAATGGAAGTGTGTTAACATTAACAATGAACAGTTAATGACCATTAACAAATGTTAAACACTGTAACAATTGCATTTCTCATTGTTTATGTTAATGCAGTAACTAATTGAATGTGACCTTTTTGTAACCTGTTACCTTGCTTTTGTATATTTTACTTTTGACAGTTCAAATAATAATAAAAAAAGTTTAATTTTCATTACTCAGACTGCATTCGTCATCTGCAATCCCCATTTATGGAAAGTGCTTTCTAGCTAGATGAACTATACATTGTAAAATGGCCTCAAACCAATGTTTTAGTACTAAAGTTAATTATTGTGCATATACATAGCTTTAGTTTATTAATTTGGAAAGAAAAAAAAAGGTGTTTTGGCTTAACATATTTGACACACAAACCCATTTGAAATATTTATTTGTTTGATATCTGATTTTAAAGCCCAACTCTGACAACAGATAACAGGTACAGTATTGCATTTTACCAAAAAAAAGTAAAAAGAAACCACCAGCATCAGTATACATTAAAAAGGCATTTGACTAAATGACAACAGACCTGTGCTCCAGTTTCACACCATGGACAGATGCTCAAGGCCAAACATAAAATATTGTACCAGTCCATAACGTACAGTATGCGTTTGTGTTTTTGGGTACATGAATACATACAAGAGCTGAAAAGAAAATAACCCAACAACAGAATCATAGATTTCACACTGCAAGTTGAAATCTGCAAGTTAAAATCTTTATGGTGGTGCGGTGGAAGAAGGGGATATGAAAATAACAGAAAGAATGTGAGAATTAGAATCACAAATTGTGACTCTCTTATAAAAACTCAGTTCCCTTCTCGTTCATGTTCTGCTAATGCAAACAACTCATTAACAGCAGCAAAACTAGGTATCTGACAGGTCAACTAAACATCGGGGGGGAAATGCCTGGACTAGATTACACACAAAAAGTGGTTAATACAGACCTGTATGTACGCGGAAGACGAGATAAAGGGGGGTTAGTGTCTTACCTTTTATTTCTAGCAAAGACCTCACTGCTATTCCGCAACTAAGTGGCAGTATTGAAGTGCTGAATTAAATTTAACCACAAAAATGAGTAACGATGAGAAGAAAGAAAGAATTCAGTCTCAGTGAGGAGAGAATAGAACCCTGTTATCCTTAACGGGAGAAAGATGGAATATTAAAGAAAATATTTGGCAAAAAATTAAAATAAATATGAATTACATTCAAGCACAGAGCCTTGTACCGATCGGCTGACATTTCTTTCTGGTCTCGCTCTTTAGTCTCATTATACAAACTCGCAAAAACATCTGCAATTTTAACCTACACAACAAACGACTTGTAAACTCAAAAATGCACATAGATCAAACACCGACCGAGGGCTCTCGTTATCGTACCGCCACTAACATCCCATTGCATTTGGTATCAAAATCAAGTTTTTAAAAGTGCAAAAACAAACTGAAAACACACCGGGCCTCTTCAAACATTCACACACACTCGCTCTCACCAACAGTTTGTGTGCCTGTGTGCACATTTCAAAGCTACATTACTAATAAAAAAGAAAACCAACCTAAGAAATACTATTATTGCTATCTCTCTAGATTCAAATGGACACTGCAGTGTTCTAGTGTTTTGCTAGTAATTAAGTCATAAAAATATAATATTAAGTGTACATATCGTAAAGAATACACATTGACAATTCTTACTAAGACCTGACAGTGATATAGGAAGATGTGATTAAAGATATATGTGCACGTGTTCAACACTGATGTGTCATTCTCTGATATTTCAAGGCACACGTGCCCTCAGTTCTTCTTCTTTTGCACACAGACTCGCTCTGACACACGACGTTCACCTGAGTTCGTTCTGATACCAACCACAGACACAAGAATCAAACGGCCTTACATAAACATGTTACAAGGGATAGTTCACTCAAAAATTTAAACACTGTCATCATTTACTCACGCTCAACATGCCTTTTTACTTCATAAAAGGAGACGTTGGTGCGCTAAATTCCAAGTCTTCCGATGTGGGAGGAAAACAAAGAAATTTAAATGGTCATTTGCTGAAGTTGATCAAATCAGCTAGAAAATACAGTGCACAAAGTTAAGCAAATTGTTCTGACCAATCAAGATGCAGCAAGTCTAAATAAATGCAAATGAGGTTTAAATGCTATGATGGAGTGAACTTTTATTTCAGTCCATTTTTTAGTCATAATGACTAATTTTATGGTTCTATTTTTGTCTTTGTTGAAACTCGACAGTATAAATGACCATCCGCTTACATTTGAAAAAGAGCAGCATGAACATTCTATTAAATATCTTCTTTTGTGTTCTTTAGAAGAAAGTCTAAATTTTTACTTTTAGGTGAACTATCCCTTATATATTGAAGCTTGTTTCTTCCACAGAATAAAAAAAAAAATAACTGAGACTTTTCCCTCACAATTCTGATTTCTTCATCTCAGAACGGCGCAATTATAATTTTACACTTTGCAATTCTGAGTTTATATCTTGCAATTTTTATCTCAACATTATTTTTTTATTCTGTGGTGGAAACAAGCTTCCATACTTTTATATAAAAACAGCTTACAACAAAACAGAAATATTGAGACCGGCTCCCAATTATTTTTGTTTGTGTGGATGACGGGCGGAGCTGGAAACATAAGTGCTGTGGAAACAAAAGTGCAAACAAATCAGTACTGAAATCAAATCAGTACCGGGCCCAAGGGCTACAGCAAACAGAGTGATCGATCAAGACAGAACACACACACACACACTCTCACACACACACACACACACACACACACACACAGACTTGATCTCTTGCCTGTTCTAAGTGGAAAATACTGGTTCGGAAACGTAAAAATAACACTATAAATCACACCTGTAGATGTACCAAGCATATTTACGCATACGTGAGAATTCACCTGTGGATGTGCATTATATTCTAGTTCCACATCACTCAACAAACACACACACACACACACACACACACACACAGACTGTAGTGGGGTCGCTCTCACATGGTTCAAAGGTCAGTGTTCCCAACAGTGAAGATGTCTTCATTAGGGAAGACAGAGATCAACTAGAGTACCGCTTATGCTCAAACCAAAAAGACCCACGTAACTATACGGCAGACCAATGGAAACGGCAAATGCCAGAGGGAGAGGAAACGTGTTTGAAAACAGGAAGCCACAGCCTTTAACATTTGATGGGTGGAGTAACAGCTGTCATAGGGATGGAGGCGAGCGGTGGGTGAAATGCTGTTACATCGGGCCGTTACTACTGGAGTCGCCCCTGCAGAACGAGACAAAGCTATATTTAGACACTTTAACTACATGTGCAGTAATTTCCAGTGGAAAGACACTCACTTCTGCTCCTTGGGCGACTGAGTACCAGTGATGCTTCCTGTTGCTATGACATCTGTTGCTCTGGCATTAGTGTCACTGAAAGACAGTGGAAAGAACATTACTCTGTATATAAATCTTTCTGAGACGTCTTGAGTCAATACACAAATTTTTAACAATTTAATAATGCTTAGATATAAACTAATAAACATTATTGCATTACAAGTTTTACCTGATGAAGACTGCCTTCTCATTTTTTGCATCTACACTGAGTTTAACATTGTCCTTGGCATTGGCTGTGGCGACGCTCTCTGTGATGATGTTGGTTCGGTCCTCCTCTTCCTCACTGTCTGACCCACTGGAGCTGCTGTCGGACGCCACCAGCGGAGCCTTCCTCGTCCCACACACACTCCACACACACGCTGACGAGCCTTTAACTTACACAAGACACGAGCTGATGTTAAGATACCATTTCAAGTGCATTTAGAACAAATAACCAAAAGTACCGCAAATACCTAATAAAAATATTACTACTATTATTAAATATATAAGGTAAATACTAATAACAATTACAAACACCAAACCTTTATAAGCATCTTGCATCTAAAATTAATAATATTATGGCTAACAGCTTTTAGAGGGAGAAAACAAATTAATTAATTTATTAAATTTATTTTATTAAATTAAATGTATTTATTTTGCATTTATTTTATAAATGTATTAAACTTAAACATTACGTATTTTATTAACAATAATGACAAAAATAATGATTATTATTATAAACATTATTATTATTATTATTTCTACTAAAATTAATAATAATACATAATTACATCAACTACATAAAATTACATTATTTTATTAATATTAGTTGTAGTATTAATAAACATTTAAATATTAATAATTATAATGATAAAATTCAAATGAATTACACAATGAATTATTACATATAATAAATAATGCATTACTACTACTAACAAAAATATGAAAAATCAATTCATTAAATGTACAATTTAAAGTACATTTAGAACAAAAATATCATAATTCCCTAGCAATAAATATTTTATTATTATTATTAAATATAATATTATTATTATTATTATTAACAACACCATACTTTTAAAAGCATCTTACATAGAAATTAATTTTCACATGGCTAATAACATTTAGAGAGAGACAAGAATTTATTAAATTAAAATATTGCACAATTTTTTTTATTATTTTAATAAAAACTAATATATATATATATATATATATATATATATATATATATATATATATATAATTATTATTATTATTATTTTTTTTAATTTAATTTTTTTTTTTTGCAAAAATGAAAGATGCTTATAAAAGTTTGGTAACACATTATATAGTTAAGTCAGGGTGTTTATTTGTTGAGCATTAGCATAAAGAGGAATGATCCAAAAAACACACATATACATACATATATATATATATATATATATATAAAATAAGCGAGTAAGCGACTTACTTTCTTCATTTTGGCTCTGTTTGTTTGGATTTTCGGAGTCCACAGGTGAACTGCATCTGGGTCCTACATCTGAACTGCAGAACATGAGAACGTTTATCACAGTGTCTGAATGACATGACAATACACAATATCAAGTCAAACACAGTCCCTCCCTCACCAGCAGAAGGGCTGAAAGTCTGTGAAAGTCGCCCATCCCTTCTCCTCCGTCTCACTGAGCTGGGCGGTAGAGCTCCCCCACACGCTGGAGCCTGTATCCATCGCGATACTCGCGAAATCCCGACAGCTGAAGTCGTCCTCAAAACTCGCTATCCATCCAGGACCTGATGAGTGATAATCATCTTTCCAGTCAGTTATTATATTGGATCAGCCGTCTAGATCTAGACTGTGTGAGCTGTGAACATACTTTGCGGATCGCTGGACTGCTTGTCCATTTCCTGGTTCTTGGTATTTTTTTGAGTTTGTTTGGTCTCTGGAAACCACTCCATGTCAGGTGACCCCAGACGTCTGCGAGAGCCACCATCCGCCTCGCTCTTCTGAGCGTTTGTCACCAGTCCAAACCTAACGAAGACGAACAGCAGTCAGAGCAATGGCTGTTTTGTGTATCAGTATGTGTGCGTGTGCTTTATGAACCTGCTTCTGGCTTTCACTTGTGTTGCATAGTTGATTTCTTTATCCTCCCAAATATCTTCCTCCTCCTCAGCATCATCAAATGGCCTGATTCGCTCCTTCGTGCGAGTCTCAAAAATGGCAGAGCTAGCCTGAGAGATGAGAAAAAACAGGAAAGGTAAAAGGAAAAAACAAAACTTAATAAGAATACAGAACAAATAACAAAAAAAATGGCATTAAGTAATACTCACCCCCTCATCCACCAGGTTAAATTTGATCTCTGTGATTCGATCGAACGTGGCGCTGCACGAAAAACAGACACAGAAACTTACATTTAAACCTGTATCAATAAACATAATTATTAAATTAAATTACTGGACATCATGTAACCATGTTTGTATGAAGCACCAAATGTAAACCTTTTCTTCTAATTATGGAAGATTTACTGTAGGTAAACTTTAATTTAAGAATCTTACAATTATAAATCGAACATCTACATGAAATTTGATATTTTTACATATTTGAATAATTCATAATCATTTATTTAACTACTAATTCATTTAATAATGAAATCTCTGAATCTAAACCAGGGAATCACCTGATGCTGCCGTCATGGTCTCCGAATTCATCATCATTCAGTCCAAACTGATCAACAAAGTTCGCCGTCATCTGCTGGATCTGATAATCTGAGAACACCTGTGTTAAGAGCAAGACACTCGTTAAAGGTGATTTTCAGATTGTTATTTTTGAAGTAAAATACTCCCTGCGATTGTCTTTGTGTGAAATCTCACCAGGTCTGCTGTGTTCTTCTTGTTAGTTTCTGTTAGCGTTTCATTCACAAACTGCTCCCAGCGTGCTTTATAGTCCTCTGGTAGCTCTGTCATACACAAACATACCAAATATTTGAAGATAAAGAATTTGTTTAAGAATATAATAATATGTAAATCATACACAAATGCACCCAAAAACGCTCCCGGTGTGCGAGTCAGCTACCTTTTATTAGCTGTGCGATTTGGGTCTGTTCCTGTTCTCTCTCTGCATTCTGCACCACTGTGTTGGCAATCCTGGTCAGATGACCCATATAGCCTTTTCTCATGCCTCCAGCTTCCCTATAACACACACACATGGACAGATGCTTTTATTACTTATATTATGTAGTATAATATACAAATACTCAACCAGCATATTGACTCCTCGGCTCACGTATATTTAAATTTGTCCTTACTGTGTTTTGTCATTTTCCTCCCAAGCATCCAAAATCCTCTGAACCAGCCTGCAGTCCTTCAGCAGCTGCACACACACAATCATATCACAATGTACACATATTTCACAAGATGCATTTTCATTTCTGACAATTAATGCCATAGGCAGAACAAATGGAATAACTTGTGTAGAAGTGACACTCCAAGCAAAATATACTATTATCAAAGTAAGTAATATATATAATAATATATACATGACCCTGGACAACAAAACTCAAAATTGAGATTTATACATCATCTGAAATAACTGAATAAATAAGCTTTCCATTGATGTATGGTTTGTTAGGATCAGACAATATTTGGCTGGGATACAACTATTTGAAAATCTGGAATCTGAGGGTGCAAAAAAAATCTAAATATTGAGAAAAATCGCCTTTAAAGTTGTCCAAATTAAGTTCTTAGCAATGCATATTACTAATAAAAAATTAAGTTTTGATACATTTACGGTAAGAAATTTACAAAATATCTTCATGGAACATGATCTTTACTTAATATCCTAATGATTTTTGGCATAAAAGAAAAATCTATAATTTTGACCCAAACAATGTATTTTTGGCTATTGCTACAAATATACCCCAGCGACTTAAGACTGGTTTTGTGCTCCAGGGTCACATATACATATACATATATTATATATACATATACTATATATACATATACATATACATTATATATATATATATATATATATATATATATATATATATATATATATATATATATATATATATATATATATATATATATATATATATATACACACTATTTGACACATTATGTATTACTATATATGACTATACACAAATAATAGAGAACACACTATTAAAAAGTGAGGGTAATACTTACATGCTTTATCATGTCACAGTGTGGGAACATGTCAGATTTTTCTGAGTTTTGTGTGTCTTGTGTTTCCAGCTGAATCTGATCTGGACTGTCGTTTGTTTTGCCGTTTGGTGTCGTCTGGTTAAGGATGGCAGAGACACAATGCTCTACTTGGATGTGTAGGAAGTTATTCCAGGAGAATTTGAAAAACAAATCCTATAGAGAGAAATTGAGAAAGAGTAAGGAAGAGCATTTAAGAATGCTCACCAAGGCTGTGTTTATTTGACCAAAAATACAGTAATTTTCCTTTTTTTTTTTAAATTAAAAAAAATAATTTTCTGTAACATACTCTAAAATATTATTTATTCCTGTGATGCACAGCTGAATTTTCAGCATCATAACTCCAGTCTTCAGTGTCACATGATCCTTCAGAAATCATTCTAATATGCTGATTTGCTGCTCAAAACACATTTATTAACTGTTTATTATTGAAAACAGTTGTGCTGCTTAATTTGAGAAAAACATGATACTTAACTTTTTTTGTCTTGTCTGATAAATAGAAAGCAAATCATTTTGTAACTAATATCTTTACTGTCACTTTTGATTATCGTCCGTGCTGAATAAAAGTATTATTTCTTTAAAAATAAAAAAATCCAACTTTTGAACAGTAGTGTAATTTAAAAAATAATAATAATAATAATAATTTCTTACAATACAAAAATGAAACTATTAACATTATCCTGAAAATACTGTCTGAAGAGTCTTAGTAACCAGAAAGATTAAAATGTAACATTTTAAATTTAAAAAATGATAGGACCTAAGAAAGAATACATTTGATTTATTTGTTGACTAGACTAAGAATGACTAATACCAGCAGCAGGTTGATCATGTTCAGCTGGCAGAGCTCGAGGTGGATTCTGGGAGCTCTGGTGTACAGAAGAGCAGCCATCAGTCTGGACGCATGCAGTCGCGCGTTGCCAAACGGCTCCTCCAGAACACCCATCGTGGTCAACATCACACATTTCTGAGCACAGAGAGTCGAAACATCCTCAGTGTGACATCTTTCAGTGATTTCATTTCATTATTAAGACTTGTTATAAAACTGCAGGAACAGACCAACCTTGGGTGGGTTTAACAGAAGGTGGTGGAAGTGCTTTAGATGTGGCTGGATGCCCATTAAAATGCTGTTGTTTACAGTGTAAGACTTTTCCAATCCCTGAGAGCACGGGTCAGTCACCTGCTCAACACTGTTACACACCAACACACACGCTTTAGTAACAGTGAACGTGAGATGAAATATGCCTGTGTTTGTGTTACTCACCCTGTTCTACGAGTTTCCAACAGTGCGAGTAAAACTTGAGTTCCATTGACAATGCTCATTTCACTCTTCTCCCCTTCAAACATGTTCTTCAATAGGGCCTCAACATTCTGCTGTCTGAAACACACACACACACACACACACACACACACACAGCAGCTGAATTTAGCATTACATCACTTGCTCACCAATGGATCCTCTGCAGTGAATGGGTGCCGTCAGAATGAGAGTCCAAACAGCTGATAAAAACATCACAATGAACCACATGTGATCTACACCACTCCTGTTCATCAATTAAAGTGCGCCTATAATGGGTTATGAAAGGTTCATATTCTGGTTTTGGGAGTCAACAACAACTGGTTGACATGCATGCAAGGTTAAAAAAAACACTTCCTTTGTCTTATAATATGCATTTATTTTTACCCTATTTGCTCAATGACTCCCAAATGATTCGCTTAACGATTCATTTTTCCAAACCCCTCCTTTGCGTGACGCTAATCTGTGGTGATTGGTTGATTTCATTTCCATTTCTTCATGCCTGTAATGCCTGATAAAGCAGCATTTGTGTGTACAGCCGTTACCGGGGAAACAGCTATTTTTACCGCTCCAAAAGCTGCACCTAGTGGCAAAGAATGAATTTGCATTTTCATTCAGACCAACGTGAAAATCGATCAAGCTTTCCCACATGCTAATGTTTCATGTTGACCTCAACATGAAACGGCTTGGGATTCGTTTTAAAAACAGCTTGTTTAAATGATTCAGAGTCGACGCTTTCTTTTGAGAGACAATAACTTTGTACACGGTGCACTTTCAGATTTAAAACTTTGCAGGATATTTTCATTCACTTAGAGCTGTGTGAAAGGTCATTTTCAAAAATCCATAATAGGGAAGTGAAAATCTGCATGTTTGTAATAAACAAATTTTTAAGTTAGACACTTTTAACTTTAAACCATCACTTTTGGGTAAAATACAAGTCCTCTATTTATAATATTTTTTTTGTTTGTTTGTTTTTTTTTGGTGAAAAAAAAAAAAGTCTTTTCTAAATCAGCAGGAAAACAATGCATGAAACAAGCACAGTTTACAAGCACAAACAGTCCAAAACGTTGGTCAATTTTGATGTTTCACAAGACTAGTTGTGTGGATTACTTGTGGATTTTGTGACGTTTTCATCAGCAGTTTGGACTCTTATTCAGACGGCACCCATTCACTGCAGAGGATACATTTCTCCAAATCTGTTCCAATGAAGAAACAAACTCGTCTACATCTTGGAAGGCCTGAGGCCTGTGAAGGCACAGTTTCAGATCATTTTCATTTTTGGGTGAACAGTTTCTGAACCATTCCTAGACAGTCTGGCCCACTTTGCTGCTGATTTCAACAGACAACTGCCCACTTAGACAGCAAGACACCATCTACCTGACATGAAAAGTCACCAAGCACAGTTTGCAGCGAAAGAGATGACACACACACACACACACACACACACACACACACTCACAGCTCTAGTGTTGTGAGCAGAGGGTCGGTCTCTGATGTCTCCTGCAGCAGACTGGCCTGATCTCTGCTCAGACGGATGATGTCACACAGCGTCTGAGATGCGTTTGACTGCGTCTGTGAACACACAAACACATTTATGAATATACAGTAGGTAATCATTCATATTTATCGATATATTTGAAAGATGGAATTAACTATTTTTTTTGCATGAGGACATTTTCAGTACCAAGATCAAAAACCTAGCATCACTACTCTTCATCAATGCTTCACTCTAGGTATTAAACTGCAGTGACTGACCTCACTGTCGCTGTGAAGGTGTATCAGCTCAATGAGTCTCTGGATCAGCCTCTCTTCATTCAGCCACTGAAAACAGAGGATCTTACAATCTTACAGAATTCAACATTTTTAAATGGTATATAATAAAGTGTATTATAAAGAATTATTTAATAGTGTCTATTTAGGATGTATAAAATGCTATTATATTAGCCTAAAATTGCATTTGCAATAGCGTTGGGCCTATAAACGACGCCATCGTCTATCTCCGATGGCTGACAGACATTGTGATCCCAATTAAATAAATGGTGAGAGAATAAGTGTAAGACAGTTTATTTTTTAAAAAGCCAATGTGTCCACTAAAGAAACACCTATAAATGAATCAGCAGGTTGTGCGCACTCACAGTAAGTACTTCCTGTTTGAGAGAGACTGGCTCCACGCTGCTAATGAGACGCAGCACCAGATCCATCATGGCCGACGTGTCCAAGTGTTTCAACACCTGCCCTATGAAATCCTCCTTGTTCTTTAGGAAACCAATCACCTGATAAATAACGTAAATGAGCAAAAAGCTGAATGAAAATTTGCAGAAAAACGGATTTTCACATGAAAAAGAGAGACATGTTTGCGCACCTGCTCTGTCTTGCGGGTGATGAGGTTGCCGAAGGCCTTACTGAAGAAGGAAGCCAGTAGAGGATTCAGCGCCGACTTCTGCACTAGGAAACTATAGAGTGTGTTCATCAGAGACTCATCTCCACCAACTTTATCATTGATGAGGGACACATCGCATGTCAACAACTCACATGCTACATTAGCATGCCTGCACGAGAGACAGAGAGAAAGAACAATATATGACAACTGGATAATTGATATATATATATATATATATATATATATCGCAGATAAATTCAGTATACAATGCAAATGTAATGGCTCACACATGAAAGACTGCATCTACATTTATATTACATCACATTTACTCAAAATTCACTAAAGATATTTAGGAACTGAAAATGTGCGTTATCCATTGACGAGATTGTCTGTAAATTTGCAAATGGACAAAATAGAGTTAACACTACTGTTTAACATCCAAGTCGATAATCTCAATATGGCCAAAAATCGTTGTTTAATGGTCAAATTATGACGGTTTAATAAGCCTGTCTAATGACTCCCAGAGGGCCAAATCAGTATTGTAATAATAGTAATAAACTATTATTAATTGTTTCCAGTAATTGAAATAAAGCTGAAATAAAATAAAAACAAATACAACTGAAAAACTTACAAATTAAACTTAAAAACAGAAGTTTAAGTAGAAGTAAACTTATTATAAATTAAATAAAAAAAATCTATTCAAGCAAGAAGAAATATAAAAACAAAACTAAAACTAATAAAAAGCTAAATTACTAAAAATTAAATTAAAATGAACAGAAACCGAAAAAAAATAAAAATAAATAAATAATAATAATAATAATAATAATAGCCAAATACATTTTTGCATGTAAATAATACAAAAATAAGACTGGACCAAATATTACTTAAATATTCAGACTATCTAATGAGTTTAAAATGAACATAAATCAATCAATAAATAAATATTTCAACACATTTATTATATTAAAATGGCAAATATCAGCTGATTAATTAGACTAGATCATTTTAAAATGCCCAAATATCTGTTTAAGTAATCAGCCTGCTACACAATCTATAATTGGCCGAATACCCGCTATTTAATCGACCTGTCCAATAATCTCAACATGACCAAATATTGGTCAATTAATTGAACTGAGCATTACTTTTTCTCCATCACAGGCAAAGTTTCAAATCATTTTATTTTAGAGTGGCTCAGAAAGTGTTGATAATCCAGACAGTCTCTCCACTCACTTGTAGCGCAGTTTCTCCTCCCGGTCAGCAGGGGGCTCGTGCGTGATGAGGTTGAGGAGCTCCAGCATGCTGCTGTCCCGGGTGAGGAAGAGGAGGAGGCGCTGGTTCTGGGCCTTGCACTCCTGCAGCACATCTTCTTCATCCAGCAGCTCCTGTAGGGTCACGTCCTCCTTCTCCAAGAGCTTCTCAATCTGAGAGGAGTTGTGCAGGTCGAACTTCCAGAACATAACTGCGGCTTACAGACAAAAGAGAGAGAGTCTGAGACAGAAAGAGAGAGAGAGAGAGAGAGAGAGAGAGTGAGTGTGTGTTACTCAAGAATATCAGAAAAACAAAGCAAGCTGATGTTTCACAGGGTTTGCCCGTCACCGACTTATTCACTACACTCTTGGTTAGTCAAAAACATTGATACAGAAAATGCATAATGCACCAGAAGAGAGCAATGCATAAATAATGCACAGTAAAATGAACACCTACAGTATAAATAAAACATATTCAGAGCAGCACATACAGCAACTATTAAATATAAGCGAGTCAGCTGTAATTAAACTCTTGATGAGAATCAATTGCATCGGTCAATTAAAGACTATTAGCTGATCTGATTTCATTTGCCTTCAGGTTTGGCTGTCCCTGGACTTGTATACATCACCAAATATTACATGGCGTAGGATTGTGTGTATAATACTTAAGCTGATCACCATAATAATACCGCTGGTATTGTTTACAACACAGCCCTGCATCACAAACAAAAATGTCTTAGGCCTAATATTGCCTAATTTGATGATACAGAGTTACAAATATCAATAAAACCTCACAAAAAACAACAAGAATATTTGAAATATATATATGAAAAAATGTTTTAGTTCTCAAAGGTTCCAGTTTTAATGACAAAATAGGTATTTAAAATGTATAACTAACTAATAATCTGCAAACGAGTGTAAAATATATTCGAATAGTCCATTCAATGTCAAATAGGCTTAAAAGTTACTTAAAAGTTTATAAATAAATTCGTCATTTTCAGTTGCTGTTCGATGTAGTAAAACATCCACAGATGTAGCAGAAAACATCTGGGTCATGTTTGCATTTTCTTGTCACTGGCGATAATTCTAAACTTGAAATTAGGATTAGGCTTAAAATAATGTCTTAAGAATCATTCATGTGAAAATCGGCTGAGAATTGAACAAATAATTCTAAACTGGCTCAGACTAAGACAGAAATCATGTCTTTGTGGCAATTTTTCTGCTTGTTAAAGGATAATACAACACTTCGCCTTACAAATGGTTGTCGATAACAAAAATGCTAAAAATTGCATCATATTTTATGAGAAAGCCTGACATGCTTGAGCAAAACAGACACTATTTTTGGAATCAGCACATTAAAATTAGTAAGAATTCATTCAGCAAATACGATGCAGGGCGGTGTCATGTGTAAAATACTTAAGTCATGATAATAATGCTGGTTTTGCTTATAATTCACCCACAGAGAATGTTAAGCAGTAATTACCTTCAGTCAGATGGTGTGTGTCCTTAGTTGGGATGCAGAGACCAGTTTACACACATTGGTTTACTAGACTCAGTGGTCAGTGGTCATATAACCCATCCATCCGCAAGGCTGCCTCACATTACAACACAGGCACCTTTAGGGACAAAGACAAGTCATCAAGACATGACTAAGTCGTGAGACGAACAGTCCATCAGATGAGAGCTGAGGAAAGCATGCCATGCACACTTCAATTAAGCCACATCACGGTTCTGTAATACGACTAACAGTCACGCTGAATAAGCTCTTGTTCAAATGCACATGGAGGTGTTCACTCACACACACACACACACACCATGTTCCTTTTTAGTCTTTTAATGGGATTAATCAGCGGATATGAGGTCAGTTGCCAGACTAAACTACATCTAACAGTGTCACAGACCATTACTGCACCAAATCTATTACAACACACTTATAAAGAAAACACTCACGAAGACCGAGCACACACTCAGAGCTGAGCATAACTATAAACAATTATATGCATTATTGAACTCTCCATTTTTATTGTTATTAATTTTTCTGACTTTATCAGCACTGGATAGATTGACAAACAGACAGAGCAACAGAATGATAGAACGATAGATAAATAGAACAATAGATAGAACGATAGATAAATAGAACAATAGATAGAACGATAGATAAATAGAACAATAGATGGAACGATAGATGGAACGATAGATGGAACGATAGATGGAACGATAGATGGTACGATAGATGGTACGATAGATGGTACGATAGATGGTACGATAGATGGTACGATAGATGGTACGATAGATAGATAGATAGATAGATAGATAGAACGATAGAAAGACAGCAGCAGAATAATAAAACGATAGATAGAAAGATAGACAGATAGAACAATAGACAGAATGATAGAACGATAGAACAATAGAACGATAGATAGATAGATAAAACAATAGAACGATAGATAGAAAGACAGCAGCAGAATGATAGAGCGATAAAACAATATTTAGAACGATAGAAAGACAGCAACAGAATGATAGAACGATAAAACAATAGATAGAATAGACAAAACGATAGTTAGATAGATAAAACAATAGAACAATAGATAGATAGAATGATAGATAGAAAGACAGAGCAACAGAATGGCAGAATGATAGAACGACAGAGAACGACAGATAGATAGAACAATAGAAAGATAGAACGATAGAAAGACAGAGCAACAGAATGACAGAACGATAAAACGATAGATAGAACGATAGATAGATAGATAGATAGATAGATAGATAGATAGAGCAACAGAATGATAAAAGGATAGATAGAACAATAGATAGAACGATAAATATAGACAGAACGATAGATAGATAGAAAAATAGATAGATAGAACGATAGATAGATAGACAGAGCAACAGAATGATAAAAGGATAGATAGAACAATAGATAGATAGAATGATAAATATAGACAGAACGATAGATAGATAGAACGAAAGATAGATAGAGCAACAGAATGATAAAAGGATAGATAGAACAATAGATAGATAGAACGATAAATATAGACAGAACGATAGATAGATAGAACGAAAGATAGATAGATAGCAACAGAATGATAGAACGATAAAATGATAGATAGATAGATAGATAGAGCAACAGAATGATAAAAGGATAGATAGAACAATAGATAGATAGAACGATAGATATAGACAGAACGATAGATAGATAGAACGAAAGATAGATAGATAGCAACAGAATGATAGAACGATAAAATGATAGATAGATAGATAGATAGAGCAACAGAATGATAAAAGGATAGATAGAACAATAGATAGATAGAACGATAGATATAGATAGAACGATAGATAGATAGCAACAGAATGATACAACGATAGATAGAACGATAGATAGATAGATAGCAACAGAATGATAGAACGATAAAATGATAGATAGATAGATAGATAGATAGATAGATAGATAGATAGATAGATAGATAGATAGATAGAACAATAGATAGAGCAACAGAATGATAAAAGGATAGATAGATAGAACAATAGATAGATAGAACGATAGATATAGATAGAACGATAGATAGATAGATAGCAACAGAATGATACAACGATAGAAAGAACGACAGATAGATAGATAAACAGCAATAGAATGATATAATGATAGAACTAAATAAACACAGAATTAGAATATAAATGCTGATGTCTGAATCTATGTATTTATGTAATGTGTAGAACTGTAAAGTGAGGTCTTTAACATTATAAACAGCAGTGAGCAAATACTAAAGAACTGAAATCACGTGTGTTTGGTGAAATCGGGAGTGCTGCAGAAATCAACATGTGTGTGTGATCAGATCACACAGTCCACGCCTCACACACACACTGACGTGTGGGACAGGACTACAGGCATTCGATGACAATCTGAAGACTGTACAATTCTTCTCATTCCCATGTAATATTTCACTAAATTACACACGAAACGTTTTTATGGTAACGAGGCGAAATCAAACCCCTCGTTCAACATCAATGTCAGACAGACACACAGCGGCCTCGCTCAATGTCACTGTCCGTGATCCACCAATCAGAACGCAGAGGCGAGACTCGACACACCAATCAGAACGCTGGGAATTTACATGCCAGATTACTGGATGTGGCAAAGCATTATAAATGCCTCCACTGCCAAAAGCCCTCAAATCGTATCAAGCTTGTTTGCATAAACAAAAGTAAACACACTCCGGAGCCCAAATAGCACGCCATGGCAATATTACGACGTATAACTGTCTTATCTATCTGATCTCACAGTAAATGAACATACACTTCAAGGTGAAAGGCATTTGTGTTTAACATAATCATGGCATGTTTAACCATTGCTCATATGTCACGTGAGTCCATATGCAGGTCATAAACGCTGTTCTGCTGTGTTCATCAGAAACGATCGACCAGCAGCATATACACGCACTGAAACAGCGATAAATAGCACTGCTATGAACAAATACACTGCTGTGAACTTACCAGTAAGACTTGGAGATGTCAGACAAACAGCAGTCTGTGAGCAGAGCCGTCCTGTAGGCTGTCAGAGAGGAAATGTGATGTTTGATTGGCGATGCATCGTCCTGCATCCATAGATCCCCCGATATCCTCCCTCCTTCTGCAGCCCTGCTTCAGCACTGGCCCCTTCAGAGCTTTAAACTGTGAGCAGAAAAAGATTTTGACATTATTTCTCCAGTCAAAATGGCCGACCAGGAGACACGGACGCGCATGCTGTGTGTGTGTATGTGAACGCGCCTGGGCGATCGGTTCAGTTTAGTTTTATGGGAACACGGAAGCTCTGCATAATCATTCCTTACATACAGTATAAAATTAATATATCCTCCACTATATTTATTAACATTATAATGTTGTATTAACATTATATACATTAAATATTTTGTATAAAAATAAGTATATTATAATTTAACTTATTTTAAGAAAAATATACAAACAAAAACATCAAATATAAAATTGTATTTTTTCCCAGGTTTTGTAAGAATGTAACTGTTATGAATATCAATATATTACTATTATATTAGCCTATAGTATATTTGTGAGCCAGTAATGTGTTATGCAGTTACTGTAATTTATTTTATTATTATTATTATTATTATTATTTTTTTTTTTTAAAGTTTAACCTTTATTCAGTTTACTCATCTTTTTTACATGGATGCCAATAAATGCATGTAAACACAAAAATAAATGTATACATAAAAACAATCGAAATATAATTTTCTTTAAATGATTTTTTTTTTCATTATAATGAGTTATCAGAAATTATTGTTATGTTTTAATGTGATTTTTTCGTGCAGTCATGTAGTTGTATTTTTTATTTTTTTGCTTTCTACTTTTTTTTAACTCTTCTTCTTTGTTGGTTGTAATATGTGTCTAAGATGCTCTGTCTTGTTTTTAGGGTGACTTTTTAACATTCTGTCAAGGGTCTACAGATGAAAAATAGCCTCTTTGGCTAATTCTGGCACATTTACAGCCATGATTATTAATATGCGTTGCCCCTGTAAACAAATAAACTACACTGAGGAAAAAACAAACAAAAAAAAACAAGTAAAATTTACATAATTTTTCTTTTGCAAGTTTTTGCGCACAAATTTTTTAAAGTAAAATTTAAGTATGGAATTATGTAAAATCTACTTAACGAAGTTATATAAAATTAGCAAAGCAAATAAGTAAATTTAGTTTACCCTACTCAGTCACAGTTTGTAAACTTTACTCAAACAACAGCACTGAGAGAAAGAAAAAGCCAATAAAGCATGTGGTTCACTTACAATCATGTATGTAAGCAAGCAGACAGCTCATTATTCTTTTTAAGGTAACATGTTTACTCAATACAATTATTAACTGAATGAAAACAGAGACCTCAATACTTGGCACATGATACACACTGTAACAATTAGTGTTTAAGTATGAATGGGTCATTTTGAGTAGAAAATGAACTCCAGATGTCACAAAATGTCTTACCTTATTAAATATTCATGCCCAAGCCCATGATGGGAACAATGGGATCATGACTTTGATATTTACTCAAACAATCTTTGTAAAAATAACAAACAATTACAAGTAAAATATACTTATAAGTTCAAACTTTAAATTCTATAAGCTTAAATTGAGTAATTTGCTCTTTTTTAAATTCTTGCCTGAACTAAATTATTTAATGTAGAAATTTAAAAAAAAATTCTGTCCACAAAATATTTTTTTTTTATCAGTGTAAACAAAAAGAAATTAAATTAAAATCCAGTCAAGTCCCCTGAGACTACAGCATGAGTACAGATCATGTAATCAAAACTTTATTTGAGGTTTTAGGCCGAGGCATCATACGACACACACACACAAAAAGCAAAGATATAAAGATATTAACACTATTTCGTATCCAAAAAAAAGACTTTATTGTTTATCAATCGCACTGTGGCGCAGGAGAGCAAGCGAGCGCGCGCACGCTCCGAAGCCACCGTCCCGGCGGCGCGCACGTAACATCACGCAGCCGGCTTTCCTCTCTATCTCTCTCTCCGCTCCTCCTCGCGCAGCTGCTGCACCGGTCTGCAGACATGGCGAACGTCGCAGACACTAAACTCTACGACATCCTCGGAGTATCTCCGTCAGCCACCGAAAACGAGCTCAAAAAGGTAGAAACGGTCCTTTCCGCCTCGCGCTTCGTAGCGTAGCGAAACCTAGAGACGCGCGTTACGTGAGATGCTGCATGTTGGGGGAGAAACTGGTGTGTTTTGCAGGTTGCTTGCTGCTGGGATCCTCCAGTGTGGCCTTTCCTCGGCTCTGGAAATGATTTGGGGAAGGATTTGAAAGATAGATAGTCAAATGCGTAGTTTGTTTACAATTCGTGTCGCTGTATTGTCGTTGGGCTGAGAGCATCAGCCAGGTGCTGCAGACAGATGAAGGTGCTTCTTGCAGTCCAAGAGCATTACAGTGGACGGAGATGCTTAGCATACCAGCTACTGTGCTAAACCTGAGCTTTTATCTGATGTGCAATGAGTCAGAGGTGGTTAATACAATGCCAGTGTCTTGTTTTAGGTATTTCCTCGATGTGAAACCTCGTATTTATGTTCAGTCCTTTGTTAGAAGGTGATCAGGCTCTGGCCTCGATTCTCAAGTTGTCTGGGTGTTATGTTGGCTTTTTGTTGTTGTTGTTTGATTGTGCGCACACAAAGGATTTCAGGAAGCACAGGCAGACTCAAAATAATGTGGGATATGTGGAGTTATCACACAATGGATACATGAAAGAACTGGCAATGTGAATTCAAAGCCACTAGGTCCGAGAAAAGGCACAATCCATGTAATGTGCTTAGTGAAAAATAGCCTGCTAGGGTTTGGTTCAAGCATGGCTCTGAAATCAGCTTCCTTTGATCAGTCAGATGTTGGGGAAATTGGGGTCTTCGCCTCAGTACTCCCAATCTGGCTTTTCAATGACCCGCATTAGTTTAATATGTAGTCACAAATTAGGAACTGTTCAAATTATAAAGGTTGTTGACGAAATTTTAAGCGGTATGTCATGTAATGTTTCATGTTAACTGATACATTAAATAATTTTGAATCAAAAATTCATTTGCCAAAATGCAAGCAAAATTTCAATTGCATAAAAATACACACATTTATAGAAAAAAAAAATTGGTGCAGAAACAATTTTCACTCTTGAAATTGCTAGTAATTTCACAAACGGTTACAAAGAAACCGCAAGTAACAAATTTAATTAAATGTGAAATTTTGAAGTTGAAAAATTGAGGTAGTATTTACTTACAGTAATATAAATGTACTCCAATAGTCTTTAATTGACAAAAAAAAAATTCAGTGTGCAATACATAAATTTTAACCGGAAAATGATGCTAAAAATATCCATGTTATTTGTCCAAGATTTATTTTTTATTTTTTTTTACATTTTAATGAAAAAAAATGTATTTCTACATTTTTATTTAATTATGTAATTATAAGTACTTTTTTAAATAACTGCAAATTATTAATAAATGAAAACATTAGTACTGACATGCAAGGGTGTTGTAGGTGGTTGCTAGGGTGAATTTGGTCATTGCTAGGTGGTTACTTATTAACTTAGCTAACTCAAAAGAGCTTATCTTCAAGTCTCTGTGATTATTACCGTTTCTATGGTGCCTGTCTCTCTTTCAGTGTCAATCTGTGAGAAATTAACATCAAAGTTTCAAACTTAACTCTGATTATAACTAATAGGACTGCTGGCCTTAACAAACGTCATTAATTAGTGATGTATTTGTGATTTTTACTTTCAGGCTTACCGGAAATTAGCAAAAGAGTACCACCCTGATAAAAACCCTAATGCGGGTGACAAGGTGAGTTCTCATTTTATCAAAATGTAACTTAAGTTCTGCTAACATGATGATAATAATTTGACCCGTTTGATTTAGTTTAAGGAGATCAGTTTTGCGTACGAGGTATTGACTAACCCGGAGAAGAAGGACTTGTATGACCGGTATGGGGAACAGGGCTTGCGTGAGGGTGGCGGTGGCGGAGCCGGAATGGAGGACATCTTCTCTCACATCTTCGGCGGAGGTCTGTTCGGCTTTATGGGTGGCCAGAGCAGCAGGAGCCGGAACGGTGGCCGACGAAGAGGAGAGGACATGATACATCCATTGAAGTGAGTGAATATGAAAACAAAACCTCTGTTTTTTTTCTTGCAGAACCTGAGAATAAAAAAATAAAGTACTTGAAGGAAAATATTTTATGCATGACCTATTTTGAAGGGATAGTTGACCCAAAAATTTAAATGTTGTCATTGTTTACTCGCTCTCAAGTTGTTCCAAAGCTGTATAAGATTCTTTCTTCTGTTGAACACAAAAGACATTTTGAAGAATGTTGGTAACCAAACAGTTGATGGTAGCCATTGACTTCCATTGTATTTTTATTTTTTTTTTTCCATACTATGTAAGTCAATGTCTACCGTCAACTTGATGGTAAGTAAATAGACGGAACATTTTTAGGTGAACAATCCCTTCAAGTCAACATGAAATCAGAATTTATCTTATTAATCTACAATGCCAAATATACACTGCAAATGTGGCATAGATGCGCTTCTGAAGTGGCATAAATGAATTTCCACAGCTGTATTCTTTGATGAGGTGGGTCCGCACAGGCATAATTTAGTCTGGCTTTTATGCAGCATTACGTCTTCACATAATTTTGAGCAGGCACAGAGCAGCCTTAACTCTGCTGTGTAAAGATACCTTTGTGTATAATTTATCTGTACACATTATTCCAAATGAAAAGAAACCTGTTGTGAGATGGCACCATAAAATGCATTAAAAAAAGAAAAACGTTCTTTAAACAAAGGATTTTGAAACTTTTTCTTTTTAAATACCTGATAGAGTGTCTTTGGAAGATCTGTACAATGGAAAAACAACCAAACTACAGCTAAGCAAGAACGTACTCTGCAGTGCCTGCAATGGGTGAGTGTGTGTGAGCAGGATTTTATACACTGTTTTAGAGGGTTATAACAATTAAGTACAGTTTCTAAAGATTTTAAGCAAAATATCCTTTTTTTTAAATATATAAACTTAATCTTTTTCCTCAGTCAAGGGGGTAAAACGGGGGCCGTGCAGAAGTGTGCCACGTGTCGGGGCCGCGGCATGCGGATCATGATCAGACAGCTGGCTCCTGGCATGGTACAGCAGATGCAATCCGTGTGCACTGACTGCAATGGAGAGGGTGAGAATTCATTTTCATTTAGTGAACTCGGATTGTGATTGTTTACAATATTACAATATTTTGATGCTTGAATGCATTTTTAGGTGAAGTGATTCACGAGAAGGACCGCTGTAAAGAGTGTGAGGGCCGTAAGGTGTGTAAAGAGGTGAAGGTCTTGGAGGTGCACGTGGATAAAGGAATGAAACATGGACAGAAGATCACATTCAGCGGAGAGGCGGACCAGTCGCCCAACACAGAGCCTGGAGACATTATACTGGTGTTGCAGGAGAAAGATCATGAGGTAACACACACACACACACACACACATAATGAGCAGTGTAGAGTCAATAGTAGGACCCTAACAAACAACTATTTTGACTATCTGTTAATTTATTGGGCATTTTGCTATAAAATTAATTTTATAGTAATCTGTGCAAAAATGGTCTAAAATATAAAGGTAAGAATAAAATGAATAAATTTGTATTATTATTAATGATTATACATTTATAATTTATATTTTAATATATGTATATAAGTATTTGTATTTTTTAAAAAGTTGAAAGTTTTTATATTTTCAATAATCCCAAATAATGCCAAATGATTAAATGTAAATGAAATTATTATTCATGAAAGCATCATTACTTTTGTTGCATACAGGATTTCAAGTATCAGTTGTAATGAATGTAATTTATAATTAATGTACTTGAATGAATCAAATATTATTTTGATTAATAATTGATCTTTATTTCCTGTTGCGCTTTAATTGACATATGCATGTATTCTTAAAGTGCCCCTATTATGGGTTATGAAACGTTCATATTTTGGTTTTGGGAGTCCCCAACAACAGGTTGATATGCGTGCAAGGTCAAAAAACACTTTAATTTTCTTATATGCATTTATTTTTACCTTATATGTTCAACGACTCCCAAACGATTCGCTCAACGATTCATTTTTCCAAACCCCTCCTGAGGCTAATCTGTGATGATTGATTGGTTGATTTCATTTAAAGCAGGGTTTGTGAGCTTTTAACTCTCCGAAAGCAGCACCTCGTGGCAAAGAATGAATTTGCATTTTCATTCAAACCAACGCAAAAACCCAGGCCTGCATCCCAATGTGTGCATACTATCCATCCTAAATTCAAAGTTTTGTAGTAATTTTCAATACTATTTAGGGCAGATAGGGTGGATAGTATGCACATTGGGACGCAGGGCAAGTTTTCCCAGGTCTGCGCGCACAACAAGTGGGAGGGCAATATGCTAATGTTTCATTTTGAAGTCAACATGAAACGGCTTGGGATTCGTTTTTAAAAACGACTCGTTTCAATGATTCAGAGTCGACTCTTTCTTTTGAGAGACAATGACTTTATACACGGTGCACTTTCAGATTTAAAACTTTGCAGGTAATTTTCAAAAATCCATAATAGGGGCACTTTAAATGAAAATGATGTAGTAATTTACTCACCTTCCACTTGTTCCAAACCTGTATGAGTTTCTTTCTTCTACTGAACACAAAATAAGTTATTTTTAAGAATGTTGGTAACTGAACAGTTGACGGTAGCCATTGAATACTATGAAGTTAATGGCTACTGTCAACTTGAGTAAATTGACAATTTTCATTTTTTAGGGTGAACTTTCCCTTTAAGTGTATTTGAAGTGAAGCAAGCAACGTTTTTATCACTTTCCGGCAGTTAGCATGTGCTGTTTTTCAGAATGAAAGTGTTTGCATCGTAAGAATATAACATTTAAGTAAACGTTTGTTTGACAGCACAAATATCTATGATGTCTTTGTTTACAGGAGTTCCGCCGTGATGGAAACGATCTGCACTTGTGCCACAGGATTGGCCTGGTGGAGGCGCTGTGTGGATTTCAGTTCATGCTCACGCACCTCGACGGCCGACATCTCGTCATCAAATATCCCCCTGGCAAAGTCATAGAGCCAGGTGAGCACCATGTTTTGTCAGTGTTTTGTTCATGTTTTTGTAGAATATGCTGTAGGAAATGTTGTTGTGTTGTTGTTGTCAGGTTCTATAAGGGTCGTCCGAGGGGAAGGAATGCCTCAGTACAGAAACCCGTTTGAGAAAGGGGACCTGTACATCAAGTTTGAGGTCCAGTTTCCTGAGAACGGCTGGATCAGCACGGAGAAACTAACGGTGAGTTTTTAACAGTGCTGTTATTGTTAACTAAAATTATTAACAATTTCTAAATAAAGCTGAAATTAAATATAAATATTAGATTAAAAAGAGCTTATTTATGTTTGAGTACTAAAATTTCTAAAACCTAAATAGAAATATTTAAAAACTCTTTACGACATAACAGATTTACTAAAATTAAATTAAACCTGAAAATACAAAAATAAAAGCTAATTCAAAATATTAATAGTAGTTAATAATTTTTAATAGTATATAAATGATTTATAAACAACAGTTGCGAAAAAACACTGGTTTTCAAAAAATTTTGGTAAAATTTTAAATTTTTTATCTTAGAAGTTTGTTTATACGTCTTTGCATCAGTAGCGTGCCTATGATGCCTTAAAATGCTTTTTAAAGTAGCTTACTACGTCTTGGAACTATTTTCTTGTTATTATAAGATAAATTGAGAGGAGATGGCATCCCACTGGTCAAAAAAATGACAAAGCATCCCCTCTGTAAAACCACCATCCCCTTTGGGTTATTAATTTTGTGTATTATGTGAAACTTATCATGCACATGAAATGTTAAAATTCTCTACTTATGATCATTTACGAACTAAATAACAGCGATTGGCCATTCAGAACTTGGTACTGTAACAAGCTGCACAAGCAGAAACTATTTCAGCATTTTTCACGCAAAATGGTTCAAGCGCAAGTTTTGAAGTTCTTTTAAAAGAAGACAACAGAAGCTATGATTTTTCCTTGATTAGAATTTAAAGACATTCTCCTGACATAATGCATGTGTGACTGAGAGACGTTAGGAGAGCTGACATTATCCAACAAAAAGAAAAAAAAACACGTCTTGAGTGACCAAAAACATTCACTGCGCGATGAAGCCCATTATAATACAGTTAGAATGCCCTTATAATTCCAGCAATGAAACAAAAAATACCCTTGTGTGAGTTTTTACGGTTTTATATTCATTGCACAAGCAATGTATTTTTCTGTATATCAGCACGTGTGCGATGCCGCAAGCACAATGTGCTATTAGTTTTATACAAAAGTGCATAGCAACACGGTGTTTCATTCCGTGAATTAATCAGTTTTTGAACGAATCGAGTGAGCCAGTGATTCAACGGTCTATTCAGATGGTCTCACTTCTTTCGTTTCTATTGAATCAGCAGTTTTGAACGAATTGTTTGATATGAATGATTCAGTAAGTCATTTATTAAAACAGGGACTTGCTGCCACCTACTGGTGGTTTTATTTTCATATTTATTAATCCATGACAGACCTAAACCAGCCAAGGTGCCAGCACAAAAACACATTCAGCAAAATATTGTTTATTTATCAATATTGACCAAAATTCCTCTCTTTCAGGCCCCAGAAGGAAAAAAAACCCTTATAAATAATAGTTCATTTAATAAGGCTAATTTTTCATTAAATAGAAACCTATTTAAAAATGAGACTAATTTTGTAGTCATTGTGTACAATAGCCACAAGACCCACTGACTAAAACCATAATTCTTTTTTATCTTATTGCCTAGGAAATATTTTTATCTTATTGCCTAGGAAATAAATTAAAATATCACATTTTAATTTAGTTTAACTTGATGTACTTTTTTAAAAAAACCTGAAATTAAAAACTAAATGGACACATAAAAAAACAAACAAAACTAAATAAACGTGGGGAAAAACAACAAACTGACTAAAACTTTAACTGAAATTAAAATGAGAACCCTATTGATTAAAACTTCAATAGTGTACCTGATGAAATGCAGACTTTGGTTGAGTTGCCCTGTTTCTCGTGTGTGTCTGCTCACGCAGGAGTTGGAGGATCTGTTGCCGTCGCGTACAGAGGTTCCTGTCATCTCAGCTGATGCGGAGGAAGTTGATCTGCAAGACTTTGACATCAGTCAGGGATCGTCTGGTGGTCAGCGCCGTGAAGCGTATAACGACAGCTCCGACGAAGAAGGTGGTCCGCATGGTCCGGGGGTGCAGTGCGCCCACCAATAGTCCCAGAATTCTTTGCAAGTTTTTTTGGGGAATTATTACGATTCCCTTTTGTCGGACAGATTCAATCCCCACCTCCACTTTCATCATATAGTGAACCGAACACACACACTTGCAGTATATATAGACATACACTTACACTTATTTACTGCAATCTTACCTACAAATACACTCATTCATGCACTGATTTAAAAGAAAAGACAAGCATAACTAAAGGCAAAGCAAAATAATTTATTCATCACTACTTCATTTCCATTGTAGACGTTCACAATATATATGCTCTCTGAATATATAAAATTCAGTGTCTGTGGGGAGACAGACTGTGTTGTTTAAGTTATAATTAACACGCACGCACGCACAAATTTGTCAAAGACTGAGGCGTTGTGGAGTTTCCTGGAGTTCAATAAAATGTTCAGACGTGTTTCATTATATACTTGCCAGTTATTCAGGCGCTGTCAGTCATCTTGTACTGGTTTATTTCAATGGCAGGACAAAATAGCATGCATGTAGGCGACACACTCTCTACTGAGATTAATATGAAGCAAACCAAACCCAGAAGTGTTTTAATGTGCTTACCGTCTATGATAAAGGTATACGAGTCATGCAACTTCTTATTTGCCAAAGAAACACCAGTCTTCTTAAAAGATCAGCAGCCAATGTGTGCATGCATTGTAAGCACTATTATAAACCTGAAGGGGGCGGCATTCATCATTGGCAATTAGGAAAGTGTTTGAACCGTGAATACAAGTTGCTGTCGTTCAAACACAGTTACTTTTGTGCTCATACATCAATAAAGTGGATGAATGTTTTGACTGTGTGCTGTATGTTTGTAGAAATGGGTTTGAGTATGCACTAGTGTCCTTCTTCAGTTTCTGTCATGCGTTGAGCTGTGGGCGCAAGGAGCTCTTTAAACCCAGCCGTGTTTCTAGAAAAACAAAATGTTGTTAAATGTTTTAGCTGTTTTTCTTAAAAGACCCTCACCTAGTTTCAAACTCAGGATTTTCTTTATCCACAAATGGAGAAATTTAGTAGAATGTCGACGCTGCTCTTTCAATCACTACAAGTTGATTTGAACAAGCCTATTTCTGTCATGTTAGAATTTGGAGTTTCATGTCGTAATTTTGACTTTTATTATAATTTTTACTTTTTATCTCATAATTATGACTTACGTAATTACCATTTACAAAAGCACTTTTTTTTTTTTATGCAGCAGAAATGGGTTTCCATAGGTTTCAAGCACCAAAATAAGCAAAAAAAATAAAAAACACTTAAGACTTAGGGTATGACAGGATATTAATTTTAGGGTGAAGTACTCTTTAAATGACAAGAAACACATGGTGATCTCTGTCAAACTGAACTAGCCTAGCCTAGGTGCGTATAAGTTACCTCTCCCGTCTGGTCTGGAGAATGCAGGAGCGTTCTCTCCTCATCTGCTGGAGTTTCTCTCTTACTAAAGTTTTCTGTTGTTGTTCGTCCTCCTAGAACATTCAGTCAACATTTACATCATGTCCACATTGAGATGTCTGATTATGTGCATGTGAATGTGTGCGTACCTGTCGTAGTGTGTCGGTCAGATGTCTGAGTGTGTCTTCCTGCGTCAGACCCAACAGATCTTCATCTGCCTTCCGACTCTGGACGATAGCCAGTCGCTCTTGAACCTGAACAACCGGAAACACAATTCACTTACAATGCAATTGTCAACCATCAACCTTTTTTTTTTTTAATAGTTTTTTTTTTCCTGCCCTTAAAGTCAACTTAAAATCATAACAGACCCTACTTACTTAATTCAGACTCCTGGTCTTGTTGTGCACAATTCATCATCATCATGTTATTCCAATAATTCCAATACTTTTTCTCTAAATGAATATTCTATTGCACCCAGAAATGTCATATTTAACTAAATATTTCACATATAAAACACATGGAAGCCCGTTTCCAACAAGCTTGCACTGGGAAATTCTGATTATGACACAAAAAGTAGACATTATGAGATACTAAATTGCATTTATGAGATTTAAATTAAATTAATACATACTGTATTATGACAAGTCAAAATTATGGGAGATAAAAGTAATAATTGACAAAGTAAAGATTACAAGAAGTCATAATTATGAGATAAAAAGTTAGTTATGAAGTCAACTTTTTAATCATAATTTCAACTTATTCTTCAACTTCAATTCTCAATTTATTTTAATTATGAGTTACATGTATCTCAAATTTTGGCGTTTTTATAATTCCAACTATTTGACAAAATTGTCTTTATATCTCATAATTTCGCCTTTATCCCAAAATTAGACTAACTTTATCTCAATTTCAACATTTTATAATTAATTTCATAATTAAAATGTCATATAATTTCATGATTATATAACTTTTTGTCATGATTATGATTTAGCAAAGCATGTTTTTTTCTTCTTTTTTTTTCTTGAGCCAAGTCACCTTTATTTATATAGCGCTTTTACCAATACAGATTGTGTCAAAGCACTTAACAGTATCAAATTGGAGGACATAGTGTCAGTAATGTATAATGATAAGATTAAACACTCAATTTTCAGTTAAAAGCATTTCATTATTGAATTCAGAGATGTCATTGTCTAGCTCAGTTTAGTTTAAATAGTATATGAGCAATCAAATTGATGATAATCGCTAGAAATGAAGTGTCCCCAACTGAGCAAGCCAGAGGCGACAGCGGCAAGGAACCAAAACTCCCTCAGTGACAGAATGGAGAAAAAAACCTTGGGAGAAACCAGGCTCAGTCGGGGGGTCAGTTCTCCTCTGACCAGACGACACCCGCAGTCCAACCGCAGCCATGTCAGATTGTGTTTAATTTAAAATTTAATGTATCTGTTATATTTGTGTTTTATTCATTATTTGAAGTTTTTCATTTATATGATTTATTAATTTGCTATAATTGTAATGTATAGTTTAATGCATTTATTGTTTCTCTGTCTATTATTATAATATATATTTGTTTGTTTATTATAATTTTAATTTATAGTTTAAAATAGTTGAGTGACATTAGGCTTCCATGAACACACCACATATTTAGGAAATGTCCCAGAAATGTCATGCAGCGTGAGTTGGCTCACTCTGAGTAGCTGTCGGTCTCGGTCTCGTTGCCAGCGTCGCTCTGCTCTCCTCTGGATGTCCACTAGGCAGCGCATCGTGGCCTCCCGCTGCAGCTGCTGCTCCTCACCCGCTCTCTCACAGATCTCCTCCTTCCTCTGCTCCTGAAGCGATGCCTCCATCTCACAGGTCTCGAATGTTTGCGTGTCTGGGAAATGAACACTTGCTGGTGCGGTGGTAGTGTCTGTCGTGTCAGTGTTTTGTAGCAGCTGTGGAGCAGTGGATGGTGTTTGCTCGGGCTGCTGGGTCTCACTGAATGTGAACTCTTCATCTCTTATGTCCTCCTGACATAAAAAAAAATACTAATATAAATTTTATACTTTAAAAGTAATTACCTATACAAGGTGTCCTTGTACTTACTATTATAATAACCATAAATTATGCATAATTACATGCAAGTAACCCTAATCCTAACCATATAGTAAGTACACGTAGTAAATTAATATTACTCAGTACTTAAATGTATAATTACACTGTAACAAGGACTCCTTAAAATAAAGTGTAGCCTAATTACTTTGTAATAGTAGTAGTAATATTCATATCTTTTGAAAGTATTACTAGCATACTGGGGGCACTTCATATACGTATTTTATATCACAGGGGTTCAGATAACAAAAAAATATTTGATAACCTCTGATTTAACTTCCTAATATCACATATTATTCATTACAGATATGCAAATAGTATGCAAATGACAGAGATACTTTATTATGGGTCAAAAGGAAAGCTATAGATGAACCAGAAGTAATTTGAAGTGATTGTCTTACTGTGATGAAGCCTGAATGGTCTTCTTGGATTTGTGTCTTTCCTTTCACACTATCTGTGTGATCTGAATGTGTTTCTTCATATTGTTGACTTGGCTGCAGTGAGACGGAGCTTACGTTCTCCTGCTGTGTGTAAATGTTCGCATCATGTGGAGCTGTTTTATCAGCTGTATCCTCCTGCACTACAATAGAGACGGCCTCTACTTCCTGTTGAGCTGTAGTCACTTCCTGCAGAATTAAACCTTTCTATGTATGAATGAACCATTTGAGCTGATTTAAGATAGAAAGAGTGCATATGTTTGTGTGCATGTACCTGAATGTGGGCTGGTTTGCTCCAGGCCAGTGTGATCAGAGAGTTTTGTTTCTCCACTGAAATCTCCTGAGGGTCTGCGTGTCCCTGTCTTCTCTCTCCGTCTCCATCTCTCGTCTCCATTGTGCTCTGTTCATCTCTTGGGTCTCTGACACACAAGATCTCTAAATATGGAGTATCTTCTGGATCTATAGCCACCCCGCAGCCTTCCAACACAAAAATGCAAAATCACAAAATATTAAGCAGCACAACTGTCTTCAACATTAACAGCAAATCAGCATATTAGAATGATTTCTGAAGAATCAGGTGGCAATGAAGACAGAAGATCAATGAATGATGCTGAAAATTCAGCTTTGCATCACATGAATAAATTACATTTGAAAATATATTTAAATAGAAAACAGTTCTTTTAAATATTATTATTTTTTAAAAAATAATATTTTACAGTATTACTGTTTTTACTGTATTTTTGATCAAAGAGTATTTTTCAGCATTCTTTTGAAATCCAGATCGACCCCAAACTGCCCCAAAGGGCAGTGTACAGTACATGTATATATGATTAATCTTAGTAGGTTTAATGTTAACACACTTTCTCGTATCACTGTTTAAGGCTTAATTTGTAAGGCATTATATTAATTGTCTGGCATATGAATATTTGTCATTTACCAGTGCAGAGTTCTTGTTTTTCACCATCTGACGGCTCTTCTTGTCCCTGTTCAGTCCTCTCTCTCTCCTAAAACAGACAAAGAAAAGAGTTACTCGCATTGTATTCCTTTCAATCAAATACCTACATAATCTCTTCAAGCGAAGTTTCTTTAATAGTTTCTTGCAGCACTTTAGGTTCAACAAAGACATTTCTATATATCAAGAGCCAAGAAACAAGATTCTCTGGAAAAAAAGGTTCTGTTTCAGAACTGTTCACTGAAAGGTTCTTTGGGGAACCAAAAATGGTTCTTCTATACCATCACTATGAAGTGAAGCCTTGCTAAAGATCTAGTCCTTAAATGATTTTCTAAAAATCATGAAACACAAAGGATCTAATATGGCGAAGAATCGAAAAGCTTGATTTGTGATTAATAATGTGCAAGTAATTTGTCATTACAGTGTGAGCGTTCTTTGCGCTGGTGTCTCGGCTGGCGTGCGCTGGTACACGTGACTGCAAAACTTCACGCAGGTTGAGGAAACTGGGTCTGTGAAGTTCACTCTCATATTTGCGAAGCAAAGTCCAAAGACCCTCAGGATCCTGAGGAATTCACACAATAAACAATCTGCTCTGCACACAGAATGTTTGGTTTATTTACTACTTTGCTGTTCATACTAAAAGCTAGTTTAGCTTAGTTTAAATTTGACAAATGCATAGTTAATCTTTTAGAATTGCTAAAGTATGTAGTACTATGGTTCTGTTCAAAATGGAATACTTGCGTACTGATTACTGCACAGTACCGTATACTGTATACTGTAATGCATGTGAGATTCACCAAATCTGGCAGAGAGTTTAAAACGGTCCAGGCCTCATCATCTTGTGCTTGTGTCAGCTGGGTTAGCAAATGAGTGGCACACTCCCCCCATGAGACATCTATCCCAGAACACCCTGGGGCGAATGGTCCAGGATAAGAACCATGTGCTTCCTGTAGAGAGGCTTTAATCTGCTGCAGACTCCACACACAGCTCTGATCCACGGGGTTTCCGTGAACCACATCTGAAAGACAGACACGTATGCACACTTTAATGAAAACCAGAAGCGCATTTTACTGCTGATGTGCTTCTAATGTTAAGTTACTATTCAGTTCACCCAAAAATCAAGCCAAAATCATATTAATTTGGAACAACATGAGGGTGAGTAAATGATGACAGGATTGTCATTTTTAGGTGAACTATCACTTTTGTAGTGGTGTGTGTGCGTGTGTGTGTGTGTGTGTGTGTGTGTGTCTTAACTGTTGGTTTTCTGAATGTTTCCCTCGAGGTCACTCAGGGAAAACCTGTGCAAGATCTCCACCAATCGTTTCCTTTCCTGCTCCTGACACACAACCAAAAACTGCAGCACAGCCTGACGGGTAATAAACAAAATAAACAATCTATAATAAAACTGTAGATAACACAAGCGTATGAGGCAAATTTTTCAACCTTTAGAAGTGATTTTACAGCATATTACAAGATAATCACACATGAATCTATGTATTTAGTTCATAAAGCTGGCTTATGAGGAGACCAAATGAATTTCCCATGTTTTTCCTAAATTTCCCATCATTTTTTGTAAGAATGATACAATATACAGTATTTTAAAAAAAAGAGAGATTTATGTTACAAACAATTTATATTTCAAATAAATGCGGTACTTTTGAACTTTCTTTTCATCGTAAATTCCTGAAGAAAAATGTATTATGGTTTCCACAAAACTATTAAACTATTTTCAACATTGATAATAATTTAAATTTAAATTTTAATAATATTTCACAATATTACTATTTTTACTATATTTTTGATCAAATAAGATATGAGCACCAATCATGTTTTTTTCATTCCATCCAAAATCCCTTGAACTTATAACACAACGAACTGTAACTTCTGAACTCACAAATAGGAATCTGGAAGACTTGAAGGCAGCAAATGTCATGTCTATGTGCACACATCACCTGTTGTGTGCAATTTCCTGTTTTCCAGCCCTGCTGTGTTCTAGCAGTGGGATCCAGTTTTTCCTGAAGCCAGATCCTGGTGAGATCCTGACTGACTGAACCTCTCATATAAGGCCTAGAGCACACAGAGATGGTTTGGATTCAAGCTTGCACACTTCGGAGTGAAAGTAGGTGGATTTGTCAGCATGTAATGTTTTAAACACGGATGATGTGTCCACTTCTCATATTTAACACACTCACCATCTGTCCCAGTGCTGCCTGGCGACCAGCAGCGCCGTGTAGGACTGATTCTCTCTCTCGGCTCGCCGCACAGCGACACACATACTGAGATATATAACACGCAGAGCTTCCTGTCCCAATCTGCAGGAGCAATAAATCACAACACAAAATCTGCAACCAAATATGGTTAATGCTACAGATTGACATTGACTTAACTACGCCAGTATATGAATGTCAACGTTTCTAGTTATGCATGCTCATATTTACTTTGCATTGAGTGTTGAAGGAAAGACATATTTTTGTAGGCCAAAACAAATGTGTTATTTTAGCACTTCTGGTTCCATTGCCACAAATGGATTTTTTGAATGTTTTTTTTTTTTTTTAATTAAATACCTGAATTAATGTCTGTGGTTAACACAAGCTCAATATATTCTACGACATAAAATATATCATTAATACACACTAACTTCTGAGTTGGCCTACAAAGATAAGCCATTGCTTCAACACTGCATTGCATTCGAACTACGTTCAGAGTTGCCTCTAGGGGCGCTATTGTAGGCAAAACCATAAATTGTCATCTTCTAGGGTTAGTTTTCTTCAGGTCACAATGTGTCTGGCCTAAATCGTCTCTATCTGAGATATTTGAGACTTACTGATGCTTTAAGCCAATCACATACATTCATGAGAATTGAACACAATAGAACGACCTGTTCATGAGCGCGCTGATCGACTCCTTCTCATCCTGATAATGTGACTCCAGCTCTGACAGGAAGATGACAGCGGACCAAGCCTGTTCCCTCGGTTTAGATGACCAAGCCTGATCTCTAGGTTTAACACTCTCAGGACAGCCTCGCAAGACCACAGAACCACAGCTCCTGCCATATTCATCAAATATAATTCATGTATAATGTATTTGAACCACAGCTCCTACTATATTCATCAAAAAAAAAAAAGAAAAAAAAAGTAATAATGTATTTGGTACCGTGTTGGGTGTAACTAATTACTAAGTACTGTAAGTTACTGTAATTTAATTACTTTTCCCTTGAAAAAGTAAAGTAAGGGATTACTCTTATTTTTCTGTATTTTAATTACAGTTACTTCTTATGTAATTGAACTTAGAACATTTATACACAATGCAATAGTGGATTTAACATCAAAATTTAAAATCTAACCTTAAAATGCATGCTTTTTATGTACCCTTCTCACTGTAAATACATTGGTGAGTTAATAAGAATATTGGAAACACTTTAGTGTCCAATTCTCACTATTAACTTGTTGGTTATTAGCATGAATATTACTGTTATTTTCTGGATATTTTCCGTTTATTATTACTTGAAAAGCACATATTAATGTCTAATTCTGTAAGACCTTATTCTAAATCCTTAATCCTACCCAATTCTTAAACTTAACAACTAATTTACTAAGTATTAATAAGCAGTAATTAGGAGTATTTTGAGGCAAAAGTCATAGTTAATAGATAGTTAATAAAATATTGAAATGTTTAATAAAATAAATTTCATGTTAAACTAATATTAAAAAGTAAAACTTTGTGTTACCATTATTGTAATGCATCATGCCTCATAAGTTATAAAACATTATAACACTTATCTATCATTGTTACACCTTTAAAAAGTATAATGCATTAAAACACCCAATTTCAGATATAACAAAGAATCTGCAAACACTACAAGGCATTTTACTTTGACTGCAATTATTTATGAAAAGATATACAGTAATGCATAATAACATACATTATGAATATCTTTGTAATTCATTATACTGTACATAATAGCTTCAAGTAAAGTGTTACTTACAATGTTGTTTTATAATTATCTTTTGGGTTTAAACACCAAATATATAACGGCAGACTCAGCAACGGCATGTACAGATGCACAAATAACTATTAGTACCTGTAGCACCGGAGGGCCCCGGGAAGCCCACACACCTGAAGCCAGTCTCTGTGTCTGAAAGCCAGCTCTACACACGCTCCTAGTTCACACACACATTCTGTCTGATCCCACGCTGACATTGAGTCCCACCAAACAACACCTGTGACGATGTGTGAAGAGATACTGTTAAACTATTCAGTGAAAGTGAGCGTTTATGAACTCAGAATATTTGTTACCATACTCATCCTGCAACATCTCTCTGTACAGTCTCTCTCTGATGACCACATATTTGTAATACAGGAGCTGGAGGATGTCGGTGGTGCTGGGACAGATCCTGCCCGGTCGCAGGACACCGGTGTTACTCTGAGAAAGAGACGGTAGGACACTCCACACGCCGTCAAGAACGAGTCTGAATGGAAAGCAGGAGGAACATACGCTGATTTTATTTAATGGGATTGTGAGCAGCTGAATGAAAGAGTCTGTGTTTAAAGTGACCTGGTGTAGAGTCTCTTGGCTCTGTTCTGAAGACACAAGATACTAAACTGCTCTGGATCCTGCTCCCAGAAAAAACATTCACAAAAGATGCACACGTACATTTAGCAGACACCTTTCTCCTAAGTGCTTAACAAATGAGTGAATGCGCTAAAATAGTGTGCAAAGCTGATTAACTAAAATCATACAAAATAATACAAATGATATTATATGACTTGGTTTTCTACCTGTTGTCTGGAGCTGAAGTTGATTGTTGAGGATTGTGTGTTTTGTTTATGATCAATTCTACCAGCCTTCAACATCTGGAGATCCCAGTAGAGCTACAGAAAATATAAGCCGTTCACAACCTTGAATTTGCAACAGTGTAACTTCACAATTTATATAATATAATATAATTTCACAATTTGACATGATTTTCGAATTCAAGCACCCAAAAGACCCAAAACAAAATCTGACAATATGGAGGTTCACTGTAAAATCCACAGAAAATGTCCTGGCGGAAAATTGTAAGTATGTTTTTTGTTAAGATTACTTCCTTCAATCCTAAAACACAGCACAATGAAATGCACAATTCAAAATGCAGGTAAAATACCTGTGAAAAATTCCTTCATATTAACCTATTAATTCCTTGATATTATTTCATTGCAAAACTTTTTTTCTTTTTTAGAATGAATTTCTAGTTCTTAATTTGATTATTTAGTACACTGTAAAAAATGTAAACTGTAATAGACATTTCAGACAATTTTACGGTGAAATACCGTTTTTGGAAGTGAAAAAGAATGTACAATTTACAGGGAAAAAACATAAATTGACGTTCCCAGAATTCCCTGCATTGCATTTCAAATTTTGTTTGAATTTTATGTTTTTTCTTTTAAAATAACTGTTTCTTCTTAGTTTTTTTCTTATCAGTTGTAGGTTACATCTAATGTTGTTAAATTAATGTTTATTGCATATTTCAGTTTAAGGAGTCTCACCATGATGGTGTTTAGTGTTTGTGTGAATTACATTTACATTTATGCATTTAGAAGATGCTTTTATCCAAAGCGTCAGCCTATAATTTTTTTTTTTAGTATGTTTCAGTATGTTATTATTTAAAAGCTGCTTGTGATGGGCTTTGGTTCATCATGTGACTTTCTCATCACCTTCTGCATTTGGTAGTTATCAGTGTATTTCAAAGGTACAAAACAGATTTCAGTACTTCAATAGGTTGGTATATTAACATTATATCAGTTAATGAAATTATAATATTTAACTGTAAATTTAAGTTAAAACCTAAAATGTTGCTACCGTATTTTTTTACTACTGCTGCCGTTTTTTTACCGTAAATTTTACAGATTTTTTTTTTACAGTGTATAAATAAGGGGGAAAAAAGGAACAGAGACAGAAATAAAAGAGAAATATAGACATAATTGAATGAAATTGAAAAAAGACCTCTTCTCTGTTCTCACGTTGTTTCTCCATCACGAGGAGAACATGCAGAACTCCTCTGGCTGAACATGACAAGCCTCCACTCTGACCTCTGACCTGAACACATCACACAAAACATTTCTCTTTCTGCTTCTTTTCTGTCTCTCTCTTCTCATTCATGAGATTCTGAGACCACAGGATGTCTTGTTCACCTGTGCAATGGCTCTCTTTGTCTCGTCCAGGCTGGCAGTGATGAGGAAGACGCTCTTATAGAGGGACCAGATCATGTCCACGCTGACCTCATCTTCTTCGTGTACACCCATCGACTCACAGACCAAATGCAAACACTCTTCCATCCTAAAAAATACGAAGCAATTCGTGTAAGCTCGATTTCACCGTCCCAAATGCCTTAAAATGAAAAAAAGAAAAAAAATACATCTATATACTGCAAACACAATCAACATAATAAAATGAGTTCTTGCCGTACTTCATAATCCAGTTCAAATATAACAGATAGTTTTACCTTATATAATTTAAACATGAAAAGAGAAAGTGTCTCACCTGTTTACTGAGTTTATCTTCATGAATGATGCATGATTACAACAAAGCCACGTCTGTTGCTGAGGAAACCGCTCGAGTCAGATTACAGAAGAAGACCTTCAGCCCAGGACTGATCACACTCTTCCTCAGACAAATCATGACACTCTTTTAGTGACGATACTTAAACACTAAAAAGCCTGGCTGAATCCAAGACATTTTCTGGTTAAATTTGACCATTTAGGATTTATATTTAGTATTTTTTTTTAAACAGAAACCAAATATTTTAACACTATAAACAATACAATTATTTAAATTATATAACCACGTACTGTAAATTTAAATTAAATTTGAGATGTTTTTAAATTAAATGTTTTTAATGTGTTTATCTAGAAATGTTTTTTTGCAAAATTGGGTTACTTTTGTACCGTTTTTTTTTTTTTTTTTTTTTAACATCCGGTGACTCACATGATGACAAAAAAATCCCCCAACAATTCATATTCACATAGTGTAAAACAAATGTGAAAAAAGTATTGCCCTTTTCTTTTTTTACTGTTTTTCACTAAAAGGGTAATGTGCATAATCCATTTTAGATGCAAAATAAGAACAAACACAGGCTGGGTGGATTTCGTGTAATAACGTGACACACAGTAAATATGAGAATATAATGTTTATGACAATGTCATACACAAAAACTGACGGTTTACAGAACCTGAGATTGTCAATGCATCTGATGAATATAACATAACTCAAAATAATCCTGTGAAGGCACTATTAGATTTACCTTTTATTGTGTTTCTATTTTTATTTAGATTCACTGTCAATGTTGCAAATGAAGTATCTTTATAACATATTGCTTATAAAACTGTGTATTTTAAGAGAGTAACAAAATATTTAAATCATATTACCAGTGCAACAAAAAAAAGCCCTATCAAAAACAGTGCAGATAAAATTATGCAGACTTGCAGATCCATATTGTTCAACTCATATTAATTTGTTTCAAAATATCAAATTAAAGAGAAAAAGTCCAGAAAAGCAACTTATGGCATGCTAAAAAAAAATCAATCGTTATTATTAAAACATTTTTTTTCCTCTTTGTACTCTTGTCCTGTGGTAAGGAAAAAAAGAGGTAAACTTTGTCCATCTGGCTCAAAACATCCTCCTATCAGTGGGAGGACATGTAAATTAGCTCCATGAAACACAGGTTAACACAGTGTCCTATAATCAGTCAGAAACACTTACAGTAGCACCAATAAAACAATTCAACAAAACAACTAAATGCAGTATACAGTAGAAGACTGTTTATGTGGTTTGAGATATAAAGTAAAACTTAAATGTGCTTTAAGTTTAAGCATTTTAAAGTCAACACAAAACTCTATTCGTAATTCAGGAAAGCCCATTTCCATCACAAGATAAAAATGACCTTACAATTCTTACAATTTTTTATCTTACAATTCAACTTTCAAAAATAGTCAGAATTGTGAGCTACAAATTCAGAATTGCGAGACATAACCTCAAAACCTTTTTCTGACATTTTCATCTCACAATTCTAACAATGTTTCTCAGAATTCTGAGGTTACAAAAGAGTCTGAATTGTGAGATTTAAAAAAAACACAATTAGCCTTTTTATTTTTTTTATCCCATTGCGGAAACAAGTGTCCATAGTAATTATAAGTATTTCTGAGTGACACATGTATCAGGAATATGAATTAAAAAGAAATCAAGCAAATCCTGATTTCATGTTGACTTAAAGAGCTTGTTGTGGTTCATCAGATCTCGGTTTTAGCTGGTTTGACTCTGTGTGATGTTTGGTGCCGTGGATAATTTTGGGGCATTTCTCGGGGGCGATGCAGTGAGCGTTGTGTTCCACCAGGCCAGCGGGACACTGGCATCCCGGCACACAGGGTTTGAAGCAGTGAGCCTCGATCACGCCGAGAGGCACGTCTTTGTTAAAACACGTCTTAGGACATGGCGGCCCGCATTCATCAAACACATAACCGCGGTCCAGCGGACAGCCCACGGCTATAGGGATGGAGGAGAGAAAGGATGGAGTTAAACTAAAGCACAACAAATACGAAATGACTTTAATTTCCCCTTATAAAACATAAATACATAACTACATGTATATGTCCTTATATGTTAATTAATATATTGTGTTAATATATGTGACCCTGGACCACAAAACCAGTCTTAAGTCGCTGGGGTATATTTATAGCAATAGCCAAAAATACATTGTATGGGTCAAAATGATTGATTTTTCTTTTATGCCAAAAATCATTAGTATATTAAGTAAAGATCATGTTCCATGAAGATATTTTGTAAATTTCCCACCGTAAATACATCAAAACTAAATTCTTGATTAGTAATACAGGTATGCATTGCTAAGAACTTCATTTGGACGACTTTAAAGGCGATTTTCTCAATATTTAGATTTTTTTGCACCCTCAGATTCCAGATTTTCAAATTATTGTATCTCGGCCAAATATTGTTCCTACATCAATGGAAAGCCTAGTTATTCAGCTTTCAGATGGTGTATAAATCTCAGTTTCGAAAAATTGACCCTTATGACTGGTTTTGTGGTCCAGGGTCACATATTAATACATAAAGAACTGCCGCTCTTTTGAAATATTGAAAAATATGTGACAATCTACATCACCGGTCAAAAGTTTTTTAAAATGTTTTTGAAGTAGTCCCTTCTGTTCACCAAGGCTGCATTTATTTTATCCAAAATACAAAAACATATAGTAATATTATGAATTTGTTTTACATTTTAAAAGAACTGTTTTCTATTTGAAAAATATTTAATAATGTAATTTATTAAGCTGAATTTTTAGCTTCATTACTCCAGTCTTCAGTATCTGATCCTTCAGAAATCATTCTAATATGCTGATTTGATGCTCAAGAAACATTTCTGATTATCATCAATGTTGAAAACAGTTGTGAATAATTTCAGTTAGATATCTTTAAACAGATATCTTTTGTAACATATATTTTTATATGTATCAACATATAGCCATACAGAGTACATGGCCTATTGCATATATTGCAGTATACTGAAAAACATAAGCACCAACTTTCTGTATTATATTTTCCAGTATATTGTTTTATTTCGAAAGGGTCGGCTGTACAGCTTTACAGAAGACAAATGTCAATATTCAGCTCAATTTAGTTGCAATATTCATCAACTATGAAAGAAATGTAATTCAGCTATAAAGCTGCTCTACAGAAAACAATAGTATTATTATTCAGCTCAAGTCAGTTCAGTGTTGATCCGGATCAGTTTAATGACACTGTCAAACGCTGCAAAGTTCATCACTTATAAAATGATGGGAAAAAAGAAAAATATTTTAAAGTGTACATACTGTACTGTATGTGTATTTGTCACTCACCGCAGAGTGTCGGCGACCTCCACTGCAGGATAACTCCAGCCTCACGGCACTCAGAAGCGTAAGCCTCCAACACGTCACACAAACACTCGTCTGTATTGGAGCCGCAGGCACACAGATCATACACACATGAAGCGTAGAACATCTCAGGTGGCACCAGCTTATGACAGCGCTCAAACACGGGCGACTTCAGCACCGTGCAGCGAGCGTTCGCAGTCTTTCGGGCTGAGTATCCTGCTTCTTTACACGGGCTAATGCTTATCGCGTCAGGACACTGAACGCTTGGATTTCCACTGCCCACCTGCAAGGAGATCAAAGTACATATAGTTTAACATTCATGTGAAACACTAATTTCAATAAAAAAAATTATGCATCAGAGCCGATATGGTGTATAAATGGGAAAAACAGTTTTGAAATCCCAATCCCTTCCCGCATTCTCCATCAAAAACGGTCTCATTTCTGTCTCTTTTGCTGTCAGCTATAATCCCACATATCAATAAGCATGTTTTAGTGTTTTAACCTTCCAGTTGTTTCCAAACACTGCTTCGGAGTTGGTGATCTGTCCGTTCCGTAGTTTCATGTCGTCCTGAGGGTAGTTATTGAAGTTGCCGCATAAACCACACATGTGCTTCTTGTAGGTACCAGGAACGCTGACTTCCAGATGAGAACGGCCATTCCACAACACCTTACATCACAAACAGCAAATAAACACATATGTGTCATCATGAAATTCACATAAAAACTTAAAAATTAATGTGGGTATCCATATAGATAATTTGATGATAAATGTTTGAAATTAAATCTCAGACTTTGCTCTTAGACTTTGGTATCTAGGCAAATCTGAGCAGAGTTTGAGACATCAGAGCTCTTCTGAAATTTCAAGATTACCAGGGGTTCTTCTCAGTAGAAAAATCTAAGAAATGAGAAACTTCTACAATCATCTCTGTTTGCTCTTTTTATGAATATATTGATATGCTAATAAGGCACAGTAATAGAATCTTGTTTCTGATGTTTCTTTCCTATAGGAGACTGAACACAGAATGAATTCATGCAGAAGCTGTACCTTCAGCCCAACATTGGTGTTCAGGAGGATGGTGTTGGTCTTGCGTTCCAGGTAAACATATGGTTCTTTAAGAAACGGCAGAGAGACTTGCTGATAATCAACCTGAGGCATCGAAAAAAGGACCATTAACCAACATAAATGTAGTGTAAACGTGCATGTGTTGTTAAATTACTGAAACAGTAACTGATACTATTTTAGGCAAAAAAAGGAAATAGTGAGCATTCAAATAAACTATAAAAACTATTCAAAATGTACAAAATACCATATGCATGGTTGGCAATGAAAAAGTTTAAACAACAGTGTAAAACATATTACCTTGACAATCCAGTCCTGAAACAACTGTACCACAATATCTCCAATAAACACGGTCACTTCTTTAGTCCAAGACACTCCCTTACGTCCCCGGTCCTCATTAGACACATGAACACTGGAACACAAACACAAGTATCTGTTCAGACTATGTACATATGGACTACACATTTTAAATCTCTGGTAACACTTTTTTCAATTTTAAGGTGTCCTTATTTCACGTTACATGTACGTACTATTATGGTAACAATTAATCATGCATAATTACATGCAAGTAACCCTAAGCCAAACCCTAACCATATAGTAAGTACACGTCATTAATTAATATTACTCAGTACCTAAATGTATAATTACAATGTAACACAATTATTCCTCGAATGCACAAAATACACTATGGTTCAAACATTTGGGATCGGTCTCATGCTCACACTCATTTGATTAATAAATACAGTAAAAACAGTTCACTATTGTGAAATAATATTCTGAGAAAAAAAGTCAGAATTGTGAGATACAAAGTCGCAATTAACTTTTTTTCTTCAGTGTCACAGGATCTTTCCAAAATCATTCTAATATGCTGATTTGTTGCTAAAGAAACATATCTTAATATTATCAATGAAAACAGACATGCATGACACTTTTCAGAATAAAAAGTAAAAAAAAAACAGCATTTATTTTGCAACACAAATGTCTTTACTGTCACTTCTGATCAACTGAATGCATCCTTGCGGGAACAAAAGCATTAATTTCTTTAAAAAAAATCTTACTGACCCCAAACATTTAAATGGTTGTCTAGATATGATTAAGAGCACCTGAAATCTCCGCCATCACAGTCATGAGCCAGAACATATGTGCACTTCCCCTGGAAGTTCACCATCTTTCCATCAAACGTTCGGTAGTGAGGGTCTCCAAACACAATGCAGGTGGCGGGATGAGGAATGCAGTGAGGACAACACATTCCCGGAACCAGAGCCGGCGTTTCATCCTACAAACACACACAGGTACGATACATTCAGCTCAGTTACACTTGAGAGCCCCAAAATGTCCTCACTATTCAAAAATATCCTCACTAATACAGTAAAACCTTCAGTAGGTTTGCATCTATGTGAAGTCCTCTCTATTATATAGTATCCTCAAAGGTGTATTGTAATCCTACCGAGGCACACGTGAGAGTTGGGCATCTCTGGGTCTGGCAGTGCACCTCTCCGTACACACAGGTGCAGGATGTACACTCGTCCACCTCCCAGTGGTCATTGTGGTTGTACTGCTGACCGTCGTACACACACTGTGCATGAGCGTCTTTGGAGTAAAGCACAGTTATGATGCCTGTGCACTCAGGACAGCACTTCCCAGGGTTCTTCACTTTGATTGATCCATCCGGGCAATTGAGAGAAGGACACTCCAGCAGATCACACTCGATATGCCCTTGCTAAAACACACACACACACACACACACACACACACACACACACACACACACACACACACACACACACACACACACACACACACACACACACACACACATTACTTTAAAATGTGCTTAATACTCCATTATGTTTTTTAAAGGGCTAATGGTGAGATTAAAAGCATCAAAACAATTTCCTAATAAAACTGACATAATTTGATTTGAGATGTTCCGTCAAATTAAAAAAAAAAGTCTAAATTTTAGTTTACCTTAACTTTTTTTTTTTTTTTTTTTAATATTTCTATTTAGCTTTATTAATTTAAATTTATTTGTATTGCAATTTTACTTATTTTAGTACTTTAAAGTGTGCTTAATATTCCATTAAAAGTCAATAAATGTGAGTATAAATATTTTGGTGCAGATGCAAGTCTGTTGGACATCAGAGTTTGGTTTGTTTGATTGATTTGGCAGTTCGTTCACATTGAGAAGTATCAGAACAACCATTTCTAGATAAAACCGTTATCAGTTAAATAGTTTGACTTGAAATGTTCCATCAAAAATAAAGTTTTCATCTTGTTTCATTTTTATTACTTATTGATTTCAGAGTTTGGTTCATTTGGTTGATGTCAGAGTTGTTTCATGTTAAAAAGTATCAAAACAACAATTCCAGATATAATCAACTCAACCTGAACAATTTGATTTGAGATGTTTCATCGAAAATAACATAAAACTGTTCAAAATTTAGTTTGTTTTAATTTTTTAATTTTTTATATTCACTTTAAAATGTGATTAATACTCAATAAACATTACATCTTTTAGAGCTATTAATGTGATTAAATTTGTTACCAAAACAACCATTTCCTAATATAATAGACATAATTTGAAAAGTTTGACTTGAGATATTCCATCAAAACTTAACCCCAAAAAAATCCCTTCAAGTCAAAATATTAATTTAACTTCTAATTTTGTGTTTTATTAGTTTATATATAAAGCTATAGTTAGTACTTTGAAATGCACATAATAATCCATAAAACTCCTTTTGGTCCATATGCAACAGAGTTTGTTTGTTTGATGTGAGAGTTTGCTTACATTAAAAAGCATCGAACAATTTCCAAAAAAATAAATAAATAAATAAAAACAAGCAAAATATGAGTTTTGTGTTTGTGTTTCTCCTGAAATGGTTTCCTGCCAGTTAAATGTTAGTTTTCCTCACATTGCAGGTGCAGGTGACACACTCGTTCTCCTTGTCTGTCCATCTCTGGCCGTTTGGCACACGGGTTTGGTTGCCCTCTAATACACACTCTGAGACACACACACATATACTGATGAGCACACATGTACAGCGTTGCATTATTTCTGATAGAGAGACTCTTTACCATCACAGACGGGGCAGCAGGAATCCGGCGGTGTGTGCTGATCGGCCGGAGGGCAGCTGAGAGGAGGACAGCCCCGATGGATACACGTCCACGTCAAATCCTACACAAACACATTACTCATACATCACATCAACACACATGGCTTTTTAAAACAGTAGTGTGTGTGTGTGTGTGTGTGTTTAGATACCTTGCACTGACAGGTAAAACACGGATCATCAGTGGCCAACACTTCATTACCGATCAGTGTAGCTGTGCAGTTACTGAGGGGCTCTGAAACACAACCCACAAGAATAAAACAATCATCCTATAAGAACATTCATTTTAGGATCAAATGATCTGGAGAAGATCAACTATGATTTAAAATTAGGACAGTCAAGTGTTGGGTTAATAATGCCGTTGGTTGCTTATTTTGATATAAAATATATTCATTGTTTTAGGTGGCTAAATGTTTATGTAATTTATAGTATGTGATTATTTAAACATCTTGCATTGCAGTTTAGCATTTACTTTTTTTTGCAGATAAATAAAATGTAAAAAATCCAATGAATTAATTAAGAGGCGTTGACTGCCTCGTTTTATTTATGACATGCTGACACAAAGTTCAAATGATTTTTAACGCTCGCTTTGTCACGTCCAGTGTAAACAGACTTTAGCTGTTGCGGTGTGGCGTTTAGTGTTAAATTATGTTTATTAATATTTCTATTTAGCTTTATTTTTATTTCAGTTTTAGTCTTATTTATTTTAGTACTTCAACAAACTTAAAAAGCAGAAATTTGTTAAATAAGTATAAATTTAATCTATTATTTATATTTTATTTAATTTTAAACAACGTAATCATGTTGTTTACATTCAGCATGCGCGTGCTGTCTATTAAACAACGCTGATTACATTGTTTATTGATCAGTGGATACTCGCCAAGATGGTGGAAGACGGTAACTCGGGGAGAAGAATTGTTGAATGAATTATGTGTTACTGTTTTCTTTGGGCACAAAAATATTCTTGTAGCTTCGTAAAATTACGGTTGAACCACTGATGTCACATGGACTATTTTACCGATGTCCTTGCTACATTTCTGGACCTGGGAACATTGCAGTTGCATTGCTGTCTACGGAGGGTCAGAGAGCTCTCAGATATGATCAAAAATATCTTAATTTGTGTTCCGAAGATGAATGAAGGTCTTACGGGTTTGGAACGACAGGAGGGTGAGTAATTAATGACAGAATTTTCATTTTTGGGTGAACTATCCCTTTAATGTGTTATGAATAAACAATTTATAATGAATATGCTTTTGTTCATTTTTAAATTTTTTTTGCTACCAATTAATTTAATATATGAGAATAAAGAGACTAAGGAGTGATATGAGAAGCGCAAAACTAGCACAACAATGTAAAGCATCTGCTGACAGCAGTGTTCATACTAACGTGCACAGACAGGGCAGCAGGAGTCTGAGCCGCTGTGTAGGATGTTGTCTTTAGGACAGTCCACCAAACTCGGGCACTGCTTCCTGTAACAGCGCAAGTGCTGTTCCCCATCTGGCATCACCTACAACATGCACACACACACACACACACACACCCGTAAGGTGAGAAAACCAACACTTGCACACATCATGTTGTGATGAGCTGTACCTCACAGGTGCAGATCTGACAGGGGTCATCAGAGGGGTGGAAACTCTCTCCAGGGCCGTATACATGGCCTTCATACACACAGTCTGACAGAAGAAAACAAACATTTCAGACTAGAGACTTCCAAAGCAAAACTATGCATGCACAAAACGGTTTGTAGGGATTGTAGTTGTACCTGCACACACTGGGCAGCATTCGCCCGGCACGCTGATCTGGTTTAGACAGGTGGACAGACAGTGAACCTCTGAGCAGGTGGTCACTCCATTCACACACATGCAGGACATGCAGGGACTGCTGGATGCAAACCAGGTACTGCCTTCAAGGTGCCCAACGCCATCATAAATACAGCCTGAAAAACAGAGAGAAAGAGAGAGAGATGGCTCACATTAGTAGCACTTACTTTATTTTATTAAGTGTGATCAATACATAAAATTGATTCAAAAACAAAAATCCTCAAGGATTTGCTGTAACAACCAAGAGCACATAACATATGACTGCAAATACAAATAATTTTCAGTAACTGAAATGAAACTAAATTAATAAAATATATATTACAGGACAATTTTTAAACATAAAAAACAAACATTTAAATGCTGCCTTTGCAAATAATTGAAATAATATAAGTTTAAGCCGAAGTACTAAAATGACTAAAACTGAAACAAAAAATAAAACTAAATAAGATTATTATTATATAACATTACAATATATAATTCTATAATAATATTATATAATATTAATATTTAATTATATTAAAATAAATAATAAAAATGGCAATAGCACATAAAAAACTACAACTAAAATTAATATGACCACCAACAGTTTACCATATCATAAACGAACATGATGAAGGTCATAGTGGTCCAGTCTAGGGGTGACAGAAAGGGTATGGGTATGTAATTAATTTATGTGATTATTTAAGCATCTTGCATTGCAATTTTGCATTTATTTATACTTATCAGATAAATAAAATGTAAAAAATCTAATGAATTAATCAAGTGATCTTAAAAAGTACTGCCATATTTAATTGGACATAAATAAAGTATAGTTTGTTCAGTGTGTCACTGTTGTGAAGATGAGTCAAAGTTTGAATTATATTAGTGCAGAAAAACATTTTGAAAATTAGATTCAATTACAAAATTAGAAACGAACATGAACAGAGCAGTGAATAAATTTAACAAACATCAAAACTTGAAAAAAAATTTATTTCAATTATTTGCATTATGATGAAGGTCATAGGGGTCTAGTCTAGGGGTCACAGAAAGGATGGGAAGTTATCATGAAAAACTAAACTGGTGCAAAAAAAAAATTACTAATATAAGTGGATTTTAGAAAAAAAAATAAAATGCTACATGGCCTTTAATGGATGTGTCTGTACCTCTGCAGCGGGGACAGCAGGAGCCGGGATCAGTGACCTGATGCGTGCAGTTCAGTTTAGGACAGTCTGGACCCACACAGTTCACCTCACCGTCCTGAACACACACACACCCACACACACATTAGTAAACAGTGAGCTTTCTATCAGTCAAATCTCACCAGGATGGTGGAGATATGATGAAACGGCTGGTTTTGTATGTTGTGCGTCTTACCACACAGGTGCATTTGATGCAGGGCTCATTGGGGAGGGTCAAGCTCTGTCCTGTTAAATACTCCCGACCTTGCTGAAAACATGCTGTGAGGCCAAAGAGATCGCATGTCAAAACCAGATCACATACAGACACAATCATCACAGGAACACAAACTCGCATCTTTTCCAGAGCCTAGATGTCTCAATAGTTCAACTGATCTTGAAGTTAGGTATTTTGATATACATTATACCATGTTACTGTTTGATTACCATATTTATGTATTATGATATTTGCATAGTACTCGAGAGAGAATACATGATAGTACCATGGTACATGTCCAAAAAAAACCCATGGTATTACAATGCCACTTTTTTGGTTAATGTATTGTTGCTACCATAAAATCATAATAAATAATCTGGGACCCTCCTTTATAAGAGTGTAAAAGCATTTTTATTTTATGTTATTAATTGAACTGAATTGTTGATGTGAAAAAAAAACATGGTGTTACAATGGCACTTTTTTCTTAATGTAGCGCTGTTTCCATTTGTAAGGCACTGCTTACAAATCTTAATAGAGATCCTCCTTCACAACAGAGTAGAAGTTTTATTATATTTTAAATATGGCATTACAATGGCACCTTTTTGGTAATGTATTGTTGTTAGTGTAAAATCCAAAGAGGAATCCTCCTTCACAACAGTGTTTAAGTTTTTATGTCATATTGTACATTTTATTTATGTAAAGTTTATATTTTATTTTATTTTGACAGATAATGATTAGAGATAAAGAGATAAAGAACATGATTTTACAATGGCACTTTTTATGATTGTTGCTAGTGTAAAATCATAATAAACTCTGTATTTTATTTTTTTTATTCTATTTTATAGAAATAGAATTTATAGATTATTATATTTTATAGACAGAGATTCTTTTATATTGATTTGATTTTATTCTTTTATAAGTTTCTGCCTAAGTAAAACATAGTTGAACGTTGTCTGCTGTTTGCTACTACCTCACATGTGAAGACACACACACACTGACCTCTGCACTGTGGGCAGCACTGTCCTGGCGGGATGATGGGGTTATGGCAGGAAACCGGGGGACAGGTGACTGGGCTGCACGTCAGAGAGCCGCTCTGACACACACAGCGCTTGCAGGGGTCTGAGGGGGCGTAGAACGTCTGTGTGTTTCCGTACCTCTCCCCTTCAAACAGACAGCCGTCACACACCGGACAGCAGCCACTCATGCTCACCGGATGAGTGCACTGCTGAGGACATCGCTTCCTCTCGCAATTCACACGGCCGTTCTGAAAAACGCAGTGACAGTGACAGTATCAGATGGCAAAACCATAATATTTTGATATACAGTATACTTTAGGGCTGCCCTTGACTAAAGATTTTTCTGGTTGACTAGTAGTCGTTCATTTGAAGCATTAGTTGACTAATCGCACATTTATTAATAAACCATTTAAAATCATTATAATAAGCCTTTAATTGCCTACATAGCCTAATAAGCGCTCAAGCACACACATAAAGCTTGCAACAGCGCACTGGCAGATATAATGATTATGAATGTGTCAGGGAAAAACAGTAAGTAGGCTTCAATAACATTTTAATAACTCACTGATAAACTAGTGCTTTCTTTGGTTATAGATTAAGAGATGAAGTCAGTGAACTGACTCATCATCTTCGCAGTAGTGATGCGCCTGTAATTGGATGAATATTTGTTTTCCATATGAATTGGTTAATTTGGAAGTAGACATTTTGCTCTCTATATATACGTTTTTCATATCTGTAAGGCAAGTATACACAGAGTTTCACGCTCAAGTTCACAGAGACAGAGACGGAAGAAACCGCATCCTGATTGTTTTCATTATTTTACAAAAGTGCAATGTTTTGTTGTTATTGGGAGTGCACACATATAAACTTGGAGTCTTTACAAATTCGAAAGATGTATTACTCTTATCTGTATGACTAAATATGAGGGGGTATTTTAAGAGCAAGTGATCACACCAGTGCCTCCATCTGTCCTGCAGTAAACGAGCTACTATTCAGCTTCCACACTCCGCAGGCACACTTGAACAGCACACATTTCTCTAGGTAAACATTAGCGTTTGGATTTACTGTATTACAACAAAGAGCAGCCGTTAACGTTCTGTCTGTCACAGACTGCGTGACTTCGCCTGTGGATTTTTTATTAATTTTTTTCTGCGACTAATAAAATTTTGGTTGACCAAGCCTCTTCTGATCGACTAACAGTTAGTCGACTATTAGGGGGCAGCCCTAGTATACATGTTACCATATTCATATATTTATTACCATATTCATGATATGTGTATGGTACTCAAGAGAGAACACATGATAGTATCATGGTAAATGCTCAAAAACATGGTATTACATTTTTTTTTAATTTCATTCTGTTATTTTATTTTATTTTATTTATTTATTTTTTGCTATTTTTTAATGTATTGTTTTATTGCTGACTGGAAAAAAAACATTGTATTACAATGGCACATTTTGTTAATGCTTTATTGCTACTAACATAATATCATAAAATAATAATGTGGGAATCAAAACAGTATAGTTTTATTTTATTATTTGTTGAAAGTGGTTAAGTTAGAGTTTTGTTTTGACTTACAAATGCTGCACTATGGTGTAGCAATGGTATCCATTGGTAATACTGTTCTATTATATTATGGTGTTTCAACAGGGTATTTTTTATTTTAGATTTTATTGTAATTTATTTCATTTTAGATTTTGTCTTATTTTGGGAAAAAAATATGGTATTATAATATGGTACGTTTATTTTATATTCTATCTAGTGCTGTCAAACGATTAATCACATCCAAAATAAAAGTTTTGTTTACATAATATATGTATATGTATATGTATTATGTATATACACACATGGATGTATACATTTAAAAAAATATGTTATTTTTATATATTAAATATATTTATTTATAATATAAATGATATGAATATAAATATAGACATGTAAACACGTAAATATTTTCAAAATATATACTGTGTGTGTGTGTATTTATATATATGGTGCATCTCAATAAATTAGAATGCTGTGGAAAAGTTCATTTATTTCAATAATTCAACCCAAATTGTGAAACCCGTGTATTAAATAAATTCAGTGCACACAGACTGAAGTAGTTTAAGTCTTTGGTTCTTTTAATTGTGATGATTTTGGCTCACATTTAACAAAAACCCACCAATTCACTATCTCAACAAATTAGAATATGGTGACGTGCCAATCAGCTAATCAACTCAAAACACCTGCAAAGGTTTCCTGAGCCTTCAAAATGGTCTCTCAGTTTGGTTCACTAGGCTACACAATCATGGGGAAGACTGTTGATCTGACAGTTGTCCAGAAGACAATCATTGACACCCTTCACAAGGAGGGTAAGCCACAAACATTCATTGCCAAAGAAGCTGGCTGTTCACAGAGTGCTGTATCCAAGCATGTTAACAGAAAGTTGAGTGGAAGGAAAAAGTGTGGAAGAAAAAGATGCACAACCAACCGAGAGAACCACAGCCTTATGAGGATTGTCAAGCAAAATCGATTCAAGAATTTGGATGAACTTCACAAGGAATGGACTGAGGCTGAGGTCAAGGCATCAAGAGCCACCACACACAGACGTGTCAAGGAATTTGGCTACAGTTGTCGTATTCCTCTTGTTAAGCCACTCCTGAACCACAGACGACGTCAGAGGCGTCTTACCTGGGCTAAGGAGAAGAAGAACTGGACTGTGGCCCAGTGATCCAAAGTCCTCTTTTCAGATGAGAGCAAGTTTTGTATTTCATTTGGAAACCAAGGTCTTAGAGTCTGGAGGAAGGGTGGAGAAGCTCATAGCCCAAGTTGCTTGAAGTCCAGTGTTAAGTTTCCACAGTCTGTGATGATTTGGGGTGCAATGTCATCTGCTGGTGTTGGTCCATTGTGTTTTTTCAAAACCAAAGTCACTGCACCCGTTTACCAAGAAATTTTGGAACACTTCATGCTTCCTTCTGCTGACCAGCTTTTTAAAGATGCTGATTTCATTTTCCAGCAGGATTTGGCACCTGCCCACACTGCCAAAAGCACCAAAAATTAATAAATGGTTAAATGACCATGGTGTTGGTGTGCTTGACTGGCCAGCAAACTCACCAGACCTGAACCCTATAGAGAATCTATGGGGTATTGTCAAGAAGAAAATGAGAAACAAGAGACCAAAAAATGCAGATGAGCTGAAGGCCACTGTCAAAGAAACCTGGGCTTCCATACCACCTCAGCAGTGCCACAAACTGATCACCTCCATGCCACGCTGATTGAGGCAGTAATTAAAGCAAAAGGAGCCCCTACCAAGTATTAAGTACATGTACAGTGTTACGTCCAGAGCCGTTCTGTTGTGTGAACTCCGTGTCTTGTTTTCTCTCTCTCTCTCCCTGCAGAACCTGTATCTCCCACCTGAGGCTAATTAAGAGCTCTGCAGTGATTGGAAAATGGGAGAGGAGAGCGAGTATTTAAACTTCAGCTGCTACTCAGACCAGCAGTTGGTGGTGGTTGGATGGTGTGCGAAGGCTGAGAACTCCTCTCTAGACTTCAGACTTTATTGTGAAGCCCTAATTGGTGCACCTTTATCTCAATTGTGTTGAGATTGTTGAAGTAGAGTTTCTGCTGTTGGTTTCGTTGATTACAGCTAAGACTGATCCTTAATCTACAGAGAAGTGAGTGTTAACTTCAGTAGCCCATATTAAATCTTAAGCTTTAATTTATGTCTTTTGTTTTGGGTTCAGTAGGAAGGTGGGTGCCATTTTGTTTTGTTTTGTTTTGTTTTGGGGGGGGGCATGGTATTACAATGCCCGTTACTAGTTATAGTGACAATCCAACAGTTGGGAACTGTATTTATTATGGTAAATTCACACATATACAGTATATAGGTGGTCTTACCTGGCATGTGTAGGTTGAACATATAGGGTGGGTGGGTTTTAATTGCAATAAAACGTAAATAAATAAATTATGATTCTGTATGAATGAGTACTCACAGAACATCTGCAGTCCTCACATGGTGCTGTGGGTGACTGGAATGACTCCCCATTGGCATAAACACGTCCCTCATACTGACAGCCTGGGCAATAATCACACACACACACACACACACACACAAACACACGCGTGCACAATCTTATCAATGTGCAGGTCACACTTTAGTTTATATCACAGCCATGAACCCCAATTTGCAACTTATTAGTCAGTTGCAAGTGTTAGGAAGGAGAGGAGCACTCTCATTCTAAAGAGCTTTGATTAGAAAAAAGTCTTTGTAGTGCAGGAGAAGGAGTCATCAATATTTCTTGTTAATTTTTATCAAAACAAAAATTCTTTAAAAAACAAAAGTGCATTTTGTCAATGAAGTAAACTAGGAGAACACTAGCATACATATAGCATCTTAAAATGAATAAAACCACATATTTTTTCTTTACAAAAAAATATTTTAAAACACAATGTATATATTGCATTGACAAGGCTTTTGTAACTAGTAATGTGGACACAGTGTTATACGATACCATCACACACTGGACAGCACTGGTCCGGCTGAATGATGGCGTTTCTACATCCTGTGTTTGCACATGGCCTCCTGTTGCAGGTCACCTGACCACTCCTGCACATGCAACGACTGCAGCGATCAGCGGGGTCTGGAAACTCCTGACCGTTCTGATACTCCCGGCCATCATAGATGCAGGCTAAAACACAGAATAAAACTCAATATAATTATAACAATCAATTAATTAAAGGGATAGTTCACCAAAACAGCTGACAGCAGCCATTGACTTCCATAGTATCTTTTTCTATGAAATTCAGTGGCCAACGTCCACTGTTTGGACACTAAGATTCTTCAAAGTATCTTCTTTTATGCTCAACAGGAGAAAGAAACTCATACAGGTTTGGAGCAACTTGAGAGTGAGTAAATGATGACAAGTCAAAGATAACAAAATTAACATTTTTGTGTGAACTCTCTCTTTAATTCAAAGGGACCCTTAATTACAGCTACTAATAATACTCACTCTTTTTCATTTTCTATAAATCGCACAAATCATCATATACGTATAAATGTAAGAAAACTAACATACTGTCACACTGTGTGTGTGTGTGTGTGTGTGTGTGTACACACTACTTTAGGAGAACACTAGCATATATATATATATATATATATATATATATATATATATATATATATATATATATCTTAAAAGTAACAAAAACACATGTATAAAATGCATTGACAAGGCTGTCGTGGGTTTTGTAACTAGTAATGTGGACGCAGAGTTATACGGTACCATCACACACTGGACAGCACTGGTCCCGCCGAGTGATAGGGTTACTACATCCTGGGTTTGGACATGGGCTCCTGTTGCAGGTCACCTGACCACTCCTGCACATGCAACGACTGCAGCGATCAGCTGGGTGTAGAAACTCCTGACCGTTCTGATACTCCCGACCATCATAGATGCAGGCTAAAACAGAAAACAACTCAATATAATCATAATGATCAAATAATTATTATATAAGACTTAATTACAGATATTAATAATACTCACTTCTTTTAATTTCCTATAAACCGTACAAATCATCAGATATGTATATTGCAAGAAAACCCACATACTGGCACACTGTGTGCATACATACATATGCATATGTATATGCATATATATATATAACAACCAAATCTACAATAATTTCATAAATAACAATTTTTTTGTGTCACAGAATGTAGTTTTAATAGTTTTTCAGGCGAGAATGTACTTGTTTAGACTTCCAACAGCACCTTGTTAAACGCAGCCAACAAATGCACTGAGCAGCGCTGTCATTAGATATCACCCTTAACAAATGAAAGGATAGTACAACAGAGAGCCTATCACTTTCCTCTGTGGACATTCAAACTAATGTTTTATTGTGAATATGAGATTGAGCTGAAGAATGAATGCTGTATAAGATGCAGGTAATGAAGCAACCCAACGTTCTTTCGTTACTAGTTCTAAAGTAATGTTTTGGAATTAGTAACGGAGGCTTGGGCTCAGCTGTTAAACTGTCAACTTTACATTTGAATCCGAGGCGGAAGGAAGTAGTTCTGCACAAAAGAGGGTTTGTAAAGACACTACGTAGTTGTTTCTTATGTATTTACATACTCGTGCCGTCAAACTGTTGTATAATTACAAAATATGATAATACTAGCATACTGGCTGTTTAATCATACCATCCAAATATCTGGGATATATATATATATATATATATATATACCATCCAAATATCTGGGATATATATATATATATATATATATATATATATATATATATATCAGGGTCGTTTCCTCTGAGGAGGCAAGGGAGGCAGTGTCTCCTCACCTCAAAATTGGATGAGAAAATATTAGATATTACAAAAATAAAACAGCGCAAATATGACTAAATATGATATTAAAAGTCTAAAAGTCACTCGTTTTAATAAAGTAACACTGTCCAAAAGCGACACCCGCAGGTAAAGTTACAGCGGAGACTAGAGACCTGCGCCGGATGGATTTTTCAGTCCCGCTCCCACAGAAATATATCTTATCTGGTCCCGCTCCCGCCCACGAAATTCATGTTAAGTCCCGCTCCCACCCGCAAAAGCCCGCATAAAAGTAATCTATATAGATTTTTTTTTCTGTACATTGAAGAAATTTACATAAAATGGTTCTGTAACATCTTCTAAGCTCCACAAAATCCCACCATAAATGCTCCTGATAAAATATTTGTTATTTAGGCTAAGCCTCAACATTTACAAACCACTGTTATTTTTAACTGAAAGGCAAGCATGGGCTGCTGGCAGCATGGTTAGGCATGGCAAAATGCGAGCAGCTTCCTTTATTATCACTAAAAGCTGACATCTCAGTTCATCGCCATCTCATAAAGCTCTGTTATAACACAATGAACATATGCACAATGAATCTTTCACAATGTCTACACTTCTTGTATTAAAATGAGATGATTCGTGAGCACGCAATTTCAGCACTGTGGTGAGTCACCTCTGACTGGCCATTGCATTCCAGAAATCAACAGCTGAGTCTGTGATTGGCTACCCTTTAAACATGTGTAGAAACTCTGCCTAGCTTGCGCATGTTAATCATTTTAATGTTAATATTAGTTGTTCCTTTTACTTTTGTGCAACAGATAAATTACAATTGATAAGTTTTAGACATTTTATCTTTAGATAATTTCTATTTTGTGGGAGTCCCGCGAATAATTTTATTCTCCTGCATCCCGCACACACATAAGTCTCTTCCCGCCCGCACTCACACTCGCCCATCAAGAGTTGTCCCGCGCCACACCCTGTTGCGTTGGGTCCCGCGGTACTCCCGCGGGAGTGCAGGTCTCTAACGGAGACTTGCCTCCTTTCGGTCCATTGACTTTCTACAGAGACCCCTTAGCGTGCCATGACTTTTCTGGAGGCTCACTGAGATGAATGGGGGAGAATCACCTGAGAGGAGGCAATGCCTCTATCGCGCTATAATTGGATATGATCGGTTATGATAGGATGTGATTGGTTCGTGTGATAAATCCTGCCTCTTGTTTTTCATGCGAGCTCTCGGTCTGAATGAAGAAAATGATGCCGTTATTGACTCATTCTAAAGTAAGTACGCAACTCTCCCGCTTAGATATCACTGCTTTGTGTCACGTCAAAATGAAACATGAAATGGCTTGAAAATGTGATGACTGTCAGTTTTTAGTGAGCATTCAGCTTGATGAAATGAAAGGTGTATCTTCGTGCCTGTGACAGGGCTTTTATGATGATGACCCAAAAATAAGTTGGCTATTAAAAAGAAGAGCTGAATATCAATTCACAAACAAAAAACGGAGTGTCTATTTACAAGTGTAAATAGGCCGCCTTGTTGGCAGAGGCTATTTATACTAACTCCGCCCACCAACGTGTGATTACAAAGCATTACAGAAGACTATCTTTCTATATTAGCTCCAGTGGTGCAGGTGGTGAAGTACTTGTTGAAGTCGTTTATGATGCGAACGACCAGTGTTCGAATCCGTGTTTTGGCGAACTTTTTTCCCGACATTTTCAAATCATATATCACGTCGGAAAGGCATGTATTTTCAATAATAATGAAGGAAATAATCTAAAAGTTGAACTTAAAGTATAGGGTAGGGGTAGGGAGAGATTACTGTCCCAGTAAGGTGACATCCATTTACTAATTTGAATTAAAATTATAATTTATACTCAATATGTTATTATTGCATGTTTTATAATGTACTACAATACTGAAGTGCAGATAATTGACACTATTTGCAATAAGTAGTATAAACAGCAGAAAATACTGCTAAGTGTAAATAGGATCTATAGCTATTTGAACTTAGTGTAAACATTAAGTGTAACAGGGACATTAATTTTATATGTATGTATATGTAAATGTACAGTGCTGTGAAAAGGTTTTTGCCCCCTTCCTGTTTTTTTTAATTATTTGCATATTTGTCACACTTAAAAAGATTCAGATCATCATAAAAATTTTAATATTACACAAAGATAATGCAAGTAAATACAAAATGCAGTTTTTAAATGATGATTTCATTTATTAAGGGAAAAAGCTGTCCAAGCCTACCTGGCCCTACGTGAAAAATGAATTGCCCCCTCCTGTTAAATCATGAAAGAACTGTGATTAACCACATTATTTTAGAAAGCCGAGTTGCATTTCACTAGCCAAACCCAAGCCTGATTACTGCCAGACCTGCTGAATCAAGAAATCACTTAAATAGAACCTGTCTGACAAAGTGAAGCATGCTTAAAGAGTAACACATTATGCTGTGATCTAAAGAAATTCAAGAACAGATGAGAAACAAAATAGTTGACATGTATCAGTCTGGAAAGGGTTATAAAGCCATTTCTAAGGCTTTGGGACTCCAGCGAACCACGGTCAGAGCCATTATCCACAAATAAAGAAAACTTGTAACAGTGATGAACCTTCCGAGGAGTGGCCGGCCTACCAAAATTACTCCAAGAGCACAATGACGACTCATTCAGGAGGTCATAAAAGAACCCAGAACAACATCTAAAGAACTGCAGGCCTCACTCGCCTCAATTAAGGTCAGTGTTCATGATTCAACAATAAGAAAGAGACTGGGCAAAAACAGCATCCATGGGAGAGTTCCAAGGCAAAAGTCACTGCTGAGCAAAAAGAACACAAAGGCTCGTCTTACATTTGCCAAAAAATATCTTGATTATCCCCCAGACTTTTGGGCAAATATTCTGTGGACTGATGAGACAAAAGTTTAACTTTTTGGAAGGTGTGTGTCCCGTTACATCTGGCGTAAAACTAACACAGCATTTCATAAAAAGAATATCATACCAACAGTCGAACATGGTGGTGGTAGTGTGATGGTCTGGGGCTGCTTTGCATAATTTGCCATAATTGATGGAACCATGAATTCTGCACTCTATCAGAAAATCCTGAAGGAGAATGTCCGGCCATCAGTTTGTGACCTCCAGCTCAAGCGCACTTGGGTTTTGGAGCAGGACAATGATCCCAAACACACCAGAAAGTCCATCTCTGAATGGCTCAAGAAAACCTAAATTAAGGTTTTGGAGTGGCCAAGTCAAAGTCCGGACTTAAATCCGATTGAGATGCTGTGGCATGACCTTAAACAGTCCTTTCATTTCCCTCCAATGTGGCTGAATTAAAACAATTCTGCAAAGAAGAGTGGGCCAAAATTCCCCCACAGCGATGTGAAAGACTCATTGCCAGTTATCGCAAACGCTTGATTGCAGTTGTTGCTGCAAAGGGTGGCACAACCAGTTATTAGATTTAGGGGGCAATTACTTTTTCACATAGGGCCAGGGCAAGTTTGGACAGCTTTTTTCCCTTAACCCTCTGGGGTCGACAAACGCGTATATGCGTTTTGAGGCAGATTTTCCTGATAAGGCCGAAATGAGCTTGAATTACCCTACCATTTTTGAACGTACAGATAAGAGCAATACACCATTCGAATCTGTAAGGGGTCTACTTTTATTTGTACACTCATAATAGCAACTAAACTTTGTGCTTTTGAAGAATAAAGAAAACAAACAGGGTGTGCTCTCTGTCTTCTCCTTCTCCGTGAACTGTTTTTAGAAACACGTCACTAAAATGAACTGTAACTCAGCAAATACTCAACACAGAGACATGGGAGTTATATCTATAGAAAGCTTGAAGTGTCTACTTTGAAATGAAGTTTTCCTATCGAAAACAAACATTCTGTGATGAAGTAATCCGTATGAAACCAACACGATATTCAGTCCGTCCCGTCTGACTCATTATCTCTAATGTGATCCCGCCCCCGAGCGGCTCACGCAGTTCATATGTAAATAGCCACGTGGGACGTGCGCACGTGCAAACGCCCAACACAGACAAAGAGTGAGCAGATTCATAGCAGCTACTGTTACTGTTCGCGCTGAGTAAAGGAAGGATTTCCCTAGAAAGAAGAACACGATTTCATCCAGCAGAGGACATCAATCTGATGAGTAAGTAATGTTTCTTTTTTGCGTTAGTTAACGTTTTATTGTGACATAAACTTGAACAGATTTATTAACAGTCAGCTGGGTTTTTCCCAAACGACAACATGATGAATGCTACGCGTCTAAGAATGTTTAGACCATGTTTATTATTAATACTCTGTTCACAAATAGATTTTAATAGCGTGCTAAACAATAATAATTAGTTTCTCAGATATAAAATATCATTTTTTATAGTACAAAGTACATCCTTTTATTGTACAAAGCTTGCTTGAGTCTGTGGCTACAGAATCATATCATAGGCTACTATAAAATCATACATACTAGACTATATGACTACAAAATCATAGTTGGGTTTTTCCCAAACTATAATTCCTGACTACAATGTTTGAAATCGTGTAAAACATTTTTAATATGAGGGGCAATTCACTGTATTTAAATTTCTTACGGCGCGATGATGTTTTCATGCTCTATATAAAACAATAAAAGTAATATGAGTGTACACTGTAACATGATGAATGCTACGAGTCTAAGTATGTTTAGTACATGTTTATTATTAATAGCCTACTCTGTTCAGAAATAGATTTTAATAACGTGCTAAACAATAATTAGTTTCTCAGATATAAGATTACTTTCTCTTTTTTATGATAGTACAAAGCATGTGTGAGTCTATGGCTACAAAACCTATATTATATATATATATATATATATATATATATATATATATATATATATATATATATATATATATATATATATATACACAGATGTTCCTGATATAAACATGCTCACAAATGTTTTTTTTGTTTGTATTTTATTGAATCAGATACCAGCACCTGATATCTCTTCAAACAGTTTTCCTCTGAGAGCGCTGTACCAACATCAGATGTTCAACTACGCTGATATTCTATGTTAAAATAAGCTCCTTTTCTACTGATTATGTTTTTTTCTTCTTGAATCCATGGAAAGAAGTAGAAACACTTAAATAACACGTAAATATCAGGTATGATTTACTTGTTTCACTTGTTGAACAGAATCTGTTGCAGGAATGACTCAAAGTCTGTTCACATCTCTGTGGTTAGATCAGTGTGCACAATAATGTGTCTTTATCATTATGTATGTTTTGATTATACTGTTTTGTAAATAAAATACAATTTATTTAAAAAAAAAACCTTTTTTCAATCTCCTCACATTCTCTCTTACCTGCCTCACAGTCACACTGATGGGCCATTAGGGGAGGACCCTTTGTTTCTCAGGTGAGACACACTTAATATTCATGGCCATTGCCACTCCCTCGCATACAGACCCTCGATGACAAAACATGTCTTGAAAATTTTAAATCAATATATTGTTTTCTGTGAATGAGTAAGCAGAATGATTTTCACATAATTTTGAAGTAAATATTCTAGCCTACGAGACTGATTACTCAAAAGTCTTGTTCAGGACTATTTAGTGTGGGTTTTAAGGCCTTATTTCAGCTACATTTTTTCCCCAAAACTTACTAACCACGCATAATATTTTTTTTCTAAAAAATGCAAACATGTACATCCATCTTGGTCACGTATTATTGTAACACAGTTTGTGCTGAATACAAAAAAATTACATGTTGGTCAATAGTATGTTTTAAGTAGCTGAAATAAGCACAAATATCAGGGCATGTCAAAACATCTCAAGGGCCCCAAAATGACCTCAGACCCCAGAGGGTTAATAAATGAAATCATTATTTCAAAACTGCATTTTGTATTTACTCAGGTTATTGTTGTGTAATATTAAAAATAGTTTGATGCTCTGAATCATTCAAGTGTGACAAATATGCGAAAAAAAAAAAAAAAACTTTTTCACGCCACTTTATATGTATAATGTATATATATAAAACTGCCTCCTCATTTTAAAACACCACCGCATGCCACTTATATATATATATATATATATATATATATATATATATATACACACACACACACATGATCAATATCACAGGAGCAGCCTGAGATATAGCTGTATATTGGCATGGCTGTGATTCGGCCGTAGGTCATCGGTTCAGACTTTTGAATGGTATGATTAAACAACCAGTATGCTAGTAATATGCTTGAATATTATATACATTTGCATAATATACATTTGTTTTTCAGGATTTTTTGATGAATAGAAAGTTCAAAAGAACAGCATTAATTTGAAACTGAAATCTTTTTCACTTTTGTTATGCAAACTTGCTAAATAAATGTATTCCATTCTCATTCTGAAGAGCTTTGTTTGGGAAAAAATCTTTGCAGTGCAGAAGGAGTCATCAATATTTCTTGCTCATTTTTATCAGAAGAGTAATACTGTAAAAAGTGCTCTTTGTGCTTTTTGTCAATGAAGCACACTAGTTTAGGAGAACACTAGCATATGTATCTTATAATGAAAAAACACATTTTACTATTTACTCAAAAGAGAGAAAAAAAGAAAAGGCTTTCGGTGGGTTTTGTAACTAGTAATGTGGACGCAGTGTTATACAGTACCATCACACACTGGACAGCACTGGTCCCGCCGAGTGATAGGGTTACTACATCCTGGGTTTGGACATGGGCTCCTGTTGCAGGTCACCTGACCACTCCTGCACATGCAACGACTGCAGCGATCAGCTGGGTTTAGAAACTCCTGACCGTTCTGATACTCCCGGCCATCATACATGCACACTAAAACACAGAATAAAACTCAATATAATCATAACAATCAATTATTTAATATAAAAAGACTCTTAATTACAGATTGTTCACCAAAGCAGCTGACAGCCATGAAAGTCAGTGGCTAACATCCACTGTTTGGATACTAAGATTCTTCAAAGTATCTTCTTTTCATACAGTTTGGGAGTAACATGAGAGTGAGTTAAAGATGACAAGTCAATGATAACAAAATTGAATTTTTTTGGGTGATCTATCTATGAAGTCTCAGCGAGCTTCCCACAAGTCCATCCTTTTTGAATTTTTGGATCACTTTTGCCACGTTTCTTTTCCATGTGGTTAAATTTTGTCAGCATTATAGGGGAGTGGATTTTCTCTTAAATAGTCAATTTTCATGTGGCCATGAAATAGTCATGTTGTGATAATTGATTAGACCTACCTGCTCGTGATTTACTGCTAATTACAATTTTATTTTATGTTTTCTGTTGACACATTCATTGGGGTGTACTCATTTTAGTACCATGATCTTAAATTAATTTGTTATAATAGTTAAAATTTTGGCTTTGTTAATGACTAATCGAATTTAAAACCAATAAACCAGATTTGCAGAAATATCTAATTGCAAAGAATCCATAGAAAGTATTGATTTAAAAGAAAGATGGATGTAATTAGGATGGATTATAAGAAATCTACCAGGGTGTACTCATTTATGCTAGGCACTGTATTTATTTATATATATACAGTATATATATATATATATATATATATATATATATATATATATATATATATATATATATATATATATATATATATATACACACACACACACACATTATATATATATATATATATATATATATAGATAGATAGATAGATAGATAGATAGATATAAAACTAAACACATATTGTGACCCTGGACCACAAAACCAGTCTTAAGTCGCTGGGGTATATTTGTAGCAATAGCCAAAAATACACTGTATGGGTCAAAATTATTATTAAAAATAGGATATTAAGCAAAGATCATGTTCCATGAATAAATTTTGTAAATTTCCTACTGTAAATATATCAAAACTTCATTTTTGATTAGTGATATGCATTGCTAAGTACTTCATTTGGACGACTTTAAAGGTGATTTTCTCAATATTTAGATTTTTTTGCACCCTCAGATTACAGATTTTCAAATAGTTGTATCTCAGCCAAATATTGTCCGATCCTAACAAACCATCTATCAGATGATGTATAAATCGAAAAATTTACCCTTATGACTGGTTTTGTGGTTCAGGGTCACATATTTTACTATTTACTCAACAACAAAAAAAAAACATTTAAAAGTACAAAACGTATAAAATGCATTGACAAGGCTGTCGTGGGTTTTGTAACTAGTAATGTGGACGCAGTGTTATACGGTACCATCACACACTGGACAGCACTGGTCCCGCCGAGTGATAGGGTTACTACATTGTGGGTTTGGACATGGGCTCCTGTTGCAGGTCACCTGACCACTCCTGCACATGCAACGACTGCAGCGATCAGCTGGGTTTAGAAACTCCTGACCGTTCTGATACTCCCGGCCATCATACATGCACACTAAAACACAGAATACAACTCAATACAATCATAACAATCAATTAATTAAAGGGATAGTTCACCAAAACAGCTGACAGTAGCATTTTCCCTTTACTCTGAAAGTCAATGGCTAATGTCCACAGTTTGGTTTTCCAAAATTCTTCAAATAAAGAAACTCATGAACAACTTGAGAATGAGTTATGGTGACAATGATGACAAAATTTTCATTTTTGAGTGAACTATCCCTTTAATATAAAAGATTCTTAATTAAAACTATTAATACTCACTCCTAATAAACCGCACAAATTATTACCACAAAAATCAGTCTGAATGAGCAATATAATAGCATTAATGGAAAGGCTATTTTTTAAAAAAGTAAGTAAACAACTCACACACTTAGATACAAGACGTAACAAAAATGCCCTTAAAGGGGTCCTATTATGCTTTTTCACTTTTTTAATTTTAGTCAGTGTGTAGTGTGTATGTTTGGGCATAAAACGATCTACAGAGTTACAAATCTCAAAGTCCACTCCAAAGGGAGATATTTTGTTTTTAAAAAATCCCTTTTCAAGAACTACAGCGAACGGCTCGTTTGGACTACAAAGTTCTTTTCCTGTATTTGTGACATCACAAATTGTAAATCCCGCCTACTGAAATTTGAATGGTTGGTGGGTGGGGAGATGCTTGATTGAGCACTGCACGTTTCAAAATTGAAACCCAGTGCGGGTGTTTTTATATCACTGTATTTCTGATGGAAACCAGCTGTTTTCAGAAAATTTTGGATGTCATTTTCATTTCATCTTGCATATAATGTCTGATAAAGCAGCATATGTGAGCGGAGCTCTGCTTTGTGTACAGCGTTACCGAGGAAATCTCGCTCTCTCCCGCTCCAACAGCTCCTCCCGCTGGCAGAGAATTAATTTGCATATATATGCAGCCACAAATAGCGTGAATAAAAAAGTCTGTGGGACTATGGTATAAATAAATTCAACTGTATAACAGTTTCAATGCAATTCATGTTATAATGTTAGAATTAAAGAACAATAAACATAATACATATTACCGTTGCACTTATCTGTACATAGTAAATGCAGTTATTTTTAAGCTGTTGTTGACATCCTATCTAAAACGTGATTTAGCCAAAAAAAACAATAACGTTACCAATTTAATATGTCTTGCAATATCCGTGCGTGCAAAGGTTCTGCGCAATCCTCTTGTTCAATATTCTCTGGAGCTGAATTGATATGGCAATATTGACGAACTTGCTGAACTTCAGGCAAGGGGCGGGGCAGTACTGAAACGCCGTCTAAGCTGGGACAGCTAACTAAACGCACTGGGACAGCTAACCAATCACAACACATTTCATTTTTCGGAAGGCAGGCCTTCATCAAACCCGGAACTAATCGAGTCGTTTGTGTAAAGCTGGGAAGAGAGGTATTGTAATAATGTAAATTATGTGAAAAATAATGCGATTTTCGAACCACTAAGCATGAGAGCATGTTCTAGTACACCCTCAAAACAAAATCAAGACTTTGTAAAAGAGCATAATAGGACCCCTTTAAAAAAAACAAAATATGGGGCAGATGTGCCCCTGATAAATGATTATACATTTTGTTTTGTAAATATTAGTTGATGCAGATGGAATTTTTATTGTCAAGATGTAAGGGGCGGGGCAGTACTGAAATGGTGAAAGTGGTCAGAAAATATAACCCCCCACCCCCTAACTATTGGAGTCGGTAATATTTTTTTAATGTCTTTAGGGCTCTCATGATATGAGATTTTTCACCATGACCAAAAGAATGAACAATAACGATATATTGTGACATCTACAGAAATCTTGAAAAAAATTATTGTAAAAAATAATATCAATTATATATTTTATTTATATAAATAATATATATATATATATATATATATATATATATATATATATATGTGTGTATAAATAATATATATATATATAGAGAGAGAGAGAGAGAGAGAGAGAGAGCTGGGTAGATTAATTACAAATTGTAATCCCTTACTGATTCCAAATTACATCACAAAAATTGTAGTCAGTAACGTAATCCATTACATTACACATTTTAGGTAATATAATCAGATTGCTTTTAGATTATATTTAGATTACTTTTGACCTAACTCGTTTATCACATTGATTTAAACAAGATAATCTTGTACCATAATGATGTAAAAATACAAAGACTGAGAAAATATATAAAACATGGTGCATTAAACATTATATTACATCAAGGTTGACCAAACTGGGGTTCGTAAAGGAACTGCAGGGGGTTTGTGAGTTTAATGAAAGGCAAAACTGTAATTAAATCATAAAAATGTAAAATTAAATTATTATATTAATAATGAAATATTTTGTATACCTGCATTCCATATGACCATTAGCCAATGTCAGAGAAATGTGAACATGCAAATGTGATACTTAATTATTAAAATATTTATTTTAAAATCTCAGGGGTACTTAAAGGGGTCATTGATTATGATTTCACTTTTTTAACTTAAATTAGTGTGCAATGTTGCTGTTTGAGCACAAACAACATCTGCAAAGTTACGATGCTCAAAGTTCAATGCAAAGGGAGATATTGTCTTTTACAGAATTGCTGACTGACCACCCCTTTAAAGTAAATATATTAGGTGAAAGAGGTTGACTAAAAGTTTGAGAATGTCTGCAAATAACAAAAAATGAGAATTTGTGCAGTTTAATGAGTTTGACAGACAAAAGCCTTTCAATAATACATAATAATATATGGTTAAATAACCTACTGAGTGATAATTCAGTTCATCAGTAGTTGATGGACTGTTCAAACATTTCTTAAACCTGAAATGATTTTTGTAAATCTTACTCTTAAGTACTTAATCCAGATTACATGTAATCAGTTACTACCCAGCTCTCTCTCTCTCTCTCTCTCTCTCTCTCTCTCTCTCTCTATATATATATATATATATATATATTGGTAAATATGATCCCTTGTTAAATATGATCAAAGAAGGCTGTGAAAATTAATCTGCATTGTTAATCCTTTTGATCTTTTATTTAAAAAAATCACAAAAATCTAACCTTTCATTGGATAATAAGAATTTAAAATGGGGGAAATATCATTATGAAATAAATGTTTTTCTCAAATACACGTTGGACACAATTATTGGCACCCCTGGAAATTCTTATGAGTAAAATATCTCTGAACATAAAATGTTAGGAAACCGAAATGTCTATATCGTCCTAATGCACGGTGAGGAGGAGAGTTTGAGTGGCTAAAGACTCTCCGAGGACCACAGCTGGAGAATTGCAGAAAATAGTTGAGTCTCGGGGTCAGAAAACCTTAAAAAAAAATTGTCAAACAGCACCTATATCACCACATGTTGTTTGGGAGGGTTTCAAGAAAAATTCTCGTAGCTCATCCAAAAACAAACTCCAGCATATTCAGTTATCAGACACGACTGGAGCTTCAAATGTGACTGGCTTCTATGGTCAGATGAAACTAAAAAATGAGCTTTTTAGCAGCAAACACTCAAGATGGGTTTGGTGAACACAGGGATAAAAAGTACCCCATGTGTACAATGAAATATACTGCTGTATTTTTGATGTTGTGGGCCTATATTTCTGCTGGAGGTCCTGGACATCTTGTTTAGACACATGGCATCATGGATTCTATCAAATACCAACAGATAATAAATCAATAAGTGACTGACACAAAAAATGTGTCACTGAGCACAAAACCAAGCTTCTTCTGGCCATTCCAGTCCTCTGACCTGAACCCTGTAGAAAATGAGTGAACTGAAGAGAAGAAGCACCAACATGGAGCTGTGAATCTAAAGGGTCTGGAGTGATTCTGGATGAAGGAATGGTCTCTGATCTCTTGTCAGGTGTCTCTAACCTCATCAGGCATTATAGGAGAAAACTCAGAGCTGTTTCAAAAAGTATTGAATAAAAGGGTGCCGTTAATTGTAGCCAATGTGTATTAGAGAAAAACATTTATTTCATAATGATATTTCCCCCCCATTTTAAATTCTTATTATCCAATGAAAGGTTAGATTTTTGTGATTTTTTTAAATAAAAGATCAAAAGGATTAACAATGCAGATTTATTTTCACAGCCTTCTTTGTTCATATTTACCAAGGGTGCCGATATTTTTGGCCATGACTGTGTATATATATATATATACACACACACACATACATACATATGTGTATATACCTGCATACATATAGAAAGAGAGAGAGAGAGAGAGAGAGAGAGAGAGAGAGAGTGTTTTAACTTTCTTCTGTGAACAGAAGTTTTTATCTCAGAATGAGTCTGAAATTATATTATTTTACAGAATTCTATACATTGACAAGGGCTATGTCAATTGGCATTACATTATGAATATACATTATCCTTATGAAAAATAAAAGACCAGAGATGACTTAAAGAAACCAGATAAACCATATACTGTAAATAAGTCAAAACATGTCTTTCTGCATTTTATTTGTGTATTGTGATCACAATCCCCTTACCATTTTGAAGTCAATGCACAACTTTAATCATCATCTTAAGCACTGGAGCTTGTGTTTGCAGCCGTGCAACCTCAACATTAGACATGTTCGAGGCAAAGACAAGGTGGTGGCTGATGCCCTATTCAGGATGGGGTAGGAGCATAGGTAGGTGTACCGAAAATAAAATGGTAAGATTTATCTATAGAATATTTTTCTATGGTGATGGTTATGGGGTGAAGGTGTCTTGATCTTGATCTTACAAATGGAGATACTGTTACAGTCACAGCCATAACACAAAAGGGCTCGGTTCAATAGGGGAATTTACTTCAAAACAACATAAAGTGGGGAGGAAAATGGTCGGGTAAAAAGAAAACAAAACAAAGGGGAACACAACTGGACTGCTGTACGGTCCACAGGTGTAGAGGATCTGCTCGTAAGACGACACAAACAGAAAACAAAACACTTCTAACCCTTGCAGGGAAGAATCATTACGAAAAGGGAAAAAATTAACCAGTTAAACTGCACATGTACTATCTGAGGTTAATGAGTGAAAGTGTACCTTGACACCGGGGACAGCACTCTCCAGGAGGAGTGTATGTATTAGCACACCTCGGTGGCTGACATGATGGTGCACCACATGTTGTCTGACCATTCTGCACACACACACACACACACACACACACACACACACACACACACACACACACACACACACACACACACACACACACACACACACACACACACACACACACACACACACATTAATGTATATAAACTAGCTGATATTTAAGACAGTAGCCTACTTGTCAAAAGTTTGTAAACATTACTTTTGTAAAAATGTTTTAATCAGCATATTTGAATGATTTCCGAAAGATTATGTTACACTGAAGACTGGTGTAATGATGCTAAAAATTCAGCTTTGCATCAGAAGAATAAATTATATTTTAAAATATATTACAATAGAAAATTATTTCAAATTGCTAAAATATTTACTAATATTACTGTTTTTACTGTATTTTTAATTAAATAATTTAAATGCAGCCTTGGTGAGTGTATGAGATTCATTAAAAAAAATGTAAAATTCATAATCAATTTCCAAACTTTTAACAAGAACTGTAAAGAAAAGCATAGTTTTCCCAAAATAATAAACATTTAATAAACACTGAAAGAACTGTAAAGAACAGCATATTTTTCATAATAAATAATAGTTGGCTCATACCTGCTCATTCAGACCCCGAACCCCATAAATGTTCATAAAATGTCAAATCTAGGATTTCCAATTGCATGTACCTGACAGGTGCACGTCTTACAGGCATCATCCGGGTCCCTGAATGTTTGACCATTTTCATACATGCGCTGCTTGTACTGGCACTGCCCACAGGAGTCACCACAGCAATCTACAGCAAAAGACGATTAGTCGATTAGTATTACATTTATGAATATACATTATCCTTCTGAATAATACCACTGATAGATTGAAGAACACAGATGAACCATATACTGTTGCAATCGTGTGTTAATTCTCTTCACATTTCATCTGTCATAACATTTCTCTCTGCATTTTATTCAGCTACAATGATAGCTGGAAGCCATTGTCCACAAAAGGGATTTCCTGGGAAGTCCTTTGAATTGAGTGTTTAATCTTATCATTATACATTACTGACACTCTGTCCTCCAATTTGATAGTGTTAAGTGCTTTGACACAATCTGTATTGTTAAAAGCGCTATATAAATAAAGGTGACTTGACTTGACTTTGTTTTATCATTCCTTTGAGTCTCACTTGTGGACGTTCTATGTGAGGGCGCCCTCCGGCGTCGAGTATGAATGAAACATAAATGACATATATTTGACGCGGTGTAAAACAGTAATATTGTGAATTATTGTTACAATTTAAAATAACTGTTTTCAATTTGAATAATGTGCAGGTGTTCATGATTTCAGTGTTCAAAGTTGCCCCAAGCCCCTAACAACACTAAAGACTAGGAGTAACAATTAGTGCTTAAATAGGGTAAATAAATCTGTGTTGTGGGATCGCTTTTAGTTACGAACTTTTTGTGAATTTGAATTAGTGGCTTTTGAAGTCCATTTCAAACCTGCAAAATGTAATTTCGTATAATGGTTCAATTGCTCACACAGCTTTTGGCTTAAGCTAGTGTGTTTGTTCAAATAATGTGGCGTCACTATTGTGAGTAAGCCTGTGATTAAAAGTGTGTGGAATCAGTAGTGGATATTTTTCGGGAGTCTCTGTCGGAAGAACCGCTTCTGTCGTACACAAAAGATCAGTTATTGCAAATCGCAGATTGTAATAAATACTGTAGCTCCTGGGCATAGGAATTTAAAACGGACCCTGCATAACATCCTGAAAGGCAGCCTTATTGAGTTGGACATTTTACCAGTGCCCTACCACTAGTGTGGTAGAAGAAATGGCTAATCCTGCAAATGCCACTAGGTTAAAAGAACTGGCACTAAAAGAAAAACAAATAGATTTATAAACGGCAAAACTAGAGTTATGAAAGCGTGAATTCGACCATCAGTTTGCTTTAAAACAGATGAGCATCAAAGCTGCTGCCACTGCTCCTAGTGAATTGGATGTCAGCCGAAACTGGAAGGATGGTTCATCCTTTCTGTGAAAAGGACGTTGAAAAATATTTTTGTCATTTCAAAAGGGTTGCCTTTTCTTTAAAGTGGCCCAAAAATGTTTGGTCCTTGCTACCACAATGTGTGATTACTGGTAAGGCATAAGAAGCGTGCGCGCGGCATCTATAGAGCAGTCTGCAGATTATAAGATAATCAGAGCTGCTACATTAAAAGCTTATGAATTAGTCCCAGAAGCATATAGACAGCATTTCAGAAATTATTCGAAGCTTCCAGGTCAGACCTGTTTTGAGTTTGTGCACTTCACCTTTAATTCTAGTGGAAGAGTTAAAAAATTGCTTGCCTGCTGTTCTTTCTACCTACATAACTGAATAGAAGGCAGATACACTTCACAAAGCTGCTACTGTAAGGACCACGCGGTTGGCTCAAGGAAGTTATCCAATGGTGGATGAAGGTTTCGTGCGTGTTCTGTCTTTTCGATGCGCAAAGTTATTTAATTTAAGTTAAATTGTACTCTGACTCGATTTTATTATGACGTCGCATTTGGGTTAGAATGCCAATTATTATTGATCATTCATAGGATAATTTATCTAGACATCTGATTATTCTATTTATTCTTTAATATTATTGTACTCGTTAATTCGGGTGCCCATGTGAGTTATTGCTTGAAACGAGCAAAATAATCTGCCAATGGGCTAAGAAATATAATCTTATGTCAAACAGAAAACAAGCAAAAACTCACTTAATTTTGACATGTTTTTTCTGAAAACAAGACAATTATTTTTACTTGTCTAGAAAATCCCTCTTGATTTAAGAATTTTTAGATATTTTAGTTGCAAACAAGACTAAAAATATAAGTAAGAAAAGCATTTTTTTGCAGTGTAGTCAGAGGTCACGACCACTACGATAGGTATAAGCGACCAACATTACTTCCCTATAGTAGCTTTGGTATGGTCATGCCATGGTTTCCCATGTACACTTAGCTAGAGTAACATTACAATAAACAGAGGTCATGGCTCACCCTATTTAGGTTGGTTGAACAACATCCAGTTGACCTAAACGGAAATTCCCTATAAGCCCTTACAATCTAAGTACACTTGAACTAATACCAAGTGTTAACCAGATCTGTAAAGATACAGCTGGTGTGCCCTATGCTCCATCCCAACTGAATTTTAGTCCGTTACTATCCTGACGCAGGAAATGCGGTAACAGGGATACAACGTACTCTACTAGAGTCAATAGTTACAGAGTAAATCAGAATAAAATCAAATGTAACAATTTATTATCAGTCAGGTAAATATGTATTATGCCAGTTTCATAGCCAATTCAGAGATATTCAATCATATTAATACAAAACACCAAATTCCCAAAAATAAATCTAAGAGTAAAATATGCATACCTGACTTTAGAAAAACACATAGTGTGGAGTGTAGAGACACACATCACACTACGGGCTTCTAGCTACAGAATCGCCCTGATCCTCTTGCAACATTTCTTTAAGTACTTCAGACCAAGACAAACATCCTCCAAAATGGAGGCAGGAACTAACAATTCGAATTTGCATTGATCAAACGTGTTAACACCATTTGGGGACAGATGGTGGGGCACACTCTCTATAGTGAGCAAAATATCTCTAAACTCTTAGGATCTGTATTACCTTTTAGTTTACTTCTTGACGCCCTGAGACAATTCAAATGATACCAAACATGACTGTAAATATCACTTGCATTCATGTAGAACATTATTGACCATTCTGAGTGAGCTGAGTGAAGGGAAGGATGGGTGAGGGGAAGGAAGGGGATGAAAAGGAACCGATGCATATGTGAGAGAGACGTTTTCCCGCATTTTCTCTCAGTGAGTGGAAACAGATGTCTGTATGTTAGTACACTGTGTGTGTATTGTCCGTGTCAGAAGATCAAAGTGTCTGGGGTTCTGTAGATCTTACACTACTTTAGCTGATGACTTTATTTTAATGCATAAAGCTAAATTTAAAGACAAATCATGGGATAGAACTCCTGCTGTTCCACCTGTTCTGGTCTCTCAAAAGTTGACCAGCAATAAGCCTGTGTTTGTTCCCAGTCTGAATAAGCCTGTGCCTGTTCGAATTCTCCGTGACACTGGAGCTGCACTATCGTTTATTTTTAGAGGGGGTACTGCCATTGTCTGAGGAGACTGCCACCGGCAGCGCTGTCTTAGTCCGAGGTTTTGAAATGGGAGTTATAGAAGTTCTGTAACACACTTGAAATCTGAATTGGTGACAGGTGACGTGGTAGTGGGTGTACGTACATCTCTTCCTATTCCTGACGTAACCTTCATTTTAGGAAATGACTTAGCTGGAGGTATGTGGCATTATCCTAATTTGCCACCTGAAGTTGTATCTGTGCCACTTGCTATTGCTGATGACTGTGCCTTGAAGTACCCCGATGCTTTCTCAGCATGTGCGGTTACATGCTCTATTAGGGCTGGGCGATATATCGCATGCGATTGTCATGCGCATCTCGTCAGTAAACCCAGTTCCATGATTAACAGTAAATTTTCATCACCTGCTTTCAAATGGAGCGGCATTTAATACGACGGGGGAAAAAAATTAAGCATGCTAGTCTTTCTGGGTTGACGTCATGAAGCATAACAGAGGTGTTGTGCACTATATGACACACTACAAGAGATTAAACGACTGAATTGTGCATCCCAACGCCCATTGTCGTATACGAATCCCCACGACACCCTATGTCACGGAGATCGTGGGAAAATCAGGCTAAAATCGTCTTAACGGGGCTTAAGATCAAGTTATTTGAGGTTAATGAGTGAAAGTGTACCTCGACAACGGGGACAGCACTCTCCAGGAGGAGTGTATGCATTAGCACATGTCAGTGCCGGACATGATGGTGCACCACATGCTGTCTGACCATCCTGCACACACACACACACACACACACACACACACACACACACATTAATGTATATAAACTAGCTGATGAAAGTACTAGTCAAAAGTTTGTAAATATTACTTTTTAAAAAATGTTTTAAATCAGCATATTAGAATGATTTCCGAAGGATCATGTGACACTGAAGACTGGAGTAATGATGCAGAAAATTCAGCTTTGCATCACAGGAGTAAATTATACTTTAAAATATATTACAATAGAAAACTGTTATTTCAAATTACCATAATATTTACTAAAATGATTCTTTTTTACTGTATTTTTAATTAAATGATTCAAATGCAGCCTTGGAAGAGACTTTAAAAACATTTAATTAACCATTAAAAGTAATTAAAAACATTTAAAATTAATCAGTTTCTAAACTTTTAACAAGAACTGTAATGAACAGCACATTTTCCCCCAAATATTATACATCTAATAAACACTGAAACATCTAAATAGTTGCTTATACTTGCTCATGCAAACATAAAATGTCAAATCTAGGATTTCTAATTGCATGTACCTTACAGGTGCACGTCTTACAGGCATCATCCGGGTCCCTGAACGTTTGGCCGTTTGCATACATGCGCTGCTTGTACTGGCACTGCCCACAGGAGTCACCACCTGTCATACAATTATCAACATCTAAACAACTCACTGGATTGAACTGTGACTGATCTTAGTCTAAGCAGCCACTGTTTCATCCTCTCCGCCTGAATATTCTGTGGCTCTGTTCCAAACCCTAGTGAGATGCCTATCTAGACAGCAATTGTAAGCATTATAGGAACTTCCAGATGTTTTGAAACAGCAGACAGTGTGTGAAACGTTTTTATGTGGTCAGTTCTGAGAATAGGACTAAGAAATTTGTTCTAATTAAAATGCAAATATTTTATACATTTTCAGATATAATTTTAAATATACTTCAAAATATAAAAATATAATACAGATATTAAAATATAGTAAATGTGCATAAAAATATTTTCGATAAGCTTTATTTATTTTTTTATATGCTTTTACTATACATTTTTATGATACTTACAGCACTGACTCATTACCTTTGCAATACTCTAACTGGAGTGACTCTAATTAGAATCTAACATCAAACTCTGAAAATTTTTCTCTCAGAGTTGTTCAAATCAGTCAGGATTTGGCTAAGATCCTGCCTTACAAGGAAACTGTCTATGTATGTAGACATAGATCCAACTCATTTGGGTTTGGAACAGTGCCTCTGTGTTTTTCTCCCTGTCTTTCACATTTTCTTTCTCTTACCTGGGGGATTTTGGCAGGGCACGTTGGGCGGATCTTGACAGTCGTTAGGCCTACTACACCTCACCTGTCCACTTGCACAAGAACATGTTTGGCCAGCGTTAGTCCATGTGGCTCCTTCTTCGTACTGAACACCATTCCACGTACATCCTACATACATGGACACAGAATGCAATGAACACATATACACTACTGCTCAAAAGTTTGGAGTCGGTAAGATTTGTTTTACGTCTTTAGGGCTGTCATGATATCAGATTTTTAGCCACACAATTACCATGGCCAAAAGAATGAACAATAACGATATATTATTAAAAAATGTTACATTAAAGGTGGGGTATGTATTGTTTCAAAAACACTTTAGAAAACTGAGTCGGGCCGAGTAACAAAACAAACTTGTAACCAATCAGCAGTAAGGGGCGTGTCTACTCATGACGCAGAGGAGAGAGCTCTCAGTGCACATGACGGACATTAGCCGAGCCGAGCGACGACAGAAAGATAGAGATGGCGGATAAAAAAACAAAAGAGGAAAACGTCTGCGGAACAAAAGAAGGCTTACACCGTGTCTACACCGGATGCACAGTTGTCGTGTCACGCCACAACAGCTAAAGTCTGTCTACACTACACATCATTTGAAATTTGTGTCAATTCCTCATTTGTCGTGTCATGTCACGCTGCATCCAGTGTAGACTGCATCACTGATTATAATGAGTTATATAGTATTTTGTCGCACTGCGTCCCGTGTAGATACAGTGTTACGATAGGGTGACCATACGTGCCATTGTTTTTGTGGTTGAGCACCCACGTTGAGCTTTTGGCCTGTCGGATGCCTGTCGGATGTGCGCACTTTGATTGCGATCTATTCCTATAAATATACCTGTGCTACTTATAACCAGTTTTGTGATCCAGGGTCACAAATATCATGGTTATCGTCAGTACCGGCTGCATTTATGTGATTAATAATACAGTAAAACCAGTAATACTGTGAAATATTATTACAATTTAATTAAAAATGTAATTTATTCCTGTGAAGCAAAGCTGAATTTGCAGCATCATTACTCCAGTCTTCAGCGTCACATGACCCTTCAAAAATCATTCTAATATGCTGATTTTCTGCTCAAAAAACATTTATTATCATCCAGTCATTGAAACAAATCTTTTGTAACAATATAAATGTCTTTACTGTCACTTTTGATCAATTTAATGCAGCCTTGCAGAAAAAAAAGGATTAATTTCTAAAAAATATTATTGACCCCAAATATTTGAATGGCACTGTATGAGAGAATGTGTTTGGCAGCACTATGTACTTCAGAAAGTCTTACCTCTGCACACCGGACAGCAGGTGTTAGGAGGGGCTGGAGTGGGAACTGTACAGCTCAAACGTGGGCATCTTTCCTGATGACATCTCACGTTACCATTCTAACAAAACAAAACAAAAAACACACAATATAGTGACATCAAACCTAGCATGAGCAGCTTTGATGTGTCAAGTTTTAATATGCACATATGCAAAAGAGTTTCAACTTTTTGTAATCTTCCTGAGATGAAGCCAACATAAGGCTTCATAAAAATACATAGTGCATTTTAAGTCAACATTTTATTTTATGCAAAATAAACCAAATATTTAAACATTTTATTTATTAATGTAAACATCAACTTTTAACAAACAAAACATTTTATCAACAGTATATCTTTGATTAAATTGAAAAAAAAAAAAAAAACATTGACAAAATAAAAAAACAACCATTTTCATTAGTAATTTAATTGATTATCCTTGCTTGAAACTGAATTGACAACAGCTCTTTTCACTCTAAGTGTGTGTTTGACCTTGCATAAACACTGGATGCATGGACCTCCACCAGGAGGCCTGAACTCTTCTCCATTTTCATAAACCCTTTCTTCATATTCACAAGCTGTAACACAGTAAAACACATTAGTATTTGTGTATTAAATCCAGGACAGCTCCATGTCTTTTTTTAATAATGTCTTAAAAGAAAGATATTTGCATGCTTATTTACTGTTACAAGACGGACAGCACTGGTTGTGTGGTTTTGTTGGGTGCGTGCAACTCGTAGACGGACATGAAGATGTTGCAGATTCACACGACACTTGCCCACCCTGCATCAAAAGATATACTCATACATACACACAAATACATTCACATGATCATGTACACATACATATATATATACATATACATATAGTAAACACTCACCGAGCACTGACATCTTAAGCATGGATCCTGTCTGGACACAAAGGTTTGACCGTCTGTGTACGTCTCTCCCTCATGAGTGCACTGCTGAACACATCTGAACACCAACACACAGAACTGATTAACGAAGGTCAAATAAAGAGTGTTTCACCTCTGTCTCATTCACTCTTTTAGCTAAAAGCGTGATGAAATGATAATACCGTGCACAACATTCTCCTGATTTCCTGACTGGATTTTGACAGGGAGTCGGTGGGCAGGGGTACTGAACGCAATTTATATTTCCATTCTGAAGAAAAAAAAAAAGGTTGTTAAAAACTTTTTCTAGAATGTAATTATTTTTTATTTGGAAAACCATTTCATCCAAATCAATTTGAGATATATTTTTTATTTTTCGCTTTTATTCAAAGCGATTTACACTGCATTCAGAGTAAAGATTTTATCAGTTCATACATTCTCTAGGGAATAAAATAAAATAAAATTGACATATCAGTGACAGTGAAGCATAGCAGATTCTAAACAAAAATAAAAATACTTAAAAACTTCAAATAAAATAAAAATAAATTTCATAATCAATGACAGTGAAGCAGCAGATTACAAACAAAAATGCAAGTTTTGAAAAACAATAAAATAAAATTAATAAATACTTTAAAATTAATTCATAAAATAATTTACATATCAGTTACAAAGATACAAACACTGAACTTTTTTTTTTAATTTAATAACTTTTTTATAAAATAAAAAAAATACATATAAATGACAGTGAAGCTGTATATAAACAAAAATATAAATACTAAAAAAAAATTTTAATTACATATCAACAGTGAAGCAGATTCTACAAAATTCTAAAAAATATTTTAAAACTTAAAATAAAAATACATGCTGTATCAAAAAAATGACATACTGTATCAATGAGAGTGAAGAAGCAGATTACAAACAAAAATGCAAGTTTTGAAAAACATTAATAAAACAAAATTAATAAATAACTTTAATTAATTTTTAAAAATGTACATATCAATGACAATGAAGCAGTTTATAAACAAAAATATAAGTATTAAAAAAAATTTGTACACTGAATAAAATAAAATGAAATAAAATAATAAAATGTGATAAAATAAAAAGTAAGCAGAAACTGTAATTAAACTAAAGTTGCAAAGCAGATTCTTACGTAACTTACCTCACATTTACACGTGGGATCACATGCGGGTCCTGGCGGCAGAGTCACCCCGTTCGGGATGACTATTCCATTCAAACTGCAACCTGTGAGAAATAAATGTATCAAACTCATTTAAAGTATAAGTAGCCATTTACTAGACACTTCTTTCTAAAGTGATATATTCCTAGCCTTTCAGTAAATGTTTGTTGTTATAATCTGTAGACCTATCATGGCATTGTTGAACTCAAACATTTTTTTCTTGGAATAATGTCCAGTATGTATCAAAAAAGTAAACTGAGAAAATTTTGATTTCATGTTCTCAACTGTTTTTAACTTTTTAAATGTTTTAAACAGTTTTAAACATGATATATATTTATTATATTTAAAAGGTTGGACACACCGTCACAGACAGGACAGCAGGATCCAGGACGAGGAGTGGCTGGGCTATTACAGGGGATATTACAGCGCTCACTCTCACACTGAACCAGACCCTCCTATAGAGAGAGAAAGAAAGAGATTATATTTGAAGAATAAAACACTGATGGTCCAAAAGCAGCTCGCTAACAGGTGAAGCCCCACCGTGCATGTACAGGTCGTGCAGGGGTCATTAGGAAGCTTCCACTGAGAGCCATGCTGGTGCCGCACACTGTCCTGGACACAACCTTCATATCACGAGAAAAACTCTTTTGATAAGTATGAGCTTTTAAAGACAATCTTAAATTAAGTCGCTTTTCATTAAAATTGACAAAAATGTAGAAAAAGTCCACAACACACTTACTTCGACACCTGGGACAGCACTGCCCACCTACAGTCTCCACCAAATTACAGGCAATTTCAGAACACGTCTCGGTTTTACAGACTATATTCCCTGACTATAAGAAAGAAACACACACACACACACACACACACACAAACAACCTACTTAATTAGTGCTGATTTTAAAGGTGAAAATTTCAATAACTTACTGTTTAACTTTAAACTTATCTTTTTGTATGTGGGCAACAATGAGGGTAAAGCATTGCAAGTACATGAAATACTTAAAATAAAATAATAATTAATTATAATAAAATAAAATAATTATAATTTTTTAATAATTAGACATATTGCCTTGGCAACTAAGTAAAATTAGTTGAAGTACTAAAATTATTCAAACTAAAAATGAAATAAAAATAAATTAAACTAAATGTTTGTTTGTGTTGTATGTATGTTTTAATAATAATATATATATATATATATATATACACACACACACACAAATAATATACAATAATAAATAATATACAATAATATAAGTATTAATATGTATATAATGTATGTATGTATGCACATTTGTTTGTGTGTGTGTGTGTGTGTGTGTGTGTGTGTGTGTGTGTGTGTGTGTGTGTGTGTGTGTGTACATATATAATAGAATGTAATACTAATGACAAAAAAACATAAAATTACTAAAACTGAAATTTTAAATCAAAACTGAAAACATAAAAATAAAAGCTAATTCAAAGTATTAATAAATACTACGATAGTATACAAAAATACTAAAATAACACTTGTTATATAATAAAATTAATTTACTTTTTGGATTAACAACATACTGTAATACTTCCCGTTTCAATTTGTTAATTTTTTTTTATTTAAATTTGTGATCAATTTTGCAAACTAAGTACGTGGTGGGATGCAACTATAAACTCGTATTACTTTCCAGTAAGTAAGAATATAATGTAAAGTTTACTTTTTCTAAGGAGTATTAAAACAGTAAGTACTTTAAGCAAAAAGTCTTTTTTTAGAAAAAGAGTCAAATGAGAAAATTTCTCAGGTCAAAAGTTCTGTCAACTAAATACTAAATAATTAGTACTAATACTAAATACTAAATAACTCACACCAATGCTCTTATAATATAAAATATACATTTGTTGTAAATAATAGTCACAATATTCTAAATGTACAATGTTTAACTGTAACCTTGTGTTGACTCATCCCAACAAGGACAAAATCTCAGCCTTACATTGCACACACAGCGTTTGCAAGGGTCACGGGAGGGTTGAACAGAGACGCCGTCTAGAATAACCTGCCCCTCAAAGTTACAGCGGGAGCAATCTCTGCAGCAGGAGCCGAACAGTGGTTTCACACCATCCTGACACGTCTGAGGGCACCGCTGCACATCAACACACGCCTGTTTCCCACCCTGATCAGCAAAACACAATACGTGCAAACAAGCGTCAGGCCATTGCATCCACTAACTAGTTGAAGGAACCTGTCATTCATTGTATGTGTGTAAACGAGGGAGATGAAGCACCTGACAAGAACAGGTCTGGCAGCCATCGATGGTACTGAAAGAGCCTTTGTATGGACGACCGCCTACAGTACATGCTGCAGAGGACACAATAAAATACACGTAAATTACAGTGTGAACTGGTCCAGAACTGTTAGAGTCACAAATACATGACAGAGGTCAAATGAAAGAGCTCAAATGTGCTTGTGATTGTACTGGAGCAGGTGGGACAGCACTCTCCAGGTCTCTTATAGGGGGTTGGACACAGGGTGGGTGGACACTGGATGGGGTCACATGCCACCTGACTGTTCTGCAAATGAACACGTGCAATCCAGGTTAACATGATAAAAGTTCATTGGTTGAGCAATTTGCAGACATGTTTAAAATTTAGTAGTTTAGTAATTTATTTTGTACAGTAGAGCATGCCAGTATTATTTTAGTATCATTGATATACCAATATATTTTTTGTTAATATTTTGAATTAGGTTTTATTTTTATATTTTCTGTTTTCATTTTAGCTTTAGTTAAAGGTTTAATATTTTGTTTATATATAATATAATATAATTAGTGCTGCCAAACGATTCGTGATTAATCGCATCCAAAATAAAAGTTTTTGTTTACATAATATATGTGTGTGTACTATGTATATTTATTATGTCTATATAAATACATACACATACATGTATATATTTAAGAAAAATATGTTACATTTTATATTGAATATATTTATCTGTGTTGATGATTAAAATCCCTTTACGTTTACGCCTTCTTTGTGCGCCTTTGTTCTACAACCACGTCCCGTGACAATAATATAATATTTTTATATTGTGTTGTAATATTTTGTCATTTTTACTACACAAAAAATAAGACCTGTTGCCTTAGGAACCAGCTGAAATAAAAAAGTTCACATTTATTTTATTTCACGAGATGTTTTTAATGGTTTTTAGTTTTAGTTATGAGCTCCATATTCTCCTATAAAATAAAATCCTGATGTGTCAGTATGACTTTTTTTTGGATTTTGTCTGAAAGTTCAATAAACTTTTCTATTTAAAAACTACTGACTCTTATTTCATATGTCAGGTTTTACAAGGTAAATTAAATTCAAATACATCAATAATTATACTATGTTTTATTTCACTTAAACTTAATATACATTGACAGTCTTTGTCCCAGAACATCTGCAAAATTGAAATGTCTTTTGCCTGTTCAGTTTGACCTCATTTAACTTTTGCACTCAATTAAAATTTAACAAAGTATTTAAAATTCTGTATTCTTTGGTTTATAACTTAAACCAATGCTTACTATATTTCCTATAGACTAATTCTAATACTCTGAAATATGTGAACAGTAATATGAGATTACTTATCCCTTTTATCATCTTTTTCATGGGTGTTTTTTAAAGGTTTTGTGGTACAGTCCTTTTTTGTTTTAATTTTAATTACAATTTCATCCCCACAAGGAGAACACACACACACACACACACACACACACACACACACACACACACACACACACACACACACACACACACACACACACACACACACACACACACACACACACACACACACACACACACACACACACAGTAGACTCACAGAGCAGCTGCATTTGAGGCAAGGGTTTGATCTCGACATAAACTGCTCCCCGTTCTCATAGATTTCACCCTCATGTTCACACCCTAAAGATTTACACCAAAGAAAAAAACAAATACACCTTTTATAATGCACATGTAAGTACTTTGGAGTAGTACAGTGTAGGTAGGTGTGTGTGTGTGTGTGTGTGTGTGTGTGTGTGTGTGTGTGTGTGTGTGTGTGTGTGTGTGTGTGTGTGTGTGTGTGTGTGTAGAGATGCATTGTGGGTACTTGTTTGGCAGGCAGGGCAGCATGTTGTCTGAGGAGCAGGTGGTTGCTGACAGGACCGTGATGGACATGGATTGACATTACACTCTACTCTGCCATGCTAGATAATAAACACACACACACACACACACACACACACAAAACTATGTCACAGTTGCACAAGACATGCCAGCAGGAGGGAAGGACACGAGTGAAGATCAAAGACCAAATCTTTAAGATTTCATACCTCACATGTACATCGGTTGCAATCGTCTGGGCTGACGACATCACCATTGCTATAGATATTGCCATGAAAGCTGCATTCTGCAATCAGAGACATGCATAAATTGTATAGCACTGAAACGAAACCCCTATGGACACAATCTGAGATGAGCATTTCAGATGAACTACAGCAGGTAAAAGTGTGTGTTTGTGGGTGTCTGCCAGCATATTTCCTGCCTGCATCAGATCCAATCTTATCTACAGAATGAACTATAATGATGTCTGAGTGTATTCCTGAGTGACTCCAGACTGTACTAGACATCTGATGTCTGAAAATGAGTTGTTAAAAGCAATTCAATGCATTCTCACGTAATGTGGGGTCAGTGGGGTCAACGAGGTCGTCAGTGGGATTCTGAAATTAATGCTTATTTCAAAATATATATATGCGTGTATATATATATATATATATATATATATATATATATGTATGTGTATATATATATATATATATATATATATATATATGTGTGTGTGTGTGTGTGTATATATATATATAATATATATATATATATATACTGTATATATATAAACGCTATATAAATGCTTCATTCATTCATATAAACATTATAATTATTTTAATATGATAAATTAACTATTTTATTTTATTATAAATTATTTTATTTTATTTTAATATGGTAAATTATTGTAGGTAATTTAATCAGACTACTTTTTGATCACTTTTAAATTACTTTTGACCAAACTTACAACTTTGATTTAAACAGGATCATTTTGTACCATATTCATATTAAAATGCAAAGAAATCTAATTTTCAACTGTATATAAACAGAACTAAGGATTCTCAAAGAAAGACTTTGAAATATGTAATATTCTATTCATCAAATGAGCATGATTGAGACATTGATTATACAACTGATGCTTCAGCGCTGCTGCCATAAAAGCAAAATAAACTAAGCAGATATAGTTATTCTGATATAGCATCATATATATATATATATATATATATATATATATATATATGCTGTTGGATTGTCTTCTGTTCTAAAGCTGTAATCCACTCCGTCTAAACATTCACATCCAATTAGACAGAGAGCAAGAACAGAAAAGAGATAAAGAAAGCAACTTTTATTGCATTTACGAGTCTGTTTCACCGTGACGGGGCATTTGCACATAGCATGTGTGACAAGTACACACACACACAAGCACACACACGCACGCATGCACGCACGCACGCACATATTAAATCATCACACCTTTCTGTGCCAAAAAAAGACTCATTTTACTGAATACATCAAACTGTCCTACAGCAGACTATAAAATCAAAATAGAATATGTTGATTTTATGTTTTTATACCAATGGGTGCACCAGTGCAAATCCGTTTTGAACCACTTAGCATCACTCCATCACTACAGAAAGATGCAGACAGATTAAAGACCAGCAGATGCTTTTTATACCGCAACAAACTCACATACCCAAATAAAAAAAACACTCTGATCACAGGACATCTAAGAAGAATCACAGTCTCTAAGAAGAATAAACAAATTTGTTCAATGCGGTTCATTATGTTAATTTGTGGCGTGCATGTAATGCATGTAAATTCCCCTGATCTATGGTTTGATGACTGGCTTGCTGATTAAAGCTTAGATGGTTAATGAGTATGTATGTTGTAATTAATTATTGTGTGTTTTGATTCCTAATGCTGATGTAATGGATGTTAGATTACTCACCATTCATGCGGTTGCATTGAACTTTCCCATGGGTGCAGTAACAGACGGTGTGGCTGTCAGGAGACCAGCGGGACCCCTCATTCATCTCACGACCCTCCCACACGCACTTCCGTTTCGAACACTCACACGTTTCCAGGTAGTCAACTCTCGTCTGCAGGGCCGTGTTCTACATACATAAAGAGAGTTGTTAAAACGTGTATAAAATCACTTGTTTGTATACAAAAAATATTTTGAATTAGCTTTTAATTTAATTTTTTCATTTTTCATTTACATTTTTAGTAATTTTGTTATGTGCTTTTGGTATTTGTATTAAATTAAAAAACAAATATCTCAACAAAGGGTTAATTTGTTTTAGTTTAATTTTAGTTAGTAATTTTAGACTCAATCTTAAATTCATAACCTCACTTACACAAACTTATTTCTGTTAGTTGGCAAGGTAACATTTTAACATACTTGTTTATCATCTAATATATACATACATATAAAAATTCAGTTTAATTTCAGTTACTTATTTTAGCACTTGAACTTATTTCATTTAGTTTTTCATCTAACATTTGCATTTTATTTTATTTCAGCTTTATTTCAGTATATTTTTAAATAGTTTTAGTTTAAGTTAACAATAACATATTTGATACAGTATGTGCTGTTGTCCTTTTTTATTAGCTTTTTATATTTATACATCATATTTTATTTTGGTTTTAGCTTAAGTTTAATTTCAGTTAGTAATTTTAGCACTTATTTCAGTTGTCAAGACAATAATTATATATGTTTTTAATTGAAATTTGTAATCTAATATTGACATTTTATTTTATTTCAGCTTTTATGTCAATTAATAGTTTAAGTTTTAGTTAATGACAACAACAGCACTTTGACATATATACTCACATATTGACATTTCAGTACTGTATACCATAGCACTATCATTGTACATTTCCCTTATACAAACCCTGGTATGGTTGTGGTACACATCCAAAAAAACATTGATGGTATCACAGTACCTTCTAATCCTTTTTTCCCAAGTGCAGACAAAACAGCTTGCCTATTGGCAATAGGTTTCCAATATACCTGTCTCTTCAGCATGTCCAGCATGGTCTTGATGTTATGCAGGCTGTTCTCCAGTTGGCCAAGCCGCACGTTTGATTTAGCGGGGGATCTTGTAGCTGACACTGTGCCATCTCCTCGGTCTCCCTGATCTTGCATCATATCCAGGTCATAGATTGCAGGTACGGTGGAACTGGTGGGAATGACTGTGTCTGGAAGGGAGTCTGTAATAACCACAAACACACAAACGCATGCCAACACACAGGTTAGAAAAGACAAATGCATCGTCCTGGGCTAAAAAAAAAACATGCTTTTTTTTGGATATTTGTACATATTTCAAGATGGGTACATTAGTATTTAATCCATAATGCTAAAGCATAAATTCACCCTGAGTATTGGAGGGCAAAAAAGAAAACAATATTAAACATCCCTAATAAAATAATACTACACCCCAAAAACGCACTAGCTGAGATTAACCTATAGCCAAAAAACAATATGAGATGAAAATATGTCTATGTATGGGTCCTAACTTTACATCAGAAGAAGCTGTATGACCTATATTTTCAGCTCTGTTGTGTGTTTTTTTATGTGCATGGTCAGATGTTTAAATGTTTTTATTGTTTTCATGCCTGTTACATTGTCACAGAACCACGGACGCCTCTCATATGCCCGGGTGGAGAGTTCAGCCGTCTGCCAACCACCCTGAAACAATAAGAAAACACATACAGTCAGTTCTGTGGCCATGAGCACAGTGAACTCTGTAACTATGGCGCCCCATTGCAAAGTCATGACAGTAACATCGTAAAACAGATGAGCAATGACAACACCAGAACAATCACCTCTGTAGAATGCTTTAAAGGCACAGTTCACTCAAAAATGAACATTTTGTCATAATTTACTGACCGTTGTGTTACTCTAAACCTGTATGAAAACAAATCTGTTGAAAACAAAACAAAAATAAGATATTTTGAAGAATGTTGGTAACCATACAGTTTTTTTCTTCCATAGATTCTGGTCCCAAAATGGATATTTCCCCACCATTTATACATAGCTGTTCACTTTCCTATAAGGAGTGGCTTTTGTTTCAAACATGATACAATACTGCATATCTGAACTCTTGGTAGCTTCAGAAGCTGCTAAAATGAACAAAATCCCTTCTTCCAAATATCCCTGAAACTGAGTCAAATATAGAATCTTATGAACAGACTACAGAGAGCAAGGCAATGTGCCTCAATTTGACAATTTCAGTGCATTTGTAGCACTCAGGCTACAAATGCATATTGTTTTGATAGAGGAAAACCGGATACAATTTTTAATTTTAACATTATTTATTCTTCAGACATTGTTCTTTAAATAAAATAAGTATTGGCTGTCTCATTGAGACCCCCATATCTTTGGGACTGAATGATATAGGGCCTTGAAAACAAAGATTTCAGAAGAAAGTTAATTAGAATCTAAAATCATATTGAGATATCTTTAATACTTCTTGAGTTATAGGCACGCAAACTTTGGAAAAAGAATATTTATGGCCCTCAGACAGGTCTGTTCAGGAAACGAGGAAACGAGACACATTTCTAGTTTCAACATTATTTGTTCTTTAAACACTCCTCAAGTGACCTACAATTGGTTTTGCACCACTGAAAATGTGTGCAATTTAATGCGTTACTCCTGGGGCCATAATGAAATTCCAGTCGTGGCCTGATGGATAGAGAGTCGGACTTGTAACCCAAAGGTCGCGGGTTCGAATCTCAGGTTTGGCAGGGATTGTAGGTGGGGGGAGTGAATAGTCACCCTCAATACCACGACTGAGTTGAGACCCTTGAGCATTTAACCCCAACTCCCTGGGCGCCGCAGCATTGGCTGCCCACTGCTCCTGGTGTGTTCACTTCTCACTGCTGTGTGTGCACTTGGATGGGTTAAATGCAGAGCACAAATTCCGAGTATGGGTCATCATACTTGGCCACACGTCACGTCCTTGTGATCTTGCTGAAGTCTTTTTTACACCCCTTTAATTTGGCTCTGAATCTCAGGTGAAAAATGCTATTTTGACCCCCTTCGACAAAACAGTGGATTGCTTAGTAAATATTCATCCATGACATTTAATATTTTGGCTTTCATCACTATATACGTTTATCTTTCTTCAGAAAAAATATGAGCAAAATCAAAAATTTGAGCTGGGGAAGTTTCTGAAATTTGGTTGATTTGACACAGAATGACCCAATGGAGTAATTCCTACACCAAATTTTTATAATGTAGTTATTGTTAAAAACTATCAGTAGTTATTCTGAACACCTGTGTGAACTTGAGGAGAACTGACTTTATACATTTACTAAAAATCACCTTGGGATCAGTTGATTGGAAGTCAAAAAAGTGAAAAAAAAGGCAAATTTTTAGGTGTTCAGATACACTAGCATGTAGGTAAATATTTGTTTGCATCAGTAAACTCACAATGAACTTGCTGGTCTTTTTTCTTGCAGTGCTGGAGAACATAACCTGCAGATCATGTGGGAAGTCCAGAGTCAGGATTTGTCCCCCTTCTTTCAGTTTGAGCACCACTGCATTCTGGCAGTCCACATACAGCACCAACTGCCTGGGCTCCACACTCAGAGCCATCCTCACCCAACCACTGCTCGTGAAGGGACTACCGCCGGGCACCCTTAGCACCTCTGGCCGCAGGCTGTCCGCCGACCTGAACTCCAGCTGCAGCCAGTCTTCTTTTGTGTTGGAGACGAGCTCCAGCAGGGGGCGCTTGTCATTCTGCAGGAAGGTAGAGGAGGTGAAGGAGATGAGGGTGGCCTCCGAGCCTTTGCTCTGACGGCCCACCAGGTGCAAACCCAGGACGCCCTGTGAGGTGTTGAAGAGGTAGTCCAAAAATGTCTGGGGTAGTTTGAGATGAGGCGAGTTGGAACGGAAACGCCAGGCCGGCGTCTTTGGGTCACGACCTTTGACCTTAGATACCCCACGGGATGAGCGAGTGACGTTAAGAGCCTCCAAGAGGTTGATTACTAATAGAAGAAACATGTAGAATGACATCAGTGACATTAACAAGCCACATGCTGTATGCCTGGTAATCATTCAGTACCATGGTATATATCAAGTGCTCTGGTATTACAATAGTATATGATACAGTTTCATAACTGTACCAGGAAAAAGTTTTTTAACGTTTTTGAAAGAATTATCTTATTATACATTTATTTGATTAAAATAAAATTGTAAAAATGGTAATATTGTGAAATATTATTACAATTTAATTTTAATTTATTCCTGTGACACAAAGCTACATTTCTGGCATCATTACATCAGTTTTCAGTATCACATGATCCTTCAGAAATCATTCTAATATGCAGATTTGACACATTTCTCATTATTATCATTGTTGAAAAGTAGTTGTGCTACTTAATATTTTTGTGAAATACATGATACATTTCTGGAATAAAAAGCTAAAAAGAACATCTCATTTAAAATAGAAATATTTTGTAACATTATAAATGTATTTACTGTCACTTTTGATTAATTTAATGCATCAATTAAACACACAGAATGATTTCTGAAGGATCACGTGACACTGAAAACTGGAATATGGCTGCTGAAAATTCCACTTTACATCAAAGAAATAAATTACATTTTAATATACATTAAAATAGGAAACCATTATTTTAATTCATAATAATATTTCAAAATATTACTGTTTTTATTGTACCAAATAAATGCAGCCGGTGAGCATAAAAGATTTCTTTCAAAAATATTAAAACAATCTCCATTATTCCAAACTGTTAACTAGTAGTGAATATACTCTCATACAGATGAATAGCCCCCTGAGGACAACGCAGCTCTACACATGCACAAACACACTCTTAATCTATATCTCAGGTATTTCTGTACAAAATCAGACTGAACTGATAAGAGACAGGAACTTAAAAGACAAGACAGAGACAGAAAGACAAGATTGAAAAGAAGTGAAGATGGTCCTTTGAAGAAAAGAAGGGAAAAAAAACAGCTGGCAAGAAATGTACCTGCACTGGGCAAATCAAAAACTTCAGATAAAGAGGCAAACTGGGACGCTGATAATTTAGACTTGTGTGCTCAGTGTGTTTGTGCAGTTTTTTTATTTATTTAGCTATGGTTTGAGTGGCACTGTCTCCTGAAGACAGTTAAATCTAAAATCAGAATCAAAATCTCTCTTTAGGAACATCCTTGAAGTCAAAATAATTTGGGAATTGAGCACATTTTTTGATGCAAAAGATTAGGGGTAGAGTTGGTGTGTAATCATAATTGTGAGTAAATAATTATAAAAATGTAACATTTTTATTTATTATTCTAATTCAAAATATGTTTATTGAGGGGTACAGTTAAGTCTGTGATAATGTTAACGATTAATTTGAAATGGATCTTTTTGTGTTATTATAATGCAATTTGGTTTTCATTTTATGAGTGGGATTAGTTTGTAATCATAATTATAAGTAATTAATTAATTACGAATTATAGCATTTTTAGATATTAATCTAATGCAAAAGATTTTCTTTTAGGGTTGGGATTAGTTTGTAATAATCATAAAAAGCTTCAGAACAATAGAAGTCAATGGTGTTTAGGGACAAATTGTTATAAAAAATCGTTATTCACTTAACGTAAATATTTAAGGTATGAGTTTAAGCATAGGCTATTTAAAAGAGTCATATTTATATATGTTTACACTAGGTGCCATAATGTCATCACTTTCATTTCCTTTTCCATTAAAAAATAATATATTAATATATAATGTAGCGGCGGCACACATCAATGTAACAATGTATCATGTGTTTGTTTGATTGACAGCTGCTCTCACCGGTCTCGGTCGCGTCCTGATGAGTTTGAACACAGTCAAAAACATTCCAGAGAACAAGCAAACTCAGGAAAAGACCTCCAAATAAAGCCTTCAGCTCCATTCTCACCAGCCAGACCAATTTAGTCCTGCATCAAAACTTCAGAAGGAAAAATAACGTTTTCATTATTCAGAGAAAACATGAAGAAAAACATGATTATAAATTTTAAAATGCACTAAAAGAAAAAAAAATCAGTACATGAAGCGAGATCTCGGATGAAGAGCTGGATGAGTCCTCTCGTATGACAGCGACCCTCAGACATGAAACATCTGGACTTGTTTTCGGTTGTTTGGCTGTAGGGAGGTTTCCTGTCGCCTCCAAACAAAACAAGCCAAAGTTTCGTTGTTTTCCGTCCTCCGCGAGTGAAATGAACTCTGTAAATGTGACAGAGGAGACTGCAGCTCTCCAGTGATCGGTGTTTCTCTGCTCATCTACCCCTGATCCTCCTCCTCTGCAGCCAATAGACAAAAACTACAGACTTTCAGTTGAACATTTCCGGTTTTCTGGGCTGCTAGAACGCGCTTAATTCCTCAGCTTTTAGTGAAGAACAAAACAGTTTAATTAACACATAACGTCTAATAATAGGTTATACAAACATTATGGAATGCTCAACAGATCATGTGCATTCAAAAACGATTAATAACGAATTATGACAATATATGATATCATACAGGTGATAAAAATATGTGAAGTAATATACATTTTAACTTAAAATAATAATAATAATTTCCACCCTTACAGTATTTTCTAGTTGGTTCAGTACCATGGTAGGCTATTTATCATAGTATGCACAGAAAAATGGTATTCAAAGGCAAGGGAGCCAAAAACAAACAAACAAAAATAACCCTGAATTTATATAAACGAACAATCTTTCTATGCTGTGAAATCTTGATTGTATATGAGTCGATCGGTCAGTTAAAGGAATAGTTTCTTCAGGACTCATATTTGCCATAAGCAACTGAAGTTAAAAACAACTCAACGATGGATTTGTTTCTTACAAACATAGATTTTCTCCTCCCAAGATGTTAACTGATGGACTGTGGATTATTGTGATGTTTTTATCAGCCGTTTGGACTCTCATTCTGACGGCACCCATTCACTGCAGGTGAACAAATGATGTAATGCTCAATTTCTCCAAATCTGTTCAGATGAAGAAACAAACTCATGTACATCTTGGATTTTTTTTTTTACAACTAGATTACCCTCAATTTAGAGGGGAAAAAATCATTTATATTGGTGTTTTTGTGTGTAAGTATGATTTAGTTTTATAAAGTATGTCATTGTTGTAAAATACCACTCAGATGACCTTTGTTTCTGATGCCTTATTGGTTAAAACGAGGACACTATTTCAGCCTCCTAATCTCTGCCTGCCTTAATTACAGAGTGCTTCCAAGTCAACTCTATTAGTGTGTGTGTGTGTGTGTGTGTGTGTGTGTGTGTGTGTGTGTGTGTGTGTGTAAGTGCTTCTCTGTCAGGGTTTATTACAGCATATAAGGTATGCACTAGGACGAGACAAAAATAGGCCAGATTAACACAAGACACAGGCTGTTACACTTTACCATCAGGATCCTGAAAACATTTGTGTGACATACAGTACACACTCTAACAAAAGTCCTCTACGGTCCAATGTTTTGGGTAAATATGACGGAATTTTTCCTGTTTTTTACAGGTGTATTACCCATATTTTATGGGTAAAAAATCCTCTTCTATCTATCTATCTATCTATCTATCTATCTATCTATCTATCTATCTATCTATCTATCTATCTATCTATCTATCTATCTATCTATCTATCTATCTTCAAAGTCTGAAACCACTACAGAAAATTTTTCAAATTTATTTTACATTTTGCCATGAAAAATTATATTAGAAACATAAATTTACTGAAAGTTGAAATGAAAATTATGATGAATTTGACTTAGGTCCACATTAGCTTAGAGATCTAGAAATTGTACAGTTTTAAATATTCATAACAGTTTCAATCAATTATATTCAAACATTTCTGTTCATTTCCAGATTTTGAATCCCAGATTTTCTGTGTGGTCCCAGGCATTTGTAAGTCACTGTATTTGCTTGATTATGCAGTACAGTATATGCATATTGGTTATGACACAGTTTTCTTTCTTTAAAGGTTACTACTGGCCATCTTAGAATACTGTCATCTGATTGGCCAGGAGTGAAGCGATGCTATTGGTTAGACCTGGGATGATGGTTAGACCCAGCAGAGGCATTCATTTTGACCTCTTATCCTGGCTCTGATCCAGTGAGTTTGAACACTAAACCTCGGACTAATCCACCGCTTGCAACTCATCCAAACACTGACATGCGGTGGACTCTCATACACAAGTCACACACATACTCTGTACTCGAACTCTCTTTTACACAGTCACATCCAAAATAAAGAGTTCTGTGGATGGTAATAATGTAACTTTGGAGAGAAAATCTGGACATCTGGACCTGAAGAACAGTTAGATGGGACAGGTAGGATGACGTTCTTTCTTGTCTTTGTCTCAAATACAATAGTGCATAATTAAAATAATAAGAGAGCAAAGCATGACCAGGTTTTGTGAGCTCAAATGGTCCTGAAGTCTATTTTTGGCTGGTCTTAACTTCTGTATAAGAGAGAGTGAGATGCTCCAAAGGACTTGTGTAATAGCCTTGTATAACTGGTGGCAAACATAACTTTAAAAGATCTGTGTGCACACGTTTTAGCATGAGTCTTTGTCTTCACATTGACACAATGGTGGAAACAAAAGGTTTATAAAATTATGTGATTATTTTTCAGATTTCTTCAGTCTTTAATTCACTTTTAATCCTCTTCTGTTGTTTAAAACCTCTTAACTGTCACTGTCCCCTCTGTGGGACGCCTACGTTTACTTCACTATTTTACAATTAAATCCTAATCTAATCATGACAAACTATATATTGTTGGAAAGGTCTAAGACTCCTAAATAGGTATTTTACCACTTTTTTTGTTAAAAAATTATGTAGGAAAAGTAATAGATTAATTTATGACAAGAGTGGACCTGAAAAATCTACATCATAACAGGAATTCTGACCTTTGTCACAGAAAGTCTTCTTAGTTGCCTTTTTCTCGATCACATATTAGAAATCATAAGAAATTATATATCAGTTGAAAACTTTAAATCTCAAAATTCATCCTTTGAAACCCATTTTAAAATCAGACATTGCATTACCATGGAAATGGTACATCAAAATCATGTTACTAAATGTTTTCATTCATGAATTATAAAAATTTAAGTTTGGATAGTGCACTATAATGTCTCTGTTCAAAACTGTGAGTGATGTTAAGGGGTTAAAACAAGTCATGTGTGATCCAAAATATTCCAGTTATAAGGCAAATGTTGATATATAAGGATGCAAAGTCAGTTTGTATTGATTTAGTTTGATTGCGCTAAATGAATACTCATGATAATGTGAAATATTAGCAAATGTTAATAAATGAAAACATCCCGCCCAGGGACTGCAGATGCTAATTAGCTTTATAGCTAACTCTGTTAAATGAAATAAACTAATAAATAAATAAATACAAGCAGATTTCAGTTAAAGGATGTCATTTGAATAAATATGCATGTTGTGCAAAGTAAGATTTTTGTATAATTGAGATACTATTAGTTTTTATTATTTTGAGTCATATTTTATTTTAAAATGTGCTCTTTTTTAATTTTAATTTTAGTTAAAGTTTTAGTAATTTTGCTGAGTTTATTTTTGTTATTTTTAGTTTTTATTTTATATTTCTACATATTTTTTTATTAATTTTTATTTCAGTTTAATTATTTTACTATACATCACCTTTAACTAAATTAAAATAAGTAACATTGCTTCAGCAACTAGCTGACTTTTTTGAAGATTTTTTAAAAGTTTTATATATATATATATATATATTTATTTTTTATTTTTTTTTCAGTTAACATTTAGTTTTATTTAAAACTAAATAAGCACAGTTTTAGTTAGCTATAATAGCTCTGTGTAAGTAATAGTGTGTGTTTGGGTGTTTGCACGTAAGAAGGCTTATCTGTCTGCTGAGAACTTCCTTACAAGATTTATACGTCTTAAAGGAACAGGGTTGTTTGCTAAAAAACATTTAAAGGTCATGTTACTCCGGATCCTCTAAACATAAAAGCAATAATATATTCCATGCTGCATTTAGGTACATTTAAACCAGTTCCTTCTCCTGAGCTAAATTAGCCAATTCATAATAATAGAGTACAGTAATGAAATATGTCATTTTTAACATACCTGTTTTTTTTTTTTAATCCTGTCAGTGAGAGATGGTTTTGAGGTTGATCTTCAGTGAACAGCCACTGTGGAAGATCCTAATATTCTGCCAGCTATATTCTGCGGTCAGCCGGCATTCTGTAATTGGTATAAACACAAACACAGATACAGACCACACACAAAAAACAAACACACACACTTGACATGCATGTGTCCATACAAATTCAATTGACCTCGCACAGCTAAATATTGAGTACAACAAGCAGGGAATTACGGAATTACGAAATTAAGAACAAATCAGTACACAGGCAACAATCCAGTCAAACTAATCTGTCTGACCTTTGCTGAACAACAAGCTACTTGTAATGCATCAGACATGATCTAATAATTGACAAATTAAAACATCATTTGCAATTTACCATCAACCAGACATGGAAATCATCCAACATTTTACATTACAGCAGACTGCAATCAGAAATATAAGAAAAATGTTATTTCAATAAATAATGTGTCTATTTTTGACAGCCAGCAATTGTGACGGTGGACATGACGTGTTTGCCAAAGTAAAAGAGAACAGCCTGATGGGAACCTTTATTGCCAACCTTAGTTTCACTGCACAGCCATCATCCAATCATATGCACTTAAAACTTTCTGGAAAAGATGCTGATTGGTTTTATCTGGAGGGAAGAACCATTAGACTGAACTCAACATCAACTAGGATTATTGATAGAGAGGTAACATTAAAAAAAATCTTTAAATGCATGCTATTACACTTCCATCTTCTATCATGATTTTGTTTAAGCTGCTAATATGATTTGTCTATAATGATATTGCAGATACACGGCTCAGTTTTAACAGCAACTGTAAGGTGTTACGAACATAAAGCCCTACAGGTAAATTGAATAATCTGTGACATACAGCAACATTATTTTAGAAAACTGGATTTATCAATCCAATTTTACCTTGTCAAATAAAAACAATGTTGCTTTCAGGCTGAACACAGGATCATGGTAGAGGTTCTGAACGAGAATGACAACAAACCTGAGTTCCTACAAAGATCAGTTCAGCCTCTGCAGCTCAGTGAGGTAAAACAAAACACAACATACACTCTCTTTGTTTGTAATGTATTAACATACACGATTGTTCAAAAGTTTGGGGTCAATATGATTTCTTTCTTTCTTCCTTCCTATTAATATTTTTATTGATCCTGAATGCATCAAATTGATCAAAAGTAACAGTGAAGACATGATATAAAGACATCATATACAGTTAATCCTTTTGATCTTTCATTTTAAAAATTCACAACAATCTAACCTTTCATTGGATAAAAAGAATTTAAAATGGGGGGAAATATCATTACGAAACAACTGTTTTTCTCCCACCCTTGGCACCCTTTTATTCAATACTTTTTGAAACCTCCACTTGCCAGTTTAACAGCTCTAAATTTTCACAGCCTTCTTTGATCATATTTACCAAGGGTGCCGATATTTTTGGTCATGACTGTAAAGATGATTTCAAATAAATGCTATTATTTTGACTATGAAGCAGCACAACTGCATCAGCATTTGAAGGATCATGTGACACTGAAGACTGGAGTAATGATGCTGAAAACTCAGCTTTGCATCACAGGAATAAATTACATTTTAAAATAGAAAACAGTTATTTGAAATTGTAATAATATTCCACAATATCACATATTACTGTTTTACTGTATTTTTGATCAAATAAATGAGGCCCTGGTGAGCGTAAGAGACTTTCAAAAACAAACTTTCAAGTCTTACTGATTCCCAAACTTTTGAGCAGCATATTGCATATATAAGCATACATTTTAAAAGTCTCCCCCCCCCCCCATATTTTACTCCATTCCTGAGATTTTCTCCCATCTTCTGCTGGTTGTTTGATGTGTTTGTTCAGTTGACAGCGGTGAACTCTGTAGTGTTTACAGTCCAGGCCACAGATGCTGATGGAGACACACTCACATACGTCATCGATGAAACATCAGTAGGTGAACCAATCATCTCATCAGACCCACAAAATCCACAGTAGAAACCTTCTGCTAGCCCTGCTGCAGCCTCGTTTGACTTAAAGAGATAGTTCACCCTAATTCTGTCATCATTTACTCATCTTTAAGTTCTTTCAAACCTGCAACCTGTTAAACACAAAAGACAATTTGAAGAATGTTGGTAACCAAAACAAATATCATGGAAGTCAATGGCTACCGTCAACTGTCTGTTTCCCAACAAACTCAAAATATCTGCCTTTATGTTCAGAAGAAGAAAGAAATTCATACAGGTTTGGAACAACTTGAGGACAGAATTATCATTTTTGTTAACTATCCCTTTAACCTTTTCTTATGGTATATTACACTCTCAGAAATAAAGGTACAAAAGCTGTCACTGGGGCGGTACCTTTTCAAAAGGTACACTTTTGTACCTATTAAGTTCAAATATGTACACTTTAAGTACTAATGTGTATCTTTAAGGTACCAAAATGGACATTTTAGGTACAAACATGTACCTTTTGAAAAGGTACCGCCCCAGTGACAGCGTTTGTACCTTTATTTCTGAGAGTGTGGTATATCTTATGGTGTTTGTGTATTTCCAGCCTGATGCCAGGTATTTTCGAGTGGACTTACCCAACAGTGGCAAAGTGGTTCTCAACAAGTCACTGGACTACGAGACCAAAACTCAGCTCCGACTGACTCTTTATGCAGTGGTAAAACAAACAGAAACACTTGTTTGCAGATGATAAAAAACTGAACTGTTATTTACTCAGATGTTGATGTGGCTTTAGGAGATGAACACAAATGAACGCTACAACACAACGGCAACAATAATCATCAATGTGATAGATGGGGACGACCAGTACCCACAATTCCAGCCTTGCACTCTTCTCTCAGCCAATCACAGCAACCGCATATGTGCCAATCCTCTGTACACCGCCAACATCACAGAGAACGAGCAGGTAAACCCTGTGAATATAGAAAGACATCTTAATGTCTCTGAAGTCTATTATGTTCACCAAGGCTGCATTCATTTGAAATGCATTTAATATTATGAAATATTATTCCAATTTAAAATAACTGTTTTATAGTTGAATATATTTTAAACTGTAATTTATTCCTGTGATGCAAAGCTGAATTTTCAGCGTAATTACTCCAGTTTTCAGTGTCACATGATTCTTCAGAAATCATTCTAATATGCTGCTTTTTGAAAACAGCTGTGCTGCTTAATACTTTTTTGTGGGTTTTTTCCCCAAGATTCTTTGATAATAGAAAGTTCATATTATTTGAAATAAAAGACATTAAATACATCCTTGCAAAATAAGAATATTTAATCTTTTTAAATGGATCTTACTGACCCATTGAGTGTGCATGTATCTGATTCCCTCTTATCGTCTGTGTATTTGTCACTCAGGACATTGTCTTGGATTTCTTTCCGGGTCCGATTCAAGCTGTGGATGGTGATGAGTGTCTCAGAACACCAGTAAAGTACACCATCCTGTCAGGTGCGTCTCCTTCCTCTGCCATTGAACCTTACACAAACTCCTGGAAGAAGAAACTAATTTTGATTATACATGTGTGTCTGCTGTAATACAGGGGCAGATAATGGCAGATTCGTCATTGATAGTAATTCTGGAGAGGTGAGGTTAACCAGATGTGTGGAGAACAGACTGCTGATCCCAACACTGAGACTGCGTATTATGGTGCGTCTGAGAGTGAAGAACAAAAATGTAAAAAAAAAAAAAAAAAAAAAATCATATATATATATATATATATATATATATTTTTTTTTTTTTTTAATTTATTATTATTATTTTTTTAAATAAAAAATCAATTAACTTTTTTTCAGTTTTTTTTTTCAGTTTTTTTAAATAAATAAAAAATGAAAATAAATGTATAAGTTTAATATTAAATGTTATATATAAATAATATTCTAATATATAAAAATAAACCATTATCATTTCTAAAAAATAAATTAATAAAAGAGAGAGAAAAAAAAGAAATGTTTTCTTTTTGAAATCATTGTGATGTTTCTGCTCAGGCAGCTCAGACGGATGACCCTCTGAAATATGCAGTAGCCACAGTTCTGGTGAGGGTCCTAGCAGAAAACAGGTTTCCACCGCAGTTTAATCGTTCAACATACCGTGGTTTTGTCAGCGAGAGTGCAAATCCCGCCTCACTCGTCAAGACATACGGCAACAAATTACTTATCCTGGAGGCCACGGATCAAGACTTCACTGACGTACGTGACTCGACAAGATCACAACATTGCAAAACCACACAACAGTAACACCCCAGTGTCAACATCCAGTTTCAACATCACAAAGACACTGGTGCATGAAATATGGAGTTATGTTTCTGTTTGTTTTATGTTTGTGGGTTAAAGGGCTTCAATCCCAGACTGCAGTATTCTCTAGACTCCCAACACAACAGCTCTCAGCTCTTTTACATTACACAAGAAGGACTGCTCATCGCTAAAACCAGCCTGCTACACCCCGGCCACAAATATTTCTTAGAGGTATGACATAAGACTACATAAATACACTTCAAAAATATCTTCCAAAGTTGTAAATGAAACAAAAATTATTAGAATGTTTTACAAGCAAAAAATTATATTTCAGTCTTCAAAATTTCACATTTCTTTCAATGTGTTAATTCCCATCTCTTTGTGATTATTTGTAATTTCAGAGTGAAAATTGTTTAACCACCAAATTTCATAGGCAGAATCTGAACAATATTCCACTACTACTTTTTTTTTCAAAAATGTCTGAAATTAGACAATTGATGACCGTGTTGCAGGTTCTAGCCACTGACCTGGAATCAGGAGACACTGTTAAAGCTGCATTGCATGTGGAAGTTCTTCAAAAAGGCCAACCAGGTACTGGAAAATATTCAAGCTCTCTGGATTATATCTTAATATATAAAATAAAAATGGGTTTTACATACATAAAATGTGCAACAAACTAGAAGTGAGCACTGTTTGTGCGAAGCTTGCCACAACATACACTACCAGTCAAAAGTTTTCTGAAGGATCATGTGACACCAAAGACTGGCTGCTAAAAATTCAGTTTGCATCACAGGAATAAATTCAGTTTTAAAATATATTCAAATAGGACAAAGTTATTTTGAATTGTAATAATATTTCACACCGTTTTTACTTTGTAACTTTTGACCGGTAGTGTATAATAGCAATACATGGCTGAACATATAATAATAAGTAATAAAAAAAATGTACTGTATAAGTTCCACAGGGTCCTTTGGGGGCGGGGCATGTGTACAGCAGTGAGCCAGTGGGCAGGGCAGAGGGCGTGGCAGGGGTGTGTCTGATCCTGCTGGTCATTACCTTATTTACACTGGTGCGGTGCATACGGATGATCAGAGAGAAGCGGGATCATGTCATCCGGACCAGCGTGGCTGACAACAGACACCCTAATGTGGTAAGACAAGATATATTCATGCACCTACACAACACTCTGCATATGAGCTGAAAATATCCATATGTTCCAAACAAATTATACCCAATAGAAAAAAAAACAGAATTATGTAACGACTCCAACTTTGAGCTTCTATTTAACGATTTTTTTTTTTTTTTTTACTTTTTAATACGGTAAATAACTTTTTTTTATATTTGAATATATTTTAAAAAGTAATTTCTTCCAAATTTTTTTATTTTATTTATTTTTTAAATGTATTCAAAATGGAAAACCATTTATAATAGTATAATAGAAACAATTTATGGTCACACTTTATTTTAAGGTCCAATTCTCACGATTAACAAACCATTAATTATGACTTCTGCCTCAGTAAACTCCTAGTAAGGTATCGTTAAGTTAATGTAGAATATGGTCATGCAAAATATTGCTTTATAAGTACTAATAAACAGCCAATATGTTAACAATAGGCATGCTAATAAGCAACTAGTTAATAGTGAGAACTGGTCCCTATACTAAAATGTTTTTACTGTCAATTTTGACTCTTAAAAATGAGAATTTCTTTCAAAACTGTCCCTTCATTTTTGATAGCTTTTATATCATAATATGCAAAACCCAAAAAGAATATTTTAAGAATTTGTACCAATTTTTAACACTTAAAAAGCGTCTTAAAATGAATCTTTTTGCATTTCTTAATATTCCATGTCTAGTGTCTGAGATGGTTCCGGATGGTGAGTTAAATGTTCCTCACTTCCATCCATAGTGAAGGTCATTGTATTTTCATTTAGGTAAAAAGTGGAAATAGAATGGTTTCTTAAAGCATAGACTGACCATTTTGTTACTAAACCGAGAATATCGTTTTAAGCAGTTCTATACGAGTCACAGAGAGTGTTAAATCAGACACTACTTAATGCAGTATCCCAGACCTTTTAACTTTGACGGTGCACTGAGTATTTGTTCAATTCTGGCAAATATAACAGTGGTCTTGGACTTTATACACCTACCAGTGTACATGCAGCAACACACACACACACACACACACACACACACACACACACACACACACACACTCAAAGTCCAATTACTCCAGTCTTCAGTGTCACATGATCCTTCAAAAATCATTCTAATAAGCTGATTTGCTGCTCAGCAAAAAATGTCTTATGCTTAATATTTTTGTGGTAACTGTAGATACATTCAATGTTGAATTGTAGTGTGCATCATATTAAGTCTCCTTAAAATAAGGATGATATTACTCAGTGCACCTTCAAATTTCCCATAGTTACCCTTGTGCATTTGTGTTTTTAAACAACAGAAATATTTTCAGAGAATCAACTGTAAATCCAGCTGAGTGACAGTTTTTGCTCTGACAGATGAACCAGAGCCGACCGATGACTTTAGTGGAGGAAACGTTCTCATATCACAACGAGGCATTCAGCGAGTACGACCACTCCACCTCACCCTTCTACGGCAAACAGGGCATCTACACCAAAACAGAGGAACCACCTCCATCATCATCTGTGAACTTACCATCGATTACCTTCAACAAATCCTTACGGGAACCAAGACGCAATTACCTGGCACTGCGGCCCAACGGGAGGCCCGTGAACAGGTTTAACAACAAAACTGTGTCATTTCACGACTACGTCGTGGTTCGGGAATGGGATGAGGAGAGTGAAGAAAATACTGAGACTACGTTCACAACAGAGGTGGAGATTTGTACCGATTTAGAAGAAATGAACATGGATTGTGAATTAGAAAATGACGATTCAGATCTCCCAGAAGAAGAAGAATTTAAAATCCAATCACAAAGAATCACTTCATACCATGACGACATATACAATGAGTCAGAAATGCTCAATATGCACCTAAAAAGAGTCAACCGAGACTACGAATCACATAATACAGACCACACACAAGTGAAAATTGACTTGGAAGACAGAATTCAGGCAAAACCACTGGAAGCAAGGCTCCAAAAAACAGCTGGAAAGCACAGATTCAAGTCTGATATACAAAGACACTCAACTGAAAGTCAAGAAAGAGATCAAACGGTAACACAAAACTCAGCATTAAAAGATACTACACAAGCAGAATTCTCCATTTTTCAAGGAGAGCCATATATCATTAACCCTAAAGCCTTGCTTTCAGACGCCGATAAACCCGTCGTCAACTATTCAGAAAGCTTTAAAACAGATGGTAGCAGAAATCCGGATGATCTTAATTTAGATCCTCAGGTTTCAGGAGCTGAAAGTTCTGTACAAAGCATTCATGATGTAAGTAACTTACAAACACATCTAAGCACATTAACACTTGATCCAGGTCAATACAATGGATCAGAAGAACGTCTGGGAGTTGAGACGGACAACATCCCAAGCTCAAGCATATATTATGTTAACGAGAACATTGCAACAAATTTAGATGACAGTAGCCCAGAAGAGGAGTCTGTATCTAATCTAGATACAAGCAGTCAACATCTGAACTATCTTCACGATCCTCACGACACACAGATAGAATGTTTCTACGATACAGACACTGATGAAACTAATGATGGGAGATGATAATGGGAGATTGATGAAAGCTAAGAGCGATACTGAATCAACTCAATGTTTGAATTGAGCTTGAGCACCAAATGAGCCTTTGTAAAATGGGAAAAGTAAAGATTTGGCATCTGCGAGGGAATGAACAGATGGGTGAGTAATGCAAGCGTTAAGCTAACTTCTAACCCAAAGTTTTAAAGTTTGCCCTGCACCGATGGTTTTCAGATATCCTGTGCCCTTTCTACATTATATAATATACATCATTGCACACGGACATGCTTTCTTTGTATTGAAATTGCACTTATTGCAAATAAAATCTACTGATGACAAACAATAAGTCTGCCTGTGGCATAGATAGTTCTGCTAAAATTAAACTTAGGTGGGACTCATTCATTATGATGATATCAAAGCAATAATAAACAGGTGCAATATGCCTTTTTCAATTTGAAATGAAGTAAAAGTGACCAGATCACCCCTAGTGGATCTGATTAGAATCTGCGCAAAAACAAGAAATTCACCTGGAAACCCCACAAATGGAAACCCAGTTGAAAATGGGATTCATTTTCATCAATTTTATTGAGAAAACACTCTCAGCTACAAGACAGTATTTACAATACCTGACCACAGCATACTAAACAGAGTTCACATTCAATTATAAACACACACACATATATATATACACAAATTATGTACTGAGAGGAGGTCATTTTCATTCATGTACAAATTGCACAAGGAAGAAAGGTAAGAAAACCAAGAATAAAGTCTTGAATAATAAAGTCAAAGGTTGAGGGAGATGGAAAAAGGCACTTGAGGAAAGAACAGCTTTAGTTTGTTGGTTCAGTCTAATAATGAGAATACTAACACTTCATAAAGCTCTCACTGACAGGTCGCAGTGGGTGGAATGACGTTCGATAGTCCTTCAAGCAGGGGTTTTTGTTCATAAATGAGCACCCAATCAGTTGATTGATCAATTTTACACACAGCTTTTATCTGTCCATAGATTGACAAAAACAAGCCATTCTAATCCGAGTTCCTGCAGGAGCCAATCAGAACTTCTGGTTGGATGCATTTTGAGCCAAAGAAAGACCATGAAATTATGCAACATCCTTACTACAATCTACTACTTAGCATCATGTCCAATATCATACATCCTCTGGCTAAATGGAGATAAACGCATACATGTAGTGGTTGCAAAACATGATATATTATTTAGAAAAGTAGTTTACATAAGGGTATACCTAAAAAAAACAAAACAAAGTGTTCATATAATGTGCCGTGTAAAAACACTAGTGGGCAGTTATTGCTCTATGCCGTGTCGGGTTACACACATGCCATTATGCTGCATTATATGGCTGCATTTTAGTGCATTATAGACCATCAGACAAACCTCTACACAACACTTTGACAAGCTTCACAAGCTGACCTGAATACCATTTCATCAGTGCATTTGAAATCACATCAGAATCCAACGGTTAATCTACGAAAGATGTGTTCACGGAAAAAGCCAAAACAAATGCATTTGATCGAGAGGCTGTGGAAGAACAGAAATGTTTTGTAAACACAGTAATGCTTCACAATGTGGTATGCTTGAAATCATATAATAAATTATTGTTCGTTTCGCATTTTTCAAGTGCAAAGTTTCCAAAATTAAAACTCATCGTGTCGGACCAGTGCTTCTCCAAAATCTGTTGCTTGGCTCCCAACAAATAAGTCATACTTATCCACAATTTCCTGCTTTGTGAGCCGTCCGTCCTGTGGTGAAAGTAAAAGAAGTTATTGAAGCAGCTGCTAAGCTAAAAAAAAAATTCTTACAGACCAAACATATCATCATTTATTATTGTCAGCAGTTAGTGCTTCATATAATAATTTTTTTTGCTTTCATCACCCCATCAATAAGCATAACGAATCTGACGCACAACCAATAGAATTATGGCATTGTACAGCAGGTCATTTTCAGTCATGTACGGATTGCAGAGGGGAAGAAAGGTAAGAAAACCAAAATTAATGACAGAGAATTATGGCACCCTGCTCATTTAAGAAATAAAATTAATTAATCCAAACTTTGAGCTACTTGTTTGTAGCTCAAACAAGTGTTTAATGGGTTTGATTCCCAGGGAATGCATTAACTGATCAAAATGTATACCATAAATGCAATGCAAGTCACTTCAGATAAAAGCATCTGCAACATGCAAAAATGTCAAATAAACATTGCATTCCAATTACATGAGTGTGAGTAAAATATACTAGAATGCACAGTTTTGGCTGAACCATTCATTTAATTCCAGCTTTTATGCAAAGATCTTACCTTCTTTGTGGCAGAAATTTACTTACTTTAACTTTCACATAAAATTGTTAAATATGTAATGGATGCAATGACTTTTATGCAAAATGTCCTTTTACTGAGAATTACCATGCTTTTACCTTATCTGCGTCAGACTCATACAGCAGGTGTTTGGCCTCAGCCTCTGCATGGTCGTAGTCAGACGGCAAGATCCAGTCACGGGTCTCGTCCTTATCCATACGGCCGTCTTTGTTTTTATCCCTGAACTCTGTAAACTGTTCTCTTTCTGTTTTCACCCATTCCGGTTCATTTGCATCTCCATTCTGGCTGTACATGTCACCTGAAAAACACACACAGACAAGGGAAAAAGTGAGACAAAATCAACACACTAAACAGGAAACAACTGATTTCTGTCCATTCCAGTCTCTCTTAAATACACACAAACACACTTACAAAGGAAAACACTTCACGTACCAATATATTCATTAAGGTCAATGAAACCATCTCCATTTTTGTCAATGTCCTCCATGGTCTCCTGTAAACCAAACCACACACACATTTTATATATAAATATAAATATATACACACACATACAGACAGATAACATCATGAGGGTGAGTAAACAATCACAAAACATAACAGAAAAGGTATATGGAAGACATTTTTAGCATTCTGATTGTCCAAACGTACCAGCACTATAATATCCTTCATGTAGTCAAACTCCTCGGGATGAAGAAATGCTGTAAACTCTTCCTTATTGGCCCTCATGTCACCATCATGATCAGCCATCTTGAAACGGCGCTCATCTCTAGCCATCATCTGCCTGTAGTTAAAACCGTCCTCGGGATCTGCTTCATCTAAACAGACATGAACACATCACATCAGCCTGGATTTCTGGCTATTCAAATAAATGTGATATATTTTTCTTTTTTCCTGCTTTAAATCTGTTGTTTTGAGGACAGATATTGACTACAGAGTCTTTACAAACTGATTTGATTTCAATAATCAAAAGATCGAACTGGAAACCAAATTAGATTTACGTGCATTTCCATTAGATTTAACCTTTGAAGTTTGAATAATCAATAAACGCATTATACACACCAAGGATGTAGCCGTAGGTAGCGTTCTTGTATTCCTCCCAGGAGACATGAGCGTCTGAGTTGAGATCGTGAGCCTGCCACTGCCGGTCCACATCGTCATAGATCCATCGCTTCTGAGCGTGTTGGATCCACCGTTTCATCTCATCAGCGGACACAAAGCCGTCATGATCCTCGTCAATCTTCTCTACAATCTTACTGTAGACAGAAAGAGAAAGTGAATGATCTGAAGAATTTTCTCAAGTGAAGAGCTCATTGAAATGTAGTGCGTGTGTTTTTACCCCAGTCTCTCTTTGCTCTCCTCGGGGGTCAGCTGGTCAAAGGACTTTGCCTCCTCTTGCCCGAGAAAAGCCTCGTGGTCGTAGTCAAAGTTGTCCTCATCATCGTGCTCCTTGTTGCTGAGGGGGGCGTCGTGATGGACACGGTCCTTCTTTTCCATGGGTTTACTGGAGGACTGAAGAACGCAGAGCGCGACGAACAACAACAGCGGCAGCAGGTCCATCTTCTTGTACACTTTTTTAACAGGGTCAAAAAATATAAATCAATAAGTATGTATCAATGTAAACAGAAAACATTGTTACAAATATTAATTTCCCACCACTATCTATCTGACTAACACATACATATACATACATACATACATACATACATATATATATATATATCTCAGATAGATATGCTATGCACACACACACACACACACACACACACACACACACACACACACACACACACAGAAACATAATCATAAACACAAACATAAACACACACAATACTACCTTGATACTAGTGTAATAAAATGTTACCAGATGTAACTTATGTGTTACATATTTTTTAAATGATTTCATTGTAAAATTTAATGATTGTCCCCAATATTTGGGCATGCAAACATAATTTAAATTCCCCACATTATGCCTCATGCAAAGTGACATAAATGAAACAGCGAAGCACAACACTGTATATCAGAGCATATCTGCATTAAATGTTTTATGTTTTAACGCAAAATTGCAACTTTACCTGGTGAATTTTGCAGTGTTTCGCGCCGCCCGGCTGATCTCAGTAACTCCGGATGTCAAACTAGTTGGGATACGCTTCCTCTGGATGGCCCTCTCAACTGACCAATCAGATTGGAGATAACGCTCAAACCTCGTTTAACTGACCAATCAGATTGAGGACTGCACTTAGGACCGCCCGTGCAGACGTGGCCTGAGTCGCGTGGCGATTGGTCCACTTCAATCCAAACGTGATTATGTCATTGGTTTAGATCTGCCACGTCCTCAAGGCTCATCTTTCCAATAGTTTAATTGTAACTACATTTTATTTACACAAATGTAGATTTGTTTAAAGTTACTCCAAGTTCTGTGGCATTTCATTCAATCCTTAAAGAAGCATTAAAAGAGGAATGCCTTAAAACTCTAAATTGCTTGCAAAAGATAGATAGATAAGAGACGTGTTTTTAAGCAAATAATATAAATCTAAGCCTTACAAATTTCACATTTTTTATTTTGTCTTGTTTTAACATCATGTTTTGCTCCTGATAAAAATGTGAAAATAAAAAGGGCCCTAAAAGCATTTTATAAATATAACAGCATAAATTAAAAAAAAAAAAAATGAAATTGAAATTGTTTAATTGGCTCTCAAGCATAGCATCACAAGTCAAATCATTGGCAGTAAATTATTACTAGTAGTTTCAAGCACCATTTGAATCTTTTCCATGCCACACTACACCAAAATGACCAATTCTTGCTATAAAAATTTCATCAGGATAATGAATTGTCCTTTTATTCTTTAAAATGTATAGAGAATTATATTCCACAAAACATTTGATATACAGCCATAAAACTATGGTTACACTCAAAGTCAGCAATAGTCAGATTAGTGCTTGAGAGATATGGATTTTTCAGTGACTGGTCGTCAAATTATTATTGTTTAATCCACGTGTTTACATCTGGTTCTTGATTATTTGCTGTAATAGATTTTAAGTTACAATATACAAGTCATATTGTGCTAACTTCTGTCAGTCACTGAATGATTGTCCCATCAGCCTTTTGCCAAAACTCCATTCTCAAAAAGACAGGTGTGCACACACACAATTACTAATATATTATAAAGTGATATTAGTCAAGAAAGACAAAAAGCAGCAATTGTAAATGTATTGTAAATGTATTTCATAATAGGGCATTTGATTATTACTGAAAGAAAGAACAAACCAAAACACATAGATTTGAAGATTTTATGATAAGAATATACAAAATGCAGTTTCAAATTCTGCAAACATCAGCAGAAACGGATGACACACTGACACAGTGATTATTCAGCAGCACTGGACAACATCTTTCCCACAGCTGCCTCTCGTGTCTGTTTCCTTCCGTTTTCCCTTTCATTTTTCACTACGCCTCTGCCAAAGTCCAGCGTGTTTCGTTTGCGTCACGAGAGCGTTTTGTAATGAGTGTCAGGCGGCTTGTAGCTGTGACTCCTGCGCTACTGGTGGGGCAGCAAGGGCCGCGACCTCTTTTCTGGGGGTCAGCGATGCGAAAAGTGTGTCCAGGATTCCTAAAACCTGCAGAAGCTCCTGCTGAAGCTCTGCTTCCCGACCCAACACCTCCATAAGACGCTGCAGCAGCCGCTCGACTACAGGTGACTCGTGAAAAACCTGCTGATACAGATCTACACACACACACGTTTCACATGTAGAAACAGAGGAAAAACAATACTATTTTGCAAGCAGAAGTTCACTTCTTCATTCTCATTTACGCAAGATACAATATGAAACTCACCAAGCACAATATCCCCGACCATGAGCAGATGCCGAGAGAAGCGTGGGTCAAATATGTACCTGAAAAACAATACACAAAAACACCCTCCAACTTCATTTCAGAATCATTTCATAGAAGGCCATTATAACAAGAAATAAACACTGTGGTATTAAATTCCTTGAATCAAGAAAATCTGGTCAAGGCTCTTATGACTCGTTTATGCTTACGATTGAGGCCTCCTGTTCTGGGTCCCTTTTGTGTTGTGTAACCCAAACTCTCAACCTTAACACACACTGAGAACCTGCCTAAGAATTTCCCAGAGCTTTAATCATTCCAAGAAGTTCCGGTTTTGTCACAAGAATTTAATGGAATGCCTTTCACAGAATATTAACAGTGCTGAAATCCCACACAGACTTTCAATAATATGCATATATATATATATATATATATATATATATATATATATATATATATATATATATATATATATATATATATATATATATATATATATATATGTGTGTGTGTGTGTGTGTGTGTGTGTGTGTGTGTGTGTGTGTGTTAATTTGCAAATTTGTAATTATAATTTTTTTTATATATATATATATATACATACATATGCATGCATGCATGCATGCATGTATGTATTTTAATTTTCTTTCTACCATCAAATTGTATTTTAGAAAGACTTTTGCATTGTAGAGTTTTATGACAATTAAACATATTCATTAAATCCTCATTACTGAAATTTGAAAAATATATTATTAGTTATATCTAAAAATTATAGTATAACAGTAATCATCATCAGTGAGAATAATGACAACAAAACTCAAAACATGAAATGCACTTAAATGTCATAAAAACATCAAAATGCAAAAAAACAAAAATATATATATATATATATAATAATAATAATAATAATAATAATAATAATAATAACTATGTACCCAAATATACTTTTTGCCTTTGTGATTTTTTGCCTTCAAAATTGCACATTGTTTTTTATATTTAAATTTTAAAAGTGAAATATATCCCAGTCACCCATAAACAGTTTTAGAAATCAAAGCAAATTGGAAAATTTTGTATTCTTTGAAAATTTTGTAATCTTTCCTACGTTGATGAATTTCAAGTCCCCCAGAATCAATTTTTTTTATTCTGAAGTGTTCATAAATTTCCCCCTCCCAACTACATATGAGCCATCAAATTTTGTATGGGAGTCTGAAGTCATAAGACTATGTGCGTGTTGGAATAAAATGTGAGAGAGTTACTCACTTGAGAAGGAAGTTGAGGATCTTGGTTAAGCTCACTTCATTTCGTCCTGCGAGAGCATTTTTCAGAGTTCCTCTGCGGTTGAGCTCTATGATAACCGCTACGGTCACATCTGGTTTCCTGGTGTGTGTCCATGTCTGCGAAACATGCATAAACATATACTGATATCTGAACAGTCATATCACATATCAAACTGCATTATATACACACAGGTGTGTGCTTACCTGCAGAGCTGTGTCCAGCGCTTTAGACACCTCAAAGCTTTTGAGCTGTCTGTCATATTTCCGTAGATGTTGCTTCACTGGTTTACTGACCAAGAAATCATCCTAAAAGAAACATTAAAAGACTGTAAGAGACAGAAAACAATGCAGCAAAAGTGACGTAAAATACATTTCTTATTTTATGTAGATATCATGATTTATATAGCTGTAGAATAGCTAAATGAGAGACCGATTTTAGATGAAATGTTAGCAAATAAGACATTTAATTAAAATAATTAATTCATTGATTTATTCTGAAAAAGCACACAAAAAATAAAATGAAAAATGCTAGCAAATTAGAAATGCAATTAATTAAAATTCATTCATTCATTCATTCATTCAGAAAAAAGTAGATACAAAATTAAATTAAATTAAAATTAAAAAGTAAAAGAAAAGAAAAATCATGTTTGGCACAAAGTTCTTGTGAAATGTTAGCAAATAAGAAATGTAATTGATTGATGTATTCATTCAGAAAAAAGTAAATCAAATCAAATAAAAAAAGTTAAATTAAAATTAGATTAAATTAAAAAATAGCACAAAACAAAATAAAAATCACATGTTTGGGAACAAAGTTCTTGTGAAATGCTAGCAAATAAGAAATTGAATTAAAATTCATTTATTCAATCATTCAGGAAAAATGTTGGTCCCACTTTATATTAGGTGGCCTTAACTACTATGTACTTACATTTGAATTAATCATTTGGTACAGTGCACTTATTGCGTACATACATGTTTTTACATTGTACTTTATTTTTTTTAAAATACCTATATGTAATTACATCTGTAATTAATTTCTGTAATTACATTTATAATTACACTGTTGACCCATCCCTTACACCTTAACCCACCCTTAAACCTACCCAGACCACCAAACCTGTCCCTAACCTTACCCGTATCCCCCCTCAATAGCAGCAAAAGTGTTTTGCATTACAATATGAACACAATAAGTACATTGTACTTATTTTTTGATGCAAGTACATAGTTGTTAAGGCCACCTAATATAAAGTGTGACAAATGTTAAATAAAAAATAAAAATAAAATTCACTTTTGGGCACAAAGTTCTTATGAAATGCTAGAAAATACGAAATTTTATTAAAATTCATTGATTCATTAATCCAGAAAAAAAGTCAAAAGTGAAAATAAAATAAAATTAAATTAAATTAAATAATTACCTGTCTGGGCACAAAGTTCTTCCCCTTGACAAAGACCCGGTATGACGGGCCCCGTCGCCTTCGACTAGCTAATGTTTCTTTGTCTTTTTGGTGTCTCCTGTGCCTGACACTCAACACACCATTGGTCATCCCCACGGCAAGCGCTTCATCATCAGGCTAGAGGAGAACCACAATAAACAACCCTTTAATTCAAGTGCAAATGAAAATTCACATTTATAAAAGTTTATATATATATATTTTTATAGATCTCTTTGTGTGCATGAACTAAACATACCGCAATAGCCATACTGAGAATGGATGCATCACAGTCGAAATTATGCACAACCTTATAAGAGGAGTTATACACTTTGACGTGCCTAAAATGAAAAGCAACCAAAACAAATAAACCCAACTTTCTCACAACAGGCTTACAAAAATACACAAATGTGACCCTGGACGACAAAACCAGTCTTAAGTGTTAATTTTTTCAAAATTGAGATTTATACATCATCTGAAAGCTGAATAAATAAGCTTTGCATTGATGAATGGTTTGTTAGGATCGGACAATATTTGGCTGAGATCACAACTATTTGAAAATCTGGGATCTGAGGGTGCAAAAAAATCTGAGAAAATATTGAGAAAATCACCTTTAAAGTTGTCCAAATGAATTCTTAGCAATGCATATTACTGATCAAAAATTAAGTTGATACATTTACAGTAAGAAACTTACAAAATATCTTCATGGAACATGACCTTTACTTAATATCCTAATGATTTTTGGCATAAAAGAAAAATCGATAATTTTGACCCATACAATGTATTTTTGGCTATTGCTACAAATATACCCCAGCGACTTAAGACTGGTTTTGTTGTCCAGGGTCACAAATAAGCACTTTATAGCATTTCTTTAGTATGATTCACACATGCAGACACACCTGTCCAGTGATCCTGTGAGCAGTTTGTTGCCAACAGAACTCAGACATGCACACGTAACCGTTTTGTGATGATTCTTAAGAGAAACAAGCTCCTGTCCACCTTTCAGCAGGTCCCAAACTTTTACATAGCGCCCTCCTGTAACACATACACCAATTATTTCAACCATTTTTTGGAAGAGCCACATTCAAGCTGGCATAAAACAGCACATCAGTTGAAAAATTCATTAATGCACCAAGTCTACAGTATATTTCTGCATTATGATATATGAGAATAAATGGTTGCAAGGGGTTCTAAGCATTACTAATCAACCCCCAACCCCTGATTGGTTAAATTACGAGTGTTGTTCACCTGTGGACACCAGCAGGGCTTCTGACGGGTACAACAGCACACACTCCACAGGATGGCCGTGTTGCATAGTTATCACACTGCTCCCTGACCGCATGTCAAACACTTTCACCGTGTGATCATACGAACCTGCAACAGAGACGGCAATCATGCAAACATCAGCTACTCTACAAAACTTTACCTTTACAATCAAATTAATTAATATACACTACCATTTAAGTTTGGGGTTGGTAGGATTTTTATGTTTTTAAAGTCTCTTTTGCTCACCAAGGCTGCATTTATTTGATCAAAAATACAGTAAAAACAGTAATATTGTAAAATATTATCATTCAAATTAATTGTTAGCTATTTTACTATTTCTCAAATTGTAACTTATTCCTGTGATGCAAAGCTGAATGTTCAGCATCATTACTCCAGTCTTTAGTGTCACATGATCCTTCAAAAATCATTCTAATATGCTGATTTGCTGCTCAAGAAACATTTATTATTATTATTATATAAATGCTGAAAAGAGTTTAATATTTTTGTGGAAACTGATCCTTTTTTTTTTCTTTATGATTACAAAGTTCAAAATAACAATTATAGAAATTCATTATAAATGTCTTTACTGACACTTGTTGTCAACTGAATGCATCCTTGCTGAAAAAAGTTAATTTCTTTTTAAGAAATCGTATTATTCTTACTATATTATTAGTTATTAATATAGCGACAAAATATTTAATACATTCAAAAATTAAACGTAGCAGGATATTAATGGAAATAATATTAAAACATGAGAAGAATGACATAATTAAGATCGACATTAAATGACTGATGTTAAAAGCAATTAGTAAAAGCTGAGGAATGTGATTTCTGTATGTCCTGAGAGAATTTCTAAAATAATTAATTGTGAAAAAATAACATTTTCTAACGCTCCAGTTGTAATGCTCCAAAGTCCTGCAGACCCACAAATAACCTCACAGACTTGTTGCTAATACGAAACAAAAGCATTCAGACCGGTGTATATTTATATGTGCACATTAAATTTTTCTGTCAATATTAAACCTACAGATCTGGCTAAGCGTGAGGTGCAGATGAGAATTAAAGCGGTTACCTGTGACAAACATATCTGGGTTGAGTTTGCTGGGGGCGAGAGCTCTGATGTAGTCTGTGTGTTCAGTTAACGAGCTGAGCTCAACAGAGCTGGGAACGTCCCACACACGGCACGACAGGTCATCAGATCCCGACACCACACGAAAGCCGTCAGACAGGAACGAGGTCACGTGTACCGCCCTGCACATGGGAGACCGCAGAAAAGACACACAAGATGACAGAGCTGCTTTACAAGGGCGAGTGAATTGAGGGATTTAAGTTAACAACACATTATTTATTAGCATTTATTTCATGCCGGGTCATACTTGGAGTGTCCTGCGAACTGTCTGAGAGCCACTCGACCGCTGATGTCAAACAGCCGGATGAGTCCCTCTTCACTTCCCGCCACTAAAAGCTTCCCGTCGCCTCTGAAGCTCCCTCCATACGCTGTATCCCGAAAACGTGTGAAGCTCCGTATGGGCTCTTGAGAGTGAGGTCCATATACGTGGATCTGATGCAGAACATTATAGTATCAGCATACTACATGCGTGAGAGCAACATTACGCTAGCAACAGTTCTGACTTGGGTTTAATTCTAAGGGAAAATACAAGTGAATACAAGTGCAGGTCTTATTTTCATTTATCATAATTTTTTATGCCAATTAAGCACATTTTCTCCTCAAATCATCTGCACTGTAATGCATACAAAATTGTACTTATTTGTAGCTCTGATTATTAAAGGTTCTCATTATTGTATACAAGTAATGTTTACTGCATTTACACTCGGAACAATTTTTGTTTCCATTATTTTCAAAACTCCAAATGTAACAGAACTATTTATTATTATTACTATTCATAATAATTAAAATAAAATGTACACAACACACTGTATACATACTATCTCATATATTCATACAATAAACATAACAGAATATTTACACATAACATTAATATTATAACAACTTTATACACAAGAACATAATATTTTTTTAGTATTTAGTAACTTTTTCAATTCTATTTATTGTATTCATAATTTTAAATTAAAATCAGCATAATTAAAGGCTGTAAAACAAATACTTTGCAAATACTAAATAATATGCCTATATACAGAACTGATACAATGATACAACAATTCAGAAAAAAAAGCTCTATAGGTCACTTTGAATAAAAGCGAAAATTAATAAATGAATATATTAAAAGGAAAGAAAATGAAAGACAAATGGACTCACTCTGGTGGAGGCTGTGACGGCATAATTGTGAGGCGCGAGAGGAGAGAAGTCGATCTTTGTTACAGCACCAAACTCTTTAATTTGCACAGGAGACTGAAACACAAAATAGCAGACTGTCAGCATATATAAATACTGAAAAACCTTTAAGAAATGTTGACCAATCAAAACACAGATATACACTTTTCCACATATAAATTATAAAATGTGTCAAGGACGTCTCAAACCTTGTAATTCTTCCAGTAGAGCGTATCCTCTGTTACTTTCTCTCCTAGTTTAGGAAGGAACTGAACTTTGGTGGGTTTAAATGAAGCCATGTCAGATATGAACACTGGTTCTCAGCTAAAGCAGGTTCACTCTGAGGACCTGCAATATCACAACACTTCAGGTGACTCCAGCATACAACATAACGAATATAAGGCAACGGCACATTATATGAAATAAGTACAAAGCACAGGCTCACAGACTTTAGAATCTCAATATATTAGAATTGTGTAGATTTCAACGTGATACTGTTTTCAAAACACATAACTTAATGTTAAATAAATGTTTTCGAATATGCAGTGAATACGACATTTGCCAATCACACTTACAAATTACACATTAAAGTCTTTCCGATATATTTTATTGGCTATAACGTTAAGTTACATATATACATATATAAGACAGTCACATTGGGAAGTTATGGGAATATTTATTTAAAACATACAGCTTGTTTAAAATGCATGCAAGACGAAACATATAACATACACGAGATCGCGGTTAAAGTAAGGAATCCCCGTGTACATCAATTTCGGCAACTAATAACTCATACCTCCATCAACCACACTTATATACAGTCTATTATGACAGGAGTTTAACTCTTGTAGGTTTGTTTACAGAATCTTTTAATCTAAATAGTATAAGGTATGTCTTACCTTATTGTGGTTTCCACCAATAAACTGATTTTTGAATGATTTTCCTTTACGTTACAGACTAGAAAACATGAGCAAAATCACGTTGTTTCTACAGCCACATGGAGGTCGCCATTGTGTGACGTCACATTTCCGGTTTTGAGCAAACTTTATTGCACACACGACCCTCGGCACACTGAGAGTAGCTATTTAACGGTTTTCTTTGTTAATGTTAAAACGAAGTATACATAAATGTACATATACACGCTCAACAGCAACTGATCAAATCATCAGTTTTCATCGCTTTCTTATTGTTGATAAACAGGACTTGATTTCCTGAAGAAAGTATCTTGAGCTGGAGCCTGGGAACGTCACCTTAGGGCACATTTTAACAAAAATAAAAAAGGTGTATAAAACATAATTTTATTTTATTTTTTATTTGCAATATCAGCCCAAATATTTAGCCTACACATTGATTAAAAAGTGTTCATTTTACAGAAGTAGCCAACATTTCCATTTATTAGTGTAGCCTACATTTCTGTTTAAATTATGGTTTTGAGGCTATGTAGAGAAAGTATAATTTTCCTCAGTGAAATGTCTCCCACCATAAATCTTGTGACATTCAATTTGTCAAAACGAGATTCTAAAGATATATTGATATACGGCTAATAATATCGTGACTTGATTTTGTGATTTATGTATTATTTATGTATTTATTTATTTTTAAGCTATAACCCCAATATTGTCAGAGGAAGTGTCGAGAGGTTACAGAGGTAAATGTGTGAACAGGAATCTACAGCATGTTTATTTGTGACCCAAATGAAAGAGTACAGCGAGAAAAATGTTTTCTTTACTTCACTGATGACATTTTTCGAACAGTGGCTTTCTCAGTGGCTTTAGTGCATTTCTCAGATCAGAAATGAAATTTTCAAAACCACTTGTTCAACCTCCAGATGATCTAGTCACTTGTGCATATCATAAAAGCAGTTTCTCATTCTTTTGAACAAATTGCAATTGCTCATAATAACTGATTATGTACATTTGTTTGCGGTTTCTTACATTTTCAGTTGCTAATATCATGTTGCTCAAAATGTATTATATAGTTCTCTGTGCTCAAAACATCTAGTTATTAGTTCATCGTACAAGTCAATAAATGCAAAATGGTTGTCATAAACTGTCAAGAATATTTTCTACACATTTCTATTAGAATTTTTGTAAATTTGCCATGAATTGTGAAAGTGAATCTTGACTTTCACTAATGAGGAGAATATAGATCAACCAGTTCTCTGAAATAGCTCAAATGTGCATCTCATGAACCTTCAATTGGAAAGCATATATAGACAGAGGACAACACAAGAGATACAAATTCTGACGATGGATGAACATCCAGAAAACGATCAGGGTCAACAGCCGAGAGGAAGAAGAGGAGTAAAGATGCATGGTGGAAGGATACAGAGGCAAAACAGAGGAAGAGGCAGAAGAGGCACATATTGCAGTAGATGAAATAAAGGCCACTATTGTGGACCATGTTGTTAATCATGGCTTTACGATGAATGAAGGGTGCAACTAAATATTGGGAGATCGACCATATCCTCAATAATTCAAAAATTTCGAAACAGTCTCTTTCAATCAATATCCCACATAATGTGTAAATTTGTACATTTGAAATGGATATATGGCATACATAAGAAGCACAGCCTTCTGCACTTCAATACAGTAACCCTCATCCAAACTCTTGTCATAGTTTACAGGTGCACTGTTATATTGACAACATGACTAAGCATTTTGACTATCTTGTTTGTGAACAATGACACAAGGACTTTTCATTCTGATTGCGCTGATATGTTCATTGACATAAATACTTACTTTTGAGTAAGTTACAGGCTTTTGCAGGAAATCCATTGTGGGGTGCTGTTTGTATGAATTGTTTTGAGAAATGCACATACTTCTTTGCAAATATTAAGGATGATTTGAGAAATGCACCAAAGCGACTGAGAAAAACTGCAATATCTTGACTGGAGTCTGGAAACTTCACCTTATATGAATCCATATTTGCCAATAAAAGGTTGTACAAAACATAAAACGTTTTATAGTTGTTGTTGTTGTGTTTTTTTTTGTTTGTTAGAAAGTTATTTAAACTTTTTAGAATAAATATAGGCCTACACATATGTCAACTTACAGTAAAACGTACAACATTTTCTGATATCAGCCCAACATTTTATTGTATAGGCCTACACAGTTATTAAAAACAGATAGCTATGTAATTGTAAACTTCAAATAAAATAAACATAGAAAGAAAGAACTATATATAGAATGATATATATAGAACAACAGCTAGAACAACAGCTAGAACAATAGATAGATATATATATATATAGATAGATAGATAGATAGATAGATAGATAGATAGATAGATAGATAGATAGATAGATAGATAGATAGATAGATAGATAGATAGATAGATAGATAGATAGATAGATAGATAGAAGGACAGAATGATCAACAGACATATAGATACACTGGTAAAACTGATGTGTTAGATTTACTTAAAATATATATGCACCATTTTTGCATCACACTTTTTAAGTAAACCCAACTTGAAACAATTTTACTTAAAATAAACAAGATAATCTTTGTTACATAAACTTATATATTTGAGTTCACTCAACATGCTTTACTTAAAACATGCAACATGATATAATCTACTAAGTAATTTCAAGTTGTGTTAACTTAACATTTAAACTAATTTATATTAAAAATATAATTATTTGAGTTGAGCCAAAATAACATTTTAACTTAATTTAGATTTTCAACTATTGGTCCGCTTACCGCACAGCTACATTTCACTCAGTCACGGTTTGTAACATTTACTTAAACTATGCAACACAAGGAAGAAAACATGCTATTATTACATGTGACTCACTTACAAACACGTAAGTTAGCAAATAGACAACTTGTTATCCTTTTACACTAATATGTCCACGCAAATTAATTATTATCTAAATGAACACGGAACCCCACAATACCTGGTACACCATACACAATGACGGTAATAATTCAAAGTATGAATGGGTCATTTTTTAGCAGAAAATGAACTCCAGATGTCACAAAACAGTAAGATACGAAACCTAACAACAAAAGCAACCATAAAATAGTGTAAATACAACTCGAAAACAGTGAAAAATGTTACCTTTTTAATTATTCATGCCCCAGTGCATGATGGGAAAAACGGGATCATAACTTAAAGAACCCTTGTAAACATAACAAACACTTCTAAGTGAAATATACTGTGTTCATACTTTAATTTCTACAAGCTTAAATTGAGTAATAATATAGAATTTACTTACATTTTTTTAATCATTGCCTGAACTAAATTATTTTATGTAGAAATAACATTTGTTTTTATGTAGTATTTACTTCACCACAAAAGTAAAATGTAAGTACTGAATTAAGCAAAGTCTACTTGGCTAAGTTAGGTAAAATTAGCAAAGGAAATAAGTAAATTTACCATGGCCAGTTAGAGTTTGATGAGTAATTTTTACTTGATTATTTTAAGTTAAATCTGCAATACTTTACATTTCACTCAGTCATGGCTTCTAAAATTTACTCAAACGATGTAGCACATTGACGCTGTTAAAGCATGCGATTTACTTACAAACATGTAAATAAGCAGATAGACAGATTGTTATCCTTTTAAGATAATATGTCCACTCAAAGGAATTGTTACTCAGCTGAACACAGAGACCTCAATACTTGGTACACCATACACAACGACGGTGACAATCAGTGGATAGTGTTTGAGTAAGAATGGGTCATTTTGTGTAGAAAATCAACTCCAGATGTCACAAAACAGTAAGTTAATAAACGCAACAACAGAAGAACAGTGTAAATATAACTAAAAAACAGTGACGAATTTAATCTTTTTAATTATTCATGCCCCAGTGCATGATGGGAAAAACGAGATCTTAACTTTGATATTTACTTAAAGAATCCTTGTAAACATAACAAACAATTCCAAGTAAAATATACTTATAAGTTCAAACTTTAATTTCTACAAGCTTAAATTGAGTACTGATATAGAATTTACTTTAATTTTTTAATTCTCGCCTGAACTAAATTATTTAATGTAGAAATTACATTTGTTTTTATGTAGTGTTTACTTCACCAAAAAATCATTTTTATCAGTGCACCTCTTTTCAGCATCTACATCACGTTGCGTTTCAGAAAATATCTTCACCCACTAACACACACACACAAAAAAAACAAGTGTTTATTGATAGTAAAACGCCAAAATCTAATATTATACTTGGTTTACAAAAAGTTAAGCTTACCCCTTCTCACCATCACATGTGCTTCACCAAATGGCTCCTTGGCTGGAAACAGCATTTGCATGTCATGTGGCTCACAGTCAAATACTTAAAGTTTTATGCTAGATTTACTTAATTTTAACTTAATTGTAATATTAGTTGATGTGATTTATGTTTTTTCATTTTATTTATGCATACACTTAAGTTCACCTTGGAACCTATATTTTTGCGTTACACGCACTATATATGTTAAGTAGAGATTGAAAAGTTATGAATACTACGTTTTTTGTGTTTAATATATTTATTAATATTATAAGTAATGATTGTTCAGACAACGAATAGTTTTTTTTCAGTGTAGATAGAACAATAGATAGAACAATAGATAGATAGATAGATAAATAGAATGATAGAACGATAGAACGATAGATAGAACAATAGATAGATAGATAGATAGACAGACAGATAGATAGATGGATAGATAGATAGATAGATAGATAGATAGATAGATAGATAGATAGATAGATAGATAGAATTGTAGATAGATAGATAGATAGAATGATATATAGAACAATAGATAGAACGATAGAGTGATAGAACGAGAGATAGATAGATAGATAGATAGATAGATAGATAGATAGATAGATAGAATGGTAGATAGATAGATAGATAGATAGATAGATAGATAGATAGATAGATAGATAGATAGAATTGTAGATAGATAGATAGAATTGTAGATAGATAGATAGATAGATAGATAGATAGATAGATAGATAGATAGATAGATAGATAGATAGATAGATAGATAGATAGAATGATATATAGAACAATAGATAGAACGATAGAGTGATAGAACGAGAGATAGATAGATAGATAGATAGATAGATAGATAGATAGATAGATAGATAGATAGATAGATAGATAGATAGATAGATAGATAGATAGACAGAAGGACAGAATGATAGAACAACAGACATATAGATAGATAGAATGATAGAATGATATATAGAATGATAGATAGAACGATAGATAGATAGATTGATATAGAACGATAGATAGAACGATAGATAGAACAATAGAACGATAGATAGATAGATAGATAGATAGATAGATAGATAGATATAGAACGATAGATAGATTGATATAGAACGATAGATAGAACGATAGATAGAACGATAGATAGATAGATAGACAGAAGGACAGAATGATAGAACAACAGACATATAGATAGATAGAATGATAGAATGATATATAGAATGATAGATAGAACGATAGATAGATAGATTGATATAGAACGATAGATAGATAGATTGATATAGAACGATAGATAGAACGATAGATAGAACGATAGACAGAAGGAAGGATAGAACAGTAGATTTGCCATTTATTATGATTTTACAGTAGTACATTTCTATTTAATGTTGTAAATTTCTGCTTAAATTATGGTTTTAATAAAACAAAAACAAGAGCTGTCAAAAAGAGATTTTTTTAAACTATAACCCCAATATTGTCAGAGGAAGTGTGGAGAGGTTACAGAGGTAAATGTGTGAACAGGAATGTACAGCATGCTTATTTGTGACCCAAATGAAAGAGCACAGCGAGAAGTGACTGGCTTTATTCGGTACTTTCATGCACATGATATTTAGACAAGGGACAGGCCAATTCTGGCTTTCTAGAAATTAACAGGGTATTTGACTTTTCAGAACATGTCTTCCTCGGCACATGTCCTAAGTGAAACAGAAACATCAAGTTTAGCATTAATAGTCAAATAGCATTTTTCATAGCAGAAGTACCTACGTGTCCTTTGGTGCTTTCAGGACGTGGGCACATATACCAAGGGGAGAATTACAGTCCGAGTTCCTCATAAGACAGCAAAGTTATTTAAAGTTGCGGCAAAAAAAGCAGCTATGCACCTTTGAACTGAAAACAAATTGAGAAACCCAAATTGAGTTTCAATGCACCTCCCTAAATTTAGACACGTGTGTGAGGCAGAGAAAAGTGTGTCAAGGCATAGAAATATGCCATTTCCATCATAATATGCACTTGAGGAAATTTCACAGCTTGGCGAGTGAATCTTAATACCACCTAATGACTGATATCGAGTCTCTGCGCTACTAAGGAAAGTGTTGTGTCGCTGACATCAGGGGGCCTGCCAGAATGATGTCAGCCCTTTAAAAAAAAACCTCTTACACATGCCTATAAGGAATCAGTTTAATACGTACAGGTTCACCAACTCACAAGCATACACACAATGCAATAAAACATCCATGTTTCGTCTCTTGAAATACCCAAAACTGCCAGCCGCCTACATCAGGCACGGTTTCCCCCAGCGCATGCAGCATACAGAAGTGCAGTGTTAGTTCATTTGCAAAGCAAAGCCTGAACAGAGGAACTGCTATACTACACATTTACACTGCCTTAACCACAGATATTTATCAGGCGTCTTATCTCCTTACACCATATCGCATTTGGTTTCTGTCACACATTTATTTGAGGGGAAATTCAGACCTGATATTTTATCTAGAATTCAAACAGACTGAGCAAGAAAGAGACTGTTCTGAATTCTAACCATTTTAACAGAGTTGCAGGCGAAGTGCAAACTATATCACTTTTATTTATGAGACATAAGCGTAAGCGCTCTGAATTCAGTGCTTATACAGAAACTCGCTGAACTTTACATCTTTCTTTTATGTTTGTAACTCTCTCACTTCCCTATTTCTCTCACTAATAGTGTTTATATTTGCACTTGTGGTTAAAAGTCTGGTCATATCCTGGCTGACTGGTTTTTATTGAAGACAAGAACAAAATTCTTGCAAGAACAAAACGGAATAACTTTTCCTATCTCAGTATCTCTCAGTATGTTCTCTCTTTGGCTAAAACAGGAATAATTGAGATAATTTAGGCTCTGAAAAGCATCCCACAAATGTTCTTATTTTTCAATTACTGATTAGGAAAAGCATGAAAAAGAGGAGACATCCAAATAACAAGGAGCAGCCAAAATCTTTCCACTCACACAGTGTTTAGGGTTTAATAAATAGTGTTGTCCTCCTTAAAACATGCATTTCAATCAAATAAATATCTCAAAGGCAAGTGTTGTTGAATATATAGCAAATATAAAGTGTTGTTTTAAAGATAAATGCTTTAAAGATAAAAAAAAATATTAACAGCATGATCATAAAGGGGATTGTATTAAAAATCTGTGACATCTGGCAATAGAGAGCTACAGTCAACATAATGATTAGACAATTAATTTAAATAGATAAGTTAAAAATGTTGCCTGTTAACAAAAGGAATTGAATTTCTGATACTGCAATATATGTAGACGCTAATATCTACAAGGTTATACAGCAGCATATGATAAATATAAGGGGAGAGACATGTTTCCTCATTTTTATGATTCACTTTGTTTTGTTTACCCATGCATAATATAGTATTATAGTTCACAGAAGGTTATACTCAAGGGACATATAACAATCATCAGACAACACTCAAGTTGCTAGTAAATTTCACAGTTAATTACAGCGGATACAACAAGTAACACATTGAATTAAAAGCTACATTTTGATATAGAAGGAGTGAATTAGTATTATTTACATACTCCAGTGTGGACTATAACTGCGTCTATAAGACACCTGCTCTCAAGTAATCTTTGTTTTATTTATTTATTGTACAGGGGAAAGAATCTTTCATTTATCCAGAGAGCCTACTGTACTGTACTATACTGTTGAGATAGTTTCTAACTCATGAAACTGGTCTATAATAGGAGTGATGACAGAGAGGGGAAAAATTCAGCAGTCCTAATTTTAATAGTTCGTTCTAAGAATCCGTAGACATTTACGTGGGTGTTATCGTGTGGTGGGAATGTGTGGAATAAAAGCGCGCACAGGCACAGACCCCACGAGAGGACGCGACGCGCCGCGCGCAATCACACTTGAGATATTTCTGCGCTAAATCTGAAGCGACAGCAGCGAAGGTAAGACATGAATTACGATCTAAACATCTGCATAACCAGCTCAGTTCACTTTAATCCCATCATTTCCATTTTAATTGAAGATGAGATGTATTTAAAAGTAGGCTATATATATATATATATATATATATATATATATATATATATATATATATATATACAGTTTCATAGGATTATATTAACCCGGAGATGTAGAATATTTGTACTTTTAAAATATAACCTAATTTGGAGCATTTAAATGAACTTCAATAACTAACTAAATTAAAAAGGTACATAAAACAGAAACTGCCTTTATACATTCCTTTAAATTGATATGCTAATATAAATATTGAAAATGTAATTTTCATCTTTTCATTTTTTGGGCCATGGCCATAGATGCCCTCCTTTTAGTACTGGCAATTAATAATTATTGTATATTTTTATGATGACTGGTATTTTTATAATTAATATAGATTAATGTTCAGTATGGAATAATGTTCAATGCTACATTAATTATTTATGAATGCATTAAGCTGCTTATATTCACTTTTTTTTTTTTTTTTTTGTATTTTACTTTTGTTCAGAGAAAGTGATTAATAAATCAATTTACGTTTTCATATTAAGTATAAGTTTTGTGTTTCTTTCTCCAGATGGTTTGGTTGATGAGGTTCATCATTCTCTTCTGTCTGTCCATAACTAGGATGTCCGCACTTAACTCTTTCCCTGAGAAATGTGAGTGTACTGACCAGCTCATTATTTAAACATGAGTACACACACACACACACACACACACACACACACACACACACACACACACACACACAAACACTGTTTTTATATCATAGTGGGGATTCCCCCACTACTGGGTTTCTACCCAGAAAATATTTACTGAACATATACAATATAATATAATATATGTGTTTATTTATTTATTTCATATAAATAATATTGATAGTCACAGCACTGTAAAAAGTGAAAGTTGACTTAACTTAAAAAAACTGAGGAAACCCGTTACCTTAAAATTATTAAGTACATAATAATAACAACAAAAAAAAGTTAAGTGAACTTGACAATTCAAATAACTTATTTTTTTAATTATCATTTACTCATTCTGTGTTCTGGATTGTTTCTCTTTATGCAGTTGTAATTGCTGAGAGACACGCATCCGTTACCCTGACCTGTAGAACAGATAAAGACACAATCACATGGAGACGCGAGGATGCAAGTAGCATAGAGAACATATCACAATCAGAATATGAAATCCTTAGTGGGCGGGATTTGACCGTGATTGACCTGGAGGAAGACCTAACCGGGAATTACACCTGCTGGAGTGATACGGGTCTTGAAGACTACACCTATCTCCTTCTCGACAAGTCTAAAGAAGCTACAGGTGGGAACATCTGCTGAACATCATCTATCTGACATTCCTATTAAGCAATCACTTTTTATGTTTAGCAATAATGCTTGGCATATGATTGATTAAGGTTTGCCATACACTCTTATAAATAAAGGCAGTTTCTAAAGGAACCATTTTTTTGCAGTGATGCCATGAAACAAGGATTTTTAGTTTTACCCAAAGATCCTTTCAGTGAATAGTTCCTTTTTTTCACAGTGTAAGGAACATTTTAATAATCCAAAGGACTTTTTCACTATAAAGAACCTTTATGGGTGTTGAAGGTTCTTCATGAAACTATAAAAATCCTTTATTTTTAAGCGTGAGGTGTGAAGAACATTTCAATAATCTGAGTCTAATCTTCGAATGTTCTTCACTAAACGACATGAAGACCAAGGATCTTTATTTTTAACAGTGTATTATGGGAACATCACCCTAAAACCCAAAAAAGGGTGTTAATCTTACAAAGATGTGGCATCCTGATATTCATTAACCATGGCCTGAGTTAGCCATCCGATATTACATTAATACATCACACATTAAAACAATGTTTTAAACCGCAAAACCACAGTATTTTACTAATAGCTGAATGAGAGGCTGTGTATACAGAGTTACTTAGCCATGGCCAAATAAAACATGTACAGTAAAGCTGTAAATGAACTCATAAAATCCTTTATCTAATTTGACAAAAGTCACTTATTTAACTGTAACCTAACATTTGGTACACACTCTAGATTAGTGATTTTCACTAATGGTGTCCTCACAGTTACAAACAGCAGGATGTGAAATATGCTAGATGCAAATAATAAATACAACTATCCATATAATCATGCATAGCTTATCAAACAAGGAGAAAATGCTTTCCACTCGTAAAAATAAATGTTCAAAAAAAGTGTGTTTTCACAGCAATGGCTTAGAAGAACAATTTTTGGTTCCTCTCAGATCCTTCCACTTCTTGGTGTGAAGAAAATTTTAATAATCAAACTTTTTTCCATTATAAAGAACCTTTTGTGGAATGGATGTTAAAGGTTCTTCATGAACCACCGATGCCGATAAAAAAACCTTTATTTTTAAGATCTTTTGTTGTTGACATCAAAGGCTGCATCCAAACAAATTCTACAATATTTTGTGGAAATTCTGGTGCGAGTGTGTAGAATCATCGCTGCAAAAAACACATTTTAGAACCTTTATTTTTAATAGCGTATATGTGATGTTATCGACAGTTCGAAACTAGTTTCCTTAAAAAGTGACCTATTGAGTCACTGACTGTCTGGGCCACAAAGCAGGAAGGCAGTTACTTTCGGTTTTGGACACGGTTAAAGTATTCATGCTTTGTCTGTTCAGCTTTTCAGTGTATTTCTTTCTTCCTTTTCAGCATTTCATATCAACTGCACAGCAGAGACATTTTCCTGCACTGAAAAAATCAAATGTGCCTGGACCTCAAATGAATTTTCAGATAAATTTGTTTTCAGACTTCGCAATACAAGGTATCAGAAACACCCACAGATACATTAAGCTTATTTTATCATTGACTCAACCATCTATGCTTATTGTATCTATTTAGGGATAATGGTGACTGGGTGTCACAGCCCGTGGATGGGGTATTTTTTCTCCCACATTCCACCAATTCATACTCTGAAGAGTCCGAGCGGCTGCTGGTAACAGCGGAGGCGGCTTCTGCGTGCTGCTATATGAAAACTGACCACAGCTTCTTCTTACGGGACATCAGTGAGTATGTAGGTTAAAGGGAATTCTGTCATCATTTACTCACCCTCAATCTGTAAATCTAAACCTAATGGTTTATTTATATTCTGGTAACCAAACAGTTGCCGGTAACCATTGACTTCCATAGTATGAGAAAAAACACACACAATGGAAGTCAATGGCTATACCAGTAACTGTTTGGCTACCAACATTCTTTAAAATATCTTCTTCTCGGAAGAATGAACAACTTGTGGGTGAGTAAATTATGAATGAATTCTCATTTTTGTGTCCATTTAATGCAGTTTATGCAACTCTGCTGATTTTATTAGTAAGTTTGCTAAAAAAAAACTTGGCTTTTTTACACTTGGCTCTATTGCATGGTCCAAAACAAAGCTCAGATCTACACTTGGATCAGACAACACTTGAATTCTGAAGTCTAATGAAAAAAAAGAAAAAAAAAAAGAGTAATTTTAAGTCTGCTGAGGCCCTCTAGTGGGCCCCGGGTCCCTAGTTGAAAACCACTGGTCTAAAGCACATCATCACTAATTGAATGTGTTTTCTCTTTTTTCCTAGTTAAGCCAGCGAATCCAAACATTTCATTCTGCACTATAAAAAATGAGGAGAGTGATAATCAAATCATAGAATTAGAGGTGGAGCCTCCCTCAACCTGGCCGCAGCCCCACAGTTTCTTTCCTCTGAAGCATGAGATCGAGTATGAGATACGAGACAATGGAGAGGTACGACATGCTTTTCGCACACATAAACGGTTCACCAAAAATGGAATGAAAATCCCAAAACTGTACCTGTATGAATTTCTTTCTTCCATGGAGAAGTTTATCATAATATTGACTTTAAATGGGGAACATGCTGTCAAGGTCAGAAAAAATACCAAAGACGTATAATAAAAAGTCATTACATTGTCCCTTTAAGAATGTTGAAGTAATTAATGAATTCTTTTGTTTTCTGCTTCTGTATCTTCTCAGCTGAAGACTACAGAATGGGAGGTGGGGTCAAAGATCAAAGTTCAGGGCTCCATCACAAAACTGAGGGTCCGCTGCAGAGACCTGCTGCTCCTCTCTCAGTGGAGCGAGTGGAGCGATTGGAAAAACGTAAACTAGCAATTTAAACCTCCCTTCCTCCTGAACCCTTTATTTATATCTCCTGTCCTATTTTCCAAATCCTTATTTATTCTTTGTATACGTGTTGATGTATGAATGATCATGTTGTTGGTTACATATGTCCGTTACGTGCTGATTGTATGTATGTATATCTGTGTCCTATTAAAAACCTTTGCTCCTCTGTTCTGTCTCTCGATTCCTTCAGATTAAGCAATACCACAGTTGCGATCATGCTGTCACACAGCTGTGATTCACTGGCCTTTACTGACGGGAATGCAAACACATTAAAAACACTTCAACATACGTCTTTGTGTTGGCAGCATTATTAGAGAGGAGCTTTTTTTTCATTTACAATTAACATGCAATTACTATTAATATGTATCGCAAATGTACATTACCGTTTAAAAAGTTTGGGGTCTGTAAGATTAAAAAAAAAAATGTTTTTGAATCATTTGATCAAAAATCCAAGAGAAAACAGTAATTTTGTGAAATATTGTTACAATTTTAAATAACTGTATTCTATTTTCATACAGAAATGTATGAATGTTATTTATTCCTGTGGTGGAAAAATATCTTTACCTGTCATTGATCAATTTACTGCATCTTTGCTCAGCAAAAGTATTATTTTGTTGACCCCAAGCTTTTGATTGGTAGTGTATATATGGGACAGAAGGTCAGATATCTGTGTGTGGTTATGACAGAATGCACATGATTTCTTGTTCTCCGTATAGGTGACCAATGGGGAAATAGGAGGCCGAACCAAAGGACAAAGAAAGAAACAAAGAAACAAGAAGAAAAATACAAGGAAAAATAAAATACATAAAAAAACAAAGCAGAAAAAAAAAATTAAAAACCGGAATTGGGCATATGTTTGAATTTGTAAAAGCATTTTTATGCTGAATGAAACATTGTAAATAGAGACAGTGAATGTGTGTATGAGCATGTTTATGAAACTTTTAGTCAACAGCAGAAGGCAGCAGTGAGGACAGAGGGGATGCTGCCTCCTTTTGGGAGCTTTATGGAATTATCTTTTTACTTTTTGTACAGAAAAGAAAAATCAACAGAATTCACTAACAGAAATATAACAGTAAATATATAAAGAAATAAAATATTGTATTTTCAAAAATATTTATTGGTGTAATTTTTATTTCCTTTTATCTCTGTTTTTCTTTAACTGCACTCTTTTACTTGCGTGTCCTCTTGGTTTTCTCTCTGCTCATCTGTTATTTCTGAGTCTTGTTGCAGTCGCATCAGGCTCTGATTTTGATTGGCAGGATGAGCCATGAAAAACAGCCAATGGTTATTGTCCCGCTCAGCTTTATGAGAGTCCAAGAAGGTGTGAGCAGAGAGTTCATACTCTTTACCAAAAGGAGTCCTAAACACACAAACAAACCAAATAAATGAATAAACACTAGCAATTGTTCTACACAGAATTAACATTAAACTAGACAGACCTGTTTATAAGCTCAAGCAGGTATTTTCCTATATATAAAGTAATATTTAATATAATGCATTTATAAAGTATAAAATCAAAATTATATATAAATATATATTAATATATATAAAAATTATAAATAAAAAATATAGACATGTTACATCTTCAGTATGTGTATGTTTATATTATTCACAGAAAAATTATATAATAAATATAAATATATTAAAAATGTATTATATAATTTTTCTGTGAATAATATAAACATACACATATATATACATATATATATATATATTCAACAAGAAAATAGGATGGGAGTGGAACTGAACATTAGGAACTGAATTTTGGTGTATCTGTAACATTTGGCTGTTTCTCAGCTCACTTTAACTGAATCACTTACTTTTACAATATGAAACATAATACATTACCATAAGATGTGATTGCCTAGAGCAGCCAGACATTGATTGGTCTTACAGTGGGAAATCAAAACCTTGCTGTTCACCTGCCAAAACAAAGCATCCACTCCACATTATTAAGTTACTAAGTAATAACAACAAGTACATCTGAAAAAGATTTAGTTGAAAGTGTGAACCTGAACAGGGTATCCTTCATTTTCAAGCCTTGCTTGGGGGTCAAAGTAAATCACCTTCCACCAGCACAGGAAATCAAACTCCTCTACTAGGTTCAACTCCTGTAGTCGTGACTTCTTAGCACACTTCAGAAATGTTTTGTGATCACTGGCAAGGAATAGCTATGAGGAATCCAACAGACTACATGCTGAGACTTGGGAACCCAGTAATTACATAAAACTGTACATATGCCATTTGCTTGTTTACCTCTCCGGCAAAGCCTGCGGTCGTTCTCAGGGCAAAGCTTTGATCGTATCGGAGCACCTCTCCATCTGAGGTCCCATCAACACTGAATCACAAACCACAGATGATAAAAAAGGTCAGCCACTGTGTGTGTGTGCGACTGAGTGAGTTTGAGCGTGCATGTGCGATACCTTGTAATGATAAAGGCGTTTCTAACACAAGGGGTCATGATGTGGGCTCCGCCTACTTGGAGAGGCCCGAGAAGGTGGGGGACTGAATTCGTGTCAGACTGTGAAGTAATATTACTGCTGTCAGCAATGATGCTGAGGACACAGGAGCCACGCTGCTCGTGCTCTCCACCTCCAGAGTTCAGCAGCATGACTGTGTCTCCAAAATGCAAAAAGCCATCCTGCGACACTGATAAACTCACCTAAACAAAAAACAGAATCAGTCTCACTTGCAGCAGACACACAAAAAAAAACATTTCTGAGCACCACTGCACTACATAAGCTGTAAATAAAACAAAGGTTATTGGGGGGGGGGGGGGGGGGGGGGGGTTCAGTTTTCAAATTCAATGTATTATTTGAATTTTCTTTGTAATTATTTGTGAAATTTACTAGCAATTTCTTAAAGAAAATTTCACCACCAATTTTCAAATCACATATGACCAAAAATACATATTTCTGGCAAAAGAAAAAAAAAGAAATTAAATAAATGCTACAGTATATATTCAGTTTCAACATTCATATACAAAAATATTTCTCAAAATGTATTTCAGGGTCAAGAATTTTTTTTTTTTTTTTTTACAGTGATTTAATAAAATATTTTGCCAATTTTTATTACTTTTCCCCCCTATTTTGCTACTTTACTTGTTGATGTGTTTTATATTCACATGCTATAGAATATAGAATACAATTAGGTTTTCTTAAAATGTGAATGTTTTTTCTTGGATTGAAATATATGGAGGGCAAAGTATATTTTAATATTTAACATTACATTTGTAAGATATGTTTAAACAAATAAATAAATTATATACTGTATATATATTATATATATATTGAAATATATTTAAAAGGTTTTAAATATTATGCTAAATGACAAATTATGATATTCATCACAATGTCCAAATTAACATTATATTAATATTTTATCTGATAACTTGTTCATCTTGCAACATTGTTGAACATATCAGAAAAAAAAAAAAAAAAACTTACTGGTCTCAGAATGTTTTCTCTCAGACCTCCTTCTTTCTGAACAGTGAGTTCGCCTCTGTCTTTTTGCAGGATGAAGTTCTTGAGAGTTTCCTGCAGAGACACTGCTCATTTACTCACTTGTTCTCTGTCTGGACTTCACACACCAACAAACATGAGATGCGTCAAAACAACAAACCTCTTCTAAAGTCACGTCTTCCTTCCAGTTGCCCACACGGACGCGCGGACTATAGGTCCGGACATGAGCCATTTCACAGCCGCGGTAAAGCCAGCCAGACAGATAACTGAGAAAATGTTATTTATAACGCAAAAGGAATCTAAACGCGCCTACTACATGAAAGAACTGTTACCATGGATGCGTAACAACACATGCGCGCTACTGAGCTTGCGTGTGTTACGTTACCAAGGTAACAAGCTCGTCCTTTTGCCCTAGTTTGATTTGCTCTATTTACGATTTTGTACAGTCGCGATTTTTTTTTAAAAAGTTGTGCATTTAAAAATGATTTGAAAAGTAACTTCAATTTTAAAGCAACTGAAAAAGAATGCCTTAAAACTAAATTAATTTTAAAATGAACATTTAATTATATGCCTATTAAAGAGATAGTTCACCCAAAAATGAAAATTTTATGTTTATCTGCTTACCCCCAGGGCATCCGAGATGTAGGTGACTTTGTTTCTTCAGTAGAACACAAAGATTTTTAACTCAAACCATTGCAGTCTGTTAGTCCTATAATGCCAGTCAATGGGCGCACAATCTTTGAGAGAGAAAAAAAACATGCACACACAAATCCAAATTAAACCTTGTAGCTCGTGACGATACATTGATGTCCTAAGACACGAAAAGATCGGTTTGTGCGAGAAACTGAACAGTATTTATATAATTTTTTTTACCTCTGATACACTGCAATGTCCGGCAGTCACAACATCCGGCGCGTGATGCGTCAACGGCTCTAGAACATAGATATTTATACATAGATATACGTATCACGGCCCATAGAAACCGTCGCTAATGAGGCATCTATGTATATGTACCTAAGTGCCAGAGCAGGTTGAGGCGTCACGCGCCGGATGTTGTGACAGTCGGACATTGCAGTGTATCAGAGGTAAAAAATTATATAAATACTGTTCAGTTTCTCGCACAAACCGATCGTTTAGTGTCTTAGGACATCAATGTATCGTCGGGAGCCACAAGGTTTAATTTGGATTTGTCTGTGCATGTTTTTTTTTCTCCCAAAGATTGTGCGCCCATTGATGGGCATTATATGACTAACAGACTGCAACGGTTTGAGTTAAAAATCTTCGTTTTTGTTCTACTGAAGAAACAAAGTCACCTACATCTTGGATGCCCTGGGGGTAAGCAGATAAACATTCAATTTTCATTTTTGAGTGAACTATCCCTTTAAGTTGATTTAGCCCCTTTAATTTAATTTTTAATTAAATAATCATTTTAATCATTAAAACTACAAATCAATTATTTTAAATACATATTTTTTAGTAATACCTCTCTTTTTTATGTAACATTTAATCACCATTTAAAAATACAATATTGGCATCCTGCAGTAATACATCAACTAACTTGCCTTCAGATTAATTTAATTATTATAATTCATTAGAGTTTCTAAGAGTTGACTGGCTTATAAGACAATCCCAGTGTTCACTGTTGTTCCCAAGGTATATGGCATTGAGGTGCATATCTTCAATAAAATCAAATTGAAAATTTATAGCTACATAATAGACTGAATGTATAGAAATTCCTTGATTAAACGAACACATCAGTCCAACACACACAAATGAGCAGAAAATCAATTATGAGAAATGATCTAACAATCATCATTCAATAAGTCTCTTCATATTAATATCTTTTATATGAAGCTGGATTTTCTAATTATATTAGCTCACTCTTCAAAGTTTCACAGGAATCAATTTGTGAGCGATCTCTATAATGAATTTTGCAGCATTATCAAATATGAAACCAAATCATTTTCACAATATGTATGCAGAGAGAAAAAGGCAGTGGAGATTTTAGATAAACTACATTAGAAGGAAGCCTCATTTGAGCTTGAGAGACTATGTGTGTAAGTGCGGTTAAGTGCTTTCACGTCAATAACGGAACTGACAGATCATAAATAGATAATACACATTTATGAGAGCTGTGCTCTGAAATATTAAAACTGCATTGGGAAAAGCAGCAAGCAGCAGTGTGCAAAAGCATTGATGATATTATTAAAGAAAACCTCTCAGTCCAACCACTGTCATGATCCACCAGCTTCCTATGCAACTTCTTGCTTGTTTAACTGGCGGAAAAAATGACACACAAGACACAATCCCATCGAATAACCAAAACCAGCTTTATGAAGAGACAAAGGTATATTTTCATAGTCAAAGGTGCCCTGAAAAAGGAAAAATCCCAATCCAGAAATGCATGTGTTCATACAACTATAGAATGAAAAACAAGAATGATTCTGAGGAGAAATGCATAGGCTATTTCTACACAAAAAATGTCAATCAAAATCATGTCAAAAGTCAAAACTTTTCCAACATTGCCTCCTTAAAATAGGACATCTCATTCAATTGTCTTCACATTACAGTATTCAGCTGTTGAAAGCATTGCCAAGGCTTACTATGCGTTTGCTAAGTTGCTCTGAGCGGCTGTCAACACTTTGCTTGTGTTGTAGGTGATCGCTTACTGGCCTGTGATTGCAAATCTGATCGTTTAGAAAAGTAATTGATTGAGGTCTCATTCATTCTGTAGTGTGTAGCGCAAGATGAATTACAATAGTGATCATATATCAAACTGCATGTAAAAATCCCATCAGTTCCAATTGGAAACCCTTATACCTGAGCAAATCGCTCATTAATCAGCTGCAGCAGACAGAAGTAGGACTCAGAAAGCTTCAGGCTCAATAAAAGAGGACAAACACTCCTTCCTCTCGGTCTCTCCCCTCCTGCACTCACTCAGTCCCATCACAGCCCATTAAAAGTTTAGTGCTGTTGTTCAGCAAATTGAAAATGTGTGCCGGTATTGATCCACCATCATGCATCCATTCTGGATCTCTGGAGGCTTGTTTTCCTTTTCTTTTAAGCTTTTGTGAGGCAGGATATTACAATTTGTAGCACTATTCTGGTAGTGAACGAGTTCACCGCAAATTCAGGTCAGTAATGAAGAATATGCATCAAACGAAAACAAGAGATTCATATCACTCGCACGTCAGCATTTCCTCCAAATACGGGGACATTTAGCAGATTTAAAGGGCAGTTGCATGCAAATTTGCAACTAATAATGGATTTTCCAAGCATTTAAATGGAGAGAGAGCAGAGGTGCGGAAGAGAGAAACGTGTGCCGCTGTGCGAGCAAGTGGATGTCATCTCAGGTTTCAGCAGAATTACATTAGACTAATGGGAACTCCCCAATATCCGTCAACAAAGAGGGCATACCGGAACGTCCGCAAGCCATAAACTGCCGAATAAGCATTTAACTGAAAACCTGCTTAAATTCAAACAAAACTAAAGGTAGGGAAACTCCAAAAAGGTTTCAGGAAATGCATTCTATTTTGCATAGGTTTTACACTGGGACAGACTGCCATGCTTCTCGAATTAGGTTCATGAAGATTTCATGCATTCATTCAAATCTTGATAATATTATCTAATAAACATTCAATACCAATATCTAATACCATTCAATGTAGCCTCAGGCGTGTCATATGACTGCATGTACGTTACACGGTGCTGACTGGAATGACGATGATGAGGATGAGGATGATGGTGGCAGTGATGCTGAGGGCAGCGATGCGGTACGCCTGGTTCCTGCTGCAACGGGTGTACGAATGCGAACGCCGCAGGAGCGTGTCGGAGGCTGGCGTGTAAATCTCATCTGTCCAGAACTCCAAAGACTCAGGGGCCTGCAAAAAGTATATAGAAAATAGTTGAGTAAATGCTGGTTTATCTGCATTAATATACGTTTCATCATCTGTTTTCTTTCATGTTCTGTTAAGATTGATTTAATGATTAGGTTCCCAAAGAACCCAATGATGTTTATGTAAACACATATAATTTTGAAAATAACCATTATTATCCCAGGTTAAAGGAATAGTTCACCCACACATGAAAATTAGCTGAAAATGTACACCCTCAGGCAATCCAAGATTAAGTAGAGTTTGTTTCTTCATCAGAACAGATTTGGAAAAATATAGCATTACATCAGTTGTTCACCAATGGATCCTCTGCAGTGAATGGGTGCCATCAGAATGAGAGTTCAAACAGCTGATAAAAACATCACAAGAATCCACAAGTAATCCACAGTCCATCAGTTAACATCTTGGGAGGAGAAAATCTATGTGTTTGTAAGAAACAAATCCATCGTTGAGTTGTTTTTAACTTCAGATGCTTATGGCAAATATGAGTCCTGAAGAAACTATTCCTTTAACTGACCGATCGACTCATATACAATCAAGATTTCACAGCATAGAAAGATTGTTCGTTTATATAAATTCAGGGTTATTTTTGTTTGTTTGTTTTTGGCTCCCTTGCCTTTGAATACCATTATTCCAGTCCATCAGTTAACATCTTATAAAGTCAACGGTTGCTTCTGGGCAATCCAGAATGACACTTACTCCAGTGAAAAGGTCCATACCCTGTTGTCCTCTTACATCAAAATCCACTGACGTATTTGTTTAGAACTCTTTACACTTGTAATTGGTGCTTAATCTGTGCATATTTCTCTCCTGATTCAGATGAGACAACTTTTTCACTGGAATAAGCATTATTATGGATAGAGGACTCATATTTTAGCCAGAACCTATTTGAATTTAAAAACGTCTTGACTGATTTGTTTACTAAAATCATGTGGACTACTTGTGGATTATTATGATGTCTTTATCAGGCTCTTGATCAGGTGAACTGTTCCTTTAACACAGATTTATAAAACATGTTATGCAAATGCTTGATTCATGAGTTGACAATGTTTTCACTCAAAACATTACATTTGGAGGTGTCACCTGAAGATCCAGCGGTGTTAAGTCTGATTGGCTCCAGGTCACTTTGGGGCGTTCAGTCAAATGCTGGGTAGTGCTATGGACAGATGTGCGGCGTGGTGCATTGTGGGTCTCAGGTGGCATGAGGTGAAAGCCCGTCACTTCCTGCACTACAGAGCCCTCTCTTTTATGCACTCCACCTAAATGATCTGACTGAGAAGCCAAACAAGGTTTATGTTATGATGAAGTATTCATCTTTATATCTATACATAAGGTCCAAATGAGACTACAGTCAAAATGTATGTACGTTCTAATTCTGTTTTCTACATTAATACAATATTATTTTCTCCATTGCTTTTTTTGTACAAAGTTAAACTAAAAAATTCACATGGATTTTAACATTTCTTTATGACAGCAGTGCTCAAGCTGCATGAAATCCACAAGTTTGCATGAAACCTGTTGATCATGTTCATAAGAATGAGGATCTTGTGCTTCAGTACAGTGTAGCAAAGATGACTTTTTTTTTTGGACCAGCCTTAAAGTCAGCATTATCCTGGTTCCCTCGACAAAAACCCAAACTATTTTTTTCCCTTTAGCTTTCGGATTATTGCAGATAATAAACTCTGTGACCAGCAAAAGTGTATGATTCTTACAAGACAATCTTGTGAAGATAATCTTTTGAAGGAGAGGAGCCTAATATTTATGTGCTATAAGTGATTTAAGCCATTTTGCTATCTTTAACCACGTCGCTTCAAAACCCTTCCTAAGTGCACAAAATGATTGACAAGCAGAGAGCATTTCTGATTGGCTAGTTTTCCGATGAGATACAAACTTTCTTATTGGCTACTGACTCTTATTTTGTTGTTTACAGGGGCTGAATTCAGAGTAACATACTAAAATACTACTCTTACTATTTTGTCTTAGAAAACATACTGTTTCTTTATGTAACAGAAATAAGAAAAGTATGCTAACATGCTAATCTGAATTCAGTCAGAGTCTAGCTCTGCCACAAAGACAAGTATGATTTCTCAAGTCATTTTATGTGGAGGAAATATCACTTGTAGCACATTTAAAATATGTTTATATACATACAGTGGTGGCCAAAATGATTAGAACACTAGTATTTTCACCAGCCAAAAATGGTTTTAAGTCAGTTATTTCTATCTTTTGCTGTAGTGTGTCAGTGGGGAATATCAGTTTACATTTCCAAACATTCATTTTGCCATTAATAACACAAGGAGTCTGACCATAGCCAGTGCTCTGCACAGATATCTGATCGCATCATCATCCAGTCTGTCAGGAATGACACGAAGAAACAGAACAAAACTGAGACAGATTAAATCCAGATGAACTGCAGCAACGTCTCTGAGATGCTTCAAGAAACGTACCTGCAAAGCTACCTGAAAAACTATGCACAAGTGCACCTAGGGCACAAACTGGATGATGATGAGATCAGATCTGGCTGTTGTCAGACTCCTTGTGCAAACAAAAATCTCACTGGATTATTATTACAATTAATGACAAAATCAATGTTTGGAAATGTAAACTGATATTTCCCACTGACACACTACAGCAAAAGATAGAAATAATTGACTTAAATCCATTTTTAGCTGGTGAAAATACTAACATTCTAATCATTTTGGCCACCACTGTATATATTTTTATCCTGTTACCTTAACAGACTGAATGTGTGGCTCCTTGCTGAAGCTGATGCTCCACTCTCTGGGGGCTTCCGATCCACTGCTCTCCGTGTAGCTCCTGGAGGTCCTGCGCACAAACAGCCGTCTGCGTTTCGCCGCTGCCTCGTTGACACCCTCCGCCACTAAATTGGTCCGTGGGGACCCCTGCTGTTGCTGCAGGCTAGGCCGTGGTGTGAGCTGTGGCTGTATGTGCATTTGATGCACGTGTGGGCATGCAACCTGCTCCCGCTCTTCCAGACGGTTCAGCGTGAAGAGCACGAGGGCCAGCTGCTCACGTAGCTCTGCGATCGGCTCTAGCTGTTGCTCCAGCTCCGTGACCCGTTGGAGAAGTCGTCCCACGCCCCATCTCACACCCTCCTCAGGTGCCTCCAAGGAGTGAAACAACCTCCGTAACTTTCCCAAACGTTCACGCCTCTCTGGCAGCCCGGCCCCACCCCCTTCCTGGGCTCCGCCTCCTTCCCCTGGCAGCACTGCCATGGAGCCACACATGCTAATGTCGTCTAGAAAACGGAAGATGGCGCTGATGTCGTCCTCGCCGATGTCAGGGTTGTCGATGGAGAGTTTATCGGCAAGCATGAGGCTTCGTAAAGCGCGCCGATCTGCAGGCTCCGTTTGGGTGCCTACACTAACCATGCCATCAATGCTCGGTGACCAATCGCACCATGCATCCAAACTCATGCCACTCAGTCTCTTGAATGTATCCCGCACCGAATTGACGATGCGAGGATCAAAACCAGGAATGTCAAAGCTTGATCCGTCGATGCTAAGTTTAACAGATCCTGGCTTTCGTAATCCAGACTTCTCCAAGACAGACCGCTCTGATCTGGGTTTCTGCAGTCCGGTCGTTTCCGGCTCAGGTCTTTCATCCGCCGTCCTGCTGTCGATGTCCAAGCTGTGGCTTTTGTTTTGAAGAGCAGGCGTTTGGTGCTTTTCGCTGGAGTCCGAAGGGCCAAAGTAGGTGGATGTCTGGAGCTCGTCCAAACTCTCGTGTTTCGTCTGACGCCACTGAGTCTGAGGGTCGTAGGGGTTCGAGGCATCATCGAAGGATTTCGAGTCGGCCACGTGCCCATCCGGTTCAGGTGCATTCGAATGAGTTGAGTAAACGTATGAATGGTCACGCGCATGTGATGCCGGGTTGTGCTGGTCGTTTGCGTATGTCGCAGGGTCTGGATAAGGGTTCTTTTGGGGAACGTAAAGCAGGTCCTCACCATCCGATCTTGGTCCATCTGGGCTTTGATCTGACTGGCCGTCGCCTTCCACGGATATGAGTGGAATTTTGTGGAGCCCATCTTTAAAGGCACTCCTCTTCTGGGAGCAGGAACGAGCAACGCGGGATCCCTGATTGGTCGCCGGCGTCTTGCCAGTCTCCTGATTGACCGCGTCAATGGAAACATCCCCAGAATGCGCGTTCTGCATGCTGTCCCGGTTGTGCATGCGTGAGTGAGGCTGAGCGACCAACACAGAGTTGGTCTGAGCGTGTGAAGCCTCTGTGTTATGACTGAACGCTTCACAAGGGAGGTTCTCATATTTACAGTCCTCAGAGGCGGTCCCTCCTCCTGTGACGGGTAAGGCAGCCGGCCAGTCGTAACGCGCAAATCCCTTCCCACAGACCTGACAGGGCGTCAGAGACTGAAGGTTCTGCGTGTATGTAGGAGCCATGCGGGTGTGCATGAGGAGGTTGAACAGGGAGACGACATCGGCGGTCGCTGAGAGCCGGTTGCTGCAGGGTGGGTGAAGTCGCTCTCGGAAGAGGGTGGCAGGGAAGCATGGGTCTCTACAGGCAGTGGAGTACAAGAGACTCCGTAACTCTAGAAGCGGCTGCAGGCTGAAGCGTCCACTCAGATAAACGCAAATATCCGCGTATGACACATTCCCACGGCATGCACCTAACACTTCCAGGATCTCCAACAATACAAGGGGGTCTTCGGGGTTTTCAGCCATTTGCATCAGATTTGAGCTTCAACTCATGCACACTACAAAAATTCAAGCCTACTGTCCTTTGCTTTTCCCTCTTCGTCAAAAGCTCATGCAGCTCTGCAAAAGGGAGCACAGCTGTAAAATCAGGTCAGCTAGAGAAGGATTTCCACCACAATTACTTTTGCATTGACTTTTTCATATAAATCCTATGCAAGTTAAAACATTCCAAGAAAGGAAAGTGCAATAAAAAAACAAGCGGTTACCTCTTGCCACTGGGATATGGTGCTGAGAACAAAGCTATTCATTGCTGACCTTATTCAAAGCCTTAATATAGCCACTGATCGGAGCATTTGAAAAGAGCAGAAACCATTAGTGACGGAGTGAAATTTTCCATCTCCGGTGATCAGGGTCCCACCTGAAAGACTCTCGTAGGTAAAGCAGCGGTCAGTGGTCAGGCAGTGGTCAATCCTACGGTTAGTGCAGAAAAGCAGGTCATTTGGGGTCTCGAGGGATGCCATGAATCCTGGTTCTCATCCCTCATGAGCTGATCAAAACGCCCCACACTTGAGAAACGGCATGGATAGGTTCTGCTTCATGTGTGACAGGAGTGTTGCATCCTCTAGTTGGTGTGTTTGCACACGGAGCTGCTGTGGTGAATGTCACGCATGACGTTAGTGTCTGTTCTAATGCAGGACGATAAACAGAACAGAAGAAAAGTATTGTAAAGTACAGAGAAATGCATAGAAGAAACCTCAATTGTAATCCCTATACATTTATTACAAAATATTACAATAAAATTTAATACATTTTATTTAATAAAAAAATATTTAAAAAAAACTGATAAAAATATATTTTAAAAGTTTCTCTTATACACGAGTTAATAAAATAAAAATAATTATTCAATAAATATAAAAATAAGTAACAACCTGCAAAAGGTACATGTATCCATACGTTTATTTATTTATACATTTCTCTGCATTTTATTTATTTTTTTAAATTGGTTAATTGTTCAAAAAAAAGTCAATTAATAGTTAATACAAAAAATATAGCTGCATTTAATTGCATTGATATATCTATTTATATATATTTTAATTAAATAATGTTAAAAAACAAACCAGTGACTTACATATTAAATCATTAAATAAAATGTCAATCATATTCAATTCCTGAATACTGTATATTGAAGACTAATGCATTTTTATGCACAAACCTCAATTAAAAAAAAATGCATTTAAAAATATCGAGACAGGTACCACTTTACAATAAGGTTCATTAGCTAACTACTTTAGCTAACATGAAGTAAGAATGAACAATATTTCTACAGCATTTATTAATCTTAGTTAATATTAATTTCAGCATTTACTAATGCATTTTGTGTTTCACAATCAAGATCAACAATCAAGTTGTGTTTGTTCACATTAGTTAATGCACTGTGAACTAACATGAACAATGAACTACTGTATTTTTAAAAACTAACATTAACGAATATTGTTCGTTCATGTTAGTTAATACGTCAACTAATGTTGACAAATGACACCGAGTAAAATCTTAAGAAATAACATGAAAATGGAAGCCCACCTGTACCATCTGAAGATTTATCTTGATGCACACAGACTGTCCTACTTTGCATGCAGACAATGGTGAAGAAGTCAAACAGCCCCAGCATCTGCTCAACATTATACTGAAGTGGACGATGAGAGGTTTACAGACTGTAACACTTCCTCTCTCTCGGTTTTAGTATAGCCTACAGCTACATTAAAGTGATCAAACCTTTTAAAAGTGTAATGGAGCTCGTTCACTTCAGACGTCAGATTGTCTACTATTAAGACTCATCAGGAACTCAAAGTTCTGTCTCGGTCTCTAATTGATGAGCATACATTAGTTTTAAAATGACCTCAGTACACCCTGTAAGTCTATTGTAAAGTTTGTTGTTGAGTTATAAAGTTTGTTTGTTTAGTTGTCTCAGATTCAAAATAATGCATCATATAGACCACCAGGGGGCAACAGAGTTCATGTTATATCAAATTGCATGTGAATATGAAAAAATCTTTGAGGGGGAAGCAAAATTAAAAATCTCACATCGCAACAATACAGTTATAATCATATTAATTAATTATGTATTTTTGATAGACATTGATACTGATAGACATGTCAATGATTTTTAGTATTATTTAATAGTAATAATATAGCCTATAACAAAGTATCAAACCAAGTGGCAATTTTTTCCCTAGAAAGACAGCACATTTTAGTATTGTTAAGTATTTCACGGCCCATAGAAGCGTTATTAACGAAAACAATAGATAAATAATTGTTACTTGAAATAAAATAAATGTTAACTAAAATAAAATTAAATATATAAAATGTTTCTATTCTCCTGTATCTTTATCTTTTTATTATAATAAAAGTTCAATAAACAGATTAAGATAAATAAATAAAAACATTTCAGCTAACTGCCAAAGCAACATTTCTCAATGTCATTTAGTTTAACTTGATGCACTAAAACATAATAAATAAATAAAAACTATACAGACATATTTTAAAAATACAATAGGTCACACTTTATATTAGGTGGCCTTAACTACTATGTACTTACATCAAAAAATAAGTGTTCATACTGTATTGCAAAACACTATGTATGTACACAATGAGTGCATTGTACCAAATGATTAATTTAAATGTAAGTACATAGTAGTTAAGGCCACCTAATATAAAGTGGGACAATACAATAATTATTAAAAATGGGAAAAAAAGTAGACAAAAAGACTATAACTATAATAGTAACTCTGATACCTGATACCCAACACCACTAGATAACATCATATATAACAACAGCCACTTGGTTTATATATATATATATACACATACATACATACATACATAAGGAAGAAGGTTAATCATATGTTTGAGTGCATAACTCCTCAATGAAAATTATTATTATTATTTTTTTTTTTAGAGTTTTTAATAAAATCACAGCGAAGGAAATGTTTTGATGGGTGTGTGCTTTAATATGATTTCAAACTCTCTGTTCTCTTTGTTGCTGGATCTGTTTGGGTTTGTTGGTGAGTCATACGGTCACTTCTTACGCAGATAAACATTTTTTCACAATGTGTCAGTGTTGTGTTTGAGAAACACCGAGATCACATAAAATCAAAGGCAAGAGACAACCACTTCCAGTGTACAGATTTTGTTCCAGTTGCCAAATTCTGTCCTAATTGGGACCAAGTAAGGTAAACAGGAAGAAGGGGGGAAGAACGGAAAGAGAAAATGATATAAACAAGATTAAGGAAACAGAGAGGTTGTAAACGGTCACATAATGGAGTGACGCTGTGATTATGGGAAAGTTTTGGGTATCAAGTCCTTTCACAATGACTCTTATCAGCCTGTTGAGTGAAGGCTGTTAAAACAGGTCCATGCAAACACTTCATCCTGGATACTGCAAAAAAACATTCCACCACAAAATTCACGAATAATTTGGCTTTTATTTGAGCCGTATGCACTGATGTGGGTAAATCAACCGACCCTATTCACAAATCAGAAACAAAACATTAGAAAAGTTCAAGAACAATTCATATCAAGCAGTACTGCGAGTACAATAAAGCGAACAAATGGTTAATCCTTAAAATCTATTATGAACAATAAAAAAATATAAAAAGTCAGACTTAAAGGCCTTTTCAAATGGGCTTGGAATGCTAAACCAACCCTTTTCTCATTACTCGTGACTGAACCAGTGATACAGCTGCACTAAGAAAAAGAGTGAATTCCAGTCAATCAGAGACGTGAAGAGATCGTGTGCCTGACGCTGTGATCTAACTGGCTCTTAGCTGATGAGGTCATGTTCAAGACAGTGCTTTGGGACAGACATCATGCAACACAAATATACTGGCAGTTTCCCAGGCAACCGGACCCTCACACAATCTCCCGGGTTTTTCGGATGGCACAGCACAGCATCATGCTGAAGATCATGCCGAAGATCTGCGCACATGGAGAACACATTTCTTCAGCGACATGTCAATCACACACATACACGTGAATGTGACAATTCATGTTTCCAAAAAAGCATTACAATCAAGGCACTAAGAGAAATATACTTTTTTCCATTTAAATCTGCAGTTTGTAATTTCTCCACCGATAGCAGAATCTCTCATTCGAAAGTTTAGGGTTGGTAAGCTGTTCTGTATTTTTGAAAGACTGCTCACCATGGCTGTGTTTATTTGATGCAGTAAAAACAGTAATATTCTGAAATACTATTACCATTTAAAAGAACTGTGTTCAATTTGAATGCATTTTAAAATGCAATTTATTCCTGTGATGCAAAGCTGAATTTTCAGCATCATTAACATCCTTCAGAAATCATTCTATTATGCTGATTTGCTCAAGAAACATTTCTGTTTGTTATCAATGCTGAAAACAGTTGCGCTGATTAGTATTTTTTGATTACTTTTTGAGTATTAGTACTCTTTCATGAATATAAAGTTCGAAAGAACAGCATTTATTTGAAATAGAAATCTTTTGTAGCATTATAAATCTCTTTACTTTCAGCTTCAATCAACTTCATGCATCCTTGCTGAATAGAAGTATTAATTTCTTTAAAAAAAATAAATAAATAAAAAAAGGAGTATTTATAAATCAAATTAGGCATTTTTAAATTCATGTAATATTAAATTAAGAATTCACAATTATAAAATATTCAAAATCTTCTAAAAAGGTCAAAATGCTGAACAAGACTTAAAACAATACCACACAGTAAAACTAACTGATATAAATAAAATGTATATAAATTATATATATGTATAAAATTATATAAAATTTACCATGATCACTCCAATGCCGATTCCAACGCCTCCAATAATATGAAGTTTGGAGTTAAAGACTTCATCAATGGCATCAGGGCAGCTCTGAACACATAAAATAACATTTGGAATTGGTACAATAGGATTCTGTATCGTTTTATGCTCTCTGAATTGCTCAAAATTTATCTTTACATCTATCATAGTATAACATCTACTAGTAGAAGAATGAATGTCGCTATTTGGTGGAGAAGGAATTCTTATGTCTGAAATAACAGGGCTGTGTAAACACTTTGTCCATTAGTTTACTTAAACCCTGCTGGATCTTAAGCACAACCTTTGAAAACACACCATTTCCTTCCACTTCAACCCTTTTCTCAATTTTTTAAATGGTTACTATGCCGCGATGACCTCTTACTTGACCTTCTACTGGTAGAGTAAACAGCATGTTTCACTGACTCATTCAAGCTGAGCCGTACGCAGGGTGCCTCAGGTTAGAAACATTTCCAGTGCATTGAATCTGAGCGAAGCTGGTGTAAAAGCACTCCACACTCAGACCTGCTGCATACAAGAATCTCGTCCAGTACGCTCAACTGTAATGCTACACAATCACTGACTGATATTTGATCAAAGTATTTGTGTGTTCTTGTAACTGTAGATGTTTCTACCAAAAACATGGATATGAAACCGAATTACAATTTCAAGGAGTTATGATGTGCCTTGGCAAATACCAGTTGTTATTGTTAACGAAAACTAAAACTCATTTTCATTTTCAAGCTGAAGTAAAATAAAACTGAAATAAAAATAAATATAAAGCTAAATATAATCTCTTTTTTATATATATATTTTGAATATTCAATATTCATAAAAATGGCAAAGCGACAAAAACATGCATTACTAACACATAAAAATGAAAATAATTAAAATGAAAGCTAATTTGAAATATTAATAAATACTAATAGTATATAGAAAAATACTAAAATAACATACATTAAATAATTTCTCAAATAACATTTGAGAAATAAATTTTGATTTGTACTTTGTTTTATGAAGGACTGTATAAAGGACTGCATTAATATTAAATCAATTTCGTAATTTATACAATTGATTTTTTTTCTAATATTTTATTTCTTATACATGTATTTAAATTTACATTTATTAATACTTTTATTTCCGTAGCTTTCACATTTTTGCATTTTTGAATCTGGATTTTTATGCTTCCATTTATTTTTTATTTTATCATAGCTACATGGATCTTGTCCAATAATTTATTACAAAACTCAGCAATCGGTGGCATCTACATATTAAATATGAAAACTACCAAAATGCAGCATTTTAGCCGGTAAACACAGTTACCTTTGTAATGAGAAAATCAAGTCCCTCTTTTCCTGGGCAGGTCTCGTCAAACGCATCCAGGGCTTTTGATGGTCCACAGCAGTTAAGCTGAAGATGAGGAACAGATGTCATCTCAAATTAGCAAGGCATTGGAGTCAACGAGCTAGGAATAATTAGTGCTTGAGAAACCATCTGATGCATAAAGCACATAAAAACAGCAAGCGCTTTCTGAAGATGTTTACAATCTCCCAGGCTGTTATGACGAGCGCTTCAGAGGAACAACTAGCAGTTGGCGTTCACAAAGCTCACAGTACTGAATATCTGAAAGAAAGAAATGAGATCTTACTCCATGCTGGATGAGACGGAGTGTTTCTTTCAGAGCTGGTTGTTTGGTTTGTTGGTAGTTATCGTATGTTTCCTTGTAGAAAGTTGTTATATCATCAGTGACCTATGGACACAATCATAGTAGCTTGAATTAGGTGCACCATTGGTGTGTTTGTGTGTGCACTGAGCATTTGAGACGCCCACCTTGGTCTGGTTAGAAAATCCCCAAATTCCAGCAGCCACCTCGACCGCAAAGATAACCAACAGGAAGAAGAAGAACTGTGGGGAAAAACAACAACAGTCAAACACCACGGCTGATTACATCATAATACTACTACGAAGTAGTGATATTTGAGAATATAATGAGGGGGATTACCAATCCCAGCATGCAAGGGGACTCCTGGATGGCACCACAACATCCGAAAAAACCAACAACCATCATCAGCGCACCGACCGCAATGAGGATGTACACACCTACAACACACACGCTTCACTTTAACCGGCTGATCATCACATGCAGCGACATAAAAAACATTTTCAAAAAAAATAAATACTGACCTGTGTAGAAGATGTAAGGTGAGTTCTCTCCTTCAAACAAGCTTTTAGTCTTGGGATCAAACCTCAGCCAGAGTCCAATAGCCAAGACGCCTGTCCCTGCAATCTGCAATAAAACAACAAGAGACTGAATAAATCACCCTGAAATACCTACAAATGGACTGAAATACACACAGATCAGAACGAGCCCTTTAACATTAAATAGAAACAGCTAAAATGATGATACTAAATGATCTGAGCAGAAGTTATTAGTTTGATTTAAAGACGCATAAAAGCCATCTGTTTACATTCCCATTCATCTGAATGGCAGTCACTTGGCTGGCAAAACGTGACCTGCTAGCTGCCAGCTTTGCTTATGGGTTTGCTTATGGGTCTTGGCCTAGTTTTTTTTTTTTTTTAGCCATGAATGGGTTTACATAAGCCATAAATGCCACATAGATAATTACTGCCACAGAAAAATTACATCCTGACAAACCTGAGCACACAGTCCCACCTCTTCACTAGCATCTATTCATTATATAAGCGTATTAGAGACTAAATTAAAATACATTCAAATTAAAATGAATGAAAATAAAAATACATCAGTTAAAAAAGTCTATTAAATTAATAGGATTATTGTATTTATATATATATATATATATATATATATACACAATTTTATTTAGACAAGTATATTTCCTATTCTTTAAGTTAAATAACGCTGCTATTATTATTATTATTATTATAAATAAATAAAATTATTAAATATAAAACACATTTCAAAAATAAACAACAAATAGTAAATAGTAGTAAACAAAAAAAATAGTACATCTGTTATAATAAAATATAATATTTAGAATTTATATATATAAAATTCCTCAAATAAAAAAAACATCAATAGCTCAATAATCTTTTCTGAAACCAGCAAGCAATATTACATGACAGAATTCAAATAAAACTGGCAGAAGTTCTGCCAATCTGTTAGACGTGATGCTATATTCAGTATGTTTGCATGTTTATCAGCAATTTTGGCAAAACCGCACGCCTGATTTTACTTCCTCCTTACAGGGATAAAATAACTTCCATCACATGGAAAAATCCTGCTTGCTTCCTTTTTTAACACTAAAAATATTGCAGTATGTGCAACTCATTAAATCAGATTCAACATCTGTTGGTTTGACCCTAAATGACGGCAGATTAATAATGTCAAGCCAGTTTATTGCGTTCAAGGACAGATTTTGCTTCAAAGTTATGTACAAAAACACAAACAAACAGATGCATCACACAGACTAATCTTTCAGCCTTTGATTTAAAAACTATCACATGTGCAAAACACCACGCTCCTCATTATATCACGTGACTTAGTTTTCTTTCTAGTCATGTCCTGCTCACTAAGCTGAACGCAACGGTTTCATGTTCAAAGGGTTCACGTCCTGCTCTTTGATTCATTCTCTCTGACCCAGATCTTTTGTTTGAAAAACTGAAGGTTGACAAATCTGTTCCAAATCTCCATGCCAATGCTTAACTAAACAAACACCCTTAAAACAACCCCACTTCAGCCTTTCACCCCATTCCACACACAAACTGCACATAAAAACACAACACTAACGCTCACAAATCAATGATGGCGTGCTACTTTCACATAATCGCATTACAAAATCACAAATATGAAATTGCACCTACCCAGAAGATTGAGTTCAAGATAAACATGGCGTATTTAATACATTTTGGACATCCATCAACACCCATTTTGCCGTTGTCCAAGTCACTTTCGTTCAGGGAAACAAACTGTATACGTTGACCTGCACAATCTAAGCTTCCTCCCTTTGTTTGAGGAGAAAGTGAAACTGAAAAATGTCTGTGTTGCACAATATTCTGCGTGTGTCAGTGGGAGGAGCTCACAGGTATGTGGGAGGCGGCATGTTGTGCAAGTCTGCAGGTGACTTCACACTGCATTCTGTTCTAATGCTCTGGCCGGGCCATATTTCACCCCAAAAACAAGAGCTTAACAAAAATGAACCATGTTTTTTACTGCAACATTTTCATGATAATGAATCACATTTTCCTTTGAATTCCCATTACCATATTGCACAAAAATAAAAAATACAGAAATCTCATTTTCATGACTATGATGTAATGGAAATAATTTTCTGAACAAAATTATTTTTTATTAAAATTAGCATAATCTAAATTCATATATATGTGTGTGTGTGTGTGTGTGTGTGTGTGTGTGTGTGTGTGTGTGTGTGTGTGTGTGTGTGTGTGTGCGTGCGTGTGTACATATACATTTATATTTATTTTATATACAAATATATATTACATATATTTCTTAAATATATACATGTATGTTTATTATATATACACAATGAAATATACACAGTACACACATTATGTAAACACAAACTTATATTTTGGATGCGATTAATAGATTTGACCGCCCTAATTTTTAAATTAAATATTACATAATCCACTTCACAGTAATAAGAATGAGGCCTCTGAGCCCGTGTTCAAAGCAATTTAATGTAATCCATTGAAGTCAATACTGGTAATATTCAAATAATAAAAAGTGGTTAAATGTTGTAATAACACGCTAAAACATGCTAACATTACAGAATTTGCGCATTCTCTCAATATAGACGTTACTCATTAATAAATAAACTCAAGTCAAAATTATGTTGTAAATCACTTATTATTGTAAATCCCATTTTTTCATCTTTGACCTAGAGGAATGCAGGTGCTCAAAACTTCAATTTTTTTTTAAAATATGTCATGAACATTTTAAACCTTGTACATTTATGTACAAATCTGCAAAAAAAATATAAAGAAAAGAAATTAAAAAATAGGACTCTCTATTTGCTTTTAAACTGTAAACGCATTTCACCATGCTGTTTTTCTTATTTTTCAAGCATGGGAACCCTGATTATAGTAATGTGAATATAATATAATATAATACAATATAATTATTTTGAAAATATTCATGTTTAAAAATAGGCATCATTGTCTTTATGCAAACTATATATAAAAAAAATTCAATTCCACACATATCACTACGAGTGAAAACAAATTAGTAACTAATGAATTGTTAAATGTAAATACAGTTTTGTCCTATCTTGTTAAACACATTATTTCACAAATGCGACATTTTTTAAATCTCTGGTCACTAAATAAATGCATAGTTTAGTCTCTATGCAGGGAGGGAAGACAGTGGAAGAGCCCATGAATGCCTCATTATTGCAATGGTTCAATAGACCTGCAGGATCTCTCTCTCTCTCTCTCTGTGTGTGAGTGTGTGTGTGTGTGTGTGTGTGTGTGTGTGTGTGTGTGTGTGTGTGTGTGTGTGAGTGTGAGCTCAGAGGAGGTGTTAAGTAATGCTGATATTAAGTAATATTTACAGAGTGCAAATGAATGAGACCAGATCCATCATACACACACACACACACACACACACAACACAATTTCATAATGTGAACATTATTCCCATCAAAACCCACAACAGTTTACAGTGAGTTTGTCCATGAGATTATCATGCTCTATAAATAGACTCGCAGATTAAAGACAATCTAGGACGCGTGCTCACATAAACCCTCGGGCTGGACACACACACACACACACACACACACACACGCACCATACGGCTCTGGGTCATGTTCGCTGCGTTGAAGAATTAAAGATTCAGTGAAATGGTTCAATTCAGTGAACAGGTTCAAAAATTCACATCTAGTCTTTTGTTTCACCGCACTGTTTAAGGTGATATTTTTTCCCCAGCTTAATGTGGAAAGATGACAAAAATAAGCTATTCATAGGCCGGCTCTCCCATAATGTGTAAACACTATGGAAAGATCAATCATTGATCTGTTTGCAGAGCTCTAGACCGTGAGTAAAAGGCCACACTTTACAGCCATTTTCCCGCTGGTGCAATTAAATTTTATTTGAGATGAGGGTACAAAAATTCTCCATTCTTTTCGATTACGCATATGCTGAACTCTGGCATGAAACTGAACATCCGAATGAACGTTGCAGTATGGTGCAATCTGTATTGCCAAAAAAAAAAATAGCGGAGCCAACCCAACTGGATTTAAGCCCAAAACGAACTGTGCAAGCTTGATTGTGTGGTTGTTGCTTTCTGAAATATAACATGTTAGGTGACAATTCATATTGCAACCTGCTTTTGCATGCTATATAGGAGAGGTAATATGCATTTAAGTATGCACATCAAGATACTATTTTGTGACACTAGAGGTGCATTCATCACAAATATAATTATTTTGAATTTTAATGCAGTTTTGAGTAAAAATGTCTTAAAATGTTAGAACAAATATTGAGGGAAGAAACAGTTTTCAGAAAGTGTGAATGATATTACCTTCTATGTTCATAATCAAAGGTCAGATGTATTGCATTGTGGGATACACGATTCCAAATACTGTGCTCTGGTTGTATACTGCGCATCTTAGCATGCAGTAGTTCATCCAGGCATTCTATCAAATAGAGTGCATTAATGTTTGCCCACTTTTAAAGTATTTTTCCCATTCTGATTTTTTAAAAAGATTTCGTTAAAGAGTTATAAGCCATGAACCAAATCGACTACCTACAACATTAATCGCAATATGAAAAAATTGATTTGAAGCAAAAAAAAAAGTACATAAAAATCTGCATTTTTTTTGCTCTGTGATTGGTGAAGATTCATTTGTAGAATCATGTGTAATGTAGCTTTTTACCAGAAATTTCTCTATTAAAAACGCACCGTTATTTTAAAATACAAGTTGAAATAATGCAAACTGATGGCTTCAACAAAAGGATGTAAATTAACATGTCATAGATTAACAACCTCAAAGCTCATAGTAGGTCTTTTACAGGTTTATAAGTTACCGTAAAAAATAAATTTACATATGGAGAAAATGAATGAGATTTTACTTCCGCAATCGGACTGTTGCGCACTAAAATATTAGCATATAATATATGCATACTATAAACTATCTACAAGAGTTAGTATGCTAATTCGAATTCGAGACTGAACACCTGGCGAATCGTTTCGAATGATTCGTTTAAAAGAACCGGTTCAAAAGAACGATTTGCTCACGAATCGGACATCAGCAGAAAGCGCCTGTCCAGCAGTGAGAGGGAACAGCTGACACACACAAACACGAACAGAGCGGAGTCAAAGGAAACACTATCAAAATTCAGTGCTTGTCCCACCACACACACACACACACACACGCTGACACTCACAAACACACAGTATTTTAACTACACGACCAGGGTCCAGAAATACGAAATAAAAACCTTCAAATTAGGTCAACCAAATGGTTGCAATCCCGTTGCATTGCTTCACACAGACGGCCCTACGTTATTAATTACAATCTAAACTAATTAAGAATCTAAACGGGACGCTGTGCTCACGCATTTATCAATGAATCTTTGAGGAAAATCGCGAGTAATTATAAAACAACGTCCCGCGCGCGAGCCAACCTCTGCTCACATCAATCATTTCTCACTCACCCAGAAGATGAAATTGAAGACGAACATCAGATACTTGACGCACATCTCTCCTCCGGTCAACGCCGCCATCGCAGTAGTCTGTCCTCACACACACACACACAATACTGAATGAAAGAGTAAAGATCCGTCTGTGTCCCGGTGTCTCACAGGCGGCTCGCGCGTGCGGCTGTGTGTGACTTTACGCGCGTGTGAGTGAGTGTGTAGCGCGCGCACACGAAAAACTCACGACAGACACAAACTCACTGCCTCATTCCTCCTGCCAAAGATCAACTTTGCAATCGTTTGCTCGGTGAGGCAAAATCGATCGTGCCAAAGGTCGAACACTTTTTGCATCAACAAGGTTGCTGTTTTCGGAGGATTAATGAAAATCGCGCATATGCTTTATTTAGTTAGGCTTGTTAGGGATTTTCGAGGAATCTTTTTTTAACCATTTATTTTATCGCAAGATCCACTCGGTCTTTATTCTCAGGGAATTACGTCACGATGGAATGACGTCACCGCAGTCAGAGCAGAGCCCAGAGGTTTCTTCCACTGATCACTGGTGTCATCTAAGGCATTTTTAAATGTTGCATAAGATATGTCCTGTATACTTTATTATCTTTAGATATGCGGGTGATAATTCACCTTCCCGCTTTTTGTAGTCTAAATGACGATTAACTGAATATTGGTATCTCTCATTGAAATGAAAAAGAACTAATTTAGTTTTACTGAAACACTTGTGATTTTGTCCATTTCTTCTTCTTTTTTTTTATAATACATTATTTAATCTCACGTTCCTGACCTTCTACTCTTCTTTATATTTAATTGAACCAAACTCTTTTTTCATACTAAAAATAAGAAAAACAACAAGTGAAGCACCACAGGAGCTCTCACTGACTCACAGTTCCCACACACAAGATTTCATAATCCAGAATTACATCATTATTAAGAGTCATATGCATCCACACACGTTTTATATCTGATGGATGGAGATCTGGAATGTGCAAATATACATAAATACATAAATACATACATGCATATATAGTGGTAGGGCTGGGTTAGTAGTGTTTATAATTAACTTTACATCAAAACAAGTCTATAGTATGTTCTCATTTACATTGCTTATTAAGCATGGCTGTGAAGGAGAGTGAAAGATCAACAGCATATGTCCTTTCTCTCTCTCTCTCTCTCTCTCTCTCTCTCTCTCTCTCTCTCTCTCTAGGCCTATTAACTTTTTATTGACATCAAATACTGAGCATCCCTCAACTCTGTATTCTGCCAAAATAATCCATAATACACCTTTCTGAATCAGGTGAGAAGCAGGCCTATGCACAAATCAAGCATCAATTACAAACAGTCCAGAACAGTTCTAAACAAATATGTTGTTGGATTTTGATGTGAGAGGACAACAGGGGATGGACTTTTGGGCCGTCCTTTCTTCAGGGGATGGATAGTGTTATTATGGACTACTTTGGTCAAAATTTAATTTAATTTAGTTTAAGCCAAAAACAAAAGTTTAAAGTTATAATGTCTTAATGATGGATTTAAACATGCAGCTTTTTACTTTACAAGGCATTAATTTATAGACTGAAGTCACATTGATTACTTGTGGATTATTGTGATGTTTTTATCAGCTGTTTGGACTCTCATTCTGACGGCACCCATTCACTGCAGAGGATCCATTGGTGAGCAACTGATGCAATGCTAAATTTCTCCAAATCGGTTCTGATGAAGAAACAAACTCATCTACATCTTGGATGGCCTGAGGATGAGTAAATGTTCAGCAAATTTTTCTTTTTGGGTCCTTTAAAGATGTACATTTTCCTATTCAGTCTATTTTATGTTACTATATTCGCATAATTGTTGGGCCTTTGTTCAAATTACTTTTCAATGCTGTGTTGGGTCGCCACTTAATGTCAAATGTACTGTACAATCTGGGTCCTGAAGCAAGGATATGATGTAGGACATGTTTTCACCAGCAAGTTCAGGGTCAACAAAGAATGGTAGCATGAAAAAACCCATATTAATGATGGATGCATGGAGTTCATGTGAACATGCTCTGAATACGCCGCTGCATTGAGGTTTTTCCAACAGTTAATCCATCAGTTTCAGAGACGGGTTACATCACAGAGGCTGTGAACTCATTGCATATGCTGCGGTTTGTGTGCGTGTGTGTGCTGTTTAGCTTGGCTCTAATGTCCTCTGTTGGTTTGTCTTATCTGTCTTCACTGCCAGACTAATCCTTCAGTTCCTCCAATGCCCAGACTTCCTCCTATTGTCCTCTCTTAATGAGTTTGAAAACGGAAATCACACCATCCCTCCCTCTCTCGTTCTTATAAAGCATTTCTTTCCTTCTAGATTGAGTTCCAGTCATGTCTTCAGGATTGTGAGACACTGGACAGCGAAGACCTTGCACAGCAAAACGCTTCAGAGAACCTGTTGCTGGGAGCCTGCAGCTGGGCAGAGGTCAGAGGTCAAAGGTAACAGGCGTCACACTATCAGGACGGTGTCCTGAACTTGCATTACAATATGCATTTGTTTCTGTGATTATTTCAAATCCTTGTATTACCGATTCTGAAGCCAAGTACATTTGTTTGGCGGCTTAAAGCTTATGTTTTGAAGTTTAGGCATGCATAGGAATACACAGTGCATGTTTGTGAATATATTATGCTTGTTTTCCCGTCCTAAGCTCATGCTCAAGAATAACAGCATTCTTTCTGCGCCGTCTATGTGGAATACACGACTTCTCTAAAACTCTCTGACAGATTTGTAGGTGCTCAGAGATTTTGCTTTGTTTCTCACTTCCACCTGAACTTTTGTTTTGGCTCATGCCATTATTTTTCACTAAACGAAACCTTCAAATGCTCACTTCAATATATTGTTGATGGCCAGCAATTGTGCATTAGACTTTTACATTTTCAGGAAAAAAGTACAGAGTGCCTAAACATTACAATGCACGGCATGCTTTCCAGGGTGTTCTGATTACTAACTGGAATAAGTCTCTTATGATTTCTTTCTCTTTCTTTAATCAGATGGAACAGTGCAGATGGAAAGGATGGAGCAGAATCCTGTGGGTTTTCATCTTGAATTTTTCAGGTTAGATTTCAACATCTTTGTGCATGTTTGCATCTCCTGACTGTTGTCTTTGTTTTTAATTTTATTCAGCAGGGATGCATTAAACTGATCAGAAGTCATAGTAAAGACTTAATATATTTTAAATAAACACAGTTTTTTTGGGTAACATTTTATTTAAAACCTTTATGTATAATGCATTATAAAGGGTTATTATAGGGTATAATGCATTATAATAATTCACAATGTGCGCTGTAATACATTATATATTGCCAGAAATAATTATAACCAAATTTAAATGAATTGAAATGTGTACAATGCATTATAAGGTGCATTACAATTTTTTTCAATGCATTATGCATATAGGCTTTAATTAAAGTGTTACCATTTTTTTTTTTATTCAGAATTAAATCCTGAAAAATTAAATCAAGGCTTTAACAAAGATATTAAGCAGCACAACTATTTTCAACATAATAATAACAATAATAAATTTTATTCTTGAGCAGAAAAACAGCATATTAGAATTATTTTTAAAGGATTATTTGACACTGTAAATTCTGCTTTATCACCTCAAGAATAAATTACATTAATTTAATTACATAAAAAATTATTTACATTAAAATAGTAAACAATTATTTTAAATTGTAAGAATATTTTACAATATTATTTTTTTCATTATATTTTTGATCAAATAAATGCAGGCTTGGTTGATTTTAAAATCTTACCGACTCCTAACTTTTAAACATTAGTTGTTGCTTTGATTAAAAGCCAAGTGTGCAAGTGCTTGACTCTCTTTACCTCTTTGTTCTGTAGGTTTGGTGTCAGTGGAGGGGTCTGGTCGTTGTAGTCTGTTTAGCCGGCAGCACATACACACATTTGACGGTGTGATTTATGAGTTCCCTGGAGACTGCAGCTACATGCTGGCGGGAGACTGCCAACACAGAAGCTTCTCCATACTGGGTAAAAGCCAGTCTCACACATAAACACAGTTTTTCATGAATTAAACAAGCTATGGCAAAGTTTGTACACTGTCAAGATGATAAAATGCCTGCTTTTGTGTGCGTGTTTACGTCTAGGTGATTTCTCTCACGGAAAGAGGAAAGGAGTGACTTTGTTTCTGGGAGAATTCTTCGAGCTTCACCTCTCTGTTGATGGGACGCTGTCACAAGGAGCAGAAAGGTACAAATTGCAAATATCCTATTCAAAATATAAAAGAAAATTCTTATGGATTGCTGACTGAAGGTGAATTCACATGTGAATGATAAACTGAAAAACGATTGAAAAACATCTTTTGAAAACTGGAATGTGAAAAAAAAAAACAGTAAAATGAAGATTCAACACTGAAAGGAAAAAAAATGTCTAAAATTTAAACAATTTTCACTCAGAAATTGCTAGTACATTTAATCAATAATTACAAAGAAATAAGTAACACGCTGAATTAAACATAAAATTTTGAAGTAGAATGACTGAAATAGTATTTTCTTGTAAAGTTTACTCTTTGAAAATTATATACGGTATATACGCTGCCATTCAAGGATTTTTTTATGGGTTTTTTTAAAGACGTCTCTTCTGCTCAACAAGGCTGCATTTATTTGATCAAAAAGACAGAAACAACAGTAATAATGTGAAATATTATTGCAGTTTTAAATATTTTTTTTTTATTTTAATATACTTTAAAATATAATTTATTCCTGTGATGCAAAGCTGAATTTTCAGCATCATTATTCCAGTCTTCAGTGTCACATGATTCTTCAGAAATCATTATAATTTGCTGATTTATTATCAATGTTGGAAACTTTTGAACGGCAGTATATTTACAGTGTACTTTCCTTATTTGATTTTTATTTTAGGAATTCAAAATCATGATAACAATTCATTTAGCATTCTTTAGGATTTTTATATACATTATTTATCACTATACCCTGTTGAAAATACCAGCTTAGACTATCATTATCATGACATTATCAGACATTATCATGGCTGGTTTATGCTGGTTAGTGCTGCCATTGCTAGTCAAACTAGTTAAGCAGCCTGGTTTGCGACACCAGCTCCACCAGCATAGAAAACACTAGTTATGCTAGTTTTTTCAGCAGGGTAGAGCATATAAAAATACTTTTTCCCCTCCAGGCTCCCACTGCCGTATGCATCGAGCTCTGTGTTCGCAGGGTATGAGCTGGGGTACATTCGATTATGGAGCGAAGAGTTCGGGTTCTCCATCCGTATAGACCCCTCACATAACATTCAACTAACGCTCGCCAAGCAGCACAGCAACCGTACCTGCGGCCTGTGTGGAAACTACAATTATTTGGTGGAGGATGAATACACCGCGCAAGAAGGTGAGACACAAATGTAGTAAAAAAACACAAAAACATACCTTTCAAACTCTCTTTTGATAAGATCATGTGTTAAAAGCAGTGCACAGGATGCTAATTAATACAAGCTGGGGAAATCGGTGGCGTCAGTGTTCAACCTGAAGACAAAACATTAGAAAGAGAACTCTTGAATAGAGAGTTCAAGAACATTGAACAAGAGGCTTACTTGTGTGTTTGAGGGTACAGTATGTCAGTGCCCTGTCATCGTTCTGTATTACAGCTTTTGTAGTTGATGGTGCACTTATCAGCTGTGTTTAAATTTAGAACATAATCGTTCATATGAGTCGAGCACATGATACGGAGAGCACAGAGCTGAAAGTTAACGTGTTTTTAACATGTGAAACCTAAGAAGAATGTTTTTCCTGGTCAAATTTCACCTCAAATGAAAAGCATATTTTTGATAATTCTGCTAAAAACTAAACAACAACAACAACAAAAAAAAAAACTCATAATTAACTTGTGTCCAGATTATTTATTTTTAAGTTTTCCTGTCTGGACACAATCATTTTTTAAAAATCAAAAAGAGCATAAATTAATTATTTAAAAATATTTAAAACGTTAAATAATTACTGTACTATTAAATAATTAAAAAAAAATACTAAAATGAAAACAATGATAATATTAATATAATAATAAATGTATATTTTAATACTATATATGCACACATTTATTTTATATTAAAATAATAATGTAACATTTCAATATAATAATAATAATAAATAATAAATGAAATTTCAATCTCTCTCACTATGTGCAGTATGTATATCAAGAAATAGAAATAAGTACTCTATATATGAAATATATCTAAATAATAATAAAAAAAAAAACATTTTTTTCACATTATTGCAATACAAATAATAACAAAATATTTCAATACTATATATATATATATATATATATATATATATATATATATACAGTATATAGCTTCATGAGATTCACAGATTTAAAAATGTGTGTGTTCAGGTTTTCTGACAGATGATCCATATGACTTTGCAAACTCCTGGGCCATGAAAGGAGCTGATGAACCCTGTAAACGCGTCTTACCGCCGTCTCAGAGCTGCAACAGCACCGGAGAATCAGCTAAGGTCAGACGCTCTCATGCAAAACAAAAACAACATTCTGTGTGCCTTATCATAGAGAAGTCTCTGTTTCTGAGCGTGTATGCGTGTGTTTCAGGATCAGATGTCACGGTGTGAGGCCATGAGCAGCTCTGCACTCTACCTGCGTTGTGCTCGCCTCGTGGATGCGGCTGCGTTTGTGTCCGTGTGCGAGTCTGATGCCTGTCACTGCCATACGAGAGATGAGTGTGTGTGCCAGGCCATGCTGGAATACGCCCGCACCTGTGCCAGTCGCGGCATAACACTGTCCAACTGGCATGTACAGAGCCAGTGCTGTGAGTAATACATACATATTCACTTTCAAATGTATAAATACAATTCACATAAGTAAGTCTGATATTGACTGTGTGTAAATGTATGTTTCCATTTGCTCAGCCCCTAAGTGTCCTATTGGCATGGAGTACAGCGACTGCACCCCGACCTGTTCCACTTCCTGTCAGAATGTAAACATCCAGGAAGTCTGCAAGGAGGAGTGTGTTGATGGCTGCAACTGTCCAGGTGAGAGAGATACCGGTTCACTAATCTAGAAGAATTAATACAGTAAAGTATATATATATATATATATATATATATATATACTGTACATATATTCTCTGATGCAATCTTTCACGATTTTGCTTTTTAGATAAATTTATCTTTAGATATTTTTACTGAAAAACAAGTCACAGATACTGACCACGAATGGTTATTTTTGTAGTGTGCTCAGTTTCCTGCTCAGTGTTGAATGTGTGAAATGTGTGTGTCAGCGGGTAAGGTGCTGGATGGAGATCGCTGTGTTGACGTCTCTCAGTGCTCCTGCACGCATGCTGGACGCCGATACCCTCCTGTTTCCTCCATATCACAGGACTGCAACACATGGTGGGACACACACACACAAACACAAACACATATGCACACATTACAAAACAATGCATTCAAATATGTCCGGCTGCTGAATCTGTACACACTGACTTAAACTTAACTTACCTTAACTTTTAGTGTCTGTCGCCATGGATCATGGGAATGCACCAATGAAGAATGCCCTGGTAAATGTGAATTTGGAACTATTACTGCAATTTAATGTCAATAGCTCCATTCTAATAAGAAATACAAAATATCCTATTTCACCAGGAAATATGTCACATTATGACACTAAAATGTGTAGGAAATGCAGCTTAATGTTGACATTAAATATTTCTGAGTGCCTCAATTAGCAAACATTGCTATAGTATTATTTTATTATTATTGATATACTGTATGTTATATAGATATATAGATACAATATAGTTACAATTATATCGTTTTTATTTTGTAATGTTTAGTTAAATTTTTTAAAAATATGTCCATATAGCCTGTTTTTGTTTTTTAGTAATTTGTATTTATTGGTTTATTTAGTTTTATTTATTTTATTTAAGTTAAACCAAACAAACATGAGAAATAGTGATTTTTCAACTAGCTGAAATACTTTTTTTGATTTCAGTTCAAGTTTATTTAGTTTAAATTTAAGCGAAAATGTTTTTTTTTAATTGCTACAAACATTGTTTTCTAATCACTTTCTTGCTCTGTCTCTCCTTAGGGGAGTGTCTGGTGACAGGACAGTCCCATTATAAGACCTTTGACAATAAATTCTTCACCTTCAGTGGTATTTGTCAGTATCTGCTGGCTAAAGACTGCCAGAGCAACTCTTTTTCTGTCATCATTGAGACTGCACAGGTCTGAAATCTTCCCTATGGAATATATACACTTTTTTTAGGCTGTGTGCTTATGGTTGTACTTTCCTGTTTAAGTGTGCTGATGACCAAGATGCTGTGTGCACACGATCAATTACACTGAGGTTCCAGGATCTGGCCAATCAGACAGTGCGCCTCAAGCATGGGGGTGTGGTCTCTGTGGGTGGAATGGATGTGCAGACACCCCTAATTAATGGTCTGTCAGCACGAGATACACAGAATGCATACACAGAACATACAGAAATACATGGACAGTTATAATGTAATAATACTTTAGTAAAAATAATAAAGCAGCATTGTGTTTGTGTGTAGGTGCATTAAGAATCCAGACTACTGTGTTTTCATCTGTGAGATTGCATTATGGTGATGATCTACGTCTGGATTGGGATGGCAGAGGACGTGTTTTGCTCAAGGTAAGTGTATCCAGCTGGAAAAACCAGGATATACCAGCTTAACATGGTCAAGCTCAACCAGCTCTAACCAGGTTAAAGGAAAAGTTGTGCCCTCATTAGTGTTGCTATTGTTATCAAAAACTAAAACTAAAAACTTGAACTGTGAAACTTGAAAAATTTAATTGGTAATTTAAAAAATGCTGAAATAGAATAAAACATAAATATTAGATGAAAAATGTAAAATTACAGGAAAATCAGAAAATTTGCTTTGCCAACTAACTGAAATAAAAAGTTCAAGTACAAAAATGACTAGAACTAAAATTTAAATAAAAAATAAATTACAGCTAAATTAAAATAATAAAAAAAGACAAAAGCAACAAAGTGGACCCTAAAATAAAAAAAACAAAAACAAAAGAAAATATAAAAATTAAAAGTAATTCAAAATATGAATAAATACTATAATAGTAATATACACACGCACACACACACACACACACACACTACTAAAATAAGACTAGTCCTCATTTATTTACTCTTATGTCAATCCAAACCTGTGGGACTTAATTATTTTTATGAAATAAAAAAAGAATATTCTGACATCTTTATTCCACAGAATAAAAATTAATGTTGACTGAGGCTGTCAAGCTCCTGAGAAAGGAGAAAAAAGTAGTGCATATTACTTGTGTGCTGTATTTCAAATCTTCTCAAGTCCTATGATTGCCTTGTGTTTTTTAATTGTTTTATATAATAATAATAAAATGTCATATTTACATTGGAATACATCCAAATATTGCACCTCATGACACATTGGAATATTGTTATGGACCACTTGTATAATAACTGTGATATCAGTGTTTTCTTGTGATTTTTTTAAAGCTTTTAAGGCCTCTGTTTCCATTTATTTGTATTGTATGGAAAAGAGCAGCGTGAACATTCTGCCAAACATCTTCTTTCAGTCACCTAAACCAGTTTGATTCAGCTAACTATCAGTTTTGACCATCCAGAAATCCTTAAACTGGATTTAGCTGGAATTTCCAGCAGTCAGGATCAGATGTCATGTGTCTGAGAATGCTAGGAGCTTTAGGCGCTGAAAATAATGCATAAATACTTCCCACGTACATAATAAAGAGTCTGTGTGTGAAATGCCGAATCTGGGACATGTATCAAATACTCCCATGCTGCAAACCTGATATGTGAGCATATGCGTGTGTGTGTGTGTGTGTGTGTGTGTGTGTGTGTGTGTGTGTGTGTGTTTTTGCAGCTAAACCCAGCCTATGCTGGGAAAATGTGTGGCCTGTGCGGTAATTATAATGGTAACCAAGGAGACGACTTCTTAACAGTGGGCGGGCTGGTGGAGACACGCGTCGAAGGATTCGGGAATGCATGGAAGATGAACGCAGACTGTGACAATGTTCAATTGCAACCCTCAGATCCCTGCATTTTAAACCCTAAGAGAGGTATACACACTCACAGACTCAGACAGATGCATGTATATGAACAAATATTCAAAATCAGGGGCATCACAAGTCAAAGTTTAAGAATTTTGCATACAAAACACTAATTAATAGCGGTTACAGACCTGTAAAGATGCATATTTATAGACTATAAATGCACTTTTAGGAATTTGAATGCCTGTAAGTAAGATGTCATGATTTATATATGCACTGAACACCAGAGGGCAACACAGACCATCAGGTAACGTGTCGTATTGTGTCTACAGTGCATTTTGCAGAAGAGGCCTGTGCCGTGCTGCTCTCTGTGAAGTTTGAGCCCTGTCATAATGTGGTCAACCCAGAGCCATATGTGAAAAACTGCCGCTATGATGTCTGCTCCTGCACAGACAGCCAAGAGTGCCTGTGCGATGCTGTTCACAGCTATGCAGCCGTCTGCGCAGCCAAGGGAGTGCTAGTCAACTGGAGGGGACATGGATACTGTGGTATATCTCATTCTGTCTGTTTAAATGCCATATAATTTTTTTTTTCTTAGTATTTTTATTTTTTGTATTTTATCTTATTTTTCAGTACAAATGTATCATCATTCTGAAATTGAGATACATTTACTTGAGAATAGAAGATGATATGTCTTGTTTTCTGAAATATATATGATTCCAAATTAAGCAAGTTTTTGCTTACAACAAGAAAAAAATATCTGCCAGTGTGGTAAGATTTATTTTCTAATTATTACATTCTTTTTTTTTTAAATAAATAAAAATTTCCCTAATTTAAATATATATTTTTACATTTTTGAGTTACATTTATTTTTCTTGCATCATTGGCAGATATTCTCTAATTTAAATATATGTGACCCTGGACCACAAAACCAGTCGTACTGGTCAATTTTTTTGAAATTGAGATTTATACATCTGAAAGCTGAATAAATAAGCTTTCCATTGATGCATGGTGTGTTAGGATTTGGTTGGGATACAACTATTTGAAAATATGGAATCAGGGTGCAAAAAAATCGAAATATTGAGAAAATCGCCTTTAAAGTTGTCCAAATGAAGTCCTTATCGATGCATATTATTTATAATCAAAAATTCAGTTTTGCTATATTTACAGTAGGAAATTTACAAAACATCTTCATGGAACATGATCTTTACTTAATGTCCTAATGATTTTTGGCATAAAAGAAAAATAGATCATTGTGACCCATACAATGTATTTTTGGCTATTGCTACAAATATACCCCAGCAACTTAAGACTGGTTTTGTGGTCCAGGGTCACATATTTTTAAATTTTCTGAATTACATTTATTTTTCTTGCCCCATTGGAAGATATTTTTGTTGTCTTAAGTATAAAATGACCTAATTTTTTTATTATAAAATTATTATTTAAAAAAAAAAAAATCCAAGAAAACAAGTTGACTCATTATGCTTCTAAAGTAAATGTATGTTGATTTAAGAATATTTAGATATTTGTACTGGAAAACAAGACAAAAATACTGTGTAAGAAAGACATTTTATGCAGTATAATAACACTGCAAAACAGCTGAATAAACATACTGCAAATGCATAAAGGTTTACATAACAAAAGTCAGTGGAAGGACTCTATCAGGACAGAAGACCAAACATGTGTGTTTGTGTGTGTGTTTGGGCAGAGCTGACCTGTCCGGATGACCAGGTGTATGAGGTGTGTGGGAGCGTGTGTAAACAGACGTGCCGCTCTCTGTCGCTGCCTGACAGTGATTGCAGTAGCTTATGTGAGGAAGGCTGTTTCTGCCCCAGAGGACTCCTCCTCAGTGACGCCGGCGAGTGTGTGCCCCCCGAACATTGCTCGTGCCACCATAACGGAGAGATCTTTGAGCCCAACGACATGATTGGTGACCATCACTCCATCTGGTTAGCAGGAAAAAACATCACAGCTATTTATCATACAGATGCACATGAGCTTTCTTTGGTAGCCTGACGTTTGGTCAAGCACCGGTGTCTCACAGAACTCATAATTCATTATTATATTTGATATTAACAATTAAAGTATGTACATGACACAGACTACTATATTATGTCAGCTGTCTTAATCATATTACTAGTAACCAGAATATTGGCCATACATACTGTATGTATAGATAAACTGATAAATATATAAAATGCATTGTATATATATATATATATATATATATATATATATATATATATATATATAATTTTTTTTTTTTTTTTTTTTTTTTTTTTTTTTTTTTTTTTTTTTTTTTTTTTTCCGAAAGGACATAATACTTTCATTCAGCAAGGATACATTAAATAGTTCAAAACAGACAATGACTTTAATATTGTTACTAAAAATATATATTTTAATTCTATTTGCACTTTATAATCATCAGAAAACCTGAAAAAATTCTGACATTATCCACAAAAATATGAAGCTGTACAACTGTTTTCAGCATTAATAGTAGTAAGAAATAAAATGACATTACATTTTATAATATATTAAAATAGAAAACAGTATTATTGTTTTTAATGTATTTTTATTAAATAAATGCAGCCTTACTGAGCATAAGAGACTTTATTAAAAACATATTATAAACATTTGTTGTGCGTGTATATACGTATGTCTATATTTATTATTGTTTTAAATATCATTGTGTTAATGTTTTTCTGTCTATGTGTTTGTAGTGTATGTGAGGGTGGAACCATGCAATGCACTTCTAATGAAGCCACAGGATCCACTCTGTCTGACCTCTTCTTTGATGAACAATCTTCTTCAAGAGGTATTCCTCCTCACGCTCATATCTCTGTGCACTTCTAATGGAGCACAATTGCACTTGAACACATCAGAGACACACAAGTGGACAGAATATTGTTGAGTGGCTCAGACAAGTGCATATAATGAATTCTTTGAGTGTGTGCTTCACCTGTAGGGCGGCGCTCTATCTCTTGTCCTCCTCCGCTGCAGCGGTTTGAGTGTGAGAGTGCAAGGGATGCTGGGATAGAGTGTGCCAAGACCTGCCAGAGTCTGGACCTGGAGTGTGTCAGTCAGGGATGTGTGTCTGGCTGTATGTGTCCACCTGGAACAGTAAGTGAGAGAGTCAACACTAAGAAACACTGCGATGAACATGACATTTCTCTCACGCTTTTTATTTGTTTATATTAATGAAACTGAGATTTATTAAAATTAAATGTACAAGCCAGGCCTTAAACACAATTCATATCAGATGAGCTTCACTATTGTTTCACAAATTTTTACTGTTTTGATAAATATTTCTGAAAAGATACGATACCATTCAAAAGTTTGGGGTCAGTAAGATTTAAAAAAAATTTTTTATAAGAAATTACACATTATATTAACCAAATGTGATAGTAAAGACAATTATAATCAAAGAATACTGAAAAATATTACATGGTTGAAGTTTCAACTGTTTCAAATTGATAATAATAAGAAATGTTTCTTGAGCAGACAAAATTCAGCTTTGCTATTACAGGAATAAACTACATTTTAAAATACATTAAAAAATAAAACCATTATTTTAAATTGTAATAATACTTAACTACATTACTGTTTTTATATATACAGTATATATATATATATATATATATATATATATATATATATATATATATATATATATATATATATATATATAGAAGAATTATTTAAAAAATATTCCCACAAAATTTTTAATGGTACAGTATTTATGAAAAATATAACTGAAAAAGCACACAGAGTGCAGATCATTATACATCAACTGCCAGTGTCTTAAGTTTGATATTACACATAAAGTGCTTACATGACACATATCTACATGTGAATTTGAATGGAATGATATGCAGCTTTATAATCTATTATCCTTTTGAAGGACTGATTTTATGGCTGTTTTCAGGTGCGACACAAAAAAGAATGCATTCCACAAGACCAGTGCCCTTGTTACCATAACAACCGTCCCTACGCCTCAGGACAGAGCATTAATGTGGACTGCAACACCTGGTAAATCAGCCAATCATGGCTCACCCTGACACTGTCATGTCACTTTGTTAATTGATTAACAATTGATTAACAATTGCATTTCCCTTTGTGTCCCAGTGTTTGTGAGAAGCGTCAATGGAAGTGTACGCAGCGTGTGTGTGACGGTGTGTGTCGTGTGATAGGAGAGACACACTACATCAGCTTTGATGGACTCAAGTTCTCCTTTCCTGGACCTTGCCAATACGTACTAGCTCAGGTAAAGCCACTATCCTCGCTCTCTTTCCTCGTCTGTCGCTCATATTCACCTGTTTTCCCTCGTTCTTCTGTCTGCCGAGCAGGATCACTGTAACGGGTTGGACGGCACGTTTAGGGTTCTGGTGGAGAACTCTGCTTGTGGGATCGCAGGCTACCGCTGCAGTAAAAGCATCACAGTGTTGTACATGGGAGGACTGATTGTCATGGAACACAACGAGGTAAAGTAAACACCTTTCATCTTCACATCATGTGCGAAGTAAAGCATACAAACCTTTCTCTGTTGTCTTTTTCTTCTGCAGGTGAGGATGAAGAAGCCTGTGTTGAAAGAGACAGCGGTTGAGATTGTGCGCTCTGGACAGTATTACATCATCCTTCTGGGTAAACACATCTCCATCACCTGGGACACAGGAACCCGAATCTCACTGCAGATCAACGGACAGTACAGGGTAACACACACACACACACACACACACACACACACACGGTCATGCACACATATCTGTCTAGCTATCCAAATGAGCACATATCATAGACTTTCATTTTCATTTTTAATGAAATAAAAAGTTATTTATAGATAATTTTAGCATATCTTAAAAGTGAGTTTTTGTCATATTTAGCTAGTTAACCCTAATAAAATAGGGTTTTATTAAATTGTAATCAAATTTTAATTAATAAATGTGACCCTGGACGACGACAACCAGTCTTAAGTGTCAATTTTTCGAAATTTAGATTTATACATCATCTTAATAAACAAGCTTTCCATTGATGTATGGTTTGTTAGGATCGGACAATATATAGCTGATATACAACTATTTGAAAATCTGGAATCTGAGGGTGCAAAAAAATCTGAATATTGAGAAAATCGCCTTTAAAGTTGTCCAAATGAAGTCCTTAGCAATGTATATTACTGATCAAAAATTACGTTTTGATACATTTACGGTAAGAAATTTACAAAATATCTTCATGGAACATGATCTTTACTTAATATCCTAATGATTTTTGGCTTAAAACAAAAATCAATAATTTTGACCCATACAGTGTATTTTTGGCTATTGCTACAAATATACCTGTGCAACTTATGACTGGTTTTGTGCTCCAGGGTCACAAATGTTATCTTTTTATCTTTAAGCTCAGTGTCCTCAAAGTGAATTCTTGTCAGATTTATTAAGAGGTAACAAAAAATATAATAGTTTAAAAAGGGTTAATAAATCACAATTTATGAATAAAAATTATCTTTGAACATCTCTCCAAAGTGAGTTTGTGACATTTGTGAATGAAAATGTTTTATGAATCAAATTTTATTCATTAAAATGATTTATGAATAACTTATTACCTTTGAGCTTGTCCTCAAAAGTGAGTTTTCGCCATGTTTAGCAAGTTAACTCTAAAAAGTAAAAATATTTGTATATTTAGAAATAAATGATTTATGAATCCAAATGTACTTATATATATATATATATTATTTTTACCTGGGTTTTTGTCAGATTTTACTAGTTAAATAAAAAAAAGTTGAATATGATTTATGAATAAAAACTTAATAATAGTTTTATATATTTAGGCATTTAAGCAAGTGATATGTCATATTTAGCAAAAAGATAACCCTAAAGTTCAAAAATAATTTATGAAACCGCATTAATTAAATATGATTTATGAATAATTTTTTAGTTTTGAACATGTCCCCAAAGTGATTATTTGTCACATTTAGCAAAAGGTAACCCTAATTAAATAATGGCTAGAGTTCAGTAATCATTTATGAATCAAAATGTATGAATTAAATATGATTTATGAATCATTTATACCATTCATCATGTTAATTCCTAAATGAGAACACACTCACATACATTCTCTGCTTACACAACTTGATTATCTAAGGTGAGAAATTAAGAATAAGCTTAAAATATTTTTGTGTGTGTGTGTGTTTTTAAGGGGAAAGTCTGTGGCCTTTGTGGAAATTTCGATGGCAGTCAGAATAATGATCTGTTGAGCAGCAGTAATCAGATGGAGGTGGACGCTGCAGACTTTGGAAACTCCTGGAAAGTTCGACCCAGCTGTGCTGACGCTGTTCCGGTGGGTTCATGGCATCACAGCCTGAACTAGAGTGTCTTCCTACAGTGACTTTATATTTATAATGACCTTATATTTTGATGCCTGTGTGCAGGTTGTGTCTCAGTGCAGCACAGACATGGTGAAGCTGGTGACGGTGGAGCAGTCCTGCCGTGTGCTCACCAGCACCATCTTCAGGGAGTGCAATAGCATGGTTGGTAACATTTATACTCAACAGTCACAATTAAAATGACGAACATACATTGCCATGTGGTCATTACTCCTATTATGCTTTTTTACTGATTTCTCTGACTGTGTCAGGTGGACCCGGAGCCGTACTGGGACATCTGTACTCATGACACATGCTCGTGTCCGTCTGTGGGTGATTGTGCATGTTTCTGTAACACGATTGCCGCGTACGCTTACGAGTGCGCTCAGAAGGGACTGGTGGTAAACTGGAGGTCCAACGACTTGTGCCGTAAGATTAACCACTTATTCACTCACCCACATGTCGTTTCAAACCCATCTGACTGTGTTTCTTCTGCAGAACACAAAAGAAGATATTACTGTAGGTAGAATGTTCATATTCCTTTGTACAATATGGTTATAAAAGCTGTCAAGCACCAAAAAGACCATAAAAAAATACCATAAAAGTAGTTCAAATCAATTGTTCACAGTGTTCAAAGTCTTTTGAAACTGTTAAATAGCTCTGTGTTCTGAAAATATCATTTTTATTAATAACAAAGCAAAGGTCAGTATTTACTCCCTGGCATAGATTTTCATCAACAAATATACATAAAATAAAATAAATAAATAGATAAAACTCTCATAGTCCTATAATACAATAAATTAAATGTATCAAATGTTTAGTATTAAAATATATTTAAAAAAAAAATTTTTTTTAATCATTTTAGCATTTCCACAGAGTGGGTGATAGTTTTATTTTAAAAATTTTTAAATATTTTATTTTAAAAATTTTAAATAAAATTTTATTAATAAACAATTATGTATGAATAATTTTTATCTTTGAGTTATTTTAAAAATATTTTAAAGTTATTTATATATATTTTAATAATTTAGAATTTTTTAAATAAATAATTTAAATACATAAAAATACACTAAATAACTGTAAACTGTATAGGCCTAAATGCAATGAAAAGTATCAAATGTTGGCAAATTTCTGAGTCTGGTGAGAACCAGTTCTTATTGTTGGGTAAACTAACCCTTTAATCATACTGTATAACAGTGTGTTGTAACTGACTGTTTATTTACAGCCCTGAGCTGTGAGGAGTTGAATAAGGACGCAGGGATAGAGTGTGAGTGGAAATATAACGCCTGTGGAAGCGCTTGTCCTCCCAGCTGCCAGCACCCTGAGCCTCTGAGCTGTCCCGTCACATGTGTGGAGGGATGCCATGCTGTCTGCCCACCAGGTAGCGCCAATTCACACATACTCGCAAGTAAATTGACTTCTTAGACTCCCAGTTCACTTTCATTCACACATTCTGTCTGCTTCGATCCCTCAGGACAAGTTTTAGATGAGGTGCTGAGGAAGTGTGTGGAACCGTCACAGTGTCAGGTGTGTGTGCATGACGGAGAGAGAATCTCCCATGGAAAACAGTTCATCCTTAACCATGGCGATCCTCATCTCTGCCAGATATGGTATGCCACGTTCTGTTTATAATCTCCATCACTCATTGTATGTAATGTGTGGGACAATCTCACAAAGAAAAGTTTTAATCTCAAATTAACATATAAGCATTTTTTTTTTTTTTTTTGCATTTTTACATTATTTTCATGATTTCGTCACAAATTCTCATTACTGTAAAGCAAAAATAAAACTCAATAACATTCTCTGGAATGATAAATCGTGAAGTTTAAATATGTATAAGTAAATTGCATTGTTTAGTATATAATATTATGTACATTTATATATTATTATAATGTTAATTAATATTTATTTATATTTTGTTAGTTTGCATCTTATATTTTATAGTTTTCATTTTAATTTCAGTTTAAGATTTAGTAATTATATTATGTGTTTTTGTCATTTGTATTTGTTTTTATTTTTACATTTCTGTTTAGCTTTATTTTTTATTTAATAATTTAATTAAATTTCAGTTTTGGTTTTAGTCATTTTGGTACCTCAATTTAAGCTTATTTTAGTTCAGTTAGTTGCCAAAGTGTTCTTCTATTTTTATTTTATAAAAAAATATATAAAATGTATTCATTTTTTATTATATCTTATATCAATTAACACGTTTTTCATAATAACAGCACAGATATACACACAAGAAAGCTCCTTCTGATTCTGATACACACAGACATATTATATTACTAATACATAGTATTATTTTTATAATATTAATATTTATTTTAGATTTTAAATGTGTGAGGGAGGGGAAAATGTGCCTAGTTGACCGTTTGCAAAGAGCTTGATTGACAGGTGATCTGACCAATCATAACGCCAAATTCATTCATTTTCATTTCGTGCTTTAAGTAAATATGAAAAGACCATTGTTTCACATGCCACTTGAACTAAGGCTCTAGTGATCTGTCACGACACATTAAAGAGCCATAAAACGATATTTATTGTATGAATTTCTTAAAAAATGTGAAGTTGTTTAATACCAGAAGTAACCTGGACTGTCTTGTGCTGTCGGTGATGTATTTTTTACTGCATGATAATATGGTGTGTAGTGTGAGAGCTGCATGGCTTGTCGGACATATCAACAGTAACTAAGGAGGGCAGGTTTCTGCAAAGGGTCAATTGTCATGAAAATAACTGTAAACATATAATTTTTTATAATACATAAAAAATATAGATTTTTTTCTAAATGAATCAAATTAAGTGTATAATATTGTCATGTTTGTTATTTTTTTCAGTCACTGTGAGAGCAACACGTTGACATGCGGCCCGTGTCCTGTAACTGGTTTGGCCTCCACACTAGCACCAGCCACCATCAGTAACACCCCCATGCCGCTCCCGTTTTCCACCCCGGTGCCTGCCGACGCCTGCGACAGAGCGATGGACCTGGCCTTCCTCGTGGACGGCTCCTCTGCTCTGAGTGAAGAAGACTTCGGCTTGGTCAAGCTCTTCATCCTCCGTGTGGTGGAGCGCTTCCGCATGGGTTCGGCCCACACCCGCGCCACGGTCCTGCTCTTCCACTCCGGCGTGAAAAGTTACGACATGCAGGTGCAGAAGTGGATCTTCAAGAAGACAGTGCGCGAGCTGCGTTACATCGGAGGCGATGTTGCATTCATGGACGAGGCTATTAAATATCTAGCGGTCTACATTTACGATAAAAACAAGCGCGAGCACGCGGGCCGCGTCGCTATCTTGCTGACGGCGAGCGCGAATCCTCGGCCCATGCGTAGTACTCAACGTCTGCTGCGTAAGAAAGACATCACCATCCTCACAGTGGCACTAGGGGCTGACGTCAACATGGCACAGGTTAATGAGATCACGAAAGCCACGCCCAGCAGTCGCTCATACGTGGTGAGCAGCGTAACGGAGCTGGACGATGAAGCTCTGGCCATCACAGACTACCTCTGCACTTTGGGATTGGATCCTGAACCCCCAAAGAAACCCTTTACTACAAAATCCAGCACCACCCCAAAACTCACCGCCGCCACGATTCCTCCAACCGCTGCCATTGTGACCACATTTCCCAGCATTCCCAGCCCTGGAACAACACTTCCTCCACCTACTGTAACAACATACGAGGTTGTCTTCCTGTTGGAAAGCTCAGATGCAGTAGGCGAAGAGGGCTTCAATAAAACACGTGATGCTTTGGTCGACGTCATTGCTTCGCTTGATCAAAAAGAGGTGGAGAATCTACGGATCACGGTGATGCAGTACTCTTTCACGGTGACTGTAGTAATCAGCCGCATGGAGCTGCAGAACAGGGAGCAGGTGCTGCAAAGAATGCGACAATTACGTTGGGCCAAAGGTGCAGAGGTCAACACAGGCCATGCCATTCGTTCCATATACGAGACGGTTACTACAGACACGCCCAGTAATACACCAGACCAGATGGTGTTTCTCATAACCCAGAGCCCTCCGACGGACGTCATTCAGAGGCCTCCGAGCTCCGCTCATAAGAAAGTGTATCCCATTGGGATCGGCCAACAGATTCAATACGAGGATCTGGCGCAGTTGAGCTTCCCAGATGAACCGATCATGCTGAACAATCCCTCGGATCTTAGGATACTGCGGCCCATGCTGATCAATATCAGTAAAACCATCAGAAGGCCTGTGTTGCCAACACTGCCACCGAGAGCCACGCTGCCCCCTTCAGGTCAGATACAACAGCGCTACGCTCTTTTCGTATACTGTCACATTCTAGGGCTGCACCATTTAGGGAAAAAAATTAATTGCAGAAAAAAATCTCTAGGTTTCCTGTTCTTTTTTGTAGGGCTACACAATTTGGCCAAAATATTGTGATATATCAATATAACTGTAAAATAAAAATTAATCATATTCATGATTAATCTATTATTACTAAATTAAAATATTATTAATATTTAATTAATATTAATCTAACAATAAATAAATAAATAAATGTGTGTGTATTATATATTTTAAATATATCCAATAGGGGTCAAAGAATAAAAATAGTTATAAAATCAAATAATATAATATAATATATATAATATGGTCCAGAATATATATAAAATTATATATTATATTTAATATATAAAATAATATAATCTTGATTTTTACTTGATTTAGCTGTTTTTAATGATGTTTTGTCTTTTTTTTAATTGATTAAAAAAAAAAAAATTAAAATTAATTTTAAAATTAATCTCTTAATTAATTTTAAGTCATCATATATGCTTTCCATCGCTTTCTATTTCACTGCATGCTGTTTTTAATCTCAGTTGTCAGACTTGTTATTGACTGAGTGTGACTGCTGTAATTTCAAAGAATGAAAGCTAAAGGAACAGTGAGGCAGCAGAGAGAGTGACTGCTGTGGAACAATTAAATGGAATGATGTAATTCTCTCAATTAGTGTGGAAATTGGCTGGCAAATGATACAGAAACATGCTGTTGTACACAAAATGATCAAAAATGGATTTGGATCAGTCAGTGGCTGTGGAACAGTGCTGCTGCTAGCCTGGACATACTGCTCTTAAATGACATATACACTAGTCTATTAACACCTCGCTCTCATTAAAGTGTCAAAATGACTAATTTCAGATGACATATCAAATTATCTTACACATTTATGGTGATTCTTTTTTAATCTAGTAGTGAACACATGACAAATTGTGCTGGCTTGTCTATCCGACTGTAACTGTCAGGAACCCATGAAGAACACCTTAGCAACCATCTACCAACTTCCTAGTAGCTATGCAAAGCTCCCTATCTCAAATCTCACCCAGAACACCCTAGCAACCACTTAGAACACCTTAGCAACCATTTATCACTTTCCTAGTAACCCATGAAAAGCTCAAGCCAATTTTTTTTAATTTTGTCATTTCTAGCTGTTGAATGCAAAGAGAGTCAATGCATGGATGCTTAAGGAGTGAATACATATGCTTTCTCTGTTCTTCTATCTGTGTGTGTGTGTGTGTGTGTATGATTGATCAGTGCCGTGTTCAAAGCTCATGGACGTACTGTTCCTGCTGAGAGCCTCTTCTGATGACCAGTTTGAAGACTTGAAAACATTTGTGAGAACCTTCATAAAGAGCACAAATATCGGTAAGTCTCCATAAGACTGATTTTTTTATTTTGTGTATACATTTTAATGTTTACTTCTAGAGTTGTACTTATGTGTGTTGCAGGCCGCAATGACACACAGGTGGCGGTGATGGTGTATGGGGCTAAATCAGCAGTTGCAGTCACATGGAGAGATGAACAGACAGAAGACAACCTTCTCAAGCTTTTAGAAACCTTACAAAGCAAGACAGACAACAAACCAAGACTGGGTAAATATGCTGTGAAGACACAGCAGGTACAGTACAGCCTGACAGCTAAAATATACGCCACGCTACATACATGTGGGCGTTCCTTCCTCTGTCTCTGCAGGAGCTGCTCTGCGATTGGCCGTGCAGACAGCCGTTTCTTCCACCAGCGGGGGACGGATGGGCATCCCTAAAGCTGTGGTTATGGTGGTGACTGACAGGTCAATAGACTCGGTGCAAGAGGCAGCAAACGAGGCTCTGACCGCTGGTGGGTGAAATTGTTTTACAGCTTTATCAATGCACTCTTTTTAAGTGGTCTTTAAAGTGATGTTCAGGGTTCAATAGAAATGCAACATCTGTGGTTCCACTCGAATTTAAATTCCCTCAGACTGAAAAAACAAGCCTGTTTACAGTAATGCATGGGGCAAGATATTCTAGATTTAAAACCAAAACCGTGCAGTTTGTATTTTTGTTTAAAAAAATTTACTGTATGCATGAAATGTGATTTATTTATAAGCTGTAAAGTTAGAGATGAGGAACTCAAAATTAATGAATTTCTGTGGTAACCAATGTCTTTACTAACCTTGGACACTCTAGCAGCCACCTAGCAAGTAAAAGTACATTAGAAAATAAAATAAAATATTAAAAAAATAAATAAATCTATGGGGCAAGTTATTTCAGATTTAAAAGCAGAACTTTTCAGCTTATTTAGTTTTAAACAAGCTTGTTCGGTTTTATTTCTTTTCTATGTACAAGTTGAAATTATTTTCTGCAGTAATCAACAGCATGTCACCACAAAAGTGCTTTAGTGTCATGTTAATATAAAAAATACAATCTAAATCTATTTTGAAAAAATAACAGGCTTTTCATGAGAATAAAAATGGCAAAGTTTAAAGTTGTACTATTATGAGATGAAGTCACAGCATTATTAGATTAAAGTCATGAGAATAAATTCATAAGGAACGTAACATCAAATTGAACTGCAGTCAGAAGCCGGTTGCTACTTCAGATTGCACAAAAGAGGCAATTTCCTGAATGTCTGTCTTGTTCCTTCTCATGAATAAATTCAATTTCCTAGATAACCGCTCCATTGTCCTCATACTAATGACAGTTGGTGTTGATGCAGCAATAGACCAAGGATTTCTTAGTTAGTAAATCCTACACTATGATATAACTAAATGCACCACATACATTTCTTGCATTTATAAAGCTGCTGACTCTGTGCTCTACTCCTATTACCGCCTTTTTCCAGTAATATATATATTTTTTCTTTTTTTAGAAACATCTACTTTATGTAGACAATATTATGCATTTAAACTCCTACATTTATGATTTTATTCTCATAACATTATGACTTACAAGCAACACATGTTTGTTGTATACAGGTGTGTCAGTGTTTCCTATTGGACTGGGTAACCAGTATGACCAGACTGAACTGAGCACACTCGCGGGACAGCACGCTCAGGACAACATCATCCGGCTCAGCAGCACAGAGTACCTGCTCGCCATGGCTGCCCTCGACCAGTCGTTCACCGACAAACTCTGCAGGGGTGAGACTCATGTACACACACACAGATAAACAGGAATACTGTACCAGTTTGATTATGATGGTGATGATGATGATGATGATGATGATGATGATGATGATGATGTCCCTCAGCGGGTCCTCCTGGAGTGTGTGTAGATGATGACGGGAATGAACGGAAGGTGAGCTGTATCTTTTTAGGAGGATGCAAAATTCCCATCATTCTATCAAACTCCCATGAAAGACCTCAACTTTACAAACATCAGCTTCTAATATTCTACCATTCAACCTCTTGATCTGATGCAGACTTTCAGAGAAACAATCCATCTTTCACTGGATTTCGGGATCTATAATCTCTTTCACTGGATCAGGCATTCTGGACCAATAACATCATCTGTCAAAAAACCTTTAAGCAACAGCTGCTCACTAACGACTCATTTAATATAAAGCTAGTAACACATTCTGTGCATGTATGCAAACATGAATGCTTGGCCGATACATTACATGCATGCATGGTTCACATTCACTTTTGGGTGATAATGGCAGTAGCTAACCTCTGAACTCAAGGGGGCGATAGAGTTACATTTAAATGTTAATGCCATTAAAGCTCAATTTAATGTTAGGCAGTTAGGCGGTTAGCTATAAATGTCAACATTTGAACCAGCTTGCTTTTAAAGAGTCTGTTGGCACTAGTGTCTTTAAAGAGAAAAATGACCACTGAGGACAGTACATGCTAACGCACCCTTCAGTGCAACATTTCAGAAAACAGCAAATGCAGTAGCTTACATAGACAGAGGTGTTTGCGTTCACTTACTTGCATAGAGTATCTTTTAGCCTACCAAGGGCTGCACGATTTAGGGCTGTTTGGAGCGTTTTCTGAAATTGCAATTAATAATGCAATAAAGCTCTGGGTTATAAAGTTCCAGGTCTGCGGTGCCTGTTTGTAGAGCTGCACAATTTGGCCAAAACTGTTGTGATTATGTATCGATATGACTATAATAAATAATAATAATAATAATAATAATAATAATAAATAATCGTATTGTAAAATTATTATTTTTATTATAATGATTGTTATTATAGATTAAATATTAAAGATTAAAATAACAAATATTACTTTCATAATGTTTCACTGTAAAATAAAAAAAAATAAGCATTTAAGAAAAATGATATAATAATTATTATTTTATTTTGTAGTAAAACTGTAATATTACAATACTAGTATTTATGGATGTCTTAATTTCTTTAATTTTCAAATGTTAAACCATCAAGCTTTTATTTGTGTGAAAAACCGCAGTGTCAGTTTATAAGGACTTTTCTTCACGAGTTTGAGAAGATAGTTGTTGCGTTGCGTTTTCAAATGCATGTTACAAATAACTCAAACACAGAGCGGATGCAGCGATGGAGTTCGAGATGGTTTTACTTTGAACCGAGCCACTCCGAGCCACTGAAAACACTGGATCAGGAGTTGTTCGCGTATAAAACAACTCAGTGCTGCACTTCACTCTGAAACACACAGCACATATAATGTATGGAAATAAATTGCAGCCTTTCTGACTTATTTTCACTTAGCTATTGTGATTTCAGGTTTAGCGTCTACCTCAGACTAACAAAGGCTCCTGATGTTCTAGTTTGTACAACGAAGTATCTATTCTGATTATTTCTTTCCATCAGCCCGGTGAGACTTGGCTGTTGCCAGATGGCTGTCACTCAGTGCTGTGCAACCCATCAGGAACGGTAACTGTGCAGAGCCACCGCATCAACTGTGAGAAGATGGAGCCTCCCGTCTGCAAAAACAACCTCCCGGCCCTCCGCTACAATCACACCTGCGGCTGTACCTGGACCTGCCCCTGTACGAACACACACCCTCTCTATACAACAACCAATCCTGTTACCAATCTCACATTCAGAACCAGTATATCACAGAATGCACCACACCTTTCCTGTGTAATATCACCTGCGTGTTTCAAAAGTTGTTTTCTTGACTCATATGATTGGACTGTCAAATATAGTCATTTTTACTCAATCTTGGCTTAGAAATGCAAAATAACTATAGTTGAACCTGCATTAAACATGCACCGGAGCCAAGTGACAACAGTTTAGAGTATTACTGTTTTGAAAATTGCATGAAAATGCATGAATTGTAAACTTCAACATGCATACTTTCATTCCTACAGGTAGTTGCATGGGCAGCTCCACCAGTCACGTTGTGTCATTTTCGGGTGCGGCTCTAAAGCTGAGAGCCGCTTGCTCCTATTTGCTGCTTCGGTCAGGAGGGGCGGAGCTAGTGTTGCATACAGCTGCCTGTCAAAGCTCACCCAATCAGATCTGCATGAAGAGTCTGGAGTTGAGGGAGCGCGGGATGAGTGTGGTGCTACGGGATGACATGAAGGTTGATAAATTGCAAACGTATGCGAAGTGAAAGAGTTCACTGAGTTAGCAGAGAGGGTCAACATGTTGTCTGTATTGCAGGTGACTGTGAGCGGTGTGATTACCGCTGTTCCATTCAGGAGTGAGGGAGTGACTGTGACACAAATTGGTGCCATACTGCACCAGCTGAGATCAGAGCAGCATGGATTCACACTCACCTTTACTCCCCACAGCAATGAGTTCATGGTCAATATGGATATCTCCATGAAACCCAACACCACTGGCTTATGTGGTAAATACACTTCCTTTAAGCTTACGACTGTAGTTTTTTTAGTTTGGCTGTATCATGTTGTGTGTTTTATTCCAAATTAATTATTCTAAATTTCAAATATTTAAGATTGCATGCAAAATGATCAAATTCAAATTTGAAAAATTATTGAATTATGAAATAGGTATGAAATCTACACACATACACACACACATGTATGTATATATATATATATATATATATAGAGAGAGAGAGAGAGAGAGAGAGAAATGGTCATATAAATGAAATGTTCATATATATATAGGCCTATATATGAAATGGAAAAAAAATGTTTTAATATTTGTTAATACAATTTTTTTTTTTAAATTTGTAATCATTTGGGGTTTTTCCATTTAATGATATTATTATATACATACACACACACACATATATATATATATATATATATACAGTATACAGTACATACACACACACACATAAGAAGTTTAATTCAATCATTAAATATTTATTTCTTAATAGTTATAGAATTATATTTGAATTTAATAACTATATTTAAGTATATATATATATATATATACACTGTATTAAAAATATAATATACACACACACAGTAGATATTTATATTTATTTTAATATTTAAATGTTTATTTCTTCAAATGTTTCATTTTAATTTAATAATTTATTTAAAAAACTAATAAAATGTGACTATGCCGAATTTCTTTGAACTGCAGATACTCTTCCTGTCATTCTAATTTAAAGTCCACTTCAACATCCTGTGGGGTGTAGCATTCCATGAAACACCTGAATCAAAATAAGGCCATTTTTTACACTTTCCTAACCTCCCATACAATTTTTCCCAACCACCCGTAGCGTATGTGTGTGATGTCCATAACGTGCCCGTCTCTGTCTCAGGTTCCTGCTCTGATGATCAGACGGGTCTGGTGTTATCTGACGGCCGTGTGACCACAGACCCTGACGTGTATCTGAAGGGATGGGCTCTGAGCGAGTGTGTCCAGCATCAAGAGGTTCAGTCGTGTGCTGCGGGGGTGGCAAAGGGCTGCGATGTGTTAAGATCTGAGGTGTTTAGCCGCTGTCACGCACTGGTCCCCCCGCAGGACTATGTGCAGATCTGCCGGACCGTGGCCTGCCAGCCTAATGCGGTGTGTGACCTTGTTACCGCGTACAGCAGCGTGTGCCGTCAGCAGGGAGTGTGTGTGGACTGGAGGACGCCCACCCTCTGCCGTGAGTCTTCTGTGATTAATGAGTCATGAAGTGAAGCCGCGAGGACTCTGCATGTCTAAGTTCAGTGAGATGGTGGTACTTTGATCAGCATGCCTGTGAAAGAACAAACAGGAGTTACTGCAGATCTGTGTGCTGTAATGAAAGTCTCAAGCTTGAAAGAAAGTTAAAGTGGAAGCATACATCATACAGCATACAGTGGCTGGTATTATGGAATAGTTGCCCCAAAAATGAAAATGATGGCATTATTTAGTCATCCACATGTCGTTCAAAACCTTAACAACTACAAAAAGAGACATATTTACACAGATCTTTCTATCCAACAGCAGTTCATAGTGACCAAACTCCAAAAAGTACTGTAAAATACTGTACAAGTACTATAGTCTTCTGAAGATATACTATAGATTTTTGTGATAAAGACTTCTAAAGAGTCATTAGTCACGGATAATCTTCACCTCTGTTAAATTAGTATTATTTCCATACTACTTTTTAGTATTTATTAATAATTTGTTAGCTTTTATTATATTTATGTAATTTGAAAAGTTTTGTCAATTTTTTTTAAATACTATTTTTAATATTTCTTCTAATATTTAGCTTAATTTGTATTTCTGTTTTAGTAATTTTAGTACTTCATCTTAACTAAAAGAATTTAGGGGTTTTGTTTTAGTTAACATCACTGCTCTTCAGTTTAAAAAAGAAAAATAAATAGAATTAGAAAATTAAAAATATATTGTAGATTAAAATAAAAAAAAAAAAAACTAAAATAATTCATTAAAATTTTTTAAGATAAAATAATCCTTTCAAATAAAAAAATAAAAAAATAAATAAGTTTGAAACAACATGAAGGTAAGTGTGATCAGAATTTGAGATAATCCAAATTTATCTCCTTAAGGTGTTCAATTAATCAGTGTACATTATTCTGAAAAAGAAAATGGTTTCATGATGTAACAACTTTCTCCACCTCCATTTCTCCAATTTTCCTCTCTGCGATTGTAACCAATCACACAAGTCACATGACTTGATATCCAAACATTTATTCTCCAGATGGACAAAATCAAATCTCTCCCGACATTATTTCTTATAGTATATTCTTGTTTTTAACTGGAAAATGTTGCATTAACAGAATTAAATATGTTGTGAATGGCATTTTATGTCATTAATAATTCTGTGTTCTACTTGAATTTCCCATTTTATTTTCTGTGTGTAGCCATGTCATGCTCAGACTCAATGGAATACGCTGCGTGTCGAACCGGGTGTTTGGAGCAGTGCGGACGGAGCCAGTTCAGTCCTGGTGACATGATGGGTGATGGTTTAATGAAGGGCAATGGATCAGTGTGCTTGAACACTCCCACAGAGGGCTGTTTCTGCCCTGAAGGGTCCGTGTTAATGGGAGATAAATGTGTAAGCAAAGACACCTGCAGCCAGTGTGTGGACCACCATGGGAAAACCCACAAGGTATATTGATTTTACCATTTATTAACTGCCTACCATTTATCATGCCTTTATGATATTGCTGTTGCCACCACTTTACAAAACCAATAAGCCTCTGCCAGTCTCATGATCCTGGTGTATGTGTGTGTGTGTGGGTTTCAGTTTATGGAAAGCTGGAATCCTGAGGAAAACCCCTGTCTTCTGTGTGTGTGTCTGGACCAGCAGCGCATTAACTGCACAGCATTACCCTGCACCAATGCTAAAGGTAAAGTCACAATGCGTATACATTCTCTTTCACTATCGCTCTTGTGCACTACACGATTAACAGCCTCATTTCTTGAAGTGGTTTCTCAGTGTGTGTTGTCATGGCAACTGTTTCTGTGCTACAGCCCCAGAGTGTGGACAATGTGAGGTTCCTCGGGAGAAGATGGGATCTAAGTGCTGCCCTGAATATGAGTGTGGTGAGCTGAGAATACACATCTAACACAGAGAATACAAGAAAAATGTGCATTTGTACATTTAACATATCCATAATGTACATTCTACTCATTCTACTCACACACACACATATATATATATATGTGTGTGTGTGTGTACACATACAGTCATGGCCAAAAATATCGGTACCTTTGGTAAATATGATCAAAGAAGGCTGTGAAAATTAATCTGCTTTGTTAATCCTTTTGATCTTTTATTTTAAAAATTCACAAAAAAATCTAACATTTCATTGGATAATAAGAATTTAAAATGTACTGTTTCACAGAAATATAAATAGGAGGGAAAACAAAGCCCAAATTCCCTTAATCATCCATCACAATGAGAAAAACCAAAGAATATATTTATGATGTGCAGCGAAAAAATAATTGAGCTTCACAAATTAGTGCAAAACAATGCAGATTAATTTTTACAGCCTTCTTTGATCATATTTACCAAGGGTGCCAATATTTTTGGCCATGACTGTGTGTATATTTATTGTGATTAATCGATTTGACAGCTGTTTTATATATATTATATATATATATATTATTTAAAAAGTATTTAAAATTTAAAAATAGTATAGTAATAGTATTTCTAAAAGTATTCAAACATTGAAAAACAGGTAGAAATGACTATTTAGTATTGCCGCTTAATTAACAATTACTTGCAATTGCATTGGCTAATATTAAAAAGTACAAATTTGTACTTTTAAAAATACTTCTATCATTCATCTTACTTTTTTAATAGTTAAATGAAATTTTAGTAATCAGTAATTAATTGAAATTAGGAAACTTATACAATTTAACAACAATCTATTTAACAAAAATTACATTTTTAGGGCCCTATAAAAATGACGTTTTCCTCAATTCTGTGGATTCTGATTTTTCTAGATACTTTTTAAAAAATATTTTAATTTAAAAAGAAAAAAAACGTGTACTCAATTGATTTCATAAAACTTTAATAATGTACATTTTTACATTAATAGAGCCCTTTGAGTTTTTATTTTTTTCTGTTTTATATTTTGTGCTCGAGTATGTGTATAAAACCGTGCCACGTAGAATATGCAGACTTCATATTTAAATAGCAGTCTTTTTGTGCTTTAATATTCACAGACACTAGTCCATATTGTGGTCTGATAAGGTGTACAGCCATACTTATGATTAATTTGTCCAAAAATGGTCTTATACTGTAAATTCAACTTTTATGACTGGATTTCGCAATTCCATTCACGTGTTCTGAGACATGAAAATCATTGGGCCTTAGATATGTGATGCTTTTATCACCCATACTTGCAGATATGATGCACCTGATGGCTCTACCACAATATAGTGTTGTTAATCTACTGTGTGTGTCTATAGTGTGTGACCCGAACTGTAAGCGGTCAGATCCCCCTCCCTGCACTCACGGGCTCAGTGTCGTCCTCACAAACCCAGGAGATTGTCTGCCAGTTTACCAGTGTGGTGAGAGCACACACACACACACACACACACACACACACACACACACACACACACACACACACACACACACACACACACACACACTCTCATTCGTTTCACAAAGATAGTTTTCAATCACATCAATCTCTTCCACCGCCCTCTCTCAGTTTGCAAAAAGGATCAGTGTCTTGTGACAACAAAACCATCCTGCCCTGCATACAAGAAGCTGTCGGTCACACCGTCAGAGTGCTGCGATTCATTCGAATGTGTGTGCGACTGTCAAAACATCACTCGCACCTGCCCCCCGGGTTACATCACAAAGACCACCACCAATGACTGTGACTGCATAGAGGTCACCTGCACGCCCGATAAGGTTGGCACGCTTTTGCACTCTCGCTGTGCATGTGTTATTCACTTGCCCTTGCAGCTCCATGTCCTGATGAGTGTACTCTGCAATCAGCATGTAATCGACTATTTATATGTGCAGGTGTGTGTGGTAGACGCTGTGGTCTACCAGGTGGGCAGCAGGTGGGAAGAGAAGTGCAAAACCTGCACCTGCACGGAGCAAGCAGACAGACAGACTGGCCTGCACATCGCTCAGTGTGTGGACCCCGTCTGCAACCAGATCTGTCCTTTGGTGCGTCCTTTCTGTTTGAAAAATATCACCGCCCTGCAGCATATTTGCTGGATTAAATCCACTATTTGTTTCTTTCTAATTTTAGGAGACTTTTTGACTATTGACTGCTTTTGTTATTTTGATATGTACATCAATGATGATACATATGCTGTATATAATAATAATAAAAAAAAAACTTTACTAAAAGCCTTTATGTATAATGCATTATAAAAATAGTTTTAATGCATTAATTACGCCTTGTAATGCATAATTGTAACCACAGTTAATGCATAATAACACTTACTAATTCATTGTTACACTATGCATTTAAAATTTTTAGTTATAATTTACGACAAGATATAATGTCTTACAATGCACATTACGAATAATTATAATGCATTATTCAATTCAAGTTTATTTGAATAGTGCTTTTTCCGAAACAAATCGTTGCAAAGCAGCTTTACAGGAAATTAAGTTTCTACAATATATTTATATATTGTAGAAACTTAATATATTTAACTTATGGCAAAATTTGGTAATTCTGTATATTGTCTGAGGGTTGGCATCCTCTGTGGGGTTGGCATCATCTCTTCTCAGGTGTTTGGTCATCTCAGATCATTTAAGGGTTGGATCCAGACTGAAGCTTCTCCCGTAGCAGAAACAAAGAAACAAATAGAGACATAATTAGCATAGCTGCTGTTCCATCCTTGCAAAAATGATTTGTACAAGATTATATGATGCATTATATGAATTCTTGGCTAAACAGATGTGTCTTTAATCTAGATTTAAACAGAGAGAGTGTGTCTGAACCCCGAATGTTATCAGGAAGGCTATTCCAGAGTTTGGGAGCCAAATGTGAAAAAGCTCTACCTCCTTTAGTGGACTTTGCTATCCTAGATACTACCAAAGGTCCAGAGTTTTGCGACTTTAGGGAGCTGGTTGGATTGTAGCGTGGTAGAAGACTAGTTAGGTTCGCAGGAGCTAAACCATTTAGGGCCTTATAGGCAAGTAATAATATTTTGTAACTGATACGGTGCTTAATAGGGAGCCAGTGCAGAGACCGTAAAATTGGGGTAATATGATCATATTTTCTTGACCTGGTAAGGAGTCTAGCCGCTGCATTTTGGACTACCTGTAGCTTGTTTATTGAAGATGCAGGACAACCAGCTAGCAGTGCATTATAATAGTACAGTCTAGAGGTCATGAATGCATAAATGAGCTTTTCTGCATCGGAAACAGGTAACATGTTTTGTAGCTTGGCAATGTTTCTAAGATGGAAGAATGCTGTTTTTTTAACATTGGAAATATGATTTTCAAAAGACAAGTTGCTGTCTAATGTAACGCCCAGATTTTTGACTGTAGAGGAAGTAACAGTACATCCCTCTAGTTGCAAATTGTAAACCAAGAGATTCTGTGTACTGTTTTTTGGTCCAATAAGTAATATCTCTCTTATCTGAATTTAATAGGAGAAATTTTACATTTTTAACACACTCTGTTAGCTTAGATAATTTAGAGGTTTCATCTGGTTTTGTTGAGATAGACACAACTAATTGAGCAGACACAACTTTTTCTAAAATTTTAGACATAAACAGAAGATTTAAAATGGGTCTGTAATTTGCCAGTTCACTAGGATCTAGTTGTGTTTTCTTTAATAAGAGGCGTAATAACCGCCAGCTTGAATGGTTTTGGGACATGACCTAAAGATAACGATGAGTTAATATTGAGAAGCGGTTCTTCTGCTACAGGTAACAACTCTTTCATTAATTTAGTGGGTACAGGATCTAATAGACATGTTGTTGGTTTAGATGCAGTGATAAGTTAGCTCTTCCTGTCTTGTAGTTGTAAAGCACTTTATTTTTTCTTTGAGTGTGATGAATGAAGCTGAAGGACTAGACGCCGTAGAATCTACATTTGTATAGTTAATATCAATAATACGCAGCATGCACGATACAAGGAAATGGTCAGTAACATCATCACTTTGAGGTACGATATCTATATCAGTAAAATCAATTCCATGTGATATAATTAAATCTAGTGTATACACAGTAGCCAGAGCAAGAGATAGGAGAGATTTCTTTTGCATATCTAACAGTGTAACATTAAGCAGAAATATTTTTAATGAGTTAAACCTGTATCCTCTTTTCTGAGTGACATTGAGAATATCACTATATATTGTTGCACAACCAGTCTGACGGGGCTCATGCTTATAACAGTAGATTGGTGGAGTAGACTCATTTAGACCAGTATAATCATTTGGTTTAAGCCAGGTTTCAGTCAAACAGAGTACATCAAAACTCTTATCTGTGATCATTTCATTTACAATAAGTGCTTTGGGTGTGAGTGACCTAATATTTAGGAGCCCAAGCTTTAAAAATAGTTTTTGTTCATTTATTTAGCATTTTTCTGGTTTAATCACGATCAGATTTTTTCTAGATCCTGTATTAAATTGATATTTTGACCTCACTATTCGGGGAACAGACTTCTATCATTTAAGTGGGTAGAACAAAAGCCATCATAGCAGTTATTTGAGAATTTGAACTAATTCCTAACTTCAAGTATTACATTTTTATGCACTTATGAATGCAAAAAAAAACATTAAAAGTGGTTTCATGCAAGGTCGCAATGAAGTGGATATAAAGACAGATCTTTTCTTTCAAATTGTGTTGTACATCCAAGTGAAATGGATTATTTGAAAACAAAAAATGAAGGGTGGGGACTTGGTTCTATCCATTGGTTGTTTAGTGGATTTTGAGATGTGAATGTTGCACTCAAAAATGGGATAAATATGTAAGAAAGACATGCATCACCAGAGAGAAGTCATTTAAGAGAAGATTGAGTTATTTTAACAAACAAGTTAAAAACAAGAATATTCATGTATGAATCATTCACAATTAGAACAATAACATGCATTTAGAAAACAGACAGGGTGAATTTCAGTTTCATGCTGACTTTAAAGCAAGCCAGTCAACTTGGCGGTCTATTTCCAGTCATGCAAATTTAGCTCTAAACAACCTGAATGGAAAAGACCAAAAAGTTATGCTTAAGTAACATATTTCAAATCAGGAATAAAATCTGGCAACAATCATATCGTGCTGCTTTGTAATCACACAAAAATACTATATTTTTCAATTTGCTCCAGCTAATACATATGCAGATTAAACAGAGTAAACAAACAGTCCATTCTTTTATGAGAAAGTTGAATAGGCTCTGGCTCTTTTAATTACACTGCAGAACTACAGCTAACATAGAAAGTGGTATAAATTCTCCCATTATTTTCTATTCGAGTGGACCATCTCCCAATATAATGTCTCTTATAATACCTCAAATTATGCAGGATGTTGGAGGGTGAGCTATTATTTCTTTTTAGGTTTTCAAAAAAAATGGGGTTGTTTTACACATAAATTGACTTCCATATAGTGACCAAAATATGATAAACTTTTGATTGAGTCAGTAATTAACCACCAAGAACATCGTAGCAACCAAATAGCCAGCCAGCTTCTCACAACAGTATTTTGTTCAAAAAATGTAAAAACCTAATATAATTTCCCTCACCCCTTGGTCATATAAACAAGAGGATACAAGTTAAAAGTGAAGAAAAGCAATTACATTTTGATGAAAGGCACAAATATGTTTTCTCTTACAATAACAGGCAGTGATGAATCATGCACAGTAAGCCCGTGGACATTTATAGCTAAATAAAAAAGGCACATTGATTTTGTGTATGCAGGGAACCACATACTCTCACTCAGAGGGCGAGTGCTGCGGTCACTGCCGTAAATCCAGCTGTGTGGAAGGAGGACGTTTGAGACAGGCGAGTATTTAGTGTCTTTTTCCTCCTACTCTCTCTGTCTGTGTTTGAATACTCTGTATTTACATCTGAAAGTCATTCTCTTTAACTCCACATGTGTGCAGGTGGGAGAGCAGTGGGTGTCTCCGCAGGACAGATGTATGTGGAGCGAATGTGTTCGGGTCAATGAGGAAGTGTTCCTCCAGCATACAAACGTATCCTGCCACCTCATGGACACGCCAACCTGTCCACTGGGCACAGAGCTCCAGTGCAATACAGTAGAAGACTGCTGCCCGACCTGCCACTGCGGTACAAACAGTTTCACACACACAACTAACACTTGGCACACCTATGATCAATGAACTGATCAAACTTGCATCTTAAATTTTCATGACCTGCAACGAAACCATATTTTACAATTCTTTATTTTTTTTATACATTTTAATATTTTTAACTGTATTTTTATTTGAACTCATTTTAATATTTAATATAATTAATATATAATTATAATTAATATATTAATATAACAATGCAAATTTCTTTGCATATTTGTTGCAAAATATTAGGAATTCACACTCATCGTCATAATCGCTATTCCTTTAGGTGAATAGAATTCCTTTAGAATCTTAATTTAGATTCTAACAATTATATATACACAATTGGTTAATACCGATATTGAATTTAAATTAAATTTTATCTGAATTGAGTTTTATTTAAAGAATTTATAAGAATCATTTAATATGATTCGTAATATTTATTTATTTAATGCCCTATGAAGCAGCAAACGAGCAAACTCATAATACAAATTTTAAAACAAAAACATAAAATGTTAACATAATAATACAGTGATATACAAATATAGCTATTATATGAGCTTTCAGTTTGATATTTTATAAAAAATTACAAAATTTTCCTTAAAGAAATCTTTTTAAAAATGTCCATTAATAAAAAAAATTCTGACTAAAGCTGATGATTTTTAATATTAGTAAAACCAGGAAGAGGTATTATTTACTCGCCAAATCCCATTTGGTGTTTGAAGTGTTAATTTTGGACCCTGCACACACATGGCTCGCTCACCGCTGCTCCCTGTCATCTTTCTGTCATCTTTCTTTAGATATTAATGCTTTTTTTTCTTTTTGCAGTTCCAATGGATGTCTGTGTGCTGAATCAAACTGTTATTGCGGTAAAGACGTAGAGTTAACATACTGAATACTAATGTGCCGTGTGCAGATGTCTTGGTGCATAACAGATTGACTTTGGGGTGTCTTGCTCTGTGTGTGTGTGCAGGCTGGAGAGCGAATGATGGTGGATGTGTGCACACACTGCGAGTGTGTGAGAGATAAGAGGAGTTATCGGCTCTCTTGCAGGAAAATGAGCTGCTCCCCCTGCTCAGAGGTAAAACCCTCACTCTGAAGATTATTAAAGGGGTAGTTCACCCAAAAAAAAATGACAGTTCTCTCATCATTTACTCACCCTCATGTCGTTTAAAACCCATATGACTTTCTTTCATCCACAGAGCACAAAAGCAGATGTTTTGCCCATGTTTGAAAACATCCAAGCTGCTTTTGCATGCAATGAAAATACAATAAAAGGAGCATAACTTTTAAAAAGCAGCTCTTCAATTATTCACATTTTTATGTTGGATATGCAGCACTTAGATATGTCAGGTTTTGATGTCTGTAAAGCCAAACGCTTCTCAAACGCCTTTTGAATAAGAAAATAAGATGAGAGAGACAGTCATTAAATATGACATGAGGATAAGTAAATGATGACAAAATCTTTATTTCTATGGAAACAGCCTCTAAAAGGACTGTCAGCTCTATATGCATGAGTACAGTCACATGTGTGCTTTGTTTTGTAGGGATACACGCTGGAGCCGATACCTAATGCTTGCTGCGGCCGTTGTGTAGCAACTGCATGTAGCATCCGACGACCTGACGGACAGCTGATCACTCTGAAAGTAATAAATGTGTTTCAGATAGAGTCATAAGTCAATGTCACAATAGCCAGATTAGTCAGTGTGGAAGATGCAGGTTTGATTCCCCCTCTCTCGCCAGTAACTACCTCTACGTGCCAATGAACATGGTTGATGGCCAAAAAATAAAAAACAGCCATATGTTTAGTAAGCTTGAGTACTGCAGCTTTGCTAAGAAGAACTGTTTCAAACATTTCAAATGCATCCATGAATTATATACACTACCATTTAAAATAAATAAAAACTTCCATTCATCAAGGACCCATTAAACTGATCAGAAGTGAAAAAAAAAAAAAAGTTTCCACAAAAATATTAAACGGCAACATTTTCAACATTGATAATAATCATCAGATATGTTTTTGAGCAGCAAATCAGCATATTAGAATGATTTCTGAAGGATTATGTGACACTGGAGTAATGATGCTAAAAAAAGTCACAGGAATAAAATATATTTTGAAATATATTCGAATAGAAAAGTTATTTTAAAGTGCAATAATATTTTACAATATTACTCTTTTACTGCAGCCTTTGTGAGAAAAGACATTTAATTCAAAAATATTTTCCATCTTACCAACCCCTAACCAAAAAACTACAATGCAGAAAGTGAAGTGATCTGCAGGCTAAATTTAAAAATCCACTATTAATGCTTGAGGAGTCGTATGAAACTATCTTCCGCTGTGAGCCAGTAGCTTGAGACCCCTGCTTTAAACACTCCAGATGTACTATTGATTTTCAGATAGATTGTGTCATAAATCTGTACATATGTGTGTATTCAGGCAAATGCAACGCGTACAGATGGCTGCACTAAACACACATGCAGTGTGAATAAAGATGAAGAACTGGTGCTGGAGACGCTTGTGACAACATGTCCTCCATTTGACCGCAAACGCTGTCTGGAACATGGGGTACACACACACACACACACACACACACACACACACACACACACGTCTGGTTTGCTATCCTTGTGGGGACTTTCCATAGGCGTAATGGTTTTTATCCTGTACTTACTGTATGTGCTATTGTCCTACACCAACCCTACACCTAAACCTACCCCTAACAGGAGACTTTCTGCATTTTTACTTTCTCAAAAAAACTCACTCTGTATGATTTTTAAGCTTGTTTCCTCATGGGGACCTAAAAAATGTCCCCATAAGGTCAACGTTTACTGGTTTTACTATCCTTGTGGGGACATTTGGTCCCCTCAATGTAGCATAAACAAGGACACACACACACACACACACACACACACACACACTCTCTCACTTACTTTCCTAATCCTAAAACAACACTGCTATGAAACGCTTGCCTACCAAACCCTATTCCTAATCCTAAATCTACCAAACCCTAAACACCACTCCAGGAACATATTCTACTTCTAATAACCCACATTTATTGTTTTGCATAATAACGAATGTGAAACAATGTATTTTTTATCCACAGGGTAAATTAAGCCAGATTGGAGACACCTGCTGTGAGATGTGTAAGAACAACCACCAAAACCATCATTCATACATCCTGCTCCATCCTATAGCTGCACGATTAATCTTAATAAAACCAAAATTGTGATATGGATTAGTGAAATGATCAAATCACAAGTCTGCCACTTAATTAAATAAATATATGCACAAACACGTGTTTAAGAGTGAAGCACGTCACTGTGTTCATTTACAGGTGAGCAGCTCATGATCTGGTGTTTTTTAGTATCTCAGAGCTGCTCAGTTTGCTGTAAATGCTGTACCACACAAACTTCATTTCTGCACTGAGTTTGAGTCGCCCTCTTTAACTTCCTAGATTTGTAATGAAATGCTCATCAACAAAAAAGAAACTTCAAGTTAAATACATTAAATACAAATCAGAGGCTCCCCACAGTTTTACGTCAAAATAAAATTTTGGTTTAAACATTTGAAAATGAAGAAATTAAGACATAAATGTTAGTACTGCAATTTTAGTTGTAATATAAAATAAAATCATTTTTCTTAAATACTGTTTTTTTATTTTACAGTGAAATATTACTAGAATAATATTATATAATCACATTTTGGCCAAATTTTGCACATCAATCCTGGGGGTATTTTTAATCGTAACTTTTATTAGAAAACAAATACTGCATTTCTCCCTTAAATCATGCAGCCCTACTCCATCCTACTGATCTGAACCTGATGGGTGCATATGTCTGTTTAGGTACTGAGCCAGAGTGCAGAAGGACTGTGGGTTTGCTGAATTACATTAGAGTGGATGACTGCCAGTCAGAAGAAAAGATAGAACTCACTTACTGCGAAGTAAGTCGATGCATTTTTGTGTTTTATTGCAACAATACCATGAAGCTATGTACATATCATTTATCTGTCTTTTTCTCTCACCCACAGGGAAAATGTGGCAGTAAGTCTATGTACTCACTGGACAAGCACAAGGTTGAGAGCGTGTGTGTGTGTTGCTCAGCTACAGGCACGGTGCCCATGAATGTTCCCCTGCGCTGTGCTAACGGCACACAAACACACCACCAAGTCCTCGCCGTCACCGGCTGCGACTGCATGTCACACGCTTGTCCGACGGACTGAAAGCAGACACCTGAAAAAATAACATACAAGTGAAAAACTGCTACAATACACTTTCATATATGCATCTACAGCCGGTATGTTGCTCAGTGGAGTTTTTAACCACTGATAATTGAGCACTTTATCATACATTTCTGTTTTTATTTCAACATATAAAGCATTAAGACACATCAATAAACAGTCATTTCTGATTACTGCTTTACCATTTTGCCACTGTCTATACAAATATATTCTTGATCATGCACAACTATTATGTGTGGTTGTAGTTTATGGGTGTTTATTAGACTGACCGACAATAAAGAACAAGGCTAAACAAGTACTTGACTTGTGCCACTCGGTGGTGCTCTGGACACTTGAAGTCATTTGCGTGAGAGCGTTGATGAGCACGGAGAATACTGATCAGTCAATTAGCTGTGAAGGGTACAATTCACACATGAATCATACATTAAATACTTGTCGGCCTCATGTAATATTGAGTAATATCAAGAACAAACACTACATTTATGACATTTCTGGACATTTCCACGCATCTGTGGTTCTATGGCGTTATTATATTCAACAGGGTTTAAATAATATTTGATTAAAATGCTTTGGGTTTGTAACTAAATGATAGCACGAATAACTTGTTCTGTGCGGAAAAAGGATTAATCTCAATTCCAGCTGCCATGACCTTAATAAAAACTGTACAATCATGTCGGAAAGTATGTTCATTAAACCTGGTGAGTCACTGCATTATTATGATGTGTTTTGAAGGTAATTATGAAAGTGCATCACTAGTCCATGCATTCTCTGATGGAATCAGATTTCTGGCTAAATGATTGCTTTAGTTTTCTTATTTACAGCCATTTAATGTTCTCTCTTAAATGAACTGACTGATTAAGCATTGTAAAATACGCATAAGTGAGTGTGCTGAGGTAGTGGTTGTTTAATGGTTAAGTCTCTGAGCTGCTAACACATAACTGCAGGTTCAGATCTGTGAAGATATGACCCAAGAAAATGTCAGTGCGCTCTTAAAGCACTGAACCCCAGGTTTATCCAAGCAGACAATAGGCTACAAATGAGTTTGGACATAAAAAGAATGAAAAGAGACAATTACTGACCCAGTTTAAATGTCAACAGCCTTTAGTATATCATAACTCTTTATCTTTATAAACAATAAATTCACTATTAAAATGTATAATTTACATTTAGTTATATTTAATTAATCAAGTTATCAAATATTGTTTCGTTATAACGCAATAGTTAACCAAAAATGAAACTTCTGTCATCATTTACTCGCCCTCCTCATGTCTTTCAACACCATATGAATTTCTTCCATAAACACAATGTAGCTGAATTTCGAGGTTCTCTTTCCCATACAATGAATGTAAAGTGTGACCAGGGCTACCAAGCTCTAAAAGAGACAATAAAGCACTATACGTGTCATAAAAGTAGTCCATATGACTCATGCGCTATATTCCGTATTCCTCTACACAGCATTCAAATAATATTTGCATATGCATATTTAAATATGGTGCATGAAGACTTCATGTCACGAGTAAGTTCCCACGTGTCCCATAATATATAGCATGCAAAAAGCAGTACATAAAATATGTAGCATGTCCAAATATGTGGTATTTGAACAGTAGTAGGTAAATAATTCACGTTAGATAGAATTATGCACCTGCTAGCCTATACCATAGAGAGCCAAATAAGCTGAGGAGCTGTCAGATTTAAAAAGATCTAAAACTATTTTCACAGTTGTTAATACTACAACAAGGGGTCAAAGGGCGATATCCAGAGGGCGGATAGCTACTACCTGCATGTCTATGGAATATCCTTCATCAGTGGTCGAGAAGTAAATTATTCATTTAATGTAGTCTCTAAAAGTACAGAAATTTGGTTGCAGCACGTTTTTGAGTGGAGCAGCACAGTGAACACGACTTAAACTCAATAAAAGGAGTCATTCTGTTCATGTTTCATTTCCTGCCCTACTGTGAGGAAATCGCTATTTATGTAAAACAGCGCTTCTTTTTATATTTCTACATTTGTGAGCGTCCTGGTTAAGACCTTTATTTTTAATGGTTGTGTGAATGATTCACTACCTCTCATAAGACACCTGTCGCCTCCTGCTGATAACTTGCAGAAGGAGTCACTGAATGAATCAGTGAACGAATCCAAATGAATCTTTAAAAAAGCGATTGAACTCTGATTCTGTAAATGGTTGAGTAAATGATGATAGTATTTTCATTCCTTTCTAAACTACTGCTTTATTTATTGTATAATGCTTGATCATAAACCATATTATATATGTTTTATGTTTTAAAATATTTTCCACGGTTAGTTCGTAATAATTAGACGTATGCATTCAGCGTCTGTTTGTGAGAGGTACCTTTTGTGTGTGTGTGTGTGTGTGTGTGTGTGTGTGTGTGTGTGTGTGAGGGGGAGGGGGTTGTGTCGGCTGTCACTGTTTTCTCGGTGCACGCGCGCTGGAAGTTTGAGCGTCTCGAGCGCTCCACGGAATTAACGGCAGAAGCACGAGCGCGTTAAGCTGCGCGGGGCCGCGAGCGGATTGTCCACCATATCACCGGGAACATGAACATGGCACTGAACAGGTCGCCCTCTGCCACGGGTGAGTACCAGTCCTAGCCCTCCGGTGGATGTTGTTTGTTGATGCTGTTGTTTGTGTGCGAGTGCATTGGATTCTCTGAGCCAAAGGGAAAATGCATTTACTGTATGTCTGTAAAATTGGCACTTGAATAAATTGGCTTGTTTGGTTATCGTTTTATATTCAGCTGTTGCAAATGCATGCGTGTTATTTCCTGTGCTCATGCATTTATAGTCAATTAGTCTGATGTGGTGAAAACTGAACATTTGAGTGGCACCAAACTGGTCGTTGATGTTAATTGCAATGAGGCGCACGCCATTATTTGCCCCTTCAGACGGGCTGTCACACTTTAACACTCGTTAAGGTTGTAACTAATTGTGTTAGAATTCATCCTTTTGCTTTGGAAAACAGTGAGAGGGCTCAGTGTGTCGGAGGGGGTTTGTATAATTAGCTGGGGCAATAAGCTGGAGCTATTTCAAGCGCAATCTGACGCCATGTGTTGTTTTCTCATAACAATCAAACACACTTTATGACCTTTTTACTCTTTTGACATTGAGGACAGACTGGAAACTGTGATTTGATATGAAAGCAATGGGAAATAAATGCACAAATAGACTGTGGTGTGATGCATGGTTTGGTCAGGTGGTGTAAATGCGCTTATAGCTTTCTCTAAGAGTCATGAATCCCTGTGTTTGTTTACCTGAAGGCATGAGGCATATTTAAGTGACAGGTTAGTCAGGTGTGAGAATATTTAGAAAGACTAGAGGTGTATGTGCTGCTTTTTGTGTGATCAGAGTCAGTTTTACAGGTTTTGAGCATTGCATTGACGCACAGCCTTCAATTATGTAGCTGTCCTTGGTGCTGAAAGGTTTTTGGTCTCTACTTTTATATGGATGCCTTCTCTCTCTCTTTCTCTCTCTCTCTCTCAGTTCTCTCAAAAGCAATTTATTGGCATGATTGTTTTGCATGCAGTAATGTCAAAGCACACACAAAGAAACTGACATAAGAGAAAAATGCCATAAAAGAAGACTTTCAGTAAGACATTATTAAACATCAAAATTAACCTGTGAATATCTCTATCTAACAGAAAATTGGAACGGGGCTCCTGAACGCATGCGTGTTTCCGCCGTGAAGAGTGAGTCCTCTTCAATGCAGAGCGAGAAACTCCGCTGTCTTGCCCGAGATATCTCTGAACTGGGCCAGCAGGGCACGGCCAGCAGCGGGCATGATGCCAATGACATTGCTGAGGACACGGTGCGTGATTTCTGTTGGATTTAAGATGAAATGTTGTTTATGATCAAAGACCGGTATTATTTTTAGAGCATTTTCTGTTAAATTATTAACTGACGTTGCATTAAATAATGCTTCTGGTTAGATCATATTAAAAAATTTTGCATTGCATATGTTCTGTGCATCTTCTCAATGGACCCTCTGCAGAAGCTTCACGGACCCCCCAGGGGTCAAGTAAGGTGACATGAGAAAATGCAATGATTTTGCAATTGTAAGCTGGCCACACAAAGATTGTGTGTTGGAGTCAGTGGGAAAAAATCTCTAGATATTGGTATCAACCGTTGAAAAGTCCATATCACTACTGGACTGCTACAGTCTGAGAATCCGCTCTCCTGTGGAATAAAACACTTCCCAAGATCCCAACATGCTTTGGTGGAATCTTCAAATGTTTTTTTTCCAAAATCAAATTAAAGAAATAAGAAATTAGAATTTGCATTAAGGCATTTTAAATATATATTTTAAAAATGAAATGAAAAAAATCTTATCTGCATAAATTAAATATTTATACTTTGTTGTGAGGAGTTTTTTCATGCTTCAGTGGAACTTGCAATGTGTTTTCAATGTATCACATTGGAAAGCATCTACTAAATGGCATCAGTTAAATATTTACACTAGACGTTCCCATTGCTTAGCCTGTAGAAACCCCAAGGCATTTTCTTTTAACAAAATTCATATTCCAATTAACTTGATTATTATAAAGTTCTTTAACATACAGTAAAAACGCTCCCAAGAACAGACACTGGTAAATATTACCCTCTAAAACGGTGAATTTTTTTTCATAACTCAAAGGTAAGAAAAAAATTACAAATTTTGAAAGACTTTTTAGTTATATATTTTGTATTTTTATAATAGAAAATATTTTTTAAATCTTATTTGCATAAATTAAATATTTATGCATAAAGTAAACCGTTGTTGTTTTTTTGCTTTACAGTAACAAAAATAGTTTATTTATTTTTGCTTATGTGAATTGGGGTGCATGTCAGTAATTTCATAATGCAAGAAAAAAATTCACAAAATCTCTTTTTGCAAAATATAAGTTTGTTTATTCTTATTTGGGGTAAAACATATTATTTTATATTTTCCAATCATAAAATTTTTGGGGTTCTTACTGGAGTGTGAAGAGAATATTAGCTGACAGTTTTATCCACTAATTTGCAAACCACAGGGACTGTCCTAGTTATACACCTTGCTCAAAAGCAGAATTCGAATCAAACATGAGTATGACAGGAAACATCCAAAAGCTTTGAACCACCAGCCAATCAGTGGATGACCCAGATCCTCAATTTTCTGCCAACTACACGCAATGCAGCTTTGAAAGAGCTCCAGGAATCTGTAATTACAGCTTTCACTGTACAGCCATGCAGATGTGTCTAGATGTAACTGAGCTAAAGAATGCTTGTGTGTGCTTTCAGGAGGAGCCGGGCCCTGGTCCAGGAGGAGGGCTGTGTTTTGCAGACGGCCGCAGAAGAGTGGACTATGTTCTTGTTTATCACTGCAAGAGACGTCAGTCCCAACACCGCCACTCTGTTGTCTCTAACGGTAACGTGCCGTCTCAAAGCCCCACCCCTTCCCGCAGGAGTACGAAGGGCGATATTTCAGAGGCGGTGCTGGAGGCGGGGCTTGCAACGGAACCCGCCAACGAACTACAAGATAAAATTAGGGAGGAATTTGAAAGAGGACTTCAGGAGGAAGGCTTGGAGATTGAACATGACAAAGAGGTTTGTGTTTATGTGTGCATAGTAATGTTCAGAATGCTAGAATATTAGCCCACTGCATACTACGCAGTATGCACTAAATACTGTTCCACCTACTATTTTTAGTTCTTAAATAATATGTAACAAACAATGCATTATGCAACATTTCAAACAGTTGGATGCTAAATTGTTGTCATGTGATCTCCTTATGTGCATACACTACTGTTCAAAAACATTTTTTAAATCTTTTTGAAACTCTTGTATGTTCACCAAGGCTGCATTTGTTTAAGCAAAAATACAGTAAAAGCAGTAATATTGTGAAATATCATCACAATTTTAAATAACTGTTTTTTATTTGAATATAATTTCAAATGTTATTTATTCCTGTGATGCAAAGCTGAATTTTCAGAATCATTACTCCAGTCTTAAGTGTCACATGATCCTTCAGAAATCTTTCTAATATGCTAATTTGCTGCTCAAGAAAGTTTTTTTTTCTTATGAAAAATGTGATACATCATTTTCAGGATTCTTTGATTTAAAGGCAGTTCAAAAGAACAGCATTTATTTAAAATAGACTTTACATTATAAATGGCTTTACTGTCACTTTTGATCAATTTAATGCATCGTTGTGTTTAAAAAAATAAATAAATTACTGACCCAAAATGTTTGAACAGTAGTGAATGTAATTTCACAAGTGGTGCACAATTATCAGTTTTGGAAATTAAAAGGGGTTGTTTTGCATTTATTTAAGATCCATTTTGTGTAAAAGTCCTTAATTCAATTAACATGATCAGATAAAGAAAATGGTGCATAAAATAGGCCAAAAATATGCATATTGCAAAATTAGTGTGAGTAGCATAGTATATTCTGAACATAGCCAGTGTGTGTTCTTGTTTGCCCATGCATGTCTCTGTATAATTTTCCTGGCAAACATATTAATGCATCATTGTCTCATGTGTTGAGCCATGGAATAATCAGGGATGAGCTCAGTTTTGAGAGCAATACTAACAGAATGAACACAATCAAGAGATTCCCAAGGTGACCTTGAAACTTAAGAATTGGAGACCCAGTTTAGAAAAAGCCCAAACCCTCCCACACTAAGAAAAGTCTATATTTTTGGATGGGGGAGCTAGTTTTCATTTTCAAGCAATGCAGCATATTTTAATACTAGTTAACAGATGCCAAAAATCATTTCTTTGCTTTCCTGCAGTGCTGCAGTGGTCGCCCCCAGCAGTATATTTGCGACAGATGCAACTGTGGTTGTCACAAGAGATGATCGGTTCCCCCTGCATCATGGATTTTCCCAAGTTGAAGCAGGGAGAGCTTAGTATTTCTGAATAGGAGTAGATTGGTTGACTCATGCAGCTTTTTTCCACAAAAAAAGCTTATACTCAAGCAATACCCTCATGAATCCAAATAGAGTCCCTATTATTATGCAGGTTTGAGTACACCTTAAAATAAACTACATGCTTATGCGTGAAGAAACGACTAGATATTTCAACCTAAAAGAAATTGTATTTTGCACAAAGAAAATAAAGGCCATTTTTAGGACCATTATGATTATTAGTTTTTGTTTCAATGATAATAATAATGAATAATGCAATGAAAATGTGCAATGTTTTTAATTAATCAGCATACATTTAATGTAAAACCAGTTCTACCATGTTGTATACTTGTAAATGTTTTTTAAGTGAAAACAATCTTTTTTGATATTGCATGCCTAGCTATAATAGTAAATTAATTCTGAGATGCAAAGACATTGTCCCTATGTCTATACAGATCTGAAATTGGCCCCAGGGTTCATTTTAGCATAAAGATTGACTGATGAGAGCGAAATCCTGAGTGAAAGCTGTGATGTGGGTGTACGTTTGATTGTTGGTGGTGTGATGGTGGTAGATCAGTTGTGTTATGTTGGTGTGGATTAAATTTGAGTGCTGCTGTCTCCAGCCTAAAGGCAGATTATGGTTGATCCTCATTGCCAGAGGTGTTTGTGTTTGAGTGTGTGTGTGTCATTCATCCATGCTAAATAAGACCATTTTAGTAACAGCTGCTTCTTAAACTGTGTGTGTGTGTGTGTTTGCACCAATCACCTCATCTTGAACCGAGTTTGCAGTTGCATCCTGCAAACCAAATTGACTGCATTATTCAGTGGTGCTTTACTCTAGGCTTTACAATCATTTTTTTCTTTCAAGATGAGAACGGTCCGGTTTACCCGTCTCCATGTTCCCTGGTCCGTTCTCAGTCGTGAGGCAGAACTTCTTAAGATCAGAGTGCCGACTAAAAAGGTGAGTGACTATAAAAGGGAAACAGACACATAAAAAGGCTGCCATTTGAGAAAAATTATAAAGATGTGTCAGAGCTTTGATGCAGTGGGTGATTTGTGAGACTCATAAAGCTCTCAGGGACCTAAGTTTGAGTCTGGTCTGCATCATGTTCTGATGCCGTTTACCCTTGATTGTCTTTAACAGCCCCAAAGAAAAAAAAATACCAGGATACAACATTTACATGCATGTGTTTGGCAGAATCTTTAATAAGATATATTATATGTATGTTCTAAAAATTCTTGTGTTGCAAGTGTATTAAACCAAAAATGCTTTCCATTTTTTTAAGAAATTAATACTTGTATTCAGTAAGGATGCATTAAATTGACCAAAAGTGATGGTAAAGACAATTGAATGCTTCTATTTCAAATACTTTCTATTCATCAAAGAATCTTGAAAGATCACGGTTTGCACAAAAATATTAAGCAGCAAAAGTTTTTTCAACATTGATAATAATAAGAAATGTTTCTTGAGCAGCAAATCAGCATATTAGAATGATTTCTGAAGGATCATGTAACACTGAAGACTGGAGTAATGTTTTTTTCAGCGTTTGCATCAAAATAATAAATTAGATTTTAAAAAATATATCAAAATATATATTGTTAATAGTTATTTTACAATATAACTCTATCTTTGATCAAATAAATGTAGCCTAGGTGAGCATAAGAGACTTCATAAGAGAAATCTTACCTGTTTTCACCATTTATTTATATAAATTGAATTGACTGAATTAATAGATTCCTACAAATTTATCAGCTCATGATGCCTCACAGACTTATTTAATCTTTTGTCTCTAATTATAAATGCCCCCCCCCCCCTGCTATTCTAAATATGCAGTGTTCCTTTTTAGACCAATATCTTGAAAATAAAATAACAGATTATTAATAAAACATTAAATTTGACCCATTGTACTGATTCTGAAATCTCAGGCTGTCATGGTTACTTGCAGTGTAGGTACAATGTTAGCATATTTCACATTGTATAGTGAACACCATTCAATTACCATGAAAGCAAATCTGAAAGACTAAAATATTAAATATGTTATATACACATATGCATGACGTTTTACTCCAGTGTTTTTCTGGTACAGATTGCACTCACAATTAAACTAATGCCAATGATTAGAAAAGATTCTCTTCAAATGAGAGCCCAATGTGTCAATCCGAGCTGTTCAGAGACTCAACAGTCACTCTAAATATGGACACTGGCACAGCCCATGAGTGTCATGTTTTTGGTGTTAAGAGCTTTGGCTCCATGATGATCTTTGTAAGTGCTCCGGGGTTGGCGCAGTCTAAGAGCAGTTGTAATGCCAAAAGTCAATTCTCAAAAGTCTGAACACTGCAGAGAAAAAAGTTATCTGATTACACGGTCAACAAGCCGATTACTTGTATAATGTTTTCAAATTCGTGCAAGAGGCATTTGTCATATGCTGCATACTAAGATGATTGTTAACGTCACATTTTCCCATACATTTAAATTTGGCTTAGAGTGAGATCCTGAAAGAATGATTTATCCTTTGAGGTGGTGAGTTGTATTGAATGATATAATCTGATAATGGTGGATTAGTTGTTGAGACATATGGACCCACATCCCGTGTGCTTTGTTTGTCCGCAAAACAATATATTTCCATTCCACACATGCAGTGTTAAATCGTCTGACCCTGGTCTCAACTTCCAGCGTGTCTTGTCTCTCTTTAGCTCCGGATATAAATGGATTAATCTGTTTAATTTCAGTTCTGTTTTGGTTGTTTTTCCAGACATATCAGCTGAAAGAGAAGACGGGGCTCATGGGCATAATAAGCTCGTTTTGGATGAAGATCAATCAGCCGTTCCAGCCGGGCGTCCCGGAGCCCCAAGACCCACGCACGCGTGTGCTATCCCAACCGTTCAGCAGAGACAAGCTACACCTGTGAGTGCCAGCATTCGTAGACAGCCAGACTATCGTAAAAGAGCATTTACAAATAGCAAGCCCATGCGCTGGCCTAATAGGTTGTCTTTTTATTTTGCAGATTTGATATAAAGTCGAAAAACAACTTGTTCAGCAATGCAACACGAGGTCGAATTGTAAGTTTTGGTAAAATTGAAACACATTTGAATCTGGACACATCAGAACAGTTCACCCAGAAATGAAAATTATGTCAAATTTTGTTGTTCTAATGGGTTGTTTTGCTGTGGAACACAAAAGGAGAAATTTTGCAATGATGGTAGTTTTTCCTCATACAGTTACAAGGATTGAAGCTTTGAAGCATCCAAAAATGACACAAAAGCACCATATTTGTGTGCCATACAATATAAGACAAAATGTATGTCTATATTCACTTCCATTAGGCTTTTAACCTCTGTAATTGGATCATTGAGAGTGCATTGAATGAAAAAGAATGAATTATTCAAATTGGTTTTGTCAGCCAACTCACTGTTAAGAACTGGCTCAAAAAGAGCAATTTATGAATTAGATATCACTACATAGCTCATGAACTCGCATGAACATGCACAGAAGAACTGAGCTGAATGTTCAGCAAATAACATCTTCAATTTCAGTCTGTTTTTCACACAAAACTTAAATGTCTTATGACTAGATGCACATTTCCCATGGGCCATTTTTATGATGCTCTATGGTGTTTTTTAGATTATATTGAAATAGTGACCAGATAGGAATGGATTACATGTTCATTTCTGGGTGAACTGTTCTGTTAATGTATGTTTGTTTTTTGTTTTTTAATTCTATTATTGTGTTGCGTCTACCCTCTTTCCAAGGTTTATGAAATTCTGAGGCGCACAGCCTGCACACAGACCTGTCAAACTATGGGTACGTTCTTGGAGATGCCAACTCTACAAATCTACCAAACTCTTAGATTCAGTCAGTTTTTTTTTTTTTTAGTTAAATATGTTTACTACAGATATTCAAATTCTCTCTCATTTTTGTCTCAGGTATTTCATCAATGCTAGCTAAAGGGGTTTACGATTCTGCCTTCCCTCTGCATGATGTAAGTTTTGCATTGTACCCAGCTTAATACAGAGGATTTGTAATTCGTCTGTTAGTTCGCTGTAAATGTGTGATGTGGTTTGGGTAAAGCTCTGTGTGTGTTGTCATTGCTGCAGGGAGACTTTGACAGCTCAGAAGATAAAGAGCATCGCAACGACAGACAGGTGAGTCCTGTGATTGGACGGCAGTGTGTCACACAGTGACATTTAGGAAAAGCTTTTATTTGATTAATAAAATGACAATAAGCTACTTATTACTGTAAGATATACTTGCGTGTGTCATCTCTAAGAAGATGCAAAGGATTTGCAATGAGTGATATTTGTGTGAATTATAGATGCTGCATGAGGAATGGGCCAATTATGGAGCTTGCTACAAATATCAGCCAATGGACCTTATAAGGTATCAGACCTAAATGTACATCCCTACCATCTGGTTCTGTGAAAGATGTTATTCAGCACACGGATGGTTATTCGCTGGTTGTCTTTTCTGAGAACTGTCAGATGTGTGTGTGTATTTTTGTAGTCTGCCGTAAATAGCTCTACTTTAGATCATGTGGCTCGTTGAGGAGCAATGTGTCACTTTTCATTTTCAAGATTTCACCTGATAAAACACCTGAAAAAAATCTCCTTCTGCCTATCCCAAAATGCTTATCAAACAAGCATTTTCAGCATAATAAAACTAGTGCTGTCAAACGATTAATCGCATACAAAATAAAAGTTTTTGTTTACATAATATATGTGTGTGTACTGTGTATATTTATTATGTATATATATAAATATACATAAAACACATGCATGTATATATTTAAGAAAAATATGTCATGTTTATTTATCATATTTATATATAATAAAAAATATAATATAAATATATAAACGTATATACATGTGAATATTTTCTAAATATATACAATATGTGTGTTTATTTATATATACATAATAAATAAACACAGTACACATACATATATCATGTAAACAAAAACTTTTATTTTGGATGCGATTAATCACAAGTAATCGTTTGTCAGCACTAAATAAAACATTATTAAATGACCTGCAACTTTCTACAATCCAGATTTTTTTAGCGTAAAAGAAGAATGTATTATGCCCCCCTGGATATCACAAATATTAAATGCATGCCCACTGTATAGCATGCATGCTGAGAACAACAGACAGTATGTCTTTGACAGTACAATACTAAGACTACTTAGTAAATGTATTACCTATCATTTGGCTCACATGGAGTCTGCAAACTGACGTATTCTGCTCTGGAATGCACTGTAGTTGCCACTGGCTGCTGAAAGCATAATCAAAATAGCCAAAATATTTTAATATATGAATATAAGCGTTGGAGGATGTGTAAAACAATTTCAGTTGTAGGTTCATATTCCGTGCAGTTGTTTTTTTAAAAACAGCGTTTTTGCATGTGCTGGTGTTCAGTGGTTGGTTACCTTGTCAAGTTCCTAACAGTTCTGTTACCCGTTCACCTGTATTCAACAGGAAGTACTTTGGAGAGAAGATTGGCCTGTATTTTGCCTGGTTGGGAGTGTACACACAGCTGCTGATTCCAGCCTCGGCTTTAGGAGTCGCAGTATTCCTGTACGGCTGCCTCACCGTAGACACCAATGTGGCCAGGTAAACACATCCACATGACGGGCTCTTTTTTTCCTTAACTTCTGATGTTTTTAACAAACAAATATTTTTCTATGCCCTAATCCTGAATCTAACCCTCACAGGCTTTCATTAAGACTTTATTATTGTGTTTATTAAGCTGTTTACCTTGTGGGGACTTAATATCGATATAATTTTTTTCATTATATAAGCTAATTGCTTTAGATCAAACCAACAGTAACTCTAATTTAATGTATTCTGGAATATTTATATTTGAATTGCATTGATTTATTTCCTTCATTAAGCCTTTTTCCGGGGATGTTTCTTCCAAAATTCGAAAACAACATTTTTCAAAGAAAATAAATGTTTCTGTATTGCAATGAATTTTTATGATATAATCAGTAATTAATTTCTCCCTCTCTTTCAGTCAAGAGATGTGTGATGAGCGTCTTAATTTCACGATGTGTCCTCTATGTGATCGTGTGTGTGATTACTGGCAGCTGAGCAGTATCTGCAGTACGGCGCGTGCCAGCTATCTGTTTGATAACCATGCCACCGTGGGCTTCGCCATCTTTATGTCCCTATGGGGTATGAGCTGTAGGAATATGCGCATTTGATGATTAACTATGTGTTTACTGTACATTTATAATATATTGAGAAGAAATAAGGTGGTATGAAATGGAATAGATAGTGTTGTGATAATTGTTTGTGTGTGTGTGTGTGTGTTCAGCGGCAGTGTTTCTAGAACATTGGAAGAGGAGGCAGCGATGTTTACAGCACAGCTGGGATCTGACAGGCATGGAAGACGATGAGGTGAGAAAAGTCCAAAGCATTTCAGAATACTAGAAACACGATCAAAGTCACAGAACATAAAATCCTCTTAATATTCATTATTAAATAGCGGCAGCTCTAAAATCAGATTTTCAAAGCTGTAAAATAGCTGACATATGCACATTTGTGACTGCATCATATAAAAAATGCTGCTCGCTCAGTGGAATTCTGATTAAAAAACAGAAGTTTGGGCAGACACATCAAAGGATTCGTCCTATATATATACTTTAATATAAGTCACAGCCATGAGCAAAGATTTGTTACTTGCTAGATGGTTGCAGTTTGTAGTAAAAGAAGGGACATTAGTTGATTGGACAAAAACTTGTGTCACAGTGTGTCAATATTGTGAAATACTGATACAATTTAAAATAACTGTTTTCTATTTGAATATATTTTTAAATATAATTTATTCCTGTGATGCAATGCAGGATTTTCAGCATCATTACTCCAGTCTTCAGTGTCACATGATCCTTCAGAAATCATTCTAATTTGCTGATTTGATGCATACATACATTTTTCGGGATTCTTTGATGAATAAAAAATGTAAAAGACAGCATTTATTTGTAATTAATAGCTCTTTTGTAATAGAGCTCTCTTTGTTGAATAATTTAATGCATCCTTGCTGAATAAAAGTAACATAAGCATATAGATCACCCTCGATGCACCTGTATCCAGTAAGACTTCCTAACTGTGGTATAATGATTGTTATGCATAACCTCCAATATAGCTGCCTTCTTAAAAACCACTCCAGAATCTATGAGCATCTGCGCAAACTCGCAGCAACACAGTTCATAAAGCATTGCTAAACATAATCCAACATAATAGCCAATTCTCTCTAACAGACCCTCGCACTGACTGCTTATGGTCTGCTCTTCATTAGGTTTATGAAAATTCAAGATTTCATTGTTCTTGAGGGTTTGAACCGTTCACCTGGGAGCTGATTCAGTCTGAACATGTGTTGTGTAAGAGGTGGGAGATGTTTGTGTGACAGGACGTGTGAGTAATGAGATTGTGTTCTGCTTAAAGCATTGAGCTGCGGGGATGAAGGTCTGCGCTCTCAACAGGATGCCATGGAGATCATGAGCGACATGCTAATGTGAACGATAATGAACTTCAATTACCCCGCATATTAAATAGTGTAAACATGTGTGTCTAATGTTATGTTTTCTTTGCTTTCATGCTCACCGATAGGAAAGGGCTGAGGTAAACCTATCTCCATCTCTCTTTCTCTATCTCTGTTTCTATATGGTTCTCTGACACGCTCAAACGCACACCATATTTCTCTCCGCGTCCCTCACACTTCCCCCACCCTCATCATCGCTCCATCTCCCTTTACATTTTTCTGCGCAGCAGGAGGGTCAATTTTACATCGGCGTGTATGGAGACGCTGTTTGCTGAATCAACCCTGAATTCGTAGGAAGAGGGGAGATTTACAGTGGATTAACGTTGTAGTAACCTGTGTGTCAACGAATCCTTTACCGTGATTTTATACCATTAACCTTGATGCCATAATCTTGACATCAATGTTCTTGCCAGATAATCACGACCTTATTTGTGAAGTTGAAAATGCCACCTGTCTGGTTGAAACACATTTTATGTCATAAATAGATGATCTTCTACGTACAACTATATAGCACTCTTGTAGAGGATATTGGTCTGATAGATTGAGTCTACTAAAGCAATGTGTTAGCCAGAAAAGCCCCGTGGTTTATGTGCTTTTTAATGAACTTTCAATTTTGTACCATACTGGCGTCTTTGCCTCAAGACAAGAAAATGATTTAATGTGGAAACAAGATAATTATTTCTATTTGTGCATGTGTTTGTGAATCCTGTTTCTATGGAGACAGTTTTGCTTATGCATGTCTAAGGAATTGATGTTGGATTTGCTGCTTTTTGACATCTTTGGAGTCCTTGATCACTGAGTTTGGCGTGTATGTGTGTGTTTGTATCACAGAATGAGCTACGACCAGCATATGAGGACTTTCTCCTTAAGAAACAAGAGAAGAAGGCAAAGAATAAGAAGAAGGAAGAGGTAAACTGCACCCTTATGTACAAAACTATAAGGTTCTTATGCTTTGACCAATTAATTTCCATAATTTAATGAACATTTTCAGTTGTTTGTGATTACTGAATAATTATTTAAAAATAAAAAATAGTCATTTTATAAAGATTGTACTCGCAAAGAGTAATAATTATAATTGTAAAAATATATATTTTATCCTAAAAGAGTAATAATTATAATTATAAAAATGTATATTCACTATAACTAAAACTTTATCATGTCTTCTTATAATTTTAATAATTTCTATGACTTTTCCAAGCTTGGAAATCACAATTCCCTGATATCATGCAAATATCAGATCTGATTTTTCACAAATATCTGAATATTATGGAATTATTAAAATATTACAGAACAAGGATGCAGAGTCATTAACGACAACTTAAAACAACACTCTTGCAAACTTTCTGAAGGAATGTGCACAAGATTTTTTATTTTTTTTTTATTTCAATGAGCTCATTAAATGAAATCTCATTTTAATTTAATAATTTGTATAATATTTTTGAAATATATAATAATTATATTAATTTTCATTGATGACTCTAGGAAAAAGAATCTTGGAATTACATTAGGAATTTTATTTTATCCAGTGGAATTTTATGTTTTTTTTTATTAGGATTTTTTAAATAATAGAAATGATCTTATCTTAAATTATCTAATAGAAATGATCAGTGAGCAGAAAGTATGATAGATATTCCAATAGATACATATTTTAATTATTTATTTTGTGTGTTAAGTTCTTTTTACTCACTATTACCAATTCAGGATCTGAAGGTGAAGTCTTAATTTTCACTTTAATTTAATTATTGCCTAAAAATGCACTGAGCTGAAATACCTGGAATACCACGCACATTTTTCCAGGTAGATGTAAGAGAATGAGTGCGTGTGCGCAATGTTTTTAATCTCTGCTCTGTGTTCTAGCCGGACGCAGGAACGGATGACAAAGGAAGAGAGAAGCTACTGTCTGCTAAAGGAGGACAGTCGCCGGTGAGGAGGGGGGAGATAATTTGAGAGTTTACTGTGTGTGTGTCTGTCTAGGAGAGAGCTAGCTAATCAACTTAACCAGAAGAGGCGGGGCTTCAGGGATAATGCAGTTAGTTCTCAGCTGTCAGTCAAAGAGTGGTCACTGCCCTGACCTCCGTCGGACCCCTCCTGCCCACCCAGCTCATATCCGACTTTCTTTTTATCACACCCCGCATTAGCACTCTTATCTTTTTCTTCTCATTCTTTCTCACAGTTGAATTAATTAGATGAGTTACTCAGTCCGGTGGATAACATTGGCGCCATGTTTTTCCCCTTTGAAATGAGCAGTTTGGTCGCAATTTCACTTGATGTGATTTTGCGGATTTTTGTTACTGTCATTGTGCCCTTGTACGTAGTGTCAGGCCTGCGGCGCGTACACACAACACACGTATGCGCTCAAACACTATCTGTGGCGTACACGCTTACTACACACGGCACTCAAAGCAGATTACCTCTCTGGGTATTCCACACTAGATTATGAAGGATTAGAGTCAGAGCGGGATTAAAACACGCAAGTTAGAGTGGTGTCCTTCCTCTAATCAAAGACACATGTTCAGTGTGTATGTGCGTGTACCTGAGAGAGTGTAGTGTTTTAATTCAGATTTGTTGCGTGTGTGTCTGGGGGAGGGTTCGATCCGTGCTGCTCATTAACTTCAATTAAATCAGTCCCCTACTTAGTTTCAATGATTAGTTTGTTCCAAGTCCAAAACTATTTCCTGTCCTGATGCACAAAGTGTTAAATACTGTCGCGCTTCTTTAAAAACTTCATCTCATATCCTAACATTACATTTAAAAAATTTTATTTATTTATTTTTGTGAAATACACCAACTAAAAGCATATAAGCATATACCGATCTTAGAGGCCGTTCACACCATCCTAAAACAATAATTATAACATTTAATAATCATTCTAATTCTGAGAATAGGGAACTCCACACCATAACTATAACGATAATGACACTGAACAACGATATCATTGGAATCACTTTCAGAATTATTTTTTTCCAGCTGATGAACAATAAAAATTCAACCTGCTTTAAAGAGCTCAAGCATTTAAAGCTACAGATAACAAAACTGCAGCATGCTAATGATAAACAAACCTTATCATACGTTGATGTGGACACTAATATAGTTATCATTATAGTTATCTGTATAGTTATTTTTCTTGGTATGAACAGACCTTTATTCTTTCTCTTTTCTGTTTTTTTTTTCCATATTTTATTTTATTTATTTATTTTTAGTTTTTTTTTATTTAGTTTTTTTTCCAAAAACATCATATTTCGGCTGTACATAAATAACATTATATAACGTACGTATGTATATGCACATACGTATATAAGGTTTCGATGCCAGATTTATCCAGAAGCATGTAAAAATTCTAGAATAGAGTTGTTTAAAAAAAGACTAAATAAATCAATACTACCTGCAGAGTACAGTTCTAACCCTGATCAAACACACCTGTGTGTAATTATCAAGTGCTTCTGAAGAGTTTAATTAGCTGGTTGAGGTGTGTTTAATCAGGGTCGGAGCTGAACTCTGCAGGTACAGTAGGTAGATCTCCAGGAACAGGACTGGGCACCCCTGATATAGACTTTTTATAGTATGGGCCATCATATTGGTTATTGCCATACCATGAAAATGTGACCTGTGCTGGCAAAATGTGTTACAATGAGCAAATTTTCAAATTTTTTTTATTTTATTTTAACCTTCAAACTGATGTACAGTGGGAGGGAAATTATTTGATCCCCTGCTGATTTTGTACATTTGACCACTGACAAAGAAATGATCAGTCTATAATTTCAATGGTAGGTTTATTTGAACAGTGAGAGACAGAATAACAACAAAAAATCCAGAAAAATGCATTTCAAAAAAGTTACACATTTATTTGCATTTTAATGAGAGAAATAAGTATTTGTGTCACATGTGTGTTCCCGTCTTGTTCCTGTTATGTCCTTATTTGGTTTAGTTCCTGTTTAGTTAATCATGTTCATTCTGTTCCAGCTGTTTAGTTATGTCGTTTAGTTTAATTATCATGTGTATATAACTTCCTGTCCCTTATTCTCTGCGCTCCTTCATCTCCAACGCAGTAGCTGCGCGTGACAGAATACCGGAACCCAAACGAAAAGTGAGCGGCGTCCTTTCTCCCCTTTTGTTTTCTGTTTTTGAAAAGTCTTTTGTTTCCCCCGTTTTTCCTGCGGCATGGAAATCGCGGTAAGATTCGCCGCCCTAGCCCACAGAGATCTCCCCTTTTTCGAGTATGGCGAGGAATTCTGCGGGCTCGCCGCGGTTGACAGTGCTGGAAGACGCCACCATTAACACTGTTCTGGCTTGGTGCCAACCACCATCGCCCCGTGGATCTCCCAGACACCTCCGGACTAAGGAGTTTTCCGGTGTCTGAGGAGTGTCCGGGCCCGAGCCAGAACCAGTCCACCATCAGTCCCGCCTACAGTTTGTCAGTCAAGTCTGTCCAGCGTGCCGGCTGTGGCTATCCCAAGCCCGCCGGCCGCTCATCAGTCAAGTCATCCGGCTGCTATGAAGTCTAGTATGCCACCCGCCGCTCACTCAAGTCTGCAGTACAGTCATGCCCGCCGTCGTTTGTGGCTCACTCAAGCACGCCACCGTGTGCTGTTCACTCAAGTCCGCCATCCACCTCACATGTGCCCCTAGGAATGCTGGTGGAGTATGAGGGGATGTCGTGGGCTCCAGCTACAGAGCGCCTTCTAGTGACAGCTCCTCAAGAGCTAGCTCCAATGTCAGCTCCAGCCTCAGAGCTCGCTCCAGTGCAGGCTCTGCCCTCCGGCTGTAGTGGCCGGGCTGAGGGGCGAGGCCAAGGCCACGGAAGCAGTCCAGCCATGGCCTCCTGTTCTCCTTACACCGCTAAGGACTCCTGAGCTCCCTGCACCGCCACGGCCTCCTGAGTTCCCTGCGCATCTATGGTCTCCTGTTCTCCCTGCACCGTCATGGCCTCCTGTTCTCCCTGCACCGCCACGGCCTCCTGAGTTCCCTGCGCATCTATGGTCTCCTGTTCTCCCTGCACCGTCATGGCCTCCTGTTCTCCCTGCACCGCCACGGCCTCCTGAGTTCCCTGCACAGCTACGGTCTCCTGTTCTCCCTGCACCATCATGGCCTCCCGAGTCTCCTGACCTGCTATGGCCACCTGGGTCTGCCTGAAGAGGGCACCCACCCCCCTCCCCGGTGGTCCCGTGCCGTCCGGGAGGGGGGCGATCTGTCACATGTGTGTTCCCGTCTTGTTCCTGTTAGGTCCTTATTTGGTTTAGTTCCTGTTTTCATTAGTTAATCATGTTCATTCTGTTCCAGCTGGGTTTAGTTATCTCGTTTAGTTTAATTATCATGTGAATATAAGTTCCTGTCTGTCCCTTATTCTGAGTTCCGGTATTGTTTGTCAAACCCCCAGCTACGTGTGTGTGTCCTGCTTGTCCCTGTGAGTCTTGATTTGGATGAATAAAGACTATTGAATATGACTCTCCTTCGTCTCTGCGCTCCTTCATCTCCAAACCCAGTAGCTGCGCGTGACAATTTGATCCCCTATCAATCAGCAAGATTTCTGGCTCCCAGGTGTCTTTTATACAGGTAAGGAGCTGAGATTAGGAGCACTCTCTTAAAGGGAATGCTCCTAATCTCAGTTTGTTACCTGTATAAAAGACACTTGGGAGCCTGTTACTTATATCAGATTCCAAACTTTCCACCATGGCCAAAATAACTGGCAATCTCCCTCGGTCTGGGGCTCCATGCAAGATCTCACCTCGTGGAGTTTCAATGATCATGAGAACGATGAGGAATCAGCTCAGAACTACACGGGAGGATCTTGTCAATGATCTCAAGGCAGCTGGGACCATAGTCACCAAGAAAACAATTAGTAACACACTACGCCATGAAGGACTGAAATCCTGCAGTGCCCGCAAGGTCCCCCTGCTCAAGAAAGCACATGTAAAGCCCAGTCTGAAGTTTGCTAATGATTCAGAGGAGAACTGGGTCAAAGTGTTGTGCTCAATTCGCCATGTTTGGAGGAGGAGGAATGCTGCCTATGACCCCAAGAACACCATCCCCACCGTCAAACATGGAGGTGGAAACATTATGCTTTGGGGGTGTTTTTCTGCTAAGGGGACAGGACAACTGCACCGCATCAAAGGGACGAAGGACGGGGGCCATGTACCGTCAGGACCAGGGCATTGAATATGGATCGTGGATGGGTATTCCAGCATGACAATGACCCAAAACACACGGCCAAGGCAACAAAGGAGAGGCTTAAGAAGAAGCACATTAAGGTCCTGGAGTGGCCTTGCCAGTCTCCAGACCTTAATCCCATAGAAAATCTTTGGAGGGACCTGAAGGTTCGAGTTGCCAAACGTCAGCCTCGAAACCTTAATGACTTGTAGAGAATCTGTAAAGAGGAGTGGGACAAAATCCCTCCTGAGATGTGTGCAAACCTGGTGGCCAACTACAAGAAACGTCTGAACTCTGTGATTGCCAACAAGGGTTTTGCCACCAAGTACTAAGTCATGTTTTGCGAAAGGGTCAAATACTTATTTTGCTCATTAAAATGCAAAACAATTTATAACTTTTTTGAAATGCGTTTTTCTGGATTTTATTGTTGTTATTCTGTCTCTCACTGTTCAAATAAAACTACCATTAAAATTATAGACTGATCATTTCTTTGTTAGTGGGCAAACGTACAAAATTAGCAGGGGATCAAATAATTTTTTTTCCACATTAGATGATTTGTTGGAATCGGACAAAAAAAATAACTGAGCTACACCTGTTTAAAGTTAAAAAAATAAAATAAAAAAAAAGTTAATGTTTTCTGAAGGTCCCTGTCACCTACAACATTGCATCTTTCCCTCCACTTCTTTTCTTATTAATAATCACTATATTAATAATCACAATATAGCTGTTTGTTATTTTAGCTTTATTACTAAAAATTAGAACAAAGATGCAAATAAACAGTAGAACAAATACAAGAAAGAACTTTTCTTACTTTTTTCATCTTGCATCTATTGAATTTACAATTTTTTTAAGGTTAAGTGGTTGCAATCAAATTATTTTTGATTAACAAATTTAGTTGACTAACTTTCAACATTTTTTTTAATTTAAATGTAGCTAAAATAAATTGTTTGCAACCACTGACCTTAAAAAAAATTTATATAATTTTTTTCAGTTCAGAAACATTCAAGTAAGAAAAACAAATAGACTTATCAAATGTAAAAGATCACATTAGATGTTTTTCCCCAACAGTTCCCCAATCGTTCAATTAAGACATAACAGATAGTGTTTGTGTGAATACTCGCCAAGACAGATATTTTGAAATACTGTAATCTATATATATATATTATAATTTTACTATTTGGAGCATTGGGATCGTTAGAAAAGGGCTTAATTAATTAATTTTTGTGAAAACTTTCACTTTTTCACTTTTTTTTTTTTTTTTTGCTTATAGCTATAGCAAAATCAGCCCATGTGCATTCCAACTCATTTTGCCAGCACGGGTCATAAATAATAATTGCTTGTCAGTATCAGGCAAAATGTGATTATGGTAATCCAGTAGCTATTGTATTCACAGCTGATATGATGAGCATTAACTTTAACATCCTGTTGTTCTTGTAGCTTGCCTCTGAGTCTTTGTCATGGACAGACCGGCTGCCAGGATACTGCATCAACATATCCTCTATCCTCCTTATGGTAGGTACCTTTCCCCATAACGGCATTTGTCGCATTGTTTTTACAGTTAAAATGAACATTTATCTGTTTTCTCAGGTTGGGGTCACGTTCTCTGCCGTGTCTGGAGTGATTCTCTACCGGATCATTGTGTTTGCTGTTATGTCAATGAACCCTGATCACGAGGCCAAGGCTAATGTGCGCGTAACCGTGACAACCACCGCGGTCATCATCAACTTGCTGGTGGTTCTGGTGCTGGATGAGATCTATGGTGCTATAGCGGCCTGGATTACAGAGCTTGGTGTGTGTGTGTGTTTACATGACAAAATATGAAATGTTTCTGTTTTGTTGATAAAAGGGTGACTGTAACGAAGAAAAGATCATGCATTACCGATGATTATTATGAATATGATGTTAATGTCATACTTGCAGAAATTCCAAAGACTGAATCGACATTTGAGGAGCATGTGATCTTGAAAGCTTTTTTGCTGAAGAGCATGAATGCATTTGCACCTGTCTTCTATGTGGCTTTCTTTAAGGGCAGGTAAATTGGCATCCCATTAGCATACCCACCCAAACTAATGTGACATTCTGTCTCTGTTGTGGGCAATGATAATTGGATTATTATAATGTACTTTGTTGTTGTTTGTCATGTCCAGTGTGTTGCAGTGTAGTCGTGTGCTTACTGTAGTATTGTGTTTGTATGTAGTGTTGTGTCTACACTAGTGCCTATACTGTATACTATAGTGTTGTGTGTCTGTCCTGTGTAGTCCATTGTTGATGATGTTTCTATGTTTGTCTATACTGTATATATCACTTTTCAGTGACCATTTGTCAACATTTTTTTTATATATAGAGCAAAAAAAATCTTAAGCTAAAATCATGCAATGCAGTAAGTTTCCATTTGTTAACATCAGTTAACATGAACCAACAATGAAATTTTACTTGTAAATCATTTAGGGTAACACTTTATTTTAAGGAGTCCTTGTTACACGTTGCATTACTATTATAATAACAAAAAATTATGCATAATTACATGCAAGTAACCCTAAGCCAAACCCTAACCATATAGTAAGTACATGTAGTTAATATTAATTAACTACATGTACTTACTATATGGTTAGGGTTTGGCTTAGGGTCGGTTGTATTTACAACTGAAAAAAGTTGTATTTGTTAATATTATTTAATGGACCTAACTAGTAAATAAAACACAGTATTATTAACATTAATGAATACTGTAACAAATGTATTGCTCATTGTTATTTAATGCATTAACTAATGTTAACTACTGGGTTTTTATTGTAAGGTGCATTCTAAAGTCTAAATATGATACCCTAGAGCAATTTTCTATTCTTTTATATTTTCTATTAAAAGATTTTTAATACATACATACATATATCACTCATGCAATATGCTCTTTTATATAATTATTGTATACGAGCCCCATATTGTACATCTGAAAGAATGCATTTTTCCCTAAATTATTTTTTACCCCTTTTTTACACAATTGAAAAAGATTTTAACATGTTTTATTAATGTATTACTTTTTTGGAGAGTTCATGTCTAAATTTCCATATGTAAATTACAGTTCTATAACAACCTGTTTTGTGGTGTCTGTGTGTTATATGTGTTGTGTTGCTGAACTATTATGTTGTAGTTTACAATGTAGTGTCACTGTGTAGTATGCTTTAGCGTCTAGCACCAAAATGCTGAATTTCTGGGTTGCATTGTTTAATCCAACTGTCGTTTTTGTTAAATATCTCTCAACTCTGGTGTGCTAATTTAGGTTCGCCGGTCGTCCGGGTGACTATGTTTATGTCTTTAAGGATTTCCGCATGGAAGAGGTAATTATTAAAATGATAATGTTTGTCTTCAGTGTTTTAGCATAGTGTTACTAACTGTTTGCATGTACATGTGTTTTTGGTCTAGTGTTCTCCAGGTGGTTGTCTTATTGAAGTGTGTATTCAGCTGGGAATAATTATGTTGGGAAAGCAGCTCATTCAGAATAATGTGTTTGAAATTGCCATTCCGTAAGTGTTTTACACACACATACACACATGCAAAGTCTTCCCCGTGGTCCCTCTGCTAATTTTCTTTGATTCTGTACCCCCAGTCTATTAGAGGAAGCCCCTAACTCTCTTGTTAAATTAAATTTTAATTCTCCACACTGTTTAACATTATCAACGCAGTGCACAGTGAGTGATGGAAGAGGTGTTTAAAATAACACAGCCAAATCTGTTGACATACAGAAAGCTGAAGAAGATGTATCGTACTTATAAGGAGGAGAAAGATGGATCGGCAGATGAGGAGGACAAAGATTCAAAACGTGAACCACAACGCTGGGATTTGGACTATGATCTGGAGCCATATGAAGGATTGAGCCCAGAGTACATGGAGATGGGTGAGTGCCACATGCAAGAATTGAACAATAGGCTCAAATGACAGCAACGTTACAAACCCAAAAACATCATTACTATGTACTTTGTAGCAACTTGAAAGCCTTATTTGACTATTTAATGATAGTGTTGTGGCTTGACCTTTTTTTCTAGAATTGCTCTTTATAGTCAACAAAAATTGCATTTTCTTAATATACATTCTTGGTCTTATTTTCAGTGATTCATTCAGTGTTTGTTCCAAAGATTTCTTCAAAATGTATGATTTGCTCCATTACATTTTGAAAGGGCAATGTGAATGCTGTTTAAAGTTGTCTTTAATTACTGTAAAAATGAAATAACTTACAATGTAATTACATTTGACATCACCATGATGTTCTCTGGGTGCTACTGACCAATCAGAATTAATCTTAGGCTTTGCACTCTGCCTGTACAACTAGTTAGCTAAGAAGCTTGGTATACATTTTGTTTGGAAATGATCGATCTTGAAAGCAAGATCTGGCTCTTATTAAATTACATTTACATTTTTTTTTAATAAGTAGGCACATTTAAAATAAAGGCATTCAATACAAATGTTCAGTAAAATAAACATTAAAATTTTAATAAATGACTGTTAATTCATATGTTTAGAACATCACAAACATTTTTTTTTAAACCGAGGGGCTTCAAATCAATTTTCTATCGCACTATGAAAAGTGTTGCCTAAACAATAAGATTTGTGCAAAAAACGAATCACTCCAATGCACTCGAAATTATAGTGAAAAAATGAAAAAGCCTTTATTCACATGGCTTTATATTAAAAGCAACACACAAGTGCACCGACACGTTGTGGCTAACAAGCCTTCATCATCCTTCCTTGTGTGTTGCTTTTAATGTAAAGCTGTGAATAAAGGCTTTTTCATTTTTGCACTATAATTTCGAGTGCCTTGGAGTGATTGGTTTTTTTGGATGAATTTAGAAATCCCGCATCCAAAGAGCACTGATTTATGGACTTTATTCCCCAGCAACCTTTTTTGCATATTTTTTAAATAAGGTTTATGACAGCCACTGCTGTTGCATAAAACTACTACTTGATGTATTTTGCTAAGCGAACCTCCTTGTATAAGACACATGGGGGAAACAGAATCCAACATTGAGCAATCCAGCTATCAGAATCGGCTTCCCCCACCACTATGGAGAGACATGTTGATATAGATGCTTAAATGTTGTTGAATCTATCCCATATGGGGATGGATCTTTACCAGTATCTTCTCAGGTGAAAAATAAGTGCACTTCCATAATGTACTTAAAGTGCTCTATTTTCGCGCACTAATTTTGTACTTAAAGGAACACTCCACTTTTTTTGGAAATAGGCTCATTCTCCAACTCCCCCATAAGTTGAGTTTTATCGTTTTTGAATCCATTCAGCCGATCTCCGGGTCTGGCGATAGCACTTTTAGCATAGCTTAGCATAGATCATTAAATCCGATTAGACCAGTAGCATCGCGTTCAAAAATGACCAAAGAGTTTCGATATTTGTCCTATTTAAAACTTGACTCTTCTGTAGTTATATCGTGTACTAAGACCGGCGGAAAATGAAAAGTTGCGATTTTCTAGGCTGATATGATTAGGAACTACTCTCATTCCGGCGTAATAATCAAGGAACTTTGCTGCCGTAACATGGCCGCAGCAGGCGCAGTGATATTACGCAGCGCCTGAAAGTAGTCCCCAGCTATATGTATAAAATCTTATAATCTCCTTGTATAAGAAACATGGGGGGAACAGAATCCGATGGTGAGCAATCCAGCTGCCGGAATCCATTCCCCTAACTTATGGCTTAAAAGTTGTTGATTCTGCCCTATGAGGATGGATCTGTTCATTTTCATTTAGACCATCAGTTGTGTTTTATGCCTTGGTCTGAGCAGACAATTTCAAAACCGGACCAAATATTTGTTTGGGTTGGTGTGAACAGACCTTAAGCTTAGAGCATAGACACAGCTTGGTTGAAGGAATCAATACAACAGTATCATATTGACAATGACCTATGACAGATGATGTAAATCGGGTTAACCTTGAGGTTGTAGACTGGATCAGTCATGTTGATTAACAATTACCACTGAGCTAATTCTGTGGGTCACTTTATATGTTTTCTTTGCTTTACTCTTTATCACAACTTCTACAACAACCACGAATTTAGAGACTCTGACAGTGGTCAGTAACCTTCTGTCACTAAGAAAGAGTAATATTACATGTATTATTTAGTTGTTAATTTTGAAATCCCCAAATCTGCATGGCAAGTAATGTATGTAATTCTTGCAGTAATCCTTCACTGTAGTCAAACAGCCGTATGGGAAGCACTGGTGGATTGGTGATTAACAAGAAATATAAAAAATATCAAAATGGATGCCAACATCTGCTCTATACAAACTATTATTAGTTTTTCCTTTGAAGAGGTTTAGCGATGGTGTTTAAGGATGTCTGCGATGACTTTGAGGAACTGGGTTTGATTAAGGACATTGGTGTATGTGTGTGTTTGTTTGTCTGCAGTTATTCAGTATGGATTTGTCACACTCTTTGTGGCCTCCTTCCCGCTGGCACCAGTCTTCGCTCTGCTTAATAATGTCATTGAAATCCGACTAGATGCGGCAAAATTTGTCACTGAAATACGCAGACCTGATGCAGTCAGTGCTAAAGAGATTGGTATGAATTTTTGCAGCAAATATGCACAGACTTACTCATGGTTACACTTAACATATCTGTTATTTAATCTAGTTCACAGTGACACATATTTATCTTCCCTTTCCCAGGCATATGGTACAACATCTTGAGTGGAATCAGCAAGTTTGCTGTCATTACAAATGTGAGTGTTAAGATTTAGACTTATGATGAAACAAAATTCATATTTAGTTGCTGGCTGTGTTTAGTATGATTTATCTCATCTCTTTCCTCCAAGGCATTTGTGATCTCCTTTACGTCTGAGTTCATTCCTCGGATGGTGTTTCAGTATTTGTACAGTGAGACAGGCACCATGCATGGTTATACCAACCACACACTGGCATATTTCAACACAAGCAACTTTAAACCTGGCACTGCCCCGCATGACACTGACTTTGACAGACAACTCCGTATTTGCAGGTACACACGACACACATGAAACACACTCATACTCATGAACTCTGCTCACCTACATTATCTGATACCATTTGTTCTTTCTCCTCAACAATTCATCCTCACAGGTACAAAGACTATCGAGATCCACCTTGGTCTCCTGAGTCTTACCAGCTTTCTAAGCAGTACTGGTCTGTGCTCGCTGCACGCCTGGCTTTTGTCATTTTTTTCCAGGTCAGTCTTTGTTAAACTGCTTTTCTTGTTGTTCAATGAACACTGCAAGTTAAATACAACTTAAGCTCTCTCTACCATTAAAAAAATAATAAAGTCATGGCCATGTCATCCCGGTCTCATATACATGATATCCATGCAATGATACAAAGAAGGGTTGTAATGTAAATATCTCTAAAGCATTTTAATGACTTCATATGTCAATATAATCTTTGCGTGATAAAGGCAAGCAGATTTAGTTTTCATTCGACATTGTGGGGGCTCAAGCTTTAATTTCCCCTCCTTTGTACTACTAGTAGGAGATTAAAATAGAGCTGAAATAGATATAAAGTGGAGGTGGGGGATACTGACCCTCAAGCCATCCTAGGTGTATATGACTTTCTTCTTTCAGACCAATCCAATCGGAGTTATATAAAAAATTGTCCTGGCTCTTCTAAGCTCTATTATTGGAGTCAGTGGGTGTTTCTGTTACACAGTCCCAAACACGTAAAATAAAGTGCGCGTATCCATAAAAAAACATCCCTCACGCGGCTCCGAGGGATGTATAAAGGCCTCCTGTTGCAAATCCATGTGTTTTTGTAAGAAAAATATCCATATTTCAAATGTAATAAACACATCTCTCTCACTTCATCTAATAGTCATAAGCGGAATCCCTTCTGGCGGATGACGTAGGACGTCGGCGTTGCGTGATTAGTGATGATCGCAGAAAGAGAACAAAACAAAATGCCAGCCAAGCACAACACAAGGATTTGTAAAGAAAAATGTAGGAGGATTTCGGTATAAGCCAAGAGGAGACTGGTTTTCCTTTGGTAAAGTAAGGGAATTTTGCTTTCTTTGCACCTATAAACAAACGTTGGTTTTTGCGAGACTCACACACGCATGGCGTCCTACGTCATCCACCGGAAAGGCAGTCTCTTGTGAACGCACATACGACAGATAGCGGAAGTTACACAAAACTGTTTTCCAAAAACGCATCAATTCACTACAGGAGGCCTTTATTCACCCCCAGAGCCATGTGAGGCATGCTTTTTTTTAATGGATTTGTACACTTTATTTTACGTGTTTTGGACTGTGTAGCAGAAACACCCGCTGACTGCAATGATAGAGCTTAGAAGAGCCAGGACAATTTTGAATATTACTCCGATTGGATTCATCTGAAAGAAGAAAGTCATATACACCTAGGATGCCTTGAGGGTGAGTAAAACATGGACTAATTGTCATTTTTGGGTGAACTAACCCTTTAAATTTGATTGGCAGATTAGATGAACATGCTAATTTAAGAAATCCATATGCATATAGAGCAAATTCCACAAATGGTATTTACATAAATAAATGCTTAGCCAGAAATTAATCCACCAACAACCCGAATTCCGGAAATGTTGGGACGTTTTTTAAATTTGAATAAAATGAAAACTAAAAGACTTTCAAATCACATGAGCCAATATTTTATTCAAAATAGAACATAGAGAACGTAACAAATGTTTAAACTGAGAAATCTTACACTTTTATCCACTAAATGAGCTAATTTCAAATTTGATGCCTGCAACAGGTCTCAAAAAAGTTGGCACGGGGGCAACAAAGGGTTGAAAAAGTAAGAAATTTTGAAAAGATTCTGCTGGGAGAACATCTAGCAACTAATTAAGTTAATTGACATCAGGTCTGTGACATGATTAGCTATAAAAGGGATGTCTTAGAGAGGCAGAGTCTCTCAGAAGTAAAGATGGGAAGTGGCTCTCCAATCTGTTAAAGAGTGCGTTAAAAGATTGTGGAATACTTTAAAAACAGCGTTCCTCAATGTCAAATTGCAAATCTCATCATCTACAGTGCATAACATCATCAAAAGATTCAGAGAAACTGGAAAAATCTCTATGCGTAAGGGACAAGACCGAAAACCTTTGTTGGATGCCGTGGTCTTTAGGCCCTCAGACGACACTGCAGCACTCATTGGTGTGATTTTGTCATTGACATTACTAAAAGGGCCCAGGAATACTTCCAGAAACCACAATCCACTACTAACTAAAACTCTATCATGCAAAAAGGAAGCCATATGTGAACATGGTCCAGAAGCGCCGTCATGTCCTGTGGGTCAAGGCTCATTTAAAATGGACTGTTTCAAAGTGAAGAAATTTCAAAGAGTCCAAATTTGACTTTCTTGTTGGAAATCACAGACGCCGTGTCCTCCAGGCTAAAGATGAAGGAGACCTTCCAGCATGTCATCAGCGTTCAGTTCAATAGCCAGCATTTCTGATGGTATGGGGGTGCATAATTGCATACGGTATGGGCAGCTTGCATGTTTTGGAAGGCACTATGAATGCTGAAAAGTATATAAAGGTTTTAGAGCAACACATGCTCCCCTCCAGACGACGTGTATTTCAGCAGGACAATGCAAAACCACATACTACAGCTTTTACAACAGCATGGCTTCGTAGTAGAACGTGCTGAATTGGCCTGCCTGCATTTGGCGCAACATTAAACGAAAAATATGTCAAAGACGACCACGAACTCTTCAGCAGCTGGAAACCTATATCAGGCAAGAATGGGACCAAATTCCAACACCAAAACTCCAGAAACTCATAACTTCGATGCCCAGACCTATTCAAACTGTTTTGAAAATAAGAGGAGATGCTACACCATGGTAAACATGCCCTCGTCCAAACTATTTTGAGACCTGTAGCAGGCATCAAATTTGAAATGAGCTCATTTTGTGCATAAAATTGTAAAATATTTGTTATGTTATCTATGTTTCCCGAATTTCTAACATTTCACGAATTCGGGTTGTAATTTGTATTTAAAAAAATTATTAATGAAGAACTCATGCAATTGCTGTATACCCAAATATAAATAAAGCTAGCTAAATAAATGAATAAATAATGCTGCCTAATTCTGTTTTAAACCCATCATGCCCCATAGGCAGTGATCATTTTTATGGTTTTCATCTCAATCATTTGGAATTTTCTTATGATAAAAATGTCCTTTAAATTTAATCAGTATTTCATCATTTAATATGCATAAATTTTAATCCATCTTCTTTTTTTTATTTTGTTAAAATGGCTCATCATTTTTGTTAATGCCATTTTTTTGACAATAATATGCAAAATATCAAAAATGTGTCAAACTGCAATATTTTTGACAAATATATTAACATTTATTAATTACCATGTTCAACATTAGATTTATCAGCATAAAACCTGCAAAAAACGTATGTTTTAATGAATGTTTTCATTCAATATTGTTGATGAAATAAAAAAATAAATAAAACAACCTTGGTCAGCAAACATTTCATTGACAAGATTAACACTGCCCACAGACTGTACAAGGTTTTCTTATGTTCTTGCAAACTGAGAAACAAATCCAAATTACTTAAATCTTAAGTTGTATTTAACCCAGAATATTCCAGTAAAATAGGACAGGATGTTTGATTCTGTGTGTTGTTGTGTTGTAGAACTTGGCCATGTTCCTCAGTATGCTGGTGGCATGGTTGATCCCAGACGTGCCTCGTTCTCTGAAGGAGCAGTTGAAGAGAGAGAAAGCACTCCTGATGGATCTTCTGCTCACCGAGGAGGCAGACAAGCAATGCACCCAGTCACACACAATGACAACTACCAACAATGATGTAGTCATCAAGGGTCTAGAGGAAGGATCATCAGAGGAGCTGCCTGTCTGCAGTGGGGTAATGCTAAGCCAGTCAGATGAAGAGCTGAAAGAACTACGGGTGACCAACGGAGAGGAGGAAGAGCTTGAGGAACAATCAGCAGAGGAACCCATCGCATCCACCAGTGATCTGCCCGATAGACCTCAACCTTCGACCTGTGAAAGTCTCAATACAACTTCAGAGTCCCTATCTAAGATAGCCTGTCATGATGAATCACCCATCACACCTTCAGGATGTTCAACCCAGTCTGTTCATTCAATCAAAACCGCCTCACTATCAAGGCACCGAGAGTTTGACTCGAATGGACCTCCACCTCGAGATCCAAGTTCCAGGGCTAAGAGCCGTTGCCGAACCCTTCCGCCAAGGCACGGAGGACCTGAAGCTGAAGCGCATGTAACCAGACCTAGCCACTCGACCACATTCACACATCTCGACCAGAAAGTTCCTCCATCTTCTTGCGAGCTCACCCGAATGGTCTCTAGAGAACCATCTAAAACCAAGCCCTCTGAAAGCCAAACGTCTCTCTCGGATTCACTGGATTCAGAGCTCACGAGCAGCCATTCCATAGCGCTCCCTCGCCCGCCATCCAGACCGGAGCTTGCTAGTAGTCTTTCGACAGTCTTGCCACGTCCTCCTTCGAAACCAGAGCTTGCGGGCAGCCAGTCAACAGGACTACCATGGCCTCCCTCCAAACCAGAGCTGATGGGAAGCGCAACGAAAGGGCTTCCACCTCGTGATCCAGGCTCGAAAGTTAAGGGACGATGTCAGACTCTTCCTCCGAAGTATAGAGGCACAGAGACGTCTGGGGAGACGAAGACCAGACCTAGTCACTCAACCACCTTCACACACCTCAGTCAACAGATCCCCCCCTCACCCAGTGATCTCAAACGTAACACTCCCGTATGAGTGGGACAAGATGAAGTGGAGCAGCACTCCACCTTTTCAGCACCTTGCATCCGATCACCATTCTCAGTGCCAGGCAACCCATGCCATCAACAACTCATCTTTGACTTCTCATTGATGACTGAACGAGCATCTTCAGTAACTGTGGATGTAGATCAATCGTTGATGGCATGGTGGAGGTTCACTTGGTTGGTTAACTAGGTGGACTTCTTTTTTGTGCAGAATCACCAACTTTACTGGAGGACCGAGTGCAGACTTGTGCATTCTGGGTATTCTTCTGGAGCCATTTGACATGGCTCGATGACTCTTAAACATTGTCTTATACTGTGACTTGCCATTCTCTCTTTCACATATAAACTCCTGTACAGACATACGCAGATATACACACACCAAATCTCATTAACCTGACCTCTTGAACCAGAACAGGCGAGAAGAGAGAGAGAGGCTTAGGAATATGGGCCAAAGGGCTTTGCAGTCCATACGATTTGTTACTCAGCAAGTGGAACTTTCATTTCGTGGTGTGTTCTTTCATGAGTTTTGCTTACATGTACTTAACCAGAATAATAACTAAATGTGAACTTACTGACTCAATATGTCAGCTTCAAAATGAGCCAACTTGTTTGTGGAATTGTCTTTTTGTCTTTGGTGGCAACATCAGTAGTGTCTCATTCACATGGCAATTTAGCACGTAGCTTGGCAGCACGTTTATGACATGATAAAGAAATGTGATGTTGAAATGGATTCAAAGCCAATTACATTGTACATTTTAAATACACTGTAGTATTTTACATAATCCCATTTAGCACTATGCTAGCACAGCTAAAGCTAATGTAAAGCATGCTATATTCACTGTGAAGAGGTTTTCAGGGATTTGAACCCAATTGTCACTTTTTAAGTTGTTCCTCACTAACGAGGGACAAAAGGTATGAATGCATACAGGCTACGCTCACACTGCCAAGTTTTTGAAGTGACAAATGCATTTATTTGCAGGAATGAATAGCTAAGTTACCGCTCCATTTGTGTACGGAATACAAAATGTCAATCCTACCACTCCAAACAAGCAATAGCTAATGTCTCACAGCTGTAAAGATACATGCCAGCAGTTTAGCCTGTTTGGTGTTTTATATTTTTCTGCAAACTAATATTAGCGTACTGAGGTGTATTAGCGTCCGGCAATTTTTAATGCGTCATTAGTTGTCACTAATAACCAAACTCTCTGTGTACAGAACAGGATTAAGAGATTAGTTCACCCAAAATGAAAATTATATCATCATTTACTCACCATGATGGCTCAAGCCAATATTAGTTTCTTTCATCCCTGGAACACAAAATAAGAAATGTTGTTGAGTGTCCAGGCTTCTCTCTTTGATGTAATAAAGTGAATGGCTATTTATACTTTTACAAATTCTATAAAAGACAAAAAGCATCATAAAAGCAGACCAGACGACTCGTATGCTATATTCTGAAGCCATACAACAGCTTGTGTGACAAACTCAAATATTGGGGTGAACTATTAAAACAACAGGAATCGACGGCTGTATTTAGCTGCAATGTGGGCATGGCCTCTGTGTATTCAGGTCTATGTGGCATGGCAGGTGTGTATGATATGCATTGTGCTAACAGGGATCAATTAGCTAAGAAGAGTTACAAACAGCAGTCAAGTAGATCATTCACGTCCATGTTATTTCTAGAGGTCTTGAGAAACTCTGACAATATTTTGATATTATAATGAAAAAACATGATTACTGTTCATAATAAAAAGTGCAAAGGAAGAAGTTTGTCTTATTTTATTTATTTATTTGTTAAGGCATGGTTTGTCAGAATGCACTGGTACTTTTGAATGTCTGTCAATGGAAAATGTGCTTTTATTCCTCATAATGTTGTAGTTACAGCAACTACCACCAGGGGCTTATTGGATCATGCATCTTTGACCCTCTGCTGTGTACTGACTTTCTAAATGCTGTATTTTCGACCACCACAAGATGGAGACAGCAAACCTACACCAAAGGACACTGAAGGCTGGGACATCAGTAAGACAAAGGACAGAATCAGAATCATGCATAGATTAGTAAATACAGGTGGAGCCAGTGATTCACACCTTCACAATATTACATAAAGTAAAGATTTCTTTTGTCCTGCATTACCACATACAGGACTTTCCCCTAGTGAAAATGTCAAAAGGAACCAGTCGGATCCGGACTTTTCTCAACAATCAAATTTCATAAACTGAAATGTTCTCATTTTAAAAGTGTCTAAATATAAATAGAAAAAGGCATTAATAATTGTTGTCAAAATCCTATAAGAATGTGTACAGGATTCATACTGGATCATAATTTGGAACCAACTTTAGTGTACATACACCAATTGAAATTAAAAACTAGATCTAGTTCCTAACAGCACTATTGTGATTGATTATCGTTATAATAATATGTCTGTGTGGGATATTAAAAGGAATTTAAAGAGCAGTACGATTTCCTTATCTTTATCTCCCTTTTTCCTTTGTCCTTTATCTATCCAGTAGTATGACATGTTCTGATAAAGATTACACAATATCCAGGAGTTCAAGGATCCTGCAGGATTTTCAGTTTGGTTAAGTTCCATTGGAATCTATTTAAACTGTTTCCAAATTATGATCCAAAGAAATTCTTTAAACATTTTGACTGGGGGCATCACAAGAACTATGTCTTGGTAATGTACAATTAAGAATCCCACAGGGGGCGCTGTAGGAGTTTAAAAATCCTAAACAATTTTCTGTCAATTACTTAATGTCTTACATGGGCATTTTATCTGACTGCTAAGAATAAAAACCCACACTACAGTATGTGTTCTAAAAGATACAGATTCTGGTTTGTGTTTTGTTGAAGTCCTGTAAAAAAAAAAAAAACAGTAGTATAATTTTCAGCTGGTTCCAAATTATGATCCAGCAGGAATCCTGTACACATTCCTGTAAGATTTTGGCTAAAGTAGATGCTTTCAAACCAAGTCACTCACAAGTTACCAATAACCTGTAGCACAGTGTTCCTGTAATTCAGCTGGTAGAGCATGACCCGACCAACACCAAGGTCACAGGTTTGGTTCTCAGGGAATGCACACACAGATTAAAAAAAACGAAACGAAAACAAAACGTAAATCTTGACCGCACTGTAAGCCCTTTTGAATGAAAGCATATTAGCCAGGTGCATAAATGTAAATAAGAACTAAAACACTGCCAAGTAATGTCATAACAAAGAGAAAGAACATTTCTCTTATTCAACCTGTGAGTTATTAACCTGTTTAGGGCATGCAATATTTCAAGGTTCATGTCCTCTCTCTCCTTCGACTATACCTGAGGTGATTGTGGCCCCTCCCACATATCCAGTTCTCTGGCCCCCTTTCAAGGCACACACACACACACACACACACACACACACACACACACACAGGCGGTTCAATGAGCTCTTTGTGGGGGGTTGAGGTATGCAGTGAAAGTGTGTGCGTGCGTGTGTGTGTGTGTGTGTGTGTGTGTGTGTGTGTGTGAGAGAGAGAGAGAGAGAGAGAGAGTTCACTATACCCAGCGGATTCATCAGTACTGGGCACAATCCTGGAGTATCCACTTAAAGGTGTGTGAACAAAATTACAACAGAGAAAGCAGGAAAACAGGGAGAGAGAGAAGAGTGTGTACAAACAAGAAAAGGACAAATCTGGTATGGATGTATTTGTTTTTGTCTGACATGTTTCTCAGTCTCTGGGACGTTATGTGTCTGTTTGTCATGGTAACAATAAACAGTCACTACTTACTATAAGAATACATGCAGTAACCTGAGCTCCTCTGCTTTCACTCTAACAAAATACTATTTGAATCAGAGTGTTTTGCTTTTGTCTTATGTGTAATACAAGATTGATTAGATACTATTGTTAAAAGTGGGTCTGAAGAACTTTATATAAGTCCAGATCCGTACTGCAGTCGGATACTCAGTGAGACTCAACTGGCTCTGCTTAGAGCTGTTCAAACATGTTTTGAACTTTTTCCACAATCAGTTCCTGCATGCTATTGTAGATTTCAGTATTTGCATGTCAATTATCTTTCATTAATAAAGTCTGCCGCTAATGTTTCTGACACTGTTAAAAAAGTCTTCATTGCAAAAAGCCTCTGGATTCTGAAGGACTAAACTTATGGTCCTGAAGTGGTACAGAAACTAGTAGGTGTCTGTGTTCATTTGTCTCTATTGTGTATTGTGCTCAGGTACGTATCCTATTACAGGAGCTATTGCATAACACTACAATAGCCTGGAAAAATATTCTATTCTGTCTGTCCATCTATCTATCTATCTATCTATCTATCTATCTATCTATCTATCTATCTATCTGTCTATCTGTCTATCTATCTATCTATCTATCTATCTATCTATCTATCTGTCTGTCTATCTATCTATCTATCTATCTATCTATCTATCTATCTATCTATCTCTCTGTCTGTCTGTCTGTCTGTCTGTCTGTCTGTCTGTCTGTGTACACTGAGAAAATAACAGAAACATCTAAATTAACTGGTTTTATTATTATTAAGAAATATTATCTAAAATCACCTAAATGTATCCATCTAAACACATTGATTTATCAACAAAACACATTGATGTTTGAAACCAGATATATCTAACTAACTATCTATCTATCTATCTATCTATCTATCTATCTATCTATCTATCTATCTATCTATCTATCTATCTATCTATCTATCTATCTATCTATCTATCTATCTATCTATCTGTAAGGCCTATAAATATCATGACTGAAGCCTTTTCAAAGTCTGTCTTGACAAACTTTGCTTTTCTAGTTAATTACAGTTATGTGTTTTTGCATGTCAATTCATTCAATTCACATTCTCTGCTTGCGTGCATTTGAATTTCAGATTTGAATTCCAATTCTGCATCATGTTTCCAATTCAGATTGAGAAACATGAAATGCATTCTCTTTTAGATCTGAATGGCACACAACTCTGTTACTCACAAACATGGCTTTCCATTTTTTTTGGTTTCTTCTTCTATATTCTAATTTTTTACTGTAGGTACTTTGGATAAAAGCATCTGCTAAATGAATGCATGTAAATGCTGTTGCTGTGTTTGTGTGTTTTTCACAGGGAGATGCTTAGTGAGTGGTTTTGGTGCGATCGGCTGTGGTTGCCGAGGCCGGTGACATGGGAGGACCTACAGGACAGTGAGGGGCGTGTCTACGCCCGTGTGTCCCATTTGTACATCATTCTACCTGTAGCAGTCCTGCTGCTAGGCTTAAGAGCTTTCTATGAAAGGTACACACACAAGATAAATGTTATTGAAAAGACCAGCTTACATCAGTGTTAATTTACACGCTGGTTTTTGCTGAATAGTGCTGGTGGAATTGTATATTGATGTTGTTCATCAGGAAAACTGAGCTGGTAAAGCAAGTTGGTCAAGGAAGCTTTACTGCTTAAGCTAATTAATAAGTCTGGTGAAAACACCATGTATTATATGTTCTTATAATTGCTGAAGTGCAGTGAACGTCTCTGGTTAACAGCAGATGAAGGTGTGACTCTGTCTCGCTGCCTCTCCCTCATTCAACAGGCTGATTGCGGTGCCACTCGCTGAGGCTCTTGGGGTTAAAGACAAAATTCGCAAGAGAGCGTCACACAACCCTGTACTGGAAAAATACTACAAAACACACTCTAAACACCCAACACAGGTAATCCCCGAAACATGCATTTTTAATGCATTCATATAATGCATTTAATCAGAAGAAAAATAAGTTTGGTGTTAAAAAAAAATAAAAAAATAAAAAAATAAAAAATAGTGCTGTCAAATGATTAATCACGATTAATCGCATCCAAAATAAAAGTTTTTGTTTACATAATATATGTATACGTACTGTGTATATTTATTATGTATAAATAAATACACACATGCATGTATATATTTTGAAAATATTTACATGCATACACTGTAAAAAAAAAAAAAAATTTAAACAAAAGTTGAGCCAACTTAAAATTTTAAGGCAACCAGCTTCAGCAGATTTTTGAGTTTGCTCAACTTATTTTTGTGGGAGAAAGTTAAATTGTGCTTTGTTGGTGTAATGTCTGATAGAATGTTAAAAAATGTTCAGTGTTAAGTAAATATTTTTAAACTGATGTTTTGTAATTGATTTTTCTTATTTGAAAAACAGGACAAAACGGTAAAAAGCACATTTTGGCTATTTAATTTATGCACTGGTGAAAAAAATGGCAAAATAGGCCTACATAGGGGAAAAAAATGCAAAAAACCGTGTTCGGCCCAGTGTTTCATTTTGTTCGGCTTCGGCCAAGAATTTTTGTTTCGGTGCATCCCTAATATATTCTGTAAACAAAAACTTTTATTTTGAATGTGATTAGTTGTAATTAATCATTTGACAGCACTAAAAAATATAAATAAAAATTTAAGGACCTTTAAGTTTTTTTTTTTAACATTATGATATTATTTTGAAAATTAAGCACATTTCCCCCAAAATATTAATCTTTGTTAACTTCCATTTAGGCTTATTTGAATGAATAATAATAATAATAATAATAATACAACAGCTCTGAACGATTGATGTTCACAATTAAGAATAATTAGCAAGTAATATATGCCATGTTTTTGTGAAAATTACCCTCAAAAATAGTCATTTATATAGATCAGTGATTAAAACACGTTATTAAAACCAAATATTATGTTTTAAAATGCATTAGATTCTTTTGGAACCATGTGTATTATAAATAAAGGTTGAGTGTAGGTACGGTGAGCGTGATTTCACCAAGTACAACATGTTCCTGGATCAACATCCTTGTTGATCCTGGAACAACATTACAATCAACCAATCAGAATTGAGATATAACTTTTCAGGAAATATCTATTTTAGGCTTATGATCAGGGTTAGGTGCTTCTACACCCTTGTTAATCAGCTATCATTTCCTACTGATTTTAGGAATACATTATGGGTAGGGTTAGGTTTAGGGGTAGGGATTGGGTTAAGTTTATATCTTTGGACAGTAATGTTGATCCAGGATCAACAAAAGATGTTGATCCAGGAACATGTCTTACTTTGCAAAATCACGGCGACCGTGTAGGTACATACTACTATAATAGTAGTTCAGTTATTTATGAAAATATATGTCTCACAATATGTATAAGATATTACAAACACTGAAATAAAATCGTCTTTGAAACAATTCTCACTGAGAAATTGATTGAAATAACAAATATTTACAAAGAATGGCAAACAACACAATGAATTAAACATGAAATTTTGAAAGACTGAAAACATATTTTGTCGTAAAAATATGCCCAAATAATTTTTGTTTTATATAAGCAGGCTTTAACAATTAATAGAAAAATATGTCCTATTCACCGTTATATGTAGGGCCAGCACTTATTGACATATGAAGTTTGTGTGTCTAGTAATGTTTGTGTATGTCATGTACTTAGGCAGATATAAAAGGTGTGTGTAAAAAGTTGGGCTGGTCGGAAAGGCAGGTGGAGCGCTGGTTTCGCAGACGGAGGAACCAAGACAGGCCTGGAGTACTAAAGAAATTCAAAGAAGCCAGGTATATTTACACACACTAAGCAAACTTTCTTGACTGACTCATTTGTATTTGGCCATACTTGACCTTTTAACTGTTTTCAAACGTGTATGTTTGTTATTAACAGTAGTATTTCCTCTCCGTAGTTGGCGGTTTGCCTTTTATCTGTGTTCGTTTTTCTTCGGAGTGGTGGCTTTACATGATGTAAGTGATTTTTTGATGTATATACAAACCTCAGGCTGTATCTGAACATCTGAATGACCTCCAAACAGCTGTGTGTATGTGTGTGTGTGTGTTACAGCACATGCAGAGATTCTCAGGAGAGACCTTGAATCAGCATGTGTGTTTGTGAGAAATGCCTGTGGGGTAATTAGTAACATTTTCCCACCTGTGAACAGCGCCAGCCTGATAGAAAGATCCACTAACAGGCACAATAGCAGGCATGGACAGGCCCTGCACACACCCAAACACACACACACACACACACACACACACACACACACACACACACACACACACGTTAACTTATTGTTAAGAAAAGCATCAGTATTACTATACTAACATATTAAATTTAGGCATGTAATCCCATATCAAGGGTTTAGGGTTGAGAATTATGAGTGGGCTCTTTTGAATTGAGTTTTCCCTGCTGAAAAAACAATAGAACCCTGCTCAAAACACAACAGAAAATGTAATGGTTTTAATGGTTATAATGGGAATTGTATTGGTTTTAATGGAAACTATAAAGGTGTCTACTGGTATGTGATGGATTCTATTGGTGGGATGTTAAATCCTATTGGAAAAATGCCCAAAACACACTACAAAAGGAATTTTGTAATGGTTATACTGGAAAAAGCCAATGGTTTATAATGGTATTTTAATGGAAACCATTGGAATTTCTGTGATGGTCTTCTATTGTTTTTTTTAGCAGGGTTAATAACACATACATCAATTTGTTGTTTTGAAGAACTTAATTGAACAATTTCACAAGAGAAAAGGGTAACGTTATCATAGCTGTGGTGATATTCAGACCAACGGTCTCTGAGTAGACTACGATATTGCTTTTATAAAACAGTTCAATAAACAAGAACATAAACATGAGTAACTTACATTTCAGAAACAATATTGACAGTTAGTTTGAATATTTTTGCTTCACCAGTGAACTGTTTTTATCAACCGTCGAGTATCTCCGAGTACAGTAAGCCTGCATCGTAACGGTGATTCATTCCTATTAAGTGAATCAATGTTTTGTTGATTCGAATCAAATGATTCAAAGATTCACTCACTTGACGCCACCTACTGGCGTAACGATGTAACTTGGAGATTGCAATACTTTTGTGTTTATTTTATTTGTGTTATTTGGTTCCAAAAATAAGCCAATAAACTGTGAATTGTATTGTTTTGTGTCACAGAAACCATGGTTTTATGATCTACGGGAAGTGTGGGCAGGATTTCCCAAACAAGTAAGTTAAGTGTAACATAAGAAAAAAAGAAAGAAACATTACATTCAAGTGTTTTAAAAGCAAAAACGAATATACTGTATGTGGCACAGTGAAAACCAGTCTGAATATTTGCATGTTGCTCTGGGAGGGTTGTGTTTGTGTAAGCATGTTTGTATGGCGGTTGGTTTTTAAATATGTTTGTTTTGTGTGTGTGTGTGTGTGTGTGTGTGTGTGTGTGTGTGTGTGTGTGTGTGTGTGTGTACAGTCACTGCTGGACTCTCAGTACTGGTATTACATCATTGAGATGAGTTTTTATGGTTCTTTACTGTTCAGTGTGGCTGCAGATGTAAAACGTAAGGTAAGGATGCACTAATATTATGAACAATTATAAATATGATGAGCCTATGAGATTAAATTATTAAAGTCACATCAAGCACTCTTATTCAGCTAGCCTGCAATAATGTCATAAAACACTCAGCAAGCAATAATTCATGCACTTCAATAAATGGATTTTTACATTCAGTAAAATAATGTGTTTTGGAGAAATTTTATGAAATTTATAAATGACTGAAAAATTTGACATATGAAGTTGCCATATCTTGAGAGATATGTCTGTCTAGGTTTATGGAGCTCTGTTTCTCTCTGTGTCGATTTGTAGGACTTTAAGGAGCAGTTGGTTCATCACTGGGCCACACTAACACTGCTGTCCTTCTCCTGGTGTGCCAACTACATCCGCATTGGAACACTGGTCATGCTGGTGCACGACACATCCGATGTCCTACTCGAGGTGAGAGAGAGATGAACAGTGAAAAAAAGAGTTAAACTATCCTTAAAGGGAAGGATAGTGTACCCAAAAATGAAAATTCTGTCATCATTTACTTACCTTCTCATCATTCCAAAACCTGTATGACTTGCTTTCTTCTAAGGAACATTAAAGGAGATAATTGTATTTAATAGTAGGAGATTTTAATGTCTTGTAGTAGATTTCAGCATATTAGAATGATTTCTGAAGGATCATGTGGCACTGAAGACTGGAGTAATAATGCTGAAAATTCAGCATTGCATCACAGGAAATTACCTTTAAAATATATTAAAATAGAAAACAATTAATTGCAATTACATTTTATAATATTTATGTTTTTACTGCACAAGATTTCCTTCAAAACGTTAAAAAATCTTACCAGCCCCAAACTTGTAAGTATTTTGTGTTAAAGGGTGTCATTTTTCTGTTTTTCTAAGTCTGCTAAGATGTTTAACTATGCTGGATGGGAGACGACCTGCAACAGTATCTTTGTGGTGTTCGCACTGGTCTTCATGGTAACCAGACTCATCATTTTTCCTTTCTGGTAAGTATGTGACAGAGGTAAATGAGTGGGAGATTTTAAGGTTACATTTGTTAAATTGTGTGTTGTGTGTACAGGCTGATCCACTGTACGTGGGTGTATCCTCTGGACCAGTTCGAACCCTTTTTCGGCTATTATTTCTTTAATGTCATGCTTGTGGTGCTGCTGATATTGCACGTGTTCTGGGCTTCTTTGATTCTCCGCATGGTCAAAAAGTTTATTTTTGGCAAAGTGAGTATCCATTGTTCTTCATATAAGATAACAAATAAAGCAATATCTGCATTTAGTGATTTTACAACAGCAACAAAAACAAAATAATAATAAAAAATCAGTTTATTATACATGTAAATGTGCGTGTATGTACTTTGCAGATTATATGCACAAGATTAATTCTCTTTCATTCTCTTTAGCTGAAGGGCGATGAGCGCAGCGATGAAGAAGAGGTTGAGGAGGGTTCTGAGGAAGACTACACACACACCTACTCTAATGGATCAGGGAACGGACTGTCTAATGGCCATTGACACAGAGAGAGCCCTTCCACAAATAGCCTTTTGATGCCATGCATGCATATATGTCCATATTGGACACATGATTCATCTGTGAATTTTCTTTTTTACATAGCCTTTCATATTAAGGTTTATATATGTACAGATATTATGGTAGATAGAATAAAATCAATACAAATTGTTACTCCAGTTAACAGTCATTTAATATTTTTAAACATTAATTTATGAATTAAAACTTGTTAGCATGTGCCAGTCCAAAGAAAAGTTACATTTATCAATATGAAATCTCTTATTCTCATCAAGGCTGCATTTATTTGATCAAAAATACAGTAAAAACAGTAATATTGTGAAATATTAATCCAGTTTAAATTAACATTTTTCTTTTTTCAATCCATTTAAATTGTCATTTATTTCTGTGATGCAAAGCTGAATTTTCAGCATCATTACTCCAGTCTTTAGTGTCACATGATCCTTCAGAAATCATTCTAATATGCTGCTTTGCTGCTCAAGAAACATTTATTATTATTATTATTATCAAAGTTGAAAATAGTTGTGCTGTTTAATATTTTTGTGGAAACTGTGATTTTATCAGGATGAACAGAAAGTTCAAAAGAACAGCATTTATTTAAAATAGAAATCTTTTGGATCATTCATTTTGTATCAAATGTCTTTACTGTCACTTTTGATCAACTTTTGACCCTGTATTTTTGAATTGTACTCTACACTGTGCTATACAATATACAACACTGCATACCATAATATAATATGAATATGAAGAATAACATATAGTGACAAACATAATAGCTCAAGATTTCACTCATATTCAGAAAGTGTCCTTCTATAAAAAAGGCAGATGCCCTCAGATACTCCACGTAGCTCTCAGATTGTTGACGTATTCTTCATCATCAGGGATTTCAAGACTCAGACCCTCATAATAGTCCTCAAACTCGGCATAGGACACGGTCTTGGTGAGCTTTCCTGCGTCCCGTACGAAGGCCAGGAAGTCAGGGTTCGGATCGGCTTCTGTCAATAGTTTGACATAAGAATGGAAATAAATTCATAAACATCAATCATCCATGTGGCCTATGCAGTAATGTTACTCTTGTAGAGTGAAACTCAGATACGCTTATGCAAGAGCTTCATAAGCGTATCTGTAAAATGAACTCTATGCAGCTTTTTTGGAAATGAATACTTAAGTGCCACACGTTTAACACTCAATATTTGTTATGCAATATTGACTCACACTGAATAAACACAACTATAATACTTCTGTCTGTGAGCAAGAGACTAAATGATCAGTGGCTCACCGAGTGCTGCGTCACACTCTTGTTTGCCTCTATAGAATTTTTCAATATCACTGAGGAAGATAGAGCCGGTTTTATTTGGGTCCAGCTTTACATAAACCTAAAAAAAGAGAAAGATACAAAAATTCAAAACAGCAACAAATGGCCAGAATGGAAACTCAATAAGTCACAGAGCTCAAGGGCATCCTCTGGAGGACGAAAGCAGTCTGGCTGGTCTCTTGGAGTCTGTCCTCGCTAGCACGATGACGTAGCTGGACTACGTAGTGGATGTTTTACATGAATACGCTGTAGTAGGTCTCGAGTAAATTCATATTTTTTATTTACATTTAATCATTTTGCAGATGCTTTTATCCACAGCGACTTGAGTCTAACGACTTGGTCTAAGTGAAGTCTAACGCAGTACATATGTAGCAAGGGTTTCTGACTTACATTACAATTACCGATGACCTACATTACATTACAGTGTAAAAACTTTAATGTCTAAAATCATTAAAATAATCCACAATGTTTTCGTCTTTACAACTTCAAAGCTTTTTCTTTTTTTTTTGAATGGCCTGCATTTCATTTGTTATCGCCAGAATGCACAGATCAGTGTTGTATCCATTATTATAAGGATACAACAAGCACTGTAACATGATTGATATGCAGAGGTTGCACTGTAAATAGCTCATTCAGATCTCAGTTAATTCAAATCAAATCAGCTAATTCAAATCTGTCAGATTTAGCCTAAATGACTTCTTGATTGTATCCGTCATGTTTATTTACATTTATTATATAAAATGATTAGGCTAATGTGTGTTTCATGTGTTTTAGTATATGTAACTGTATGTATATTGTTTATTGTATGTTCTACGCCAGTGTCAAATATGAATTTCTGTCCAGAACCTCTGTACAGACAATAAAGTAAATTTAATTGGGGATATTAGATTAATGCTGATCCATTTTGTTTATTTAGATTTTATATTATTGTAATATAGGTATTACAAACATTTTCAATAATTATAAAAAACAACCATTAAATTTATATTAAGACTTTACCTTGCTAATAACGCCTCAGTCAGGTCAAAGAAATGTATTATTAGTTTATTTTCACAATAGAGAGAGAGAGAGAGAGAGAGCGAGCTCTCGTAACTGAATGGATGGTTTACGTTTTTAGCCATTAGGTCTATCTCCGGGGATTTCACTTGCATATAACACCCCAAAAAATTGAAATGATCATCTTTGTGTTAATAATATGCCTTGTCCCCGACCGTGTGTGTATTTATTTGTTGGACATGGGGTTAACTGTAAAAACCCGGTATAACCCGGGATAACGGAACCCCGACTGACAGGGTTGTTTTTCTTCTTTTTATTTTTATATGGTATAAAAAATATGTCCTCATATTTTAGTAGGCCTATAACTTTTATACTCTGTCATGTAGAGCACAGAGATTGAGAATGAAAAATAATATTTGATTCATGAACACATTATTGACAGAACTATAAGACTATCAGAAGAAAAAAATAAAGACAATAGTTACACCCCATTTTTTCATAAAGAACAAACTAAATTGTAAGTAGTAGATTTTTATTTCCAAAACGAACCAAATAATAAAAAAAAATAAAACATACCATATATACCAAACTCTTTCATTCAAAACTACGCCATTGTTGCTTAAATAAATTTTGAATACACGAGTTTAAAAATCACAGTGTTATATTATTTGTGCACGCCTATGAAACACATATTTCGTCATTACAGTTTAATTTACATTAAATACCAGCTTCAATGACAGCCCCACTATGCACATGCGCATTCAAATCAAATACTGCGCATGCGAGTCAAACATCCAATACGTACTGGATCTGATCCAGCTACGTCATCGTGCTACAGGCTGCAGCGAGGACCTCTTGGGTCTGTTACCTTCAGGAAGATGGCTTTTCTGTTCTCGCTCATCTCCCCGGTAACGGCACGCATCACATCAGCGGGGTGCACCCTCCACTCTGCACGCCGACTCACAATCCTCCACACCGCCTCGAAGTCCTGTCACACACGGCACATGCTAACGTAACGACTCAACACACTAAAATAATGTCCTACATCAATATGCCTGCTGCTTTCCTACAGTCATCATTTCTGCTGTACAGATAGATAGATACATAGATAGATAGAGGGGGAAATGCAAAAAATTGATGATAACGATGAATGATTGTATTTCTCTTAACCTGCTGAGTGAGGCACAGCTGTTCCATCAGAGATCGTCTTAGCAGCTCTTTTTGCTGCATACTATCAGACTTTCGATGTAAGTTCTGCAGATCTCTTCCTAGATTGATCAGGTTTCGGACCGCATGTCCCTTCAGCCTATCGCGCACTGCACCTGTAAAACATCCACCAATCAGAACGCTGGATTCCAATTCAAGCATTCTGTGGCTGGTAATTATTAATGTAGCCCTTTAAAGGAACACTCCACTTTTTTTGGAAATAGGCTCGTTCTCCAACTCCCCCAGAGTTAATAAGTTGAGTTTTACCGTTTTTGAATCCATTCAGCCGATCTCCGGGTCTGGCGATAGCACTTTTAGCATAGCTTAGCATAGATCATTAAATCCGATTAGACCAGTAGCATCGCGTTCAAAAATGACCAAAGAGTTTCGATATTTGTCCTATTTAAAACATGACTCTTCTGTAGTTATATCGTGTACTAAGACTGGCAGAAAATGAAAAGTTGCGATTTTCTAGGCTGATATGATTAGGAACTACTCTCATTCCGGCGTAATAATCAAGGAACTTTGCTGCCGTAACATGGCCGCAGCAGGCGCAGTGATATTACGCAGCGCCTGAAAGTAGTCCCCAGCTAGGTAACTAATTATAATATAGCTGGGGACTACTTTCAGGCGCTGCGTAATATGCGATGCTACTGGTCTAATCGGATTCAATGATCTATGCTAAGCTATGCTAAAAGTGCTATCGCCAGATCCAGAGATCAGCTGAATTTATTCAAAAACGGTAAAACTCAACTTATTAACTCTGTGGGAGTTGGAGAATGAGCCTATTTCCAAAAAAAGTGGAGTGTTCCTTTAAGGTGAAGGGTGTAATTTCAAGTAACTCAAATATATGTTTTTAACTTCACAGGACATCTTAAAAATGTCATTCTCATGGTGCAAGACCAGACTGATCAATTTGATTTGGTTTGTACATGTAACTGTTTGCACAATTATATTTACAAACAAGCGCTGTGAAAGTAAAAGTCTTTAAAAGAATTGATACTTTTATTCAGCAAGAATGCATAAAATTGATCAAAAGTGTCAATAAAGATATTTATGTTTTCTATTTAAAAAAGATTTCGATTTTAATTAAACGCTGTTCTTTTGAACTTCCTATTAATCCTGATAAAATGTATCACAGTTTCCACAAAAATATTAAGCAGCACAACTACAGTATTTTCAACATTAATAATAATAATAATAAATATTTCTTAAGCAACAAATTAGCATATTAGAATGATTTCTGAAGGATCATGTGACACTGAAGACTGGAGTAATGATGCTGAAAATTCAGCTTTGCATCACAGAAATAAATTACATTTTAAATGTAATATGTTAAAAAAGAAAGCAGTTACTTTGTTATAATATTTCACAATATTACTGTTTTTTTTTTTTTTTTTTTAACAAACAAATGCATCCTTGGTGAGTATAAGCGATTTCTTTCAAAAACAACAGAAAATCTAACCGACCTTACCAACTGATTGATTATCATACAATTTATCTGATTAAAAATTTTGACAGCTCCAATTTTAACATTGAAAATGACATCACCTTATAAACAGGTTTGTGTGGGTGAGAAACATTCTGGATGAATATTTATGCATTTCAATAAGAAATGGTTGTGTGTAAGAGAAAGGCTTGTGTTAAGTATTAACCTTGAATTTCCTTTAGAGTGTTTCGATCATTGATTTCCTCTTCAGAGAGATGATGTAGAGTTTCCCCAAACTGAGTTCTGTGCAAAAGAAACACTCTGAGCCCTTTCACTTGCACACACTGTCTCTCTCTGTGTGTGTGTGTGTGTGTGTGTGTGTGTGTGTGTGTGTGTGTGTGTGTGTGTGTGTGTGTGTGTGTGTGTGTGTGTGTGTGTGTGTGTGTGTGTGTGAGAATGGTACATACAGCAGGGCTCCCTTGGCTGTGTCATCCACATCAGTAACTCTGAGGGTCAGGCACGGCTGCTGTCTCAGACTTTGGGGGAGGTGTGGGCCGTCTGCACAGAAACGAAGCTCGGCACCCTGGGTGATGTAGGCAGAGTGTTAATGAATTAATATTAGTCTGTGTGTGTGTGTGTGTGACAGATGATGAGTGCGTTGAACCTGTGAGATGTCCTGCAGGCAGTACGGCCTCCCTCTGTTCAAATACACACCACGCGCGATAAAGGGCAGTGCGTTCCATCTGAAAGAGTTTTGATTTACAACTAGCTTTTTAAAAATGTGGAGGAAAACTATGCGTGACTTGTAACTGTATAAATGCAAAGTGTTTCAGCCTTACCTGTTTTTACCAAAATTTCGGTACTCATACACGGTCAGTGTTTGGTCACATGTGAAAAAGAAGCCAATCAGTTTTCGACACGCCTCACGTCCACACCTATATATATCAGACACATGCGAATTATAAAAAAAAAAAAAAAAAAAAAACACAAAAAAAAGTTCTAAGTAAGTAAGTAGCTGTAATTACCTTGATAAAATCCTGGCTTGAAAGCAGAGCTTGTTGGATAAGATGTTCTCTGTTAAAGACATCCGAGTTTTTACTCTGTAGACATAAAACGAAAGCCTAAATAGCACAAATCACAGTTTTACCAAAAGCAAAATATAAGCTTGCGAAAGGGTGATTTTTCTGCAGTGATGACAAATCTGAACTCGATTTAATTACAATGGTTCTTTGCCACACTTTGAGTTCAACAAAAGCCCTCAGTTTTTTTTCAATTTCTTACTGTAAATGTAACTTGTGGTTTTTAGATGAGTTATTGATACTTAATTAGAGTTTCGAGTAGCATTCTAGATAATTGCAATGAAGTGCAAACAAACAGGAGCCTTGCAAAATTATCTATTGGTGGATCAAGACAGGACCAGTGAAAATGATGTCGAATGTGTCTGTAATTTGTTTTTATTGTGAAACTGAGGTTCAAAACCACTGCTTTAAACATGTATTTTCTTTCTTTCAACAGATAGTTCTAAAACTTTTTTTTTTGTCAGCTGAACCCTTCTGACCTAAAATATTTACTCAAAAATAGTTGAAATACCTCAAATACTCAAAATAAATTGTTTTAAGTTAACATTTCAATAATGTAACAACACATTTGCATGTTCACAGTTTTCTGATGTCAGTTAATGGTCCCCGAAATACAGGTAAACAAATAAAATCTTTTATCTTTTAGTAAATGTTTTATTTTGATTGGTTTTGATTTAAAATTATTTATTTATTTTAAACACATAATTTTACATTTTTATTAATTACTTATTAGCCTTTCATTAACTCTTGAACCCCCTGTTGTTCCCTCTCAAATCCCCAAAGTTTAGGAAACATTGATTTAGCAGATGGTTTAATCTGAGGTACTAAAATCAATATGTAAACTGACATTATATTAGAAATGTATATTCTTCCCTATGTTGGACAACACAATTCCAGGTTTCTAACTGAGAACTTTACTTTTATGCTATTATATTTTTAAAGATAATGTGAGTGGTTCTTGCAGAACTGGCCATCACGATTATTGAGTGCTTGTGGGTAGTTGCAAAGGCGTTACTATGTGGTTGTGAAGGTGTCCAGAGTGATTTTTTTTTGCATGCTCATATGTGGTTGCCAAAGTTTAAGATTAGTACTTTGTTTAAATCAGTGTGAGAAATAATAATAATAGTGGTGCTTTCCTTAGCAAAAACATCTATTATGTATAAAAATACAAAAATATCAAAATAAAAATGAAAGTGGGGACGTAACCACTATGACCTTCTTCAAATCCATGAGTATGAGACAGAAGGGTAGAAAGAGAGCGTTTAGTATCTGAGTCATGTGTGTGTGTGGGTTTTACTTAGTGTGGTGAAGAGTTCTCCTGTAGCGTGGTGGGACACTCGTGGGACTGACAGACACAGCATTCTGTTCCGGATCGCTAATGACAGCCCTGCGTGAGCATCGGAGAAACCTCACGATGTTATTACTCACCACAAACTGAGAACAGAGAGAGAGAGAAAGAGAGATACTGACCTTGACAGCTGATCCACCATAACCTGCTCAATTACTGCTTGCAGTTTCCTGTCCTCGGTAAGCTCCTCCTACTCACAAACACATAAATATATCATCCAATCACTATATTTGCTCACATAGGACTTCTGGAGCATAACAAACACCCTCCTCCAGGGGGAGACAACAAATTCTGGTCAAAAACCAAATACATGTTTGGCCTGAACGGAGGTCAACAGAGTAGATGTCAAAAAGTAACTACTTTTGTGTGGAAACGTAATAATTGTGTGAAAAATATACAAAAATAAAAATTATATAAAATATAATTAAAAATAAAGGTATAAATTGCTTTTGTGTGGAAACATGATAAATGTGTGGTTAAAATATATAAACATGTTTTCTTTCTGGAAATAAATAAAATTAAAAATAATAAAATAAAATACATTAACACATAAATTGCTTTTGTGTGGAAATAAAATAAATCACTAGCATTCAACATATTTTCAATGACATTCATTGTGGAGTGACAGGTAGGATTCATTAGTACATTTACTATTGTTTTTCTCAACATTAAATCCCTATAAATTTCAGAAAGTGTTTCAGTGATGTCAACGTTTTTGTATATATTTAACTTATGAAGTAAAAATGATCTATCCTGACCACTGAGCTTATTTCAACGCTAAAGTTTGCAGAACTCACCGCATCCCTCATCTTGCTGTTTGGTCGTACAGTGTTGGACTGGTTGTAGTTGGGTTGTGCTGTGTTTTTACAGGTGAAGTGGGATGAATCTAGGCTGGGTTTATGACTAGACAGTGGACTTCTCTGTGTCTGGACTCTGTAGCTCAGCTGAAGTGATACCCCATTATCCACAGCAGACACCTGATTTTTAATTGAGTCTTTCATCTCGGTCGCAAAACACTGGGAGGGAAAAGCACAAGACACTTAACCTAACCACTTAAGTTATATGTGACCCTGGACCACAAAACCAGTCTTAAGTCGCTGGGGTATATTTGTAGCAATAGCCAAAAATACATTGTATGGGTCAAAATTATAAATTTTTCTTTTATGCCAAAAATCATTAGGATATTAAGTAAAGATTATGTTCCATGAAGATATTTTGTACATTTCCTACTGTAAATATATCAAAACTTTTTTTTGTTTTAGTAATATGCATTGCTAAGGACTTCATTTGGACAACTTTAAAGGCGATTTTCTCAATATTTAGATTTTTTTTGCACCCTCAGATTCCAGATTTTCAAATAGTTGTATATCAGCCAAATATTGTCCGATCCTAACAAACCATACATCAATGGAAAGCTTGTTTATTTAGAAAAATTGACATGTAGGACTGGTTTTATGGTCCAGGGTCACATATACAGTTGTAGTTATATACAGCAGGGATATTATAGAGAACTAAAACGATAAAAAAAAATGTTACTTGAAATAAAATAAAAAAATCAGCCTGGCATTATTTCATTTACTTAAACTTGTACTATAAAATAACACACTAAAACTAAAAAAAAAAAAAAAAAAAAAAATTCTACAAACAAAATAGACATATTTAAACAGATAAATAAAAACATAAAAATAACGCATAAAATATGAAAAACTATACATATAAAAACTAGCTATTGTTTATTGTATACTAAATAAAAACTAATTCAAAATATTAATAAAAACTATAATAGTATCTCAATTATACTAAAATACACTGATATACAGCAGATATAAAGATGTATTATGTGGGGGAAAACATGTTTTATGTGAGGAACAGACTGTAAGCTTTTAAGCCTGAAAGCCTTGTTCATTGTAATTGTGCTGCAGAAAAAAAGCAGCACTTCAAAAGCATTCTTTGTTCCACAGAAGAAGAAGAAAAAAAGAGTATTGCAAGAAACCGAATTGCAAATTTTAGGTGATTTAAGATCATTTTGAATGAGCACCTGCTTTGATTGGGTGGAGGCTGAAGAGCCCCAGCTCATGGCTGTCAGAGCTCCAGGGACAATCTTGACAGCAGCATCCTTAGGAATTATGTGGAAATGCTGTTCAAAATGACATGTACAGTAACATTAAATCCACTAGGATCCATAATCAGGTTAATAAAGTACACAGCATCGTGTCTTGTTATCCCACCTCCTCCTCCGTGTCTTGCAGGGTCTCTAACTTTAACGCTGGAACTCTGTGAGATATTTAATTATTACATAACTTGCATAAATAATTAATGAACAACTCATGCTTCTACAGATAATTATCATATGTCTTTGTAAGCTTTTCTTATTTCTCTAAACTCACTCTGCTGGCCTCGACCCGCGGTCTGCTCCTGTTATCGTTGGCTTTTGACATAAACATACATGTAAATTGACAGAATAATTAACCTGTTCGTTTTAAAAAGCCATTACAGGCATTAAGCACTTACCTGCTGCATACTTTTTTGTAAAGGTGAGGATTTCACGTTTGCTTTCATTATAAGTGGTGCTGTCCAGTGTCCACTATTTATCTAAATAGTTGTGCAAATGGTTGTTCAAATTAACAGGTTTCACTTCCACGCTCCCGTTGCTGTGGTGATTTTAAACTCAACACACGTGACTGTGCTCATGAAAGGATTGTGGGTAATGTAGTCTGAAACGTCCTGCACAGATACCCTGTTAATGCATTAATGAAGACTATGATAACGAATGAGACATAATTAAGTAAGCAAAATACAGACAAATATGCAGTAAAATAAAATATGCTACTAAGACCCACATTTTTAAATGATAAAAATGTGCAGATTTAGAGGCCTATCCTGTGAAGAGGTAAAAAAAAAAGATCTAATTATTATCAAAAATAAAAAGTAAAAAAAATAAACAACAAATCTTGAATGAAAGAATGAAGGGCTAAATAAAAGAGCAGCATATTCAAATAAAATAATTAATTTATTATTAAATAAATCTGTAATTAAAGGCAATATTCCTTGAGAACAACCATTATTGTTCTAAATATGTTAAACAATATCCACTTATACAACACTACTGCATTTAAATAATTGTCATTAAAACCTTTAATACGTTCGGCTAAATCGACAATAAATTAACTTCTAACAAAAATAATTCTAAATGTGTTTTTAAATAGACATTCTAAATATGAACGGGCTAAATATGGCAAAATGGCCATTTTTGCCTCACGCTTAAATTTACATTTGGACAAGCGTGTGCGTGCGCGTGAACTCGTGCGTGAGGGAAGAAGACAAAGAGCCCCGCGCATCTCATCTTATCGTGACATGTGGGCGGTTGCGTTTCAGTCCTTTAAAAAGCCCCTGTACCAAGAAAAACAGACACAGAAAGAGAACGACAGACAGAGAAGGAGAGATAGAGAGTGGGCAAATCCACGGCACCATGACGCACAGGTCAGCGCGTCTCCTGCAGTGATGCTCCATTGACTCATTTATCCAGAGCGAAGCAGCAGCGCGGCTCAGGACAGTCTCCTGCCATGGACTCTCTCGGCGGTCTCCTCTTACGGATGTCTGTGCTTCTGTACGGCTCCTGCGGCGTTCTGGCGCTATTACCGGGAATAACGGAGCCCGAGTTCATCCGCAGGTGTGTGCTGGCGCATAACACGCAGCGCTCGCGCGTCGCTCCACCTGCGGCCAGCGCGCGCTCAATGGTAAGACAGGTGTTCAGGACGCAGGTATTTCATGTTTGCTTTCGGATTAATCATTCCTGATAGTATTTGTGTGTTCATAATCATTCGCACAGTTTGCATGTTATTTACTCATCTTGTTTACTCATGTTCATTTGTGTGTTTACGTGTTTGTCTGTGAAACCCGTTGTCTCCATGTTCCACATTTTAAACTCTCAAGGTAATATATCTTATGCTAACAGCATGTCATTTTGTTTGTGTCTCAGTGTTTGGTTTCAGCATAAAAATATGTACAACCATAATTCTGGTTGCCATGGCAACGGAGAGATGTTTTTGTGTGAGTGGAAAGGAAAGGCTCCCTATTGTGTGTGTATTGATCTGGATTGTTGTTGTTGTTGTTTTAGTAGTAGTAGAAGAATGAAATGAAAACAAAGGGTCTTTCTGATTGTGATGGTGCCTGAAGAAGGTTCTGGAAAGATATTCTCAGATATCTCTTCATCAGTGATCATTTGAAATGTGTTATTCATTTGATCTAATAACCAGTGTTTTTTAATGTTGCAAATATAAGCATATTAGTAATATGTAAGCAAATGATTGAGGTTGAATTGGTTCAAATAAGTGAAATATTTTAGCACAGAACAACCAGTTGTACATAGTAAAGTGTTTCAGAATCAAATATTCTGGAATAAATCAAATTCACACAAAGGACCATAAAGTTTTAATAATCGTTCTGATTCTTTGAGAATTTTTGTAAATTCACATCATAATTTTTTCAAAAACCACAAAGAGTAACGTTGGAATCACTCGTTGAAATGTTGGAAACAATTTTTTTTTTCCACATGATGAACGACAAAAACATTGCCAGCCAATCAAAATCCATCCTGCTTTAAAGAGATCGAGAATTTAAATAATAACAAGACGATATTTTTCAGACAAAGAATGTTGCTTTAATATGTTTTAATGGTGCTTTTTCATCTAATCCTGTCAGTTATATACAGTATCTATGTTTTGTAATTTAATTGATTTGGATTATTGTTTGTGTGTTTGTTCACAGTCCTGGGACAACGAATTGGCCAAAGGTGCCAGAGACCGAGCGAGACACTGCAAGGCCTCTCATCACCCTGGGCTGGCACATTTTGGGCACCCGCTGTTCGGGTGGATGGGCGAGAACATCTGGCTGGGGGCTCCGTTTTCAGCCTTTTCAGTGGAGAACGCCATACACAGATGGAGCAAAGAAGGAGCTTACTCACTCAGAAATAACAACTGCTCACGCTTGTGTGGCCACTACGCACAGGTATGTTCAGCTGCGAATATTTTTCAGGAATGAAAATCAAAGGTTTGTTTATCGACCTTATGTATTTGTGCACGTATTGTATGTTTCAGTTAATGTGGTCTACAAGCTTCAAGATGGGCTGTGCTGTAAATGTGTGCTCTAAAGGAATCGAAAACTTCTCCTCTCACCCAGAATCCACTATTTTTGTGTGCAACTATGGCGATACGTAAGTTAGACTTTATATTTGCAAAAATGCAACCAAATGTTCAAAACTATAGGGGGATCAAGAAATGAAAAAATTATATTTTTGTGTGTGTTTTTGTTTAGAACCCAGTTGTGCCATAGAAGAACCATTTTTGGGTTTCTTAAAGAACTTTTCAGCAAACAGTACTATAAAGAGACATTTTTTCTTAGAACATTTGAATAATCTAAAGAACGTTTTTCCACTATAAAGAACCATTTTTAAAGATTCTTCATGGAATTATCAATGCCAATAAAGAACCGTTATTTTACCATAGGGAACACATTGACTTTGTATCTATGGTGGTTATGACCATGAATCTCTCGATTTATAGTTGCGAATACATAGTAATGTTCAGCGCAGGTCATAATATTGCTATGTCTGCCTCTTGTGGTGAAGTTTAGTAAAGTTATTCTAACATGCTCTGTTACAGGGGACACGTTCATGGTGTTACTCCATATATAGCAGGTGTGGCCTGCAGCGGTTGTGGGTCAGAGATCTGCCGAGACAACGTCTGTAGTAAGAGCTTTTGAGTTACCTCAAAATAACACACACACACACACACACACACACACACATACACACATATATATATATATATATATATATATATATACACTGTAAAAAGTGCTAAGTTGACTTAACTTAAAAAAAGTTACCTTAAAATTTTTAAGTAAATGATAATTAAAAAAATAAGTTAAGTGAATTGTCAAGTTCACTTAACTTTTTTTTTTTTCATTATTATTTACTTAATAATTTTACGGCAACGGGTTTCCTCAATTTTCTTAAAGTTAAGTCAACTTACCACTTTTTACAGTATGTGTATATATATATATATAAAACATTACATAACATTTATATTAAATAATAATATTAATATTATTTTTCATAATAGTATATTTTAATATTATTATTATTAATCTTATATTTAGTTTATTATTTCAATAAAAACTGTCCATATTCACTGTACAGAGGAACTACAGGATGTCTACCTGATCTTACTCTTAAAATGACTCATTTGTGTAATATAACGATTTCAAGTACACTGAAAAAAATGGGTTTTTTTTTATTTTTATTTCGAAATTGCTAGTAAATTTCAGCCCATTGAATTAAAGGTGCAATTTTAAATAGTATTGTCTTGTAAAACATACTACACTAATCTATTTTTAATTTTTTTTTTAAAGTGTAGTCAGTTTTATGAAACCATATTAAGTAATATATTTGACTTGAATAAAGCAGTTAATTCAAAATATATTTACTAAGTTTTTTGACTATTTGACAATACATCACAAAAATATCAAGTCAATTTTATTTGTATAGCAATTTTCACAAGTAGCTTTTTACACAATCATGATTATATAACAACGTGAAACACACAATACTATCACTATCATGCATTTATTTATTTATTTCAAATTTGCACCTAACATACCTGTACATACTAAATTGTCTATTTTGTATATTGTGTTTGTGATATTTTGCACATTGTCTATTTTGTATATTTGTATAGTATTCTTTTTGTTATCTGTGTCTTGTCGCTGTCATTCTGTTGCACTGTGGAGCTTCTGTCACCAAAACAAATTCCTCGTATGTGCAAACATACCTGGCAATAAAGCTCATTCTGATTCTGCTATTTAAAATATCTTAATATCTTCATCCCAATCTAATCTTTTTAGACTTTATTTATCATTTACATATTTATATCCACTTTGCATACATTTCCCAGTATGACGTCTTTCAAACCTACATCTTGCTCACATATGCTGTGATGTCTCTTTACAGGATATGATTGGTTCCCTGGGTGGGACTATGGCCCGCCCTCTTCAGCCTACAGTATTTCCCACTGGCTGGCTAATCTTGGACTGTGTCTACTAGGAGTTTGCTGGCTACTCCACTTTTATGCAACACATTAATGTCATCCTGCGAACCTGCTCCACCTTAAAATTTGCATCTCTCCATAATTTCGTTATGGTTGGATATTGAATTAGCAATCATTGAAATAATAATAAAAAAATCTGTCTATAAATATACATGTATAGTTTTCTTTTCTGCTTTGTGTAAATCATTTATTTTAGTTCCATAGGCCTGTAAATGCATTTAGAAAACTGGAATTTTCACTTTACTGAATTGCCATCATAAAAGTGCTAGTTGAATAAACTTGGGTTGATATTTTATACTCTTACTGCTTGTCTTCTGTGTGATTTTCTAGCCTCATTTCTAAAGTGTGTTACAACCTCTCAGGATTATGAAGCGTGAATATGACTGTGTGTGATAGTGAAGATACACATCAGTACAGTGCCTGTGAATTCAGCTGTTGTGTGTTTCACACACACATATAACTAGCGTAGTCACGACACATTCCTGATGATTTTACAGTCACCATGGAAACGGGCGTACGTATAGCACACTGTAGGCCGTGAGTGAGAACAGCTATGAGTCACGAGTTATGAATTATGTTTTGAAGTAGTTGTGTGTTTATGTTTCTGAGTAATCAATAAGCAGTGCTCTCTTAGTGCATGAGTAATGTGTCATTATTTTAAGATGTCTGTACACCTGGGCTAATGACACATAAGGATGTCAGAGATGAAGAAATTGAGAAATATTTTAAGAATCTAGTTAAAGATGCATGAGTCAAGTTCTTGAGAAAAACATTTCATAAAAATGTTTCATAGGCTTCAGAAGCCTTTTTTAAAATTATTAAAAATTTTAAAAAAAAAGTCTTTTAATGATGGTCAAGTGTACCCATTAAGCAAAAATAAATAAATAAAATATTTCGGACACAAGGAATACATGTGAGAGTACACATCATCATTAAATAAAATAAATAAATTTTAAAAAATTCAGTCATGAATACCATGAAGGATTTTTTAAATAATAACTTTAAATTATGCCAAAATACTTTTTTTTAAATGCCTAAAATAACCTATTAATGCAAAATTTTCTTTTTAAAACTTTTTTTTTTTGCTTTAAGCCACAAACAATATCAAAATACATTTTAATTCAGATCTTTAAAACATAAAAAAAAAAGATTTGTATTTCTGTAGAAATGGCATTTTTAATTTATTTTCAGAAAATATCAGACCAGAAAATGTGTTGTTTTCTGAGTTTTTTTTTTTTTTTTAGCATGTTTATTGTTTGCATTTCTGTTTGATCTAGTTTCTTTAGTTTGTCATTGCTTCTAGCCAGTGTTGGGAAGGTTACTTTGGAAATGTAATAGGTTACAGATTACAAGTTACCCTATTTAAAATGTAATAAGTAGTGTACTATTTCAATGACTTCATTTGAGTAATGTAACTGATTACATTTGATTGATTACCTTTCTAAATTCGATGACTTTTCAAAATGTTTCTAAGCACAGCACCACAAAATCAGACTTGAGCACCTCTTTTTATTTTGAGATTTTTCTGACGTTAAATACAGATTTAAAATCATAAAAATATATAGTTGAATAGCTGTGATACTGTTTTTGAAATCAAACCTTTTGCAAAGCTATGACAGGAAACACTGGCATCTAACAATGCCTTGGACAAAACCAGTTCATTTAAAAAATAAAGCATAATCTCAAATAGTAAATAAACCAGTTATCAAATTAACTTGTGTCCTAAACTACTGAAACATTGTTCTCTGTACATTTTAGAGCAGTCAATGAAAAAAAATAAAAAAATAAAAAATCAATCAAATCTGTGTGTGTGAAAATATTCAGATGTGACCGCCTTTGTACAGATTACAGTTACATTTATTTTGTAAATAAATACGTAATTCCGTTACATGTAACTACTCCCCATCCCTGCTTCTGGCTTGTTAATTAGTTCATTTCTCCTCGATCGATCCTTTCCAGTAATTTTCTTTTAGTCTCGGTTAGTTTGTGGATTAAAGGTTACCTTCCTTGGACTCTTGCCTCCTGTGCCTTTGTGAGTTATCTCTACACAGAAGTACACTGACAACAGTGGTAGCTACTAGGCTGACTGAGCTGAAGAAGTTAAAGCACAAACAGCTAACTGAGGCGAAATAACTGTAAATAGATGATAAAACTGTTTTTATGCTTTCGTAATCAATTCTGTTGTATATGCATAGACAAAACATTATTTTCCAGCTTGACCTGTACATCTGCAGTACCCTGAACTCTCACTGCCAGTAATCTGATTTGTTTCACAATAGCGTCCTTGTGAACGAGTCTTGAGTGTGTGAGAGAAATGTTTGTGAATGCAGGTCAGTCTCATTGATGTCACGAGAAATTCAACAGACGCACAAGCCAGAGTCGGATTCTTCTACACTCGCTGTTTGCTGACTGGAGACAAAAGAAGGAAGTAACGGGATTTTACAGCATAAAACTTTCTGCAAGCATCTGTTTGTGGATCTTGGCAGCTGAGATTTTCCTGTTGAAGTAAGTGGAACTAATTCTATTGTGATTGACTCGGTGGTTTCAAAAGCCATCATGGTGTTGTTTGGCACTACGTTGATTGTGGTCACGCTACAATCAATGATGCCAATTGTGGGAGGAAGACTGAAAAGTGAAACTCCACAAACTGGGACTCGGATAATGATGTTCAACATCCCAAACACTGAACATAATGAAACGCATGAGAGCTTGGATGATGTTTTTTTAAATGAACCTGCTTTAAACCCGTTTAAGAGTCTAGAGTTTTATGCTAGTGCTGATGAATTTTCAAGAAACCCTGTGACTGAATCGGCTGATGTGCATTCAGTAGCTGATTCCATATCAACCAGAACTGAATGTGATAAAAAAAATTGTGAAGGTGATAATATTGTACACAAGGAGCCGGAGATGGATGAGAAGTTGAATAAGGTGGGATGTGATGGTGAATGCATGATTATTTCACTGGATCACACCTCGTCTGAAGCCTCGGATAATACCTCTAGTGGAGATCCAGTGGTCATCACACATCTCGGGCGTGTTCGTGGCCGTACTCTGGATAAAGCTCATGTGTTTTATGGGATTCCATATGCAGACCCTCCTGTGGGGGACAAGCGCTGGGCTCCTCCTTCACCCGTGTCACCTTGGACGTACACTTATGACGCCACATTTCCCCGTCATGCTTGCATGCAGGTGTGTGCTGGTGAGTTCTCTCGGATGTGTCCTCCTAAGGTATGAAACACTCACATTTGCAAACCGTCCACAAATTAAAACCGTGCATTTAGACAATCATAGTGTGTATTACATTCATATATTTAATGTCCTGAAGGCTTGAGCACCAAAAAAAATTTAGTGTTACAGGTGCTCATTTTTAAGATGAGAGGTTTTTCAAAACTATTGATCTTAATAATGTAATTTGCCATGTCATTTGTACGAAATGGACATATTGTATAGGGACACTTTATCAACCTAGCAATGCCCTGGCAACCCCCTAGCAAGAATATAGAAACACACAAATAAACACTCAGAACACTCCAGTAACCACATAGCAACACCCTGGCAACCACATAGCAACACACGAAGAAACACTCAGAACACTCCAGCAACCACATAGCAACACTCTAGGAACCACACAGCAACACTCTAGGAACCATATAGCAACACACAAAGAAACACTCAGAACACTCCAGCAACCACATAGCAATACCCTGGCAACCACCTAGCAACACTCTAGGAACCACATAGCAACACACTATGGGGCAGTCGTGGCCTAATGGATAGAGAGCCGGACTATTAACTCGAAAGTCGTGGGTTCGAGTCTCAGTCTCAGAACTCTCCAGCAACCACCTAACAATCTAGAAACCTCATAGCAACACACAAAGAAACACTCAGAACACTTCAGCAACCATATAGCAACACCCTGGTAATCACCTAGCAACACTCTATTAGCTTTATTAGCGTTTTCCTGTAGCTCAAATAGTAGAGCATGGCGCTAGCAACGCCAAGATCATGGGTTCGATTCCCAGGGAAAGCAAGAGCTGATAAAATGTAAAAACTGTAAGTTGAATGCAATGTAAGTCGCTTTGGATAAAAGCGTCTGCTAAATGCATAAATGTAAAATGTAAATGTAAATATATTAACTTCATAGCAACACACTAAGAAAGAACACTTTATCAACCTCCTAGCAACACTCTAGAAATCACATGGCAAAACACTCAGAACACTCCAGCAACCACATAGTAAAACCCTGGCAACCCCATAGTAACAATCTACTGTAGATTCCACATAGCAACACCCTGGCAACCACATAGAAAAACTCTAGAAAACACATAGCAACACACTAAGAAACACTAAGAACGCTTCAGCATCCACATAGCAACATTCTAGGAACAACACTGGAACATAGTAAAAAAAAAAAAAAAAACTCAGATCATGTCAGCATAGAAACACTCAAGTCACAGAGCGAAACACTAAGAAGAATTTAGCAACCACATCGCAACACCCAGTCAACCATCTAGAAACCACACTTCAACATGTTTAAAATGCTCAGAACACTTTAGCAACCAAATAGCAATGCCTTGGCAACCACTTAGAAATTACCAAGCAACCACATTAGACCATGCTAAGAAAGACTCAGAACACTTTAACAACTGCATAGCAACACGCTGACAACCACACTACAACGCCATAGCAACCACATTGCAAACAAAGACTCAGCTCACTTCCACAGCAACAACCTAATGCATGAATGTGAATGTGTGCATTTGCACAGGTTAGCGAGGACTGCCTGTATCTAAACGTCTTTGTTCCTGTGACCGTCAACCTGTCATTGCCGATAGTAACAGCACTGCCGGTGATGGTGTGGATTCACGGCGGTGACTTCATCGCTGGCTCCGCCTCCAAACCTCTATATGACGGCCGCTTCATCAGTAACTATAGCAACACAGTGGTTGTAAACATGGAGTATCGTCTTGGTTAGTCAAACTCATTTTCCATATTGGTGTACATGATGACATCTGACTGAGCCACTTCCTAAGATGTTCTGGTCAATTTTTAGGTGCGTTTGGCTTCTTAGTCACAGGCAAAGATCCCAAGAGCTCTGCAGTGGGGAATTATGGGATTCTAGACCAGCAGGCAGCACTGCGTTGGGTCCAAGAAAACATTGCAGCTTTTGGAGGAGACCCAAATAAGGTATCAGGGAACATGGGGGTGGATGAATGACGACAGTGTGGACATCTAATTACAGTAGATTATATCTGTGTCTGTAGGTTACTCTGTTTAGTGAGAGCGCTGGAGCCCAATCAGTGTGTCTTCATCTGATGATGCAGAGCAGCGAGTCTTTGTTTAGACACGCAGCCATACAGAGTTTACCGTTCTCTTTGCCACTGAAAACCAGGTAAAACATAATTCACCCAAAAATGAAAATTCTGTCATTACTGCTTTTCTGGGCCTTGATCGTGGTAGGACCCTTGCTGTCTGTGGGGGGTCAGAAAGCTCTCGGATTTCATCAAAAATATCTTAATTTGTGTTCCAAAGATGAACAAAGGTCTTACAGGTTTGGAACGACATGAGGGTGAGTAATTAATGACAGAAATTTCATTTTTGGGTGAACTATCCCTTTAAGCTCTGTCCCAAAACCTGGTGAGCTGCCTCGGCCCAGAGCCAACAAATTTGCAGTGCATTCTGGGATTGCTTTCTCTCTGTAATTTTTTAGAATCTCAGCAACACGAGGTATCTTGTGTAATTCTGCTTACCATTTGCATTGGTTTCACAGCTATGCCATAAAGCCTTTCAGTTCACTATGTTTTGGAACAGAGCCTTAGCCTATAGAACAATAGAGAAAACATGATGAAGCTGCTGCTGTTGATTGTGCTTATTATTTTGTAGATGGGATGCTATGAAACTGGGCTGGGATTTTACTAAACTGACTAATTGCTCAGCATTTGATCTGCCCTGTCTGCGCGCTCTCAGCTCACATGACGTGCTCAACGCCCAGGTTAAATCAGGTACATACTCACATCAGTGTGACCGATAACTAATTTAACTGAAATAAAGCTCAAGTAAAATAAAATTTGAATATTAGATGAAAATGAATAAATACTTGATGTACTATAATATCTAAAAAACTAAAATAAAAATGTGTTAGAAACTATATACATATTTAAAAAATAATAATAATAATAATAAAAATGACAAAAACACAACAAAATTACTAACTTAAATTTTGACTAAATAAAACTAAAAAGAAAATAATAAAACTAAAAACAAATTCAAAATATTACCTCAATAATACTCAAATGATTTGAAATACACCGTGTTCCAAATTATTATGCAAGTAACATATCAGTAGCATTTCATTAAAATAAATATTCAGGTTTTAGTTTTTTTCAAAGAATGTGTTTGCTTGTTTTATTTCTCATGTTTTAAGATAACTGTTATCAATCTTAGACAGGTTAGTTAATTAGTTAATATGCCAGGTGATCTCAGTTAAAGGGAAACCTACTTAAAGAGGTTGTTCCACATTATTAAGCAAGTCACAGTTCTCATGCAATATGAGGAGGAAGAAAGATCTTTCTGAAGATGAAAAGCGTGAAATAGTGCAATGCATTGCAACAGGCATGTAAACAATTGATATAACGCGAAAACTGAAAAGAGATCATCGAACTGTCAAAAGATTTGTGAGTGATTCACAGCACAGAAGTAGTCAATCAGATAAAGGCTTATTAAGAAAGGTTTCTGTCAGACAAATTAATGTTATATAAAAAAAAAAGCCACTGTTGAGCAGCAAACAGGTGTTTGAAGCTGCCGGCATCTCTGGAGTCCCAAAAACCTCTCGATGCAGGATCCTTCAGAGGCTGGCAGTTGTACATAAAGCTGCATTTCGACCACCCCTAACCAAAACTCACTCAGGCTCAGAATTGCATGAAGACTTATTTTCAAACAGTTTTATTCACTGACGAATGCCGTGCTACAATTGATGGTCCAGATGGATGGAGTTCTGGATGGTTGGTGAATGGCCACCCTGTTCCAACAAGACTGAGACGTCAACAAGGAGGTGGTGGAGGGATGATTTGAGCTGGAATATTGGGAAGTGAGATGGTAGGTCCCTTTAGGGGCCCTGACGGTGTCAAAATGACCTCTGCAAGATATGTGGAGTTCCTAACAGACCATTTTCTGCTATGGTATAGAAAGAAGAATCGTGCCTTCCGAAATAAAATGGTTTTCATGCAGGATAACGTACCATCCTATGCTGCAAAAACATCACTGATTCCTTGATTGTTATGGGCATAAAACGAGAAAACATCATGGTCCCCTGACCTCCAACCTATTGAGAACCTGTGGAGCATCCTTAAAATGAAGATCTTTGAGGTTGGGTGGTTTTTGTTTTAAATTGTGTTTATTTTTGGAAAAATGATATGACAGATTTCTGTTTTGAGTTCATTATAACCATTGAATGTTTTCGAACTGCATTCTACATAATTGTTTAGAACTATATTATATATATATATATCTCATAAAACTCTTGACATTATCAGTTTTTTCACAGGTAATAATATTCTCATTGTAAAATAATAGTTGATAAAATTAATCCTTAATCATACTGACTGATTTGGAAAAACAAACAAAAATGGCATGTGCATAATGATTTGGAACACGGTGTAAAAGTAAATTTAAGCTAAACAGAAATGTAAAACATACTAATAAAAATGCCACAAGCATAACCTTACTACAAACTAAAAAAAGAATAAAAATAAGTAAATAAAATTAATACATGTGATGAAGGATAAATATGATGAATGATTTTATTATGTGAACAAAGAAGCATACAGAGTGATAGATGGTTATCTGGGACAACAGTCAAATATATAATTTAGTGAACAATTAATAAAAATATCTGACTGCAGAATGATGCGGCTGGCAATAAACACGTATATCAGACAATAAACTAAAATCTAATTCTGTGCTTTGGAAGGTTCTAAGATCATCAACCCCTTCCGTTTCCTGGAGGTCTTTGAGACATGGGGACCTTTCATTGATGGAGAGCTGATCCAGGAACAGCCAATCACAGCCTTCCAAACAGGCCACTGGCAGAGTTACAAGCCTGTTATACTTGGTTTGTGCTTCAACAACAACATCAGCATATTCTGGGTTAAACATTTGCTAAGCTATCACATGTTGCTGATTACCACAGAACATAAATGCTGTGGGATGAATTCTATTTAAAAAGGAATAGTTGACCCAAAAATGAAAATTAGCTAAAAATGTACTCACCCTCAGGTCATCCAAGATGTAGATGAGTTTGTTTCTTCATCAGACATGTAGCATTACACCACTTGCTCACCAGTGAATCCTCTGCAGTGAATGGGTGCCGTCAGAATGAGAGTCCAAAAAGCTGATAAAAACATCCACAAGTAATCCACACCACTCCAGTCAATCAATGAATGTCTTGTGAAATAAAAAGCTGTGTTTTTAAGAAACAAATCAATGGTTAGGATGTTTATAACTTCAAACCATTTTGGCCAAAAGTGATAAAGTCTTAATGGTGGATAATGGTGTCTTAAAACATGCAGCTTTTTGCTTCTCAAGATGTTATTTGATATACTGGAGTGGTGTGGATTACTTGTAGATTGTGATGTTTTGTCATTCTGACGGCACCCATTCACTGCAGAGGATCCATTGGTAAGCAAGTGATGAAATGCTACATTTCTCCAATCAAGTTCCAATGGAGAAACAAACTCATCTACATTTTCAGCAAATGTTCATTTTTGGGTGAACTGTTGTTTTAACCTGGAATATTCAGTAAGCATTGTTTACCTCTGTCCGCTCTTGTTTGGTCTGTCCTGTAGGTACAACCTCTGAGGAAGGCGTGTCCTTTGTGTACAGCGTTTTCAACCGGTCTGTATCAATGCTGGAATGTGTACTCTACACTGCTGCCATTTTTAAGCAACATGCGCTTAAAATTCTGCACAAATACATTCCTTTCTACCGAAACCAGGACAGAAGAGTGATGCTTTCACAAGTAAGACATCAGTATTCTTCAGATAAAACAACTGCAAGACAAACAGCATGAAATAAAAGTTAGGCATTATTTGTTCTTGCACTTCTTTAACTAATAAAATTGACCTGTTTTGCAGATCGTCACGGATTACATGTTTCTGTGTCCGACTCGATGTTCTGCTCGTTCCGGAGTGAGAGTCGGTGGAGCCGTTTGGTTGTATGTATTTGACCACGCTCCATCTGATCACAACATATGGGCGGGGCTTCCGTTCTGCTACAATCGTACCTGCCATGGGGCGGAGCTTCCCTTTCTCTTTGACTCCGCTCCCAGCACTAACTTCACACTTACACCTCAAGAGACCCTTCTGGCCAATCGGATGGTGTGCTACTGGGGAACGTTTGCCCACACGGGGAACCCAAACTCTCGAAGTGAAAAGACACGCTTCTGCTCACAGCAGAGGCTGCCTGTTTGGCCACGGTACACGGCTCCAGAGGGCTGGCCCATCCTGAACCTGACCCTCCAGTCACACCCACAGCTCGGGGACAGGGACCATTTCTGTGACTTCTGGGATCGGCTGGACATCTATTGAGGGGAGGAGATTGAGCTGGAGGAAAGACAAAATCAGGGCTCTAACCATTTTGCTATTCATTAACCATTGTGCGTTTTTTTCTTTTAATTCAAATCTCATTTTTATATATTATCAGTAACTGGGCTAGTGTAATAGCAAAATATTATTTTTAAAGTTCATTATGATTCAAATGTTACGAGTAATTTTTTCATGTTTTTGAAATAAGTCTCTTCTTCAACTGCATTTATATGATCACAAATACAGTAAAAACAGTAACATTGTGAAATATTATTACAATTTTTAATTTAAATTATTACATTTTTTTTTCTTTTAATTAAAAATGTATTCCTGTGATACAAAGTTGAATTTTCAGCATCATTACTCCAGTCTTCAGTGTCACATGAATCATTCTAATATGCTGATTCACTTTTCAAGAAACATTTCTTATTATCATCAATGTTGAAAACAGAGTGAGTGTTGTGATGAACAGAATTTTAAAAAATGTAAAGGATGGGTTGTTTTGTGCGCTCAAGGGATGAACAGAGTGGGAATGGAATTTAAGGGGGATACTTTCAAGGTCGCAATTAATGCAAATCAACATCACTATCTCTTGGGAAAGTATAAGGGAGTCTATTGCATTGACCTTCAAGATAAGGTTGGAAACTGTTGTCGTTTGAACAATATGTGACCAAGGATGACAAAACCAGTCTTAAGTGCCAATTTTTCGAAATTGAGATTTATACTGAATAAACAAGCTTTCCATTGATGTATGGTTTGTTAGGATCTGACAATATTTGGCTGAGATACAACTATATTCTACTTTTATTGACTTACTATATGTAAGGCTTTAAAAAAACACTTCAGACAACAATGATTTTGAACTTTGTTTTTTTGTTTTTAATTAATTAAAATATATAATGCATATAGAACTGAATTACAAATACTCCTTTTTGTTTCAAGAAAATTATAGAATTATATTCTATATTTAAATATTCAAAATAATTTGTATATTCTATGAAGGTGCTATAAAAATGACTGATTTATATATATATATATATATATATATATAGCAGCATTTGTTTGCAGAAGCCACTTTGTATCAAATGCTTTGACATTCAGACATTTTTAACCATGACTTAAGTTCAAATACTTTTTAGGGCCACTGTAAACAGATCAGAGGTCACCGTGTATAACATAAACATGTAGCGGATGACTAAATATTACAGACTTATGCATCTGTTATCTGAGTGGAGTTTGAACGCTCTGGATTCTCTTCCTCCTCCTCCTCAGAATGTGTTCGAGGGCCAGTGCATAACGGAGAGCGTGTGTGTAAAACAGCCCCTACACATAAGAGTCTGTGCAAACACTGCAACACAGAAACAAGCAGCTGCTTCTTTCCACTGACCGACTCAAGACCCGATGCAGAACTCTCATTGAACCCAAACCCAAACTTCAACTCAGGCATTTCTGACTCTCGCTCTTTGGTCTTGTCCCATTCCTTAAGATCATCCAAGAAACGTGTCTGGAAATTCAGAAACCGTCTGTGATTATGAGCATGCAATGTTCTAGGCAAACACAACAAAGCCTCTGCCAGCAACCTGCAGCACTCTGGGTCACAAGAGTTACGTTCGTTCAACAAAAAGTAATGTAGCAAGACCTCAAACACGCCTCCAACGGGAAGCACTCCACCTGCACGCATAATTCCACCCCACAGGTCTTGCAATGAAAGCGCGCTTTGTGATCGGTCTGAACACGGACTCTGTGTCTGACAGAAGCTTTCAGACAGATGTTGCAGCATTGCAAACACACCTTGGCTCACACACACAGTCTGGTCAAGCAATCCCGGCGCTGGTGCACATAGAACAAGCGTGTGTGTGTGTGAAAACGTGCTCAGACAGGCATAGCGATGCCCACCGAGTTGCACACGTCTACAGTACTTGAGCATCACGAGGTGTTGAAGTGGTGGATAAGAGAGTGTTTCTGCAGCACTGATGTTTGAAACAAAGTCAAGCTGGGCCGAATCGACACACTCAAGTAGAGAAACGTGGTTCAGTCGAGCCCATTGCAACACACTTTCCGGCTGCTTCACGGACGATAGCACCACACGCACCTGTAAGTCTAATAAACTGGCTAAACTTTGTTTCATGATGTTCTCTGAGCGGTGCAGGTAGTCCTTTTCAATGCATACGGACATGTTTTCACCTACAGCGGCAAATGAAGCTCCAAAGCTCTCAAATAAAATGAGTGCTTTTACTGATCCTGCTGGTTCAGTCCACACTGACCAATCACAAGTCACGACCAGGCCTTCAATCACCTCTGAGCAGTCAATAGGAAGCCCTGTCACGGGCGTATGTAGAAAAGAGAAGTTTGAATGTATGAATGAGATTGTTTCTACTGCGTTTTGATCTTGATTGACTTTGTGGTAGAACTCGGACAGGACTCGTTTCAGTACATCCGCCTGGCCGATCCCTACTCTTCCAGAAATATACCCGCCAATCAACAAATCAAGAGCGCTGCCCTCCAGTTTGTAACTATGGTGACTACAGTACAATGAGGCATATGGGGTAATTTTGTGTGTTACGACATTGTCCAATTCCTTCCTGCTCACAGCCAACAGGCGATTAGCGAGATTTTGAAGATTAGGGATGCTCCAAGATCCTTTGCGGCGCATGTGTGAGTCTTCAATTCCTCGTAACAGCGTGGCCAGCAGGAGAATGAATGATTTTGTGCCGTCTGCAGTAGCTTTAGCGTGTGCACACACACAGTCCAACACCATCCTAAAGAACAAAGATAACAAATGCCACACAAATCCACATTATTTTCATATAAAAATATAATTAATATAAATAAATTGAAATTTTTTGTTTCTCTCTAGTTTTGAAATTTGAACATATATATATACACTTCACGGGTATTTATTTTTATTTAGCCTAATAGACCTACTAGCCCTAAAATTCTTCATTTAATAGTATGTTTAGATCTCTATATACATGTACAGTTGTAGTCTATATATACAGTCGTGGCCAAAAGTTTTGAGAATAACATAAATATTAGTTTTCACAAAGTTTGCTGCTAAACTGCTTTTAGATATTGGTTTCAGTTGTTTCTGTGATGTACTGAAATATAATTACAAGCACTTCATACGTTTCAAAGGCTTTTATCGACAATTACATGACATTTATACAAAGAGTCAGTATTTGCAGTGTTGGCCGTTCTTTTTCAGGACCTCTGCAATTCGACTGGGCATGCTCTCAATCAACTTCTGGGCCAAATCCTGACTGATAGCAACCCATTCTTTCATAATCACTTCTTGGAGTTTGTCAGAATTAGTGGGGGTTTTTTTGTCCACCTGCCTCTTGAGGATTGACCACAAGTTCTCAATGGGATTAAGATCTGGGGAGTTTCCAGGCCATGGACCCAAAATTTCAACGTTCTGGTCCCCGAGGCACTTAGTTATCACTTTTGCCTTATGGCACGGTGCTCCATCGTGCTGGAAAATGCATTGTTCTTCACCAAACTGTTGTTGGATTGTTGGAAGAAGTTGCTGTTGGAGGGTGTTTTGGTACCATTCTTTATTCATGGCTGTGTTTTTGGGCAGAATTGTGAGTGAGCCCACTCCCTTGGATGAGAAGCAACCCCACACATGAATGGTCTCAGGATGCTTTACTGTTGGCATGACACAGGACTGATGGTAGCGCTCACCTTTTCTTCTCCTGACAAGCCTTTTTCCAGATGCCCCAAACAATTGGAAAGGGGCTTCATCGGAGAATATGACTTTGCCCCAGTCCTCAGCAGTCCATTCACGATACTTTCTGCAGAAGATCAATCTGTCCCTGATGATTTTTTTGGAGAGAAGTGGCTTCTTTGCTGGCCTTCTTGACACCAGGCCATCCTCCAAAAGTCTTGGCCTCACTGTGCGTGCAGATGCACTCACACCTGCCCGCTGCTATTCCTGAGCAAGCTCTGCACTGGAGGTGCCCTGATCCCACAGCTGAATCAACTTTAGGAGACCAAAGTTTTGAGAATGACACAAAAACATCCTCCGAGAGCAACTTCTCCCAACCATCCAAGAACAGTTTGGTGACGAACAATGCCTTTTCCAGCATGATGGAGCACCTTGCCATAAGGCAAAAGTGATAACTAAGTGGCCTGGGGAACAAAACATTGAAATTTTGGGTCCATGACCAGGAAACTCCCCAGAACTTAATCCCATTGAGAACTTGCAGTCAATCCTCAAGAGGCGGGTGGACAAACAAAAACCCACAAATTCTGACAAACTCCCAGCATTGATTATGTAAGAATGGGCTGCCATCAGTCAGGATGTAGCCCAGTAGTTAATTCACAGCATGCCAGGACGAATTGCAGAGGTCTTGAAAAAGAAGGGTCAACACTGCAAATATTGAGTCTTTGCTTAAACTTAATGTAATTGTCAATGAAAGCAATTGGCACTTATGAAATGCTTGTAATTTTACTTCAGTATACCATAGTAACATCTGACAAAAAGATCTAAAAACACTGAAGCAGCAGACTTTGTGAAAATTAATATTTATGACATTCTCAAAACTTTTGGCCACGACTGTACATTGTACATACACATTGCAGTATCTGCAAAATGTTAATTATTTTACCAAAATAAGAGGGATTATACAAAATGCTTGTTATTTTTTATTTAGTACTGACCTGAATAAGATATTTCACATAACGCTTACATGTAGTCCATAAGAGAAAATAATAGTTGAATTTATAAAAATGACCCCGATCAAAAGTTTACATACACTTGATTCTAGGTCCAAATGCTCACTGATGCTCCGAAGGAAACACTATGCATTAAGAGCATGGAGGGGGAAAACTGGTAAGTTGGACTTATTTTGTCTTCTGGGAAACATGGAGGTAGATTCTAAAGGGATACTACATGGAAAAAATATTATATTTAGGCAAAATAAGAAAAATGTACACAACTTCATTCATTCTGTTCAAAAGTTTTCACCCCTGGCTCTTAATGCATGGTTTTTCCTTCTGGAGCATCAGTGAGTGTTTGAACCTTCTGTAATAACTGCATATGAGTCATACAGTCTCAAAATCATACAGTCATTGTTGGAAAGGGTTAAAATACGCAAAATATTTGTGGGACCTGAAGCACTTTTTCTGAAGAACAGCAGGTTAACTGGTCAGGACAACAAGGGACTCATGAACATCTAAAAAAAACAGCTGTGGATCCTCCAGGTAACAACACCGTATTCAATTTATTTTTATTTTTTTAGAAATTCAACTACCGTAGTATTTTCTCGTGTGGATTATACGTAAACATGTTTTATGTGAAATATTTCACTCAGCTCAGTACTAAATAAAGAATAACATGCATTTTGTATGATCCATCTTATTTTGCAGACTGCAAAGTGTATGTAAAATTATGACCACAACTGTATATTTATACAAATATATACACTATTGTTCAAAAGTTTGGGCACAGTAAGTTTTTCTTTTTTTACTGTTATTCATCAAGGATGCATTAAATTGATCAAAAGTCAACGTAAAGACTTTTGCATTGATACAAAAAATCAGTTTCAAATAAATGCTGTTGTTTTGAATTTTCCATTCATCAAAGAATCCTGAAATCTGTTTTCAACATAAAAATTATTTTAAAATACATTCAAAAGGAAAATAGTTATTTTAAATTGTAATAATAATTCCCAATACTACTGCTTTTACTGTATTTTTTTATTATTCAAATAAATGCAGCCTTGTGAGAATAAAAGACCTGGCCATGGGGTGCTGCAGGTGGAGTGTGTTGAGAAGTCTCTGTCCATGTCTGGTGATGAGAGTTTCTCCGGTGTCTCGAGTGAACAGCACACTTCCACCGTCTGGACCGAGACAACGGCGGACTACACACTCCAGTGCTCCAACCACACTGACACACACCTGCAGAGACACACACTCCTCCTGCATCTACACACACACACACACACACACACACACACACACACACACACACACACACACCACAACAACACCACTGTTAACCCATGTATGATGACACTAACAAAGACAATGTATTAAACAAAAACACACATCAAGCACATCACCATCAACAAGATATGAAGACAAACAAACTAAAAATAAATAATATTTCTAATGAACTAGCAAACTTGTGTACATTTGTCTAAACAGATACATAAGACACCAGTGAAATACGTCGTATCACTATAACTACATAGCTGGATATACAGAAGAAAAACTGAACCGAAAAAAAAACCATAAAACCCCCCAAAAAACAGTGAAAAATGATCTCGAAAAGATAATAACCTTCTAATCTGCTGAACATCCTCAAGCTTCACGCAGTTTCCAGGCGACGCTCTTCTTCTACCGTGTTTTTTCTTCCTGTAAACATAGCGGAATATACTGACACCTACAGGACAGACAGTGGAAGTGGCTTGTATTAATAATGCAATTATTAATAATGTATGAAAGAAATATTTGATAAAACGTTTCATATCTTTTCATAGAAAAGGTTTGATACGTTCCATAAAAACTGGTGCATTTCATCATTTCAGCTTCAATAAAATCCGCAACCTTAAAACCTTTACTGCAGTGTATAATGAGAGAATCATACCATTGAATTAAACTTTTTAGGGTTTTAAAATGATACATAAGGTATATTATGTATAATGTAGATTAATTCTATATAATATATTATATAAGATATAATTACACTTATTACATAAATTGTACATAAAATATAAATTATAATATATATATATATATATATATATATATATATAATATTATATATGCTACAATTTTAAAAACAATATAGTCTGTGCAAAAAATTAATAAATAAATTTTAAAAAATTAAATAAAAACACAAGCCAAATATATTTGTTAAAGACAAGCTTGCAAATGGCTTTTATTATATTCTTTGGATGTAGATAGCCTACAGCATTCCGGAATATTTATGTATGTCCCCCAAATATTTTGTGAAATGTGACCCCTGTATTTCAAATCATTTCTACATCCCTCATTAAAAGCTTGTCATAATGTCCATATGGTTCCACCCACTGCTGCACAGCTTGCAACTGGATGCTTCTCTCTCAGTCTCTCGCTCCCTCTGTCATTGTCTCTCGAGCTGCGTTAAACTCAGTCAAACATCTTGATATTTTCTTTCTTTTAAAAGAATAGTCTTGCCAAGACTCACAAGGCAGCTCTCTCTCATTACCTTAGTTTTCTGGGTTTTTTTCCTCAAAGAAATTCAGATAACCTGCCTGTCAAGTGCACTTCTCAAATCAGAGCTGCAGGTAAGTGTTCTTCCTCCTCAAATATAGCATGTGATTTTTTACGATCCTTAGATTGCATAAACTTAGCACTGAACTTTTATGTGCATACAAATACATGTTGTGTCTGAGGCTATCCATGCATTTTTATGTAAACTAAACAATGCTTTGAATAAATACCTTTATAGGAATTAGGATTTGTTTGATGGTGTTGTGTATAAATAAATGCATGTTTATTATTATTTGTGTTAGATAGACATGTATAAGTTTGAGTCGAGATATCAGTGTGTCTCAGGGGTATCAGTGTCACTGGCTTTCTGTGTCTCATTTCACTGTAAATAGAGAGAGAATCAATAAATCCCTACTCAGCATTTCTCAAAATAATCCAAGGTTAAGGAGCATCATGTCACCTGCTGTGTGCGCTGAATGTGAACCTGCCTTTGCCTTTATAATGAGCTTCCAGGACATCTGCATTACGCTCACTATCATCTGTGCAAATGCCAAAGGTTATTAGAGAGTTCAAAACTTTATAAAGTCACATGCAACTCTTCAGATAATGCACTTCTCCACTGCATGTCCTCAGAATGCATGAAGGTGATGCTCTGCTGGCTGGTCCTTCCTCATCTCCAGCGCTGAATGGATCAAAGATACCTGGACCTGCGAGTTCTCCACCCACGGCTGTTCATCCTCACACTACGACTGCAGAGAGTTTGACTCATAGCATCAGAAGCAAGTTTCTGAATGAGCTTCATAAAGTCCCATGTGAGTAGACACAGCAGTCTCTCTCACACATAATCACTTACTCACCTGTGTATTTATTGTCGTTTCTCTCTCTCTCTCTCTCTGTGTGTGTGTGTGTTATTTCAGTACCATCCTGGGCTCTGGTGGCCCTCAGCTTCCTCATAGTCCTCATCACGCTCAGCTGCTGCCTGTGTTTCTGCAAGAAGATGATATTTAAAAAGAAAAAGGAAAAGGGTGGGAAAGAGAAAAATGAAAAGAACAACATTAACCTGTCAAACGTGAAAGAGGACGGAACAAAACTGGTACTAATTATTGATGTGTGTGTGTATATAGTGGGTGTACACACACACACACACACACACACACACACACACACACACACACACACACACACACACACACACACACACACACACACACACACACACACACACACACACACACACACACAGTGTGTGTATAATTATTATTATTATTTTCCACGCACATTTTATCAATGCCAAACCACATCTATTCTAATAACTACTTTTCATTCTATATATAATAATTTATAAGTGGAAGTAAATTTGCTAAATTAATCATATTAATACACACTCACAGAAAATTGGTCCCCAATAATTAATTAAATTTTTAACACATTCAAATGATATATATTGTATTTGTGTGGTTGTATTTACAGGCTGTTCATCGCGGTACTGACTCTGATCACAAGGAAGAGGATTCTGAGTCTAAAGAGGCTGCAAAACTTGGAAAACTTCACTATACCCTTGACTACAACTTCACTGACAGCGCGGTATGAATACAAATGAGCAACCAGCGTTAATTCAGTCATCAATATCCATATTAAAGAGAGAAACTTGCTTCGGCAGGGTTTTTTTTATCTGCAGAGGGCTTTTATTGTAATGTAATGTAGAGAACTTCATTTTAAAATTAAAATTCTGAATCATTTTGAATGAATATGATATTCTTTCTTGTCCAGTTGATTGTAGGTGTGGTTGAAGCAGAAGGTCTTGCTGCTATGGATATGAGCGGCACTTCGGATCCATATGTGAAAGTCTACCTCCTCCCTGACAAGAAGAAAAAGTTTGAGACAAAAGTTCACCGCAAAACACTGGATCCGACTTTTAATGAGCACTTCACCTTTAAGGTACATGTAGTTACTGCTAAAGGCAATCCTTCATGGCAAGAATGTTATAAAGGTCACAGCATACAAGTTCACAATGTGCTGTTGGGACAATAATGCATTTAATTGCATTAAAATGTGTCACACATACGGATACTCTCATATATATTCTGTCTGCAGGTTCCATATGCAGAGCTCGGAGGAAAGACGCTGGTCATGACAGTGTATGACTTTGACCGTTTCTCCAAACATGATGCTATTGGGGATGTGAGGCTGCAGATGAATAAAGTGGACTTCAGTCAGCTTACAGAGGAATGGAGAGATCTGCAGAAAGCAGAGAAAGAGGAGGTACGAGTGAGGAAGGGAATCTTGAATACATGCCGGGTTGGGCCAAAGACTTTTTCATGGCTCGGTCTGAATCTGAATTGAATAGGTCACATTGCATAGTTGAATTCATGGCGAATTGGAATGAACCCAAACAATGGGATTTCTTTAGTCCAACACAAGCAAGCTTTGCAATAAAACATAAAAAAAATTTTTTTTTTAATTATTAGAATTTTATAATTATTTATTATAACACCTTTGAAAATAATATTAATATATATTCACATCCGACTTTAACAATGTTAATATAATATTTACATATTTAAATAAATGCATGTAAAAAAATATTAATATTTAAATATGGATATAATTTATAAGAAGTCTTTAAATAATATACATTTATTTAGGCTAACTATTTATACTGATCTTAAATTGTTAACGGTAAAAATGTGAAACTTGTGTGACATTAACATTATATTAATATTTACATAATGCATGTAAAATATACAAATTATATACATTTAATCTGCAAGTATACGAGTAATTCATATTGAAAAATATGTTCAACAACTGATAACGCTCTATCAATTTTTAACATTTTAAATATGGAAATAAAACTATATGTATTCCATTTCCAGATTTAATTATGAATTACACCTTTGTACCAGCATGTGACAGAAATGTGTTGATTTCAGGATAAAGAATGAAATAATATCTGACTTTTCCTTGTTGACTCAACAGCATGAGCGGTTAGGTGATATTTGCTTGTCTCTGCGCTACGTACCGACTGCTGGAAAGCTGACTGTTGTCGTTCTAGAGGCCAAAAACCTCAAAAAAATGGATGTGGGTGGCCTCTCAGGTGAGTGGAAAAAGTGGAGCGACATTATATACGGACACATTTCAAAATACAGATCTCAAATGCCATTTTGGACGTTATTTATCTGTTCCACAGACCCTTATGTAAAAATCCACCTGATGCAGAACGGCAAAAGGCTGAAGAAAAAGAAAACCACAATTAAGAAGAACACACTGAACCCGTATTACAACGAATCCTTTAGCTTTGAAGTTCCATCTGAGCAGATTCAGGTAGAGTTGAAGTTTCATTTGTGTCCATATTTCTGCCTGTCTCCTGAAACTGATGGCTCTGAGCAATTCTTCTGTCTCCTTTTAGAAAGTTCAGGTTGTGGTGACAGTCCTGGACTATGACAAAATTGGGAAGAATGATGCCATTGGAAAGGTTTTCATAGGACTGAACAGCACAGGAACGGAGCAACGCCATTGGTCAGATATGTTAGCCAATCCAAGAAGACCCATCGCTCAATGGCACGCCCTTAAACCTGAAGAGGATGTGGATGAAGAAATGAAGCGGTGTGTGTGAGAGCATTTGTATACATAAATATTCAGTGGTTTGCTTTCATGTGTGAAGTTTGTGTATGCGGGGAAAGTCTGAGCTAGATCTGGTAAAAATCTCATCTCTTTCATCCACATTACGGTAATAATCAAAAGCGCATTAATTTTCAGTATCTTGTGCAAGATGTTCAAAGATGCATTAAATGATGTATTAAAGGAGTAAAAACTGTATTGGACAACATGAGACAGCATTTACAATGCAACTTCTGTAATAACATATTCCTGAGTAAAACAGAATATGAGGAAATTATGTAAACCAGGATCAAATCCATTGGTATTTGATTGGTGAAAAGTAGGTTATGACATTATTGATTGATATTATTTTCCCTTGCCTATGCAGAAAAGTCATTTCAGAAGTGGGTAAAGTAATTACATTTTTAATATGCAATCATTTGCATAATAATTTTTCTCTTTAAAATAATGTCCACTAATGAGTTGTGCATAAAACCCTTAAAGGGATAGTTCACCAAAAAATCATTTACTCACCCTCTAGTGATTACAAACCTTTAAGAGTTTCTCTCTTCTGTTAAACACAGAAGACGACATTTTGCTGGTAGCCATTGACTTCCATATTATGGGAAAAACAAGTATGGAAGTGTATGGCTACCGGCAACTGTTTGGTTACCAACTTTTCTTTCTTGGGTGAACTATCCCTTTAACAACTGTTAAGAAAGTAAACATGGTCGATTTTAATCTAATGTTGTCTTCACAGAATCAACAGCATGACTTTCAGAAATGGCACAACAAGGACATCTTAAGACAATTTAATAACCACACATAATTGTACATAAATATATAAACATACAAAATCATTGATGGGGTCCATGTTATCCTCACAAATAACATGCATATGTATTGAATGTATATAAATTATGCATTAAATGTAACATATAAATTACGTTGATATATTGTTTGGGATTTTCACAAACGGAAATATGTAGTCAGGTTTTTGCAATATCACTATTATTTGTCATTTGTAAACCTGGGTGTAAATGCTTAAAAATGTATTTATTCTCTTGATAAAATAAAATAAGCTATAAATTTGTTTGCATAGGTTTCCACACACCGACCACCGACTGTTCAAAGGCTGAACTGTTCGTTTTCCAGCAGTGGATCTGTGTGTTCATCTGATTTCTAAGAAAAACAGAGTCAGATTTTAGATAAGCAATCTTATTTTCTGAGAAATCAGACTCAGAACATTCAACTTAAACAAGTTTTCATATTTTAAAACACATTAGTTCTTGTTTGAAGCATACACTCAATTGTATTCAATTGCTTAGAAAGTTTTATGTTGCATCACAAATGCATATTGATTCCTCAGTAGTAATGCATTCAACATTTAATGCCACGGCTTTATGAATTTAAGACTGTCTTCCGAGTTTTAAGACCTTTTTACGCCTTAATTTGTAGAATTTGGTGAATTAAGACTTGCTTTTTAAGACTCGCAGAAACCCTGTATTATTATTGCATTCTAGACTAGAGCTTGAATGTGTGATTGTACCTGCATTACGCTGATGTAGTCCTGTCTGTAGAGGGTGCTGTAGGACTTAATACCTTTCCAAATCAGAAAGAGCATGTATATGGCTGCTAACATGCACTGGAGGATGGACACGAAACCACTGCCCTTCAGCACATACACACCAATGCGCTGAGACAGAGAGATGGAGAGAGACCATGAACTCATTTCAGTGGTATATTCTAGTGGTTTACTGAGTGGCAGTGTCTCTGTACACGCACCTGCTGAGGGGTGGCCTTTTCCATTAGTGAGGATTTAATAAAGAAGGTGACAAAAGAACAAACTCCAAACAGTAAGCTGAAGATATTCAGGCCCATCAGAGTCATGACCTACAACAGCAGAGATCACACTTTACTCAAACAAGCACACAGGAAGCCTATTGACTTTATATAATCAAGGATATACTCATACAGTTATTCCAAACTACACAACAAACATTTGATTTGGACACAAATATCTGAATATCACTGCATTAGAAAACAAAATATCAAACCAAGTGACATTCATTTCAGAGTAAGAGAGCACAAACACATTTTTCATGCTAAGTATTTCACAGAAAGATGTTTATGGAGGTAAAAAAAAAAACATACTGTTCAAAAAAAGACAAAAGGAAAATCATCAAGGTTATAAAAAAACGGATTTAAAAAAAATACATAAAACAAGCTTACTTTGAATTTTTTGGGTTTCCTTTGAACATCAATTGCAAGTGACCCTGTGACTAGAAACTGAGACATAAACAGATATACGTATAACACAGAAAACAACTAATTAGTAACTGTACTGTAGCATGTCAGACTGATCATTGCTTTGTTCTGATTTATTGACTGTCAAATTTAGGAAACAGAAATGTTAACCGGAGCACTTACAAAAAGGCTACACCATATTGGAGCTGTCATAGACGCAGAACAGCTGAAAGTCAAACAGGTATAAGAGAAAGTGGAAAAAACACAGAAGGCAGCGCTGAAAATCTGAACAACCTGAAAGAGAAAGACAGAGAAAAGAGGAACAAAAGCAAGAATTAGGCTACAGTATATACTCTCTTCTATTGGTCAAAATAAAATTGTATGTGAATGCATTAATAAAAGTTTCAAATATTAGTATGCCATGCTGCCATAATGTTTGTTTAATACAGCAAGTGGCATTCATTTTGAAAATAAAATGGTTATTTTTTTCATCTTTGATCCAGTTTATGTCAACTTTTGGCAGTCCGGTCAAACAATGAGTCAAGAAAACATGGTAAATATCAGATGATACTGCTATCATTTGTCAAACTATGTTATTTTAGTATCATTGATATAGTTTTATAGATTTTGTTAATAATTTGAGTAAGATATTTTCGGTTTTTTTGTTATGTGTTTTTGTCATTTTTATAAGTTTTTTAATGTCTATAATATTTTTCTTAAGTTTATTTGTTTTAGTTATTTTAGTATTTCATGTTAAACTAAACAAAAATGTGAAATGTCGCCCTGGTAACTAGCTGAAATGGAATTATTTTAAGTTTTTATTATTTCAATTAACATTTACTTTCTGTCAAGTAATAGGAACGTTTTCTATGGTATTAGTTTTAGTTAACAATTATAACCCTGGTCAAACCGAAAACTGAAGGTGAAGCTGACCTGTGAGCATATGTATTCATTAAACTGTTGGGTGTCTATGACAGTTAAACTAGATTTTGTTACCCCAGACAGGAGAAGGCGGGTGTTGACCACTGTCCCAAACCAGCGGACCAGTCTGTCTTCCATCAGCTCTCCAGCTGCGGAGTCGTCAGCGGGAACAGCTTGGGGCAAAGGGCGTTCCTTAAAAAACACCTGATGCAGCCCCTCCTGGAACATGTTCTGATTCACCTGGGGACAAAAGAAGTGACATCATGAGTAAGCACGACAACAAATGGACTTGATTTTGAGTTTTTGTTGCGTAGTTCATCTGATTGGTTAACATAGCCTACATACAGTATACCATAGCATTTACAGTCATGCTTGATCACAGACAATTTAATACAAGTATATAGTGGCTATTATGGATTTACGAGTGAAGTAATGTAGAACTTACCTCTGGAATCCCAGGCATTATATATGAGACGCCTTTCTAAATCGGTGCAAAACAAGTCAACAAGCATTCAAATATATGGATTAACTTTAAGACGAACCTCCGTCTTCGTGAAGTACAGGGTCAAAGTTCTTTCTCAGGGTCTTGCTCTTAAAGCCCGCCCAATAGGGAGAGTCCTGATATGTGATTTGTCAGGATCTGATCAAAGGTTGTTTAGAGTCATAGTTTCATATTGGCTGATATGAATCTTATCGTTTAAAGTAAGCTTTATACATTCAAATTTTTAATAATTAAAATAAAAAGAAGTTCAAATAGCATAAAAATGATATATATTGCAAGCAGTGTTTATTGATAGTTGAACAAACATTATGCATTTTATACAATAAAAACGTAAATACAACAATATAATGAGATAAAGTACTGTATTAAACAAAAAAGTACAATCAGGTGCTTGTCTTACATTCAGTCAATTCAACAGCTTCAGTTGCATAATGCAAATATAAAATGTGTAAAAAAGAAAAACAAGATCCACCATACTGTGGCAGTGTTTGTTTCTTCATCAGAACAGATATGGAGCAATTTCGTATTATATCACTTGCATTTAGTGAATGGGTGCCGTCAGAAAGAGAGTTAAAACCGCTGATTAAAAACATCACAATAATCCACACAACTTCAGTTTATTAATCATCATCTTGTGAAGTGAAATGTCGTGTGGATGACATGAGGACTATTGTGATGTTTTTATCAGTCTCAATCTGGCGGCACCCATTCACTGCAGAGGATCAATTAATGAGCAAGTAATGTAATGATACATTTCTTCAAAACTGTTTATATGAAGAAACAAACTCATCTACATCTCAGATGCCCTGAAGGTGAGTCAATTTTCAGCACATTTTCATTTTTGGGAGAACTATATTCCTTTAATGACTTACACCATATTTGGTAACACATTTCACATCACACTTTTATATATACATACTCCTATATAGTGATCAGCGCGCATATCACTCTTCTTCTCCTCCAGCAAACATATCAGCCAGTCTTCTGAACTTAGGTCCCCAGTTCTGCAGATGTTGGAAGTCCTGATCTCCATCACTGATGGACAATTGCAGAGAGCTGAGAGATCCGGATTCAGACCTCTCACCCTCATGAGCAAACACCAGCACGGAGTCATACGGCGCCACATAGTGGTCATCATTTGCTGTGCACAAATTCTACAGAAACACAGAGTCCAGTACTTAACACATGCATGTAACTTTTGATGATGGTGATTTGGTTGTGGATGCTTTTCAGGATTTTTTCTTGATTCAAACCCAGGGCCAACATGCATGTTGAACTTGTAGAAATCATGCTGACTCTTACGTAGATACACATAAACACTCTTACTATACCTCATAAATGAAGCTTTCGATATCTTCAGTCTCATCTGGATGTTGCCGATAGAAGACCGTTTGTGAGGTCATTGGGGCAATATCGGTAGAGGAAACCTCTAGTCTGCTGCACAATAGGACCATATCAAAATCCTGTAATACACATGTACATACACAACATAAACACTGATAAGACTTAACAAAAGTAAAGCTAATTGAACATGTGGAAGAGCTTGTGCACCTGGTCCTGTTCGCCGCCTCCTTCCTCACTGTAACATAAAATATTGTCCCTGTCTTCGTCTCTATGGTTGAACTGTTCCCACTGAACTTTTCTCCCACATCTCCTCTTCAGGAGAAGAAGCAACAGTAACAGCACTATAGAAAAAAAGGAAACATTTTTTGAACATCATCACTGTTATCAATAGTGACTTTAAAGGCTAGCATCATTATAATCATGAAAATACACACACATATACTGTATGTATTAATACTTTTTAGAAATTAATACTTTTTCACAAGGAGGCATTAAATTGATCTGAAGTGAGAGTATCTTTTGTAACTGTGAAAGTCTAGACTATTTTCAAATAAATGCCGCTCTTTTGAACTTTATATTTATCAAAGAATCCTGATTTTTAAAAAAAATCAAATTCAGCTTTGCACATTTTAAAATAGATTAAAACAGCAATACATTAAAATACAATTTTAATGTATTTTTATTAAACAAAACCTTTGGAAAACATAACATTTTCTTTCAAAAATAAAAAATAAATCACTCACAAAAGTATTATAATATATATATATATATATATATATATATATATATATATATATATATATATATATATATATATATATATATATGTGTGTGTGTGTGTGTGTGTGTGTGTGTATATGTATATGTGTGTATATATATATATATCAATTTTACGAAATTGAGATTTATACATCATCTGAAAGCTGAATAAACAAGCTTTCCATTGATGTATGGTTTGTTAGGACAATATTTGGCTGAGATACAACTATTTGAATATCTGGAATCTGAGGGCGCAAAAAAATCGAAATATTGAGAAAATTGCCTTTAAAGTTGTCCAAATGAAGTTCTTAGCAATGCATATTACTAATCAAAGATGAAGTTTTGATATATTTACAGTAGGAAATTTTCAAAATATCTTCATGGAACATGATCTTTACTTAATGATTTTTGGCATAAAAGAAAAATTGATAATTTTGACCCATACACTGTATTTTTGGCTATTGCTACAAATATACCCCAGTGACTTAAGACTGGTTTTGTGCTCCAGGGTCACATATTATAAAATAGTATATATAAATATATATTCACATTTAGAGACTCATAATGATAGGTTGTTTGCTTACCAAGAAAGCATAAGATGGCCGCTAGCACATAGATGGACAGAGTGATGGCAGCAGCAGCATATATGCCGCTGGAGCAGCTAACGTCATCACCCTTACAGTCACACACCTCCACTATGATAGAACTGTTCTGAAATAACCTCTTGGAGTCATATATACGCAATACCAGGCTATATTCGCCAAGAGCCAGACGTCTGAGCGGCTTCAGCAACACCACACTGCCTGAGAAACGAGGGGAGAGCAGAAGTGTGAGACATCCAATATATTCACAACAGATTAACAAAACTTAATGTGAGCCAAACCAGTCCTACTGCTGGAGTTGCTGATGATAGTCCAGTTGCTTTGATATTCTGTATTTAGCTCTATGGTGAAGGGTGGGCCGTTGTCTGGGCCGTCTGGGTCTGTGATGGTCAGACGGACGGGTTTCGGTTCGATGAGACACATCAGGACTCTGTGCTCCTCCAGCACTGGAGCGTTGTCATTAATGTCCAATAGCTTAATCACTAATGTGCCTGTTCCTGTGGCGGGCTCGTCATCTACAGAAACAAATAAATAAAGCAGTCCACACAACCGGTCTAAAGCCAACATCAGATGTTTTGAGCAACACAAAAATGAGCAGATAACAGAAATTTCATTTTTGGGTGGACTATCCTAAATGCTTGAATACACTACTTGAGTTTTTCCAGTCTGCAGATTTCATTTGACAGATTTCACATAAAATCGCATAGTATGTGATGGGCACAGGCTCAGATTTTTTAGCTTCAGATTATGATTCCAAAAATGAACATTTGCAGAATATCTCGCCCTCAGGCCATCTAAGATGTAGAACAGAACAGATTTGGAGAAATGGGTTACTTGTGGATTATTGTGATGTTTTTATCAGCTGTTTGGACTCTCTTTTGACGGCACCCATTCACTGCAGAGGATCCACTGGGGAGCAATTGTTGTAAAGCTACATTTCTCCAAATCAGTTCTGATAAAAAAACAAACTCATCTACATCTTGGATGAGTTACTTTCAGCAAATTTTCATTTTGCAGTGAACTATTCCTAGTCTTTAGGCACTGGGAGCTTTATTTAAATTACCATTGTCATAAGCCAGTACTAAGACAGTGTACTGTTCATTTCTTATGAACGAGGCCTCTCTGTCCAGTGAGCTCCTGACTTTGATGAGTCCAGTGTCCTCTGTGATCTCCAGCCAGTTTGCAATGTCTTGCAGCAACTTATATCTGACATCACAACACACAAATATGTGACAGAAATGAACACATGACAGACACAGTGGTGCTTACCAAATACACAACAATACGCAAAAAGTTTGGTTATTACAATAGCAATACCATGGTGTTTTTGTTACTTTTTTATATTTGTATTTAGGTTTAATTTATTTTTTATTTTAGTTTTAGTTTGTACATTTAGTGCTTCAACTTTCAACATTTCTAATTTTTTAGTTGAAGTTTTTCATCTAATATTAAAATTTTATTTAATTTCAGCTTTATTTCAAATAAGAATATTGTAATGCTTTTAATGATAAATACCCTGCTGGTAATACACAAAAAAGGGGTTTTATGATACAACAGTATAATTGTGTGTTTTTTTGGGAGTTTTTCGTGTGTATCCATGTAAAACCTTATTTTCTGCCCTCTAGCAGTATCTGGGTCACTGGCTGTGTATTTGGAGATAGTGCTGCCCACTTTGAGGTCCTCATGAATCATGATCTGTTTCTCCGCAGGTTCAAAGACAGGTGGCTCATTTACATCCTGCACTGTGATGGTGACGGTAGCAGTGGAGATGGCCAAAGGAACAGCAAAAGGAACCTCGTTCTTGACCACCACCAGCAGAGAGAAATTGCTGGTCTGCTCGAAGTCCAGACCCTAAAAATATATGGACAAATATATTTTCATTTTCTGAGGAAAATGTGAGTGCCCATGAAAAAAAAAAAAAAAAACACTGTACTAGACAAAAAGTCTGGGGTCTGTAAGATTTTTTAATATTTTTGAAAAAAGTCTTTACTGTTTACTATTAGAATATATTCCTGCAATGGCAAAGCTGAATTTTTTAAATAGTATTTTAGAAGTCATTGTAATATGCTGATTTGACAAACGTAAATTGAATAAACACATATTTGAACGCTGTAAAGCTTTTGAGCTACAGTACACTGGTTACAAGTGTTTTTTATAAGAAAATACTATTTCAGTCTTTCAACTTTAAAATTTCATGTTTACTTCAATGTCTTTCTTGTTGTTTCTTAGTAACTATTTGTGAAATTCTCAAGCAATTTCTAAGTGACCAATTTTATCAGTGTAGCAGAAATACAGCATAAATAGTAATACAGTGAAATATCATTACTTTTAGTATTTAAATTACTGTTTACTAATCAAATATTTTAAAATGTAATTTATTCCTGCAATGGCAAAGCTGAATTTTCATAATGTTTCAGAAACCATTCTAATATGCTGGTTTGTTCCTCAAGAAATATTACTTATGAATGTTGAAAACAGTTTTGCAGCTTAAAGGTCCCATGACATGCTGCTTTTTGGATGCTTTTATATAGGCCTAAGTGGTCCCTAGTACTGTATCTGAAGTCTCTTTCCCGAAATTCAGCCTTAGTGCAGAATTTCAGCCAGTCCCACAATGAGCTTTCCTTAGGACGTGCCATTCTGTGTCTGTAGCTTTAAATGCTAATGAGGAGGAGAGAGGCGGGGCAAGGTGGAGGGTGGGTGTGTGGCCTTAACCAGCTTTTCAAAATCGAAACAGTGCGGGTGTTTTTATATCACCGTATTTCTGAAGGAAACCGACTATTTTCAGAAAATTTGGGATGTCATTTTCATTTCATTTTGCATGCAATGTCTGATAAAGCAGCGTTTGTGAGCGGAGCTCTGCTTTGTGTACAGCGTTACCGCGGAGACCGCTATCTCCGAGCTCTAAAAGCGCCTCCCGCTGGCAGAGAATGAATTTGCATATAAGCCGCCACAAATAGAGTCCAAGTCTGTGGGAAACAGTGTACACATACTTCGGTGTTCATTTGCACATCCAAACACTGAGCAACTGCCATGCTTCGCTTGTTTGCAAGCCATGATGTCTCTCTCTCGAAAAAAAAAAATATTGCGCTCTCCTCACATGTAGCTCATTTTCTCATGGGCGGGCAAAGCAGAGAAAGGGGAGGTAACCTTTCCCCATATGACGACACAAAGGGAAGATTCCAGATCGGGGCATCTGAGCTTTCATTTTCTCAAAGACGAAGCAGGATACCCAGGGCTCGGTTTACACCTATCGCCATTTCTAGCCACTGGGGGACCATAGTCAGGCTAGGGGAACTCATATTAATGTTAAAAAACCTCATAAAGTGAAATTTTCATGCCATGGGACCTTTAATATTTTTGTGGAAACCATGATAAAAAAAATTCCGGATTCTTCGTTAATTATAAAGCATTTTTTTAATAAAAATATTTTGTAAGATTATAAGTGTCTTTTAGTGTTACTAGTAGTTGAAAAAACTATTAATTTCATTACGGAGTCTTAAACATTCAAACATTAGGGTCTAAGTCCAAGTGTGTTTGATATATGAATGTATATTCACTTTTGATGTCATGATGATTCCCTCCATCCCGCTGGGGCCGGTGCTGATGTTGAAGAACCCTTTCTCATTGCCCTGGATGATGGTGAACTTTGCCACTGAGTTTGCAGTTAAAGGCTCATCTCTATCTGTGACATACAACTTCGCAACAATTTCCTCAGCTTTATTTTCTTGTACTGTACTCTCATACTGTCAAAACACACATAAACAGACCATTTCAGAGCTACTCAACATCAGACGTGTCTGGAAAATTTAGTCTAAATCCAAAAATGAACGTACCTTTTTTTGACGAAACTTGGGGGCGTGATCATTGCTATCAGTAATTTTGATGATGACCATACAGGTGGAAGAAAGACCGTGACCATCCATATCTGCTGCTTCCACAGCCAGCTTATACACAGCTTGATTCTGTTATCACAGAGATGGTAAAAAAGACAGCCATGTTCAGATGATGGGTCTGAAACAATATCAGCATTCAAAAGTTTGAGCTCATTATGTTTTTTTTACATTTAAAAAAAGTTTAAATTAATAATTTTGCTAAAATTTACCAAAATGCATAACGGTTTCCATAAAAATATTAAGCAGTAAACTTTAACTATTTTATTACTAGTGTCTGGGAACACAGCAGGAGAAGGGCCAGTCTGTTCAAAATCTTAATGCGACATTAATGTACATTATGTCTTTCTGTCATTATGTAGATTTCCTGAACAACTTGTATAAAAGTTGAGTCACTGTGTAAGCTAACGTTAGACCTTTTGCGCCGTTAATCAGATAAGCGTGACAAGATCATTCCAAATTTAGCCTAATATACACATGTTAGTAATGCATGCTGTGTTAGTAATACATGAAGTACAGTCACAGTGTCGTATGCTACAGTGGAGGAAAATTTACCTAATGTGAAGTAAAATAGTCCACATCTGACACTTGAATTAGTGGTTATGTGAAATATCATTTCTACCTTTAATCAGCACAGGCCTGGTTTCAGAATTAAACTACTACGGGTGCTTCTGAAATTAGTAAGGCATGCATGATGCACATCTATTTCGACATATATCTATTGCTGTGGTTATCACTGTCAATCATTGCAAATTCGAGAGCAAACCCTACATGTATATGCAGGTGTCTTTGCAGTGTGTGGCCACTGGTCCACTTAGCAGCATGAAAAACAAAGTTTTCTATTCAAATTCTTAATTTATTATATGTAGCGCAAAGAGCACTCTTCATAATCGCTGAAAATCTGTCACTCAGTTCATTGCAATCTCACACAGTTCCGTTATAATCAATGAAGCTCTCTACACAACACAATCAGTCTCTTATATTGTGCCTACACTTTGTTATAATGAAAGTAGCTTGCAAAACTTAGGATTGAATAAAAAAGGTCTGGTGTTTTGAGTGGACTCAAAACTGGACTCATTGGGTTCAAGAAATCAATAGATGGGTCTCTGATTGGCTACATTCCTCAACGCTGCAAATCTGCTCTAAATACAAAACATTGACACTCTCTAGAGTGCAAACACAAATATACACAATTCACTTCCATTCCTTGGGGTAAATAAAAAAAAATATATACACTGTATTAATGAAACAAGACTAAATTTGTACTAGACGTGCGAAATGAACGTGGAAAAAGTACTTAAGAGTCGTATGGAATCATGCGCTTTGCTAGACATACCTATTCTTATTCATACTTATTCAAATCTGTTAAAGGATTGTTAGGCTGCATTAATTAGGTCAACCAGAACTGGGAACACTTCCCATAACACACGATGTACTTGTTACATCGTAAGAAGAATACCATCTGCGCTAATACTAGTCCGTTTCTTTCTTATTCCAAGGTCACCGTAGCCACCAGATCCAGTCTGTATCCAGATCAAATGGTGGATCAGTACCTAGAGACGACCTCTACGGCCCTGAATGTCAGCGGAGATCAGGACACCTAGATGAGCCCGAGACAGATCCCCAGTGAAGACCTTGTCTCCTAGACGGCCATCGGGACAAGACCTCGGGAACCAGATGAGTCCTCAGCACAAACTGCTGGTTCGTCTGGCCAGAGGAGAACTGGCCCCCCGACTGAGCCTGGTTTCTTCCAAGGTTTTTTTCTCCATTCTGTCACCGATGGGGTTTTGGTTCCTTCCTGCTGTCACTTCTGGCTTACTTAGTTGGGGACACTTAATTTCCAGCGATATTGTCGACTTGATATACACAAATAATACTATTAGAACTGAACTGAGCTGGCGACATCACTGAATTCAATGATGAACTGAGTGTTTACTATTGTCCTTTTGCATTATTACACACTATTTTCCTATTTGATACTGTAAAGCTGCTTTGACACAATCTGTATTGTGAAAAGCGCTGTATAAATAAAGGTGACTTAACTTGACATACCTGACATGAATCTGGACAAAATTTTAAATTTGGCTCCCTTTCCATGAGTTAGAATGTGAATTGGAATTTGATTGAACTGCAAACCATTGGAATTTTAAAACATTTACACTTTTAAACAAGGTCTTTTCAAGCCATAATTCAAAGTTTGTCTTGATGAACTTTCCTTTTCAAATTTAAAAATGGACATTTTATAGATTATATATTAATTTTGAATTATATTAATTCTGGTCAAAATTCAAATTCAATTTAAGTTTAGCTTTATTTTTATTTCTGTTTTAAAGGGGTCATCGGATGCACATTTTCCACAAGTTGATATGATTCTTTAAGGTCTTAATGAAAAGTCTATAACATACTTTGGTTAAAAATTTCTCAATGGTAGTGTAAAAAACATCCTTTTTACACTGTCAAAATCAGCTGTTTTCAGCAAGCTGTTTTTTAGTCCATGTCGCTTTAAATGCTAATGAGCTCTGCTGACCCCGCCCCTCTCTTCCATGGGGTGACGAGCAGACTGTACACCTCAACTGCGAAACTGGGTAACTAGCACATTATTAGGAAAGGCGATTTGCAAAGATTCATAAAAAAAACCCTTATATTCACTTCTTCTGTAGATGAAGCTGGATCACGAATGATTTGTGCAAACAGACGCATTAAGGAAGATCGGGATCGGCACATTTCCTTCAAAAACAAAAGAAACGTTAATCCTCTGTGTCTTCAGCAGCTCAGATGTCAGGAGTAAATGATGACTGTTATATTCATTATTACACCCAACAACTAAACACCTCAATCGCTTAATCGGAGATATTCTTGTCTTCCCCGGCACCGGAGTCAACACAATGGAGGACAGCTCACAGCTCACTCAGAGCGGGTCTAAGGTAAGATGGACCTGTCAATCAACTATCGCGGGAGTGGCCTGTACAGAACTACGTCATTCTGACAGGAATCTCAAATCCTCAAATCCTGATTTGGGAAAGGGGATTTTAAAATAACCACTGGGTGGATTTTTATCATTATAGGACGGATGTAAACACACACTTCCAACACACATTTATGTTTAAACAACTTGTAAAGTGAATTTTGCATCCGATGACCCCTTTAAGTAATTTTAGTGCTTTCATTTATTTGCCAAAGCAACATTTCTAATTCTAGTTTTAATATTTATATTTTCAGCTTTACTAGGTTTATATATTAACAACAACAACAAAGATTTTAACAGCTTTAATACAATTTAGTTAATTTCAGTCTTTATGTAAACAAACACAGATTTATTACCTCTCTGTCCAAAATGCCTATAGTGGCCAGGCTGATGACTCCACTGGCTGGGTCAATGTGAAACACCCCACCGTTGGGTTCCTGTCTCACCAGCTTGTAACGCACAATGCCATTTGCAGTTTCTGGGTCATCAATGTCTTTTACCGTCACTTTTAGGACGGGCGCATCTGCAGTAGGACCATAAAACAGTATTTTATGCTATGTCAAACAAATGTAAAGTCTGAGAAGGATAGAAGACTCTCCAATCCTACTTTGTTTTGCCCTTTCTGGGACTTCTCCCATAAAAGGATCCTGGGTACACAAGGGATTGTTGTCATTTTGGTCAATAACTTTGATGGCGAGTTTGACAGGGGTTTCAATGAAGCTTTGATCCTGTGCTGAAGCATGAGTTGTGAGCTGCACACAGACACACATAATATACAGCATTTATCAACACAAAATACTTCTGTAAAGTCACAAGCAAACTCAAACTGTTTAACATGTTATGTGTAAAATCCAGGTTCTTCGAGGACGTCAGGTCACTCACAATGTATTCTTCAGTTTCCTCTCTGTCCAGGCTTTTGGTGACCCATAACATGCCTGTATATTTGTCCACTGTGAAAAGACCCTTGGGAGGCTGATCTGCTCCAGCACCTGTGATATTATAAATCATTCTCATGGAATCAGCAGCGGTGGACTTCATCTGTGGAACAAAACATAAAAGCCAAGATTAGAACTTGCAATGTGAAATGTTAAAACAAAGACAAAGCAAACAGGACAATAATGTGCAAATTAAAAACAGGATGAAGCAAAAAAAGGACATATAGGAGAGAGATGCACCTTCACCACTTCCTTTGGAAACGGGCCTTTATCATTTTCTGGAATGCTGACAGGGGGAATCAACCAACCCCTCTTTCTTCTGATCATGCCATTAAATGTCTTGGGAATAACTGTCATCAAGACATAATGGGACTCTGGAGTTGTGCTATTCTGAATGACAAATCAAATAAACCTATGTAAATGCCATAAAGCTTTTGAGCTATAGTTCAGTGTATACAAAAGTAGATTTACAAGAAAATATATCAGTCTTTCTACATCAAAATTTCATGTTTAATTCAATGTTACTTGCAAAAAAAATTGAAAATTGTTCCTACACATTTTAGTTAATGTGATTAACTACATCTGCATTCAGAGAAACCGAAATGAATCCACATAAAAAAAAAAAAAAAAACATTTGGTTAAATTTAATCGCATGTAAATGTCTAAGATAAATTTTAAATCAGTTGTTTGCAGATGCCACTTGATTTTGCAATTATTTGCATTTAAATTATGTAAATGTACAAATACTTGAGGCAACTATACATTTTAGAAATAATCAGGAAATTCTGAAAACATTTGTAAATATATTGATGTAATTTATGTACCTGCCAAAGTGTGCTGGTGCTTCTCTTGTCAAGCATGAACTGTCCCTGTTGAACGGCTGCTAAATACTCTGGTTTGATCTCTCCATGAATTGTTAAGACCATCTGTTTAAACATAGATGAAGAAAAAAAAAACTGATCAAGTTTCATATAATTAACAAAGTTGCATTCTATTCCTTTAGATAAAGTAGGAACACAAAAATATTAATACAGATGCATTAATTTTCTTTCTCCATTATGTAATAAAACCTACAAGCATGATTACTATTAACAACTTATACATTCAGTAAATTAAACAATGACAATTCAATACTGAAATAATTACATATGCATTTAATCAATATATAAATATATTGCAATTATGTAAGATCTATTGTCTGGACTCTACTACATTTGCAGACCAGAATACACACAGATGACAATGTCATCTTCACATCATGTATAAAATAAAAAGACGAGAATATGACATTAACAACACTTACCAGACACAAAAGGCAAGTGAAACTTCCATGAGTGAATCTCTTCATCTTCACAGCAATACTGAACAGTATAAAGAATGAGAAATATGTTTTCTCCGTGTGTTGTCTGCTACCTTGTCAGTTCCCCACTTAAGCTGTACTGTAAAGTCTGATCTTTGTGTGTGTGTGAGTGAGTGCATTTGCATGCGCATTTGCAAAACATATTTCTCAACAGGTGCTGAAGGCAATATATCAAAGGACAATGAGCTTACCAACAGATGATGGCATGTTTAAAAGCATAAAGTAACAGTCATGCATGGAACATTTCAATGTCAGCTTTAACAAACTACATACACAGATGCCATGTAAGTGATTTTATAAACTATTCACAAAACAAAATATCATTATTATATATTTTATAATAAAATGTAGACTGTTTATGTTGCTTTGATGCAGCAACCCTTAGGGCAAAGTTCTGCTATAGAAATTCATCATGGAAAAATAACTTAATGAGAATTTTTTTTTTTTTTTTTGGAGATGCTCTACTACTGTAAGTAGGTTCACATAATATTCAACACTGGCAGCAGCACATCTGGTGAGTTTGCCAGTAATAATCCATAATTAAAGGGCTTGTTCATCCAAAAATGAAAAATGTCATTTACCCATGTTGTGTCAAACCTCTATATTTTCAGGTTTCTTACACCTTTCCCAAATTCAAATTCAAGCCTTTTCAAGTAATTTCAAGGTGCATTTTCAAGATTTTCCAGCACTTTAAACTGTGGTAAATTACACACACACTTGAGTTTTTCCACTTTAAATCAAATGTTATTGTGCTATTAAAAACCACCGGTCTGGATCGCATATAGCATTGCATAATATAAGTAGCCAACCTAAAGTATATAAATGATAAAATAAAAAATAAAGAAAGAAATCATTTACAGGGTACCACCAGTATTTTTTAAATAAAATGTAAGGCTTTTTAAGACCTGCACAAATCAAATAAATACTATATGAGCAGTGAAGGGAAATGTCAATGTTAACATATTAAAAGCATAAAATGACTGCAAAAAAAAACATGATTTGCAGTTCAAATGCAGGTTTTCACAAACAGAGTTTCATAAAGTGACAAGCTAAGATTTCAGCCTTTAAAATATCTTTAAGAAATAACTAAAAGGGATGAGTCAGAAGTATAAAGAATAATTTTGTTTTTCAGCAGCTTTGATGGCAGAGGATTAATTTGCACTTCCAATAAGCCCCCCTGCTGTTTTTGCTCAGAACAAAAAGCTTTCAAAAATCAGCCTTCCAAAATCTAAAACATTTAAACAGTAAGATCTCTTGTGTGCTTTAAATTAAAATAATTCTTTACACTTTTGACTCATCCCTTTCCTTTATTTCTTTCTTAAAAATAGTTTAAAAACTAAAATATGAGGTTCTGTCTGCCACTAGGTGGTGCTTTTGGAACTGTATTGATACATCGGTTTCCCCGGTAACGGCTGAACACAAAGCAGCACTGTGCTCATAAATGATACTTTCAGACATTATAACTGTACATTGATGAAATGAAACGAAAATGCCAAGGAAGCCGGTTCACTTCAGAGATAAATTAATATTAAAAACACCCGCCCTGCATTTTGACTTTTAAATGTTTATTTTATTATTTCACTTTAATTGTGACAGTTTTTTTTTTCTTTTGCACTTTCAAGCACTATATCCAAAATCCAAGCACTTTTCAAACCTTGAAAACACTGTTAAAATTCAAGCATTTTCAAGGATTTCAAGCACCCGTACGAACCCTGTATTTTGAAGAATGGGGATAACCAAATAGTTGCTGATAGCCACTGACTTCCATAGTATGAAAAAAATATATATATACTACGAAAGCCAGTGGCTACCAGCAACTGTTTGGTTACATGTTGTAACATTCTTGCAAATATCTTTTGTGTTCAACACAGAAAAGAAACTAGGTATCACTTATTCACTATTAAATACGACTTTACCCTCAATAAAGTCTTAATTTGCTGCTTATTAACAGTTAGTAAGGTAGTTGTTAAGTTTAGGTATTGGGCAGGATTAGGAATGTAGAATAAGGCATTAATACGTGCTTAATTACTATTATAGTAATATGCGTGCTAATAAGCAACTAGTTAATAGACCCTAAAACAAAGTGTTACCAGAAACTCATACAAGTTTGGAATAATATGAGGATGGGTAAATGTCGAAAAAGCTAATTATCTGCTGAATTGTATAAATTTACTGGATAGAACAACTAGTGAATGATTGTTTAAAGTAACTACTAACCAGCAACTTTGCACATTTAAGTTAAATTAAGTCTTGTAAGAAATGTATTAACACAAAAAATAAGATCCACCACCAAGTGTAAAAGAAAAACAAACACTTCCGGCTTTAACAGCCATATTTATTTTATAGTACCTTTACCAGGATATTTCATATAGTTTTATATAGTTTAACATAGTAATAGTATGCGACTCTTGGCAAAAACACATATATGGGATAGACATGGCACAGAAAAGCTTCCTATCAGTTTCACAGTCCCTAGAATGAAAACTCTTTCAGAAAACAAACAGATACAACCCACTGAAGCTTCAAATAAACCTCAAAGAAGGCATAAGGTTGTACATCACTCTCTCTCCCCCTGCATGAATTATCATACGGCATTTTCAGACTGACAGTTCTGTAGTGTTATTCTTATACTTGCACATTCCAGATTTTAACCCAAGAACCCCAAACGACCAACAGATTAGGTATAAACTCAATCGTTTAGTTTATGTTGGCCAGACGCTCTCCTTAAAATATAATACACACCTCACTGGACATAAGGCATGGTCAGGTACATTTTTGTAGTAAACAATCAATGTTTTTCAAAATCAAAACCCAAGGAGGCTTACTATGAAAACGTCCTCCCAGAAAAATTGATATACAATTCAGGACATACTTCATATTGTCTACATTCAAATAAAAACGATTCTCCCTTCTAGTTGAAGACTGCAGTTTTACAGTCACATAAATTGTTCCCATAGTAATTGAAAAAGCAATAAACATAAAAAGCTTTAGTCGAAGGCAGACAAATAGTGCTTCCCAACTAATGCAGTAAACTTAACTATACCATGTAATAAAGGACACCCTCATACATAAGCATAATCTGAAACAGATTATTGCATTAAAATGTAAAGCATTTCAGTTGATCATTCAATCATAAGCAACTGTCAGAATAAGGCAGGAGATAAATAAACATTCAAATAGGCACTTTGGAGACTTACCTCATGCATTCAAACCAGACTGCTCTTACTACATGGTTTACCTGAAAATTAATGGCAATGGCAAATCCATCTATCCTTACAGTGTGGTAAACCATTCTAAAATATAGCACAATCTATAAGATGTAATGACAGATCAGAAATCTTAAATAAGCCACTATAATGTATGCATCTAACAAAGTAGTATGTATTTATGTAGATTTTGATGCACTATTATGTAAAACAGTTCTGTTTGGCTGCTTCTATTCTCAGAAGCTCTTCATGTATTTTTTTTTTAGTGCCACATATGATCTTCTCTGAGATCTCCTTTCTTAGTGTTACATGGTGAGGGTTCACATGTGTGTTGTGTTACAGGATACTCTCACGAGAGTTTCCGGTGTTAGAGGACGTGCTGGCCCTGTTATCGTTAAAGACAGGCATCCTATTCCACGTTACAGAGTCCAGTAAGATCTGATTCAGTTTCTCCATCCAGTCAGACCTCTCCTCCCGTGTGTCTGCTGAAAACCAGCACCTGAACAAAAAAAGATCATTTCGATTTGAATTAAAACCAATACTCTTATTGCAAACCGATACTAAATGTAAAAGTTATAATGAAACAGAAGTAGCAGATCCTTTCTTCCATATTGTGGAATTTCATTTTTGGCTGAACTCTTTCTTTTAGTAAATTCATGGAAGCATTACTTCTTCAAGGTCTGGCTGTGTTCTTGCTGGAGGGTGTTAGTCTCTACCAATTCAAAGGTGTGGGGCCGTGCACAGCACTCTCGCTCCACAGGCCTGACACTGCAGAAGCCAAAGAGAGAGAGACTTCCATCTGCTGGCTGGAAGAGAAGGAATGATAAAAAAATAAGAATAAAAAAAAACTTTAATGAGGAGAAGGATACACATTATTTACACTAGTGGTCGACCGATATTGTATTACAGCCAATGGTGATGCATCTTGGAAAGCAGGGTGGCCGATGGCCGATATAATTTTATTTATTTTAATTAATATTTAAGAAATTTGAAAGTGGATTAAAAAATGAGTGTGTAAAAATAATCATGCTTATACTTTAAAATGACAAAGTATTTTTCACAAATAAATAAATATATTTAATAAAAATATAATTAAAAAGGAAGTAAACACTGTCTGTACCCAACAGTGCACTCAGTATTCTGGGAAGTTTGTGTGCATTGGGAATCATATTTTTTCAAATAAAGCCAAGGTAACAACTCATTTTACATAAAGCACACAGTGAAAATTACATGAATATGACAGTGGGCAAAAGCATGTGGGTTCAGCATAATTTAAAATCACAAGTTTAAAGTTTGTCGATCGCAAGTCTCCAGTAAACTTAAACGTTCATTGGTCATTCAAAGATTTGTTTAAATGATATAAATGCGTATTTGCTGTATGCTTACGGCAAACGAGAAAGCATTATAATGTTTGCCTTTCTATTACTAACAATATAAAAGCAATCGTTATAATAATTTTTTGTACATTTTATTTCCTTTGTTTAACAGTTCTATCTGATTATTAGACAGACTTCTGTCTTTATTAGACAGAACTGTTAACGACGACAGGTGAAATAGAGGGAGATTGTGAGCGCTGTCTGCTCAGGTGCTGCCGTTCTCAGCATCGTCAAAATAAAAGCCATGAATGCACCGGCCAAACAGAAAAACTTATCGGCCGATATTTGAAAAATGCCAAATATCGGCCTTGGCAATATATCGGTCGACCACTAATTTAATTTACATAATTGCACAACCCCACCTTGTTGCCCATCTCATTCGGGTAGTTCCAGTAGAGCAGGTGTCCTCCTTCCAGAAGGAAGTAGAACCTCTGCCAAGCTCCAAAGCCACTCACATCCTCAAACATGGTCTACAAGAGAAAGAAAGCTGCAGGATAATTTCACAAAAACACAGCACATTTCCTATAGACACACTTCATTAAGCACATAAAATTTCAAAAGAATACATTAAAAACAAACTGAGATGATAGATGCTATTAATCATTTAAAATAAAGTACTAATGTAACCGGGGAGACCCTGTTGCAGCTCTACTATTCAACACATTAAATATTCTTGTGCCCTAAGCCATTCTCAAACTTGCATTCAAATGTATCAGACTGCGACTATGAAGATAAACTGCTCATGTATTTCACATATCTGCTTTGCAAATATGTATTGGGAACTGTATTTTCACATTTTTTTGCTTATATACAAATTAGTCAAGGGACTACAGATATGGTAAATGCCTTTTCCATGTGATAAAACAAGCTAAACAAAACATTGGTCAGTGTCTAGAAATCATACACACCAACTCACCAAAAAGCCCTGATGCTGGACGTTGGAGTGGCCCTCACTGTGCAGCCGCAGATAGATGTGACCCTCTAGAGGAGAGAGAAAGGGAACCTACACAATGTAACAAATTGGTTAGTCGCAACACAGGAAAAAACAACAACAACAGATGTGCATGTAAAAATACAGCAATATTGTTCAAATTTTTAGTAATGGCTTATCACATTACAATACAGCTTTAAGAAAAAAGGCTCTAAAACAGCCATCATTTCTGAATGGTTCAAATTTAAATTACTTCTCACATTGTAGTAACACTCCAAAATGACGATAACATTCAAAGAACATTCATTTGAACTAAATCTTAAAATGGCATTTATTTCACAAAAGTCATTTGATCAATTCAATACATCTTTGCTGAATAAAAGTATTAAATTTCTTTAAATTACTTATATATAAATTGTGTGTTACAGTTTCTAGGTCTGGAAGTAAAATTCCATATCTCCATAATAAAATACAGAACATAAGGAGAATAAGAGAGGGTAATTGTGGGGATATTGGTTTAATTTATCCCAAAGCAAGTTATGAACGCCATAATCAGGACATTGTCATTTTATTGATTATTACACAGGCCAGGGGATTCATGAATATTAAAAAGATGAACAAAAGGCCGAGCAAACACACTAACACAGAAAAAGTGCAAAGCCCACTAAACCAGAACCAGAGACTATGGTGGAAAGAGTGACACCTTTTCCTGAAACTCATCTCCAAGGAGTCGCCTGATTTTGCCTTCAAATTTCATCTGAGTGGAGAAACAGGAGAGATGGACAGAAACCCAGTTACATGACCACAACCACACCACAGTGCAAACACAACACAGAACAACCATTGACCTCCTGTTTAACCAAGTGAAAATTAAGCGTGTAGAAGTGTACACAATATTTACTGATTTTAAAAAGAAAATAACTGAGTGATGCAACAAGTGTTCAAAAAGGTGAGGACAGCAACACAGACACTCACTAATATGAACAAAGTTTTACTGCATCAATACCTTGTCAAGAGGGAACTTGCTCTGTCCCAATGAATTCAGGGTAATCTTGTGAGAGCCCACTAATGTGAAGTTACTAGAGCGCTGGGCACTCAGACCAGGCAGAGTAGCAGCTATAACAGACGGAAAAGAAATATCATTGTCTGATACCACCAATCAACCAATGATTAAACGAGTAACTGATGAATACTCACAAGTCACACTCTGGTTAGATTTCTAGAAAAACAAAAATAAACATTAAAATGAGCTAAAGCTATCTACCACTCAACAAATATAAAAACACACAATGTGCCCCATTAATGATTTTCTGAATTGTTTGTGAAAGTATTCTTATGTGACAATTCAAAAAGTGTGATTTTATGAACATAACAGAAATACTCATGTTTCATTAATGAAGCCCAATGATGGTAAGTAAACAGACAGTAGATACATACTGTGATGCTGTGGAGAATCTTCTTGGGTGTCACCTAGAAACACAAACATTTTTCTACAACTGTGCATTGCCAAAAGTAATACATTTCTCAACATAATGTGTGAAAGTGTACAAACCCTTGACTTTGTTGAGCTGCGGAACTGCTGAGCATTCATACTGCAGGTATTACTCTGAGTACTGGACTATAAAACAGAGGAATACATAACACCTAATTATGAATTAGAAATTGTAAGTTAAAGCTTGAAGAAAAAAAATCTCTTATCTTTTTAAATTAATGAAAACAAATATTTGCTCATACATGAACTCTACCTACCAAACTGTAGACCTCAACATCAATCTCAAAACTGGAGCGAATGTCTTGTCTGTGGAAGGAAAAGATTCAAACCAGTGTAAATCACAATTGTTGTATTTAAAAACTTTCTCTTAAAGCATTGTGTAGTTTTAAACTCTGACATCAAAGAATCATTGTATGTAGCATGTGGACTCACAGTGTAATAGAAGTCGGGAAGGTGATGGTGTCTCCATTTTGGGCATCAGCAGCTGTAGCCAAAGGCGTTGCCACAATATTACATGGGCCATAACGGATCAAAACGAAGAAGTAGTGCGTTGGACGGCCTTTATAGAGACAGCAGCCATAAACTGCATGAGAACATTGACCTTGTGCAATGATGATTCATCTTCTGCCATTAATAAATATGAATTAACGCTCACCTGTGCGAGCTGAGCACACAAACTCCACCTTGAGGGGCAGCTGGATGCTGCCGATGCTGACTGTGCCTCTGCAGGGTTGCAGAGGTGCATTCTGGGAGTCTGGTTCACCAGACTCACCCTCTCTCAGCCTGCTGACCTCGCCCAGTAAGGCTGCTCGCTTCTCACCTGCATTAAAATGACAAATGAGAGCCAAATCAGAACATGCAGTCTCAGCGATTTGCAAGTAGTGAAATGAACTTTGTTCACAAATGTTCCACCTACTGGAGACAAGCAGGAGTTTCTCAGCCTCGGCCTCCTGCTGGGAACCTTTCCCATGTTCCTCATCACTGCAACAGCTCAGAGCCTGCAGCGTCTGTGTGATGATTGTCTGCAACTTGGCTGCCTCCTCGTTTAACACCTTAATGGACCAAATACAATCACCTGCATCAGATCTTGAATGCATGAAGTCTCCTAAAATACCCCAGTATAAGTTTCAAACCTTAATTCTCTCCTTGATGTTGATGGGCTTTTTTGAGCAGGTCTTCTCTTGAACCTGCTTCTGAACTCCAGGGGTCAAGCTCTGAGTAGAAGAGGCGTGGATCTTCCTTTGTGAGCGGTAGGTGTCAATGCTGTTAATCGTATGAAAAACAATTGGGTAAAAAGGTAAATATCAGTGGTTGACCAATATATAGAGAGTTGAGTGGCTGATCGATATAATACTGATATGCACTACCATTCAAAAGTTTAGTGTCATTTAATATACATTTATATATTAAATATTAAATAAATTAACACTTATTTGGCAAGGATGCATTAAAATGTTCAAAAATGACAGTAAAGTTATTTACAATGTTACAAAATTCTATTTCTAATTAAAAAAAAAAAAAAGAAACTGTTATTTTGAACTTTCTATTAAATCAAAGAATACTGGGAGACAAATTACCAGATATTCCACAAAAATATTTTCAACACTGATGATAACAAATATTTCTTGAGCAACAAATCAGCATATTAGAATGATTTCTGAAGGACCGTGTAACACTGAAGACTTGAGTAATAAGGGTGAAAATTCAGCTTTGCCATCACAGGAATAAATTACACCTTAATTGCAATAATATTTCACAATATTACTGTAGTTTCTTTTATTAAATAAATGGCTGATTTATTAGTCTATCACTAGTAAAAACAAAAAAGCATGTACTACCAGTACTAAATACCAAGTTGGGCAAACAGTTTTGGGTAAACTAAATGACAAGACTCTTGACAAATTATTACTGTTATTATTTAAGTGAGCACACCTGTATAAAGGTGGAACGCTGTCAGCAGGACTAGCTGTCATTTCTTCAGGTGAGGGCGGTCCTACTGATGGCTCGGATGCTGTGATTTCAATGTTCTGTAGAAACATTCAGAAACAGACTTATTGTCTTCTTAACCAACTGATACATTTATATCCATGTAATAAATTACACTCTTACACTGTAACTAAAAGGTGCATGTATTTTTCTGTATACATACAATATGAACTTTCCAACTACACAAAGGGAAAATTCAGTTGCAAAACACTGCCTGGTATTTAATTTCATATGAAAAGTGGCATAATTATGCTAAAAGGCATTTTGATGAAAATATTTGTAACAAGCACTTGGATTGCATTGGCAACATAATTCACTGGATGTCACCATATGAACAATTAAAATCTCTAAAAATCAGACCAATACCAGTGGTGTGACAACAGCCTCCACATATTTGCTGAGAGGAGAAAGAATACAGCTGGGCGGCAGGGTTAGAAAGTCCTCATCACCCATGGTGGCGCTATCCTTCTCTTCCTTCATTTCTCCTTCACCATCGTCAACAGACTGGAGCTCCTCTTTATCGGTTGAAGAATTGTCTTCTGGAGTTTCTTCACTCTCTTCACACATCTCACTCTGGTCAAGAGGATCCTCATTTAATGTGATAGTGACTGGTTCCTGTTTGTCTTCCTTTTCAGCTGTGTCTGATTCTGTTTTGTCTTCCTTTTCAGCCTCGGAAGAATTGCTCTCATCTTTCTCCACCTCCTCTTCCTTATTTCCATCTTCACCTTCAGCTTCCTTGTCTGCATGCTGCAGGACGTCTTCAAACATCTTATCAATTAGAGCGGAAGTGTTCAAAGGACCAGGTTCTGTTATAGAAAAATGTGGTAAATATGGTAGTTAAAGGGATAGTTCACCCAAAAAGGAAAATACTGTCATTAATTACTCACCATCATATCATCAACACAAATTAAGATTTTTGATGAAATCCGAGAGCTTTCTGACCCTCCATAGACAGCAAGGGTACTACCGTGGTCAAGGCACAGAAAGGTAGGTAAGGACCTCATTAAACTATGAGTGGTAAATTTATGAAGCTATGAGAATACTTTGTGCATGGAGGAAAACAAAAATAAAGAGTCTACCGCCATTATTGAGTTTACCACAATGCAGGAAGAAATCGTTAAATAAAGTCATTATTGTTTTTGTTTGTTGTGCACAAAAAATATTCTTACAGCTTCATAAAATTAAGGTTGAACCACTAATGACACATGGACTATTTTAACAATGTCCTTAAAACATTTCTGTGCCTTGACCTTAGTAATACCCTTGCTGTCAATGGAGGGTCAGAAAGCTCTCATATTTCATCAAAAATATAAAAAATGTGTGTTCTAAAGATGACCTGAAGGTCTTACGGGTTTAGAATGACATGAGGGTAATTAGTAATTAATGACAGAATTTTCATTTTTGGGTGAACTATCCCTTTAAGTTAGATTCAAGAGTTTTCAGGAAGGACATTTACCTGTCGATATATAAAGTTCTTCATTGGGGAAACGGATGTCCACAGAACATGGCGGTGTGGTGTCCAGGCTTCCATCAAATACCTTACTGTCAAGCTCACAGGAGATGAATTCAGTTCCCTTTAACTCATCCTGCAGAACAGACAAAAGCTGAAATTAGGTTGACCTATAAGACAGCGTGAAAGACAAAACATTTCTCCCCAAGTGAGTCTGTGCAAACAAATCACAAGTTTGCCTCAGTGAACCTCAAAACCAAGGGTGAGGAAGTATGACAAAACAGATAAACGACAAAAATAGAAGCCGAAAAGACAAATACACTTCAACAAATTGTCTCAAATACATGCTCACACTCCCGGGCTGTAATGGAGGCCACTGGGGTTTACGATTTTTCCTGTAAACCCAGGGAGAGGATGTGGATGGAGATGCCCTCTGGGAAAATGGGGATTATTTACTTTTAAACTAAACTTCTAAATGCTCAAAAACCAGACAAAATTGCACAGCAAGCAGACAAATATCTTAACCTGAATGGCTCACCTCAGTGAGTGAGGAGTCAGACAGACTCCTCTTCAACCAAATGTTTTCTGCCACTGGCTGAACCTTCAATTGACGCAACTCATCTTCACGTGCCTGCATTTGAGACAGTTAATGAGACAAGATTTAGTAACAAAACATATCATTCTCTTAAAGATTTATTTCAGAAACAGTTAGAAAAAAGGTCAGATGGGTGGGACAGATCTACCTGGCGGATACGGGAGGCCTCTTTATTGCTGGGTGTCACTGCAGTGTTCAGCTGCTTTTGAATGCCATGCACAAAGCTGGAGAGATTGCGTGTGCAGGGGGTGGAGCGACCGGGGCTGTTCAGCGGCGTTGGAGCTTTGAAGCGCTGCAGGCGAGAGCTAAACTCTCCCTCACCTACCATAAAAAATACACATTCAGTTTGCCACAATTCAAGACTTAATAAAGAATGCAGTGAAAGAAGCAGCAGTTGAGAAGTGTGAAGCCTATGTGGAAGAAAATTCTTACCGATGTGACAGATCTGCGAGGACACGCTGCCGGTGCAACCGTCGGACCCGGGGTCAGACAGGCAGCGCTGGACTAAGCCAGTTCCACCTGATCACACAGAAACAAGACTATTCATTCCTAAACTCTGGATATATAATTACATTACATGAACATGCTTAAAAGCATATCAACAGCACAATACTCTCCACCCTTAGACAATAAAATGTAGAAGTGCAATATGAAAGAGAATGAATAGTAGTTTATATTCAAATTTACATATTAGGAAAAGTGCATACTGTAGATGATTTAATTGTTTTTTTACAAGTTTTAGTATTTTTTTGCATTTCGCTTTAATAGCCATGCATTAGGACATTTACAATTACATTTTAAAAGTACAAATATTTCATGTAGCCTCCATGCAAAATACAAAATGCATAATAAGAAGAAAAAGAAGAATAGCATTACAAGATTATACAAAAACATTCCTAAAAAGTGTTAGAACAATGTGTTATTAATAGATAAATTTAATAGGCTTACATTATTTGTTACATACATTTAATGGTATATATAATAGGCTTGCTATAACAAATGGGCATAACAAACATATTTCCATGTGCAGTGACAACAAATATGACTGTGGTTGCTTCTTTTTTTATGCTGTGCCGATCATAAGATCATTTGGATTAAGCAAAGTTTAAAAACTAGGCCGATTATAGTGGACATCAGAAAAACACAACATTTTGCAGTGAAAATATAGCGTTCCATTCCCAAATTTCCAAAAAAAGAGAGGGTTGTCACTCAAATCGGACAACACAAAGAGTACAAAATAGACAAACAACAAAAATGCAAAAAGTAAAACATTGTTTACTATCAGGAAACATTGTGTACCAGTTTTGCTTCATAAATCTACATATAAATCAGTATAAAACCTTCTTAAGTAAAATGAATTTGAAATGTACTGGAAAATCAACTTGCTACATTAAAACACATGGGGTTGGATGAAAAATAGCAACAAAAAAGAAAAAAAAGTTTATAATATACTTGAATTGCCAGTGTGAGTTTACAAAAGGATAAAACTGAATTCCTACCATCTCGTCTCTGGCTGAGTTGCTGGACTCTGCAGCGAATGGAGGCTATGGCAGGAGTGTCTGGTTTCACCTCCAGCTCTGCCAATCTCAAGCGTGTCCTGGCAGGGGATTTCTTGGGGTCCAGGTTCTCCTCTCCCCCTGCTGCCAGCCGCCTTTTCTTCAACACATTTTCAAGTTCTGCAAAACATTTTATAACTTATAATAACTCACACTGATATCATTATGTGGCATTACTGACAATGACATATAATCTTAAACAGTGTATATAAAAAAAATGAAGCTCAGTTACAAATTAATGTAGCTGACATATCTTAGACTTTGCAACAACTGACAAATTACTATACTCCAAAATGGTTTGCAGTATGTTTGAAGAGTGAAGACGGTGAGAACACAGTCCTACCACTAGAGGCTGAGGTGTTTTCCTCCAGTGGATCTCTCGGTCTCTTTTGATTTTCCATGTTAACACCTGTCAGCAGAAAAACAGCTTCAAGTTCAACGAAATTAAGTTTAATTTAGACTTTAAAACAGTGACAAACCAGGTGTATGTGACGTATAAGACTTTGAATTAAAATCATTACATACAGACGTGTTACTAACTTTGTTTACACAGTCCTGTAGAACAATTTATATGGGTTCATTTAAAACGTTCATATCACCATCAATAAAGTCGTTATTGTTATACGTCGAGTTTTTCATCTAAATAACTTATATCGTTATTCATATAACTGTTACCGAGATATCGAGGCCGAAGAGCTGCTAGCTAACGTTAGCAGTCCTTCTTAAACAAAACAAAAGACGAAATCCAAAGTGGTCGAAGTAGTCGAAAATAAAATGTAATTGCATTCTTTTAAACACGTTAAGTCATTTTTGTCGGTTTCATTGTTAAAATATATCTTTCTTACCTCAGTAAAATAACCGTGTCAGAGTTTGTGGATTTTTCAAACGTCTGCGTCTGTCAGCTGAGCTCGAGCGTTTGAATTTCCGCGGGCGCTCCGAGCATGCGCAGAGCAGCAGCTCACGTCACGCTCTCCAGAGCCCTCCAGTGGACTGACAGCGTTATAAAAATTTAGAGATCATTTACAGAAATTTAAACAATAATACTTATACCTGTTATGTCATTAGATGTTGTGTAACACGTGCATTTAAGCAATCAACTGGAGCAAAATCCGTGAACTTTCCGTGAGAATCTAACTGCCTCCTCATTAAAATAATATTCTGTAGTGTTTTAAAACAGATATTTAATTGAGTTTTAGAGATAGCATTTGTAAGAAAATATGGATGTTCCCAGCACCATACCTTAGAGAGGTATCTTGGAATGTAACTGCAACAATATAACATTTTAACACAAATAAAGTGATTATGTTGTGAATATAGATTTGATTTAACATGTACAATTTTATTAAATAGTTTTAAAAAAAATACGTATTTTCTTATATTTAAGAAAAAAGTTGTGTCCCCCAAATTCATGTCTGTGGTGTTACAACAAAGGGAGAATTCTATTTGGACTACTTCCTGTGTGTAAAGGTCACTGCAAGTGCTGGTTGATCTGAGGGGTGCATGGGGAGTACATTCTTTCGTATTAATTTTCTTACAGTTGGCTAAATTTCTGACAATTTCATGTGTCACACTTTATTAGTGTATGTGGTGTTATGTTGATAACTTGCCGATTTTACATATTTTAATCAAAATTTTGCTAAACACATACTTATTAATATTTCCAAAATGTCCCCTGATCTTGAAATCATCATGATGGCAGCCTCCATTTTAGAAAAGTCTGGATTTAGGCTGATTTGTCTGTGGTGTTACTGTCTTTTCTGGTAACACCACAGAGCTTATAGTAACTTGCAATATAACGTCTATGGTGTCACTTCAAAATGACATAGACATATAGTAAGTGGCTTTGTCACCTGTGTTTGATTGAAATTATTTAAAAATCTAAATGTCCTTAATCTTTTATTTTAATGGATATAGCATATTAAACCAATTTTAAATGCATAGCAATATATTCTAATAGAAAAAAACAAACAAGCATTTTTACAAATTCTGCCTCTCATTTGCCACCCCAATTGAAGAATGACCCTATTATCCTTACCCCTTTCTTACTGTAAATCGCTTGTTGTATCCCTCAATTGTAAGTCAATTTGGATAAAAGCGTCTGCCAAATGAATAAATGTAAATGTAAAATCCACATTCTCATAAGAAAGCAAATAACTTTTCTACACGACTACAAATGTGATACAGAATTCAAACCAGGGAATGAAATTTACATGAATCCTTTTGAGGTCATTTTGCATAATTTTATTTAATAACCTTGTTTTTATAAGAAAGCATAACATGTTCAGAGACTACAATGTGACTTAAAATTGTCTGTTGCTTCATTCTTTGTGCCATTCTGAAATATCAACAAGATCATTTGGATTAAACATCTTTTAATAACCAAAGAGGCAGATTATAATGGACATCATAAAAATAGCAACATTAGACAAAATGAAAAATTCTGCAGTGAAAATATATTATCTTGTTCCCAAATTTCCAAAAGAGAGTTTCTGAGGTTTGTCACTCACATTAGACCAGAACAAAAAGTAACAATATAGACACAAATAACAGAAACGTAAAAAGGAAAACATTTTTCAATATTAGGAAACATGGTGCACTAGTTTTACATCATAACTGCTAAAGCTAAATTATTTTGAAATGTACTTGCGAGTTGATGTAACGTTAATGTAAAATGTAACGTGTAATACAGCCTTCAATAAAACTGGTCTCTATGACCTTCATACTTTGCACTGTAAATAATATCAGTTTAACCACTGATAAGAATTTTGTTGTGGCTCACTATAGTACTTTGACACACCTGCAGTCACTACAAAGTGCAAAGTGAAAATGTCTTCATTGCACAAGCAGAGAAACAAATAAAGTACAGCAGAAAGAACCAAGTGTGCTAAATTCATGGAACCTTCAGGCTGCACAACAACTTAAATTTAATGCAAGTAAAATTAATGTCTCATGGAATATCTATAGAATAAATTAGAAAACATCCTAAATTAGAAGGATCCTTGACAAACCCAATATATCTATGATGAAAGACATGTAGGCCAAAGCACAAGAACAGTTCTATACCCATCAGACATAAAAGAATATATATCTGGCCTTAATTAAACAGATGCTTTTTGATTTCCATGTTAGCTGTATCTGCTGCTGACAGAGCTACATGAACAGAATAAGACTTTACCTTCACATTTGTAACCCATAGAGAGTCATTTAAAGTGAGTCACCCATTATGAATTCTTCCCTTTGTTTGCATTCACATTTTCCAAAATGAAATGCAACCATCTGTTGCGAACTCAAATTAAACAGCTGTAGGCATTTTTTAAGTGTACACAACAATATAAAAGACAGTTAGGAACAAGAAAAACACATTTAAAAAAAGCACTGTAAAATTCACAGCTGAAAACAATCCTTCACATATAATTTTATATATGAATCTTTAAAATCTTGTTCTTTATTTAGTAGTTTTGCTAAAGTTCGGGTTAAAATAAATGACGGTGACAGTGATGTCGTCTCGGTACATGCGTGCTAAATCGCTAGGCAGAGCCAGCATGGTTGCCAGTCTCTCCTGGTCCATCTCGCCATACTCATTTGTGCCCAGTGCATGGCGGATCAAATGCGTGGCTCCATTCAAATCCAAAGCGGGTGTTGCTCTGGCCCGCCGCCGCAGCAGCAGCTGGTGCATTTGTCCCAAGTTGAGCTGGCTGGCTGAAACCGGAGCTTGGAGGTGAATACCAGTCAGATGTTCCGCCACAAGCCTCACCGCCTCATCATTGGTCATCTCGTCCCAAAGGCCATCAGAGGCCAAAATCAAAAACCGGTCCTGCGGTCGAAGCTGGTGGTAGGTGACTTCTGGTGTGGCCTCTAAATAAGGTGGAGTGAGATAATTAGGTGGAGCATATTGATAAAGATTCAGTGCTTCTAAATCAGAGTCTCCATTCTCTATAACACTCTGCTGGAGCTCACGACTCCATTTGAATCGAACGTCTCCAAACGCACGCAACGGCATCAGGACTCCGAGCAGCCTGTCATCTACAATTATGGTTTGTCGTTCACTAGCCGGGTGCTGCTGCCATAGCCGCTCCACTTCAGCTACATTGGCAGCGTTGTGATCTTGTGTGAGTGGCAAAGCACTCCAGCTCCCATCATGCTCCTGGATGCCCAAAACCGCCCGACAGTCTCCTGCATTTGCAACATGCACACCTTCTGGTCCAACGTAAGCCACACAAGCCGTGCAGCCAGCGAAGGCAGCCTGGATGGCCGTGTTCCGCATCAGGTCATTTGCGAGCGGCACCTGTGCCTCAAGAGAAAGATCCGTGTCCAGTCGCTGGAACGCATAGGTGAGGGCATCTGTGGGACGCATGCCGTCACCGTGTTCTTCGCTCGCCAGAAGCTCCTGCCAGTAAACACGCAAATGATTAACGTAGAGGGCTGCTGATTCCCTGTAGTTGTAATCGTTATGGTGCTTGTACCACTGCAGAATGGGTGGCACGGGTCGCAAGGTCTCCATGGCAGCCTCTAGATCCTCCAGGACAGACTCTGACATCATCGATACAGCTATGTAATAAGGCAGACGTTCGCTGACTGCTTGAGCGCACGCATGTCCGCCGTGTCCATCGAACACGCCAAAAAGCATGCCACGAGTCTGGAGGCAGCTGGCGCTGCTGCGTCGGTCCTCTAGTGGAGTGTTGGCTGAAAGCTGGTTGCTTTCAAACCTGACCACTGGACTGGGACCACCACGGCCATCAAACTCTGGAATACGAACGGATTGCTCATTAGCATGCAGAACTGCATTGATCTGCAGCTGGCTCAGCTGGAAGTCCACTTCACGTCTTGGAGCCCGCAGTGTGTTTTCTCCTTCCTGTCCTGAGCTTCCATCTGATCGACCACGACGGGAGGAGAAGCTCCGGGCTTGAGAAGGGAGCGGGCAGGTTCTACACAGTGTATCAGGTAAAACATGCTGGCTGGGTGCAAAGAAACTGGTCAGATGTCTTGCACCAGTGTAAAGGAGGAGCCTTGAACGCAAATAACCAGACATTACTGCCTGGACGCAGTGATCAAAGCAGTCTACAAGTCCAGCATCTGGGAAAACACAACGTGAAATCACAATATTTAATAACGCAGTCTTAAATAGATCTAATCACAGAAAATGGACATTGTACAGATTAAAAGCTGCAGAAATAGTTGTGTTTAGCAGCCTCACGTAAGTGATATATAACCAATAAAGATTACGAAATGTTAAAATGAGGTTGTGTAATGAACTCATAAATAATGCAAAATCTTCAAAGTATAAATCTAGCCGTCTTTGCAATGTAATGCATCAAGGCTTTCTCGTACATGTCAGGGTAAAACATAAAATCTATATACGTATAAACACTGTTTATTTCATGGTTTTCGTATAAAACGTGCTAGCTTTACAAGCTAACATACCGGCTTTCGTGATAATTGGCAAGTGTAATGGTTAATTTTAATATTTACTCATGCTTTTCTGCCAATTTGTGTAACTGAACACATATTCTGGAATTATCTGTACAATCATTTCCTTCAAAAGAGCAGCTTTAATATGAGTAAATGCTGAATCAAACAGACACATACCTGGCCCTGCTCGCTCAATGATCTTCTTCTGCTTTTCAGTTCCACCGTAGTCGTAGCAGGTTGCAAACATTAAACTCAGAGCGCCCCCTACAGTGCCGTGTGTACTCAACTTTCAGATGTATAAAATGAAATCGCAATTCATTAGTAATTAAGTTATTTATATTTTATTATACACACAGATTAAAAATTAAATAATATAAATGATTTAATGACTAATTAATTATTTCATTAACTATATTAACTAACGTTATGTCTTCTCGCGTCACGTGTTTAAAAAAAGCGGCACGTTACGGAGCGGGATTATGAAGTTCTTCCGTTGAAATGTCGTTGGTTCGTCTCTTCAACAATTTTTTTTTTAATTTCTTTTGTAAAAACATTTAGGATTGGGTCGTGGATATTATGTAAGCTAAACAACCTTGAGTCGGGAGTGTAAATATTGTTTCGTTCAGCGAAGTTGAGAATAAATATTTGATTATAGTTATTAACGTTATTTGCTGACAGTTTATGTATCATATTCTAACAAAATTTGTTATCTTTTTTGCAGGATATAGTGACACTTTGGATATAGTGTTGGTGGAAAAGGATGGTTTAATGAGTAACGTTACAAAAAATAAAAATGGAAGGTGAGCATTTTATCGTAACAGAATGTGTTTTGGTAATAATATAAAACGTTCATTTATAACATTACAAATATTACTACATAACATTTTTTCTTATGCATCTTTAAATATCTTGAAAGGCTGAGATGTGCAAAACTGAACTGTAAACAGCTATGCAACGTTTTTAATGACATTTCAGTTTCTAGTAAAGTACTTTACTTTCTGTGTTCTGTTAAAATGTACCTGGTCTGAAGTGGAAACATACAATTTATTAATATCATATTGTGTTCTATTGCACAATACCCATCTGTTGTACAGATCCAAGTACATATTTTGCTTTCCAAGCTAAAGGATTTAACAGTCTTCACGTTTTCAGCTACCAAGACAGATTTGCGTCTGTTACTGGAATGTCTGAAATACCAGATGAAATGGCCTGGATCACAGAAACAAGCTCTTCTGACTATAATCTCAATCTGCAAACAGAACGGTCTGATTTACAGCTCAGAACATACTCATTTGACACTGTCTCATACCAACCTAAAAAAGTTTAACTTTTAGACCGTTTTGATGATCTTTAATGATTTTTCTTTGTGTTTTAGGTCAGTATGTGGAGTTCTTCAGAGAGATTGGAGGAGTTTCCTTCATCTATAACCTGTCAAAGTCCAGCACTTTCTCTGAGGTTAAAGAGACCGCTCTATTTACACTTGCATCCTTGGCTGAATTACATGGTGTGTATGCAGTTACCTTTATATATGTGTGTGGTTTTATAATTGTATTGTATTGTTAAATAGTTAATATTTGAAATTTAACTTTTGACTATATACATGTTCTTTGCAGAGAGCTGTAAACAGTCACTGTGCAGAGAGGAGACGTTTCGTGATTTAGCGCAGCATCTGGAACAGAAAATGCCTCTGACGGAAAAAAGAGTAGCGGTGTACATGCTGTCTGTATTGGTTGCCAACAACAGTAAGGTTTACCATAAAACTTAAGTCCAATGAGACCATTCCTGTGCTGATACTGTGATTTTGCAGAGGTTGTGAATTCACAAACGGTTTGTGCATGTATTTTTTTCTGTTACAGGATCTGGACAGACTCTTGCTAAGACCTCCAGGTGTATCGAAACCTTGCTTAGTTTGTTCAGGTACACACATTAAGTTCGGTTTGTTCAGGTATGCACCTGATTATTTTTATCCTTTAAAACAAAGGCTCTAAGGGATAGACTACAGTTTTTAGGTAATAGATAATAGATAATAGACATAAATTTCAAAACTCTTCTTTCAAAACTGTTTTATGGAGAAAATTTATTTTCTAAAATTACCTCCAATGGAAATGACTGGCTTTTTGCTTAAAGGGATTGTTTAGCCAAAAACTGAAAATTCTGTCATTAGTTATTATGTATGACTTTTTTCTTCTGTGATACTTCTTAAGAATGTTTAAACTGTTTTTCTCCAAATAATAAAAACTCTTTTGGCCAACATTGGACCCCAATGACTTTTACTGTATGGCCAAAAAATAACATTTCCAAAAATATGTTCTGTGTTCCACAGAAGACAGAAAGTCATACTTGTTTGGAACGACACTGAAAAGCATGTTTCACTCAAAAAATGCTTGTAAATTTCACAAACAATTACAAAGAATTGAATTAGATTTTGAAGTAGAAAAAAACTGAAATAGAATGTTCTTGTAAAACCTACCTCGGACAATATCCTGGATAAATGAAAACATTTCCAAACAAAAATAATATGCTCCCCTACTTGGTGCGGAAGGGAAACATTTCAAACACTGTCTGGTGTTTTGTTGAAGTGAATCACAAAAATCCAGATAAACATCTGGAAATTCACTTAAACACTCCCCTGATGCTCAACAGAACCAGATTTCAGTTTATTTTCTTTCTTATGCCACTTTTCAGGCATAGTTTTCCAGATCCTAACGCATCTTATGAGCAGCTGCAGTTGTGGGCCACTGTGTCTAGTGCTCTCTGTGGCTCTGTCAACAACCCTCAAAATGGTATGGTTATGTTCTCCATCCCTTCTCTATCCCTTTACCATCACTAAACACTAAACGTTTGTTTAGAATGAGATTGGGAGACACATTTGTATTTCCACACATGCAAATAAACACTTGAACAATCTTCAATTGCGTTGTTTTTAACAGAGGAGAATCAGAACGCATGCATGTACGTGTTTCCCCTGGTGAAGACCTGGCTGCAGGAAGTGGCATTGCCCAGGGCAGAGCTGGCACAGCCTATATGCTCATTTATTGGCATGACTGTTGCAAACAATCGTGAGCACAAACAACATCAGAACAAACAAACATATGCTGCATTATGTGCTCTCATGTAAATATGTGCCTTTCAGCTTGTGCTCAGGAGTATTTTGTGTCAGTGGGATGCCTGGATTCACTCTCAGACACTCTTACCAGAGTGTTGTCTCAGTCGGCACACAGTGCTCCTGCTTGTAAGATAGCTACAGTAATCACTAAAACACTCTCTGCCTGTATCTCTAACAATGGTAAGACACATGCACACACACCCCAGGAGAACTACTTGGTTGTATTGGGTTCTCCATTTCTTTTGTCTTCCTTTTTCAGAGCAGTTGGTATCTTCTTTATCAAAGCTGAGGGTCATTCCAGGGCTGTTGTGTCTGTTGTCCAGCCCAAACCTTGACCCACAAGACCAGCTCGCTGTGGTTTTGACGATTGGACACCTCACGGATGCCTGTGGTGAGTTTTTGTGGGTACCAGATGGTAGTAAAATGACATTTGCACTGCAAATGATTAAGTAAGCTCTAGATTCAAATTCTCGCTGCTTGTTTTTGTCGTTCTCGTTGATTTTCTGCAATTTAGCTCAATGCACTTAAGCTACAGGTTCCATTCAAATTTTGTATTGAAGATAATTTAATAAATGTCATGTTTAAAGAGATTTAAAGCATATGAGTTCCAGTTGGTCTTCTTTCTTACATAAGTATCATTTCATGCATCTGTTTCACCACATATGGCTTGTTTTATAGTGCAAATGTAAATAACCTCACACTGTTTTGCTGCCTTTCAAGCACTGGTGTTTCGTTTGGGAAATGCATATCTTGTATATTATTGTAATTAGTCTGTCTGTTCTCTGTCTGTGCAGTAGAGCATCAGTCTCAGTTGTTGTCGGCAGGAGGTTTGCCTGTTATGATTTCACTGCTCACTGAGGCTAGTGATGAAGAGGTTAGAAAGGCAGCCATGTTCGTACTGCACACCTGCAAGAGAATCAGTGAGCTACGTATTTTTATCTTTTTACATATTCACACTATATGGTTGTAGTAGCAGTGCAATAAGTAGTGACAAACCTGAAAATAAAAGACTTATTCAAGACAGTACTAGTCTAAAAAATGCGCACCGTCACCAGTGGTGATGATATGCTTTAATTTCAGGTGCATCACATCACAGCATTTGGTAACCATGCTCTTCTTTTAATGTCCTGCTTCTATTAAACTGACACTTTTTGACATTTATTTCACTTCTCCACCCAGCTGAATCACTAGGCACGGGCATGTCAGCTATGGATCAACAGGAGGAGAGTGACTTGGAGAGTCACTGGCAGTCTGCTAGAGAAATTCTCCAGAGAATTCAGCTCCTGGAGAAAAAGGTTTTTCTGTTTATGAATGCGTATTATGATGTTTTAGTTCCTACATATTTCATCAAGTGCTTCCCTGTAAAAGTCATGTTATAACGTGGATGAGACAGAGATTTTGGTGTTTTTGAGTGCATTTGAATTCAGTTTTTTATTCTTTAACAATTCCAAGAGCATTCTTGTGTTATTTAGTACATAATACCTGAAGTCTTTACAAACAAAATTTTACCATATGTGATAACACACCATAGAAAAAGCATGTGAGTTTATATTAGAGTCCACAATCTTGTGGTGGTTTTTAATTTTTAAGTCACGCATGCTTAAATTTCATGGAAAGGGAAGAGTGTGCTTTGAATACATTTTTCCTTTTACCTTTATTAGCCTAATTTTGTATTTTGATTTTCAGATTGGTGTGAAACTGTGGGAAAAAGACGCTGAAATCCAGCAGCGCAGCAATCAGAGGTCGGCCTCATCTGTGGAATGTAATGAGGCATGGTGGGAGGGTTCTGTGATGCGAAAGGTCAAAGGTTACCATCGGGTATGTGGGGAGCTACACACAACCCCTACAGAAACTCTAGAACGACCAATCACAAATGAAATAGCACACAACAAAGAGAACACGGTGAGAATGACATGTAAACACATTAATAGATAGTAATGTGTAAATGTTAAGCATTCTGCATCAGTTTCAACAACAGACAGTATGTTTGTGTTCATTGAGATAACTGGTGTAAACATAACATTGTCTGTTTTGTGTTTGTAAGTAGCAGTGTGTCAGCGCTGAAGAGTGTTTGAGACCTGCCCAAGTCACTCACTTCAAAGACCCTGGTTACGAAAAGGGCAACGAGAGAGAGCATGAACTAATGAGAGAGAATGGGAGGAGAGACAACCAGGAAGGAGATGTGAAAAAGAGAGACATGGAGAGGACAGTGCAGTCTGAAAGAGTGGCGAAGAGATTAAAGATGATGAATCTAGACTCAGATGATGATGATGCCAACAAACATCTACAGCACTGCAGCATGCCAATAGGGGGCGGCAGAGATACACAGGGGTAAACATTAATCATAAATTAATGTTATGCTTTTACAGTTTTGCTGGATAAACACACTGTTTAAATACATGTAATTTGATGAATAAAGAGTTCAAATGAATGTCTTTCAAAAATTTATCGAACAATTGTGGCCAGAAAATGTAAATAAATAGTTTTTTTTTTTTGGAAGAAAATGTGATAGTATGAGTTGGAGTTATTCTTGCTTTTCTCATACCTAGTTGTTTTATTCAGGATTAGAATGTTCACATTAAATCCAGATACACATAATTCATTTCATGTCAATGACTTTTCAAGACAGAGTCAGTAAATTTTTCCCCCTCAAGGGAGTGACATTTCTCTCCGTTTTATTTTTCTTGGGTTTCAGCCCAGATATTTTCAGACATCCTGATCCCATGAAGAGAAACCAGTGCACACACACTCGCTCTGATGGTAAATCTCACTAAAACATCACGCTCGCTTTGTGCTAAGTCACAGAAAACCCTTTGATTTCTCTTCTTGCTGTTTGTTTGAAATTTTAGATCATGAAATTGTGCTGTTGTTTTCAGATGAGATGTCTCTGTGCTCTGAGCTGTTAGACAGAGAAATTAACAGGTTTCTGAAGCCACCCTCTGCCTCTAAATCCAGGGGTCTACGCTGTTCAGGTATAAATACACACAAACAAACAACACATTAGATAATAAAAGCAATACTTACTGTCTTTGTTCTTTTTGTCTCAAATGTTCTTTTTTTTCCATGCTGTCATGTGCACACGTGCACCTTTTCCATCTCTTAGGTTGTGTGAAACATATGAATGAGCTGGACAGTCGTTCATTTGATGCTGCGTTGCGTAGCTGCAGGTTTCAGTGTGACTTTCACCTGGTGTTACGAGAGGCTGAGGATCGATTTAGGAGAAGCCAGCAGTTAAAGAGGACTAGCCACACTCTAACACACACTAACATCCACACACGAGACAAAAACAGAAAGAGCACTAGTGAGGATACAGAGAGGAGCAAGAGGGAAAAACACAGGCTGAGTCACCAGCCATCAGACAGATGTAAGAGATGGCGTCCACACATGGTCTTTCAGAATGTCTTTGGGAGTGTTGAAGAATTGCTCCGACCTCGAATGTTTAGAAAGTAGCTTTGATAGAACAAGGCCTGGAGAACCAAACACGCCCTCATGATTTACATTTGTTCATTTCGCAGATGCTTTCATCCAAAGCAACAATGCATGTTGGGAATTTATAATTGCATACAAAGTCTGATCATCCGTTTATATTCTATTTTATACAAAATCTGTTCAGATAGATGATTAAAATACAAACAGTATGTGACAAATGGTCTGTGGAATGGAGATGCAATTTAATGATATATTAAGTATGCAAATCTTCACATGCTGTATTTGCAATTTTAGTGAATTTGGTGCTTCTTTCCTGTTCTCTCATTCTGTTTCTTTCTCCAGGTGTTAGTCTCACACCCCTGAGAAGGCCGAGAGAAATATACAGTAAGAGAAATGTTTCCTTTTCAGGACAAAAGAGAACTGTAGCTCTCAGATGTATTTCAGTTTAGAGGTGAGGGGGGAGGTAACATTCATAATGTCTGTGCCACTATAAACATCTGCAAACTGCCCCATACATTTGATTAATGGTGCATATTCCTGCAAAGAGCCAGGTTATATTATTGAATAAAGTAGTTATGTAACACAAGACTCCTCTGTGCTTTGACTTTTGTCTATGTTGCTGAAATATCTTTCCATCTTTGCTCTCAGTTTTTTCCTTTTGTCCTCCTTTTTCCCCTCAGTCTCACTCATTCCATTCCCTCTATTGCCGAGTTGTGGTCTCTGAGTGCTGTTCAGTTGTTCCGATGTGACTTTTTTCCTGTAACCTCAAGACTTACTCACTGAACTTTCTAGAGATGTTCTCACTGTAATTGTCAAGTAAAGGGTAATGCAGTGTCATCCAGTCATTATCCATAATCAAACCTGGAAAGGGTGATCAGGAACCCAATCATAAAACTTTTACTTTACATTTTCACTAGTCAAAATATGGCACTAATAAGCAATTCAAATGGGTGCTAATGTAAAAGTAGCAATTTATAGTTTAGCATCCAACATACATTACTGCTCAGTGCTGCAATTGACCAAACAAAATGAAGAATAACTTATTATCTTAATGGATAATTTACATTTTTGAATTGTATTATTTGGTTTTAATGATTTCATTTAAACGGTAAAATATAATTATTTTGTATTATTATTGTTTTTAACTTGTATCTTATTACTTTATAGATATCTTAATGCCTGGATGAAACAAGTAAATGATAAAGATTGTTGTGTGTGTGTGTGTTACAGAAAGACAGTTATATAGGAAGATAGTTAGAGCATATGTGTAGGGAAGATGGTTAACTAGATTATAGTTCCCTGTGGCTTCTGTCCTCTAGTCATTGACCTGCTGCTATGGAGACTTGTTTGTTCTGTACACCACAACAAAGCCATTTGGACTGAGGATATGTCCAGACATAAGCGTGCACACACCGTTTCACTTTAACAAGATCAATGTGTTCCAGTCTACCAATACACACTTTCACATACTGCATTTGCATCCATACATGCACATACAAAGGGTTTTGTTCCTCTCAAGAGTTGGTGGAATAATGTGACTGTATTGTACTGTAAATGACCAAACACACCCTCATGATTTACATTTATTCCTTAAGCAAATGCTTCAGTCCAAAGCAACAATTTATATTTGGAAAGTGTTGGGAATTTAAAATGACATACAAAGTCCGATCATCTGTTTACATTCTACTTTATACAAACTCTGTTCAGATAGATGATTAAAATACAAACAGTATGTGACAATGGTCTCAAATTTAGTGTCTTTTCTGCTCTCTAATTCTCAGTGTTTCTCTCTCCAGGTGTTAGGCTCACACCCCTGAGAAGACCGAGAGAAATATACCGTAAGAGAAGTGTTCTTTCCCTTAACATTCATAATGTCTGTGCCACAATAAACATCTGTAAACTACACCATACATTTGATAAAAGTTGCTTATGCGTGCAAAGAACCAGGTTATATAGAATGCCGTTCCTGCTGAGAGGAATGTCCTGCTAAAGAACAGTGTGTATTTGTTCAGTAGGATACTAGTACAGGGTTCAGTACTGTGTGTGCAGTTTCACAGACTGCCCACTAAATCATTCTAAAGATCAATATACTTCCCTGCTGCCTGCGCAAGTCTCACCATTTGTATTGCTATTACCAGCATGTACACATTTTGTATGGTTTGGTTCGGTTCATTAATTCCACTTCCTCTATTTTTCTCTCTTTTCATTTTTTCTCAGGCCAAGGCATAAAAAAGAACATGGATCACAGCCGTCTCAAGAAAACTTCAGAAGAGTGTCTCTCAAAAAATGTATGGTACTGTTAGTATTAGGTGAATTATATACCATGATTTCACACTAGCTTAACTTGCATTGAATTTAGAACATCCTATATGTGACCCTGGACCACAAAACCAGTCTTAAGTGTCAATTTTTCGAAATTGAGATTTATAGATCATCTGAAAGCTGAATAAATAAGCTTTCCATTGATGTATGGTTTGTTAGGATCGGACAATATATAGCTGAGATACAACTATTTGAAAATCTGGGATTTGAGGGTGCAAAAAAATCTAAATATTGAGAAAAATTGCCTTTAAAGTTGTCCAAATGAAGTTCTTAGTAATGCATATTACTAATCAAAAATGAAATTTTGATATATTTACGGTAAGAAATTTACAAAATATCTTCATGGAACATGATCTTCACTTAATATCCTAATGATTTTTGGCATAAAAGAAAAATTGATAATTTTGACCCATACAATGTATTTTTGGCTATTGCTACAAATATACCACAGTGACTTAGGACTGGTTTTGTGGTCCAGGGTCACATATTGTTTTAACATTTGTATTGCACAGGCAGTCATCCAGTGTCCAGATTTATTACATTCTGAGCATAATCAAAGAAAATGTCAAATTAATTGACTTGCTCTTCCTCTGAAACAATTCACATTGACTTTAAAGATAAACTTACTATGAACTGTTCATATATGTGCTCTCGTATGCATAATGCATGTCATATTTAGTCCCCATTTTTATCTAAATGTTTGAATTCAAGAAGGTTTTCTGCTTTAAGGCCATTGCACACCGAGTCTGAAATTTTCGCACGTTGAAAAATAAATACGACCTCACGTTGTGTCAATCACGTTTACACTCTGCCTCCGAACTTTCGTCCGTCATAAAAAAATTCAGATCAGGTTCGATTTTCTACATTTACGCATCCGAAGATAGGAAAGCATTTTGATAGAAAAGGATGATGAAAATTGCAGACTCAGTGTGCAATGACCTTTAGTCTTCAGGCAGACATGGAGAGAGGCGGAACTTTTCTGCTGATGAGTTGCAGTACCTCAAAATGGGTGTGAAGAGGTTTGGTCACTCCTGGAACTCCATCCTCTGGACGTATCCCTTCCAGTCCGGACGCACCAATGTAGACCTGGCCAAGAAGTACCAACACATGCAGGCATGACATGACCAACAGTGACCAAGATCAGTTTTCTAACTTGTAAATCTAACAAAGGCTGTCAAAAACTTTTTACATCAAAATCACTCTATGCTTCAAACAAGATTTAAATTACAGTGGTGAGAAATTGGAGGAGTGCTAAATTTCACAATTTAATAATAGAATTAATATAGAAAATAAGTCATTAACTGTTTTTTTTTTTTACTGCATTTCTGATCAAACAAATGCAGACTTGTAGAGACTTTCAAAAACATGACAAAAATCTTACTGACCCCGAACTTTTAAACAGTAGTGCATTTGTTTGGGGTGAAAAGACATTTTTTATGAAAGTGAATAGTAATGATTAAATAAACCGAAAAAATAGACTGCCAGTTAAAGAATGATCTCACTAAGAGGAAATGCTAAAAAAACTGTGACCTCCTTGGAATGTGGCCCTCGCACTGTTGCATAACACAATCTGTTCTTCTGGTTGTCTTTCTCAGTTCAAAATAACATGACAAACATGATATGGCTCGATGAGATCTAGAGGGCATCAGATGTTAGTTATATTGCCGTGCCAGTGCCCTCATGGCTGTGGTGCGATCTAGCCTGTACTGTGAAAGAAGAGCACATATCATATTTTTGCTTCCTGTTTCATTTCCTCAGTACTGCTCCTCCAGAATCTTGATTATGTTTTCTCTCTTTTACTGACAGAAAGCCAAAGCACGGGGTGTGGCTCTGTCTGGGGCAGGAGACGAATAAAACATCACCAGCTGAACTCATTTTCAGCCATCACTATTTGTTACGTTTTATTTGAACAGTTATGTATTGTATATTTTTGTTACTGGATTTAAGTTTTGCCCTTATTTTGCTATACAACAAGGTGATGTGTTAGAAAATAACTTTGTTTGCACTAAAGAGAAAAGGAAAAAATATTTAGTTTTAAATGTTGTTATATTTTCTCCCCAATGTGGGATGTGGGGATCACAGTTACCTGTTTATTTGTTTTCTGTCAAATCCACTTTATTTGCATGGGAGTCGATACTGTATGTATATTTGAATAAAGTTTACTTGTTGTGCAGTAGTAGAGTCCCTAGAGCTATGTCATCTAAATGTATTCCTCTTATGGCTGAAGTACACAAAGCTCTGTTATACAAGGATAATGAGGCATGGCATTTCCTTGAGATTCCAGCAAACGGAAGCAGCTTAAAATTTCATCAAAAACTTTGCTACATGTTCTGTACAGAAAACTCAGTTGAAAAATGTTTGTTTATAATAAAGCCAAAGTTTCTTGGGAAAAGAGCCAGAAAGTTATCCTCAAAAAAAAAAAAAATTATTCCCATGAGACCCCTTTTCTCTGGAAAGAATGTTGCCCCTCTCCCCAGAACCGTCGCTGAGAAAACTGAGGAAGATGGTGCATGTTATCTTCCCAGGAAACTCTCATGTATTGGGATTGTTCATACACTTCTGTGTTGAGTTTTATTTCTAACACCAGAGGCATTGTGGTAATGTTGAATCAAGCTATTTTCAAATATAGATGTTTTGCTCAGATGTTTGAGAAGATACTGTAGGAATGCATAACACAAACAATATTTGATTAAATACAAAATACAGATCAAAGAACAATGTTATTGTGATGTGTTACAATCTTTATTTTCCTTTACAACAAACAATCAATGTTTTAATGTACATTCTTTTCCTCTTCCCCAATGAGACTGAACGGTTCATACACAATCACCAAGAGCTTGGAAGAAAGTAGACCATAAAGATAAGATACCAGACAGCTGGTTTGCTGCTTGTCAACGAATTGGTAGGCATAAGGAATGTTCATTAGATATCTGAGATGGCTTGTTTTACATGTAGCTTTCATCTATTTCATGACAGGGTTGTGTAAGTCAGAATTAAAGAGACTAATAGTAACCTTCAAACATCAAGGCTTTATAAACTGTGGTCCAAACTTTCAAATAAGGCGTTGTCAAGCCAATATTTCTGCGAAAAATGACAGTTTTATGAAATTCTTTGACCTTTAATAATTTCTAACGAATTCTGCATCCAGTTTGCTACTTCAATTCAATTCTGAATGACAAACAACCCTGTTTCATGACTACATCCTCAGGAATAAAAACAAAATATCTTGAATATTGTTCCGACATAATTACACCTAATGATCTTCAAGCCACTGCTGTTTTCTAGAGGCATGTGTAGTGGTTTATATAATGTTGACTGCGTCAACTGCATTCTGTCCCATATCTTCCAAAGTGAATGGTGGATCAGAGTTAGGGATTGTGGATTCATGGGTCAGTTTACAGTCCAGGAGGTCCACTGAAGGCGTCTCCACCTTATCCAGACATTCCAACAAATCCTTGTTCTCAGCTGGTGCAGGATTGCTAATTTTGTCTTCCACCGTCTCACTGGTCATAGCTTCACTCACCATAGTGACTCCAGAAATGAGGGCTTCAGAGAGTGGAGATTTCATCAGGTCATCCAAGAGGCTGGGTTCTTGGAGAACACCAGAATCGGCGAGATCTACTACAGGTTCAGACTTCTTTTCAGGTTCAGGTTCCTTCTCAATCAGGCTGACGGATGCCAATGCGGACTCCACTGCTTCAATACCTTTGTTTACAACATCTTGCACCGGTGCAGCAATCTGTTCAGTGACTGCGTTGACCGTTTCTCCTACAGCTTGTGTAAGGCTCTGCAGAACACCGGTTGAAGAGCCAGGCTCACCGATGGTCTTCTCTTCTGCAGGCACGCTCTCTTCTTGAACCTCACCTTCAGAAGATTTCTGCTCTGCATTTTCAGTCACAGGTGAGCCCTCTTCTACAGCTGGACCTACTGTCTCTGCTCCTAGCCCTGCTTCACTCTTCTTCCGACTGAGCTTTGCTCCCATTCTGCCCCCTTGCAATAGAGAGATGGATCGCAGTTATTAAAGCCATCTCACACAAACAACTATTTTTATGTATACAACACCAGTCTAACTAGTTTCTAAAAACTAGCTGTCACTGTGCCAAGTGCAAAAGTTTCATGGTGAAGGTCTCAGACTATAAACTGGACTACAGATATTGTAAATACAGACTAGAGTTTTGGAAACAGTATAAAACATGGAAGGCCACAGGAAGTTGCTTTAGCAGGAATGACAAAAAACTAACTTTTATACTTCTCAAATGAATCAAGAATTGTTAGTCACAATTTGAGAAAGTTACTAACATGTTGGTATCGTGGTCTGGGTGTTTTGCATATATTTATGTAAAACATCAGCCAGTGGAACAATGTAGAACAAAAAAAAAAAAAAAAAACTGAATTAATTAAATGTACAATTATAACCACTAATGCACTTAACATGCATATAATAGTACGTTGGATAAAAGTCTGAGTTATGATGCTGAAACATCATGTTCTTTTTGTGGTTTTATTTGGACACTAAATAGGGAAGAGAAACAAGCACACATTGATAGATATAAACAGCTTCCATTGGCATTTATGTTAATAAAAGCACAAAGACCTATTTTTAATTTTGGATACTCTGGACATTAAATTAAATTTTTTTTTTTAAAAACCCTCTTTATTAAACGAAATAAAAACGAATTATTTTCCCCATATTCATTTATTTATAAAGTTTATATGCAAGACAGTTTAAACTCTTATTTTATCCCAGCCACACCTTCCTGCTTAAGTGCTTTGAACATGGATCTCATCTGGAGACCACACTCTTGTAAAGAGATTTAAAACTTAAAACTTAACTTCAAATTAAGTGTTTAAAATAATTAACCCTGAAATAACATAGTGGAGTTTAAACCCGTTATAATTTTCCCACTGACGTGGCATCAGAGCTGAGACAGCGGGACAAAGCAGAGTCCTACTGAGACTATGCCGATAAGCAGGATACTTATTGTACTAATCCAAAACGTAAACATTGCAGTTTTGCGTGCGTGGCAAATCAAATTGTCAATTAAGTAAAAACCTACCTTCGTTGAACAGTAAATGAGTGGAGACGCGAGCAGAGGATCTGGGATGGAGAGACTGACTGTGCAAAAAGGAGGAAACTCTCAGATAGTGATGCACAGTTTCCAGACGAATCACTCTTTTGAGCCGATTCTTTTTAATGATTCATTTGAGCCGACGACAGAAATTTGACAAAAATTGTTTAAACTTATTTTTTTTTTTTTTTATAACCAGTTAAGAAAACCTGTCTGCCAAAACACCTAATTTAAACTCAACATTTAAGCAAATATAAACAAATACAAGCGTGTTCAGAGTACATTAAATCTGAAGTGGCATTGGTTTAAGGTAGTTATTTTTTCATGCGCATCACATGTCAGTTAATTGTTAATTGTTAATTTACAAATCACAAGCAGCTGTATCACAAAAGTATTAAAAGTCTTTACTTGGCCTTTGACTATGCGATTTCGCGAGACCAACAGATTGCGCGTGCCAGTCTTTCAAAGTGGTCCACTATTAATTTTAAAGAATAAATTGTACACTGTAAATTAAGGACCAACATAATTTTGTATACATAAATACAAAACAGCTAAATTCCGCACATCTAGGAAAACTTGATGACTCAAAAAAATCCATATTGAACCGGTTCACTGAAACGAACCGAGTCATTAAAATGATTCGGACCTAATGCTACCCCTGAATGACTCCCTCCGTCAACAGAGCTGTTGGAAATTTACGTGTTTCCACACAGACACTCCCTGACCGCCCTCGTGCACAGCGTCACCGGTTTTAAAATGTGGAACTATTGATTAAAGTGAGTCATTTTCTGCCTCTTTGACTGCACAAACGGTTCAATGATGCCCAGGCATTCAGAGCTGTATATTTACATTGACACAGTTACACAGTCACAACAAATACAATTACTGATCCAAACATTTTACAGACTGTATTCAGTATTTCAGGAAGTAAACTACAGATAATTTGCAGCATGCAGTATCCTGCTGCTGTAAAATAATCCATGACCGGGTCAGAAATCAAGAAGGCTCGGGACAAAAATGCCCCCCATTTGAATTCCATTTTTTCCCTCTAAAATTTGGAAGCCTGTATTTCGTAATATTTTATTTTATAATGCCACATTTGATTTTTTTTTTTTTTTTTTTTTTTTTTGCTGCTGCTGCTGCTGCTATAAGAAATTATCCACAAGATGGGGACACAGAGCTGTGGATCATTTTGGCAGTATAATATGTAGGCCTAATAATCTGAAGATTTATTTATTTTGAACTAGTGCTTCATGTTTTTACAAATTACCCTATATGACCCTGAGATTAAAGCATTGGTGTATGTCTTCCCTTTTAATATTCTAGCTGCCACATTCATGCATCTCTATCCTTATCTCTCTCTTGTTTGTGTGTGTGTGCAGTCATCTGTGTTTTTGCTATGGATGATGGCAGCTGTTGTTGTTAGCAGTAATTGTACAGCTGAAGCAGTAATTGCAGAGCTGTGAGAACTATCTGCTTGTGTAATGAGTGTGAGAGACAGAGATGAAGCTGTTATCACTCTTAAATCTCTCAATCCCTTCATTTTGATTCCTCTCTCAGTGTCTGTCACGACATTTTCATGCTCTTTCGTCCTTTTTTGGAGGAAGCTCTTTGCGCAAAGTAAATACCCAGGGATGATTAGAAACATGTTTTGGAGGAAAGACGGTGGCAAAGTTGGAGTGCTAGTGTGTTTTTGTTTTCTAGCTCTCTAATTTGGATTGGATTTCCGCTGTGCTCTTCTGAAATTGCCCTCTGACCACACATTTCCTTCTGTTGAGAAGGAAATAACATACACAAAAGATAAACATACAAACAGTGTGCATTTATGATTCTTTTATTGCTTAGTAAAGCCAAAAAACTCAAAGATTAAAACTTTAGATTCAGTCAAGCCAGAAATAAGGGTTTCATTGTCATTCAGAGCATGTGTAATGATAATGCCTTGGGTTTTATCCATTGTTTCTTTGATCACATGTATAGCCAAAGACGTGTCTGATGATGTAACCCATGGGATTTTATAAACAGGCTGAGATTTGACATCGAGATTTCCACAGAAATCATTGCGTTTTCACCAAGGTCACGTTTCATCTCAAGATTATAAGCTCAAACATCTAACGGATGTGGTCTGCTGTAAATAAGGATATGACTTAAAAGTTTTTGATATTTTAATTTTCAGGATAGAAAAATTGACCTATATAAATACCAAGTTTATAACAGCAGTGAAGATCGGTATGTGTTTCTGACCTCTTTGGTGTGAGTGGGTTGCTGGTGGCTTTAATGTATTTTGAGGTTATTTTTAGTCTGAGGGATGTTGAGAGATTTGCTGAAGTCTCAGATTGCTTGCCATCAGGACTTCAGTCAGAAAGATATTTCCCTTCCCATGTTCTCACAGAGAGAGGCTGGCTGCCTTCATTTCTTTCTTTCAGTGAAATGTTTAGTGCTATAGATACATATACAGATCATCTGCACTACTGCCATTTACAATATTGCTAAACTAGACCTATAGTTTAAGTTTTGTAAATATATATTTTTGTAAAGAAGAAAATAAAGGAAGAAAAAAAATATATACGTGTATATATATATAATTTTGTATTTAATTTTATTTAAAGACATACTGTAGATATCATGTTCTTTACCACATTTGCACGATTTGCAAATCTGCTTCGTTGAAAATGTATTTTTAAATTTTACATTTAACTATTAATAAGACTTCTGCCATCTAACAAATTCAGTTCAGTAGATATGACCATAAGAACTTAAATGATTATATAGTAGAAGACCACTATTCTTAGGACATTACTAAAGTCAACGTCATACATCCATTGAAATATCTGAAGAAAATCACTTGTATCTTCAATATCATTTTGGAATAAATCTGATTGTGTGCCCTGTCACATGTTATAGTCTAATCCAGAGTGTTTCATGGATTTAACCCTTCAAATCACATACACATATGGCTATACAGGGTTTATCTGTGTACCATGTGTTCTGTGCTGTAGGTTTGAAATATAAATACATTTAAAATATCAGGTGATATTAAGCTCCATATATGAAGCATGTAATGTTACTGATTCTGATGAGAGGATATTGTGGTTGTGCATTATGGGACTATGTTGATTGAGTGTGTATTAGAGAGAGTATAGGATGAGACAGTTGATGAATCTGAAAGATGCAAAACCCTTGGCTGCTCTGCTGAACAGCTACTTGGAGAATGCGAAAGACTGTGTTTGTGTGTGTGTGTGTGTGTGTGTGTGTGTGGCTGTCATAAGTGTTTGAGTTAAGTTTATCTTCTATGCTCTTTCTTCCACTCTCAAAATCCAGTTGTTTAGTACATACATACTGTATAGTTTTAAACACAAACATAAGTGTTCTTTTATTTAAAAAAAAAAACAAAAGAAAACGATATATTTCTATTTTGAATTTGTTTAAATATTAATAATATTCATGTTTATTAATATAAATATAATTAAGTAAAACGATTTGCATGTCCGGGTTCACTGGCTGGTCACACATTGTTTTACTCATACATAACAGTATTCCTTGGGTTTTTTCTGCTTTGAAATTAAGTTTGCTGACAGGAAATTGACTAGCAAATTCTCCCTCGCTCTCGCTCTACAAAGCACCAGATTAACAAAAAGATTTTACTCTTTTCTTAATCCTTCAACACTCAACCAGACGCGACAGCAAGATTGACTTAGATCTGCAATCGTGTGCAGACAAATACACATAAGTCACGAACTTAGATGCTGCAAGAAACATGCCATGCCTAACTGATGCTCTTTTTGATCTTTTTGAGTGTTATCTAAAATAAATATTATTTCATATAAATGTTTAATTGCATCCTCAGAATATGTTACATTTAAGTTTTTTTTTTTTCCCTCAGCATCAGGGAATTACTTCACAGCACACTTTTAAAGGAATAGTGTACCCCAAAATTAATTTTGCAGAAAATGTATTGACTCTTGACTATTGATTTCCTAATTGGAAGAGAGTTGGAGAAATGTAGCATTACATCACTTGCTCACCAAAGGATCCTCTGCAGTGAATGGGTGCTGTTAGAATTCATTAATTGATGGACTGGGGTCATGTGGATTATTGTGATTATTGGTGAGCAAGTGATGTAATTTCTTTCTGTTTTGCTGAAGAACATTTTTGGGGGAACTATTCCTTTAAAGAGTGAAAGATTTGTCCCATTTAAACAGTAGAAGTTGCAATTATTAAAAGTAACTTTTTGTTATTTTGGAATTAGATATTCAATATATGCTAAATATTCAAGATGTATGCAAAAATGTCAGTCACAAACCCCTTTTACTTCCATAACGTGATCCATTTCCAAAACACTATATGTCAATGAAAAAAGTGGCCATTCCATTCTACAATAATAAATAAAACATGATAATGAAATAAAGTGTTCTCCTTTGTTTTTTTTTTGTTTGTTTTTTTATTTCTGTTTACAGAAGGAAACTCTGCTGTGCAAATACTGTGTAGCGGCTGTTTAGAAAATACAAATGTTACTCTATTTTTTGTTTGCATTCATATTTTTACCTGTTTCATTTGAAAAAGAACCTGAAGAATCTTGAAACTATCAATCCATTTATGTATTACTCTGCTACATAACACATGGAAAGTAAATCTTTAACCTAGATGTGCACTGGCCAAATGTGGATCCTATACCTCAATGGTTACATGTTGACTTCAGCACAGAGTGGCTTCATTGCCTTATCTAGGCCATTGTAAATGAATGTGGCAGAATCTCTATTCTCAGGTGAGAATCTCATCTTCTCTGTCAGAGATGAAAGGGAGTTTCATCTTAATTTGAATTGCAAATAAGTGCCATCATACTTCACTGGCAGCTTAAGTTATTTATGAAAGCTCTTTTTATATTAGTTGTCAGCAGGCATGGTCTTGTTGGGCCATGAGTGGAAAATAACTGTTCTGTGATCATTTAAGTGGTGCATATATTTTAACTGGTTAGGAGCATAATTCAAGAGGCTTTGTTAAACTTTTTTCCATTTTTTTATACTTTTGAAACTTGTAGCCTAAAGTTAAACCATTTTGGGCTGTTAAGTGAATATTGTTTAACATACAGGACCGGTAACATTCAGCATACAATTATGGGAAACAGATTTGCTAGTTTTGCAATATTATCCCACATCCCAGCCTTTTATATGAGCAAAAATGATCAATCTTAGAGCCGCATATTTTGATGCATTATTCACATTTACCACAAACAATATGAGACGTTTACGTATTACTTGTGGATTATTGTGATGTTTTTATCAGCTGTTTGGACTCTCATTCTGACGGCACCCTTTCACAAGTGATGTAATGCTAAATTTCTCTAAATCTGTTCAGATGAACAAACAAACCCATTTACATCTTGGATGGCCTGAGGGTGAGTAAATGTTCAGCAAATTTTCATTTTTTTGGGTGAACTTTAATACTGAGTGTCCAGTTTTAACATTATTTCTGCAAATTTAAATGCATTTGTTTATGCATCATTAAAAAACTGTATAAATGCAGATTTTCATGTGTAGTTTTAGATGCAGTTTCTGTGCTGACTCACTTGTGACTCAAGTCATGACATAATTAATATTCACAAGTTTTATTAATCAACAGTTTAAATGATGCCGAATTAGCACTGTTAAACTAAAATGTATTTAAAGGATGCATCTTTCAAAATACAATATTTGTAAACATTTGCCAATGATCCAAGATTATCCCCACCTTCAAGCCTCTATAACATTATAGGCAATGATCCTAAATCTGATCTCTTAGAGCCACATGATTTGTGGCATCATTCATGTTTGTATCAAAAGTGCTGTGAGATAACTTATTAAGTTTAATACTGAAGGTCAAGGGTTTATGAGCAATAATAATAGTGATGCTTGCCAAGTTTAAAGGTTATTAAAGCCATAGTGTGTGACAAACCTTGACAGTCAATGCATTACGTGATCAGGCGTTGAAAGTCAGATATTATTAGAATTCATATCCCTCCTTATACAGAGACAATGTAATCAGCTTCTGCGACACGCCTCATCAGTTCAGTCCCCATACTGCTTATCAGGCGTTCATGGGTGGGACAGACCCCTCCGAGAGACCAGTGTTAAGTCTCAAATCCCTTGTTTCCAACAGCTGTGCAGACCCCATCTGCAATATTATGAATCCTACTATCAAGACTTAGCTTGTGAATATTACTTGGGTCATGTGGATGCTTTTTTGTAATCTTCCTAGAGCTGTGGTTCTCAATCCTGGTCCTGGCTGCAGTACTGTACAATTTAGATGCCTTCTAATCTAACATAACTAATCGGCTCATTAATAGAGAGTTCAAGACCCGAAATATGTGTGTCCAGTAAGGGAGACACCCAAAACGTGCGGTGCTGGTGGGCCTCCTGGAACAGGATTGAGAAACACTGTCCTAAGACTTCTTTACACAGCTTAAAACTGCTCTGTGCAGGCTCTGTCCTGCCTTCAAATTTTGTGCAAAGTTCTAATACTGCACCAAAACATTAGTAGTAATAGCACTGGCACCTCTGACTTACCTCAACCCTTAGTGCCTAAAGCAGTTTGGATGCTGCTGTATACATTTAATTTATAGTTTCATATTTTTATGTATAATTTCATTATTTATCATTTATATTTATAATTGAAGATTTAAGATATATATATATATATATATATATATATATATATATATATATATATATATATATATATATATATATATATATATATATATATATTAAATATCTGCAATATAAACCATTTTTAATTATGCTAATATATGATATTTTACAAAATTTGTTTGTTCATCATTGAAAGCCTGTGTAAATGCACATTTTCGTAGTGTATGTATGGGTAGCTACAGATGCAGCTTCTGTGCTGCCTCGTATCAGAAACAAAAGTATTCGTAATTAATATTCATGAGTATTTGTTAATCAGCAGTTGAATGGTGCAGATTTAGCGCCTATCAGCCAATCAGTTGCACATACTGCGCTTAGGTCATGAAATTAATTAATATTCATGAGGCGAGCCTTCTCCCTCCTCAATGTCATAATGAGAGCTGGCTTTTCAGAAGCGCGTCGCTCAGGGCTTTCTGCAAACGTCTCGGCGTATACAGTTTATTTTGGTGCTTTTTTAGAGCTTTCAAATGGATTTTTGCCAATTTATTCCAGAAGAGAGATTCTTCTTTATTCATGAAATCTGTTGCAGAGCCGTATTGCGACGGTCTAACTTGATGTCGTTGAAAATGTAGATAACAAACAATCTCACGAGAGTAAAAGTGTTCAGTGAAAGTGGAAATGCATGAGGGTGAGTTCATGTTTCAGTTATTGATGTTGCTTCATTGTTAATGAATGATACTTTTGTCTTTGTAAATCTGATGCCAACTTATTTGTGCGAATGTCAAACATGTTTTGAGAATAGCCTGTGTCATGTAGTACTACATTACAGTAAAGCACTGTGGTTTTACCATGGTACAGTGATGGAATCAGATTCATCATAATTATTTTAATAATTGTCATAATAGCATGTCTCCCTCCATTTAACTTATCACAATCATTTGTCAATTATTATCAGCTTTCAAGTTTTCAGTGTCAACATATTAATCAAATTCAAATTTGTGGAAAAAGTAAAAAATAACCTTCAATGCAATTTATGCCTTGTAAATATGCACTGTAAAATGTCAACCCATTACAATTGTTGCATTCATTTTTAAATGTTACTCCAAAATACTTGAAAGAATACCGTAGAATTTTAATGGAACCATGGTAATACCATAGTATTTTCTAATCAAAGTTTGTCTGAATTTAGATTTTCATACATCAAGCATCATTTAGAGTTCAAAACAGAATAATTTCTTGGCTTTTTGATCAGCCAGCCCAGAATTTTTTTAGTAAAGTTAAAGAAACGGCTGCTTTGACACATCTATGTTGGTCAGTGTTCGTACAGAAGATCGCACATGTGGTGCTGAACAGACAGCTCCTCTACAAACCCTCACTCGAACCACAGTATTCATGACATCGATTATCAAGTCATAATCTCTCTAATGGCTTAAAGAGGCTGATGCAGTTGGGTCATTCCCATTTATTTTAGTAAGAAACAACATCAAAAACACGAGCAAGTTTTAGAGTTCTGTTTTGTGGTTTCAGTTGATTTGTCTCACTCCCATCCTGTTTGATATCAAACCAATTTATGTAATTTCATCAGAGTTCGATAAGCTAACTCTCAATTCCTCATGTCATGAAAATCACATGTGATATCCCTAAACACAACCCTGGCCAACACGTGCTGTGGCATAATTTAAAAAATTCAAGCCTCATCAACATAAATAACGTCAACTCACCGTTAGCTTGAGCTCTGATTGAAAAATGTTCTGGGTTCAGATCTTAGGCTGGTGTCATTTAAAAAAATAAATAAATAAAACTTGTGAATTGGCAGCTCTGTATGTGTGGATCAGGAGTTTTATTACCGTTTAAAATGTTATTTTAGGCTTGATGAATGTGACCTGTAAAGCAATGTGGTGTTAGAGTAATAATTACAATAAATTAGTAAGGTGTTTAAATGTAATTATGTTCATATTATGAAAACCGTAAAGCCCTTGTTTGCATTTACATTTACCGGTAACTTTAACAGAACATAGAGCTACACTACAGCTCAAAGGTTTGGGGACAGTAAGAGATTGATTTGATTTATTATTCTTTTTTGAAAGAAGTACTTAAGTAAATAAACACATAATTGATCAAAATTGACAGTAAAGACATTTATAATGATACGAAAGATAGGCCTAAATGTTTTTTTATTTCAAATAAATGTTGTTCTTTTAAACTTTTTCATCAAAGAATTCTATAAAAATATTATCACTATTTCCACAAAAATATTAATCAGCACAATTGTTTTCAACATTGATAATAATCATAATTATGTTGTTTCTTGAGCAGCAAATCAGCATCAAGTGGGGGAAAAAATTATTTGATCTTCTGCTGATTTTGTACGTTTGCCCGCTGACAAAGAAATGATCAGTCTATAATTTTAATGGTAGGTTTATTTGAACAGTTAGAGACAGAATAACAACAAAAAAAATTCAGAAAAACGCATTTCAAAAAAGTTATAAATTGTTTTGCATTTTAATGAGTGAAATAAGTATTTCACCCTTTCACAAAACATGACTTAGTACTTGGTGGCAAAACCCTTGTTGGCAATCACAGAGTTCAGACGTTTCTTGTAGTTGGGCACCAGGTTTGCACACATCTCAGGAGGGATTTTGTCCCACTCCTCTTTACAGATTCTCTCCAAGTCATTAAGGTTTCAAGGCTGACGTTTGGCAACTCGAACCTTCAGCTCCCTCCACTGATTTTCTATGGGATTAAGGTCTGGAGACTGGCAAGGCCACTCCAGGACCTTAATGTGCTTCTTCTTAAGCCTCTCCTTTGTTGCCTTGGCCGTGTGTTTTTGGTCATTGTCATGCTGGAATACCCATCCATGATCCATATTCAATGCCCTGGCTGGCTTCAATGCCCTGGCCCTGACGGTACATGGCCCTGTCCATCGTCCCTTTGATGCGGTGCAGTTGTTCTGTCCCCTTAGCAGAAAAACACCCCCAAAGCATAATGTTTCCACCTCCATGTTTGACGGTGGGGATGGTGTTCTTGGGGTCATAGGCAGCATTCCTCCTCCTCCAAACACGGTGAATTGAGTTGATGCCAAAGAGCTGGATTTTGGTTTTATCTGACCACAACACTTTCACCCAGTTCTCCTCTGAATCATTAGCTAACTTCAGACGGGCTGTACATGTGCTTTCTTGAGCAGGGGGATTTCAGTCCTTCACAGCGTAGTGTGTTACCAATTGTTTTCTTGGTGACTATGGTCCCAGCTGCCTTGAGATCATTGACAAGATCCTCCTTTGTAGTTCTGAGCTGATTCCTCACCGTTCTCATGATCATTGAAACTCCACGAGGTGAGATCTTGCATGGAGCCCCAGACCGAAGGAGATTGACAGTTATTTTGTGTTTCTTCCATTTGCGAATAATCGCACCAACTTCTCACCAAGCTGCTTGGCAATGGTCTTGTAGCCCATTCCAGCCAATCTTGTCCCTGACATCCTTGGACAGCTCTTTGGTGTTGGCCATGGTGGAGAGTTTGGAATCTGATTGATTGATTGCTTCTGTGGACAGGTGTCTTTTATACAGTTAACAAGCTGAGATTAGGAGCACTCCCTTTTAAGAGAGTGCTTCTGATCTCCGCTCCTTACCTGTATAAAAGACGCCTGGGAGCCAGAAATCTTGCTGATTGATAGGGGATCAAATACTTATTTGACTCTTTAAAATGCAAATCAATTTATAACTTATTTGAAATGTTTTTCTGGATTTTTTTGTTGTTGTTGTTATTCTGTCTCTCACTGTTCAAGTAAACCTACCATTAAAATTATAGACTGATCATGTCTTTGTCAGTGGGCAAACGTACAAAATCAGCAGGGGATCAAATCCCCCCCCCCCACTGTATTAGAATGATTTCTGAATGATCATGTGACACTGAAGACTGTGTGAAGTAGTGATGCTGAAAATTCACATTGCATCACAGGAATAAATTAAAAAATTTAAAATATATTCAAAAAGAAAACTGTTATTTTAAACTGTATTAATATTTCACAATATTTCAGTTTTTACTGCATTATTGATCAAATAATTACAGGCTTGTAAACCTAAGAGACTTCTTTTTACATTTTCGACATATCTGCTATCTGAGTTGTATTTGATTTCGTCATAGTGTGTATCTTGTTAAGAAAAGTTCACTGGATGTCCAAGACCGCTCTAAGACGCCCAAGATTTTGTAAATATGCCCCATTTTTGTTTTCTTGCAGCCTTGGTTTTGCTTATCCTGATAGAGGAGGGTTTCGCACTGGCACAGAAAACTCAAGGTTGGTTTGAAGTAGGAACTCACATGCAAAGCCACATGTTTAATTTGGAGCATGAGATGGATTTAAACCTAACATTCTAACAGAGTCTTTCCCATCTGTTTTGCTTTAATAACCATTACCTTTAATGTAGATCATCTTATGTGTGTGTATCCTGTTAGCTTTGCCTCAGAATGTGGCTGTTGAGGATAAGAAACCCGCTCACTGTGGAACTTTGATCCAGACGGCAAATGGAGGGTCATTTAGTTCTCCAAACTACCCCAACACTTACCCGCCAAACAAGGAGTGTGTGTACATCCTGGAGGGTATGAGTCTTATCTTCCACAAGCTTCCACAGATACTTCTCTTATTTGTTACTTTGGTAAAATATGCATTGCATGACCATTCAAAAGTTTGGGGTCTTGCTGAGTTAATACTTTTATTGAGCAAGGGTGCATTAAATTGATCAAAAGTGACAGTAAAGATTTATTCAAGTTACAAAAGATTTCTGTTTCAAATAAATGCTGTTAATCTGAATTTTTTTATTCACCAAAGGATCTTGGAAAATTGTAGCATTTAAAAATTAAGCAGCACAGCTGTGTTCAACATCGGTAATAATAAGAAATGTTTCTTTGAGCTTCAAATATGCATATTAGAATGATTTCTGAAGACCGGAGTAATGATTCTAAAACTTAAACTGTGCATCACAGGAATAAATTAAAGGTTAAAATATATTCAAATGGAAAACTATTATTTTAACAATAAAAAATAACATTAAAAAATCCTACCGACCCCAAACTTCTCATACAATCTCAGTTGCAACAATTATTCATGTCGTAATCTTTGTTTGTTAGCCCATCCACGGAAGAGAATCCAGCTCGTCTTCAATGACATCTACTACATCGAGCCGTCCTTTGAGTGCCGCTTTGATAATATTGAAATCCGTGATGGGCCGTTTGTTTTCTCTCCGTTGATTAATCGGTTCTGCGGGCCAAAGAGTCCAGGAATTGTCACCTCTTCTGGACGCTTCATGTGGATCAGGTTTGCCAGCGATGAGGAGCTGGAAGGACTGGGCTTCAGGGTGGAGTATTCATATACTGCAGGTAAACGAATGTGCCAGTTCTTCATGCAATTAGATATTAAAATCTTTTACTCTGATGCCTTTTTTCTCTCTTCCCTTTGTATTAGTTTTATTGCACTTCATTTTTTTTTATTCAAAAACCTCTCTTGCGTCCAGATCCTGACTTTCATCTACATATTGGGGGACTCTTGAATCCCATTCCAGGTAAACAGAAAATACTTATGTATGTAGTATGGGGCGGGTGGTGGTTATTTCAGGGTGTTTGTCTACATATTGCTTTGGATAAAAGCTTCTGCACTGACTACTTATGCAAATAGTATTTTTAAAGAATCATACATTTTATGGTTGGAAACTGCAAATTTTAATGCTCAAAAATAGTAGGTGATTTTCACTTCATAAAATATATATTGCCAAATTTGTTTTAGATTTCTACTTCTAAATCTTACATGGAATGCCATGTAGAAACAGACTTTAAAGTACTTGAGGTTTAATTTTTTGATACCTATCGGAATGATACTTCATACACCCTCTTTCTCAGTTGCTATGGTTACTGCACCCAACAAATATAAATGTAAATTCCATCTTTAGTGCATCAGTTATGTAAACTCCTGAATATTTCAGTGCCCTAGAATTTATTAGTATTACTTTTCCCAGCTGCTGTCTGCAGACTCTCAGGTTTCTCAGGTCTCTTCTCAAGTAGTTGAAAGATATAAAGTTATAATATTTTAATGCTATAATGCTAATTTAATTGTCTTCGTTTTCTCCTCCTGTCAGACTGTCAGTTTGAAATGTCTGGATCAGATGGTGTGATCAGATCTAGTCAAGTTGAGGAGGAAAACAAGGTGAAATCAGGGGAAGCAGTGGATTGCATTTGGACCATACGAGCTCCACCGATGTCTAAGGTTAGTAACGCAGCCCTGATGAAACATCTGTTTCTCTCACAGATTTGTAACCGATCATGTACAGTCACTGGCGTCGAGTCTTGGAATGAAGTTGTGTAAGATACAGGATAACATACAGTCAGCTGGTCATTTATTATAAAATAAACCCCTCTGTCAAAGTGCTCAATGAACATGCACAATATGACTGGCCTTTTTGTTAAATATTTCAAATGAGAACATTTGAATTATTCTTCATTATCCATTTGAATAATTAGTCATTTTAATTATTGGCTTTTTTCCATTATTATCCATGCTTTTAGAGCTGCTTAGTTTTGACTGACTTTGGAACATCATGTATTTATTGAACATTTTTTAAAGAACTTGTCTTTTTAATAGTGGTATTACTTGAATACTTAAATAAAAGGAATAATATTATGCATGCACGTGCATTTAAAAAAAAAATAAAATAATCAAACATAAGAAATAAAAACACAAATAAGCTGTAGATAAATGGTAATAATGATATAAACACATTTAAATAAATTGTAATAAATAATAAAATGATGGTTTCTTACCAAATAAATGGTCATTAAATGCTGAAATTATTTTTATGTAAGAGGAAAGTGACTGTAGAGACATGAAAATGAGCAATTATGAAGTTCAGCGTTTTTATATAAAATATTTTGCATCAGAATGCAGTGAATGACCAATCAGAATCAGGTTTGTCAGAGAACTGTAGAATAAAACTTAATATATACCATTATACGTACCTACAGTGGCATTAAGTGTCGCTGTTTGTGTCTCTATCTCACACACAGATCTATCTCCGCTTTCTGGAGTATCAGTTGGAGAACTCAAATGAGTGTAAGAAGAACTTTGTTGCAATCTATGAAGGTAGTAATGCCATTGAAGATCTAAAGGCCAAGTTCTGCAGCACCGTTGCTAACGACGTCACGCTTGACAACGCTGTGGGCGTGGTCCGAATGTGGGCCGACGAGACCAGCAAACTGAGCCGCTTCCGTATGCTCTTCACAGTCTTTGCTGAACGTAAGCACTAATCTATGATTTTACATTCTGCAGTTTTATTAAAGTAATCATTCACCCAGAAATGGATGTCATTACTCATCCTCATGTAGTTATTTGTCCTCTGAATGCAAAAGGAGATTTAAAAAAAACTCACAAATTTAATTTACCATTCTGCATGTTTGAACTTTTTGGATTAGATTTACCTTTAGCTTCAATACTTTGTCTAGGAATACATTATAGCTATATATATTAAAAAAATATATATATATTTTTTTATCTAATCGAAATACTCGATTCAGTAGTTTTGCATGGAAAACACAATTAGACTGACCAGTGCTGCTAGATTTCAAACATGTTGTGTGAGCGGTCCATCATGTGGACAGTATTGGTATTGCATCATCCATGTGGCTTTCATCTCATTAAAAACTCTGTTTTGCAGCTCCATGTTTGGCCAACACATTCTTCTGTCACAGCAACATGTGCATCAACAACACTCTGGTTTGTAATGGTGTTCAGAACTGTGTGTTTCCCTGGGACGAGAGCAACTGCAAAGGTATGGTATGCAAAGAAAGGTGTACTTTCACATGCCAGTGTCACTAATGAAAAATTAAAGCTTTCTTCAGAATTTTAATGGATCATTTAGCAAGCAAATATCAAAACTGTTTTGTCCCTCCTTCGGGGGTTTGACCTCAATGACCTTAAGCACATTTATGTATGCTGAATTATTATTTTGTGAAGGATTGGACATCATGGGTTAAAGGGTTATTGTGGAGAACGGAAACACCATGAACCCTGGTTATGTAAAGCAGTAATAAATATTCATAAATTCAGCTTTATTGTTATTGTTCTTATTTAGGGGGATAAATATTATTTTTTTCTTTTCTTATTCATGTTCTTATGCTTTTCTTTTGTCTTTGTTGTCCTTGTCTCTCGCAGAAAAGAAGTCTAAAGGTTTCTTCCAACAGATGAGTAAAACTCATAGCACTGTGATCGGAGTGGCGTCTGGTGTGGTTTTGCTGCTTCTCATCATTTCTGTATTTATACAGATGAAGCAGCCGAGAAAAAAGGTGGCTATTTATATCAAAATTTAGAATTTAAATAACAGCCTTGTACAAGGGTCAGAAATACACATTAAGATTATATTTTTTTCCAGCTTTATAAATGTTCTTTTTCTTCTATTCTTCAGTTTCAAATATACATAAGCTATTTGTAGGTTGATTTCCCTGAAAAATGCAAACACTGTGGCGCTATCAAAACATCACTAGTGCATTTGTCTATTTGAGCTTCCTGACACCGCAATATTGACTCAGCCATCGGTGTGACTTTGTGCTGTTTGTTTGTTTGACCAATGGCAAGGGCAAGTTTTCGGAAAACCTTTGTTTTTGCAGTTTAAAAAGAGTTCACTAGTTTGGAGAATGAAGTCAACATAATAATACAAGAGGTAATAAAACTGAATATTTATTTTTTTAAATACATGTACTTGGTCTAATTGTGAATGGTTCATCAGTGCATGTTATTCCAAAGAGAAAAATCTAAATAAATAATTTTATAAGTAATATAACTGCAGTTTCTCAATTTGTAAAAATATATTATAAAATATAAATATATATATTTTAATGTCTATGTACATGTGTGTATATATATATACAATTATGTATTTTATTTACTTACTTCATTTTCATTTGATTTGTTTTTCAAATAAATCCTTTTTTATGTCCAATAAATATATGATATTTCAGTAAGTAACTGTGGTTGATAATAGTGATCTCAATATTGACCAAAATAGTCACGAGTATGATTCTTGCCGAGAGTAAGCAGCCTTACCTGACAGCATGGATAATAATGGCAAAAAGCCATTCATTAAAATAATTAATTAAAAAGAATAATTAAAAAGTTCTCAATTTACATATTTAATGAACAAACCCAGTCATATTGTGCATGTTCATTAAGCATTTTATTTCAATTTTTTATAAAAATGTTCTTATCAAAATGTAATTCTTCCCCTCTGAAACAACATTTTAGATTATGTCAAAAAATCAATGTGAAGATACACTAATATTTAAATGTGACCTCGCTTATATGTATTCATCTGCTGGATTGCACTAGTTTGACAAATAATATCAACATAATATAATAAGTAATTATACTGACCATTGACTTTTTAAGTACATATTCCTGGACTAATTGTAAATGATGCATCAGTAAATGTTAATAAAAAACAAAACAAAAAATTATTCTGTAAGCCTGGGCGATTATATATAAAGTGTAATTTAACTGAAAAACACACACATGATTTTTACAATGACATTAATTAAAACAAATAATTGTCAAAATGAGTAATTAAAGAATAATTCAAATATGCCCAGGTTACATATTTAATGCACAGATTTTTGCACTCTTTTATCAAAACTGAATTCTCCATCTCTGAAACAACTTTCCTTTTTAAATGGCACAAAATGATACATTTGCATTTTCTTTCTCATTGAATATCCTGTTTCACTCGAAGTAGAATGGGTTGTGAATGTCATTTTACTTTAACTTTAAACATTAAAACTGGAATATTTGTTTGATGCATGAACATTTTACATGAATCAGCTTGCTAATGTGTATTTGTCTGCTGCAGGTCTTGAGCCGTAAGGGTTTGTTCAGCGCTGCAGAGATGCAGGAGGTGCTGGAGCCTCCTCAGTACGAGCTCTTCTCCCTGCGGGAAGCGGAGCTGCCGGAGGATCTGTCGGAGGAGCTGGAGAGTCTGCAGAAACTCCGCCGCTCCTCCAGCATGTCCCGCTGCGTTCACGAGCATCACTGTGGCGCTCCGAGCAGCGCCTCCTCCATCGTCATGGCAAGCAGAGCGCATCATCTCTCGCACGGCTCTGATGAGATGAGTACGGTTGTTGGGGCCAGAGGCTGGGGCAGCTTCCACGGACGCAGGAACAGCTCCCGCTCGCACCCCTTCACACACGACCCGCACGCTCACGCTTACAGCGCCCAGAGTCTGAGAGAGGCACTGGAAGATGAGGAGCTGGAGCTGGGGCTGGAGGAACGGGTGATGGAGGAGATCGGCTACAACGATTTTATCACCCGTGGACGCAATGTCATGATGGTACGTAATCATGCCAACCCTGTCCAACAGCGCTCGCTCTCTATGGACTTCTGAGTGGAGCCGAAGTCAGCTGACACTTTATTTGTTGTGTAAAAATTCAATAATATAATGCATAGCTGTAAATGTTTGCCCACACCCTTCTTTTATTATTTTACGATTTTATTTCAAAGTTTCTCTTGTCATTCTCAGTACCTCCCTTTGCCCTTCCTATACTTGATTTCAAGCCAAGTCCAGTATATATATATTTTTTATTGGTGTTATTCTCATTCCTCAAAACCAGATTTAGGTCAGGACTAAAATTAAGTTTTTATCACACCTGCCTCCTACTGGCCATGATATGGTATTTTTTGCTAATTAAACATTTTTTGCATATATTCATGACCAGCAGCTCATGTCTTTGTGTCACCATGAGCCGGTTTGCAACTAGAAGATTTTGCTTCTTATAAATTTTTCCACTAAAGGTTTGGGGTACAGTAAAAACGGTAATATTCTGAAATATTATTACAATTAAAATAGCAGTTTTCTATTTGAACATATTTTAAAATGTAATTTATTCCTGTGATCAAAACAGTTTTTTCAGCATCATTACTCCAGTCTTCAGTGTCGCATGATTCTTCAGAAATCATTCTAATATGCTGATTTTCTGCTCAAGAAACATTTATTGAAAATACATATCAATGTTGAAAATAGCTCTGCTGCTCAATATTTTTGTGGAAACCACATACATTTTAAATTAATTAAACAATCATCAAAACTTTAAAAGAAGAATAAAAATATTTTGTAACATAATAAATGTCTTTGCTGCCATTTAATTTCTTTTCTTTTATTTAATTTAATTATAGTGTGTATATTGAGTTCTGGAGATAAAACCACTGAAAAATCATCAGAAATTGCTCTTGGAGAAGTAAAAGTTGTCAGAAGGCTTGTGGATGATTGCATTATTCATTAGTAGATAGTTTGTATGAAGAGATGGGATTGTGTCTGTATTTATTTGATCTTGCTCTCTTTTCCCCTTTCTTTGAACCGATCTGATGGTGTTTGATGTTGTGCTTGTGTTTTTAGAGGAGGCAGTGATGCTCACTGTTTATTGAGGAGAGTGAAGTTATTTCTAAAGTGTTGTTTATGACATAGTCTCATGGGGATTTCCAAGAGTATTGTCACGTGAACACCATGCTGTGAAAATAAACATGTTTTAACAAAAAAAAAACTACTTTCGCTATTATTCTTTCATTGGTCCAACAGCACTCCCTCATATGGACTTCTGAGTGGAGCGGAAGTCATATAATTCAATAATATAATGCAATAATATAAAGCTGTAAATGTTCACATTTCTTTTATTATTTTACTATTTTATTTCAACGTTTTTCTTGTTCTCAGCATCTCCTTTTTGCCACCCCTTGAATCGGGGTTATTATAGTAAATTAAAACCAAAACTAAAACCACAGCTATTAAACCATATTTTCAAACATAAAAAAACTAAACCTTAACTGAAATAAAAAAAATAAATAAAATGACTTGCGTTTATTCAATTTCGGCTAGTTGCCAAAGCAACATTTCTTATTTTCATTTAGTTCAACTTGTACTAAAATAACTAAAACTGAAATCACAATTATTTTAAATAATCATATAGACAAACTATAATAAAAATGACAAAAACGCAACAAAATTAATTAAAAGTTTTTATCTACAATTACAATAAAAACATAAAAACAAATACAAAATGTCTTTTTAAAAACTATAATAGTTGCTCAATGATACTAAAATAATACTGCCTTGATTGGCCATTCACTGATTTTAAGGTACACAAAAAAAAAATTCATATTTATATCCTTAACATTTTTTTTCTTCCCTTTTATTAATTTTTATACAATACAACAATTTCTTACATTTGGTGGTTACACGCTGATATAAGAAGACCATAAACAAACAAAATAAAACAAAGCAAACAATGATGACAAAAGAAGAGATCCAAGTCGAAACATTACAGCAACTATGTTGCACCAGCTCAATCTGCAGATTTGCCCCCCATCAAATTAATAAATGACTCCCACATGCTCAAAAAAACATGTTCTTTCTTTTCCTTAATAAAACGAATCCTTTCCAAATGCAATATCTTTCCCAACTCCACGATCCACATATCAAACGTTGGCACTGCCTCAGACTTCCAGTGTTGTAAAATCAGACGTTTTGCAAGTAACATGCTGAGGCCAACAGCTTGTACTTCATATTTGTCCAGCCCTGTTTCTGGTGCCACTGCTCCAAACAATGTCATAATAGGATCTGGCATAATAGTTCTGTTATATACCTCAGAAAGATGACCAAACAGCAGGTTCCAGAAATGATTGAGCTTGTGACATGTGAGGAACTGGTGGCTAAGTGGACACAAAGACAACATACTTTGGCAAAAATGAAGTTTGTGAACAACCTTAAATTGAATCAGACCCAAACGTGCATTTATCGAACTATTATGAATATTGTCAGTGTGGGATTTCCATGTCTCCAGCGATATATCTGTGCTCAATTCCTCTTCCCAGGACTGTTTAAATGCTTCTGAGGATGTCGGACTCTGCTTCAAAAAAAACATTATATACTCTAGACACAAACCCCTTCTCAAAAGGCTTATTATCTGCCATCCAGTTCAGCATGTTGAGGTTTCTGCTCATAGCGTACAATGCATGTGCTCAGAAAATGTCTTATTTGTACACTGTTAAAAATTTTCCTGTATTTTTACAGTAAGTTACTGGCAGCACGGTTGCCAGTATGTTACTGTATTTTGGTTTTACAGCAATGTACTGTAATGCAACTTTACGGTAGTGTACTGTATAACTACAAAACAGTATTAATGGAAAAAAATGAGAGGCTGGAAATTAGTATCTCTGCTGAAGATGCTGAAAGGTTGCCAATCGATCCTCGATATATAAATCTTCCATTTTGACTATTCCAGCTTCCCTCCAAGATTGAAAACTTGAATCAGTTAAATCTGGCTGAAAGGCATGATTCCAGCAAATTGGACTGTCTATATACAGTTTTGGGGCTTTAATTTATTTTTATGTATTTTTTAATTTTTAGAATTCAAACAAACATGCAGTTTAAACATTACTGTTTCTGTCATTTTTATTGTAGTATGAATTTATTTTTTCACATAAAAACAGCCCTTAGACATTTATTTTTTATTATTGTTATATGTAATGTAAAATGCCGATTTTTAATAATAAAAGAAGCATACAGTACATTTACATTTATTCATTTTGCTGAAGCGACTTACAATTGGGGAATACATCAAGCGACTGATCTTAAAGAGGCAAACAGACACAGGAAGTGCTTGTAATACCAAGTTTCAGGCATTGTTCAAATAAGTATTTAAGAGTAAATATGTAACCAGATAACTGAGATATAATAGTAATTTCTTCAAATATTTTTCTTTCTTTTTCCCAAATGTACATGAAACCGCCCACATATATAATTTTGTCTGACATCACTGTGCAGCCAAAGGACTTTTTTTTTATGACCGTATTATGACTGTAGACATAATCACCTTTATGTCATAAACCAAACTGTACAGAAATTTCATGCCCTTTTCCCCTCGTCTGCTTCTCTCGAACATATTTCAGATGTTTTTTTTAGCCGTTTTCCCATTTTCTTTGGTTTTGTTCATGTGCTTTTATTCTGAAGTTCTCATCCATGAAGTGCCGTCTTGACCATTCCTGGTTTGTCATGTCACACTTTAGATTTCTACTGTTTTTGTTATAGTAACATATATAAAATCAATAAACAATAAAATCTAAAAATCAGGTCTAATAACACAGACAAACTCTGTGAAACAGGTCCGTTTCAGTGTTCGAAGGGAAATCCCAGGGCTGATCCCATATAATATACTTTATGTGCATACTAGTTTTTGAGATCAAATGATCACTGAAACTGTAATCTGTCATTCTTTTCAACAATATAGGTAACCTGAAAGAAATCAAAGCCAAATGCCTCGCTCAAAGGCGTGTTAAAACTGTATTTTGAATGATAAACATTCAGGTTTTATGCATTTATTACTAAGCATGGCTGCCAAATACAAAATAGAATTCTAGAGTTCTATTTAAATCCTTAATTATGTAAATATGATCTAAATGGGGGGGGCTTTGGTTCTGTGAGTACCTTTCCAATCATTTATTAATTTATCCATAACCATTAAAAAAAGGTTTGCCTGAGGGGGTTTTAATAAGGTATTTTGATATCACTTTTGATATAAAAAATTATATAACATTAATAATTATGTAATATACCACATGATCCTGTTTTTTTTTCCCCCACTCATCACAATTTTATGGCCCTTGTAATACTGCAATAAACACAATAAACATATTGGCTAATCTACCATAACTGAAATGTATCTTGATTTTATTAATTATTCTTTCAGTTTTGGATCTGGTTGTGTGCAACCAGAAACCAAAGGAACGTTCATGCTGACATGATCTTTCTGTTCAGTACATATTTGACTGTTCTGTACTGGAGAACTTTATGAGGTCACACAGGAAACATTTTACTAGCACGGCTCTGTGGCATACTTTGCTTTGTCATTGTTAGGTAAGAGATGAAGTAGCATAATTGTTCAGTCAAGGACTAGAAGTACTGGCTAATGGCTATACACAGACATTTATTGAACAAAACGGCAGTCGAACATTATATATCAAAAGTTGCTATATATCACCTGTAAGTGAGATGAAAGTACGGTTTGAAAATAATCAAGTAATAATTTGTCTTTTCGAGACTCCGCTATTGTTTTATACAGTTCAAGTGTACTACTGTTCTGTGGACAGCAAAATATATCATAACATTTCCTATCAACGATTATCACAAATATACATATATAAAAATAAATAGAAAACGTTTAAGGAAATGTTTTTATAAAAGAAAATGTTTATACACACATAACGTGATTTCATGATGGCTCACTTAATGATTGGTCAAAGAAGGCTCTGGTAGAATAGGCCATGAGAGGCAGACGTTCCCCCAGCACGGCGTCTCTGAAATTGCGTCGTCTCCATGCGTACACAATACTGTTCAGAAAACCCTGGAGTGACACTGACAACGCCTGCACAGCAGCACATGGGAGAAAATATTCCACATGATTAAAACATCTCTGAATAGCATCTATTTCTATGAATCTCAAACGATCTTATACAATTTTTTTTTTTTTTAAATTATTCAACGACTCACTCATACAGTCAGTCACTTGTTTAGTTCCTGAATGAATTAGCATTTTTGAATGATTCAATGACTCACTCGATTCATTCCTGAATTAATCAGTGTTTTTAAATGAATCAGTTGGCTGAACAATTCAATCACTTACTCAAAGAAAGTCAATTGTTTCGATCCTTTACCAATCAGTGTTTTCGAACGAATTGTTTGAGTGAACAATTCAGTGACTTATACAGAAAGTCACTCGTTTAGATCCTGAATGAATCAACATTTTTATACAAATTGGTTGAGTGGACAATTCAATGACTCATTGATAAAGACAGCAACTTGTTTATGCCTACTGAAAAAGTCAATTAAAAATCCCTACTACTAATGCAAAGATACATTACTAATGTGTAATCTTACATAAATACTGTATAATTTATTATTTAACATAATATGTGACCCTGGACCACAAAACCAGTCTTAAGTCGCTGGGGTATATTTGTAGCAATAGCCAAAAATACACTGTATGGGTCAAACTGATTGATTTTTCTTTTATGCCAAAAATTATGAGGCATTAAGTAAAGATCATGTTCCATGAAAATGTTTAGTAAATTTCCTACTGTAAATATATCAAAATTTAATTTTTGATTAGTAATATGCATTGCTAAGAACTTCATTTGTACGACTGATTTTCTCAGTATTTTGATTTTTTTGCACCCTCAGACTCTAGATTTTCAAATAGTTGTATCTCGGCCAAATATTGTCCAAACCATACATCAATGGAAGGCTTATTTATTCATGTTGTATGAATCTCAATTTTGAAACATTGACCCTTATGACTGGTTTTGTGGTCCAGGGTCCCATATGTTCTGCTTTAGAAAACCTGCTTTACCTGTATGACATAGAGAGGGAAGAGAGGTTTTATCCTAGGTTGTACGAAAGACAGACAGATGAGAAGCAGAGCTGCAAAAATGAAACATATCAGTTTATTACAACCTTTTAGGTAAATACATATAGGCATATTTATACGTATAGCATTTGAGAACATGTGTGTGTTATTGTACTGACCGGGTGCCCAGCAGAAAATGATAACAAGGATCATATATCGAGCCGATGACCAAATCCCACCTTGATTTCTCTGTGTCATTGTGATCATGCGTGTGTTCTCACAGCGCCTATAAGAGCGCTCTACTTTACAGTACACCACCTACAGCATGAGAGATGTGTATTACACAAGATTATTTACATAAAACACCTACAGTGACTAAATGTATTTGGACTCTTAAAAAATTCTGAATGTCATTCTATTAAATAATAAAATAAGTGTCATTTATTTTAAAGACACTTTTCAAGCAAAACATGACATGCGGCCACTATGGATTTTTTTGGTGTCACATTGTCGAAATGTGTCAACTGATGTGATTTGTGATTAGTATTATTCATAAACGTGTATGTACTCACTGTGCAGACAATGATGACCATCAACACACTGCTCAATGGGAGAATTCGAATGATCTCAGCATGTTTGTTATCCTGTTGGACAAAAAGCAGCATGATGGGAACAACTTCCGAGGTGATTTAGCTGAACCTGTTTGATGGTGCCTGTAATAATTTCTTACCACTGTTACGCAGGAGTCATTTGTGAGATGCAGGAAGAGAATGCAGCTGCAAGAGAAATCAGACATGAATGAAGTAAAATGACACAGAAATGTACGTGCGGATGCTCACATACAGAACAGAGACGCTTTCTTACCTGTTGCAGAACCAGGCGGTGGGTCCTCTGCTGACGGTTGTCAGCGTTGGCGTCTCTGCTGGCGTAAGAGTAGCTTCCATAATTTGGACGGTAAAAATGTAGACAAAGTATCCAATTATTGGTACAAGCCTAAAGCAACAATATGTAAACATACAGATCATTACATAAACACTGCAGTAATATTACTGCAAAGCATTACTTTATCATATTTACAGTTTTACATAAATCGTATTTAAATGCATTTATGAAAGCAAACTGGAACTACTCACCAAGCAATAACATAGACCAGACAAAACCTCCTCCTTCTGAGAGATAACTGTGCTAACTGAATGAATGAATGCAAGAAAAATGAGTACAATAGAAGTAAGAAACTTTAGGTATCTTTAAAATGTGGTATCATCTAAATCAGTGTTTTTTTAGTATCATTATCAAAAGTGTTTTCACTTTTTTAAAAATATTTTTATATAGTTTATATAGTAATTTTTATTTAGTTAGTTTTACTTTAGTTGCTTAAAATTAAAATGAGAAGTGTGGGAGACTAGCTGAAATAAAATAAGTTTTGAATCATTTTATTTTAAGTAACAAATATGATTTTTAATGGTTTTAGTTGATGATAATTACACTTATCAAAATGAACAGGTTTTGAGTTAAATATATTATTTAATAAGACTGAACTACATTAGGTTACAAAAAAAGTGATTTTAGTGATCTCAAGGGTTCAATCAGGTAGGAACAACTCCTGGGGTATTTCTAAGAAATGCACTGCACAGAGATAATTGCATGTGACTAAAGAAAATGCGGGAGGAATGTGGTACAGCCTGACAGGTCTCAGACTCTGCCAAACTGCTGCGTCAGCAAACATTCATACCTGCGGTCATGTTGATTTGATTTATAAAACAGTGACGGAGAGTGAATGTTTATGAGCAGAAACCATGCTCACCGTGGTTTCAAAGGCTTCCTGCACTGGTTTTTCCCTCCATCCTTGAAACGCATGTGCTGACTCACAGGCATAAATGATGACAAGCAGAAACGAGATGCAGTAGAAGGCCTGAGGAGACACAGAGAGTTAATGCTTACACTACTGAAGTTCATCACAGGTGTTGCACAGATCCACACTGAAGTGTTTGGACACACATGACTGACTTTGTTTGATTTAAACAAAAAATATTTGACATTTTAATTTAAAAGTCTTATGCTGCATTGCTTCAAATTAGTTTGAACAATTACGAAATGTGCATGAATTCCTGTAGAATTCTGCCATTTATTTAAATATTTTATGTATATTTAATATATATATAACAATATAATTTAAAATCAATCTTATATACATGTATATTATATATTATTGTTATTTATATTATATATTTCAAATGAAATATACACTACCACTCAAATGTTTAGGGTAAGTATGATTTAAAAAAAACATATTTTTATTCAGCAAAGACGCGCTAAATTGATGAGAAGTGACAGCAAATTAATTTATAATGTAACAAAATATTTCTATTTTAAATAAATGCTGTTCTTTTAAACTTTCTATTCATCAAAGAGTCCTGGAAATGCATCATGTTTATGTATCATGAAAATGTATCAAAATATTAAGCAGCACTGTTTTCAACGTTGTAATAATAAGAGCCGTTATTAATAACTAAGCAGCAAATCAGCATATTAGAATAATTTCTGAAGGATCACGTGACACTGATTACTGGAGTAATGATGCTGAAAATTCAGCTTTGCATCACAGGAATAAATTACATTTTAAAATGGATTAAAATAGAGAACACCTCTTTAAATTGTAATAATATTTCAACTGTTTTTTCTGTATTTTTAAACAAATAAATGTAGCCGTGGTGAGCATAAAAAATACATCTGAGTTAGTCCAAACTTTTGACTAGCAGTGTATATAAAAATGACATTTCATAATTGGTCCAAACATTTGACTGTATTTTTATCAGTATTAATAAACAGTTCCTTTACTGTGGTGATCTCTCAGAGTGGGTTTCCTCCTGTAAATAAACAACTCATGTTGTTACTGTACCACTGTGTCAACTCAGTGTCAAATGAGGGTTTTACAGGGCAGCGCATGACTCAGTGTTCTATATGTGCATACACGAGGCTCTTCAATTGTTTTATGGTGACACAAAATACTTCAGAAAATCTGCAAAGCGCTAAATAAACATCTATTGTGTAACTCTACACCAACATCTCACTGTTACAGAGATGTTCATTTCTTAGCTGCTCAAGGAAGTTGTTGCATAACAAAGCCATTATTCACCAAATGCATGGTACAGGGCGTTGTGTCGTACACCCTAGAAATATATATTTTTGCGCATTGAATGTGCGCATGTAGAGCGAGTACCCCCAGCAGCGGTTGGACAAGTTAACAATTACTTTTATTGCAGGTTATCCTAAATCGTGCTGATTAGATAACAGCTATGAATGATTTCGTATTTCTGTATCAGCAGTTTCTCACCAAAGACAAAGGCAATCCGTAGTTGCACATCTTTTCACTGAACAACCAAATTTCATGGGGTAAATTAATTATGGTGGTGATCATCAAAACAAGCGATGCCAGGAAATCTGCCAGCGCCAGCTGAAGAAGAGGCTTTGCCTGCGACACAAGAACAATGACAGAGAAACATTAAATCATGAAGAGCATGCTGCATATTTGCAAACGAAGAGGCCCGATTCAGTGAGACTGCTGAAGAAATATTTTTACAAATGCTTTGGTGAACTTTGCAAAGAAGTTATCTAAAGTGTGCGATACTGCAGTGACGTAATCAGATTTAGTTTTCATTCTCAGCCTGTGTCTGAGTGCACTGGCCCACTGTTAGCCAATATTGACTTCTGCAGCAGTAGTGGGGAATGTATGTACTCTAAATGTGCTTCATTGCAGTCGATTTGTCCATTCAAAAATTCAGATTATCTGCTGGAAATATTCAAGTAGGCATTTTATGTGCCTGTTAAGAGGATGCATTGTTAAAAAAAAAAGTACTGGTAATTTTTTGCCAGGACATTATCAAGTAATTTTACGCACATTTCTGTTAACCCAAAAACACAATGCAATGAAGTGCAAAATTCAAAACACAGGCAAAACACCTACATAAAATAAATAATTTCTACATTACATTGTGCACTATTTTTTATGAATTTTTTTTGTTTTGTTTTTTACAGCATGGTGGCTTGAGATCACATTTGTTCCCCAAGATGAAATTTCACTATTGCATACAGATAAGGGTTATTATAGCTAACCAAAACTGAAACCATCAAAAACATCCTTTTCCTTAAAATAAAATAAACATTAACTAAAATAAATATTTTAAAAAAAGTTTGGTCACACTTTCTATTAGGTGGACTTAACTACTATGTACTTACATAAAAAAATAAGTACAATGTACTTACTGTGTTCATATTGTATTGCAAAACACTATTGCTGCTATTGAGGAGGGATACGGGTAAGGTTAGGGACAGGTTTGGTGGTCTAGGTAGGTTTAAGTGTGGGTTAAGGTATAAAGGATAGGTCAACAGTGTAATTATCAATTTAATATAGATGTAATTACACATAGGTATTTTTAAAAATATAAGTACAATGTAAAAACATGTATGTACACAATAAGTGCGTTGTACCAAATGATTAATTCAAATGTAAGTACATAGTAGTTAAGGCCACCTAATATAAAGTGTGACCAAAAGTTTATTTCAGCTAGTAGCTTGTTATCCTAAAAAAACTACAGCTAAAAAAAAAAAATTCTTCCAATTTTAGTAGTTTATATATTTATATAGTACATTTTTTCTTTTGTCTGTGTGACTCACCTGTTCATTGAGATGCCTTCTCTTTATGATGGAAACCACAACGACAGAACAACTACCTATCAGACTGCAACAGAAAGAAAAAATGGTTAAAATAATAAACCTAGATTCCATACAGCTAACACTGAGTGCAGCAATGTGATAAATGTAATGGACAATAGCCGCGCATGTAAAGAATTCTACTTTCTCTGTCTCTGTCCTGGTCTCTGCAAAAGCAACCTTAAAGGGATAGTTCACCCAAAAAGGAAAATTCTGTCATCATTTACTCACCCTCAAGTAGTTCCAAACCTGTATGAATTTCTTTGTTCTGCTGAACACAAAGGAAGATATTCTGAAGAATGTGGGAAACAGAGCAGTTTTGGGGCACCATTGACTTCCATAGTATTTTTTTTTCCTACTATGGAAGTCAATGGTGCCCCAAAACAGCCCGGTTACAAACTTTCTTCAAAATATCTTCCTTTGTGTTCGACAGAACAAAGAAATTCATACAGGTTTGGAACTACTTGAGGGTGAGTAAATGATGACAGAATTTTCATTTTTGGGTGAACTGTCCCTTTAAGGACCCATTTCTGTCTCATCTAACACTTCCATTTAGTTTTGTCATTGTAAACTAATTATTTAGATGTTACATATAGGTCTTTTGACTTTAATAGCATCCATTATTTTTGATGTTACCACATTTTACAGGTTAAATTTATTATTCTATTCATTTATTAAAAAAACATTCCTGTGGTTGGCCACAGAGGTACTGTAAACAGACAAGACATAAAATATTGCATAAACAACATAAAATGCCACAGAAAACTCAATGATTAAGAACAAAAATAAAGTAGCATCTAAACATTTAAATGTTAATGTGATGGTTTGTGCTGTGTTAAATTCAAAAGGACTCATACTTTAACAATACTAAACAAAATTTTAACTGTAAATACGAATTACATACATACTGACTTATTGTTTCAGTAAATTAATTAATATTTTTACTTCGAAAAACATGTCTGTTTCATAATAAAATGTAATATATATATATATATATATATTGTCTTTTAAATTATAATATCATTGTTTTATGATAGGAAAAATGACAATTATCCCATCAAATGCTAATATTATAGTATTTTTACATTTCTTTTAATTATTAACATTTTTACAGTTCAACTGGGTTGCTGCCCCATGTGTTTTCCTATTATGTCACGTTATGTAAATTCCTAAAATCCTTACTTCACTTTTCAGAAGTCACACTGCGAGTTAGGCGAGTTACTGCCTCTCAAATCAGAAGCGTAACTTCAGCTGCAAATAATGGCTTCTCTTGTGTGTTCCATTAAAGCAACAAGCGCGTGTCCTAAAACAATGCTGGATCACATGGCAGTCCAAGTATTTCTCACCTTAAACTCAAAGTCGAGACGTAGATCCCAGATAAAATAGTAATCTGTGTAAGCAATCAAGACGAAAACAAAGAACATTAATATGTTAAATTTAGACTATATTTTTGAGTCATGAATGTATCTCTATGTGCAGTGCAGAGGCAAAAATGTGCTGTTTTCCAACATTAAACTGTATTCTCGTTGACTTCAGGTGAATAATTAATTGTGAAGTGATTGATTACCTTATTTTTATGGTGTGAAAATTCACCGCTTGAATTCATGATGAAGAGATGTATTCCGTGAGCTACATGCCAGCTCGTTGTTGTTTGCAGTGTGTGTTCTGTCACGAACAGCAGCTGTGTGACTGACTCCCGCCGTCTCACCTGGACGTTGAACCTCTGGTCACGTGACGTCTGTCTTCTCACCTGTACTGCGCTCCTCTCATTTCTTCCATAGCGTTTGCAGGTAAAACTGTGTTTTGCATTACAGAGCTTGTTCAGGTGTTGTGTGTGGTATGTGCCACCTTGGAGATACAACATAAAAGTCGACCTCCTTAATAACACTTTATAATATATATTAGCAGATTAACATATATCATTCTTAAATAAACACCTTTAAATGTTTATTTAATGTTTATATAACCTATAGCCAGTATGTGTGTATACAAGTGTGTGTGTGTGTGTGTGTGTGTGTGTAGGCTACTTATTTATGCTACATTGTGGGGACATTTAAAACCTGAAATTTTTTACATTGTGGGGGGGTTCCCACGAGGGGAAAAAAATAATTAAAAATAGTAAATGATGTTTATCTGAAAGTGTAAGAAGGCAAACAGGTTTTCTGTAGGGGTAGGTTTAGGGTTAGGGGATAGAAAATATGGTTTGGTCAGTATAAAAGTAATAGAAGTCTATGGAAAGTCCCCACAATTCACAGAAACAAACGTTTGTTTGTGTGCGTGTGTGTGTGTGTGTGTGTGTGTGTGTGTGTGTGTGTGTGTGTGTGTGTGTGTGTGTGTGTGTCCTTGTTTATGCTACATTGAGGGGACCAAATGTCCCCACAAGGATAGTAAAACCAGTAAACGTTGACCTTATGGGGACATTTTTTAGGTCCCCATGAGGAAACAAGCTTAAAAATCATACAGAGTGAGTTTTTTTGAGAAAGTAAAAATGCAGAAAGTGTCCTGTAAGGGGTAGGTTTAGGTGTAGGGTTGGTGTAGGACAATAGCACATACAGTAAGTACAGTATAAAAACCATTACGCCTATGGAAAGTCCCCACAAGGATAGCAAACCAGACATGTGTGTGTGTGTGTGTGTGTGTGTGTGTGTGTGTGTGTGTGTGTGTGTGTTGAAGTCTTGCAAATACTCGGACCCAAATTTACTGCACTCACTACGGTCACTAAAATTAGTATACAGTGGACTCTAGTGGTCAAAAACGAATGTGCAACAATTTGACAGAAATAATTTTTGTCTAGTGCAAACAGGGCCTAAAACTAACTTTTTGCCACACCAGCCAATATCCGGTGGCGTGATAAAATTTACCGGCCAAAATTTTTTTTTTTACCGGCCATGAAACTCTTTTTGCAAAAACAGGCAGTTTTTACTAGCTACTAATGACTAAACATATTTACAATGTTTTTAATTTGCCCTGCTACTGGTGTCTCTATTAAATGCATTGTCCCTCAATTTTACCTATTAATTTTAGCCATTCAACATTACAGTATAATTTAAAGCCATTATTTTTAACATTTAATAGGCTCTGAAATATATAACAACTTTTCATTTAAGTGATTTTAAAACAATCTTCACATAAACTATAAATTGTATATGCATTAACTATACAGACTAATCTTTATGCAAGCTAGAAAAGTTAACCAGCGACTAGAACAGTCCAATGATTTCTCTTTTTCTTTTGTTCTTTGATTTACATCAATGACAGACTTCAGCAGGTTTCACTTTAAATCAGCGCTGTCTCTTTAAAACCTGATGATGGATCTGACACATATTCGATTTTCGAACTCTTTACACTCATTTAAGACTTTATAACTCATTGAAGACTATGTTTACGAGGTAACTAGCCAAAATCGCGTATTTTGACATAATTGTGTGTGTTTTCGTCCGCTGAAGCGCTACTGGTGCGCTGTCTGAAGCGGCTCTGCGCATGCGTACAGCCGAACGCGCAGCCTTTCAAATACTGCACTGCAAAAGTTAATCTTCCGAAATGAAGCAGCAAAATCTTCTCAGGTAAAAGTTATTAGAACCGTGTCTAGGGACAAGCTGGCCATCACATTGCTCTGACCTTGTCAGCCCGTTTGTATCTATTATTTGATTCGCTCTCGTCGCTTATGGCACAACAGCTAACCACGTTGACCTTGTCTTTGGAAAATATTGTTTTATTCGCTTACGTCAGAAAAAAGCGAATCTCTTTAAAACCGGCTGTTGCATTGCATTGCATTGCATTGTAATATTTCATAAAAGCTGTACCCGCCTTCTGGCGACTGACACTGTTACATGTGCTCGCCAGCGCAGATTTTTACTCGCATTTGGCGCTTGGCGAGTGTTAATTTGAGTGCAAATACTGCACACTTTATTAGGCTATTATTGAACTGAGGGAGAAAATAAAACCGAAATATATTTTTGCATTGCCTGTTGTGTCATCATGCTACAAAGATCAGTCAGTTTCGAAATATTTTAAAAATATTGGGTGAAAGGGACATAATATTATAAAAATCATAATTTAATTTCATTTAATTTCATTTATTTGCATCTGCAGTTCCCGGGCAGGATTAAACAAAATTACAATATTCAGTCACAAACAACACAATACATAAAACACATACAATATCACATCAGATTGATTGTTGTAAAATATAAATGTCGTAATAATAAATAAATAATTAATTAATAAAAATACTAATACATAAATATGTATGTTTTTCATTTGATACAACAACAATTAAGGAATGAATGAACGAACGAATACGTTACATGGATTTCTGTTATGAATTTAGACGTTTTTTTTTTTTTTGGCTTAATAAATAACACAAAAGAAAAAAAATAAAAGATTGTCAAGTGCATTCAGATTCATTGTAGGCTATCATCAGACAATAAAAAGCACGTGGGCGTTTCAAAAAAAAAAGTAGGAAGTTATGAATAATTATGACATCACTACCCGGAGTGCGATTGCAGCAGGAAGTGACGCCAAGACTTCCACGGTGGCTCCTCTTCTTACGTGGCAACGCGTCAAGCGACCGCGAGATACTGAGCACAAAGAGACAGAATATTCATTAAGATACAATCTCATTTTCTTTACTGTTTCGCTTATTGTTAGAATTTAGGGTTTTCTTTGAAGTCATCATGGGTCTGACCATCTCATCGCTCTTTGGGAGACTTTTCGGCAAGAAACAGATGAGAATACTGATGGGTGAGTGTTTCAAGCACATTACAATGTCTTTCTGATGTATTTCTGTGGTAAATATTCATTTTTAAGACAAAAAGGATAATATTTGAGTGTAAGATGAAATCATTTATAAATTGCCTTTTTTATTATTAATTTACCCTTTGAAATTCAACAATGAATGTCATATTTCTTGGGCAGTGGCTAATGTTAGCTTGCTAGCTTCAGATAGAGCTTGTAAGAATAGATAAAATCAGAAGTACATCACACGGCTGTAATGAATCTGACAGCTAAAGTTCTTTTCTTACATGTTTTATTTTTCAGTGGGGTTGGACGCTGCAGGTAAAACCACAATACTTTACAAGCTAAAGCTGGGAGAAATTGTGACCACTATCCCTACAATAGGTGAGATTACACCATCATAACTATGATGTTCCCCATTTTTTACTCGCGCTTTCACAATGTAAAGTTTTTCATTTAAATAGAAGGAGCTCCTTATTAAATCTTAATATGTTATTTATGTGAATCTGATTTAGGATTCTCATCATTTTGATGACCGATGTCTTTTGTCACTGCCAATGTATTTACAATTGAAATAATGTTTTTTTTGTGACTATTGTTTACAATATACATGTACATTGGTGGTCAAAAGTTTGGAATAATTACTTTATTTATTTATTTTTAATGATTTTGCCCACTTCTGCCCACCAATGCCGCATTTATTTTGCCAAAATTACAGTAAAACAGTATTGTAAAATATATAAAATTTAAAGTAACTTTTCTATTTTACTATATATTTTCAATATATTTTAAAATGTAATTTATTCCTGTGATGAATTTTCAGCAGCCATTACTCCAGTTTTCAGTGTCACACGATCCTTCAGAAAGTGTTTTCAGCATTGATCATTTATTGACAGCATAATAAGCATATGCAATAAAATTAAATTACTTACATTAAATAAACTTATTTTTATTCAAAATGCATCAAAATAATTGGAATTACCAAGTATTTTATCCATTGACAGTAGATATTGGAGCTGACATAAGGCTGGATGGCTTCTGCTGTTAAAGAGGTCATATGATGCTTTTTTAAAGATCATTATTTTGTGTAACAGAATATGTTGACGTTTTATTGTTCAAAAAACAAATTATTTTTCAAATACTGTACATTATTGTAGGTCCTCTATGCCCCGCCTCTCTCAAAGTGCCCAGTGCATTGTTATTGCACCACAAGCCGCGTCGGAAATGTAATGCCCCTTTCCATAATCGCGAGCTTCAGCTTTCAAAATTATAGTAAAGACAGTTAATAATGTCCTTAGTTTTACCGTCAGTTCAAGCCCGAGAGGGGAACAGAGTCGCGTGACAGACACAGTGATGAAGCTCGTATGTGTTTGCAGCTCACAAGCTGTGGTTGTGTGACCGTGTCTCCCTCTCAAACACACACACACACACACAAACGACACCGCGCTGTGATTCTCTCTCTCTCTCTCTCTCTCTCTCTCTCTCTCTCTCTCACACACACACACACACACACACACTCACTCACACACAAAATGTGCAAAATTCCGTCAATAGCAAATACTTAAACTAACAACAAAACATACAGTCACTGATTCAGAAGCGCCAGATTGTCATAGCAAAGTCAGAATTACTTCCTCTCCTAGGTTCAAGAAATGGTTGTCCATAAAATGCGTTGCTGTTCTGTTGTAAGTAATCTTAATGATTCCTAAATGCATCTACTTTCGGAAACGCCAAATAAAGTGCTTTTGCTTTCACCTAGAAACACACAGCGTCTCCCTGACACAGCTGCTTCAACACTACTGCGGTTACTGAAACCACGCCGCCTTTCTTTGCGTGAACATTTGGGCTGCATTATGCAAATATTTCCACAACTTGACGTAGAAATGTGGGGGCGTGTTTAAACGAGGCATTTTAGGGGGGCGTGGCAGAGTCTTAACTTTGATAAAGAATATCTCTTTGGTTTTGAGACTTTAGTCTTTGCAACTTCAGGGAGCTTATCTATGCACAATCAGCTTGTAACACTCCTAAGAGAAAGGAAAACTTGAAATCGCATCATATGACCCCTTTAATTTACCACTAAGCCCAGTTAGCAACTGTCACTGTTTGCCACATTATCATAATTGACAGTATGGTAAAACTATGTTAACACTTTCACGTTGTTTCTTAGTGAACTACAGTAACCGAGGGACCAAAGGGTCAATTAGACACTGTCATCAGCTGATAATCTCTTAACTGCCAAACATAAGTCAGGGAATTGGACTGGCTGATATGTTTGTGTATTACAAATCTCGTTGGAGCCAATTAAATATATTTTATATTATAATGCACCTTGAGTAAAGTGTTCTTGAACTGTATTTTTTTTCTGCTCATGGACAGGTTTTAATGTAGAGACTGTTGAATACAAGAACATCTGCTTCACCGTGTGGGATGTCGGCGGTCAGGACAAGATTCGTCCTCTCTGGAGACACTATTTTCAGAACACACAGGTATGGTCTTTATTTAAAGACGTTTTGCTGGCCAAAGTGCCACTTAGCTGTTTCTGGATGCATTTATTCAAAGCAGCTTATGATAGATCAGTTACAGGAACTATGCTGTTTGAGCATGCCAGTCTAAAATCACCTTAAAGTGTAAAATATTGGTTGAAATGTACTGTGATCTTTTATAACTCAGGTGCATTTGTGATTATTATTCATTTGAAGCATTTTAATGCAGTTTTTTTTATTCCTTTGTCCTCAGGGTCTGATCTTTGTGGTGGACAGCAATGACAGAGAGAGAGTGGCTGAATCTGCCGAAGAGCTTTCTAAAATGGTAAGAATTGCTCTTTCTTCTGCATTTAATTTAATCTTTGGATATTACATAAAATCTGTGTAACACTCAAAAACCTTCAGTGACCTAAATTGAGATCACTATTTACATCAATCTATTTACATTTGCATATTTGGTGGAGACCTTCTTACTAAAGCATCTTGAGAAAAGTCCATATAATATGTGTGACGCTTGTTACACTTATGTTATGCTTTTGTTTTTAACCCTCTTGTGTCATTTTGACTAGCATCCCGAAAATACTAGTTAATGTTATTTGCTCACACATGGTGTGAACAACTTTTTTGGGATTTTCTTTGTGTGTGTTGTTTCGAAAGTGACACACCTACAAAAATTGCTTATTTCTTATTATGCTATATTATTATCAAATGCTGGATGCAATCTTTTTATCAATGTTTTTTCAATTAGCTCACTTTTTTCATTTATACAGTTGCAAGAAGATGAACTGAGGGATGCCGTGCTGCTGGTTTTCGCAAACAAACAGGATCTGCCTAACGCCATGGCTGTCAGTGAACTCACAGACAAACTTGGGCTGCAGAGTCTACGCAGTAGAACGGTACAAACACTCACTCAATTGACTCCAACATGCACTTGCTTAAACATCAACTGCGTTCTGATTGTCTGTTGTCTGTTTCCACAGTGGTACGTTCAAGCGACCTGCGCTACACAAGGCACCGGACTCTATGAGGGACTGGACTGGTTATCAAACGAGCTCTCCAAACGCTAGTATTCCTGCTGATATTGGCGAGATGCTTGTGAACTTTAGAAAGACGGAGTGTGTGGGTTGATAGACTCTGTCTTGAAGAACGTGAGTGAGTGAGTGTGAGTGTGTGTGTGTGTGTGTGTGTGGAGGAGCTATCAAGTGTTCAGCATCATGTCTAATCTATCTTATCTGTCTTTTTCTATGCTGAATTCCTACTAATGTTCTTTTAATTTTTTTCCTTACAAATCTGATTGTTTTCCATGTCTGTAAGAAAATGCTTAAATTGCACGTTTACTTGATAACTGTGAGAGCATTATGGCACAACGGAAAGGAAGTTTGGGAGGAATTCCAGGTCGAGGCGTCCCTCTCGTGCAAGTTTTGAGTAGTTGTAGCTTAAGAGCGAGTAAATGCCAGGAAGAAGCCATTGTGCATTGACGCTCACTCCAAGATCCCTGTTGCAGTGCTGCCTAACTTGACTAGCGAGTCGCAGGATTCGCCACTCCATGAACATTCCATTTCATGGTAGTTAACTTTATTCCAGGGGGTTGTTTTGCAAAGCTACACATTAACTTTTGTTGCAGAAGCCTCCTAAGTCTTGTTTCAGGGACTTTGCCACCAACAGATTCCTTGGAACAAAATGGTACATGAAGTATTGACAGCAATATGGAGTCATCCATGATTGATTAGCCCAATGATCTCTAACCGCCTTTGATGTTAAATACCTCCATTGAACAATATTTAAGTAAATGTCTTAGTTGAAAGCATTTGAACAGATCATAGTACCTTGCCTGATTTTTCTGAGGTGGGATGGACGTGGTGGGTTGAATTGTTTCTTCAGTCTGCTCCATGTTTCTTTTCTCTTTTCATGTCAAACGGATGTATGCGTGTATGTATGTATGCTGGCACCTTTAATATCAGCGATTAAGGTGCATTCAGTGAGAATTTTGTATGGGGCACTCCAGTACACCAATAAGGTCGTCATTTCCTGAGCAGGATTTTCTGATCTTGTACACTTCCCTACTGCAGCAAATGCCCTACTCTTGATCGAACTGTGCCACAAGGTCCACCCCTGTGAGAAATAAAGATCTGATTAAAAACTAAATAGATATGTCGTATGCAGTTTTTTTTCTTCCCCCCCATTGATATACTCTGGTGACACCTCTGAGAAAGAAATCCTTAATTAAGACGTCTTAACTTCAAACTGTTGCATCTTGGAAGGCCCAAAGGGGAGATTTTCAGGACATTTTTATTTTTGGGTGAACTATTTCTTTAAACACCATTAATACAATAGGTTAAGCTGCAGGTTTTTATTGTAATGGGTTGTCATGTATATGAGAGCTACCACTGAGATGCATGTTTATTAAGCATTGAAGAATACACCATGTTATAAATAATTAATGCACCATAGAAATGACAAATTAATTGCATCTGCTTTTTGTTTCATGAACGTATCTTATTGCAAGCATGCACAGATGAATCCAAATACAAGAGAAAATTTGGTTTAGCCCAGTACTTTTGTAATGTAATGAGTAATGACAGCGGTTACCTCACTATGACAGAATAGTATGGTTGACTGTTTTATGTTCACGTACATTGTGTAAATGGCGAATTAGCTGCTGTTGCCTGGTGTTTTGTAAAAAAAAAAAAAAAAAAAGCCCCACTTAGTGTACTGAATATATGAGAAGGACACTGAAATGTATCATCCAGTTTAACTGCATTATTCCCATATTCACTATATAAACACTCTGCTAAACATAATGACCTAGTAGGAAAGACTTGCATCTCACAAAATTACAATATAAATGACACTGTCCATTTGTAATAAACATGAGAACATAAATTTTGGCACTGGCCTATAGCTCAACCTTTCTAGATCAATGGTACATTTCACAAACTGTTGATACTGCACTTCTTGCAAGTGTCAAGAGATGAATGTTATGCTTTATTTAAAAGCTTCTGGATGTGATTCAAAAACATATTTTGTAAATGAAATAATTATTCTGGCACCACTAGGATACATACTTTAGGAAATCATAGCAAAAGAATAATGGCTGTTAAGAAGCCAACTTTTTAAATATGTATAACTCTGAAGCCCAAGAACCAAAAGTACTTTCTCATGTCTTTAATCCGTTATTTGTATAGATCACACGTTCACCTTCGACTGACAGATTTTCATAATGACAGGCTTTTATTACCAGTAAAAACAGCGTGTAATATTACAAGCCCTTACTGCTACATAATATCAAAATTGTATTATTATTATTATTACTACCACCACCACCATCAACATTATGAATAAGTAGTTTTAACAGTATGTGAACCTGCTTGTATTATTATGCGCTGTTTTCTTCTAAAATCTGTGATTATGGAAAAACTCATCGGAAGTGGCGTTTCGTCATTTCTTCCACGGCGGCCGTGACGTGGCATTACGCAAGCGCAGAGCCGAAAGGGCTTCCTGACTCCCGACGAGCATCACACCGACACAACTTTACACATTAGGATTATTCCCGTAGATTTAGCTGATTTGTGTCCTTCATCATGGGTCTGACCATCTCGTCGCTCTTTAGCAGGCTGTTCGGAAAGAAACAGATGAGGATTCTCATGGGTGAGTGTTGAGTCTCATGCTAGCTAAGCTAGCGGCGTTAGCCAACTTTCGCAATTCTGTCATTCTCCGAAATATAACAGCTAAAATACAAATTTCCTTGCCTTGCTTCAAAGTATGGCTTTCTTTACCATGTAGAGATAGAGCTAAGTCAAGTGCGAATTTATTTACCTGCTAAATTATCTTGCGATAGCTTTGAATAAATGAATTTGGTAAATACTGTCTAAACGTACCGTCAAGTTCATGAGCAGGAACAGATTAGCCACTGACCGTTTATTACAATTTATATTCGAGTGAAGTATATATATTAAATTCTAGTATACTGTACTGTCTAATCGCGTTTATTTTAGTAGAAATTCATTTATCAATGAACATATTCAGTGCCCAATACCTCTTTCACTTTTATGGGAAAATGTACTTTTTGGCTTGACTGAATATTTTAAATTGCTTAAATGTAATAACACTATTATTTAATTATTATAAATTATTTTGACCATATTCCACATTCATAAATGCAAGTTTACTAATAAAAACTTAACTGTGTGGTTTTGTTGACTGAAGTAAGATTGCACAGTGTACATAGCATTAGAGACTATTTGAATAAGACTTCAAATAAATAAAACTTAGAATAAAGACTTTAGTGTTTGATGATTTTTTTTAACCTGATTTTTATACCTGATATTATTTTTATTTATTTGATTTTTTGATAGTTATTTTTCTGTTCTGTTATTTTTTTTTTCTGTTTTATTTTTGCATGTATAATTGTGTAATGTAATATTCAGTGTTTAGTTAGTTAAATAGTAACAGTATTTAGTTAGTCATTAGTTGAATGAAAGCGCAGGTCTACTATTTGATATGGTATACTGTGGATTGTAGTATTTATTAGTACAGTACTGTTCACTCTGTAGTGTATTAACTAATATAGTACAGTTTAAATTATGCTTTAGTTTATTATAGTGCATAAAGGTGTATGCTATGTAGAGTAATATGGATTTAGTGCATATTTAAGATTATACTCTAGTGAAGTATGTTTATTAGAAATAGTGCAGTGTAGTTTATATCCTTGGCCATTTTAAGACAATTCGCTGTTCATTGAGTTTTTAGAAGTGACTATTGTTTCTGTTCTGTTTTATATATTACAAACCTTGTTCTCATCATGAATTATTGCTGTTTTACAGTGGGGCTGGATGCTGCCGGCAAAACCACAATACTGTACAAACTCAAACTAGGAGAAATTGTGACCACCATTCCAACCATAGGTAAGAGGACAGAACTGTTTTTGATTTGACTATGATCTCAAAGCAGTTCTCATGGGTAAATTGAGGTCATTGTCTTGTGTTATGTTCTGAGTCATACGATTATCCTATCATCCCCCGGGGAATTTTTATGAAATTGTAGTACTTGTCGCCTTTTATGATATGTTAACATTCACTGGCTGTCATCATACATGTGGTTTCAGTGATTGCCTGAGTGTCCTGTCTTACACCACAACATTCAGACAGGGTTTGATTAAAAAGCAGAACTATTCAACTGAATGTATTTTATGTCACTGCATTTCTTTTGTGAAGGTTTTAATGTGGAAACTGTTGAATACAAGAACATCTGCTTCACCGTGTGGGATGTCGGTGGCCAGGATAAGATTCGTCCTCTCTGGAGACACTATTTTCAGAACACACAGGTATGGTCTTGATGTGTATTCATACAAAATAACATAAGGGTGCACATACTTATTATAGTCCTTGCAGAGAGTCATGGCTCTTTCTGTTTTTCCCTTTGTCTCAGGGTCTGATCTTTGTGGTGGACAGCAATGACAGAGAGAGAGTGGCGGAATCTGCTGAGGAGCTTTCTAAAATGGTAGCATATATCATTGTGATCTTCTCAAATGGAAACCAAGTGCAATGAATCAGGACATTTGTGGAAGTGTTTTGTTTGCTTAATGTGGTTGAGTTGCCTCATCTGTGTCTCTTCCTGTGCGTATGCACAGTTGCAGGAAGATGAACTGAGGGACGCTGTGCTGCTGGTTTTCGCAAACAAACAGGATCTGCCTAACGCCATGGCTGTCAGTGAACTCACAGACAAACTTGGGCTGCAGAGTCTACGCAGTAGAACGGTAACACAAGCATGCACTACCTACTCGCTTTTTTTTTTTTTTTTAAAGTCTCTTATTTTCACTAAGGCTGCATTTATTTGATCAAAAATACAGTTAAAACAGTAACATTGTGAAATATTTTTACAATTTAAAAGAACTGTTTTCTATTTGGATACGTTGTAAAATGTAACTTATTCCTGTGATGCAAAGCTGAATTTTCAGCATCATTACTCCAGTCTTTAGTGTCACATGATCATTCAGAAATCGTTCTAATATGCTGATTTGTTGCTCAAAAAGCATTCATCTTATCATTGTAGATTTAACTGTCACTTTTCATCCATTTTAATGCATTCCTGTTAAATAAAAGTATTAATCTGTTTCAAAGAATAAAAAAAATAGAATCTTTCCAACACTAAACTCTTGAACAGTAGTAAATATGCCAGACAAAGCAACTGCTACTATTGCATTTATCACATTATCTTGGTTTGTTAGTCTGACTTTTCAAAAATTGACTGGTACAGATTGAAGTGTTTTCATGACATTTAAAAAAGATCAATTATTTCTTCAGAGTGATTGAAATCAAAATTATAAAGTGCATGTTCGCTCAGGAAAAAAAAGGTACAAACCTGTTACTGGGGTGGTACCCATTTAGAAGATGCTAATAAACAGCATTTAGGGGTAAATAAGGTACAAAGATTTACCTTTTAGATTTTTTACCTTAAGGTATCACCCCAGTGACAGCATTGTACTGTTTTTCTAACATGCTTTGTGAATGGAGTGCGGTCTGCTTTGCTTTTTATTTTGGTTAATTTTTTTTTTTCTTCTGTCTGGGCTTTTTGCAGTGGTATGTCCAAGCGACCTGCGCTACACAGGGCACTGGACTCTATGAAGGACTGGACTGGTTATCCAATGAGCTCTCCAAACGCTAGTGAGGCTTTTAGGGGTGAGATGGTGCGTATGAACCAATGGAAAGGCTAGAGACTCCTCTTAGAATTTTTAAGTGTGTGACACAGCTGGAAACTGGGGAGAAACCATCAAACACTCTGCGCCTGTCTTAGCTTTCCTTTTCTACAATATATTTCTTTGCCCAAGGCTGTGTTTCTTTTCTTATTTCTTTTTTGTTTTAAATCCAACAAAGAAAACTTTTTTTTTTTTTTTTTTTTTTTTTTTTTTGTCATTTTGCGAGAGGAAAAATGTTTTGAAGGACCTTCCTTCGCTATGGCTTTTTCAGTTTCTCAGAAAGTCCTCATGCAAAACCAAAAACACTGGAGTCCCTGATCAGTGAGCAGGGTTATTGGTTTTGCTTTAGTCTGATCAGCATCGTTTATCTGAGAATTTGTTGTCGAGCTCACTGGAGAATCTCTGGGGTTAGTAATATTTCAGAACTGGACTTTACATGTGGAGTCGTTTGGCGAATCAAAGCCATGCCTGTTCCGTCAATACTTATAGATATGCAAGCTGTAAAGTTTGTTACATTGCATTATCCGCTGTAGTGGCGTGAAGTCCTGTGGTCCTTCTAAACATTATCCTTGTCTGCATGAGTTTACTACTTCTGGGTCTTGGATTAAATTCCCCTCATCAACAGCACATGGCATGAGTGGCATGAAAAGGTTAAGTTTCTTTTATTAAGTTAGTTTTTTCCACACAATCCATTGCTGTTTGTGGCAAATGTTTGAGTGACCCAAAACACTGGTCAAAGGGAACGTGATGTTCTTTAGCCACAACGACACAATGAAGTTCTTTCCATTTATAATTCAAAGTTGAAATTGATTGACGTGTTTTATGTTTGTCACGCCGTGTGAAATGTTTCGCTCAGGCGTGTTTCTTGAGCTTATCATTATGTGTCTGAATCTGACTGCTGAATGCAGGTTTAATGTATTGATGAATTCCATGTCTGGTTGAAATGGTTTGCTTTCCTAAACTGATGTGTAACAGATACAATCTATTTTACCCTATTATCATGACAAATTTGTGTATTATATGTATCATATTGTTTTAGAATAAAACATAATCGTGAACTTATCATCGTGTTGAATGTGATACATCTATTTTGCTCCTTATGTGCAGACTTTATATGCATAAATGACGTCCCACTTTTTGGGAGCAAAAATCATTTGTATATAGTCATGGCCAAAAATACCGGCACTGTCAGAAAATGCAACCCTTCTCTTAGAAAATTGTTGCATTTGCAAATGTTTTGGTACTCACATGTTTATTTTTTTTGTTTGTTTTCATTGGAACAACACAAAAAAACAGAGGAAAAGTCAAATCTGATAGAATTCCACACAGAACCCAAAAAAATGCACTGGACAAAATTATTGGCACCCTTAACATAATATTTGGTAGCACCCCCTTTGGGAAAAAAATAACTGAAATCAATCGCTTCCTGTAACCATAAATGAGTTTCTTACACCTCGCTGCTGGAATTTTGGACCACTCTTCTTTTGCAAAGTGCTCCAGATCATTCAGATTTGAAGGATGCCTTCTCCCAACTGCTGTTTTGAGATCTCTCCACAGGTGTTCTATGGGATTCACATCTGGACTCATTGCTGGCCATTTCAGATCTCTCCAGCGCTTTGTTTGTAACAATTTCTGAGTGCTTTTTGAAGTGTGTTTCGGGTCATTGTCCTGCTGGAAGACCCATGACCTCTGGTGGAGACGCAGCTTTCTGACACTGGTCACTACGTTGGGCCCCAAAATTCTTTGGTAATCATCAGATTTCATGAATCCGTTCACACAGTCAAGGCATCCACTGCCAGAAGCAGCAAAGCAACCCCAAAACATCTTTGATCCTCCACCATGTTTGACTGTAGGGACTCTGTTCTTTTCTTTGAAGGCCTCATTTCTTTTTCTGTGAACAGTGCCATGATGTCCTTTACCAAAAAACTCTACTGGGTCTCCTACCATAGCGTCCCTTTTCATTCAGATGGCGACGGATGGTGCGAGCTGACACTGTTGAACCCTGTGATCAGCTTGAATTTGTTCAGAAGTTAATCGGGGTTCTTTATCCACCATTCGAACAATCCTTTGTTGTAATTTCATTAATTTTATTCTTCCGTCCATGTCCAGGGAGGTTAGCTACAGTGCCACGGGCTGTAAACCTCTTGATGATATTGCGCACAGTGGACACAGGAACATTAAGATCTCTGGAGATGGACTTGTAGCCTTGAGATTGTCCATGTTTTTCCACAACTTTTTCTCTCAAATCCACAGACAACTCTTTACACTTCTTTCTTTTCTCTATGCTCAGTGTGACACACAACACAAAGGTTGAGTCAACTCATTTTAACTGGTTGCAAGTGTGATTACTATATTGCTCACACTTGTTACTTGCCACAGGTGTCTAAATACAAATACAGGAGCATCACATGCTTGAAAAGCAATTATTTCTTACAATTTTGACAGGGTGCCAATAATTTTGTCCAGTCCATTTGAGTTCTGTGTGAAATTTTATCAAGTTTGACTTTTCTTCTCTGTTTTTTTGTGTTGCAGTGCAAACAAAAACAATAAGCACGTGAATACCAAAGCATTTGCAGTTCGAACAATTTTCTGAGAGAATTGCAACTAAGGGTTGCATTTTCTGACAGAATTGCAAGGGTGCCGATATTTTTGGCCATTGACTGTATAAAATATGTAAGTTATAGTCATTGATTTGTGTTTCCATCCATTCAGAAGTCTTTTCATGTTTATAATCTTTGTCAGAAAATTTAGAAAATGTCTCGAGTTGTATTTAATCTGTTGCATTAATACATCAATCCAGCAGATGGCACCTGGAATTAAAAACTTCAACTCACCTAGACTGAACAGTCTACAGATCCTTATATAATGATGCCTTTACTTCTTGCAAGATGAAGATATGAAGTCTTGTTTCCTGAGAAACTACAAAATTAAATGAGTTTATGCGTAAAGAACAAATGTCAACTGGGAATGAACACTTGTTTCCCCTTTGATTTAAGTTGATTTTTCTGAGCATATTGGCATATTTGTTTTTGTTTTAATCATTAACTCACTTCGTTTTGTTCAGTTTCTCATATAACAAGACGTATGTCATTTTTGCATCTTGAGTAAATGTATGCTGATTTATGAATCTTTAGTCATGTGCACTGAAAATCATAATAGGCAACGTCGGTCCTGGAGTGCCGATGTTTAGCTCCAACCTTGAAAAAAAAAAAAACCTCTCTTGCCTGTAGCCCTAGTAATTCTGAAGATCTTGATTAACTGGTTCAGGAGTGTTTGATTAGGGTTGGAGCTAAACTCTGCAGGACCGACGTTGCCTATCCCTGGACTAAACACTGGTGAAGAATGTCATTTTTACAGTATGATCTTAAAAAGGTCTTACATTTACATTCATAAAACCTGAACCTAATTACATCAGCATCTTTTTGTAATTATATGAGCTATTATTGTTATGTGCGATATTATATCCCTATGTATTGAAGCATAGCAAACAAACTTAAAATGTAATTACTAATGTTAAAGGAACACTCCACTTTTTTTGGAAATAGGCTCATTCTCCAACTCCCCCAGAGTTAATAAGTTGAGTTTTACCGTTTTTGAATCCATTCAGCCGATCTCCGGGTCTGGCAAGAGCACTTTTAGCATAGCTTAGCATAGATCATTGAATCCAATTAGACCAGTAGCATCGCGTTCAAAGCAACCGGGGGACTACTTTCAGGCGCTGCGTAATATCACAACGCCTGCCACGGCCATGTTACGGCAGCAAAGTTTCTTGATTATTACGCCGGAATGAGAGTAGTTCCTAATCATATCAGCCTAGAAAATCGCAACTTTTCATTTTCTGCCGGTCTTAGTACACGATATAACTACAGAAGAGTCAAGTTTTAAATAGGACAAATATCGAAACTCTTTGATCGTTTTTGAACGCGATGCTACTGGTCTAATTGGATTCAATGATCTATGCTAAGCTATGCTAAAAGTGCTCTTGCCAGACCCGGAGATCGGCTGAATGGATTCAAAAACAGTAAAACTCAACTTATTAACTCTGGGGGAGTTGGAGAATGAGCCTATTTCCAAAAAAAGTGGAGTGTTCCTTTAATGTTTAATCCCCCCCCCCCCCCCCATAAGTCTTTTCACGTTCTTGTTCACTTTTGAGAAGCAGGGATAAAGTGAGCTGCTAGATTAATTTTAGTGAATTGTTAAAGGAATGAAGTAATACATCGTGTATGGTGAAGGATCAACAGAGTACAAGACATAAAAACAACTTGAGTACCTTTAATGTATGTGATAAGAAACATACTGAGAAACCAAAAGTAAGAGCAGAACATAAAGTTATTTATCACAGTTAACTCAGCCACAGTTGTAAACATCACTGATATCACGAGAACTGCCCTATTGCATGTGTTTGTCTCCTATCAATCACGATTAGATTTGGGTGTGGAGATCATTCCAGGACTTTCCAGGGCAGCTCCTGCTCACATGACCGGTTTTGTTTTTGCTTGTTCTGTTACGTAGAGAGGAGGTGGCCCGTATTCACAAAACATTAGACTAAGAGTTCTCCTAAATAGCAGTAAAAGTTTTTAGCTGAGTTTTCTCTTAAAACCTATTCACAAAGCTGCTGAGACAAACTCTTACTAAGGAATAGAGAGAAGTCTTAAGCTAAGAGTAAGGGCGGGGTTGACCTCGTTGCTATGGATGACGTCAGCATGCTTATGAACTATGCACACAGTGATTGGCTGATAATCTCTGTCAGAGATTTATTCATAGAAATATTGTAGAGAACAATTTTATGTTGCCGTATTCAAATAAAGAATAAAAAATAAAAATAAATGCAGGCTAAGGCCTCTTATATATGTGCATCTTGTAAACAATTAGTGAATATGCATATAAACCCTCTTCATTGGTTTTGCTGGGTTTAATAACAAACTGGATGCAAGAACAGCTGTTATTTCTTGCCCAACCGGCTAATTAAAACAAGGACATACTAATTAAAGGAAAATTTGGAGTTGGGATAACCTCTAAAACCAAAGGTGATACCTTTTTAAAAGCTCATTATCGTCAAATGTTTCGAAAATGTTTACGTTCCGAGGCAGATTGCCAGCAACAGCTGCTTTAGGATGATTGTGGTTTGGTCTTAGTGACTTAGGAGTCCTCTTCACTACTCTAACGTTTCACAGATTTAGGAGCTAGTTTTAGCGCGCAAATGCTTTGTGAAATACTCTTAGAGCAAAAATTTAGGACTGGAACGCCCATTATTTTAAAGATTTTTTCCTAAATCGTCAAGTTATGAGCTACTTTTAGCTTTAAGATGTTTTGTGAATATGGGCCCTGGTCTGGTGCAACTCTGTATGTTCTAGATTCATCTTCTTTGTTTTGAGCTAATGGGGCAGATGCACTGAATTCTTACACAAAGCTGAATATGTTGCAAAAAGCTGAGGATCCACTGTTTGGTTTCAGTTGGTTGGAGGATTCTCATTTTCATGGAATGTTAAAAAAAACAAGACCTATAAGTGTCACATGAAACTCCACAATAAAAACATTCATTGACAAGTCACTACTGTAGCTTTCTCTTTACTGAAAAACCAAAACTGATGTGGAGAGGGAGGAGCAGGAGTTCACTGAGGAAGTATTGTAGAGTATTTAAGCGAGAGGATACAGAGATCGGTCCTTTCTATCCTGCAGACTCTCTTGTCTGAGATGGAGCGGAGATGGTCTGCTTGTATGCTGTGATCTAGTGTGCAGTCTGGTGAGTGATCCTGTCTATTTTTTGCTTACAGCAATGATAATTGAATTTTTAATGTGTCTTTTGTAAGCAATCTCTAGCGACACAATAAGGAAGCTGTGTTTGTGTAACATAATGAATGAAACCTCCACCCATTTGTCAAATAAAACTTCTGGTGCTAGACCTACAGGTTTAAAAGAACCGAAGCTCATCTGATTAAAATGAAAAAACTTCTTGCATTCCTTGATCATCTGTGATTATGCGCACAGACTTCTCTATCTTCTGCCTAGAGAATTACATTGTGATTTGTTTACATGTAACTGGTAGGATTTGAGTCTGTTGATAATCAATGATATTAATGTTATTTCCCCATCTCCTTTTAGTTTTAGCTGCCACTAGATGACTGCTCATGAGTGGAGACGTCACGCTGCCTAAGGATCTCTTTGGCTTTGTGCCAATGCTTGCGTTTATTATTTTGTAAGTAGCTCTCATGCTGAATTCTTAATTTTTTTCTCTCTTTCTGGGATAAGCCCTATGTCTTTGAAGTTGCAAGTGCCGATATAGTAATGCGATCATTTCATGTTTAGATTTTGAGGAGGAGAGGAGGAGAACCCAACTGCCAAGGGATTCGGGCACTCGGGTCCGCTGCCCTGTTCTAGTGCATTCTCTGGCAACACTGGATCTCTGGCCGGGGTCCAGTGGACCTGAAGTGAACAGCGCCAGGTCTGTAGCTATGGCCTGCTGACGAAGCACAGAGAACTAGAAGCAACCAAACCAACACATGTTAATGCAACTGCACGTGAAGTGAACTGAATGAAACTGAAGCCGACTACTACCCTTAACCCCCCTTTTTTCGGCTTCTGGTTGTCTGTTGCTTGGTTGGCAGGTTATGGGGATGGCCTGCTGTGAAATCAACCTATATATATGTATATTTGAATGCTGAGCGCAACTTTTTCCAAAAAAAAAAAACAATAAAAATAGAAAAACCTGAAACTGAAATGAATGTCTGTGTTTTTTTTTATTGTCTGTGTATTTTATTCATCTAATACGAGTCTTTAAACATAGATGTCAATGACATGTTATCATCTACATAATTATGACAATCATTCTTCTAAGCACCTTGCCCACAATTCAGCATAATGAGACCAAGAATAGAATCGAAACGTAACTTGCTCATTCTGTTGCCAAAGTAAACAAAATAATATTCAACCAGAAACCCTGCTGATCTTAGTGGAAAAAGAAAATGACAAAGCAATTACGGTAACACCATACAATAAGGTTTCATTTGTTAACATTAGATAATTCACACTTTTACAGCTTTATTAATCTTTGCTGTGCGTTCATGTTAGTTCACAGTGCTTTATCCAATGTTAACAGATACTTTACATTTTAAAAATATATTAGTAAATGTTTAAATTAACCCCAGCTTATATAGTCTTAATTGTAAGTTCATGCTAATTAATGTTAACAAATGGAACATTGTAGTCAAGTGTCACTGAAGGTAAGATGTGAACTTTCAAGTCTTCTGTGTAATTTTTGGGATATAGCATTTCTGTTTATAAAAGTGAACCTGTAAATAGATGCAAAGCAACTGGTAAGAAACATATGCGTTATCTTAAAGTTAAGAGTAACTGATATTCAATTTAGTGGATGTTTAAAATGCTCAAACAGATATTCTGTGTCATTTACCATGAAACAACAACAAAGCCTTCCTGTAGAGGGATGGCCGACGGAGGATCAGAAACTTACTGAGAAAATGAAACCTATGAAAACATGGGCAACAGCTGTTCACAGATCAGTTGAGGGCGGGAACAGTGCACCAGTATAAATTACACACGGACCCACTGATCTGTCCTTTCCAGAGCCTTCTGCTGCCAGATCAACAAGGTATAGAGAAAATATCTCATAATTATTATTATCATGATTATTATTCTGAAAAACATATTCCCTAAGCATGTTTTCTGTCATAGCAATTAAATGATTTTGTAATGCACATTTTGTTTTTGTGGTTTGTCACTGTGTAACCTGGAAACTGAATCGTCTTCACAGGTTTTACGGCGTTTCCTCTGTGGGAGATGCTGTGGAAACTTGACGGGTCTTGTAGCACTAATGTGTGAGTACATCAGATGTTTTTCAGACTTTTTTTGAGCTACTGTAAAAGATGGAACTAAAAATAAACCGCACAATGTTATACCCAATGCTGTCATTCAAATGCATTATTGATTATATACTGTTTTATAATAAGTTATATGGTTATACAGTAGTTATATAATTGATATTTGACACCCTTTGCACTTCCTGTAGCTGAATGGTTTTGTTGTTTGTTCTAGCATCATGAAGGAGGCGGAGTTGAAATCCTTGCTGCCAGGGGTGGGGTCATCTGGCCCAGAGCCATTCAGAGGGGAAACCCATTTGTTTGGTGCTGCTGTCCAGATGTGCAGAGGCCAGCGCAGTCTGCGAAGCCTAACACCGCTGTGACGCCTGACAATCAACGCGCAAAGCCTCGAATCTCTGACAAATCCTACAAAACCGACCACAAAAAAAACCAATGCATGTGATGCTAAAAGTGAACCAAGAAATCTCTTTAACATGTTGCTGACTCCTAAATAAAACTACAAATGTAAAGTGAAGTGAAGAAGCGAAATTTTGGTGAAACCTTTGGTTTCTGCATTGCTTGGTTCGGTTGGTCCGGGGCCCAGCTGATAAAACAAAAGCCCCGGAAAAAAATGTAAAAACAAAAAAACTTCTAAATAAAAATAGTAAAATCTGTAACAGAAATTCATATTGTGTTGTGTTTATTTGTTTGTCTGCCAATGATTGATGATGAATTTACTAACCATAGCACTTCTTATACAGGCCACTGAAAGATTGTTTAGACACTGTAGAATATAGAATATAAAGAATAGATAAGTAAGTATGGTAACACATTACAGTAAGGTCCCATTAATTAAGAAAGAGCAATACATTTGTTACAGTATTTATTAATCTTTGTTAGCATTAGTCTTCATTTGCAACTCTTGATTTTAATAATGAAGTAAATGTTGAAACTGATGAATATAATTCAGCCATAAATTTTCTTGCCATGAAAATCTGGCATGGCGTTAAACACAAAAAAAAAAACAACAACTATTTTGTTAAATGCTTTAGAAGTATTTATCTCTGATAGATCATATTAACGTATGTAGTCTACAAATGTGAACAAATGGAATTTTGTACCAGAAGTATAAAATATGCAAAACAATCAAAAGCATTGCATAGATTTGACATAAGTATAATAACCAAGAGGCCAAACATGATCAAAACTTTCTCATATGTGTCGCTGTCATTCCTTTTTAACAAGGCTATATTTTCTTATCTTACGTTATAATATAGCTTAAACTTTTCTACTGTATGTGATTTGTTACATGATAAATTATATAATTGAGAACATCTGAAATTCCTCACAAGTAAAGTTTAACTTTCACTTTTGTTTCTGTGGAAAGGTTTCCTCTAATGTGTCTGCAGCGGACTGGCAGCTGTGAGGAGGTGTGAGCAGTTTCTGAAGGAAGAGTATAAATAGCAGATGAAGATCCACTTCACATAAACTGCACTACGCTGTTCTGAACCTTAAACAAATCATCAGCATGGTAAGGTTATCATTTTTTTTAAATTTATAATTATATGGTCAAATGTTACTATTATTATTGCAAACTAGCAAGTATGCAAATTTTCCATATCTATGTGAAAACACTTTTTGAAGTGATGTGCAATGACATGAAATAGAAGTTTGTATTTTTGATTTATAATATCATCCTTAAATTTAACTTTTTCATTTCAGCAACTATTTTGAATCACACATTTAAATATGATTTTAGCTTTGATATTACGCTGCAGTAAATATCATTTTCATCTAAATCTTTCATGTATGTATAAACTCAGCTTTAGATAGATTGAGAATAATAGACAGATAATGTTATTGCAAGTGTCACTGCGGATAAAATACTTTTAAAGATATATATACACTAGTGTGTCTTTTAGGAATAACTCACACTATGATAAGGGCATCTGCTTTCATATTATAGCGGAGACACAGACAGTTTAATTGTACTGTATTTGAAGTTAACTCTTAGTTTGTGCATGGCACCTTAAGCTCAAAGTTCAGGCTATTGTTTTATATTCACCCCACCTCTGTAGAGAATGTGTTTATGTAAGAGGGTGTGCAAGTTTCCTCAGGGTAAAGGATGGGTGGATAACTCAAACTTGCTTGCTATTTATAAATTGATAATCTGCAAGTAAGATAATAAAATAATAACTTAAATCAATATCACCATTTATTTATTTATTAGTCAAGTAACTATTTATTAGATGTGAAAATGCACCCCATAACTATGACAGCATAACTAAAAATAAGACTCGATCTTTTATCTGATCGAATCTGATCAGTTCATAAATATGCATTGCATTGTTTTCTTTGCATTTGCCTTTTGATATGGTTGCAATGAACAACTGAAATTAATGAATTATTATATTTGGTTGAACTAAGAAAATAAGCCAAATTAGGATAAATGAACATTAATTTTGGTGCTGACCTTACTTTTATAAAGATATTCCAACTAAACTTGATAAATCCACTTTAAAAAAGTGTCTGGGTCAGAAAAATGTAATTGTGCCAACAAAATGTTATATTCTAAGTAAATGAAATGTAACAAAAAGATAAATTCAAATATAAAGTCAACATTTTATTACAGTCTAATTGAGCAACAGCGTTTGTTGATCAACAGATCTTATCCGAGGGGAGTGATGAAGGGGATGACGACGACGATGATGAAGAAGATGATGGAGGTCCTGGAGTAAGTGTCTGCTGCCAAGGGTAAACAACTGCTCCAGACCTTGATGCAGCCAGTGTTGAGAAAGACCCAATAGCACGCTGGATCAAACGAACTGTGTGGAATTGCTGATACAAGCCAGCAGCAGCCAAAGCAATCACACAGCTTCAGTTGTGACAAACATCACAACCCAAGTATCTCCCACGCCATGAGTGTCCATGGCAAACTTGACACGTAGACCTTGACTCCTCCATGGAAAACGATGGAACTCGCAACTTTCCCGCTGTGCAGTGGCAGCACCATCGCTTTTCTTCAGAACGGCTCTGCTTTCCTGTCTGTTTGTGCAACCCTGAAGAAACCGTGGAGAGAAGAACGAAATGTTCATGGAGAGGTGATCCCTGTTGAGAGCTGCTGGTCCAGAGGTTGGAAGATGTGAGGCAGTTTTTTCTGTGATCACAATCGTCCTCAATCACCATTGTGCCATCGAGCAACGCACATGACTCCAACGCAGGACTGACTGTTTCTGCAAAAGGTCTACAGTAGTCAACAATCCATTAAAATACAAACAGAGAATGGGCTGGATGGGCATTTTGTAGATGTACTAATGGATGCATGTTGCTCACATATTTAGGGAGGTCATGCCCTTTTGAAGCCCAAGTGTATTTGTTGTAAAGATATATTCAGACTATGGCTGCTTGGTCCAAATAGCTCTCCAGTAAAACTAGCAGAAGGTTTCTGGAGCAGCGGGTCAGGGTTAGAGGTAAAAGCCCACTGTTTTTTTTTATTTTTTATTTTTTTATGTTCTTTTACCTCATTTTGATGCCACGTCAACGCTGCTCAGCCATAGAGAGCGTGATCAGAGCGAGATGACATGTTCACCAGAATAGGGTTCACAGGCACACCGGTTCTGCAGGTTGTGCTGATTTGGTTGAATCCACTGGTTCAGTTATCTTACTAACAATACACAATATGACACACTGCTGAATTTCACACACAGGTGTTATCGCAGTGCTGTTGAACAAAAGTTACACACCATGTAACGTACCTGCAATGAGAAATGATCTCATACAGAACAAGGTCCTTATCAAAGGACTAAGATCTAGCCAGAAATGAAGCCCAATAGATGTGACACAACATCAAAGGACATCATATCCTATTGAGCACTCGTAGTTTTCTTGGTTATGTGGCGAGGGGTCATTAGCGAGTGATTGTTTAGTTTTAAAACGATATTCTTAGAAATGTCATGAATGCAGATGGATTTCTGTGCATTTGTCTGCCTAAATGTATCACTTTCTAATGAGCTGCACGGTAACTCCCCTGAATAAAGTACTACATGTTAAATCATATTTTGTGTGAATGTTTTTTTCCCCTGATGGAGCCAATCTCTAGTTTAGTATTTCGCAAGGTATGTGCCATGTGTACATTTTGAAGATTTTGGGGTAAATAAAGCAATTATGGTACATAAAAAGATCATTTCAGTGATATATTAGTGTTTTTTTATACTATTATAGTATTTATTAATATTTTTAAAAAGCTTTTTAAAATGTTTTTCAGTTTCACTTTAGTTTAAGTTGTAGTGATTCTTTTATGTGCTTTTGTAATTTTTATTAATATATTTTTTATTTAACTAATTTTTATTTCAGTTAACAATAACAACACTGGTTATTTATAAATGTAATGAAAAATACTGTATAGAAATTAAATTTCAGTTGATAAATTGAATAATTCTATAAATTAAATTAAATGTTTGTGTGTCATTTAAATTAATTTAGTGGCATTTGAAACCTTATTAATTATTTATATCAACTAATATCCCAAATGTTGTGTTTTGTTTTGATACTGAAAATTAAATGTATTTCTACAAACTACACTTTCAGCAGTTATATGAATTGCTTGGAATTCTATTCCCAATCTCATGTAAATTCAAATTTAAGGCTTTCTCAATTAAATTCTTAACTCATTAAGAATAGTCATAAGACTCATTTAATTTAGACCATAGAAAACATTAAAATGTGCATGAGAAACATTTTTTTAGTAGGTATTGTATATACAGACTGCCAGCCCCAGAGCACATTATATAATTAGGCTTACTATGAATCGTGAACCTATCCACTAATGTGTTTATGACACTTAATAAGGATTAGACACCAATCGCTGGGTCAGCTTTGAGGCATGAGCATGTTTCTGTATGCAGCATAGCCATGTTAGAGTCTCTCTACATGTTTATCATGAAATCTACATGTAAACATTTCACATTTAAACCTTCTTTGGATGGAGCCACATGGGTAAGTGTTTTTTTGTCTGGCGGAATTATCAATAAAGAAAAGCACAGCGCTGTAAATGAGTCTCCAGGCTCAATATGTAGGTCAGCTAACATGGCGGCGACACAGTGATTAATTATTGTGTGGTAGCTTGACTGCCCTACAGTTATTTGATTAATTTCTTGTCATGTTAATAGGTGGAATTTGACTCTTCTGTCACTGACTGCACGTTTTCTGTCTCTTTGCCATATTTCTGTCTATAGAATTCTGCAGCTGATTTCCCAATGCACAGCACATTCACAAAGTTGCCTGCTAAGTGTTAAGCCATTAGTGCATATAGAACCAGTGATTTGCTGTTAGTTTCTGTCCTGTCCTCTCCTGTCCTCCATGACGCCGCAGGTTCCAGTGCCCAGACCATCTTATTCTCAGGCCAGGGAGAGTCTGGTGAAGGCTATTCCTTCGAAGATCATCTGTCTTTTTGCCTGTGGGGGAAAAGACTGTCGATATGAAGGTCCGGCGTGCTGGAGCATAAACCAACAGGCCATTAAAGGTGTCTTCTCCAGCTGGTGAGGCCTACAGTGTTTCTATTGTCTGAATGATTAAGGCTACATCAACAGCAATCTAGGAAACAAGAAACACAGCTGCAATGCGAAAAAGTCAGTTCCAAATTTACTCACTTGGGAGAGCGTCTTCAAAAAGCTTTGTATTTACTGGACAGAAACATTGTTTCCGTGTGGACTAAAGGCCAAAGGTCAAGAAAAAAGATGTGTTTTCAAATTGATCCAGATTAATGTGGACATAGCTTTAGTGTTAGGCTGATGTAACACTACATGAGGCAACTTATTGAGCAATGTTGCCGGGCATCTTGAGAAATTGTTCCTTTAAAACGAATGTTTAATATAATGTTTTTCCTATTTCTTTGCCTTACAAAAATAACTATTTATATATTCACTGCATTTGTTTTTTTTGTATTTAGGGTGACTGATGACATTATTGCAATGGCACGACCTTCTACATGTCTCATCAAGAGATACAGCATCATAGAGCAGTTCAGACAGTGAGTGTTATTTAATACAGTCTTTAAAAAGATGTTTAATATTTACTTACACTCTGCAGGGGGGTGGTTCTGGTTAATAAGTGACAATGTGTGTATGTGTGTGTATGCTTGTGTATTTGCTTGCAGGTTCAACATTAAATCCATCATTAATATGCAGCTCCCAGGGGAACATGCTCACTGCGGCCCTCCTCTGGACCCTGGCAGTGGGTTCACATATTCACCGCAGATCTTTATGGACAGTCAAAGTGAGCCAAAGCCATGAACTTTGATAGAACTAATATTAGTATGATTCTCTTGCAACATATCTGGTTCATATGACACCCTAAACAGATATTTGCAATGTGCCACTCCTAAATCTCATTACCTACACACACACACACACACACACACACACACACACACACACACACACACACACACACACACACACACACACACACACACACACACACACACACACACACACAGTATATATATGTATATATATATATATATATATATAAAACAGTATTGTATATAATAAAATATGTAATATAATCACAGTGCAAATATGTATTGGGCCTAAAATATATGAATTTTCTACATGCCATGCATAATTTTTCTTTTAATGCTGGGTTAAAATATAACCTAAATATTCCTTGTGAGATTCACACAATAAATAAACTGATGAATTATTGAATTATGTTCCTTTTTGTCTGACAGTTTACTTCTATAATTTCGGGATGTCTGATTTTGGAGTGTCGTCTCTGGAGGTGATGCTGGATGCCGTGAAGGTTTTGGTCTTCGCTGTGCAGGAAGGAAAGGTGGCTGTTCACTGCCATGCTGGACTGGGCAGGACAGGCAAGTTGCAACTTGTGCATTATTACTTTAAGATGATATTCTATTAGAGTAAAGTCCTTAATATCAACCCTACTTTACAGGTGTTCTTATTGCATGCTATCTGGTCTACACCTGTCGAATTAGCGCTAGTGAAGCTGTCCACTATGTTCGGATCAGAAGGCCTCGCTCAATCCAAACTCGATCACAGATCAATCTGGTGTTTGATTTCGCCCGTCTGGTGGGCTCTCAGCTGGCCCAATACCCGTGTCTGAACATGCGGCACGGTTCCTCCTTCAGCCTCCGGCAGTACCTCCTGCGTCAGGCCCTTCTGCTGCACGGGGACGAGGCCCGAACCCTCAAACACACGCCCAAGATCCTGCACGTCCTCTGCAGCATGCTGATCACTCTCACCCAGGGGGCTCCCAGTCCTCCAGACGTCCAGAGGGAACTGGAGAAGAGGCTGAACATCTTGGCCCTGAAGAAGGCAGTGAAGGTGACACTTCTGAAGAGAAACCTGCCTGCTCTGAAGGAAAGGAGAGGCTCATGCAGAGCGTACTCCTGCGAGTCCTGGGACGAGCCATTCGGGTTCCTGGAGAGGAAGAGAGACATCCTTCTAAACAAGAGAAGCTACAGCGAGTCAGATCTCAGCAAGATTACTATTATTGAGGTGAGTCAGTCAGTTTACTGCAAATTTGCTGTATTTTGACATTTTTGAAAATAAAAAGAAATGGTAATATTTCTTCAAATTAGTTCACTACATTAACTAACAATGGAAATACTTGCAAAGCATTTATTAATCTTTTTTTAATACTGATTTCAACATTTACTAATGTGTTAAATATTAATATTATAATGGACCTGCTATAACATGAACTAACAGTGAACAGTTGTATTTTTATAAAAAAGTACAAATATATTGCTCATTGTTAGTTAATGCAGTTTTTAAAAATATAAATAAACATATTCTATACCATAAATAAAGTGTAATTAATTAGATGCATCAATTCAGGATTGAATCCACCCACATTATCTCCAAAGATGGATTTCAGCCTCAAAGCTTCTTTTGTTTTTGGATTATTATTAAAATTTTGAGTGTGTGTGTGTGTGTGTGTGTATATATATATATATATATATATATATATATATATATATATATATATTTATTTATTTTTAATTTTTTCTAAAAAAAACAAATGAAATATAACAAAAAGATGTTTTATTGTGCCATTCCTACTTCTCATTACCATAATATGAAATATATATACTTCCCTTCCCTCCTTTATTTATATTAAACATAAAGTTATATATTTAATATAAATAAATGTATATGTTATATTTAAATTCTAAAATTGTGTGTGTGTGTGTGTGTGTGTGTGTGTAAATCTATATGTATGTATGTATGCATGTGTTTATGTATTACGTATGTGTGTGTGTGTGTGTTAAAATACAGTTTTGAAATTTAAATATATTTTCTAGATGATAATTTTAATAATTATAATTTTTTTATTTTTTTTTAAATACAATTTTATAATTCTTTATGAAAGTTTAAGTTTATGAAACTGCATACCAGTGACATATGATGAGTGAGATCCTGTTGTTTCTGCAAGGATTTTATGTTCTCACGCTACTCTCCTCAATCTGGTGGACACCATAAAATAAGGAATGGAGCAATCGGCCCATCAACAGATCAGAGAATCCCAACAGAATCCCAAAAGAGTCCTCAAACCCCGATAACAGACCAGCGCAATGGGACTACAGAGAAACACAGCCCCAATCCACCATCAGCTCCTCTCTCACAAAATGAGACTGTGAACAAAAAGACAAAACGTACAACCAAGAAACCTCAGGCTTATTTAAAGTTCAGCTCAAACATTGAGGTCAGTGTGAGACCAAATAAAATATAAAATATCCACCATTTTTTCTGCATCTTAGACCACTGCCTGAAGAATTTTGAGAACTTTTATGTTGTATTATCCCTTATTTGTGCAAATGTTGTGGATGTTTTTCTTAAAGCTAAGGCTGGAGCAGTGTACATCAGTTCAGTCATCATTATCAAGAGCTGTGGCTAAAGCAATGGCACAACAGCGCCCTCCACTGGACACTGTATTGAAAAAAGCAGCAGTTTTGCAGGTAAAGCATGCTTAACTTGACTTGATTTTTGACCTTTAGTAGAATTATGTTCCTGGATCCACACCCTTGTTAGTTTCATGAAAGGTTTTGGAACAGTAAAACATTATTTTCACAATATGATCATGTTTTCATATGACTGCATGTACAGATATAATATAGAGGGCAATGCAATGCTTAAAAAAAAACATTTTTGTGTTGTTGTTGTTTTTTAGCTTTAAAATCGCTCAGATAACCATATTGGCTTTTACATTTTATCCTATTTATCTAGAATTCTCCTTACATTTACACATTATTCTGTCTGTATGACAAAAGCTTTTGTTTTATCCCAGGTTCTACCGAGTCTGTGAATGTTGTGTTAATGCAGGAGATTTTACCCCGTTTTAATTCTCCTCAGGATGAGCTCAACCTAAGTGAATGTGGCTGGGCTACACTTGTCATGGAAACAGATCCAGACGTTCTGAGCACACTGTTATGGATCTGGCTGGAAAAACTAAAGGTCAGAGGTCACAGTATATGGCAATTCCGGCGCAAAAAGATGCCAGTGATAGTTTCTGGAAAACAATAAGCCTGATATAAACATAGCATGCTTATCAACTTTTAAAAACTATAATTTTAAGAGAGTTTTTCTCATTGTTTCGTATGCAGTGTTTTAGCTTTTGTGCTTTATCATAACAGGATCCCGTTCTCAGTAAAGATGACATAGAGAGGCTGACCTCAACCTGGCCTGCACAAAGCCTGCACAATATTTCACTGCAAAAGGTGAAAATCTCTGTATTATGTACAGTTTGGGAATGCATTTAAGCATAAAAACACAGAAATGGCCGTTTAACAAGTTTAAAAATTGCTTACATGTCTGTTACACTTTTCTCTGTGTGTGTGTGTATTATACAAATAAGGCATATTTTGCATCACTAAAAAATTGGTATAGAAACTGTTTATACTCAGAAATTGCTAGTAAATTTCACAAATAATTACGAATAAAAAGCAAGTAACACACTGAATTAAACATGAAATTTTATAGTACATACAGATTGTTCAACAATGTACATCTTCATGTGGTTATGTTTATTTTGTGTTGTTTTAGTATCAGCGGCACACCATCTGCTGTTTGCTGGACTGTGTGGGTCAAGTGGCGGCTCGATGTCCTCAGTTTGAACATGCTATACTACAGAGACTCATTCGAGCTTTAACAAGAGTACGTTTGTGTGTGTACATGTGCTAATTTTCCCAAATAAACAGATATATAAACATAGAAGTATTTTAAATTCACTTTTGCATGATTTTGTGTTTTAACAGCGCCCTCCAGAGGAAATAGAGAGAAACAACATCTTGCTGAAGGTCCTCAGAGCTACAATGAGAGAGCAGTCCCTACACAACCACTACCCAAACACTACAACACCATCACAGAGCAGTGCTTAAACTAATACAACCAATAAAGATATCCATATAAAGAACTATTGTTTGATTAAACGAATGACTGATCAAGTTATTGATTTCTGTTTCAGTGTGTACAGTCCTCCTTCAAAGTATTATTTCACGTACAAAACTATATGATTGTTTTTGTGTTAACAAAATATCAACTGAGTGGCTTCTGTTTTGTCTTTTTGTGTTGAAGTATAAATGTAAACATATTTTTGTGAAATGTTTACCTGTAAAATTGATTGATTTATTTACATATTTTCTTTGGAAGTGACACATCACATAATATATAGTACATAAGATATTTTCAAATTTATCATTGGTTTTTCCATACATTTTTTTCAAACAATATTTTACAAAACCAAGACAAAACAAAAAAATCAAGGAGAAAAAAAATAAATAAATAAAAAAAGAAGATGCATCTTCTCTCTCCTTTCTAAACTAATGTATTGTGATTTTTTTTAAAAATCTCATTTTAATAAATTTTTATTTATTTACTTAGTAAGTGTTTAATTATTTAATTTAGATATTTTGTTATCCAGTGAAATAATATACAAACATTTCTAAGTGTGTCTTAAGTCCAAATAAGTTTTGTTTTTAGTAGTAATGGTCGTTACTTTGAAATATTGATTAATGTGTTTTATAAATGTTTTAAAGTAGTTTATTTTGGTCTAAAGACGGAGGAACTTAATACAGTAGGTGTGTATTAAATTAACATTTGAAATATCTCTAAGGAGAGCACTTATTGAATTTGGTTATGCCTTAATTTGTGTAATAATTAATAATACCGCACGGATGACTGTGGATTCGCCTGCAGAGCCACTGGAATGTCACTCAAAAATGACATCAAAGCATCACCATGGCGACGGCGCCATAGAGATTCAAAAGAAACAATTATAAACAATCAAAAACAGTCGCTGCAGCTGAGGAGATTAGAGCTCTTCGCGAGCAACATTTTAACTTTTTTTTTTACCTTTTTATGTCAATAACATCGTTTTTTTGCAGATATTGTAAGTGGCATCGTTTTGTTTTAAGTTAAGTGTAACTTCCATCTAAAATAATCATCTTCGCACCGAATACAATCTAATAAGCGATAACATATTAAGGTGGTTTTAAACGAGTATTCTTTCAAAACCTGGCGATCGAAAGTCTATTAAATTCACCAACTTTTTAATATCTTGCACTTAAGGTAAGTTGCTAGTTTTACTTCATTTGCTGTTTACATTTATGCTTTTTGTTACAGCTACCAGATACGGAGCTGTATGCTAATTTTATTTAAATTAAATTAAAATATTTTGCATATGCCTACACTTGACAATTGTCATGGTGATGTGTTAGATAGTCTACCTGTCATCACTTCCAGAGTAAGGGTAGTGAAGGCTACTTTGCATCATAAAATGAAAATAACATTCATATGTTGTTATTTTATTTAACACAAGTATTTATTTAATTACAAGCAGTTTTACCCCCAGTTTCAAAGACAAGGCTTAAGCCTAGTCCTGGACTAAAATGTAAATCTGAGCTGTTTCAACTGAAAGAAACTTGCACTGATTGATCTTAAAACATGTCAGTGCCTTTATTTTGTCTCAAGGTGCACACCAGTAATGTTTTTTTCTAAGGCATTTTTGTAAAAATTACTTAAATGTCTTAACTGAACAGTGGCCTAAACCTGGTTTAGTCTAAGCCCTGTCTGTGAAACCAGGCTTTAGTAATTCTTTATTTCCAACAGACATCATGGAAGTATGGGTTGGTCCTTGGAAGCCCCACAGGCCAAGGGGCCCCATTGCTGCAATGTATAACAGTCCAGGGCCAACATATGCTCTGCCAGGGGCAACTGGTACACACACACACACACACACACACACACACACACACACACACACACACACACACACACACACACACACACACACACACACACACACACAATTCACTATATTAGTGAGGACATCTTATAGACTAGACAATGGTTTTAAATATTAGATTAATGATATATAGCCAAGCCTGACCGGAGCCCTACCCATAAAGTTAACCCTCATAGAAACCTCTGCAAATCAGCAGATTTTAAAATTTGACCGCTTTATGAGTCTTTTAAACTTGTGAAACCATGTGAAATAGATGTGAAAACACTTTTTTATTTACTTTTTTATACCGTTACAAATGATGACATCCCGAAAAAGATGGTTCAGCTCTCTGGGTACAAATTTGTCCCAAAAAATATTAAGTAGGTACATACATACAATTTACAACAAATACACCCGGTAAATCAGGAGCAAAAAAATGCGGGAGTGATTCCGGGGACCAATGACAATTTCTAAATGTTATTTTTTAAAATTATAAGCTATTGCCCTGCCATGACTTTGAGGGATTTCTGTGCCCTACACAGGAATGAACAACCATGACCCGCGGATGCAGAAAGGCCCAGCGTTTAGCTTCGGCACACGTCATCGTGACCTGCAGGCCAACTTTTCCCCAGGTCCTGGATACCTCATTCCCTCCAACATCACCCGGGTGGGTCGGGATGGAACCCCCGTGTACTCCGTCTATGGCCGACCTAAGGATATTCAGCCCTTTAAAACCCCTGGCCCAGGTCTTTTTACACAATATAAACAGGCTTTGTAGCTATACAACAAGGTTCACTCTTATAAGAAAAGGTACAAAACTGTCACTGGGGCAACACGCTTTCTAAAGGTACTAACATGTAGCATTTAGAAGTAAAAAGATGTACCGTTTAGATTTTGTACCTTAGAACAGCCCAGTGACAGCATTGTACCATTTCTCTGTGAGTGTAGAACAGATTAAACTGGATTTTGATTTTACTTTCAGGCAGTTATTCCCCTGAAAACGCAGCAAGAACCATCTTTTACTCTTCCCCTGCATTCTCACTGTCGGCAAGGACTAAATTGTTCCGTAACGATCAAACACCAGGTAGATTTCCACAGATCTACATAGCGACACTACTGGAACAGGTGTGTTTCCTGTGACTTTCATGCATTATCTTGTCTCCAGGTCCAGCTGCATACATGCTTCCCCCAGTATTAGGGTCGAGAGTTGTTAATAAAGCATCTGCCCCAAATGTCTTCTTCGGCGGTCGTAGCGCAATTGGCAGCTTCCATGAAGATCTACGGAAGGTGTGGACACATCATTTTACAGTATTTACCTCTACATTTGCAAAAATGATAACATTCCTTTTCTCAGACTCCAGGCCCAGGGACCTACCATGTGGTGGATTCAGGTGTGTACAAACACAAGGCCCCTGAGTACAGCATGACCGGACGCAACTTCACACCTGGAGACGCTACAAAGACACCAGGACCTGGAGCCCACCATCCAGAAAGGGTCTGTACCACGCTAACATATACAATACCATTTTATACTACTTTACACTATACATTATTACAGATTACTTTTGTTTCAAATAAATGCTGTTCTTTTGAACTTTTGAACTCGAGAGTTATGATGGTGAAAATTCAGATTTGTCATCACAGAAATAAATTAAATTTTAAAATATATTCAAATAGCAAACAGTTCTTTTAAATTGTTATATTATTTTACAATATTACTGTTTTTATTTAATTTTTGTAATCTATGGTGATCATAAGAGACTTTTTTTTTTTTTTTCTTTGGAATGCTCTCTACTAAAACTATTTAAATAACTTGAATTAGTACTAAAATGGTTCCCTTTGTCTTTCTCCACAGGTTACTTTCACAGGAACCAAAGCTCCCAGCTATTCCTTTGGAATTCGTCATTCTGAGTACACTGCTCCTTTAATTGTGGATGCGGCTGATTAAACAGGTCAATTCTGTTAAACAAGCTAGTCTGTCGTATCAGGTCTTAATATTGCTAAAACACAACTTGAAATAATGGTGTTTCAGTGAAAAAGGCTCCAAGATGCAATAATTGTCCTGTTGCAAGAAATAAGCTCTATTCCAAAACCAAGTGAACCAAGTCTACCTACAGTACTAGCATTTTAACACATCACAGACACATTCTACTAGTGCTGGGTCTGATTCCACCTTGTCGAGTCCGAGTCAAGTCCAAATCCTTAGAAGTTCAACCCCGTGTTCATTCATATTTGCAGTCTGAGTCCAAATACTCCAACTCTACAATCCATACGCAGAGGTTGTTCCAAAAGATAGGCAGCAAAAACAAATCACTTAAAAACTAGTTATACAATGTATAAATTCTCTTATGTTGGCTGCATTTATTTTGATCAAAATACAGTAATATTGTGAAATATTATTACAATTTAAAATGACTGTTTTCTATTATATTTTAAAATGTAATTTATTTCTGAAGGCAAAGTTGAATTTTTGCATGCCAAATCATTATGTTTTGGAATGGCATAGAGGTGGCAAACAGCACTGATGATTACTGTGTAAATCAAGAAAGAAAGTAAATCTTTGAATCAATATACATTATTGTTGTTACTTTATTATTGTCACTTCACTGTAAAAAGTGATAAGTTGACTTAACTTAAAAAAATTGAGGAAACCCGTTGCCTTAAAACTTTTAAATAAATGATAATTAAAAAAAATAAGTTAATTGAATTGTCAAGTTCACTTAACTTTTTTTTTTTTTTTTAATTATTATGTACTTAATAATTTTAAGGCATCACTTTTTACAGTGTTGGCACTTCAGTCATACAGCATCTAAAAATGTAAGTTTAGCTCAAAGCAAAAGAGACAAATCGGGAACAATATTTAAAGTACATACATTATTCTATTTTGAATCTTTCTATAAAACATTTTTTTCTGGTTCATGCCATAATACATTTAGTGAGCTTTTCTTTCTTTCTTAATAAAACACACTTTCTCTGAAAACCTAATGCAATCTTACTTTAAACAATATAGTTTGTCAGGTAAATCTATTTTTAAGTTTTTTTTTTCTCCAAAACACAACAATTCTAGTTATTTTATTGATTTATTTGTTGTGTAGGTGGCTTGAATATTGCCGTCATGCAGTAACGTTTTATTGCTGTACTTGCTACTGTCTCCTTAAGATGATTTTATATTGTTGTATTATTGATATCACAGTTAACTGCTTAACTTCACCAGTTTAAAAGCAGTATTGGCTCTAAAAGTGTGCTTCCACAGCTGTCTTTACCGGCATGATCCTCATCGGATGTTTCATACAGTGAATATAAAAGTAAGGGAACACTCTCTCAGTGAACGTGTGTTTAAACACATGCAGACCGATATCACGACCCGAGTCGGTGAATGTGACTTTGCCCTTGTCCCAGTCCAGCTGCACCCTGATCCTCTGAATTTGCTGGGTGACCCGTAGAAGGGTGAGGATCTCTGGAGAATAGCCCTTCCCGTATTTACCGTTGCAGAAGCCCACATACCACAGGCCCGTTTTGGAGGGGGTCTGTCTGTGTTTGTATGCGGACTCTGTGATTACTCCCACGGCCCAGGCTGTGCTGTCGCCCACCTCGACGTCCCAGCAGCGAGTCCCCGAGTTAAAGCCCTCAGACCCTAGAATGCTTGTGTAGCCGTCGAATCTCTCTGGGTTTGCTGGAAGCTGTTGGAAGTGCTCGTCAGTGTACGTTATACTGGTCAGATCATCCGACACGAGCAGATACGGATGGGCGGTGTTGGGGTCAAAGGTTAATGGGGCTGGAGGGAAAGAGACAGAGATGTATACTCACTCTTAAGACATTCACACACAAAGTATTTTGCTTTGAAAAATGCAAGACACTGGCAGTGGAATGAGGGAAAAAGCTAATTCTTAAACTTCTTTAAACTTGAGTGCTGCATTCTTAGAACTATGGAAGGCCGTTTCTGCCATAGAATAAAAATTGACTTTATATCTCACAATTTTGACTTTAAAATCTTGCAATTCTGACTTCCCCTCAGTTCTGTTTACATATCACAATTCTGATTTTTCTTTCTTTTTTTCTGAATTCTTTACGGTATATCTCAAAATTGAGTTTATATTTTACAATTCTGACTTTTTCTTCTCAGAATACACCTCAAAATTCTTTTTTTTCTGCCATTAATAAAAAATAATAAAAAAGGTAATTTTGACATTTTATGTCACACTTCTAATTTTCTTGCAATTGCAAGTTTATGTCTTACAATTATGACTTTTTTTCTCTTGCATTCTGACACATTCTGTGTCTGCAGTTTTTCAAAAGCAAAAATACATTCTGTGTGTATGGCTCCCAACTTTTAAAATGCATCTCTAGACATTGTGTTTTTTTCATTCTGCTGCATCTCTGTGTGAGAAGATTTACTTTATCTCCTCAGTACTCACTGTATCGGACGTTGGCTTGTAGTTTCTTCGATACTTCAAAGGTTATGTTACCCACATGTTTTGCTACATTGATGAGCATTCCTGAAGGTTTGGTCTGATCCCGCATTGTACACTTTGTTCTGAAACAACATTTTAGTCAGCACTGATGTGGGTTTGGGTTCAAAACAAGAAGTTAAAGAAAAAAAAAAACCTTCTCACCTTTCAGTTGTAGCCTTGTAATTCTAGAAATAATGTAGATAAAATCAGAAAGATTAATCTTTATTATGTGATCAGAAAATCTATCAAAGCTGCATTTATTTGACCAAAAATATAATAAAAACAGTAATATTATGAAATATTATTACCATTTAAATATAATTGTTTTCTATTTTAATACATTTTCATCCTTCTGCTCGAGAAACAATACTTATTATCATCAATGTTGAAAAGAGTTGTGCTGCTTCATATTTTGTGGGATTTTAAAATCAAAAGAAGTAGAAATGAATAGAAAGTTTAGAAGAACAGCATTTATTTGAAATGGAAACTTTTTGGGACGTTATAAATGTCTTTAATTTTGATCTGTTTAAAGCATCCTTGCTAATTTTTTTTTTTTTTAATCACATTCTGCAATTTTTACTCAATATATGCATTTTTCTTTGATCTTTTGAAATAAAACATCATAAAACATAATCGTATAAATCCAGAAGCCAAACCAAGTGCTTCTTACCACGAGAAATGTGAAGTCATTCCTTCTCAGCTGTTCTTCGACGGACTCAATAATGCGCGAGAGAGATAGCATCCCTGATCTAATCTCCTCAATCTTCTTTTTAATTATCTCACTCTTCTGCTCTTCTTCTTTCCTCAGCGCCGTCATCCTGGCTGCCTCTTCATTTTCTAGAAACTGGTGAAGCTTTTCAAACGCCTCCTTAATTTTAGTCTCAGTGTGTTGGCTCTGTTCCTAAGCACAAAATATCAGCAAATTCAGGCTGAAATTTCCATACGGTAGTTAAACTGTGACAATGTTGAAATATCCTCCCGTTACTCACCTTAATATACTCTCCTGTTTCATCCCAAGACTGTTTAATTCGTTCGTAGACTCTGAGTTTCTCCAGAAAGGCCTTTAGTTTCAGCTGGAGCTCTTGCTAACAAATGTTAGAAAGTGAAGTGAGACAAGTAAAGTTGGGGCAAGTTGTCACTTTTTCAAAGTTACACTATTTCAGCGTAGGGATATTTTTTTATCGGGTGTGTAGAATATGTGTTATTTTAGTATTATTTATATACTGTTATCATATAGAATATTTCTATTTTGAATTAGATTTTATTTTTATATTTGCAGTTTTATATTTTCAGTTTTAGTAATTTTGTTTTGTGCTTTTTAAATTTTTATTACTTTTTAAAAATATTTCTGTATTGCTATATAGCTTTAATTTTGTAATGCAATAGTTAAAATTTAGTTTATTTAATCTTTATTTAAATCAATGACTTTTTAAACTATAATACACGCACACACACACACACACACACACACACACACACACACACACACACACACACACACACATCAGATGTTTTAGCATGATGATTTTCCCAGCTTTGTTTACTGATGTTAAACAGGTTGTTTGTTACAAACCTGCATATCCAAAAAGGATCAGCAGTGTCCAGCTTATATTTGATATTATCAGCAAGTTCCCACGAAACTTTTGTTTCTGTAAGTTTGAGAATGTGTGTCATATAAGGGTCGCTAGTGTGCTAAGACCTGTTTGACAAGACAGCTTTCATATCTCACCCATTTCCAATCCATTAAATCTGACAATCAGTGAAATCTGACTAAAGTCCACAAGCTGGTCATTTCAACCAAGCTATTGACTATTGTTTCAAACTGTTTCCATACAACCTGACACTCTGAGCTCTTACCCTGAGGTCCTGCGATGCGTCTGCTGTTGAACGAATGTGGTGGTTCTTATGCGATTTGGCATTTCTGCATTTCCCACAAACTAGTTCTTGATCTTCAGTGCAGAAGAAAGTAAGAGGTTCTCCATGAAGACTACAGAACTCCACCGTCTCTACGGGAGGCTCCTGAGTTGTTTCTTCTCTCATCAGATCACACATGTTTCTTAGCACAATGTTTATAGGTGGGTTAGGGATGGAGGACACGGTTCTGCAGATAGGACACTCTTGAGTTCCTCGGCGGTTCCAGAAGGTTTTCACACAGCTGTTACAGAAGCTGTGAGAGCAGGGTAGCAGAACGGGATCTCTGAAGATGTCACAGCAGATGGGGCAGTAGAAATCCTCCTCTGTAATGGACAGTCTACAGGCCATTTTGCATTAAATGTTTTAGCTAGTTGTGTTTCTCTGGCTCTCTCTGTGTGTCTGATCCAGCTGTCAAAGAGCACAAGAGTGTCTCTCAGCTCAGCTGTGTTTACATCCCAGACACCTGCAAATCAGGGCGGAGCCATAAGAGCAAAGACAGCATTTCATCAGAACTACCTATCGTCTAGTGTTCAATATTCCTACAACACCCTATTAATTTATTAATTTCTATGACACCATATTAATTAATTAATTTCTACGACACCATATTAATTTATTAATTTCTACGACATCATATTAATTTCAATAATTAGATTTAAGAAACTTTATTCACACACACACACACACACACACACACACACACACACACACACACACACACACACACACACACACACACACACACACACACACACACACACACACACACACACACACACACACACACACACACACACACACCAAGCCTGCATTTATTTGATCCAAAATACAGCAAAAGCAGTAATATTGTAAAATATTTTTACTATTTAAAATAACTGCTTTCTATTTGAATATATTTTGAATATATAAATGTAATTTAATCCTGTGATTGAAGCTACATTTTTTGTATCATTACTCCAGTCTTTAGTGTCATGTGATCCTTCAGAAATCATTCTAATATTTTGATTTGCTGCTCAAAAAACAAATAAAAAACCCCAAAACAAAACAAAACAAAACAAAACAAAACAAAACAAAACAAAACAAAACAAAAAATATTATGTTAAAAACAGCTAAGTAGATTTTTTTCAGTTTTTTTTTGATGAATAGAAAGTTTGATGAATAGTGTTTATCTGAAATAGAAATATTTTGTAACATAAATGTCTTTATCATCACTTTTGCTCAATTTAAAGCAAAATAAAAAAAGTAAAAATAAAATAAATAAAATTATTAATTTCTATTCCGTTTATATTTCAGATAAACGCTGATCTTTGGATCTTTCTATTAATAAAAGAATCCTGAAAGCTGTTTTAAATATTGATCATAATAATAATAATAATAATAATACATTTTTTTATTTATTTAGTTTTTTATAAGTGTATAAATTTGTTTTTTTTTCTCCTTTTTATAAATAGGCCTATATAAATATCAATTTTAATATTAATTTTCATTTTTATATTTCTGTATAACTTTAATTTCAGTTTTAGTTTTTAGTAATTTTAGCACTCCAACTTATTTATTTCAGATAAAGTTTTTAATCTAATTTTTCATTCTGAAATCATTGTTCTTTAGCCTTTTTATTTGAATGTAGTCATGAACTCACTGACCTCTGTGGAAAAGAAGAGAAGACTTTTATCATACTGTCTAACAGTTTTCCTGTTGTGTTCTGTGTATTCCCATGTCAAGAATGTGACCAAGACAACATTCTGTAACGTGCTGCTGCTTTCTCACACTCAAAAAAGTAAGATTATTGTGTTTGATATTACTGACAGGCAATTTGTCAAAGGCAACGAAGATATTCAAGGAATTATTTCTTGAATTTGTTTCCTAGGAAGCATAAATATAGGTCAAAGTTTACCCCTATTATTGAATGATAATTTTGAAAAAAAAAAAAAAAAATTTTTTTTTAAAAATTATTATCACGTCAAAATAATCACATTAGAATGAAGACGTTATTACTTAATTTAATTAACCCATTTTATAGTGTATTTTTAGTATTATTATTAATATTAGTAGTAGTAATACCAGTATTTCCTTTCTGCTACTTTAGTTGTATTACGTTTAGAACAATCATTAGAATTAAGCACTTTAAAATTAAAATGCGAAATTGAAATGAAACAGGCACCTTTAACGACAGCTCGGCGTTTACAGGGAGGCCCTTTATGGGTCCTAGCGTTGCTTAGAGACGCGTTGTTGTCGTGAATGTTCAGTGAATTTTCTGGAACCAAACCGAGGATATTTTATCACAAAATAGCGATGTTTTTTCTCGTCTATAATCCAGCCGTGAATGCAAACAAACTGTCGACGAGCGTTAATTAAATCTGCCTGGGATTGTAAAACAATATTCTGCCGTAAATAGTGATTTAGCGGGGTTAGTTTGATAGCTCGGGTTCCAAACGCGCTAATCTGCTAATTAGCCAGCTAGCCAAAGCGAGATTCGGACGCGCTCGGCGTATCTTTGGGAATATTAACTATACGTTTTACGGCTTATTGCCTGTAAAGATGAGCTGAATGACACTTTTAGAGTTGTTTGTGTGATGGAGTAAAGCTGCAGCGGCTGTCATCATCATCATCTAATCCCGCGGCGTTAAGAGGCTCAGTGTTTAAACTCCTGCTGCTCGCTCTCTCTCTCACGATGGACGCAGGAGGCATTTCTGATCTGGACCTGGACAAATATGACGCTGATGAGCAGGTCAAGATCATCTGCCTCGGAGACAGCGCTGTGGGCAAGTCCAAGTATGTTTAATGTCTCACTGCTCTCCTGCATTGAAAAGGCGTTTGCGTGTTCTTCTTTTCTTTTTTCTAAAGGCTTTAATGATTTCTTTTCAGGCTTATGGAGAGATTCCTTATGGATGGATAGTATCCTTTGACAGTGTTGTTTGATGTCAGTACTGTGATATCTCTGTCTGTATGGTTCTTTCTGAGAGTTGTCAGGTTCTTAATGTAATGTGTCAGTCGTCCTCAGCAGCTCTCCACATACGCTCTGACTCTCTATAAATACACCACCACTATCAATGGGCAGACTGTCCTGGTTGGTAAGTTTGGAATGGAAGCTGTTATTTTAGTGTGTGATAATATAGCAATTGGCTTTTATGCCAACTGAAGCTGTTCATCTGCATACAGATTTCTGGGATACTGCAGGACAGGAACGTTTTCGAAGTATGCACCCGTCTTACTACCATAAAGCTCATGCCTGTATCATGGTAAGAGAAACCACTCTGTCTTATTTTAGTGTTAATATTATGATATTTATCACCCTCATGCCATTCAAGATGTAGATTAGTTTGTTTCTTCATTAGAACAGATTTGGAGAAATTTAGCATTCCATCACTTGCTCACTAAATGGATCCTCTGCAGTGAATGGGTGCCGTCAGAATGAGAGTCCAAACAGCTGATAAAAACATCACAATAATCCACACCACTCCAGTTCATCAATTAACATTTTGTGATGTGAAAAGCTGTGTGTTTGTAAGAAACAAATCCATCATTATAGTGATTTAACTTTAAACCATTGCTTCTGGACAAAATGAGTCCTTAATCCATTTGAATGCTTTCCTGCAGAGGATCCATTGGTGAGCAAGTGATGTGATGTCTAATGTGAAGTATAGAGTTTGTCCAAATCGCTAATGTAAAGTTTCTCCAAACCTGTTCCAATGAAGAAACAAATGAGGGTGAGAAAATTTTCAGGGTGAACTATTCCTTTGATATTTTTAATAAGATTATATTTGATCTGTTTTATTTTAAATTTAAGTCATTTTGTTATGTGCTTTTATCATTTGTTTAAAAAAAATATTTCTATTAGCTTTAAGTTTATTTCAGTTTTAGTAATTTTAATATTTCGGCTTAAATTTGTTGTATTTTAAGGAAACATTTTTAAGTAAAATTTTTTTCATCTAATATCTACATTTTCAGTTAACAAAAATAATTTTTTACAGATTTAGTTTTAGTTAATAGTTACACTGAAACCACTTGAATCAGAGAAATAAATCGTTGTATGCCGCTGTAGTTGCAGATTAATTACTATTTTAATAAAACACATTCACAATGCTCCTTTTTTGTTTTAAAGGTTGAGGTTAGGTTATGCTTTTCATAAACAGTAGATCTTAATTAATCAGATTGCTTTTCCCAGGTGTTTGATGTCCAGAGGAAAATCACATATAAGAATCTCCCAATTTGGTACAAAGAGCTGCGAGAGTACCGGCCAGAGATTCCCTGTCTGGTGGTCGCTAACAAGATCGATGGTAAATTTGGCTTGTGAGATGCCAGATAAGAGCATTATTAGCCAGTGTTACACTCTGCATGTGTCTTATCTTTTGTTCTTTTGTGTTCTGCTCTCTTTAAAAGCTGACATGAAGGTCACCCAGAAGAATTTCAACTTTGCTAAGAAACAAGGTCTGCCCTTTTACTTTGTATCTGCTGCTGACGGGACCAATGTGGTCAAGGTGAGGATGGAAAACTCAGCGAGAGTGTCCCTGATTCAGTAATCCGAAATTTTTTATTCCTCATATAAAACGTGTTTTCATCCGACAGTCTGTAATTTCCCCAGGTAAGGTGTCTTTGACTATGTGAACTGATTGTGGTTCAGTTTTGCTATTGATTTCATACTCAAGTCAATATTTTCCCTGTACATTGTCATTTATGTCATTGCATATGGGCAGTTTTGAACTGGCAGGACTGGAGTTTTTTTTTTGTCAAGTTTGGTTTTTAATGTCCAGGAATGGATTAAAAAATATTTAGATGTGTATTTAGGGTTCAAAGAACTGTGTTCTTCAAAGAAAGTTTTAATGTTGTGTAAATGTTCCACAGGTGTTTAAAGATGCCATTCAGATGGCTCTGTCTTACAAGAGGAACTCCAACGACTTTATGGATGAAGTCATGAGGGAGCTAGAGGTGTGTGAGCATCTCCTGTACGAGTGTATGTGTGTGTTTGAAGGGGAATGCTTACTCTTCATGCAGTTTACCAATTGATTTTATTCATGCTATTTTGCAGAACTTTGATTTAGACAGTAAAGAAGAATCATCTGATAAAGACGAGGAGACGCAAGAGGGAAAACCGGACTCGGCGTGATCACGTCACATTCCTCGTTCTCTCGTTCTCCTCCGCTGCTCCTGCACTAGTACTGATGAGTTCCTCAGATCATGGCTGTCCTCCCACCGTCCTGAGCAGCAACTCTACCTCACACCACTCAAAGTGTGTGTCTGTTCATGAAATAAATTATGATTCTGTGAATGTACAGCTGATTGATCTGATAATAGAATCACAATACACTCTGAACTCAGATTTGATACAAATTGTGCAGCATGCAGATTTAGTAAAAAAACTTTTAGCACTCTAAAGAGACTCTGTCTGGAATGTGAAGCTTTGTGCCGAATGTAACATGAAATCTTTTTTTTTTTTAAGTGTAATATTTTACAACAGTTGCACATTTCAAGTAACAATTTGTGATGCTCATCAGTATCAATAAACTACTTGATCTTTGTACAAGGGTAGTTGGTTATACTGTACTTTAAAACATTCATGTTCCCTTATACATTTATATTAATGCAAAATTTGATGTCCACCTTATTTGCCAACTGAACAGATTGTTATATTAAAGCGATCTGCTGCAAGCATATCTGAGCGCAGGATAAGACTGTCCTCAGGAACGGATGAGAAGACAGCCATGACACAAACTCAGTGTAGCAGATGAATGTGTTTGTCTGGATGTGAAAACCAGAGCAAAGAAACAGCAGCGACTGCTCTGAATGATCATTGACAATTACAAACTGCCAGGTTACAGAACACTGGCTTGAAATGATAAACTTGATAATGTGCAGCTTTCAGTCTTTGGTAAAGCGTTCGTGTGCCACGTCCACGTGCAGCTGTCTGATGATCTGTCTGTCCAGTGAAACTGAGGAAGTTCAGGAGTGACTCGTGAAATGTCAAGAACATGCCTGTCATGTTACAACTATATCAAAACCCACATTTTTTTTTTTTTTTAAATTACTGATTGTAAATGAATTCAGTTTTAAAGTATTTGTTTATCATAGTTGTCTTTTCTAATGAATGTAATTTATGCTGATTTTAAATAATCAAAATTATGTTTGGGTAGATGTTTGTCATATGCGTAATTGTCATAAAAGCGCAAAAATTGTCCTAAAAATATCATGCTAAAACAAACACATTTAGGCAATTTTCTTAAGCAAAAAAAAAATATATATTTGGAGTAAAATATGACCCTGATATTTCTTCACGAGGTTCCCCTTTAGAGACAAGAAATAAATAATACTGTAAAGAGCATTTAATCATATTGCAAAAACTGTGAAGTTTTTTTTTTTTTTTTTTTTTAATTTAGATTACTGCTTTTGGTTTGTGTTTTGTGATGTTTTGCACAAGTGCTTTATATATGGAACATGCATCCATGTTGGTGAATTCAAATAGAAGCAGCTTTGTACTCCACATGAATGTGTGTATCTGAACTGGATACAACCTTTACGTCATTAGAAAAATGTTCTTATTTCTGAAGCCTCTGGTGTTTTTATGTTACGTACAGTCATGTGTTCTGTAAGCAGAATGTGTTTCATATTAAAGAAATATAAACAAGTGAGATCTTACATGTAGCATCATTCAGTAACTCTCCACGAACGGGTCAAGTTGACAAATTCATCTAGCTTCTAACAGAAAATTATCAATGCATGAAAAGTTGCTAGTTTTAAAATCAAAAGTCAACCAGTCCAACACTCCTCAACACTCAAAACTGAATTCACATGAAATATAAAGATTACAAAATCGAATATTCTTTATGTGAAATTCATTCAAAATCAACATTAGAGCCTAAATTAGAGAAACTGAGTGAAATCTGCAAGCGACACCCATTCTGGTAATTTTGTTTTAATGCTATATATTTTCATATTTTTTGTACATTTAATGTTCATCAAACCTATAAAACTAAATACTATATGAGCAGTTTTATTTGACATTTATTTGAGGCAAACAATTCCTGAAGGTTAAGCACTCTTTACTCAGTTACAAAATGAAGACCTTTTCAGAGTTTGAAGCCTTGTTTTGCACTTCTTTGTGGAAAGTGCGTCTCCCTCTTTGTTAAGCACAAGCAGTACCTGAGTGAAATAAACTTCAATCACCACCTCAGTTGAGCAATCAACCCACCAGAAAACAATGCTCATTAAAGCAGTATATACTGCATTTCTTGCCATTTTTATTGTGCTTTTGTTGGTCAGAAAACAAGATGGACAACCCTATAGAACATACTGTAGTCATGTAAATGATGTGTTTTATTTCATGTTTAGTCCTGCCATTGGTCGAGTAAAATTACAAAGAAATCAATTGCAATTTTCATTCTGGTTAAATATGCAGAACCCCTGATGTCTGCGCTACATTGGGAGAGAGTAAAGGGCAAAGGTCAGGGAGAGCGTCCACCGAATGTGCAAGTCAGTCACTAATTGACTTACTGGAATTCAAGCCAAACAGAACAGACCATTAAACCCAGACATGAATGTGCCCATGAAACTCAATGAATTGGGCCACATATGGAAATCGTTGAAAAACATTCAAATGTATATAAACTCCTATATTTGGGGAAACGAAAGAGAGCAAAAGAAAATAGGAGATGTCTCAAGATTTCCAGGAGGTGGCACCATAGTGCTGGTTCAAACAGCGTTTAGTTCCTACAAACCTCAAAAAAAAAAAAAAAAAAAAAAACAATATTTACTTTTTGGCACATTTGTCTTCATGTCCTTTCATCTCCTGCTAGAACAACTATAATGTAATGTAAATGACAAAATCAATATTATGAAAATGATGGAAAACTGTGGTACATATGGCTCAGAAATGCAGTTCCAAGTCTCCAGAGTGGGACGACATTCACAAAAACATACGCACGCTTGCTTTTGTTCTTCTGGATGAACTGAAAAAAGGGACATGATTTTTTTAGCGGGATGGGAAATGAAATAGGTCATCTCTAAATCAAAACTTGAGCATTTCTGTAAGATTTTATGTAAAAAAACGAAGTTGGATGAAGGAATCTGTGTGTATTTTTCCAGGGCTCATCTGCATTGGAGGACATGTATAGTTAGTAATTCACAGTTATCTTGGGGCCCGACTCCAAACGGCCCCTCAACACCTTCATTCAAGCCCTTGTACAGTCAAACAGACTGACGGTTTAACGCAGAGCGGCTGCTTTAGAGGGGAGGTCAGGATCTCTGTTAATGAGCTAAATAGTAACTAGTCTTCATCTAGGATGGGAGAATAAAATTTAGTCAGAGCAACCACCATATTTACAGAACAGAAATGAGGCTATGAGGTGATAAAAGTACAGTCTGTTCAATTTAGTACTGTTTTAATGTCACAAGTCACATTTGATTTTTAAAACCCTTATTTTATGCTGGAAATTTGTATGTTTTAAATGCAAATCAGAGGAAAAAATGAATATAAAAGTCTTCGAGACACTACCGATACCATATCAGTAGATTTTTAATTTATTAATATTGATCAATATTAATATTCATTAAAACTATTTCATTCATTTGAAAGTACGCTCACTAAAGCTGCATTTTTGGGATCAAAACATGCAGTAAAAACATTAAATTTATTACAATTTTGCTATTTTAATATATTTTAAAATTTAATTTATTCCTGTGGCGCAAAGCTGGATTTTCAGCATCATTACTCCAGTCAGTGTCACATGATCCTTCAGAAAGCATCTTAATGTGCTGATTTGCCGCTCAAGAAACATTTCTTATTGTCATCAATGTTGAAAACCACTTAATATTTTCTGTGGAAACTGTGATACTGGATTCTTTGATGAATAGAAATATTTGAAATAGAAATCTTTGTAACATTATAAATGTCTTTACTGTCACTTTTGACCAATTTAATGCATTTTTGCTGACTAAAAGATTCACCCCCCCCCCCCAAAATAAAAATAAAAAATAAAATTGTTTACCAGTAATAAATAAATGAATAACTGTAAAATACAATCTATTTTTCATTCTGTACATTATACTGTTGTAATGCCTAAAATCACAACTGATTTTACATCCCAAGTGAAATCAGGTTTAGAATGTCACTCCTATATTTAACAATGTGTCCAGAACAGCATAAAGAAGAGGAGTGACATCTGTATTTACCTGCAGTGTGAACAGGCTGTACTTCAATCCCTCACAGCTTCTCTTTTCATTCATCTCAAGATAAATATGGCATCTACTGGCTGCTCCTACAGAAGAGCTTTTTCCCACACAGTGTTACTGGCGTGCTCATCTGATGATGCACTGAGAAGGTCTCGTCATCCTTGGCTGTTTTGTGTGCGGCCTGATTTCAGATGCAAGAGAAGAGATGACCAATGGTGAAGCATTAACTCTTTCTGCCGTCACAGTCTAAGACACACACACACACACACACACACACACACACACACACACACACACACACACACACACACACACACACACACACACACACACACACACACACACACACACACACACACACACACGTTGGGTATTAAAAAACAGGACTGATGGTGCACAGAAGAGAAATGAGCGTCTGTGTTTGCATGTCCCAGGTTTCGTTTAAATGTGCATCTGTTGAGCCCTAATGGAGGGTTGAATGGGACAGGTGGGAATGAATGGCTTGAAATGCTAGCACCTTGTTTTGTGCAAATCACCCCCGAAACTCCATACAAAGAGTAAAATTTTCACCTTTTTTGACAGGTGGTTAACTATGCATATATGCCAAACATTCATATATAGATCTATATATTTTTTGATTTTTAAAAATTTATATGAAAACTATTGTATATACATTGCTTGTGATTGATATAAAAAGCAAATATTTTAGTCATTTGTCCATATATACAGCTGCAGGATCTCTGGGCTTCTTTTTCACTGATTGTTTTTTCATGAAATCTTTTGTCCTCAGCTTCTTCTTTTAACTAGTTGTCATTCTAAAATTCATTCTAAATGAATTCATAAAAATTCTTCTAAGCATCATATTTCACAAGCTACAAAATCCACCTATGAGGAGAAAGAAAAATAAATAAATAAATAACTAAAAAAGGCCAAAACAAATAAGCCAAAGGCTTCAGTGCTTACAGCAGGTTAACATATAATCCATATGTTGGAAACTTTTACAATTATAGATTCTGTCTTCTGGTTTCTTAATGAGATGTCGAACACCAGTCGTTACCATCCAGATGAGCTGCGATATTCCAGATGTTTTTCGTCCCACAGTGGTTCTGTCATGCACACCGCACACACGTTTGTTCACACACTTGTTTGCACGCACACTTATTGCAGAGTTTCTTATTAGGAATTTCTTATTACCAGATTAAGAAGACTCATTTAGATCAAATTTGGATAAGAAACCGGTGTGGTTGTGTGCATGAAAGTGTGTAACTTCACTGGGAACGCGCTTTTGTTTCATACGAAAAAACTACAAATGAATAACAGACAAAAGCGGTGTGTGTGAAGGGCTCAAACATGAACACACCGTTACAGCCCAATTAAAGATGGAAGACCAGGTTCTGTAAAACTAGAACAAAGCAAAAAAGAGGGTGGTACAATGCAAATCGAACAAACCAGTCAACCGTCATTCCGTATGGTGATGTAACGTTTCATGCTACAGTCCATCATAAAAGGATAACCATCAAAAATCATTTTCAAGGGTGTTTTTTGTCTTATATATATATATATATATATAATATCATATATAAGTTTTATATTTATGACAAAAATGTTATATTCATATATCTATATACTTTTTTTCTGTCAAATATATATGTATATAATTGGTAAAAATGGGTAAATTATTGGTGGAATAAATCATCTAGGGAGAGAGACAGGTGCAGTTTTGCACGGTCCATCCTGTTGTTTGCTGTCTCCCTCCATTTTCAAAGCTATTTAAATACATTGAGATATTCTATCTAATGTCATATTTCCTTTGGAAACCCAAAGTTAAGAGTCTGATTATGAAAAAGCCACTAGTGTTGGTTAAACATTCTCCGAGTGTAGTACGTCCCTCAGCCAGAAGGGGGCAGGCGGTAGACAGAAAGGATCCGGCCACGCCCACTCTGCTCATCCACTCCTAAAAAAATACTCTGAAAGGCAACTGAACTTCCTTTTCTCAACAGCATCCCTCTTTTCTCTGAATGAATGACACAGCGGTTAAAAAAAAGAAAAACTGGATTTGCAACCAAGGCATGAGTGGGTGTTTATCATGCTAAAGAAACTGAAGAATCAATTACGAGATGTTTTGAATAGGCTTTGTTTAGACAGACAGCAAAAATATGAGTTTTGTAGTCTGGAAAGGGAAAAAAAAACAAACTATTTTTGACCCACATTACTGTAAGTGGTTTGAAATCAGATTAAAATGCAGTGTGAACTGTCGAATTGGATTTCAAGTAGTTTTTCCTAATTTAGGATGAGATTTACTTTGCAAATACACTAATTTTCTTTCACTTTTTCACCATATAGCAAAGTATACAGTGAATAGTAAATGAGTTGAATCAATGAGCATTTTTAAGTATTTGCAAAAATGCATTAAATACTTTAATGCACCATGACAAGATGCCATAACGCATTTGTGAATAAAACAGATATCAGCAGATCTGATTTTGCAAAAATAAATGAGATTTTTGTGCAGTGTGAACAAAGCCAATTCGATCACTAATTTCACAGCCCCTTCCAAATACACAGCAGCTATGTGATTGGCTGCTGGCAGTAGAGTGGGAGGGGCTTAGGATAGTGCTACAAAAAAAACAGCATGGAGTCAACACCCACTACACCAATGATGGATTTAGGAAATAGTGAGATTATTTAAAACCGAAGTGTTGTCATTTCTGCGGCAATTGCAAAAATGATTGTTTGAATGAATTGTTTTCCAATCTGCCATTGGTTGGACAAACACTGCCAATGTCGGTGGGTCGGATTGGGTGGGATGCTCAAATAAACAGAGCAATGTTTTTAGGGGAATATTAAATTGCATTCCTGGGAAAAAAACGTCCAAAAAAAGCAGTCACTGGTGCAGTACCCTTCATTTGTACCTTATTTATAGGGTTGCAAAGGGTGGAAAATTTCTGTAAACATTCCAAAAATTTACGCCTCTTTGCAACCCTACTTATTTCTACCGCTAAAGGGTTCATAACCGTACCTTAAAGCAGGGGTGTCCAATCCTGCTCCTGGAGGGCCACTTGTCAGCAGAGTTTAGCTCTAGTTCCAGTTAAACACATCTGAAACAGCTAATCAAGGTCTACAGAATCACTAGAAACTTCCAGGCAAGTGTATTAAAACTGCTGAGAGCTAAACTCTGAAAAAACGTGGCCCATCAAAAGGAGAATTAAACATCTCTGCCTTACATATTAGCACCAAAAATGTACCAATTAGTACCTAAATGGTACATATTAATACCACACCAGAGATTGCTTTTTACAAAAGTGTGGGATAGGACAATTATTTTAACATCGAAATGACACACTTTGGATTTAAATCTCAAGAACTGCAAGAAAAATTACAAGACAAGCAAATTAAATAAGAAAAATAAAAGAAAACTGTGTTGAGACTAGCTACAGGTAGAGGGAGGCGCGTGGTCAACTCTCCAGCAGCTGTTTAAGGGCGCGCTCAATGTTCATGCGGTGACCGACGCGCGTCACGCCCAGCTCAGCGAAGTCCTCCTTGGTCAGAGCAGGCAGATGGGAGCCCTCGATCTCATGCTCTTGGAATCGCTCCCGGTGTTCAGACAGGTTAATGCTGGCCAGCCAGTCGCCAACGTCGTACTTGTTCCACAGGTGGAGGGGCTTCTGATGGAACGGCCGCAGGGTGAGCAGGGGGGAGGGCATGCCCGAGGAGGGGGCGGGCGAGGGAGAGCGACTCCGCGCGCTGGAGCTCCTCATGACGAAACGCACTTCTTTAGGTTCGTGAGGGAGACTGAGGCTAGACGACTTAAGGATGGTGGGGGGTGTGATGGGAGAAGTGGCCAGACCGAAGCCCCGGATGGGTCCCAGAGGATCCGAGCGGTCCGGGGAACCGGGACTGGGTGTCCGCCGGGTCATTGGGTAGCGGCTGCCTGGTCTGATGGTGTAGGTGGTGCCGTATCCTCTCTGAGAGATAGTATGGAGCTCCCCCAAACTGCTGAAGAGTCTGAAAGTAGGGAACAGAAGAAAAGAGAAAAGGAAGGGGGCAGATAGGATGAAAGTCAACTTTTTTTTTTTTGGTGAGAAACAGTAGATTCAGTGGCAAGGAAAGCATCAGCTATGTTAGGACTCTACGTTTTTTTGAGTTAAGACGTGGTTAGTGACACGTTTAATTAATGCGTTTAGCTGTAATAATAGAAGTGCAAAGGTGTTACAGAACTGCGGAGCAAAGATAGAGAGAATACATTATAAGATCCAAGGAGGAGCTTGGATTTTAGTTTTTAGAACTAAAATTTAAAGTGTTTCCTCCTTAGTCAATATGACATCAAAATTCAACCTATTTACACTATAAAAATGCCTTTTTATTGAGTTTTAACGCCTCTTTTCATTTTTCAATGAAAATATCTAAAAATCCCTAAATTTACTTGTGAAGCAAAACGCAAATAATATTAAGACTTGTTTTCATGCATTGTATCTTGAGTATTTTGTCTTACTGCACTGGCAGATTTATTTTTTTAGTATCAATAAGGTAAAAATACTAGTAAAAATTTACAAGAATTGTTTCATTTGTTAACATTAGGCTACATTTGATCAGCAGCATCTAAACTTCTTTTAATTTTAGGTATTTATGTTAATTTCAACATTTACTAATACATAGCTAAGCTCACTTGAACTAACAATGAACAGTTGTATTTTAATTAACTAACATTAACAAAAAATCATAAATTCTGTAACAAATGTATTGCTCACTGTTAGTTAATGTTAATTAATCTTACGGTGTATGGCTTCACAAGTAAATTTTTCTTATTTCAAGGATTTCTACATATTTTCAGATGACAATCGGACAAAAAGCTTAATGTAATTTAAATAATTTAAGATGATTCATTTTTCAATGTAATTTAGTTAAACACTAAATGCAGAGCAACTGACCAAATGCATATCCATATTAAATTTAATTTATAAATTTTTTAAATGACTTTAGTTTTTGCCACTAAATGTGTTAAGACTGTTTAAAAAATATTTTATAAGGTTGAAGTGATAAACTTTTTTTTTTAGTTCTGCATGCTTCAACAGTAACTAGGCAAAAGAAACTCGCTCTCCACTTAAAACCTGCCTGAGAAGATCAGATTAATAATTACTCAGTTAACAATCAATGGTAATGACTGGGGTGTTACGTGAGTTTGAATGCAATCTGAATGAAATTGTAAAACATGGCCAGATTTACACAGATTTTATGAGCACTACAGCAGAACACTGAAAGCACAACCAAACATGCAACACATGAGAAACAACAGAAGACAGATGTGGAGACACGTATAACATCTCAACCTTCAAATTACTTATTGTGTTATTTTGTTAAAAATATATAACAATATAGGATTCATAATTTGAGATTTTTACATAACTAACCAAGTCAGCCATATTTTTGCACCCCAGGTGAAGAGGACAGAACTTATTTAGCAATAAAGGTGCAAGCTCTGATCATTACCTATCATATCTGTAGAAGCAGTCTATGAAAAATCTAAATGAAAACTAATGCCCTATTACTTGACTTGATCGAATCATTTTGCCTCTGTAACTTGAGGATTGAGAATTAAGCATGGAAAAACTGGGGTTTAGAGGGGACTGGCCAAATTAGCATAAGGCGGGTCAGTAAATGAGGAAGGGTGGATGATGATCAGGGCTTGACTCAGAGATGTGGAAACAGAAAAAACAGAAAAAAGAGAGATGAGATGATTCATGCGCACTTACACAGGTGCCCGGCTCTTCTGGGCTTAGCCTCAGATTCAGCTCTAGACAGAGCAGCGTAGCATGCAAAGAGAGAGTGAGAGAAAGAGGGAGAGAGGGAGATGGAGAAAAAGAAAGAGAGAAACAGAGAGAGAGAGAGAGAGAGAGTGAGGGGGCAATGAGAGAGAGAGCGGTCGGTTAGCATCAGTCCATGACAGAACAAAAACAAACACCACACACTTCACATCCTCAACAATGTCAATTGAATGCAAACCAAATGCGCAGCGACACAGACCAGAGCGCAGCTAGCCCCAGACCTCAGCTTTCAATGGTGGAACGTGCACATATAGACACTATCAATAAAGAGTGACTTTTGATGATGTGAAATTAAACATAGCATTTCTTTCAGTACATCCTCTGTCTGGGGTAAGGTGCCGTTCTGGTCAAATAAAACAAAAATTAAGCAAAATGAACAAATATGCATGAAAAAATGAACAATGCATAAAACTACATGAGCAACAATTTTTCTAAGAAGAAGCCGGAGCGATCACTGTGTTAGCATGATTAATGGATGAAAGTGTCAGAAAACACTTAGCAAGTACAGTAAGCTTGGACAGCATGTTTGAATGGAGAGAAAGAAAAAGAACGACTACACAGACTGAGAGGAATGAGATATTATTATTATTATTATTATTATGACACTGTGATGGTCATGTTGGTTTTATTGGATTATCCAATGAGAAACGACAACTTTCAGATGGTGTAATTAATTTAAATTCAATCCAGTTTTAAAATAACTTTATTGGGGGTTTGACAAACATGGGTTTATACCGGGATAAACATGGGTCAAACAACACATTCATATCCCATGAAGTTGCAAGAAAAAAACCATCAGTCACACATGGACCCACATACATACTGCTAGCACAGTGCCATAGAGAAGCAGGCCGCAGGGAAAAGCTCACTGAGTTAGATGTGACAGAGTTTGGAAGGTGAGAGGTCAAAGCTTGAGATGGTGCATGCCCTCAGGCCATCTGTTACCTTGTGAACACCCAAATGGCAAGACAGAGGGACTTAAAGAAGTGCTTTTCAAATTAAATTTATGTCATAATGTAGTCACCCTACTGCATGTCGTCAAGAATGTTTTTTGAGTCACATGCTCACTGAAAAAGTTGTCATAACCGAAACAGATGCATTTAGAATACTTGACAATACTGTCAAGGGACAGACATTTTGGTTGATTTGCCAGGGTGGACAAGGGAACACAGAACCTGCAGAAGTGATTAATAAAACCCAGAACAATGTCAGCAAAAGTGACTGAATATGGGATTAGTGGATGTTAAAGAATAGAAAATAAAAGGAATGACATTTGATTTACCCTAGTGGCTAAAAGCTAAGGTTTACTGTCTTCCATGTCCTTGTCACATCTGTTGGGATATAAAGGACTTCAGCTGTATTTAAGGATATAAGCAAAATAGTACACAGCTAGTGCTTTAAAAAAAATCAAGACAGAAAAAAACATTGACTTTTATTGATTTTATATGAAACATTTTTTATTGCAATTAATTATTTGAACTCAAACTGTCCCTGTTCCTCTGGTTATGTGCATTGGTGTATCTATAGAAAAAGTCTGTATCACTCTAACTATTGTCTACGGGTTATATGGTAGAGCTGTGAGATCAGCCTGAGGCTGTTCTACATTACTTACCAGTGGTCGTCCAATGCTGAGATAGTTCGGAGGCTCCAAACGTCTCAATGAAGAAAGCATGTTAAACATTAACACTTAATTCTTCTAAACGAATAAGAAATTTTAAGGTTCTGGATTAGTTTTCTTTTAAATAAAAGTTAAAGGTGACTGGTTGTGAAACTCTGGACAGACACATGTTATGTTCTTTGGTATTCTTTGTGATTTTCATGAGGATGTTTAATATATCATTTATGTCCATTTTATTTCATATTACTAAATGCAAACTGTGAGCTTCGATTGAACATTGTTATTCAGATATGGGAAAAGAATTGCACAGTGTTCTCACTGTTATTTAACCAACTTCCGTACTTGCATTTGCAGTATAAACAACCGACTTTTGTATTCTTTTTGCAGTGTTGCTTTAGAAAAGGTGTTGAACTTGTTTTCATAGAAGTTCAGATTCAGTTGCAAAGCTGATATGCATTGGGTCTTCTCCTTACCTTGCACCGACCACGGGCGATTTTCTTCCAGGGTCAAGTGAAGCTCCAAGCGGCTCTTCCCCGAGTGAGCGCGTGTCCTTGTTCAGCTGCTGTAGCCGAGAGCTGAGCTCGCTGATCACAGTGGGCTTGCCTTCCTCTGCCCCCGAAAGCGGACGGGGTTCCACGGGGTCCCCCCACAACTTGGAGCGTCTCTGGAAGAGGTAGCGGGGTCTGGCCGGGCCTGAGGCTCCCGCAGCAGCAGCCAACGCAGCCGCGTGCTGCTGTGAGAGCAGTTCGCTATCGGATGACTGCTTGAGCAGGGGGTCCCTGAACGTCACCGGGCCCTTGCTGAGCTGGGACTTGAGCTTTGGCTTTGGAGGCACTGGCGGCTTATCAAGAATGAACGTCTGGCCATCTGCGTGGGTGGTGTAAGTGTCCGTGGGCTCGCCGCTTTCCGAGGACAGTGTGGACATACTGGAGACGGTGGAGATGGTGCTCGTGGTCTCCAGGTGGTGATCACTGGAGCTGCGAGTGTCTACCTCTTCCACCCCGGAGTCAGCAGCAGACTCTGGGCCCAGGTGGGACTCAGATGGCTTCCCTGAGGCTGCTTGCGGGCCACTGCTAGCGGGGACCTGTGCTGCAGCGGCGACCGCTGCTGGAGGAGCGGGAGGTGGGGGTGGAGCTGAGGGCAGGGCAGAAGGGGTTGTCTGCGCCAATGTAGGAGCAGGAGGTACTGCAGTTGCAGGTGTCTTTCCAAGAAGGCCATTGGCAAATTCATTAGGTGGAGGAACCACACCGATTTTGCGGAGCTCCTCACGCGTCTCCTCGTCACTGGAAGAGAGCATGGCAGGTGGCAATGTGACCGTATAGGGTTCCACATCCTCCTCAGAACTACCCTGTGCCAGGGTTTTATCTGAGGATGGGCTGGGTGGTGGCTGGGAAGTTGGAGCTGTGGCTGGAGGCGGGGTGGATCTCGAAGGAGCATCGGGACCAGGGGACTTGGCGCGTTTAATTTCGGCTAACATGGGTTTCGGGCTCTCTGACAATGCCCCCTTAGGAGAGGGAGAGGGGACAGCGTGTTCTGGGCTGGGCCCCACGGCCTCCCCATTACTCGTTGCATGAACCATGATAAGCCCAGCAGTTTTCTGCTGAGACGTGTCCATGATGCTGATGAGCATACTCTTCTTGTCCTCAATTTTCCTTTCCTCCTTCGATTCTGTCCTTGTTTCTAACTCTTTCCTGGTGGATATGGGACTTCCCCACTGTATTCTGCTGGTGGGGGCTGAGGTCTCGTAAATCCTTTTTGTTGCAGGGGAAAAGGGAGGTGAGGCAAACTCCCCCTCACCCTCTGACCGCGCAGCCTCTTTGGTCTGGGTCTCCATATACAGCACCCCTCCAGCAGCTTCATGTTTAGTTCTGGGCTCAGGGCTGCTTGAAGGGGACTGACTCTGGGAGGTTAATGCCCGTTCCCTTGCGGCCAGCGCAAGTGCCAATGGAGAGTTGGGGTCCAGGGGCTTGCCCGTCAGAGGGTGAATGAAGGTGGTGCCCCCAGGAGAGGGCCGCAACGCCAGGGCGGGAGGAGGCAACTGACCAAGTTCACGTGTGAGCATCCGCTCATCAACAGAACGGGATGGTGTGAGTGAGGGGGCCTCTGGGGGTGGTGCCGAACTGCCCTCCATAGTGCCCACTGATAGGAAGACTGTGGATTTCCGCCTCTCCTCCAGACGACGTTCCCGGTCTTTCACAGCATCAGCAATGGCGGCAGCGAAAGGTCCCTTTCCTTGCAACAGTCCCTCAGCCTGAGCTTGACTGCGTTCCTGCAACAGCTGTTGCTGCTGCTGATAGAAATCAGCCCTGCTGGTATGGTGGGCAACTAGGCGCCCAGAGGGAGAGTGCTCTCTCGCATGGATGGATGCCAGTGCTAGCGAGGCTCTCTCCTGAGCATCTTCCACCTGCAGTTGTTTTACAAGCGGGCTCTTCCTCCGCTGTGGCTTGCTCGGAGGCGGCGTGAACAGGCCCACGCTGAACTGGCCCACATTGGCGTAGGGGTTATCGATGACCCGACCTTTCCGCTTGATCCTTTCGGGTGGAGTTGATACAGGACCTGGCCTGGGGATGTCAGTAGGCTCCACGGGAAGGTGGGAGGAGTCCTGCAGGATGATCATGGAGCGGGCTTTTTTCTGCCGATCCATGTGGGAGGCATGGCGAGGCGGCTCAAACAGCTCAGCAGACATTGTCTGTGGCAAAGCGTGCAGTCTTGGTTCAGAGCCTGGTTTAAAACTGGAACGGCTGGGGTCGTGAATGCGGCCAGGGGGAGGGGGTGGGCAGAACGAAGGAGGGGGTCCAGTATCTAGATAGTAAAGCGATGGGGGAGGTGGGGGAGCCGTTTGAGGAGGTGGAGGAATACTATGGCTGTCTCTCAGGCTGTCCGTCATGGAGGAGCTCCGTGGAAACCTGTGCTCTGCTGCCAGGGCAGACAGTCGATCCTCTTCTGTTGCTCCTGCACAGACAGACAGATAGATCTATAAAAATTCATTTGGGGTTTGGCTGAGCTTTGATGACTAACAAGTATGCAATAGTTTACAGATTTGATCTTTCCTTTCACTGCTTTCCTTATTCTTGGCATTTCAAATGTTACTGTCAAAGTTCTGCATTTAAATGCATTCAGATTTGAAGATCAAAGGACAGCTAGATAAAAGAAACTAGAACAAAGCCAAGCACTTTACTGCTATTTCAAATTGAGGAGCTTAATTGAGGAGTGTATGTAAAAGATTCCTGAAGAATTACCAAAAGACTTCGTTCTAGCCATGCTTTTCGGCAGCTGCATGTGGGCTTTTTCCAACGCTGGGTGTAGAGCACCATGGAGAGCAAGTCCTTGCCGCTCAAAAAGAGACTGCACGAAGAAAACATTTATGTTTAAAAGGGTCAAGCATGAAAATTTTCATATTTTCAACAAAGTGTTTCTATTGGCTACTGTTATTGTAAGAAGCTTCATCCCTGCTTAAAATACAAGCATAGAACAAGCATAAAGCTGTGTTTTGGAAAACTATACTGGTACATTAGACCACCGTCAAACCTGCATCAAGCCAGTTTTTCAGTTTAATAAATGTAAAACAAAGAAAGGTTTTTGACTTTTGAAATCCACTGTGTACATACAACGTATTTGGTCGATGCTGCTAAAATGGGACACTTTCTGATCATCTGAGCATGTGCGGACATACTGTATCTTACACTGATTTCTGCTGGTGTAATTCTGCGACTAGTAGGACGTTGCTTCACCGTTGCTGCTCTGTAGTCTGCTTCCACCTTTGGCCTCAGTACTGTCTCCTGAGAGGCCAAAATCTCATCTAGCCTTTCTGTTAAGAAACACACACATAAAACCAAGTTCATTATAAACACCCACACAGGTAGTTCTCAACAGGTTGTAATATGAATCTCATTTGATCACATGCTTTGAAATAAAAAAGGCAAAATAAATATGAAATGGAAATGTTAATGACACATAATTAATGGAATGCATCACTGCTCCTTATTTATGGCAAAAGGTGTAGTTTGGCAAGCTCGGTTCCAACCCATAGACCTGCCTGGCTGTATACTGTCTACTTGAGTAGTGCCTTACACAGGATACATTCGTATGTTCTTCTGAAGTTTAGCAAGGTATTGCATGTTGACAAAGAAAAACAATTAAAAAAACATCACAGATGGAGGCAAGAATGCATCCTGTGTGAACAGTCCCTAAGGCAGCATCCTAACTGAAATAGAACCTCATAAGTGACTCATTTGGAACACTCCACGTGCCACACAAATAGAATTCCTCGTGTGAAGCACATGAGAGGTGAAACTCACAATGGATTTCCAGTTTGGCATCAGCACATGTTGCTACGTTAAGAGTGTGAAATGCAAATAAGCATGAAAAATACAGAAATACTGGATAAAATAGTCATTAATCAATTACATGTTAGTTTTTAAAAATTTGAATAATATAATCAGTGTATGTTTAAATTAGTATAGTAATTTTAATATTTGATTTTTTTCAAAACATTCTAGGACATCCAAAACAAGGTATTTGTATAATTTTACTGCCTTCGTGATGGGAATGCCTAAAAATACTGGTTAGGTAGGCAGCTTACTAGGTTTTGGAACAGAGCTAAATAAATCATATTCCAGCATGAGCAAGGTGAAGATGGTTGCGTACACATATTTCTGTGATTTCGTTGGTTTCTAAAAACCTCAACTTACCTCCTCTTCTCCTCCTCGCAGAGGCTGAGCATGAAATAAATGTACAGAACACTTCTCCATTAAAGTCTCACAGCAGCAAATGTCTGTCGATATGTGTTTCAGTGTGTGAACGTGAGTTAATATGTATAATGAACTCAGTAAACTCATAGCACAGATTGAGCGAGAGAGGAAAAGACAGCTGATGTTTTGAACAGCCCAAATGGCTGCAGGAGGGAGATGACACAGTTAATAAATAAACAAGAAAGTGCAACACAGAGAGAGAAAATGTTGCATCCAAATGTGTGTGCATGTGTTAGGGGAATAACATGTGTAAAACTATCTATTTTCCTAATTGACTGACTAGTTGTAAGAACCCTGCTTCCCAAAAATGTCCATCTACATATGCATATAGGCTTAAAAAAGTGCACACTGAATCCAAGAATGCGCAGCCCTTCAAAAGAGTAAATTACAGTGTTTGTTTCTTCATTGGAAATTTAGCATTACATCACTTGCTCACCAATGGATCCTATGCAGTGAATGGGTGCCACCAGAATGAGAGTCCAAATAGTTGATAAAAACATCACAATAATCCACAAGTAATCCACATGACTCCAGTCCAAAATTTCTATTTTAGAAATGGTTTCTATGTTTGCCATGTCATGGCTGGAACAACAATATACAAATTATGAAAATGATCATCTCAGGTACTGATTATCTGCTTTATTCAATGTTAAAAGTGTGAGTTTGAATATCACATTGTGTGACATTTATAGCCATACTGAAAGCAACAACAGATAGTTTACTGTACCTCAGATCTTGAAAATAACTCAATGCGAACCAACAAGTGTATTCCATGACAAAGATGTTTTAGTCACTCAGTATGTACTTTTAATAATGTTAAAAAGGTTTAATATTTATTAATTAGATTATTTGTCCATCTCGTTGGGAGTGCAGTGCGCTTCTCGCTTCTGAATGGCTGTGATATTTAAATGTTTCTGTCGCGTTGTTGCGTCACGCCTGGTGTGGACATGGTGTTATGGATATAGGACTCGTATTTTAGCCGGAAACAACAATTTGAACTGGAGTGGTGTGGATTATTGTGATGTTTTTATCAACTGTTTGGACTCTCATTCTGACGGCACCCATTCACTGCAGAGCATCCATGGGTGAGTAAGTGATGTAATGCTACATTTTTCCAAATCTGTTCAGATGAAGAAACAAACTCATCTACATCTCTACTATTCCTTTAAGAAAAATATTAAACCTCACAACATAGCACATTTTTATGTTTGCGGAATTCTTACCTAGTTCTTCGAGCTCAGCGGTCATGCTTTTGGACCTCAGGGTGAGGGTGGTGCTGGGCGCTCTTTTTGGAGGCGGGGGCGCTGTGGAGGAAAGGCAAGGAGTAGATGAAAAGATAGGATGGCGTGGCGAGGGGCCTGCATGGCTGCTGCCCATCGGCAGCTGCCAGCGCTTTTTCACCATCTTCATCCGAAGATCAACGTACCACACTGACGCACCACGATTAAATTCTCTCCTTCCGTCTTTCTCTCTCTAACATGCAACATAGAATCATGCAACTATCAGACATCTCCTGTGTGATTGCATGACCAGAAACCAACTTCCGTTCTTGGTGGCCCTCCGATGGTAGAAAGAAATACTCGTCTCCCAAAGCTCCTCATATCACATTCAGCCTCTTACAACCCAAATGGTGGCCGAGTTTCCCTTTGTCTCTCAGAAACGAAACCTGATGCTATGTCCAATGCATGCTATAAACTCCCAAGCAGCGAAACAAGAAGCACCAAGAAAACGATCAGAGTTCCAGGAGATTAGACACTTGTGTCGTCTCAGTAACATCGGCGTAAAACTCCTCACTCCTTCAGCTAACAACCTTGCAGACCAGAGTGGAGCTGGAGAGAGAGAGAGACGAGGAGAGAAATAGCAAGGCACTAATGCAATACTTACTTCAAACATGCATTGTAGTAACCATGGCAACTCTGGCAGGAGCAAGGCCTGGGTTTGTGCATTTCAACTGTGAGAATCTGTGTGTGTGAGTTTGTATGTGTGTGTGGGAGGACATAGCCACAAAACTAACAACAGACACTCTATTATTACTTCATCAGTAGTGTGTAAGTGTGTGGTAGTTCGCACAGCCCAGAGTTATGCAATAACCCTGCAATAACTTTGCAGGTGACTGTGATTTTGCCAAGTAAGAACAACATTCTCATCGACAATCAGATTTTAGGGTAAGGATCTGTCTTAGGGGCATAAACAACACAGCAGTTTCTTCTGATTGCAGAGGGATAGTTCATTTCTGTTGCATTCTGCAAACCATCCTGTTAGCAACACCAAGGTCATGTGTTTGACTCCCAGGGAATGCATGAACTTAAATATAAAGCTTAAATGCAATGCAATTTGCTTTGGAAGAAAGCATCTGCCAAATGCATTAAATAGAATAAATAATAAATAAATAAAATAAATAATAATAATAAAAAAACAAAGTTAAATGTGTAGTCATTTTCCATGGTAAAATAAAATAAATAAGTTGCTTAGGATGAAAAGCATCTGCCAAACGCATTAAATAGAAGTGTAGTTTGCACTTGAGAGACTCACTGCTGAACATATAAATTACATTTAAGCAATATATTAAGCTGTGGATCTTATAATCTACAAACTTTGTTAATAATACTCACATTTTCCTGGGCAAAAAAAATTAAATTAAATTAAAAAAAAAAAGTTAAAGGAACACTCCACTTTTTTTGGAAATAGGCTCATTCTCCAACTCCCCCAGAGTTAATAAGTTGAGTTTTACCGTTTTTGAATCCATTCAGCTGATCTCCGGGTCTGGCGATAGCACTTTTAGCATAGCTTAGCATAGATCATTGAATCCGATTAGACCAGTAGCATCGCGTTTAAACATGACCAAAGAGTTTCGATAGTTTTCCTATTTAAAACTCGACTCTTCTGTAGTTATATCGTGTACTAAGTTCGGCGATTTCTAGTCCGATTTTGCAAGGAACTATACTCTCATTCCGGCGTAATAATCAAGGAACTTTGCTGCCGTAACATGGCCGCAGCAGGCGCAGTGATATTACGCAGTACCTGAAAGTAGTCCCCAGCTAGGTAACTAGTTATAATATAGCTGGGGACTACTTTCAGGCGCTGCGTAATATCACTGCGCCTGCTGCCGCAGCAAAGTTTCTTGATTATTACGCCAGACTGGGAGTATAGTTCCTAATCATATCGGCCTAGAAAATCGCAACTTTTCATTTTCCGCCGGTCTTAGTACACGATAGAACTACAGAAGAGTCAAGTTTTAAATAGGAAAACTATCGAAACTCTTTGATCATTTTTGAACGCGATGCTACTGGTCTAATCGGATTCAATGATCTATGCTAAGCTATGCTAAAAGTGCTATCGCCAGACCCGGAGATCAGCTGAATGGATTCAAAAACGGTAAAACTCAACTTATTAACTCTGGGGGAGTTGGAGAATGAGCCTATTTCCAAAAAAAGTGGAGTGTTCCTTTAAATGTGTAGTCATTTTCCATGGTAAAAAACAACAACCCTTACATTACATTCAAATTAAATTAAAAAAATGAATAAAATTGTTAAATGTGTATTTTCCATGGTAAAATAAAATAAATAAGTTGCTTAGGATGAAAGCATCTGCCAAATGCATTAAATAGAAGTGTAGTTAATGCATTTTGCACTTGTGAGACTCACTGTTGAACATATATGAACTACATTTAAACAATATGTTTAGCTGTGGATCTTATTTATAAACTAAGATAAATAAGATTGCTTACAAAACAATCTTTGTTAAATATACAGTACTTACATTTTCTTTGGTGGAAATCCATGTAATTATAAAATAAAATAAAATGTATTTAAAATTATAAAATAAAATAAAATATTCATGGAGTATGTTAAATGTGCAGCTATTTTCCTTCAATACAGAAACTTAATAAATAATTACATATAAAATAAAATAAAAATGATTAATAATAATTATAAAAAAAAACCAACAGAACAGACACTAATTTAACTAGACATGTCCATTGAGTGAGATGCTGAAAAGACAGCGAGAATGTCTGATATATCTATAAAGAGTTGAAAAAAAAAGCATAGAGTAAATGCAAAAAACTTATATTTACAGTTCTTTCCAGTTAGAGATGGATCTGCATAGTCAACCATCCAGATTCAATCTATACTGTAAGACGCTTTGGATAAAAGTGTCTACTAAATGACTGTCTTACTATGCTGTTCCATCATCCACTAAAGGCAAACACAGGTCAATGAAGGGTTCGGATTGTGTGGGAGTTGCAGATAAAAATGAGGATAGATTGCATGGATATTGAATAGACTAACTCTTTGGGTTTTGAGGTTTTGCTGTGGTTCTAATAACTCTACCGGTGGACTCATTCAACTGCTAATCGATTGAGTGGGTGTAGGAATGCACGAATGTGTGCATGTGGAAAGGCTGCACAGAAAACACTTCAATCTGCTTAGTCATCACAATTCCTTGTGACAAATAACCCTGTCATTTAGTTAATGCTCCTGAAGTTTTCTCCTCTGTCAAACACAGTCATTACCGTCACGATCGGCTATGATCATTACACTCGCTCCTTTATTCATTCGTGCAGCATTTCTTTTCCTCGTGTTTGAGACTAGATTCGCCCTGCTGAGAGAAATCTCTCACTGTCTGATCATTACATACAGTACAGAGCATCAAAGACTGGTTCCCTAGCAACCCGTGCCTTTAAGAGCTCTTCTGTCTGACTGCAGTAGCCCCGCCCACAATAAACAAACAAAACCAGCAGTCAGCACATTCCCTATAACTCAACTATAATACCACATACTCAGTATTACACCATTTGCGTGTAACTGACTTAACAGTATGATGTTATTCTTGAGAGACACATATGAATACATATGAACTACTGTACATTTAAGCAATATATTAAACTGCAGACCTTGTTTGTAAGTCGCAAACCCTGTTAATAATAGTTGCATTTTCATTGTTGGAGAGTCAATTAAAATTAAGAAAATTTAACTTAAAAACAAAATCCAGAAATGTAACTTCAAAATGAAATGAAAAACAAAAATAAAAAATGTAAAATATAAAATAAAATAATATTAATACTTGCATTTTCCTTTGATGGAAAAGTAATTTAATTGTGAAATGACATAAAAAATAATGATGTAAAAAATAAAATGAAAAATGTCAAAAATAAAATAAAACATTAAATAATAATAATAATAATAATAATATTTTCAGCTTAATTTTAAAATGTCAAAATAAAATAAATAAAAATAAATAACATAGAAATTTTTATAAATACAGAATATATAATATAAATAGTGCTGTCAAACGATTAATCGCATCCAAAATAAGTTTTTGTTTGCATAATATGTGTGTATACTCTGTATATTTATTATGTATATATAAATACAAACACATGCATGTATATATTAAATATATTTATATAATATAAAATATAAGAATATAAATATATAAATATATACACACATATGTAAATATTTTCAAAATATATACTGTATGTGTGTATTTATATATACATAATAAATATACACAGTACACATAAATATATTATGGAGACAAAAACTTTTATTTTGGATGCGATTATTCACAATTAATCATTTGACAGCACTAAATATAAATAAAGAAAATATAAAATAATGATAATAATAATAATTACATTTTAAAATGACAAAATAAAATAAAATAAAATAAAACAAAACAGCTTCATTATCTAGGACAGAACAGTTCTGTTTGAGGTGAACCAGCATCTTACCCTTCTTCCTGACTGACTCCTCAGACTCTGGCTTGCGTGTGACTGACACCACCTTCATCAGGAGGTTATTCCCACCCTGCCGTATAAGTGACACCACCTGCTTGTGTCCCACTTTTACCACGTTTACACCATTCACCTGAGAGAAAAATCACAAAGAAATCATAAGTGTTTTTCCACCCCTCCGGCACATTCCCAGAACATCAGACTAGACTCAAGATCATTACACAGCTGCAACAAACATTACTGCATTTTTCTGTCCTGAAAATGTGAAACATGATGAATAGTAGATACAGAAAGATCTGGGATATCAGTGGACAAACCAATCCTATACCTCAATCAGGAAGTCACCAGTCCTTAGCCCCGCCCTCCAGGCCACGCCCTCAACATCCACAGACTCCAGGTACTGCAGTGCAGGAAAGGCAGGTGTGGGTGTAAACTCTTCAATGGGCGTCTCCGCTACTCAAACACAGAGAATCACATAGAATATCACATTATTGGTGCTTCACTCTTTGTGAAGTCAATGAATAGCTTGCTTACAATAGTACAAGATATACTACTATAAACGCATCCAAATAGATCTGCAAGTGTTTTCCTTTTAATCTTTGAGGAAGTCATAGTATAGAAATTATGAAAGCAATAAAGTGACTGCTGACACCCATATTCGTAAGAGATATTAATGCACCATGTGGGTAACAGATGGCATTAGGAACTCATAACTCCTACCCAGGATGGTGCCACCCCAGAGACTGGGCGCACGCGCGCACACACACACACACACACACACACACACACACACACACACACACACACACACACACACACACACACACACACACACACACACACACACCTCACAAACCCTGCTGATCTGTATATGTTGTCAAACACAACTGTTTAATAATGCTGTCGAGTCACCACTATATACAGTATGTTTCAGAAATGTCACAATATGAACCAGTGACCGCGATATTTGATTATGTAAGTAATGAAGTTAACATTCACTTAACTGTATTTTATGCTGTCACCAGAACTGCATCTGTAAAGCACACACACTGGTGCACTACTGATATGCATTGAGTTTGAACTATCATGTATTTATTTCATATAAATGATTGTAGAATGTGTTATTTCAGAGTAATATTCATTTTAACTCTAGAGGAACATGGTACATTATACTGTACATTCTTCAGATGAGTCTATTGCTTTTAGGGTTCTTTTAATCACAACTAGAATATCTTAAATCTAAAAATCTTTCTATTTCTCTGTATATCAATCCCTTTGTGCCCTGGAATGTAAGCTAACTATTATTATTATTTAATAATTTAATGCTAATATTTTTATTATAATTTTCATGCCAATTTTGATCATTAATTATTAATATATTGATTAATATCAAATTATTTTTATTTATTATCAATAAAAATAATAAAAGCATTTTTAAATAACATAAGAACAAAAACAATAATAATAAAACTGCATTATAATTTTGATTATTGTTAATGATAAAAATAACTATTATTAACCATTGGCAATTAGTGTTACAACAACAACAATAACAATAATAATAACAATAATTATTATTATAAATTTTTTTATATGTATTTTTGCCATTTTTTGCCTTTATTGTGACAGGACAGATCAAAAAATTTGAATATTCTGTTTTACTTGGAAATGCATCACATTACAAAAGTAAAATGTGTTTTTTAACAGTGTTTCTTGGTGACTTTAAGTGTGTAATGTAACCCAGTATTGTGAAAGAAGATTGAACTCTGACTGTAAGAGCAAACCGAGGCCATGAACTCAAAGCCACATCTTACCTTTAGCTCCCCGCAAGACGAAGCCGAATCCCTCATTCTCTTTCTTCTGGAGCACAGCGTTCTTCTCCTCGATGATGTAATCACTGGGCATAAGAGAGAGCAGGACAGTGAGGTCAGACTCCAGCACCATGCCTGTATCAGGACCACCACAGCCGGACCACCTGGACGTACCCCCACACACCGCTACTCTCCCTGATCCCTGTCCTGCTCCGCTGATGAGCCAATCAGGTTAAAAGCTGAGGCTGTGAGAGTGTGGACAGTATGAAAAAGCTCAGGTGGAAGCTCCTGTCCTTCTGTTTGACTCCAGCGCAGCCTCTTTAACTGCATTAGGAGATTGGACCAAATGCTAATATCCAGCCTCTTATGCTATTAAATGAAAGGACAGAAAAATGAGGGCCTTCAACTCTTTCCCCGTCCAACTCCGAATGCAGTAGAGAGACAAAAACATCCTTTAAAAGCCAGAAATGTACAAAGACAATGTCAACCCTGCATCCATGCCCTAAAGTGCAGCCCATCAGTGATAAAAAGATGGAACGAGTGCTCACAAAAGAGAAAGCGAGTCAGAGACACACAAAGGATCTTTTTCTATGGTGGTCTCTTCCCCTCTACACACACACACACACACACACACACACACACACACGGTCCATCTGTCTGGATGCATGGAGATAGTTATCATCAGCGCGAACAGCAGGGACAAATCTGTTCTTCCTTACTCATGTGAGCCACAGTTACCCGCCTGTAGACACCATCAGCCCCCCGCCAACACACACATACAAACAGCGCTCTAGACATACAAATATCACTTCACTAACCTCACTGCTATGATTAACTGTGCTGTTCTGCATTTGCATGACATTTGGCAGATGCTTCTATCTAAAACAACTAATGGGCTTCGCATTCTTAAGGCAAGACACTCCAGGTGAGAAGGGTACAAATTGTAATTAACAGATATCACTGTACTGTCCTCAGTTGATTAATCACAGTACATTAAGATAACTGTTTTTATTACAAGTTTTCTGAAATGTTATATTTGAATTTGCAAATGAGGCATTGTGTAATTTAATATGCGCTAATTTGCATACATTTCCAGAACAGAAATCTGAATACTGGATATTTCATTCATTTTGTTGAGTTAATGGTTTTTACAGAGGGGGTTTTGAATATCTCACTCCAAAAGCCTGAAAGCATTTTCAGGAGAAAACCATTTTTTTTTTTACATGCTTTAAGGAATAAAATGCCATATAAATCAGATGAGTGATATATGAAGAAACTCCTCTGTAAAAACCTTCAAAATATAGAACTGTACAGTTTGCTGTATGTAAGTGCTACTGAAGTGGAGATTTCTGGCTCAGTGCATGAGAAAAAAACTCATTTTGAGAAAAAGGCCTTTAAAGATATGTATTGTAAATGAAATCTACAGATGCAAACAGATAAAGTGTAATGTGTACTTTAGATGTTTTCTTTGCACTAGTCTGAAAGAAGACAAGTTATAGAAGCAAAATAGCCTGAAATCTCAAAACTGACCAGTGTTTGAAAAAAATCAGTTTTGCTTGTAGTGTCTTGCATTAAAAATGTTCTGTGTTAAAGTTGGTATTATAATAAAAATACACCCTGTCTATTTTCTAAATCCATTTTATCTATCATATTGTGAACGATCTGTTCATGCATGTGTTTTAATTTGAAAATTTAGCTTCAAAGCTGCAGTCCGTAACTTTTTTTGGTTAAAAATGATCCGAAATCAATATTTGAGCAAGTACTTAACCAGCCAGTGTTCAAAACTATCACCTTACTTTAGCCCGATTCACAGCGGTTAGCTTATAATAATGTTTTCTAATTTGAGTGGTACGGGTAGGTTTTCGTGGGAAATTCAAGCGTGGCACTGCGTCATTACATCACGTCTGTAAACACAAAGAAGGTGTCCCGGCTGCTAGGCTATGGCACGTGAGGATCCTGCAGGAGACGGATCACTTATAGCCTTTTCTCACAGATTGTAATCCAGAAAGGATTATGTGTTTATGAAACACATGTGAATTAAATTATATTATATTCCAGTTTTAAATGTGCTTCTGATTACAGATAGCCTGGGGTTACACAAGATTTGTATTTTAAAGAAAACCAGTTCGAAGGGAGCATAGTTTGCTTTTTGGGTTAAAAGAATTTCTTAATATGAAATTCGAATGGCATGACAATTAGATTAGACTGTACAGAAACTGAAATCTACACGCTAATACACACTATACTCATAGTCATGCAAAAAGTATAACAATAATATTACTTTGCACGGTTTAATGTGATATGAGCTAACCGATCTTTAGATTAAATCACCATTGGTAGTGTGATTTATGGTAATGCTTTTTTCCTCAGTTGGTCAGAACAAACGTGGCAGATTTGTTACTTGTTCAGATGGCAATATATGGTGAAAATTCTTATTTGGGTCATATATTCCAAGATGTAGGCTAGAATCTGTGATTGCAAAGTACAGTAAACATCCACACCGGTGCGGTGACTGACAGCCACACATTCACCTCAAAACATTAGATTCATCCTTGCTGAAGCCATGCCGGACGCGCACGCACAGCCCACGCAGGCAAGATAATTCCGCACACAGCTGCAATTCCAGGTTTTCAAACAGAGATGGCGACAAAGAGGCAAAACTTACGGACTGCTGCTTTAAGCTCATAATTTTTAATGGATCTTCCAGTGAAATGACAGACTCTCTGGTGACTTGCATTGGATGTTGGAAACCAAAAACACTGGAGATCATTGACTTTCACATCATAGAATAAAAAATAAAAAAAACACTTTAAAACACTTTTTGAGCAAATTAGCTCAAAATGAGATTAACATAATTAATCATATGGGTTGTTATCAATTATATTAATCTTCAAGAATTAACTGTAGCATTACTAGTACAATAAATTGATTTGTTCACCCGCAGTACGGACAGTTTTAATCGTCTATTGACTCTAAGGAAAATTATTTCTCTGGCTACGTATAAAAATAATGTCCTTACTGATTCATTGCTCACAGAGCATGTAACAAAACTGGAATGTTAAAGTGACCTCGTTCTGTGAGCAGCAGACATAGACAATCAAGCGTGAATATATATGGATGTTTATTAAACTACACTACAGGGGAACATGCAACATTGAGCTAGACACAAACATACACACATTAAACATAGATGCCAATGCAAGGAAGGCATGGAGAGAGAGAAAGAGAGAGAGAGAGAGAGAGAGAGAGAGATGGCAGGATTTAGACATCAGCTAACTACAACCTGTTAAGAACCATCAGAGAATCACCACACCTTAATTAAAAGGGGTCGAAGCCTAGAAGCGCATCTAAATAGTTAACAAGCGGTTACTTGCATTGGTTTTGTTGGGGCTGAGTAAAGTGTCCTGGTGCATGTATAATGCATAGAAAGCTTCATCATTCCAGCCATGGGTTGATTGGTATGAAGTGAACTGACAAAGTTACTGAACTTAAAACTGCCAGAAGCTTGGACTCCCCCCGGAAGGGGAGCCGTGAGATTTCCAAGGTGATAAGTGTGTCTCCAGGGCACCGAAAGTAAAGAGAACACTTTGCCTTTTGGGTGTGGGAGAAGTTTTATCTGGTTTCCCTGTAACACCCATTTTGGTTAGTTTGACCAATAACAAGGCACACAGTTTCAGCGGGAAAGTGTTTCTTTGTCCCACTTGACACCTCATTTGCATGTTTTATGACTGGTCTGGAGAATCGGTGTAGTTTTTCCCACAGTACAGAAAAACAGTATGATGCATTTCACGATCACATAGTGCACATCATTGTTTGAGGAATAAAGAGCAGATCATTTAGATACCAAGAAAGAGACATCTAAAAGATATTAAACCAGAGATACATTCAAACACCTGAATATGAGTGTTTAGAGCTTACTAATACGAATAACGAGTGGTAACAAGGCTAATATAATAAGGAAACATACAAACACCACATGCATATACCAGATACATTTGTAACTGATTATTATGGTCTAAATAAAGAAATGTGTGTGTTATATGTATTGTAATCCTGGAGGTAGTCCACTGGTCAGCCAGGCCGTTGGTGCCTGGTACCGAGGGTCATTTAGATCTCTTTGGAATGTGTTTGAAGTCCGATGGAGAGAACAGAGAATCGATCTGTTTAGCATCTTTTTGACAGTGGGGGGACAAGCATTGGCAATTTAGCACCCACATAAAGTTAGAATGTGGGGCCAGGTCTGTGAATTATATGCAAATGTAAAAAGGCTAAAAGGGTCTCTTAAGACATCAAGGATCATCAAAATATCTTCTAAGTTTCACTGAAAAATGTCATACAGGTTTGAAACGACATAAGGGCGAGTAGTGATGACAGAATTTTAATTTTTTAACTACCCATTTAAGTATTCTTAAACTTATACAAAAATGATAGCATCTCATCTGACGCATCAGTTTGAACTCTCCTTCAGATGTTTAAATTAAACAACTTGTGGATGTTTCTGCTAAGTGCATGAATATTTAATTGAGTCAACATAAATTGGCTATCTGTTGCTATCTGTTGGCTAGCTACTTGCTGTAATATTCAAGCCCTGCATTGATTCACACTGCATGTCTTCAGCACCAGCAGAGGGTGTAAAAAGACATTAATCCAAAGTTAATCATAGTGTGAAAAGAAATTTACAGTGATTTCATGATATAGATCAGTTTGTGTCTTCCCTGGGAATCAAACCCATGACCTTGGCAGTACTGGTGCCATGCTCTGCCAGTCAAGCTAAAGAAAAAGATATTAATTTTATTACAGCAAAATCTATATCTCTAAACACAGCACCTCATCTATAACAACTCCCATACCATCTAAAAATCTGTTTTACAAACAGAGCATAATAAAGTCCTTGCGAACAGCTGCTTGTGTGCTGATTGCAGAATAATTACCACAAAACGACTAAAAGCTGTCTATGTGATCACATGAGACCAGAGCAACGACTGGTGTCTGTATCATCAACTATTAGAAGAAATCTCATCTCTCTCTCTCTCGTACCCCGAGGGTCTTCATCACTGATGCATTAGGAGTGACAAGAATCTAATTAAGCAGTGGAGAATCAATTAGATCAATTACAGATGATTTGGTGTCGTTAGCGCCTCGGGTTAACGAAACGCTCTGTCCTACAGAACAGCAGTCACGCCTATGATAACATCAGTGTACGGTCGGGCGTCTGGAACTGGCATTTGCTGTGGTTTTGTTTACGAACAAAATCCCAGACAAGCCACATTAAACTGGGACAGTGGAATGTTTGGGTTGCATTTCCCATTAGCTATTTAATAAATGCAAAAGCAACAAACACCAAAATCTTTATATAATATCTCGTCCCTTACAATATCATAGCAAAGCCGTGGCAAGACTATAGTAATAATAACTGGGAAAAAAAAATATTATTAATTATATACATATAATTTCCCCTCCAGTTATTTTTACGATGGTACAGATAAGTGTGTGTACATTGTGTGGGTTGATTTATAATCATGCCTTATGGAATATTTCTGTTATATAAATGCATAAACCATTTCAAATATTTGTTATAAGCTTACAAAAGCCCTCACAGTTCAAGTTCAGCTAATCTAGCGCCTAATGATAATTTGATGAGATAATGAAGTGTGAAAATGAATATATAAAGGCCATTAGACCTCAGGAAGAAGGTTTCCTGTAGCGCTGACTTCTTGTCAGTGTAGTGCACACAACTCCCTAAAATGATCCCCTGAGCCGAGAGGAACGTGCATGAGCGTGTTAACTCCACTTTGTCCCATGTCAATGAAGCTACACCTCTGTACGGCGACTGACATTCACATATAATGAACACTTGTGAGAGGAGTGAAGAGGGAGTTGACAGCACACATTTTAACTTCAGCCAGTTAATGTGTGCTTTCTGTCTGTGTGCTAGCTTTTCACAGCTAGGTCAACATGTGCATTTAGTGCACTTGTGTAGCTGAACATGGATCAGCACACTTACATATTAACATTTACAATAAATCTAATTAGTGATTACAATATCTCACTTACAACATCAATCTTTTAGTATGGATTGGACATTGGAATGTATTAGCTAAAAGTAGTTCATGAACACGCTACTATTTACAGTTTAAATTGAGTAGCGGTCTTGTCATATTAGCAGAACATTGTTTTGCACACTTACATGCTAATATTTATAATTTACATTGATTAGCAGACTTGCTAATTAGCTAAACACTACTTTGGCCAGAGATTATTTTACTATAGGGAGATGAGAGGGTCTTTATTACTTATTATTGGAGAGAGCGTAACAGCTAACTTGGATCACATGTGCCTTAATAACCAATCACAAGCCGTGACGTCATTGAATTTCAGTCATTGAGTTGTATGACACTTAATCACTATTTATGGATACCACAGGAATGAATGAGAAATGCTGTAATCTGAATCACACCTTTTGCAAAAAGTCTCTTATAAAACAGCCTTTTTTTTGTGTAAAACTCTAAAAATAGTTCAAATCAAAAGTATTGTTTAGTGTAAAACATGTTGAAGATTAGTAGATAGGCTGTCAATTCATTAAATGATAATCTGTTTCCTCTAAAAAGCTGTTTATTCAGTGCAGAGAAGCCTCTCCTCCATTGACATCCATTAAAAAAAACGGCCTCTGGTCTCCTTTCCCACATACTGCCAAAGCCGTTTCCTCTAAAAAGCTGTGTGTTCAGCTTAGTGAAGTCTTTAGTGTTATGCTTTTTCGGCTAATGGTTGCAGGCTTGCTTTCTAGTGGCTTTGCTTTGACACACATGCCAATATTTACAATTTATATTGATTAGCAGACTTGTCATATTAGCTGAATGTACTTTGCCAGGCTTATGCTAATATTTACAGTTTAAATTGATTAGCGAACTTCGCTAAATATTGTACAGCACACCTACATGCTAATATTTACAATTTATATTGATTAGCGAACTTGTCATATAGCTGAATGTACTTTGGCACACTTACATGCTAATATTTACAGTTTAAATTGATTAGCCGACTTGTTATATAGCTGAAGTTGCTTTGCACATTGACACGCTAACATAAATCAATTAGCAGACTAAGACAAACTTAGTTGGGCGCACTCACGTGCTAATATTTACAGTTAAAATCGATTAGTCTAACAGAATTAGCGGAACATAGTTTGGCATACTTACATGCTAACAGTCTAAATCTATTCATTTAGCTGATTGTAGTTTGGCACAGACATGCTAATATACAATATTAATTGGTTTTAATATCAAATAACAGTTCACATGCTAACATTTACAGCTTAAACCAATTAGCAGACTTCTCATTTTAGCTGAACACAGTTTGGTGTACTCGCATGCTTTAACATTTTAATTTGATTCATTAATTCATTTATTAATAATGATTTAAAAATAATTTAGAATAATTTGATACGAGAGAATTTGATTTGGAGTTCAGAGATGGATCGCCATCTTGGCAACTTCCAACAGTTACTCTTAACGGAGCCCCAACTGAGGATTTCAGTAAGGTGATGGTCATTCATTCACATCTCATATTGGGAAACAGAGTCTGGGAGAGGTTTCATTTGTCTTGTACTTTTCGAGTCAATTTCAGAAGGTAATTGATTTGACTGGGTGCAGTTCTTTAGGCTGTCGTTCTAGACCTGTTTGCTGTTGCTGAGCATCCTGGCAAGAGAAGATGAATGGAGTGAAAAGTATCAGTTTGACAGAGAGACTCCAGTAATTAATCCTCTCTCGTTCTCTCTCTCTCTCTCTCTCTCTCTCTCTCTCTCACTCCTTTCCTCCGTCTCACATCAATCAGTCTTTAATTTCGAAAACACTTTACAGTGTTAAATATATTGCACATGCAGAATCAACAGAATTAAAATAGCAGTACAAAAACTTGCTTATGTGTTGCGTTCACACTAGCTAGAATGGATATGCAAGAGGATGTAAAGAATTTGCCTCAATAGACCTAAGTCGGTTTGGATGCCAAACTGAATTTACAGTGGATGAAAATGAGGCTGTGAGGGATACACTTTAGAATGGCACACACTGTATAAGTCTTAGATCACTTAATTTTCACTACTTATAGCTTTCAAAACTTTGTATGGAGTTTTTTTTTTCTTTCCAGAAAGACATTGAACAATCGGTAGGTTTGTTGTTTCATCCCCAAAATTAAATATCCTGAATAAAGTATATAACAGCGTAGAATTTAAAAAAATATTATTTTTTTTTAAACATGATGAACTCTGTCCTGCAACTTTGTATAGTGAAAAGACATTTTAACAATGTCACCATTTTGACAATTTTGCATCAGTATAAGTATATAATATACAAACTTTTTACTGCTTTTGTAGTACAAGACTATACAAACTTTAAATGAGAATCTGTGCAATTCTGTGAGAAACTGTAGTAGATATCTAAATGTATTCATTTTGAATAAAATAAACGTATTTAATAATATAAAATGGTGTATAAAATATAGAAAATACATTTATTGTGTCATAATTTTTATATTAAAGCATACAACATCATATTTTGTTGCTCATATTCGTTGGTGGGACAGAATTAACTACATTCATACAATCTAATTTGACTGTCCCTTGAAACACAGTAGATATTATTCATAAGTAGATTTGCATATCCAATTACACTGTAACATTGAGCATAATGTAAAACATGACCTCTCTTTTAATAGCATGCGTTGATTGTTTTTATTACACTCAGCTGTAAAATTTAATGCAGTTCTCTGTTCTCAAGGGAATTTATGCATTTATTTTTAAATCTAAAACAAACAGAAACAAAAAGAAAAATGTTGCATGCAATAAAATGTAAAATGAGACCTGAACGTCTATGTAAATTAAAAGCAAATATGAGCGGTAAAAAATAAAAAGCATGATGTAATGTGTGTTCACAACCTCTATCCTCTAGATGGCAGTAGAGACTCAATACCACAAATGACAGACTCCACCGAGTCAGACTAACTTTCTCAGGTTTGCTTTGAACTATTGATAACCAAAATGCCCTATATATTTTTTCACATACCATGCACACATATATACATTACCTATATGAGGTAAAGTTGTCATAGGAGCCCACAGTGTAATGTCTGAACAGCCTCTTGGTTCGGTCCTCTCTCGTCTCTGAAAGAAAAACATGACATATATTAAACATTAATCATCATAAAACACATTTTCAGTACCGTTTATCATATTTGCATTGCATTTCAGAGCCGATTGCATGTCCCTAATCAGCCTTCTGCAAAAATGTGGGTGTTTGTTTGTGTGCGAAAATGCAGACAATCTTAATTAAATGCACAGGCAAGGTCAACTGTATATCTGTGTGTGTGTGTGTGTGAGAGAATGTGGTCTCGTTAATCCAGTCAGAGGGTCTGGCTAATAGGCCTGGTGTCTCAAGCCAGACTAGATTTATGTGATTGGACGTTGGGCTGGAAATCAATGCACTGCTCCCCCACAGAAGGCCAATCTGCTGACACACATATGCACATATTCACATTCACAAACACACCCTGAGAATCTTACAAACATCTTCTGGCAAAGAACAGACAGTCGAGCACATGCGTTTCTTTCCAAGATACATTAGAAATTGTGTTACAGCGGTTATTGAATTACACTTTGCTCTCTGTGTTATTGAATTCAACATGTCTTCATCTCTCTCTCCCCTTTCTTAATAAACTCAGTGACCCACTTGCTCTGGTCTGATTACTAATGCATATTTCCTCTGTCTTTTCTTCCGTCCCCTGTCTCCACTCCTTCCTGTGTCACACTCTGGTATTCCCTCTGTGCATGTCTGCTCTTCTTTAGTCCTCTCTTGCTTTGACAGTCTGCGAAGTGTCTTGCTGATTGTGTGTTTAAAGGAGTCATATTATGATACATCAAAGTTTCCTTGATGTTTCGAAATAAACAAGTTCAGCACGCTTTGAAAACACACTGTAAAAATACTATCTTTCAGCCCCAAAAAAGAAATGACAGATGAATATTGTGTACATGAAGCCAGATTTGTACTAATACTTATAGATACTATTCAAACTAATAATAAGAGTGTAATAACTATGGTATGCTACCCTGCAGTATTATCCTATATTGCATATGACTTGCTCCACTTCTGACAAGAGACAAACGATCAGAGAGATGATTAAAAAATGAAAATGTAAAACTAAATTAAGACTGCAATTTCTGAAGAAGAAAAAAATTAACATAATATTATATATTATAAATTATAAAATAAAAAAAGGAAAATGACACAACCTTTTAAACAAAATATTTCAGATGAAATATACAGTAGTATATGTAATATGCAGAAATGAATGCATATCAAAAATGAATAAAAAGAAATATAATTACATAGATTATAAATAAATTAGTTCATTACAAATTATTTATGCTAAATTACAGAATAAACAAATGATAACAAATTAATTAATTAATAGATAAGTAAAACAGCTCAAAACCCAACGACAGAAAAAAAGTTGCTATAAAAAAATTAGAACTTTAAACAAAACAGTTTTTAAATCACAATTCCATAATTAAGTCTAAAAATATGCCTGTTATACTCACACTTTAGTTACTTTACAGAGACTAATGTGATTAATAATTACATTATATTGATAATTTATTACATTTCAAAAGAAAGCATATAAGAGAGAGGGGGGGGGGGGCGAGAGTTACATCTACTGACTGTGTCCTACTCTGTCACCACAGAATTGAGAAGTTAAAGCATGCATTAGCATTTTAATGACTTGAAGGCAAGGAAGGACGCACAGATCAAATTCACTGGAGAGGGAAAGAGAGAACGAGAGAGAAAGAGGGTGATATATACGCACATATATAAGCACTGGTATTAGTATTGCATATAGCAGTGGTTCACAACCTTTTTTTTACTCCAAGGCCCCCCTCCTCTCCAAACTGCAAAGCCCCCAATTTTTTCTATTCACAAAATCCTTTGTATTCTGTTATTACTTTTCAATTCCATTTTATTATTTTTTAAACAAAATACATTCAAGACAGATTCAAGTGTTCTTTTTAAAAAACTAAATTTGCAAAAATGTCACTGCAGACGTTAAAAACGTAACTCAAATATACAGTAACTAACAATTAAGCACAAGTCAACCTGCAATACCAATCAAGACCACAGGGAGATGCCATAGGACTGCATATAGCTACTATAACGATCCATTCAGAATCACTAAACACACCAAAATACAAACGAAAAATGAAAATATTCTGAATGTGGTGCGACATTATCAGTGAACAGTTCCTCTGACAGAACAAGTGATTGTGTTTGAAGCATCTGATGCTTATATGCACATAAACACCACTGATCCTCACAAACTTCTCCAAAACACGCTTCTTTGGAGAGCATCTGTAATAAAACACTGTACAGTAATTGACAACAACATAATTATACTGAACTATGTTCAAGCAGAAATATGATGTTATAGTGATCAGTCCGCCGAGAGTTTGTTTGCGCATCAATAATAATGGATACACACCTGTATGTCACTGTAATCATCTTTACTTTGATTACAATTGTTGTCCATCAAAACTTTACTAGCGTAACACTGGTTTGCTTTATCCAGCCTCATGCAGTGGTCGGGTTATTTTGAGATGCTGTTCAATCTGTATTTCACACAGAGTGATGAAAAATATGGGCTGCTCCGAAACAATCACAGAATACACATGAGACAGACAAGTGGTGCTGTTATTTATTTAACATATGAATCATAAAATTATTAAATTATATGAATATACTTTAATTTGAAGTTATCTAATATATACTGATTTCAAATTATACATTATAATAAATACATTATAAACACAATTATAAATTATAAAATTTATACATGATGATAAAACACAAAAACCTCCTATCTTACATACCCATAATGCATAATCTATATTCGTAACTCAAAAATAAATAAAATAAAATCAACATATGGACGTGCATGTGTGTGTAGTTGATTACACGGGTCTTCGCCATCTGTGTCCAGAGGAAGAATAATGCAATCATTTATCATTCTTACAGGAAGAGGAGTGAGAGAAAAAAAAAGAGAGAGAGAGAGATCTCTGAGGGCTACACGCAGCAATCATCTGTCAAATGACAAACTACATCAACACACACTGTATAGGAATCAATATATTATCTGTTCAGGAATGGGATATGTTGATGCAGTTGTTTGCGTCATCTAAAGACCATGCAGACAGGATCCGGAAATGAGATTAAAAGTTCGCAAAGCACAGCTGAGTCACATCCATTCCAGATGGCTAAACGAACAACTAGACCATTTATTCCAATATAGTGGCCAAATGAACACAATCCCACACACACATGCACCGCCACTGCCTCACTAAACTCGTAGTGAGATAAAAAGGCTGTCAGAAAAATTACGAGTAACCTGAAAAACACTCTTGCATAAGAATAGAGCAAAAAAAACAGCAGGAAATGACAAAAATCCATGCAGGAGAATCAAGCCAATGGCAAATCACGTATTTCAGAAGCAAAAATGAAGTCTCTGTAAAGTCTTGATCAACTGAGTGACAGTCTATAAAGGCCTTCAGAGTCTCAAAGATTCATCGTGGCAACTTGATGACGTGATCAATGACTGAAGCTTGTCAAAGCCCCATAACTAATCACACTCCCCTCCGGCTCAACAGTTTAAAGTGCTAAATGCTTTTGTAAAATATGCTCCTACTTTAAATGAACAGCACCAAGCATGGCCATGCCTCGGTGCCAGAGGGTTTATGGGAAGCGTCCGTATGCCACAGATGGGATGTGGATGGCCAGAACTCAAGCGGATTTTGAAATGAAAGCACACTTAAAGCCTAAAGAAGTCTAATATGCAGATTTAAAAAAATAAAATAAAATAAAAAAATAAATCAAAACAAATGGCAGAATAGATCTCCAGGATATGAGGCACTGTGAGAATTTCTCTGATTTACATCAGCTATGTGAAAGAGGCACCAAGCCATCTTGAAGAGTTTATCCGCTGCGGGTATAAATACAATTTTTCATCCCCATTGAAACAGGAAATGACACAAAAAAAGAAAGAAAAAAAGAGAGATGTTTTTGACCTTATTTCTTTATAACTAAACTTTTTAGATAAATGACACTTGAGTTATATAAACATAAATATATATCTCTAAATAAATAAATAAATATACAAAAATGATGAATAAATTAATAAATTATAATAGATTTAAAATGATAATATAATTAAGATCATTTTATTTTAATTAAAATAAAAACGATACATAAAATAAACTATGTATAAATAACATTTGAATTATATACAGATAAATATATATCTTTAAATAAATACATATACCTAAATTATTTAAAATTATAATAGAATTAATACATTATGAATACAAATAACAATATATTACAAACTATGTATAAATAAAATTAGACCGTATAAATAAAATTAATACATCTGTTATAAATGAATAAATAATTTGATAAAATATATGAACTAATATAAATAAATTCTAAACATTAATATGAAATTATACTTAACTGTAAAACTTAAAATGAAAAAATTATTAAAATTGTACAGACTATTATATATATGAAAATATATCTATTATAAATTCTAATAAAAAATAAATAAATAAAAAAAATAAATATATATATATATATATATATATATAGAGAGAGAGAGAGAGAGAGAGAGAGAGAGAGAACGTTAGATAGATAGATAGATAGATAGATAGATAGATAGATAGATAGATAGATGCATTCCATTTGAAATGTTCTTTTAAAATGAGCATTTTTATCAGGCTCTTGTGTGTAGGTTCATTAATTTCACTTTAATGGCAATGAATAGGTTCCTTTCTTTGCCATTAAAGTGAAATAACTGAACATAAATATAGGAGCCTGAGAAAAATTCTAATTTTAGAAGACAATCTCAGATGGCACTTAGAGGCTTTTGAACACTTCATATAATACATGAATAAATTACAAAATATCTGAAACAATACATTATAAAATAAATATATTAAATAACTATAAATAAATTGTAATATTTCTAAAGTTCTAAAACTTGAGTTAATGAGTTCATAAATATAAATAAATTAATTAATAAATGACAAAAGATAATACATTTTAAATAAATAAATATAAGGTCTGTTGACTAATTTAATGTTCTAATATAATTCAATGATAGAAAAATGTTAAAAACAAAACAAACAAACAGAAAGTTTACTATCCACTGACAGAGCTGTCAGTAGAATTTGGAACTGGCAAAGCGGGGAGACAAATACTTGTTAAGTGTATGTCTGTTAATTGACCAAGTGATCAAATTATCAGCTGATGCTGCTAATCTTGGAAATGGCCAAATATCATCAGATTAACTGATTGTTGTTGCCATACTGCTGGTGTAGTCGTATATATCTGCTGTGGATATCTAGAGCTGAAGGGCCAGTGCTCTAAGAAGAGCTTGTGCCTTTGGCCAGACAACAACGTCTCAGTTCACCACACTGATAGATACATTCAGCCCTCGATCTCTCTCTCTGCCGCTCTGAACAGACATGTGTGATTCATTCTGAGCGGGATCTGTCCTGTTCTCATCTTCACAGCTTACTGATACGGTCTGAGTTTGCTTTCAGAGCTTCTTTTTTTTTTTGCCAACATGGTCCTCCATCCAAACACACATCAGAGAGACTCACGAGCTTTAGAAAGCCATTCAAAACAGCAGAGCGGAAGACCCAAACAAACCAATTCATTCCAAATATTAAATTAGCAGACTTTAAGTTCTCTTAAATTCACAGTGGTGCTGAATAAAACTATATATATCTCTACTAACACACTCTTTCTCTCTTTCACAGTAACTCTAACACACACACACATATGGTGCAGTAAATAGGTCAGATCAATGGGGCGGCGGGTCTCTTTCCACGCTTGATCAGAGTGTTCAGAAGTAGAATAGCTGCTGATGTGATTTCAGCATTACCTCACGCTTACACTCTCTCCCTTCATCCGCAACACTGTTTTTAATCTCTCCCACTTTCTCCCAGACATCTCTCTGTCTCTCCATGGCCTCTGGCTGCCCTGCACGGAGTCGACCCACTTTTTTGCGCCGAGATGAGAGAAAGGGGTCGCTGCATTTGACTGTCTCTCTTGCGGCAAGCAGCCCATTTTTCCCAAGTCATAGGATGAGGATTATGAATGGTGAGACCTGAGAGAGATGAATCTGGGAGACTCAGAGGGAAGGAAGTAATCTTTTCTTTCACTAAAAACATACAGCAGTGTGCATGAGCAGTAAGCAGCACTTCGGCACAAGCTTTCCTATGTAAAGAGTCTTACAATACATTGGTACGGATAGTGCTGAAGTTTAGTGTCTTTCTCAATCACAAAATCCAACCTTGTGGGGTTTGAAACGTCTCTAAAATGACTTTTCTGCTGATGTAACAAGGATTGTGTAAACAGAGAAAAATATCAATCAATAGAGCAGAAATAAACAATATTTGACCACATTTCTAAACAACCACAATAATATAAAACGAGTAGGAAAAAAGTATGCTAATGTAAAAACTAGGCCTTAAAAAGTAGCGCAATGTTTCACCAACTCAAAATCCAAGTGCAACCCATTTTTGTCCTGTGTATTATTATTATTTTGCAATTTATAAATAACAAAACAATAATACTACTATAAATTATTTTTATTCATATAGCACCTATCCAAACTTAAGGATAGTTTACAATCAGTCAGATTAATCCCTAAAATGTATTATCAATAATATTAATAATAATAATCATCATCCTCATCATCATATTTATTTATATAGCACATTTATAATTAAAAATAAATAAATAATAAATTCATAAAAACTCTACTATTCTACTATTAATAATAGCAGCAGCAATAATAATAATCTTTATTTATATAGCACATTTTCCAAAACTCAGAATACTTTCAAAACTTTAAACTAAGATTAATAAAAACGCTATTATTCTACTATTAATAATATCATCAGCAGCAGCAGCAATAATAATAATAATAATAATAATAATAATAATAGTTTATACAGAGCCTTTCCAAAACTCAAGGATACTTTATAAACTTTACACTTAGATTATTTCAGAAAAGGTATATTATTATTGTTAAACTATTATTATTATTTATTATTATTACTACTACTACTAATTTTGTTTGTAATGTGCCTTTCAAAGCTTTATAAAATATCAGTCTACTACACAGTATATACGGAGGCAGTCGTATTGGTTAGAGAGTTGGACTTGTAACCTGAAGGTTGCAGGTTCGAGTCTCGGGTCCGGCAGGAATTGTCGGTGGGGGGAGTGAATAACCAGCGCACTCTTCCACCCTCAATACCACGACTGAGGTGAGACCCTTGAGCAAGGCACCGAACCCCAACTGCTCCCCGGGCGCTGCAGCAATATGGCTGCCCACCTCTCCGGGTGTGTGTTCACGGTGTGTGTGTTTGTGTGTGTGTGTAGAGAAGTGTAACCCTGCCAAAAACCAGGACTGTTATCTCATCAAATGCATTGTCATGGTAACTCTGGAAGCACGGCAACACAATAACACACAATCACCAACAGCGGCACTATGCGAACCCGGGAATGAGATATGCCCTCCCAGAAACACATTAGAGCAGATTACAGGCCTTCATTAGATTCCACGCTCTCACCTTCATCCGCTCGACAGTCACACCGAGCCAAACCTGTCGCCCTTCAACACATCTGATCATGTGACACGCCTCATTCACTTCACTTCAGCCTGTGCAGGCACATAATCATTAGTGCTGTTTGATAAGGCCAGCATCGCTATCACTATTGCTGAAGGACTCGAGCCGCATATCAAAGAACCTACAATGTAGAATTTCTTTTTCAAAGTTATAAAAGATTACTGTAGTATGTTTTTAAAGAAAATACAGTCTCTATTAAAGAAAAATGTTACATTTAATCATACATTTCTTTTCTCTTTGCAACCATGCAGAACACCCTAGCAACAACATAGCAAGCAATACATAGTTACAAATATAGTTGGCTCTGTTTTAAAACTTTCCCTTCAGGATAAAGCAAGGTTAAACATATACATACATATTCAGACTATCCTGTGTTTCCCATGGTAACTATCTCTGAATAGTATGCAAAACAGCCACCATACAATGAAATCACATTTAACCTGCAGAAAAGAAATTAATAACATGAAAGCTAATTTAATGGAATACATTCCTGCTGTTATCTCACTAACTTCCCTCTCACTTACTGATATCTCTCTCTCTTTCATTCTCCCTCGTTTTCTAAATGCACATTTATTCATTCATTTGCCAGAGGGTTTTTATCTAAAGTGACTTACAGTGCATTCAGGATATACATTTTATCAGTATGAGCGTTCCCTGTGAATTCAATCCATTACCGTTTAACAGTTTTGGGTCAGTAAGATTTATTTTCTAAGAAATTAATGCTTTTATTCAGCAAAGATGCATTAAATTGATCAAAGGTGAGAGTAAAGACATTTACAATGTTACAAAGGATTTATATTTCAAATAAACATTGTTCTTTTGAAATCCTGAAAATGCATCCAGTGATGCAATGAAATATGTTTCTTAAGCAGCAAATCAGCATGTTAGAATGACTTCTGAAGAATCATGATTCAGCTTTGACATCATGGAAACTAAATTACATTTAAAAACAGCTATTTTAATTTCCCCTCCCCAGATATTACTGTTTTTATTGTATTTTTGATCAAATAAATGCACTACTGGAGAGCAAATACAAACTTTTGAATAGTAGTGTATACTGCACACACAAATATTGAACAAAATAATCATTTCTTAATGACACCCAACTATTTTTAGTTTTTACAGAAATTGTATTAATACTCAACATTTTTTCTTACCACGTCCACCATCTTGGATTTATTACTGAACTCGGAAATGCATTCTGGGATTGCTTCTCTGCAAAGAACCCATTCAATGCTGCATTAGAATTGGCCGAAGCAAGATTTGCAAGAGTGCTGGTTTTCCTACCTTTCGAAACACCTTCACATTGCACATACCGCTAATGTCTTAGCATGCTGCCTCCGTAGGAAGTTCACTTGGTTTTGAAACAATAAATTGCGTCTTTCTCCCTCTCTTCCTCTGTCACTGTCTGTACCCTTTAGTCACAGAATCAAACACTTCTCACCATGTGACTGACAATCCTTTTGACAGCCCCGACTGGGTCTGACATATTTTCCTGTGACAGTGATACAAAAGACAATTTAACCCCCTGGACTGTTTTTAGCCTTTCAGAAAGAGGAAATAACACATTTTAAAACTTATTTTCTACACCAAACCATTAACTCAAGAAAATGTATGAGTCTCAATGTACTGGAGAAAATGTGTGTGTGTGTGTGTGTGCGTGTGAGACAAAAAATGCTCTCTCAGTATTCAGTGTTTCACATACACTGTCAAAAATGATTTTCCGAAGTTATAAATAAAACATTACTGGAACATGTTTTACAAGGAAATGCCATTTTGGTTTTTCTACTTCAAATTTCACATTTAATTCAGTGTGCTACTTGTCATTTCTTAGTAATTGTTTATGAGATTTACAAGCAATTTCTCAGTGGAAACTGTCTCTACATCATTTTCTTCCCGTAGTATAATAGCTCTGTTCCAAAATCTAGTAAACTACCTTATAATAAATACACATTTCATTCCACACCAAAACCGTAACTCAAAATTGTTAAATCTATACTGTACTTGGTACTTAGAACAAGATAGTGTTAGCTTAGCGACAAGATATCACTATTCACAGAATCTAAGCACTGTTTCAGAGTTGCTGTCTATGTAGAGCATTCCCAATCAAACACTTGTCAGGTTCCATTTCAGTTAAGATACTCCCTTAGAAGACAGCTGCCGATGTATGCAGTACACTCAACACGGTTTGGAACAAGAAGCTGAGATAAGCAACAGACATGTTAATCGATGGCTCTGGCCAAGTACACACTTGGAACCTACAAACAACATAAAGTCACACACTGCACACTGGCTGAGCAGCCAATGGGGACATGCTGGGACGACCTCAACTGGATAAATGATTTGTAAAGATATTTTATAATAGAACACTGGAAATGTTAATGATATATTGACAACTGAATTAGAAATACACTGAATTTTCAATCCAGAAATCTGGTCATGGTCTGTCCTCATGCAGATGGCTTTATAAATCATGCTCTCGGGTCAATTCAGTATCTACACTTTCAAGAGAGCTGTATCCATGGAGACTATATTCAAACTTGCACTATCGATTCAATTAATCACTACTAAGAACATAAATGTCATAAAGAGTAATTCTAGCAAATCTCTGAAATCTCCAAATCTCTGTCTGTCTCTCACACATAATTCTAACAGATGTTTCTTAATGTGACACTCATTGGGCCAAAAATCTCATACACTACTGTTCAAAAGTTTTGAAAGAAATTAACACTTTTATTTAGCATGGATGCATTAAATTGATTAAAATAGACATGAATGAATGAAGTGAAGTGTGGCCAAGTATGGTGACCCATACTCAGAATTTGTGCTCTGCATTTAACCCATCCAAGTGCACACACATAGTAGTGAACACACACACACACACACACACACACACACACACACACACACACACACGCACATTAAAATATATTCAAATAGAAAACAGTTATTTTAAATTGTAGATATATTTCACAATATTACTGTTTTACTGTATTTTTGATCAAATAAATGCAGCCTTTGTGTTGCCAGGTCAAAAAAGGGCATTAAAACACTTGTTAGTTGTACTATAAGAGCAATTCATTTGCTCAGTAAAACTAAGACCTAAAAAAAGACCTAAAAAAGACTGTAATTTGAACTCAGTGGATGTGTATCAGTGTGTGTGTGTGTGTGTGTGTGTGTGTGGTAGAAATACTCTGCTGGGAAACCTGAATGAATTTACTGTAGGTTTACTTAAGGTACTGTATTTAAACACTTACAGTTAGGTCCATATATATTTGTACACTTGACACAATTTTCATAATTTTGGCTCTGTATACCACCAGAATAGAATTCAAGTGAAACAATAAAGATGAAAATGTTCATATTTAATATTTTTTTTGAGAATCCTTTGCAGGCAATGACTGCCTTAAGTCTGGAACTCATGGACGTCACCAAAGTCTGGGTTTCCTCCTTTCTGATGCTTTGCCAGGCCTTTACTGCTGACTTCAGTTATTGTTTGTTTGTAGCTTTTTCTGTCTATAGTTTTGTCTTCAGCAAGTGAAATGCATGCTCAATCGGGTTAAGATCAGGAGATTGACTTGGCCGTTGCAGAATAATCCACTTTTTTACCTTCAAAAACTCCTGGGTTGCTTTTGCTGTATGTTTTGGGTCATCATCCATTTGTACTATGAAGTGCCGTCCTGAATCTGCAGAGTATATCCCTATACACTTCAGAATCCATCCGGCTACTACTGTCTTCCGTCACGTCATCAATAAACACCAGTAACCCAGTGTCACTGGAAGCCATGCACGCTCATGCCATCACACTGCTCCATCATGTTTCACAAATGATGTTGTATGCTTTGGATTATGAGCTGTTCCAAACCTTCTCCATATTTTTTTCTTCCCGTCATTCTGGTACAGGTTGATCATAATTTCAGCCATCCAAAGAATGCTTTTGCAGAAGTGGTCTGGATGTTTTTTGGCAAAGTCTAATCTGGCCTTGTTTGCACCTTGTGGTGAACCCTCTGTATATGGTACTCTTGATTGTAGACTTTCACAGCGACACGTCTTCCTCCTGGAGAATGTTCTTCTCTTGGCTGGATGTTGTGAAAGGGTTTTTCTTTACCATGGAGGGGATCCTCTGATCATCCACCACTGTTGTCGTCCGTGGACTTCCAGGCCTTTTTATGTCACTGAGCTCAACAGTGCATTCTTTTTTTCTTCAAATGTATCAAATTGTTGATTTGGCCACTCCTAATGTTCCTGCTATCTCTCTGATGGATTTGTTTTGTTTCACTTGCATGGAGAGTCATTTGACTGCATGATGTGGGTTCACAGCAACAGCTTCCAAATGCAAATGGCACACTTTGAATCAACTTCAGACCTTTTACCTGCTTAATTTATGTAGAAATAATGAAGGAATAGCCAACATCTGTCCATGAAATGGCTTTTGAGTCAACCGTCCAATTAATCATGGTCCCTTGAAAAAGGGGGAAGGTAAATATTAAAGAGCTGTAATTCCTTAACCTTTCCTCCAATTGTGATTATAATACCCTCAAATGAAATCTCAGAGTGTGCACTTTAAGCCCATATTCCTTATATAACTGTAACTTGAATACGTTTTGGTCAACAGCTAAAAATTGTGCCTGTGTCCAAATATATATGGACCTAGATAACTGTACACACATTATAAAATTATGTACACTTAAAGTTATGGATTTCAAATCACTAATCTAAACTATTACCAGAAGTAACAGTGATGCTTATCTTAGCAAACACATCTAATAATTCTGCGAATGACACAAGTAGGCACTATAAAAAAGTTTGAGTAAGTCAATATGTGAAAACCCAAAAAAGCATATGCCACGTAAGAGAGACAGACAGTGAGAGGGATCGTGAGAGTCTGCTAAAACAACATCAAACATAAGAAAGAAGAAAAAACTGAGGGAGTTTCTGCACCCAAACCCATAAATGAGACTAAAAATAGCAACGGAACTATTTGGGTGATTCAGAAGGATGAGTCATCGACTGAGACAGGGGCGGAGGGAGAGAGAGAGACGGAGAGAGAGCAGGTACGCTGGTCTGTGTGGGTCTGTAGGTGTTTACTGATTCCAGACATGCTCTCCAGATCCCGCTGCACACTGCAGCACCGCTGATGGAAATTCCAGTGTGTTGGTAAGTGTGTATAAATGCAATCTACACTCGCTGAATAGCATATTAAATAGTGCACAGGTATTCTGGACCATATCAGAAGTGTAGGACAGGAATAACTCCTGGTGTAGAGCAGCACAAGAAGAGTGTGGTTGGAAGTCTTTTAAATAATAATATTTTTTTAAGTGATCTGCTGAGATAAAAGTTAAGTCAAGTCAACACACAAAATTAACATTCTACTCTTATTTTTTATTTAGTATTACACAAATGTAATAAAATAAAAGTTTGTTTAAATAACGTTAAAATGATTACCTAGTTAAATAACGGCTGAAGCCATTAGTTTAGTTAAAAGATATCATGTCATGGCCTGAGTATTTTGTATTGAAACAGGAAGTTGGAGCTGGTGTATACATGGTGTAAAACTAAAACTATTAAAAAACTTTTGTTAATTAAAATGACGTTAAGAAGTTAATAAAATACAATATAAATGTTACAATGAAACATTTAACTGAAAATTAGAAATGTTGCCTTGGCTATTAACTGAAACGTTTAATTTGAAGCACAAAAATTGATAACTAGAAAAAACAAACTAAAACAAAAAATTGAAATAAAATTAAATTAATCCTAAATGTTAATATAAAAAAACTAATAAAAATGACAAAACTACATTCAAAAATGACTAAAACATAAATGAAAACTGAAAATATAAAAACAAAAGCTAATTTAAAATATTAATAAAAACTAGTATTCAATATAGTACATAAATAATACCACTGGGGGTGATGATTACTGAACAGCCACTCCCCTTTTTTTAAAAAAAATAACCAACAGTGTTTAGTTTTCCTTAACATGAATAATAATTAGCCAACTGCTACTCCTAAGAAAAGGAGAAAGAAATTCATTGGATTAAAATTTGAAAATGCCTGTAAAATGTTTACTTCTGCTGTGTGTACTTCATCTCTATTTTGGCTCCTTTTCCTAAAAAAAAAATAAGTCTGTAGATTATAAATGTGTACTTCTGCTAAAAGTGATTTTGTTAAAGTTTAAGAGTACAGTAGCATATAGATGATGTCAACACATGCACTAAAAAATACCAATTTAATTTTAGAGGGGTTTATTCTATTCTACTGAAAGATTTAGGTAAACGTTAAATATATTGTTAGATATATGCCTAATTAAATACCTACACTTAATACACATAAATATGCAAATCTTCTAACCTACAACACTCTAATCTAAGTACAGAGGTCAACTACAGAGAATGAGGGATGAAAAGCAGCAAAGAAGAAAGAGAGAGAGGAAGAGAGAGCTCAAGAGAATGAGATTGATGTCACTCGAGTCACGACACAGCAGTGAGCTCAGTGAGAAATCTGAATGAACATTAGTTCAGGCTTCAGAATATGACATGCATGACTGAAATCGCTTCAGTAATCGATGTTAAATCACACACACACACACACACACACACACACACACACACACACACACACACTTGCAAACACACTCTAAGACAAAACAATCCCAAGCTTAAAATCACACACATTTGTGGACATGCACAACTAAACACACAAGCATATGTGTGCATACACACTCACTCTCTCTCTCTCTCTCTCTCTCTCTCTCTCTCTCTCTCTCTCTCTCTCTCTCTCACACACGCACACACACACACAGTCAGAAAACATAAAGGGATTTGTTTGGGTAAGTTAATTGTACACAGCACTGTCTTCATCGCTTCACTGAGGCGAAACATATTGCCTCCACTGTCAAAGAGCTTTCATCTGTTATTGCTGGATAAACGCTAACACAAAAGACACACACAGACACAAAAACAAACACACACACACACACGCTCATTTTCACTCTTGCGGGTCTTGATAGAGATGGACAGATGACAGGTCTATCTTCCCACATGGTTTAATTGACCGATAGCTTGTGACGAGTGTCTGAACAATGACACACAGCAACACACAGTCTCATAAGCAGCATTATGCCATCCTATTACAGACCGCCTAGTGTTACGAGCTTTAGAGCACAGATACTAGAGATCAGAATGTGCAGATGTAGACACACACACATTTCACAATGCATCTGTCATACAGTGAAGCGCTGTAGTTCTGGACTAGTCTCCAGTTTCCTGATGTGCAGGAGCTGTCCAGTGAAAACAGGGAGCTGTCCACCACAGCTGGTGCTGAAACACACTCAAAGAGCACTGGAATACCTGGAGAAAGCTGCCTGTTAGCATGCCAAACAACTTATGCCACACCTGCTAATGGCCAATAACTTAAAAAAATATGCTGGCCAGGAAACTATATGTGCATTATTTCATTATAAACCAGGTCAAACAAATTGGGGAAACACATTGAATTTAACTGAATTTAATTTTTATTATATTAAATTATAAAAACGAAACAAATCGATAAAGAAATATATATATTAGTGCTGTCAATCGATTAAAAAATTTAATCGCGTTAATCACAGTCATGGACTGTGACTAATCATGATTAATCACAAATTTAAAATAATAGGATTTACCTGTAAATGTGTTGAAATAAAGAAATGCATGACAAACTAGTTTAAGAAAACAGAACCTTTCACACTTCCGCCAGGTGTCACGAATCCTGCCCATGCACTTCTGTTCACTCACCACCAGAGGTCACCTGCTCACCACATGGACTCCTGCACCACACTACTGTTGCATTTTCACCAGACTAAAATTCCCATCATCCTTTGCACTGATGGCACACAGCTGTACCAATCACACGCTCACACCTGAGAACTATCACACAATCACACATACTACATAAACTATGGACTTCCTCTTCCTCACTGCTGAGTATTGTATGCACTTATCGCTGCCCTAGCTTTAGCTACCTTACAGAGCCGTTTGTAGTTATCCTAGTCTTGCCTTGCCTGTTTCGGATTGTGTTTTCCCCTGCCTGGACTACTCTTTACTTTTTGGATACCCCTCTCTTGTCAAGCCCCTTTGGATATTGTTTGCTGTTGACTGACTCATGCCCATTTTGGATGACTCTTTGCCTTGTCTGTGATATACCTGTTTGCCATTGTTTGACCCTTGCTTGTTTCCTGACCACGCCTTTGTAAATAAAGCTTGCACATGGATCCGCATGACTCTCGTCCTGTTGGCTTCGTAACAGAATACTCGGCCTCCATAAAAGGATCCAGCAGCTTTTCAGATGGACACTGGCCAGGTATGGACACAGCATAATCTGCTGTTAACTCAAATCACGATTAACCCTTGAAGGTCCCCGTTCGCCTCTAAGTGATTTTATGGACTATGCTTTAGTGACTGTTGGTTCAGCGTTTACTGTGGGTGTCGCGGAGGAATGCGGCACCGCACTCAATTGTGTGATCGCAACCACGCTAGAGCATGCTCACAAAATGTCCTTGCTGCCAGTCATGAGTCAAGTGAAGTCACAGCTGATCCTCACGAGTAAAGCCAAGTCACAGCTGATCCTCACGAGTCAAGCCAAGTCACAGCTGATCCTCACGAGTCAAGCCAAGTCACAGCTGATCCTCACGAGTCAAGCCAAGTCACAGCTGATCCTCACGAGTCAAGCCAAGTCACAGCTGATCCTCACGAGTCGAGTCAAGCCAAGTCACAGCTGATCCTCACGAGTCAAGCCAAGTCACAGCTGATCCTCACGAGTCGAGTCAAGCCAAGTCACAGCTGATCCTCACGAGTCAAGCCAAGTCACAGCTGATCTTCACGAGTCAAGCCAAGTCACAGCTGATCCTCACGAGTCAAGCCAAGTCACAGCTGATCCTCACGAGTCAAGCCAAGTCACAGCTGATCCTCACGAGTCAAGCCAAGTCACAGCTGATCCTCACGAGTCAAGCCAAGTCACAGCTGATCCTCACGAGTCAAGCCAAGTCACAGCTGATCCTCACGAGTCAAGCCAAGTCACAGCTGATCCTCACGAGTCAAGCCAAGTCACAGCTGATCCTCACGAGTCAAGCCAAGTCACAGCTGATCCTCACGAGTCAAGCCAAGTCACAGCTGATCCTCACGAGTCAAGCCAAGTCACAGCTGATCCTCACGAGTCAAGCCAAGTCACAGCTGATCCTCACGAGTCAAGCCAAGTCACAGCTGATCCTCACGAGTCAAGCCAAGTCACAGCTGATCCTCACGAGTCAAGCCAAGTCACAGCTGATCCTCACGAGTCAAGCCAAGTCACAGCTGATCCTCACGAGTCAAGCCAAGTCACAGCTGATCTTCACGAGTCAAGCCAAGTCACAGCTGATCTTCACGTGTCGAGTCACGTGACGTCATCGTTGATCGTACAGAGTCACGTCACGTCTCAGCTGATCACCCAGTCATGTCACGTCATCGCTGATCATCCAGAGTCACAGCACGTCTCAGCGGATCGTCCAGAGTGGGTGTGTCTCACTCTTCCTTAAAAGTGAAGCTGCGGGCTCTTTGATTGCCGCCTGGTGGCTGGCTGCAGTACAGGTCATAAACCCCACCCTCTCCATGTAAACGAATGGGACTTCAGTCAAAATAAAAAAATAAATTACACTTCCAATACAATTTTCCGAAATATGGTTTTGGTCATTTAAAGTAGTTGTTATCACGCTGATATATGTTCAATTGTGATACGTTTGATTTTAGCTAGTAATTTGATGCTATAAAAACGGGGCGTGTCGTTATGGTTGATTGGGTCTGCGGGAGTTTGATTCCGCGGCTCCACCTCACGACACTACTGCACAGACTCTGGTTCCAAACGAAACTCTACTGCACAGACTTGGGCTCCAAATGATGTCATTTACTTAAGATGGCAGCGGCCATACTGAGATGCATTCGCTTCACTTTTCTATAGTGGAAGGAAGCGGAGACGCGTCGTCCATCCTTTTTACAGTCTATGGTCCAGAGTCACAGCGCGTCTCAGCGGATCATCCAGAGTCTTATGACGTCCTGCCTGCCACACCCAAGTATTCAAGGTCAGTTCTTTTGCATCTTGACCTCCTTTTGCATTACATGGATCCGCAACATAATTCTTTTATCATTATTCTTTTGTTTTTATTCAGCGATTATCAGCCTTTATACTGGCAATAAAACGTTTACCAAGCCACATCGCTTCAATCCCAGTATACATTTACCCAACTATTATCAAAAGTATTTCTAAATAAATACAACAAATCCTTTTCTTGCGACCTTACGTGAAGTATTATGACAAAATGCATTATGAAGAAAAATTGGACCTATTCTCAAGAAAATCACATACAAATATCCTATCGTAATCATGTATTTATTATCTTATATAATCTATAGTGGCTGTTGTCAAGTTTATTTCTGCTGTGTAAAAGCCTTAACATGTATGCTCTGGCTGAAACTCACGTTGTTTGTGATGTTACAACCGCCTCTCCGTTCTTAAGTTGCCAGGTATACATTCCAAGTATAATACACATTAGTAAAATGATCTATTTTAGCCCAAAAAACCACAACCCACTGCTCTGTAATTTTTCCAGAGACTGTATTTTCAAAATAGCCCACTTGTGCCGCTGCCACTTTTCTTGTCAGTTTTTGCCCCCATTTGAAGTGGCCTTTTATTGTGGCCAGCCTAAGGCACACCTGTGCAATAATCATGCTGTCTAATCAGCATCTTGATATGCCACACCTGTGAGGTGGATGGAGTATCTCGGCAAAGGAGAAGTGCTTCACTAACACAGATTTAGACAGATTTGTGAACAATATTTGAGAGAAATAGGTCTTTTGTGTACATAGAAAAAGTCTTAGATCTTTGAGTTCAGCTCATGAAAAATGGGGGCAAATACAAAAGTGTTGTGTTTATAATTTTGTTCAGTGTATATATATATATATATATATATATATATATATATATATTGTTATAATGTAACAGCAGTACAATTGCAATAGTAATATTTTTAAAGGGCTTTTATTTTGGTGGTAAACCACAGGGAAACTTCTCATTTGAAATGCTTCTCTGCACTTATTTTGGGTCTAAATGTTGTAGTTACAACTTCCACCGGCAGGGTAATAATGAATCAGTGACTGAGTCATAACTAAGTCAAAGGTCCAATTACACAAATGTTTGTTTTTCTAGCAGAGATTTTGTATGCTGGTTGTAAACACGCAAACCCTTCTTAAATTAGAAAAAATAATTGTTTAAATTTCTCTAAAAGGACTCCATAGGGTATGTGTGCATTTGCCCCGTGTACACTGAGAAGCACTATATCCGCACATACTTCAAAATGATGTGCACACAGATGCCCATAAAAGAGGATATAGATGGCAAAACAAACAGTGCTTCCTCCATTAGAAAGACGTTATAAATTGGAAAATGCAATAGCACTGTGTTTGCAAATGTGCGTGTGTCTGTGTATACATGTGATCTGAAGCACAAAGGAGAGAAACTGTTAATTTTACTCTAATGGGAAGAATGAGACCAATTACAAATTAAGTGTGGTCTCGAGGGATCTTACTGGTTGTTACATTCTTTATTCTCAGGAGAATCGATGCTCTTTTCTAATGAAACTAAAGGAAATGAGAGAGGAGACACTATCAGCCTTAGGACTCTCACACACACAAAGGAATACAATTATCAAAGCCTTTTATACACTCACTATTGTTCAAACAGACTGTTTGGGGTGGGTATAATATTTTTGAAAGAATTCTCTCATGCTCAGTAAGGCTGCATTTATTTGATCGAAAACACAGTAAAAACAGTGAAATATTATTACAATTGAAAATAACTTTTCTATTTGGATATAATTTGAAGTGTAATTTATTTTTCTGATGCAAAACTGAATTTTCAGCATCATTACTCCAGTCTTCAGTGTCACATGATCCTTCAGAAATCATTGTAATATGCATTTTTTTTTTGGATTCTAACATATTACAGCCAACAATATTCTACAAATCTTTTTTAAAGATGGCTGATGTCTCAAGATGTTATTAAAATCACACATCTGCATTTCCACTTTTTTTTTTTTTGGTCCTGAATCAGGCTGGCAAGCTAACATTAACCAAAACATCAGGCCTGTAGTTATGTATCTGTGGTTTTTAAATAGTAATCCTAAACGCATCTTCCTTCAGAGCATCCAAACAGAAACAAACTCATCAATCTGCCAATTCATATATGTTTAAAATGGTGAAAACCGAAGGATTCTGCTATAAAACCTCTGATGGGAAAACACCCTGGTGCTCCAGAGGAGACACATCTATAGGGACTCGTCGGTGGTTTCCTGGCATCATTAGATCTTTCATTTCTAGAAAGCTCTCAAAGGATGGAGGCAATACATCACTCTGAGCTCCCCTTTAACCCGTTTCTCTATGTGAGCGTGTTTGAATTATTGGACGCGTGCCATGCTTGTAGTCAGAAAAGGTGTGTGGGAATTTTTCATCTCTCTTTCTCACACTCTCACAATGCATTTAAATGGGATGTTTAGTACAGACACCCTGGCCTGCCTGCCTGATCTCAATACACGGCTCTAAAAATGACAAACACCTCCAAAAACAGCATTTATGAGAGCGAGAGGGGGAGAGAGAGTAAGAGTGAACAGACAGCAAAACACATGGAGAGAGGACTATGCAACGGATAGTGGTGTATTTTACTAAGTGGCGCAACGGCTCACAAAACTCACGGTTCGGATCATACTACGGATCGGATCATTTTTTGGATCAGCAAAAAAAAGTTTGCTCATTAATTACTAAAAGCTTACTTTAAGTACTTCTATACCCCATCTTAACTACTAAAGTCAGTAATAAAACAAGAACAATTACACAAATTACAAACATAGATGAACAGCCTACAACATAAAATTATAAATAAAGACAATAACAGTAGCATTCAGGTGCAGAAATGTAAAAATGAAGTGTAAAACAACAATAATGCTTACTGCATAACTTAAATACAGATGGTGTTGTTTGATTAGCAGACAGAAGTAGGTATTAGGCTGCTGTCTCTTTAAGACTAAATGCACTGAAATAATACTGACACACATCTGGTTTCTTTCTCAGCTGTATACGTTAACTTAAGACATAACTGACTCTGTTTACCAGAATACTTGCCAAAATGGGTATTTTAACATAACTTTGTGTGTATGTATCCATCCGTTGAAGGCTGTCTGAAACGCGGTATAATCGTGCCTCGCTCTCTCTGCGTGTGTGGGGTAAAAGGCCCCCCTTGCCACCTCATACATTTATAAGATTTTTAAACAAAATAAACAACTTGAATGATTTTTCTTCATACAAAATCTGTTGCCCCATTAATGTTCAATACAACGTATATATTTTTTCCTGCAATTATACATTTTAGGCACAGTGAATAGCACATGTTTTTCTTAAGGGGGTTCCTTTAACCCCGTTGTACCCTACAATAACAGTATAGTATAATCCAACAATATAATATAAATAATCACATTTTAAGGAAATTTAAAGAAAAATTCTAGAGTATGAATCATTTTGAACTGATTCAATAAAACTGATACAGAAGTTAATCAAAAAAGTTGCGGGTGCAAATTTAGTATACTGGCAGTTATAAAGGCAAAAAAGTGAAATTCATCACAATTCTCATAATGTTGTTTGATTTTATATTGCCAACAGAATAATATTTAATACAGTATAAATATTTAATATATTGCCCAGCCCTAATATGCAAATGTGCATTTGTGTGTCACTTCTTACCAAGTCGAGGATCAAACTGTCTCATCTGTACCTCCTCCACACAGTCTGCAGGAAACCAACCGGTTCTTCCTTTCACTGTCCCTTCCCAGAAACCCCCTTCTCCTATACTTAACACTGAGAGAGAAAGAGAGAGAGAGCGAGACGTTAATTATCATCTCATCAACACACATTTGGTTATTGATCACACATAGATCCCCATAAAAGTTAGATGACAATACCTGGATTAAACATAAATAAATAACAGTTAGTAATTGATAGAATTTGTATCAATTATCAAAAAAAAAAAATATATAAGCATACTTTATTTTTTATTGTAAAAATGCAAAAAAAATATATATATATGGAAATACTTTATAAAAACACACATACAAAGTCTATGATGCATTCTCATTTAGATGTATGGTGTGTGCATGAATGTGATCTCGGCACGCATTCAAACATCTTTTTCCTTTCGGAAATGAGCTTGAAGAGGGAGAACGGATAGATGACGTGAGTTGAATGACCAGTGGAATCTGAGACGGTGTAGAACATTGTGTTCAACCGGAAACTGATTCATCCAGTGCTATTCTACACTAACTGAAGAAACACATGTGGTGACCACACCAGACAAACTAAAAACATATGCAGTCACATGTAAGTCCTTCAGCATTTAGTTGCTAGGATACTGCAGTTTAAAAGCAGTGTGTGTTTGTGTGTGTGTGTGTTTATCGAAAGCGCAAGGTGTGCAAAAAGGGCAGGTGGGCAATTTTGTGGTACTCCAAGAATTCCATAAATCAATGAGCAACAATGAAAGCATGTGCTGTGTATTGTACACACATGCAGGGTTTCATTCATGCTGAAGTAGATCTTTAACTGCAGATGACATATAAGTGAAACCCCGCTTACACAGAGCACATAACAAATGCAAACCACACACTTTCTCTCAGTGTGTCTTTCAGCCTCTTAGTGAAGTACTTGTTCCCCCTGCTCTCGTAGTGTAATCCATGATGAAAGTGCTGCTTGATGGTCTACAAGGCCAATTGACCCTTCACTAAGCTCCGCCCCCTCAGTTACTGTTGCTCACTTACAGAACATCCCATAGGAATGAACTGGAGATTTCCATTAACAGAATTTAAATTATTTTAATGTAGATTTTACAGAGAAGAAACCCATTTCAGTATGAAAACATGTCAGATGGCAACAGTTGCCAATGCATGATTGGTCAGTAACATTTTTAAAGGTGTCCTATTATGTCCTTTATAAAGTCTTGCTTTGTATTTTTATGGGTGTACTACAACAGATTTTCATGCTTGATTGTTCCAACATGTTTATTTTTCACATATTTTAATTGATTGTAGTACCACTCTTTCCAGTCTGTCAACCAGGCTTGTTTTTATGCTCAAACAGCAACATTAAACACCAACTAACAAAAAAAAAAAATAAATAAAAAAAAAAAAAAAGGGAAAAAGCATATGACAGGGCTTAGCGAAAGTTCAGTTGATCTGTACAAACCTTCCATCACTCCTCAACACACACACACACACACACACACACACACACACACACACACACACACACACACACACACACACACACACACACACACACACACACACACACACAATTTTCTCTTGAGAAAGACTCAAAACCTAATCATCTAAATACATCCAATTATACTGCATTTTTAATCAGGAGATTTGAAATTCTGTGAGTGGTTTTTAGTGATGATCTAGCCGGCAGCACAGCCATTAGAAAATTATCACCTCAGTGCTACTGACTGAGGTTATGCGCGCACACACACACTCACACACGCACGCACACACACATGCACGCACATACACACACACACGCACGCACGCACACGCCTCCAGACATGTACAAATGGATGCCTCTGCTGCCTATGTCACAATTAAATACTTGTGTAAATGGGGCTCGTCTTGTAATAAATTCAGGAGTAAAAAAAATGCATATCTCATCAGTGGTGCTTCTCATTTTAACGTTTTCAATATTTGAGTCCAATCAAATCAGTGTAATGAGTATTTGTGGACTATACGTATTGCGTAGAGGGGACATTTCATGGAAAACAGGATTTTCCTCACTCTTCTGAAATAAAGGAGTTTGATGTGCTATGTCAACATAATCTAATGTTCATAACACAATCCACCCATAACCCAGTCCACATATACCAGTTATGGATATTAGGTGGAAAAATTGGACATAATTCATGAAAAGAGGCAAATTTAGGAATATAAAGGTTCACAGACAGATTTGCCGGATGTGTGGGGAAACAACTGACCTGAGTAACACAGAACAGTATATTTTGGTAAGAAGCCAGATCTTTAACATATGAAAATATGAACATGAAATAAATAGTTGATTTCAAAATGAGTCACCATTATGACGATATATATATATATATATATATATAGCTATTTTTTATTTTATTATTTTCTAGAAATAATGTATACAGGTGCTGGTCATATAATTAGAATATCATCAAAAAGTTGATTTATTTCACTAATTCCATTCAAAAAGTGAAACTTGTATATTATATTCATTCATTACACACAGACTGATATATTTCAAATGTTTATTTCTTTTAATTTTGATGATTAGAGCTTACAGCTCATGAAAGTCAAAAATCAGTATCTCAAAATATTAGAATATTTACATTTGAGTTTGAATAAATGACCATCCCTACAGTACAAATTCTGGGTATCTCTTGTTCTTTGAAACCACAATAATGGAGAAGACTGCTGACTTGGCAATGATCCAGAAGACGAACATTGACACCCTCCACAAAGAGGGTAAGTCACAGAGGGTCATTACTGAAAGGTGTGGCTGTTTACAGAGTGCTGTATCAAAGCATATTAAATGCAAAGTTGACTGGAAGGAATAATTTGGGTAGGAAAAGGTGCATAAGCAACAGGGATGACCGCAAGCTTGAGAATACAGTCAAGCAAAGCTGATTCAAACACTTGTGAGAGCTTCACAAGGAGTGGACTGAAGCTGGAGTCAGTGCATCAAGAGTCACCACGCTCAGATGTCTTCAGGAAAAGAGCTACCAAGCCACTTCTGAACCAGAGACAACGTCAGAAGCGTCTTACCTGGGCTGTGGAGAAAAATAACTGGACTGTTGCTCAGTGGTTCAAAGTCCTCTTTTCAGATGAAAGTAAATTTTACATTTCATTTGGAAATCAAGGTCCCAGAGTCTGAAGGAAGAGTGGAGAGGCACAGAATCCATGTTGCTTGAAGTTCAGTGTGAAGTTTCCACAGTCAGTGATGATTTGGGCTGCCATGTCATCTGCTGGTGTTGGTCCACTGTGTTTTCTGAAGTCCAAGGTCAACGCAGCCATCTACCAGGAAATTTTAGAGCACTTCATGCTTCCTTCTGCTGACAAGCTTTATGGAGATGCTGATTTCATTTTCCAGCAGGACTTGGCACCTGCCCACACTGCCAAAGGTACCAAAAGCTGGTTCAATGACCATAGTTTTACTGTGCTTGACTGGCCAGCAAACTCGCCTGACCTGAACCCCACAGAGAATCTATGGGGTATTGTCAAGACGAAGATGAGAGACACCAGACCCAACAATGCAGAAGAGCTGAAGGCCACTATCAGAGCAACCTGGGCTCTCATAACACCTGAGCAGTGCCACAGACTGATCGACTCCATGCCACGCCGCATTGCTGCAGTAATTCAGGCAAAAGGAGCCCCAACTAAGTATTGAGTGCTGTACATGCTCATACTTTTCATTTTCATACTTTTCAGTTGGCCAAGATTTCTAAAAATCCTTTCTTTGTATTGGTCTTAAGTAATATTCTAATATTTTGAGATACTGATTTTTGACTTTCATGAGCTGTAAGCTCTAATCGTCAAAATTAAAAGAAATAAACATTTGAAATATATCAGTCCGTGTGTAATGAATGAATATAATATACAAGTTTCACTTTTTGAATGGAATTAGTGAAATAAATCAACTTTTTGAAGATATTCTAATTATATGACCAGCACCTGTATGTATGTATTTCTTTTTCCAAAAAAAAAAAAAAAAAAATAATAATAATTATATATATATATATATATATATATATATATATATATATATATATATATACACATATATAGACACACGTACACACACACACAAACAATTTATCTAATTTGTAATATTTTAATAATTTTCTAAAAAGAATACATACACCCAGATCATTTTTAAACAAGCTTTTCATTTAAGTTTAGAGCACTGTTAAATTTTAAGCTCAAGTTTTTTGTCACATTAAACTGCTGTTTTTGGTTTAAGAAGAGAACATTGCAAAAAAGAAATGCCACAAATTTACTTATAGAATATTTAAGCATAAGTGACGTGCGTGCAATCCTTTTGACACATCCTGTAGGATCAACTCATCCTTTTTTAACCACAAAGACTACAAAGAACAGCATGTCCACACAGACGTTTTTAGGCCTGCGCGTGTCTTACATAACCAATCACTCAACAGACTCGCACAAGTGTGTTTACAAAGTATCAGGAGTGGGCCCGCCGGACCTCTCCAGCCCTGCCGCGTGCCCGGACACGCTTTGCATATTGGAAACAGGCCTTCACACATACTGGCAAATGGCACCATGGGAGAAACCCTCGCCAAGCTCTCAGTGTCAGTCCCTGACCATCAACCAGCAGCCGACTGAGGCACACTGCCACGGCAAGCTCTTGACAGAAGGACCGTTGTTTCTGAGGAGAAGGGCCTGAAGTGTGTGCGTAAGCATACAGGAGAGTGTTGCTTCTCGGATGCTGAGATACCATCACAACTCTCTATTCTTATCAGCTTCAAAGCCCCATTGAGTCTTAAAAAGGATGAAAGGAGAATGAGTAATTCAGCTAGCATGTACCTTTTCAACTGTGCACAATAAGAGCTCAACAAATACAGACACTGTGTAATGAGCGTGATTCTTTAATTTTTGTTCAGCATATATCAGATGTGAAAGATTGTAGCTGGGTATTGCGAAGGGCTTTTTGTTAGGACAGAAGAGACTCAGGCTATTGCTCATTCAATCATTTACAGCTCATTCACAGGTAAATGACACAACTGGGCCAAATCACACATGAAGAGACAAACGCTTAAAAAGAGATGTTAAAATTACACAGTGAAAAGGAAAAGAACAATACAAACACAAAGAGAGAGTTTTAAAGTTTACATAAAAAGAATGTTTTTTTGGACAACATAATTCATTAAATGAATATACACTATTGTTCAAAACTCAGCCTTTTTAAAATAAAGCTAAGCTTTTATTTAGAAAGGCTGCATTAAATTGATCAAAAGTGACAGTAAAGACATTTTAAGATCTTCAAATGTTTTAAATGTTTAAATAATGCTGTTCTCTTTGTTCTTTCTATTCATAAAAAAAATAAAAATAAAGAAAGCACCACAACTGTTTTTAACATTGCTAAAAAATAATAAATGGTTCTTGAACAGCAAATCAGGATATTAGAATGACTTCTGAAAGCAAATTCAGCTCTGACATCACACAATTATTCACAGGAATAAATGACATTATTTTATGTATATACACACTTTCATTTTTTTTTTTGCAGTACTTCAATGCGTGTGTCTGCATTCATGAGTATTAGTATGAAGTACATGTCAAGGCCTCTTCTGCACTGCCAGTGAAATGATCACAGTTGCCTTAAGTGTGTGTGTGTGTGTGAGTATACGATGAGCAAGTGTGTGTGTTCCGATCTGTTAACCGTCTTATTAACTTGATATGTAATAAAGTTTAATCTGAGCGAACTAACCGCCGGTTGACTTGAGATGCACGTCAATCACATGCTAATCAACTGGGTTCAATTCTGCGCTCTCTTTCGTTCTATAAATAGAATGATAGCCGCAGCTCTAAATTTCCAGGCCACTTAACTGCGATAAGCCTCTCCTTCTGAGAGAGAGACAGGGTGTATCAAATCTAATCATTTGTCTCTAATGAATCCCACTGCTCAATAACTTTCATTAAAGCAACCAAAAGCTAAATGGCAAATGCTAAATCGCAAAAACTACCAGCTCCAGGAAGGACGGATTCCACGAATGCGTTTAGTCTAATATCTGGTTTGTTTAATGCGTTAAATAGCTTGACGGGTAAAAGCAAGGTCACATTAAGCATTTGGTCACACTAATTGCATTACAATGTCCATGTTATGGTATGATTTCATAACTATGCACTATGTACAAGTAATTAACAAATTTACTTTAGTAATTATGTTGTTTAACATTATGTGATTACATATACTTATTGCTGTTGTAATTATATTAATGTGCAATATGTGCAAGGTGATGTAATATTCGCCGAACCAATCAAATCGTGTGCCTGAATTAAAGGGTACAGCATTTTTGTCTCAGTCTGACACGGCTCCACCTAATTGGCTGGAATTAACACTAAAAGAAGAAGCAAAAATGCCAAACCCAGACAAGCTGACAGAGTGTAAACAAGGACCGTAAAAACAAGAAATGCTCTTATGAATTAATGTAATTACAGGCCTGGAGGAAAAGAGGTGGGCTGGAATGTTTCTGCGCTTTTCATTCATGGGATGACTAACAAGAGGCTGCCTGTTTGAAACGTGCAAAGTGCAAATGGAGAATTAAATGAATACAGTCACCTAGTGACGTGAATGTGACTAAGTGATGCAATTTGAAAACTGAGGGTATTTTTGATTTTGTCAAAAATAATCCAATAATTTTATTTAAAAAATACCATTGCAATGTAACAATGTTTTTGAACAAGAACAATTTCGAAAGAAAAGAATATAATCGTTTCAAATGATTCAATAATAATTAATGTGATCGACCTATTTGTGCTGAAATGTCATTTGCAATTGTATTAACTGAAATGTTAATTTCAGTCTGAAATTAATCAATAAAATAATATTGACCATTTAAATCATGCATTAAAAGAACAGTTTATTCAAAATGACAGTTTGCTGAAAAGTTACTCACTCTCAGGCCATCCAAGATGAGTTTGTTTCTTCATCAGAACAGATTTGGAGAAATTTAGCTTTACATAACTTGCTCACTAGTGGATCCTCTGCAGTGAATGGGTGCCGTCAGAATGAGAGTCCAAACAGTTGATAAAAACATCACAACAATCCACACCACTCCAGTTCACCAATTAATGCCTAATGAAGCGAAAAGCTGCATGTTTGTAAGAAACAAATCTATTGAGGCGTATTAACTAACAATTCCAGTGGAAAAAGTCAATCCCCTTTGGTCCTTTCACATCAAAATCCACAGATGTATTTGTTTAGAACTGTTTTCACATTGATTATTATGTGCATATTTCTCTTCCGATTCAGATGAGATGACTTTTTTTTACTAGATATGGATAGAGAACTTGAAGTTGAACCAGAAGCAATGGTTTGAAGCAAAAAACATTTTCATGATGAATTTGTTTATTACAGACACTTTCTCAGCTCTCATTCTGACGGCACCCATTCACTGCAGAGGATCACTGATGAGCAAGTGATGTAACGCTAAATTTCTGCAAATCTGCTCCAATGAAGAAACAAACTCATCTACATCTTGGATGATCTGTGGGTAAGTACATTTTCAGGAAATATTCGTTTAAAACAAAACGACAAAAAACAGTGGGGAAAAAATGAACACTGGGTAAATATAAATGGAGGTGACATCAGTGAGATCTGCGTGAATGCAAAATGGAGTAAACGTGTGTAAAAATCCTAGAGAAAGCCCAGTATTCCAGTCCCTCAAGTCCCATTACCGGTGCGTGTGTGTGTTTGAGAGTGCTTTGACCTGCGCTTTTGCATTTATCAAAAAGCCATTTCCAAATGGAAACACTTAAAGAAAGCAATAAGCTGAAAACACGACTCCATAAAAGCCTCAGCGATGCTCTGAGCTGCTGAAATATCAGATGACTTGTGCTCACTTCAGTCACGTCAGAATCCTTTATAAAGATGCTTCTGTTGTTACAATCGTCATCCCCACCATCATCCACATAAACGTCATCATCTTCATCCGTGTCAAGTTATCTGAAAGATGCAGCTTTAAATACAGGTAAAAATTATCTCTCATGCACAGACTGCTATACCGCACAGTTAGTGTGATAACATCTGATCAGCAGACAGAACTCACACACCTGCTGGGAGAGCCGCCCAATGATCAGAGATATTTGATATTCAGTGGAAGGCTTTCCGGCTGATTATCCGTCAGGTTAATGAAAGAAAAAATGCCTGAAGTGTTCTACCTCAACACACACACACACACACACACACACACACACACACACACACACACACACACACACACACACACACACACACACACACACACACACACACACACACACACACACGTCAGATACAAAAGAGTGCTTGCTGATGGTCTCTCTTCCAATTTAATTCAAGAGTGCTTTGTAGTTACATTACTAAAGCAAAATAGTTCAGCTCAACAGAACTATTTGAACTTTTGATCCAATGATGAAATTTTGACTCTGAAATCTGAAGAGCAGGATGAGCAGCTTTCAAAGATGCCGAATCAACTGATTTCTACATTAAAGGGGTAATTCAAAAAATTCTTTTTTCTTGTGGTTTAATGCATTTAAACTAAGTTTACTGTACAATAATTATATATAATTACATCATATCTATATCTATATCTATCTATCTATATATATTTATATATATATATCTATATATATATATATATATATAAGTCAAATGTAACAGACACTGTGTATTAGGAAAATAAATGAATGCACTTGTGAGTTAATTCTGGACCTTGTGAACAAACGAACGAACGATAGATAGATAGATAATTCACAGATTCTTCATTCATTTTCACAACCCTGAAAACTCTTGAAACTCTTAAAAGATACTGCTCTATCTTTGAAAGTGATAATTTCAGTATACAGTATTAGGACCGTTCTGTCTGAAGGCGCAGCAGGGCCGTTCAGCTCTGAACAGCATCTCAGACGACATCGTTTTAGATATGCAAAGCTGCACTGAGTCTCTTGCAACTGCCAAATTGTTTACGGCTATGTTAAGTATGCATCTTAATTTAGTGTTCTTGTCTAAATCTTTTCCATAGGTGATTACCCTTTCAGTGATCATTATATCTAGCACTGCGCACTACTGAAAATTGGTGGGTGATTGATTTTTTATAATATTTGCATGCATAATACATCACCAACCCTGAGGACAGACGGTCCAAAGACACTTCCTCGCATATACAGCCAGTTGTTTGATTATTAACACTGGAATATCTGTTTTCCAGATTGTGATAATTAAAGACTATTGGCCTCATTTGGCTGTGAATGCAGTGGTGGGCATTTTCCAGCATTGCCCGAGGACACTTTGTTTAGGGAAAGTTTCCTGCTGATTTAATGGTTTGCCAGAGATAATTGGATTTGCTGTGTCAATAACAGTACTGATACTCGTTAACATTTTTTTTGCTTTTTCAAATGTAGCTGGCAGTACATGTGACTGCAGTCCACAGGGTTATTGATTGGTAATGTCTGTCCTGCATGTATGAAGTGTGATATAGCAAATCTGCAGCTTCTGGCAGTGAGAGTACTGGTGTATGTAATAATCTCATTTGCATACAATCATAATTAAAAGCTAACAGGAAGTGGGCCGGGTGGAGAGTGTGTGTGTTGTGTAGTTACAGTGGTGGACAGCAGAATGCTGACTCTGGCGGTACAGTACGTGTGCGGTGCATTACAACAAGCTCAGTGCTTTATTCAATAACCACGACAGCCCGTCTCACATACACCACTGCTGGGCTCTTATGAAATTAATCTGCTGATCCACAAGCCCACATGCCATACACTGCCTGATGATAACTCTCTGTGATATCAGAGCCCGTCTCACAGGGAATTATGGGAACTGAAGTTCAGTGAAATTAGAAAAGAGCAGAACAGAAAGAAGAAATTATACTCATTGGTGTGAGACTATGAGAGAAGAGAAGGGAAGAGAAGAAGAGAAAAACATAGGTTGAGATAAGACAAGACAACAACAGAATAGAGATGCAATGAATATGAGTAGAGATGAGAAGATGAGAAATTAAACAAAATGAGACAAGATAAAAATGTAAAAAAAAAAAAAAAAAAAAAAAAGATAAAGAATGGCATGAGAAGAGATGAGCAACATGGAAGCCTATTTCCACCACTGAAAAAAAAAAAGGTAAGAGTTTTTATCTCACAATTCCAACTGTTTTTCTCACAATCGTGAGTTATAATGTCAGAATTGCAAGATAAATATTTGCAATTCTGACTTTTTTTCTTGCAAATGTGTTTGTATCTCGCAATCCTGACTTTTTTTTCTTGCAAATGTGTTTGTATCTCGCAATTCTGACTTTTTTTCCCAGAATTGAGAGATGTAAACTAGCAAATGTGAGTTATAAAAATCCAATTCTCAGGGGGACAAAGACTGATATGTTTTTAGAATTGTGAGTTTGTATCTTGCAAGGGTTAATAACACGCAAATGCTAGTTTTTAAATCACGCAATTCTGAGAAAAAAGTCAGAACTGCGAGTTCATATCTTGCAATTCTGACTTTATAACTCACAATTGCAAGTTTATATCTCACAATTATAAGACAAATGTCAGAATTTAGCGTTTCTATCACTCGTAATTCTGACTTTTTCTCTCAGAATTGCAAGTTTATATCTCACAATTCTAAGAAAAGAAGTCACAATCGCGAGATGTAAATCACAATTCTGCGAAAAAATTACATTGATGAAACAAACAGTCACAATTACCTTTTTTAAAAAAAAAATTCAGTGGCGGAAACAGGCTTCCATAGCATCACAAGATGAGACAAATCAAAGAAAAATAAGGACAATAAATAAATAAATAAATAGAGGCACAAGCCTAAAAGAGATGATCTATTATGAGATTAAGAAAGAAAGAAAATTAGAAAGATCAGAAGAGAAGAGAAGAAATTAGAGGAGGTGAGAATAGAAAGGTGAGAGGAGGAAAATGACAAAAAGATTCTCTGTAATTGTTTAAAAAGAAGAAAGGATGTGAGTTTAAGCAGAAGGCAGAGAAGCGAGTGTCACTGAGGTAAAGAGTGAACAGCAGAGATGAGAGAGAGAGTCACGACTCCACAGAGGAGAAGTGCAGTGGTGCAGTTCTGTGCTCATTGGTATGCTGAACCCTCAATGAAGAGAGAGAGAGAGAGAGAGAGAGAGAGAGAGAGAGAGAGAGAGAAAGTGAATGATAGTGTTTCTCAATGATATCATCAACAGTCTAAAGGCACTAGGACTGAAATAGTGATTTGGATGCCCAGGAATCCCTCTTCTTTTCATCTCTTTCCTTATGTCTTTCTTTCATTCTATTTTTACAGCATTCACCTTTTCCTTCCATCTCTCTCTCGAGCCCCAGGGGTGCAGCCCGAAATAGCCTGGCTTGGAAGTTTTATGACTCCAACCTCAGAGTCTCGCTGCATGCCCAAACTTCACGTCACCACCTTAATCTCTCCTTCACACACACACACAGCTCAACAAAGGGAATGATGGGAGATGTGAACAGCAGCTGCTGGGCTATTGGGAGCCATTGATAAGCACACGACTAATGCACTGGATGAGAAATATTCAGATCGGTGTTGGGAGGGAAGCTACTTCCAAAATGTATCTACAAGCTACTCACATTTTTGAAAGCAATTTTCTGAACTTCTCTAATTTGACCAGATTAAATCAGCTCGTGGAAGGAAAGTTTTTTTCTTGAGAATTACAATAAAATTTCATATTGAGTTTAAAGTAGTCAAAAAAAAAAAAGATTAAAAAAAAGTAAAATTAGCCTTCAATATCAGAACAATATTGAAAATTTTTCTTTTTTTATTTATAGAATTATAAGAAGATATACATACGTAATAATAATAATAATATATACACAACTGTTCAAAAGTTGGGGGTCAATACAATTTTTAATGTTTTTGCAAAAAGTCTTTTATGCTAACCAAGGCTGCACTTATTTGAAAAGAAAACAAACAAACAAACAAACAAACAAACAAACAAACAAACAGTAAAAACAGTAATACTGTGAAACATTTATTATTATTTTATATTTTAAAAATGTAATTTATTCCTGAGATAATAAAGCTGAATTTTTTTCCCCAACGCTACACAACACTATACAACAGTACAACCTAATGCACACTGAACTTCTATCCTCCAACTTGTTTTTAATTAAATATGTATTAAATATAAAATCAAATTCTAAATAGCACATGTCCTAAAGCTACTGTACAGTAATAGTGATTTTTGTCTTAGCAAGCACCAGTACTGGCTACATGCACTTTATCTAGCTCAGAAAACAAACAAACAATTAGAAAATGCACATCAGCCTAACCACATGCAGAAATCACAAATCAAGTTTTTAAAGATGGTTTTAAAGAGGACGAGAAAGAGAGAGAGGCTATCTGTCCACATCAGCTCTGGTCATAATTACGAGTCTCCTTGCAGTGCCTCTAAGCACTCAGCATTATTCCTCAGCTTGCGTCTCCACCACATTCACTCCAGAGCAATTACGTTTAGATGCCGGATAGACATAGATTGTGAGAAAACAGAAAGAGAAGGTGAGAGAGAAGATTGTGAGAAAAAGAGAGAGAGAGAGACAGCCCTTAAAAAGCGAACAGATGAGCTGCATATAAAAGCAATGGATTTGCCGGAGCCGGAGGGAGGCCGCAAAACATGTGGAACGCGAGAGGAGAAAGCATGTAAGAGCGAAGAGCAGCTGGGAAAGTTCTTTTGTGAGGCGGTCTCTAATGGACATGCAGCAAGAAAACTGTTTTGAGGAATGTTCTGCTCTTTAAAATGAAGCACGAAGCCCATGAGCCTCAAAAAAGCAACCAAGGACAACAGCATATCCCAAAGCCACCCGTAAAACACATTTACAACTGTCCCTCTTAAACGTTGTTCTCATTTTGAAGAATGTAAAAGGTTCAGAGCTGCAGGCACATCGCCGCAGGGTGGTCATGATTATTAATGCTACCAATGATTACGTCCTACAGAAAATTATGAAGCCAGAGTGTAGAGCCGGAGTCTGTTATGAGGTTATAGAAGGAGACCAATGAATTCCCCAGTTATTTATGATTACTAGATTGTACCCAAAAAAGAGCAGCCTCTAGCCAATAAAATATTATGCATATGTAGAAAATAAATAAATAAATAATAATAATAAAAAAAAATATATATAACAAATTTTATTATTATATAGAATAATATTAAATGTGTGTATTAATATGTAAAAATGTAGTAAAAGATCAAATCTTGTGTTTTATTTTACATGGAGACCCTTTTGCATGGAAAACGATGGAGAAGAACACTCACTGTGCTCATTAAACTGCTTCAGTGTGAAATCAGTTCATTATGTTTACTACTTGGGAGCTTATCTTCAACATATTGACACAAAGACTTAAACAAATTGCTATGAAAATTGTTAATAGTAGTCTGAAGTAATAGTCTGAAGCAACTATATCTCAACAGAAACATAAGGGCTGGCAAACCTACTGTAAATTATGAACACGGCACTGTAATTATTCAATATGTCTGTTTAACACAAGCTCAATTTATGGTAAGAAAATTGTAGATGAGGAATATTTAGCATAGCAATTATTGCCTTCAGTTAATTTATCTCATTTAAAACAAGCCTAGATTATGGTTTATACTCATTGAAGGAAATAATATGCAAATGATTGTTTCTATATGCTATGATTTAATAACAAATACATAATTTGAATACACAAATATTATGATTTTTTGGATTGCTAGTTTTATTTACGACCATCTTGTTCTATTCATGATCACAATTTCCACTGCTTTAATTAGCAGCTTAAAGCAATCAGGCTGAGCTTTATGACAATCAATATCATTTACAAGAATGTTTTACCAGAAATCGGTTTAATTTTGAATCTTATATCATATGCAAAACAGCCTGAGGTCACAAATCAAACTTGTGAAAATAATAATAAGGATATTTGGTCAATAAAGTAAAAACAGTAATAATGTGACACATTTTTACAATTTAAAATAAATGTTTGTTTTTTTGGGGGGATATATTGGAAAATGTAATGTATTCCTTTCCAGCATCGTTACTCCAGTCTTCACCATCACATGATCCTTCAGAAATCATTCTAATATGCAGATTTGCTGCTCAAAAAACATTTATTATCACCACCAATACTGAAAACACTTGTTCTGCTTAATATTTTTGTGGAAACCATGACACATTTTGATGATCATTTGATGAATAGAAATTCAAAAGAACATTTATTTGAAACAGACCATATTGTAACACTATACATGTTTTTATTTTTTAAATTTAATATAAAATCTTTTATATATTGACCATTTTGATAGTTCAAAAGAACAGCATTTGTTTGGAACAAAACCTTTTGTAACATTTCGATTTTGAATCCTTGCTGAAAAAAAGTAATTTATCTGAAATGTAATCTTATTTATAAATAACTACATATTTGGAAATTATGAGGTTATAGGGTAGTGACTGATTCAGAAACACATTAAACAGACTTCATAATCATATTGTAAGACAGGTTCCCGTTCTGTTTATTCAGTATGTCTATGTATTTGGACAAGTAGGTGTTCTATCACACACAGAGGAAATGCAGTGTTTGTTTGGCTCATATAAAAGATGCCCTTCATCAGGTCTGCAGGCACGCTACATGCCCAGAGAGCTGCCCTCTCCCCCACTAGCGTGCTAATGAACTAACACAGCCAGAAACAAACAAACCCGCCTTTTGTTTTTCCCTCTTCCTCCCTCCCATCTTTACCTGTTCCTCTACATTGGGTCGATCTTGTTATGTGTAATTCGTTCTCTCACTAATCCTGGGCAGCTTTCTTCATTGATGAGTCAGGCGCTGCTCTGTTTCACAGTGAGGCCTATCAAAGCATTTCTACACCGGGTTCAATCCAGCCTTTGTTCTAATCACAGTCGGACCCGTCACCTGCGCGTGAGTCCACTCTTTTCCAATATAAGCCATATGGACACACTCCGGGAATTCTGAGCTTACTATTCTCAGCCTCTGACTCAGCCACACACACACTGGCTATGTGTTTACAATCTACGACTCTGTAAGAATCCGACCTTGTTGGTCGTCTGAACTGAATCACGGCATCTCGTACTTAAGCGCCTAAACTGTCATGATGGCTGCGCAGTTGGACACATAAATGTAAACATACAGACGTGTAACAGCGTGTTTCTCTTAAACCTAATTGCCATCGTGGAAAGATCGGGAAGGGGAGCGGACAGCATGTGCACCGGCAGACGGAGCGACAGGCTTTCTTCTCCGAGTTAATGACAGAAATCCCGTGGAGGGGATTTAGGCGATCTGCTTTTTGTTTCCAGCCTTTAGAGCAAATCGCAGTGTGTCGGAAGCAGGACGGTTTTCCGAACGGCTCTGGGTTGGCTGGAGAAGGAGAGCGGCGTGCTGCGCAGGGCAGTATTAGATCCTGATGGACATGTTTTGGACAATCTGGTTATGTCTGCAATCATCACAGTGATGTCCTAATGAAGAAAAAGCTCCCGTGTCTCACCTCTAACTGCTCGCTGTAGCACAACATTCATGTCTGGTCACCGCCGCTCTGTAAAACTAATGAGTAAACATGCACTGTAAATCCCACTGGTCATCATTAGATTGTCAGATCACATGTTTAAAAAAGCAATAAGCCATATAAGGCCATGCATTACAGGATTTTACTGCTATTTTGAAGCTATAAGGTTCTGTGTTAATAATGCAATAGCTAAAATGAAATCACAGTGAATAACACTTTTAAAGCATTTATACTTGGTCATTTTTATTTCAAGTAGTTTATTCATTATTTTATGTATTATTAGTAAAAAATAAACAATAGCATATTTATAAAGATAATACACTAAGCATTTTACTAATGCTGCAAAATGTATCAACCACAATTTATTGATGTTAATCAATTAAATCTTACTGTTATGTGTTTGCAAAGTAGTTAAAACTGAAATGATGAATGGCTGCCAGGGAGTATTCAGGAAGTCAGTTTGAAAACAGTCATTGTTTTTGCATCTATGTTTGGTGATGCTAGAAATGGTGCAGAAATGATTAAGCTACTGTTTTTTGCCGGTGGGAGTTGGGGGGCACTAACAAACTTACAAAAGTTACTAACGACAAAAACTAAATCTAAGCTACTTATCTTTTTTCAAATATAGGCTATCAATATTTGATGATATATTTCCCAGCCAGTGGTTTTTTAAGAAGTTGCCAGCCATCACGAGCATTTTTGATCATTTTCACAAAAGTTTACTGGCACCCAGAATATTTTGTTATTATTAATATCTGAACATGCAATATGTAAGGGATAATGCACGGATAGCTGTACATTAAACGATTTTAATGCACGACGTGGAGGCCAAGAACCACCCGACGCAGAGACTACATTCTCACAAGTTTGATTTGTCATAAACCTCAGACTGCTTTGCATATGATACAAGATTCAAGATTAAACAGATTTCTGGTAAAACATTCTTGTAAAAATGATATTGATTGTCATAAAGCTCAGCCTGATTGCTTTAAGCTGCTAAAAGCTTAAAGCAGTGGGACTAACGATCATGAATAGAACAAGATGGTCATAAATAAAGCTAGCAATAAAAAAAATCATATTTGTGTATTCAAATTATGTATTTGTTATTAAATCATAGCACATAAAATCAATTATTTGCATATTATTTCCTTCAATGAATATAAACCACAATCAAGGCTGGTTTTAAATGAGATCAATTAACCGAAGGCAATAATTGCTATGCTAAATATTCCTTATCTACAATTTTCCTACCATAAATTGTGCTTGTGTTTTGAAAAATTTGTACACTAAATACAACATAAAATGTTTTAATTTATATATATATATATATATATATATATACACATTTACACACACACACACACACACACACACACACACACACACACACACACACACAATTATCTTATATAAATATATATAGTTAGATTATAGCTAGATTCAGTTTACCAATGTGAAACTATATCCAAGTTAGATTATTATTATAGTGTAAACCTACATCATTCACCATGATTATAAGAGAACAATCAGTCCGTCTGGCTCAACAAGCACTGATTGCAGCAGACAACAGCACACTTCCCTTCCCCCAACAACATACTACAGAGAACACCAATCTTATTTAAAGCACCAATATTTAAAACAGTTAGACCCGGAACACCATTAGCGGCCATTAATGCAGCCACTTTTTCTCTAGCTTCACTCTCTTACCTCACTCAGTCTCTCTCAAAGCACCAGATAAAAGAAGTTAGAGAAGATTAAACGCAGAGTTAAAGCATTTCTCTCTGACAGAAGGCCGACAGGTACAATAGTCTCACGGAAATGCTCTCAGTCCATCACCCCTCCTCCTGTATTCTCCTGCATTAGTGATTTTGTTAACACTGCGTGACTGCTTAATGAATTTAATCAGAGAGAAAGATTGCAAAGTTCACCTTTGATGAGCGATGTGAGGTGAAAAACACTTCTTCGCTGGGAGAGTTATATGTGCGAGACTGACGATTTTTCATGACTGTTGTTGCATTAACAAGTATTGGCTCTAGGTGTGGGAGTTTTTGGGTTCGGATCCAAATTAAATTGGACCCTAATCCTATCCCACGAATATTTTCCCAAAAAATGAAAAATCCTCATATATTCACATTCATGTTTCTTCAAACCTGTTAGCTGTTATCTTTTTTATATCAAACACACATTCATAAAAAATAGTGTTTAAAAGATCAGAAACACAAAAAATTATATAGATACAAAAATTATACTATATATGTATGTGTGTGTGTGTATATATATATATATATATATATATATATATATGTGTGTGTGTGTGTGTGTGTGTGTCTATATATATGTGTGTATATATATGTATGTATGTATATATGTATATATATATATATATATATATATATATATATATATATATATATATGCATATGCATATGCACATGCACACGCACAGGTGCCCGAATCTGATTGGCTGAGAGCCTTTTCCAGCGGTGTAATATTCTAGTGATAACAGAACTCCATCCGTTTCGCTGTTTGTATCACTCTGCTTGCAGTATTTCCCAGTGTCGAGTATTTGCGAGTGTCATGGCTGACGCTCAAATACACTACAATTTTATAAATAATACTGTGTCTGTGTCACGGAATGTGAGCTTCAGGGCGTTATTTTTGGGTGAATTATTTCTCATTCACATTCACTGTCAGTACGGCTTCCCCAGGTTCAGATCAGCAAACAGCAGTTTGTTTATGGAGGGACTCCATCACCGTCAGGATTGTTGCTGTGGTGGAGCTGGAAGTCTGCAGTCAGCAGCAGCAGTGACAGAGGAAGCCCCTCTCTGGCCCATCACACCCACACGCTGCTTCAATCCATTGATTAGTCCCTAGCAATCAGAACATCAAACATGGGCACCTGATCGATGGCGTTTTGTTAGTGTGTTCAGGCTGCCCTTGGGAACAATGGGCCTTCACATGAAACGGTGCTGCTCAGGAACTCTTAACTATTTTGAAATAACACAGCCTTGTTCCAGAAGCCTGTTGCAATATCATGTAAAGGGACGGGAGAAAGACCCAGCTCGTGATACCTGTTATACTATAAACATTATACTGGATCTTGTTACTGGATATAAAGGTGAACTGGATTTTAAAAGTATATTCTACTATATTCTGTCGTATCCTGCACTCTTTTAATGTTAGTAAAGGTCTTACCGTAGTAATTAGTGTAAACACACTAATTAGTTTTACTTGACAGTTTTCTACACTCTCCAAATAAACATGCAATTGCATCTTAAAAGTCAACAAGTCAACTGTGTTTACAATCAGTTTTACTTCCACAATGTGACATTTTCCAATGATATGGGATATTCACTGAGAAAAATGTTAGATAGGACGTGGATAAAATAAAATGATATAATTGAAAGTTACAGGCAAAAAAAATTTAATTTTAAAAAATAAATAGTATAAGGTAAGTTAATTATTTTAAGGTACAATTTAGATAACACTTTATTTCGATAGTCCACTTTAGACATTCTACTAACAGTAAGTAACTTTGCAACTACATGTCAACTAGCAGTCATTAGAGTATTAATAGACTGTCTGCTTAATATCTTCTAACACTTAATTTAGATAGGTCCACAACATACTGACTATGAGAAACTTTGCAAGTACGTCAACTTATTCTACTAACCCTAAACCTACCCTACTGAGAGCTAGTAGACATGTAGTTTTAAATGAATGAGAATTAGTTGACATGTAGTTGACATGTAGTTGCAAAGTTACTTATAGTTAGTTGAATGTCTAAAGTGGACTATTGAAATAAAGTGTAACCACAATTTATTTTAAAATGTTTGAATGAATGAATAAATAAATGTCTACAGAAAAACTAAATGAATTTAGACATAAATAAATAAATAAATAAATAAATACATAATACAGTATAACACAATTGTTTTTAATTTAACTATGATGTCAAAAGCATGAAGATTCAGAATGAACTTTTTTTGTTTTTAGGTTTTGCGTTGTGAATATTAGTGTTTGTCTACATACTAAATTGAATGCTTATATTCCCAAAAAGCAAGAAAAAATAGTTTTTTAAGATTTCTTTAAATAAAGGCATCTTTAAAAATAAATAAATCACAAGATGCTGTTCACAAGATAAACCCTCTAATTAAACACCCTGAAAGTGTGAGTGAATCATAGTTAAGAGAGAAAGACAAGAGTGCATATACAACATGCCACAAGCAGAATGCTATTGTGAGTTAGCCCAGGTGGGTGTGTGTGTGTGTGTGTGTGTGTGTGTGTGTGTGTGTGTGTGTGTGTGTGTGTGTGTGTGTGTGTGTGTGTGTGTGTGTATATGTGACAGGTGGTGTGGATGGTGGGGGGCAAAAGTTTGGGGCAAGGTAAAGGTGACAGAGAAAGAATACAGGTGGTCAGCTGTGACAGAAAAGTCAAAATGCACCGAGTGGCGCATTAACCTTGGGATCAAAGATATCGCATACAAACAAGCATAAGCTGATGTAAGCGAAACGTTGACTCATTATAAACAGACATAACACGAGTACAAACACCAGCACTGATCAGTCTCAGATATAAAAACTGACATTTTAAATGATTTTGCGAGATAAATACCATGTACTCACTCATAATAACTCTCATAGCCAGATTTTTGATCATCAGCAATAAACGCAGTTCACAGTGCAGCTTATTCTGGCCAAGAATCACCCACTTAGACGGGAGGCGAACATTTCCACGATGTAATCCAATCACAGTTTCAAATACAAAGCAGAGTATCCAGGTGCACTTATAGATATCTTGTTTACTTGCTACTAAGTGTCTCAAACAAAAGTCAGATGGATGAAACTATGTGCATTCAGAAATTACGTGAAGCCAGCCAATCAGATTAGAGCTTTCTGTTTTGACAAAGTTGCAACAGTCATACTGAGCATGTGACATACAGAGAAATCAATGAATATACAAATCAACTAACAACAGATATTGCCACATTTTGTTGGTATTGTGGGAGAGGGGTGTGTGTGTGTGTGTGTGTGTGTGTGTGTGTGTGTTTGTAATGCGGCTGATTGTTTATCTCCAATTTAATTGACTCAGAAGGCTAAAGATGTCTTTCAAACTGCTAGAAGGACACAAACACAACACACGCACATGCACCCATGCACGTACACACACACACACACACACACACACACACACACACACACACACACAGAAATCAGTAGTCTTAGTGTCTGCATGTTCTGTTTTCTTCATCAGACTTGATTGCGTCATCTCTTAGTCTGAAACAAAACACTATATCAGGAGCAAAATATCTATATTTGTCTAAATACATATCTGTTCACGAAGGCTGCATTTATTTGATCAAAAATACAGTAAAAACAGTAATAATGTGAAATAATATTACAATTTAAAATATATGTTCTCTTGTAATATATTTTAAAAGGTCATTTATTCCTGTGAAGCAAATCTGAATTTTTAGCATCATTACTTCAGCCTATCACTGTCACATGATCCTTGAGAATTAATTTTTTATTATTAACAATGTTGTGCTTCTTATTTTTGTGGAAACTCTGGCAGCACTTTATTTTAAGCACATTCTCACTATTAACTAGTTGCTTATTAGCATGCATATTACTAGCATATTGGCTGTTTATGAGGACTTATTAGGCACATATTAATGCCTTGACCGTATTATAGATCCCATAATATAGATCCAATCCTACACAATACCTAAATTTAACAACTACCTTACTAACTATGAATAAGCAGTAAATTATGAGTTTATTGAGGGAAAACTCTTAATAGTGAAAATGTGTACCCTAATCTAAAGTCTTACTGAAACTTTTTTTTTATTAATCAGTAACAGTATAAATATCTTTACCGTAATTTTTGATCAATTTAATGCATTTATACATTTATAAATGCATGTATACATTTTATGTCATCATATATGTTTTCAAATCTTAGTTACGATGGTCAAATACCTTGTGAAGCTGCACTTTTGGGCGAATGGTGTGTAGCTTAAAGCTTTGAGTGAGTGTGTAAGTGCAGATGTTCAGACTCAGTGTATTTACACCATAAAGCAACATATGTTCTACCCTGTCACCGTAATAAAAGTTGTGAGTGAGTCAGCACAAATGCACAGACCCTATGATACACAGGCATGAGTCAGCAGAAAGCCTCTCATGGCCATAAGCGGGGTGATGAGATGGGCTCCCTACAGCTGCAACGGGACAATACGAACCTACATCAAAACTGCCATTCATTACGCTGACAAACGCCATAAAACATCTACAAAAACACACACACGGACAAACATAAATCCAAAAGCGGCACTTGATTTGAGCATCATCTGCGACATGACCTTGCAAAACATAAATTAAGGCTACTCCGACTTACAAACATCTGTATTTATGCACACTTTAAATCACATTTCAGATGGCGGAATCGTTTCCTGACTGCTTTTGGATGCAGAACTGGGTCATATTTTTCTGCATACATTGCATGGGAAATAATATTTTATATATCTGGCACATTTGAGAGCGATTACACCGTGTCGAACATGCATCGCCCAGAGCATCAGTGCATTGTGGGTATTTATTTAGGTCACTGTGTCTACACCACACGACTTGGCAGAGTCCAACCAAACACAAATATTTTCATATCCCCGAGAGTTTAACTTTGACAGTGAAATGTCACATCATTTGGCAAGCGCACATACCATACTGAAGCACAGACACCTGTTGCTAAGAGACAGGCAGATGTGTTCTTTTTTACCGAATAACTGCAGCTGCCTTCGACATAGTTACGTACCGACCGTGAAAAGCAAGAGATCGTGCTCTTGGCACGGAAAGCGCTAAACTTTGCCCGTGGGCCGCCAGGACAAGTGGCTGTTTACAAATGTTCACTTTAAGCACAGCAACACAAACTTCTCGACAAATACTAGGAACTAGTGGCCTCTTCAAATACCAATTCTATTAAGCTGCTTTGAAAAGTAATCGGGCTCTGCTGGGGGAAACCGGCTACACGGTAACACCGCCTCAAAACTAGTGGAGAAGCACAATTAAAGTTAATTGATTTCTTTAACTTTAAAAGAATTGCGGTTTTACTGTTGGCCGATGGGAAATCTTTAATGAGGTGGATAAATATACCAGGAAATGTTAGAGGAGCTAATCAAACAAACACTGGTGCCCATCTATGAATGCCTTTTTTATTTGATTTTATTTGAATGCTTAATGTGAGTAAAGCAAAGGTTTTTGGTCCTATGGTGAATGATTTATCAGCTAGTACTAAAGATCAAATGTTTGTCTTTTTTTCTCAATAATGATTAATCAATAATCTTATCAAAATGCAAGAACCTTCCCTGCTCACCAGTCATAGTGACAATCCAATCAATTCCCAATAGATAACACCGAAATTAACCTACATTTTTACTCATTGAACATTCTGTTGCATTTGAATTACATCATATTATGGAAGTAAAATGGGTTACGATTCCCATGTTACGTTGGCTAATCAGCCAGACCATTCGCATAAGCAGGAATGCATTAAAGTGCGTCCAAATCCAAAGTCTGCAAACGGTCCTGTCTGCTCCATCTGATCTATTTCTGCAGGCGGCACAGATGTATCCCTCACTGCCTAAAATACATCACATTCCTGTGCATGCTGCAGTTTTGGAGCTAAAAGTATAAAACTAAGTATGTTAGAGAATGTTAGAAGTGAATAATTATTTAAATAAATAAATAAATGTAACAATTTTTAATTCTGTAACTATAGACATAAACATTATATTACATTTTTGCGTTTGGCATTATTGCACTCAATACCTTTTATAAGTTCATGCATTCCTTGAAATACAAACCCATAATTTGGTGATGCCAGCACCAAAGATATACACTGTAAAAATGATTTATAAAATTTTCAAATGTGTAAATAAAAGATTATTGGAATATGTTTTCCAAGAAAATGCTATTTCAGTCGTTCTACTTCAAAATGTCATGTTTAATTCAATGTGCCACTTGCTGTTTCTTTGTAATTATTAGAAAGTTGTTTCAAAGTATCAAATTTTGTAAAGTATGGTCAGTGTACCGTTTGATAAGTTAACAAGCACTGTAGCCAATAAATATTTCATTAATTATGTTATAGAATCTGAAAGGTTGTAATGTTCCCTTGAAAGGCCGTTTTATTTAAAGAGCCCCTATTATGCAAAATTCACTTCTACATGGTGTTTGAACATAAATGTGTGTTGGCAGTGTGTGCACACAACCACTCCATAATGATAAAAATCCAACCATTCCTTTTTTTTTTATTCCCCATAAATCATAAGCAGTGTCTCAAAACAAGCCATTCGCAGAATCTTTACATAGCGACATCACATTTTACAGGCCCTGCCCGTTGTACTGTATATTATGCTGCTGTCACTTAATACATAGATCTAATATAAACATGCAATCTCTTTTCCAGACATAACCAACTGTGTTTTTGTAACTTAAGCGTTAACATAAACTTGTGTATTTGACAGTTTAAGCACAATAAGACATGAAAGAGTTTAGTACTCACATGCCTTGTGACAGCCGCTTTCTGTGCACGTGCTTCAGATGTGTGTGGTTGACTGTTTTTTTTCTAGGCTTGATTGTGTTTATGGGGTGCAATCTAACATGTGTTCATGCTTCGTTTTAAGAAAAAAAAAAAAAAACACTTTTTCACATAATTTACCTTTATTCTAAACCGCTCAGTCCCTTCTCTGATAAATGCTCTGATTATTTCCTGGTTTTATGAAGCCCCTCCCTCAGAAATACGTGATGGGCTCAGATTGGTCAGCTGGCCCCAGTGTGTTGTGAGTGGCTAAACCGCCTCTTGAGTGCGTCTAAATGTCCTGTCCCTCACCTCAGTGGCATGTGCTCCGGTTGTATTGTAAACAATGGCGTTGTCTATATTGCTTATCAATTTGAGCCCGAGGATATTAGTGAAGAGGATCGCGCAGAACCTGTGCAAGCACGGCTCTTCATGGTATGTTTGTTTGTTGTTGTCTATATATAAGTCTATCTGTAAGTCTAACTATAAATATGTGTATAAATGGAACAATTCATAGTTGGAGCTGAGCTGATGAAATGAATGAGAGAGAGGGTGAGAGATGCAGAGCAGGGCGACGTGAGGAACAGAATTGAGAACCGCTGCTTTAGAACATTGATTTTGGAACTTGTGAATCCATTAGAATCCTTAGACGATAGAATTGTGATTCATATATGAATAGATTTTAACGTGCTCCCCTAGTTTTCTCTTCCTCTTCTCTAAAGCAGCACAACATGGCCTCGCCCCCTTCGTTACGTGTTCCCGGGGGCAGGGTTTATCTGCGTTCGTGATGTAATGGACCTGGGAAGTAGCTCGTTGTAGTCCCTATGAGCTGTTATGGTAGGCATGTTCTGCTCAACCATTTGGTAGATCACTTTTTGAGTCCCTATATCTTACTGAAAAATGTTTGGAACTGAACTCAAGCTGATTGGGTCATCTCTACAACTTGGTTGAGGTATGCTATGCTCCAAACATCCACTAGAGGTCACTCTATTTTTTGACAGCAGAACTTTTCACTCATCATGCTGCTAGCAAGATTAAAATTGAAAAATCACCTCTGACATGTGGACTATTTTTGGCTGTACTTTCAAAGGTGAGTTCATTTTTTCAACATTTTATATCATCTAACATGTTACTTAACAGAATTATGTAAATTGATGCAAAACAGAAACCTCTTATAATGGTCAAATAATTTATTTAAAACATGCTTGACCATACGGTTGAGTTGGCACTCCATGGTAAACCTTGGCATGGAATGATAGCTCAACCGCATGGTAACAGTTTGGTGAAGTTATGCTAATTTTATTAAAATGCACTATTTTCCATGGAATAAAAACACTGCTGTTCATGCATTGTTATCAATATGTTACAATTATAGTGTTATTATACTTAAATGGTTTAATATGTATGATTTTTGTAACATGCTAACATTTATATATAATGGTGCATCATTTCCTTATTCCTGCCTTGTATTTCTGTGTTTTAGAAGCAAAAGATGGATACTAAATCATTTTATGGTTCAAGGCCACAAAATTTTCTGGCCCTTGTACCAGAAGATCCTCAAGACTCTGAGGCTGATCTGAGTGATAATGATGATGACATAGGGGATCCTGATTATCTGCCCAAACAAGCAGAAATGATTAGGGATCTTTCCACTGAATCGGATGAGGAGGAGATGCCCTCAACAAGCACATCTGCTAAGAGGAAGATAAAAGGGAAAAACACCCTAAAAACAGCCATGGAAGAGCTGGATGTGGCTCTTATGTCACCCCCAGTCACAAAGAAGAATAAAATGGCTGAAAAGAAAGATAAAAAAGCCAGGAGAATCTGGAAGCATGACGATATTGAGGAATTCCAGGTTCCTGATTCAAGTTTTGCACCCCCTGATGCTGTCAAGACACCCTTCCAATACTTCAAAGGGATCTTCACTGATGAGATGATTCAACATATTGCTCATCAAACAAATCTCTACTCTGCCCAGGAGCTGGGGGATCCGATCAAGACTAACCCTGGTGAGATTGAAGATTTCCTTGCTATGCTACTTTTGATGGGTGTTTTTGACTTCCCGGCCATGGAGGACTACTGGCACCCTGCATCACGCTTCAACGTGATTGCTGATATCATAGAGGAGATTCAAGCAATTACGTCGCTACATTCACTTCAATGATAATCAGCAGTGTGATGGGAGCCCTGACCGATTTTACAAAATCCGACCCCTTTTTGAGATGCTTCGTAAGCAATGTCTCCTCATCCCATCCACCTACAAGCACAGTGTGGATGAAGTCATGGTGTCTTATAAAGGCACAAGGGCTGGCAATCTCCGCCAATACATTGCCAATAAACCTGACAAGTGGGGCTTTAAAGTGTTCTGTCATGCCAGTTCATCTGGCATCATCCATGACCTACTGCTCTATCAAGGGCCGTCCACATTCTTCAATGTTGATCTAAGTGAGGAAGAGCAGGAGCTACTTCTAGGGAGCAAAGTGGTGACAACATTATGCAAAACCATAACACAGCCACGGCTTTCAGTTGTCTTCTTTGACAATTACTTCACTAGTTTCGACCTGATCCTGAGCCTGCATGCAAATCTGGGCATCAAGTGCATCGGTACAGCCCGATCAAACCGCATCGGTGGAGCTCACCTGATAGAAGACAAAGAGCTGATGGAGAGAGGACGTGGAGCTCTTGACTATAAGTCTGCTGAAGGAGTACTCGCAGTCAAATGGTATGACAATAAATGTGTTACCCTCCTGAGCAATGCCTGTGGGATCATGCCCCTTACAAGTGTCCAACGGTGGAGCAAAGATGAGAAAGCGAAGATTGCTGTCCCATGCCCTTCACTCATTGCTGCCTACAATCAGCATATGGGTGGCATTGATCTTTCTGACATGCTGGTTCACCTGTACAAGACCCCTGCCAAGTCACGACGCTGGTACTTCCCCCTGTTTGGGTACGTCCTTGACCTGTCCATCTCCAATGCATGGCTGGTCTACAAGAGAGACTGTGGCCTACTGAAGGAAAAACCAATGCCTCTCAAAAGATTCCGCTTGGCTGTGGCTCACAGTTTGAAACAAGTCAACAAGGCAGCACCCAGAGTTGGCAGACCATCATCTGCCTCTGCACCACAAATGTCCTGTGAGAAGAAGTGCCTCCCCCCAAGACCCCCCAAACCACAACCAGATGTACGCTACGACAACTATGGACATTTGCCACTTCATACAGACAACCGGGGGCGGTGCTGCCTCTGCCCAAAGGGTGTGTCAAGATGGAAATGTGGGAAGTGCAATGTTTTCCTGTGCTTGATCGGAGAGAGGGAATGCGTCGCAGCATACCATCGAAAATAACGTGGCCAAGGTTCCCATAGGTCCTATTTTGTTTGCGCATTTTATTTGAAAGATGTTTCGTTTTTGAGTTCATTCAATGCAAGAACAAAAGTTCTTTGGAGATTATACACAGCAGAGCTGAGAAGTTGGAGAGGGCCCCATATGTTTTTGACAATACAATTGTCGTTAAAATTGTTGGAATTTTATGCAGAAAATGGGAGTGAAGTTCTTTTGTTGAAATAAAATTTACTTGACATGAATTGTTTTATGGTATTTTTACATTTTCAACATTGTTTTTGTCTTTGTAGGTATTAAATGACAATTTATAATTATAATTATGTAAAAGGTACTTTTACCATCAAGCAGCATCTCAACCATTTGGTAGAGGCCTATATTTAAAAAACTGGGTGGTATATAATTATTTATTTTTATGAATTGTGTTATTAGTGCCCCAATAACCTAAAAAATGCAAACAAATATTTTTTACATTGTTTTTTTCTTGGAGTGAACATTAAAGGGTTAAGCTGACAATTTTAAAAGACCATATCTCCGTTTGCATTGAACTTTCAGCTTCGTAACTTTGCAGATATTGTTTATGCTCAAACAGCAACATTACACACTAACCAATGTTAAAAAAGTGAAATCGCAATCAACCACCCCTTTAAACTGATATGGCTTTAAACACATGATTTCAGCACAATAGACACGATAATCGAAACCAAACAGATGTTTTGTTTTGGGCATAGTATCTAAGGTAAAAGGTACCACTCTATTCTGAAAAAGTGGGCGAGGAACTGCAGCTCATTTGCATTTAAAGATACATACACAAAAACAGTGTGTTTCTGCTTCCACTCAAAATAGGCATTTTCAAAACAGTATAATAAATGATCTGTGGGGTATTTTGAGCTAAAACTTCACTGACACATTCTGGGGACACCTGAGACTTATATTACATCTTGTTAAAAAGGGGCATAATAGGAGCCCTTTAAAAGGAAGCTTCATACAAAAATGCTTCTTGCTTTTGGCACCGACTTACTGAATAGCGAGCAAGCAAATCGACTTCTTTCGGTTCCAAACAGCCATTGTTCTAGGACAAAGTGTCAAGGCAGTGTCCTTTATCCCTTTCTTTGATAAAGGCCATTTTTGAACCAAGAAACTCAACAGTTTCGCTCCCATTTAGGTAAAATTGTGTTCAAACTACCCTACAGACTTTGAACTCTAAAATGATAAATTCACATGATCTTTGATTGAACCAGCCATGACTTTGTCACAGAGTAGATTATCAGTGTGAGCTCATGTTTTCCCAGCATGCTCTAGTCTCGTACATCTCTACTTATTAATCTTTAAGACAGGCATGAAAATGGAATTGCTGCAAATAACAGCCAGATTAGACATTCACAAACATGATTAATGGCTGTGGGACACTCCCAATGCTTGTGGAATATTAACAACATCATGCGTGCGACAGCCACGTTTCAGTTACGCTGTAAGACTATCGCATGCATCAATGCCCACTAATGTTAAACAACAACACCCATAAGACTAGTGCCCATGTTTATCTCTCTCGAGTGCCGACAAATTGATTCCAATCACTGTTGACATTCTGATTGAGCTGAACAGGATACAACTTTTAATATTACCTTGTTGTCAATGGAATGAAAGGAGCAGGGAATGCATTCAAGATCATGCAGGACAGCATTAAGAGATGTAGAAACATCAAAACTTATCACAGATATAAAAACAGACACAAATCTATTTTAATCTACACCTACAGCAGACTTCTCTACCTACTGTTTCTAAGAGAATACAGCTGAGCTACAAGGGTAAGATTACCTTTATCGTCCACAGAACCATGGTCATCCTCCTCCTTAATTTCATGCTCTACATAATGGTCTACATAGGGAGATTCTTCTGATGACATTAAGAAAAAAGGGAAAAATGAAATAAATTTGACAGCATGGGGACATAAAACAGAAATATATTTACACACCGTTACAAGATCTTATACAATATCATAGTCAAAATGAAATAAAAAAATGACTTTCTTATTTGAATCTTATTTTCAATCTTCAATCAAAATGTAATATAACATGCCCTTCCTTTGAAATGATTTTTCTTTGCTGTTATAGCACACAGGCTGTAATGTGCAACAGCTGGGTTCCAGAAGTAAAATCTCATTTATTTTACACACATAGCAATTGATTTTGAATGATTCTATATAAAGCTTTCAAGACAAATCTACCATGAGCTCCTGAGGTTAATAATCAACAATAAATGCAGTGTTATTTCACCTTAATGAAATAAAAAAAGAATTCAACAGACAAATTCTAAATTCCAGGTGAAGAACTACACTATACATACACACGTGGTCAGAATTGTTGGTACCCATGGTAAATATGATCAAAGAAGGCTGTGAAAATAAATCTGCATTGTCAATTATTAACCTTTCATTGGAGAATAAGAATTTGGGGGAAATAGTTATGAAATAAATGTTTTGGTAACACTTTATTTTAGGTTCTCTTAACTAGTTGCTTATTAGCATGCATATTACTAGAATATTAGCCATTTATTAGTAGTAATTAAGTACATATTAATGCCTTATTCTGCATGACCTTGTTCTACATCCCTAATCCTACCCAATACCTAAACTTAACAACTACCTAACTAACTATTAATAAGCAGCAAATTAGAAATTAATTGAGGGAAAAGTCATAGTTAATAGTGAATAAGTGTTCCCTATTCTAAAGTGTTACCAACATTTTTCTCTAATACACATTGGACATAATTAACAATACCCTTTTATTCAATACTTTTTGAAACCTCCATTTGCCAAAATAACAACTCTGGGTTTTCTCCTGTAATGCCTGATGAGGTTAGAGAACACCTGACAAGAGATCAGAGACCATTCCTTCATCCAGAATCACTCCAGACCCTTCAGATTCCCAGCTCCATGTTGGTGCTTCTTCTCTTCAGTTCACTCATTTTCTACAGGGTTCAGGTCAGAGGACTGGAATGACCAGCAGAAGCTTGGTTTTGTGCTCAGTGACCCATTTTTGTGTTGTTTTTGAGGTTTGTGTTTGGATTACAGTACGGTTGGAAGATTCAAACATGGCCCATTATAAGATTTCTTTTTTTGTTTTGTTTCATCTGACCATAGAAGCTAGTCTCATTTGAAGTTCCAGTCGTGTCTGACAACTGAATATGCTGGGGATTGTTTTTGCATAAGAGCATTTTTTCTTGATTTTTTTTTTCTTGAAACCCTCCTAAACAACATGTGGTGTAGATGTGGTGTAGGTTTGATTTTTTTTTTTTTTTAAGGTTTTCTGACCCTGAGACTATTTTCTGCAATTCTCCAGCTGTGGTCCTTGGAGAGTCAAACTCTCCTCCTCACCGTGCATTAGGACGATATAGACACACGTCCTCTTCCAGGCAGATTTGTAACACTTTCTGTTGTTTGGAAATTCGTAATTATTGCCCTGATGGTGGAAATGGGAATTTTCACCGCTCGAGCTCTTTTCTTAAAGCCACTTTCTAATTTGTAAAGCTCAGTTATCTTTTGCTGCACATCAGAAATATATTCTTTGTTTTTTCTCATTGTGATGGATGATTAAGGGAATTTTGGCCTTTGTTTTCCCTCCTATTTATATTCCTGTGAAACAGGAAGCCATGGCTGGATAATTTCATGTCCATAATCATCCTGGAGTGCTCAAAATTGTAAATATGAATGGGAATATACTTCACAGATATTTTACTCGCAAGAATTTTTAGGGGTACCAATAGTTGTGTCCAACGTGTATTTGAGAAAAACACTTATTTCATAATGAGATTTCCCCCCATTTTCAATTGTTTTAGTTCAATGAAAGCTTAGATTTTTGTGTGTTTTTTTAAAAATAAAGATCAAAAGGATTAATAGTACAGGTTTATTTTCACAGCCTTTTTTTTTGTCATATTTACCAAGGGTACCAACAATTCTGACCACGTGTGTGTATATATATATATATATATACACACACGTGGTCAGAATTGTTGGTACCCTTGGTAAATATGACAAAAAAAAAGGCTTCAGCAAATCAGCAAATATATCTTCATCAAATCAGCAAATATAGTTTCAGAAGGAAATAGGGAAGGCTAAAAGACTATCTTTCAGTATAGATTTATAGATTTATTTTTAACTTTAACTGCTCTCTCTCAACCTGACAATGTTTAGTGCCAAACAATCTGCCATCTTAATTTACCCAAATATAATTACTACACACTAACCTTGCCCAAACCAGAACCCTGACTGTCTGTCATTTTTACATATGAAACAAAGCATAAGCCAATGCCTTTATGAAATTGTTTTCCTTCATATAATGGTAGGCGTCCTTTCACCATCTTTGTAGGGACATTTGGACACACACACAAGCACACACCAAACCTCATCCATCATTTTTCGCTAAAACCTAGTAACCTACTGCACTGGATCTGCAGGGATCTTCATTCTATTGGTGGTCTGTGGTCTCAAACTGGTTCTGTCTGACCTAAAGCAGTCTACAGAGAGTCCAGCAGGAACAGCGCAGTGCACAGGGCTCTACACTAATGAATTTACCTTCCTCTTCACTTTCTTTGATAGACTCTGCCAGAGAGAGACAACACACATACATCAGAGCTCTACAAGAAGACAAAGTGTGCATATGTTGTTTTTTACTAGCATACTTTTCTCTGCCGATAACTATGTCTGTACTTTCAGTATCCACTGAATATCATACAAGAGCTATGAACAGGATAGAGGAAAGACAGGTGGAGATGAGTGGGCTTCATGTTTACCGAGCATGATCTCCTCATAAACATTCTCTTCTGTCAGAAAATGCAATGAGAGAGAAGAGAAAAAAAAGTCAAAGTAAAGACGAAGATGAAGAGTGAGGTAAAAACAGGTAAACAGCACTGCAAGGGAAGCAGAAATAGATAAAGTGTTAGACGTACTGTCTTTTTGAACAAGTCGTTGTACTCCTCAGTATTTATTCTGGAAGTCCTTGGCTGGTGCTTCCAAATTTGAAGTCTATGATTATGTTGACTTAGTAATTACAGATTGGTACTTAACTCTTGTGCTCAAATTGAGTACGGTGTAATCAGAAGTAGGGATATCAAATTCACAGGTGCAAAGTTCACACTAAAATTAAGAATATGTAATGAATTCAAAGCATATACCAGTATATATCATGTAAATCACATTTGGGTAAAAACACTCTAACCTTTGGTTTCTCACAAATGTATCAATTGCATATCAAGCCTGAGATGTGACTTCCCCCAATCTGCCCTAAAAATGCTAAACTAAAAATATCATTCTTCAGTAGCAGGTCTCACCCCTGTGAGGGGGATATATTTCCAGCCCTCATCCGTTTATCACCTGCGACCTCAAAGCAAGGCTGAAGTCAGTAAGCTCCAATGAACTGAAGCCACAAAATGCATTTCACATCTGTATGAGGCAAAGGACCATCAAAACATTCCCACGTGAGCACGCCAAAGGTTATCAACCTGATGTCACGAGCGGGTTTATTCAGTCCTCAAGGTCTCGCAGACATTTGTGCACCCAAACGTGATTTTATCAGGGAGCGCGAGTCTCGAAAGGTGAACTAATGCGATTGGGGCACAAAATCACATCACACACAACACTCTCACTGGGTCTCATTCACCAGTAATTCTACACAAGTTGCATACTTGGGTGCGCAGAAGAGGTTCTTACACAAAATCTCTGGATTATGCTAGATGAGGACAAATGTGCCTGCAGTTTTTAATTACCATAATACATACTCAAACCATCTCCATATAAGCTTCTTTTTTGCACAAATTTGTATTATTTAAAATACTGAAATATTATAAAATATTATATAAAATGTGCAAAAAAACTAAAATTTCAATGTTTTTTATCAATTGTTTTAGTAAGTGAAAACGTACTATATTTTAGACTCATAACATGTAATTCAAAATGTTTCATGCATTTATGCTACTAATTACAGACTGCAGCTCAATAAAAGTATCTCAAATTATTAAAATATTTAATTTTGAGTTTGATTAAATTTCCATTCATACAGTAAAAATTGCAGGCATCTCTCAAATTGATCAAAATGTGAAACTGAAGACTGGAGAAATGGCTGCTGGAAACTAAACTCTGCAATCACAGGAAAAAAATTACATTTTAAAATATATTTAAAATGATTATAAATTGTTATATTATTTCACAATATTACTGTTTTTACCGTAATTTTGATTAAATAAATGCAGCCTTGATGACCAAATAAAAAATGACTGATTCCAAATCCAAATTTAATGCACTAAATTGTAGTTTTATATATAAATATAAATATATATAAATATATATATATATATATATAAATATAAATATAAATATATATATATATATATATATATACACACACACACACACACATACAAAAGAAATACATTTTATATTTTTATATTTAAACAATTTTATAATATGATAAATTACCATAAAATATTGAATATTATATATTATATTCATAATACAATAATAAATACAAATTTATATAAACCCAAATTCAGGATACATTTAAGTACAAAACTGAACGGTTAACAAACGAAACCCACTGCATAGATGGCGTTGCTGAAGCTGAAAATGAGATGTTGTTTTCCCAGCAGTGACTCCAACATTAATGAACATCAGTGAGACGGGCATTATGAATATATCAGGAGCTGGGAGTCAAAGAGAGACTGCTGGTTGCTCGCTCGTCTCTTTCTAAGGTCACAGAGGTGCTACAAGAAGAGAGTGCACAGGAAATATGAACGTTTTTTGACATATGGTGCTGTTACGTCAGAGATGCGTCGTGTGTCCAGCATATGGTTTGTTCTGGCAGTTTCTGAGCTGGCACAAGCAGCATGCTGTCATGGTGCCACCAGATTATAACGGCAACTCCATCTTCACCAGCATGGGCATCCTGGCACTTCACGGCCACTAATGCACCTGCTGCCCAGCACAGGAATGTGAGTCAGGATGTTTTCAGAAGGAAACTCGTACGTGCAGCTGTTCTGGACTAAATGATTACATGTCCCACAGGACAGTAAAATTATAAATAAGATCTCTATGATATCTCAGATGTTTCTCTCAGGCAGCAATGAGATTAAATTGCTCTTTTTTTTTCTCAAGAACTAGTAGTAGAGGACTAGTAATGCTACCTCAAGACATTCAGAAAAGATCACAAACTGTACTAATAAGATACCAAAGATCTCAATATGATAATTTCTTATCAAATCCACCCAAAATCGATTTTCTGAGTTATGCAATCCACATGAATTTTACAGTTTTATACTTTTACCGTATGTCAACTTATTTGTTTTCTTTAATAAGTTACTAAAGAAATTTTTAGGAGTAACATCTGAGACAGAAGTAATATCTAAATACCTAGCACATGAAGTCTCACGAATGCAAAAGCGCAATATAATAATAATAATAATAATTATTATTATTACTTACATTCAAATTCTTTCAAGCTGCATAAATATATAACTGTCATGCACAGTATATCTGTATTTCTCACAAGGAATTTTGAAAGAAGCCCCTGAGACAAAGCTAATATTTAAATGAAGCACAACTAGAGTCTTAAGAACCGCAATAAAAAGCAGTAAAAAGACCAAACGATTTGAGAACTGCAGTGGCATAAATACAGTATATACTTTTTACTCATACCGTATGCAAATATTAATCTCACGTATGTCTGTGTGTATTTCCCACAAGGAATTTTATGAGAAACATCTGAGACAAATATCACATATAAATGCAGCATTACTAGGACATTTATTAAGTCTCAAGAACTGCAATAAAAAGCAGCATTTGAGCAATAATAATCACAACAACAAATTCCATTCAAATTCTTTTAAGACCAAACGATCTGAGCTCTGCCAGCGGCACACATATATGTAACTCATTATTATGCTACATGCAAATATTCATCCAATGCATGTCTTTTTGTATTTCTCAGAAGGAATTTTAGTAGCAACATCTGAGACAAAGTTAACACTTAAATGAAACTCCACTAACTTTTCTGAGCTACACACGAGCAACCTCAGAGCAATAACAGCCTCCTCTGGGTACCAGCGGAAGAAATTATACTCTATTAAAACGCTTTAAGCATTAAATGTGACAGAAATCAGAATGTGCGCAATATTTTTCTGTACAGCTTCAAGAGGGAGGAAGAAAACATAGTAACATTGCCATTTGTGTGTTCAGGGTGCTGGGTACAGATGTGCGAGCATGCAGGTAGGGCAGATTGGGAAGAAAGAGTTACTCTGAAGGATAAAACACCACTGTAGAGGGCTGTGCACGGGACACACACACTCATACACACTGGAGGGCAGTGGGATGGATGCAGAGTTCTTTACCTTCCACTGCGTTTGAGTGGTAGTCTGGTTTGAAGCATGAATGGAGACAAGAACAGAACAACACATAAGCCATGAACCTGAGCACACACACACACTTCTACAGCATTCATTCACACGCTCAACAGTGAGTATGAGTTACAACCACATCTTTTAATAGCATCGCATGTAGACAGCACAAATTCATGAATACTGTCTGAGCTGAATCTCTTCTGGATCAAGATTCCCTAGCTAGAGCACGTAAGCAAGCGAGCATGTCCCTTACAGCTGAGCGTCAGTGTGTGTGTGTGATGTGAGAGACGGTCTCCAGAGAGCAGTGTTTGACAGACCACAACCCTTCGTCTCCCCGTTCTGAGACATACCAGCGCAGATGACATGTTAAAGATGGAAAATCATGTGCATCTTGCAAAACAGACAATCTGTAGGTCACTGTGGATCCAGCTACAGCCCTGTTCATAACTCAGCCAGCAGATCTAGTTCTACAGGCTGTCCCAAAGCATCTTCTGCTTATAGCAATGACAATGTTTCACTTTATGCAACAGATTATAAATAAGCATACTGGGTCCCCAGCCAGAATATTGTGTATTCCAATTGAAACATTATAAAATAATTGAACAGCTGTATATTTTTGATTTAATTATAACATTTATTTGCAAATATATATTTAATTTTTAAAGAATATTTATTACATGTGTTGCATTTCGAAAATGATTAATAAATATATAACATTATTTATTGATGTATATTTATTTGTATTATTAAAATGTAAAAATAGGAATATGAGCAATGATAAATTAGTGCTGGGCATCAATTAATCGCGATTTATCGCATCCAAAATAAAAGTTTTTGTTTATATAATATATGTGTGTGTACGGTGTATATTTATTATTTATATAAAAAGACACGCACATACAGTATATTTTTTGAAAATATTTACATGTATATATTTGTATTCATATAATTTATATTATATATATACATATATTTAATATATATCTTAAATATATACATGCATGTGTGTGTATTTATATATACATAAATATACACAGTATATTATGTACACAAAAACTTTTATTTTGGACGCGATTAATCATTGCTCAGCACTATAATAAATACACAGTTAATTTAGCACATCAGTTTTATAAATAAAAAGTACAGCTGTATAATTAATTTACAAAGCATGAACACAGGGAAAATCAGAACTGTTATCATTATTTATTTTTATTGACAGAATGCCATTTTCGAGATTATCGACCGATAACCGATATTACCCTGTTTTAGTTCCTAAACAAACTGAGTTGAACTCAAATAATCAAAACAGCCTTGTCAGTTCATAACAACAGTTTTTCCCCTTCCATTACACATGATTATGTGAATGCAAGAGTGTGCATGCAAGAAAGTAACAAGACTTCCCAGACAGACCGATAATGATGCTAAAGATCCAACAGATCAACTCTTACAGCATGAGAGACACATTGCAACGCACAAACCATGATCACAGAGCAAAATTGGCCTAACCCCGCCCCTTTTCCAGATGATTGACAGCTGTCAAGTGCAAAGTGATTAGCAGGGAAAGGGCACTCACCTTTGACCCTCTCGCCGCGGTTCAGTTGGATCTCTCCCTCTCCCTGCGGCGTGTACGGTTTGACCACGATGAAGGTGCGCCCCGGCACGGCGCTGTAGAGTTTCCGTTTGGGGCCCCGGGCTCCTGAGAGTGTGTGCGAGGGCCCCACGGGAGGAGGGCTGGGGTCCCGCTGGACCGTCCCTGGGCTGTAAACAAAAACATAGGTTACCGTGGTGATGCCCGGCAACTGGTAGCCAAATCCGGTGGTCACCGACATGGTCCCGCGAGAAGCGTGCGTGTGTGCGTGCATGCGCGGGTCTCCTCCTTGATATTCCCGAACCGGCCAGGGCCAGCGTCAGGTGAAAGCGGCTCACTCCCTCTCTTCCTATCCCTCTTCTCCTCCTCTGCTCCTCTCTCCTCCTTTCTTCCACCTCTCCTCCCTCTGAGCGCTCCCCGCCCTCCCCCTCGCTCCCGTTAACGGCTGCCTGTCGCGAACGGCGCCGAGTGCTCGGGCTGCACTCGCCGCGAGTGGGGCATGTTCACTCCCCGTGGCTCTGGTGCTCACGCTCGCACACACACACACGCTGTGACGCGGCTGCGCCGTTTCCCCGTGGCTGGGCTGGCGCGCTCCCGCCCTCAACATTCTATCCGTACACGGACGGTCGCAGACGACAACGCGCGGGCGCCAGGGGTCCAGATTGATTAGTGTGTGGGGGGGTTGAGCACGACTCACCTCACCCCCCTAAAAGAGCCCTGCACCCACAAACACACACACACACACACACACACACATACACACACACATTCAATCCTAGTGCTGTAATCAACAGCCCCTCCTACCCCCTCTCTCTCCCTCTCTCTGCCCTCCAAGTCCTCCCCTCCCTCCCCTGTCTCTCTGCTCTCCCCGTCTCTCTCTCTCTCTGTCAGTAAGACAGCTCCTGAATGTTAATGCAGCTGCAGGCAGAGTGGCTATAGCCCTGTCTCTCTCATTCATCGCAAATCGTTCACCCATTCATTCCAAACACACACACACACACAAGCGAAAAGGCAACATCCCAATATGATTCCTGTTTTCAGTCCAGTCAGGAACGAAACTAGAAGTACAGCAAAACACACGAGAGAATGTTTAATGGGCTTTAACAGGTTTGTGTGTCCTAAGGATGTTAACTTTCCCTCTATTGGAATTCTGCTCAAATGTTTTGAGGTGAATTCATTGAGAATGACTCACGCTTGTTTATTTGTGCTGTTTTATACCTGATACACTAAAGGTGCTATGCAAATAAGGTAAATCACACAAACATGCACTGAATTAAATTTGCACAACATAAGTGGAGAAAGCAGTATACCTCAATAATCTGGCAAACTTTACTGGGAATACACACACACACACACACACACACACACACACACACACACACACACACACACACACACACACATATATATATATATATATTGTATATGTAACTTAAATATGTGTGTGTGTGTGTGTGTATATTATATTATATTTCATATTATATTATATACAATGCATGGGGTTTGATTTCATATTAAAAACTTTTTTACTTTTTATCTTTTTCTTTATTTTGCAGCAACTGAAGCTATAATTATATGTATAAAATTTTATTTAAAATTATGTCAAATTAAAAATTACAAATATATAAAAATATATATATGGCTTACACAGTAGTTAAACTGGATTGCAGGTGGTTAGTGAAAATTTAGCAAGTTTTTGTGCAAAATTTTGCCATGCAAAAACTGGTGCAACTGTTTAGCGAATAGACTCCTCTGTTTTGATTCTCAAAAAGAAGCTGATATCCGCCAGCGTGAGCAAGGAAATTCTTAAACCAGTAACACTTTACAATAAGGTTCCATTTGTTAACTGTATTTAATGCATTAATGCATTAAGTATTTTTCATTGTAAGTTTATGTTAACTACACTGTAAAAAGAATTCCGTAAAATTTACGTTAAAAAACTGGCAGCTATGGTTGCCGGAATTCTACCGTAAAATATACGGTAGCAACATTTTAGGTTTTACGGTTTTATCTTAAATTTATAGTTAAATACCGTAATTTCATCAACTGATATAATGTTAATATACCAACCTATTGAAGTACTGAAATCTGTTTTGAACCTTTGAAATACACTGATAACCACCAAATGCAGAAGGTGATGAGAAAGTCACATGATGAACCAAAGCCCATCACAAGCAGCTTTTAAATAATAACATATATAGAAGTTGCACAGTGTCATTCACACAAGCACTAAACACCATCATGGTGAGACTCATTAAACTGAAATATGCAATAAACATTAATTTAACAACATTAGATGTAACATACAACCCCAATAAACATAACTGATAAGAAAAAACTAAGAAGAAACTTAGTTATTTCAAAGAAAAAAAATCAAATTCAAACAAAATTTGAAATGCACACAGAGAATGGAACGTCAATTTACGGTATTTCCCTGTAAATTTTACATTCTTTTTCACTTCCAAAAGCGGTATTTCACTATAAAATTGTCTGAAATGTCTATTAGAGTTTTTCACCGTATATATTAGGGGAACTTACCGTTAACCATTTAACAGGTTTTTACCGTAGCCTTTTACCGTTAAAATCACAGTCATTTTTTACAGTGTAATGTTAACAAATGGAATCTTACTGTAAAGTGTTACCCTAAAACCTTTGTCTTTACTGTCAAAATCACTCAGTCCAAACACATGCATATTCATGCACTCTTTCCAGCTCTCTCCATCTATCCCTCTCTCTAAACATCGAGCTCAGTGACGGCTTTCCAATTACTGCAGCGGTACGGGGCTAGAGTGACTGCAGCATGTACATGCAGAGTAACAAGAAAGAGAGAGGAATTTAAGGGCGGAGAGATGATAAGAAAGTGAGAGAGGAAAAGAAAAGGGCCGTAAAGCAAAGACGGATGGAAGAGAGAAAGTATCAGAGAAGAAATGATGGACAGAGGCTGTAAGAAGTGAGAGAATGGATGAGAGACAGAGAGGTATGGAGTACTGTCGTCACGGTTTCCTCTGACTCAGTATTGATCAGTCAGAGCTGCCTCAAGCCTGTAATAAACAGCGCTGAAAATCATCGGCGGGCTCTGCAGTAATACCATATTTCACACACATCAATCATCATAAAAACAGACATACATAGCCTCTGACAAGTGTTCTTTTTATTTAGGACATTTGTAAGACGATAGATTTGAAGCAGTGCAGCCTATAGATGACATTCCCTGTGATCTCAGGCCGATCTGACTCTTCCCATGCATGAGGAACTTCCACAAAGACGTGCTGTGTTTCAAAACTCAGAATCTAATAAGCTGCCTACCGATACAGTTCCAACATTCAGTTGAATTTTGCTAGCGATTCACAAGAATTTGATACAAGATTCGAATGTGCATGATGCCCAAAAGTGTCTGATTCAAAATGTGTTTCACTCAAACATTCAGATGTGCCTATGAGACCCAAAGAATATTGATTCAAACAATCAGTTTCAAAGCACTGAATCTGAACGATCAAACATAGATGTTAGATTCCAATTTTCAAATTGAGTATGTTTAAAATGTTCAGTAACACTTTCCAAAGAGGTATCATTTGTTAACATTAGTCAGCTACATTAGTTACCATCAACTAAAACATTTATTCACCTCTATTAATTTCAAAATTTATTAATACATTATTAAAATCAAAAGTTGTATTTGTTAATATTATTAATAATCATAGACCTGAGCCAATATGGACTAACAATAAACAGGTGTATTTGTATTAACTAATGTTAACAAAGATTAATAAACACTGTTAGGTAATATTAATACATTAATTAGCATTAACTAATGGGACTTATTTAAAAGTATTATATAAAATGTATGATATTGTATGATATACATAAAAAGTCAATTCAAACATTTAATTTGAACATTCAAACTGGTTACACTTTATTTTGATAGTCCACTTTAAACATTCTTCTAACTACATGTACTGTAACTTTGCAACTACATGTCAACTAATTCTCATTAATTTGCAACTACATGTCTACTAACTCTCAGTAGGGTAGGTTTAGGGTTAGTAGAATAAGTTGACATGTACTTGCAAAGTTTCTCATAGTCAGTATGTTGTATGTTGTGGAACCATCAAAATAAAGTGTTAGAAGATATTAAGACACACACTACTAGTTGACGTAGTTGCAAAGTTACTTTGCAATGTCTAAAGTGGACTTTAAAAACAGAAATACAAAATGATGCCCAAATGGTTTTGGTTCAGATGTGCCTGTAATGATCAAAAAAGTTCAATTGAGAGAAAAAAAAATGCCTGAAAATGATGAATGTGTTCAATTTGAAAATTAAAATACAGCTAAAAATTGCCTCGAAATGTTTTATTTGAACATTCAAACACACCTATGTTGCCTGAAACATACTGTCTAGGTACGAAGCTCCCTGGATTTTGAAACACGGCCACATTCTAACTACTGTACTTCAGCTCTAACATGTGTTTCTCTGTCGAGAAGGACCGACCTCATTCAAACTTAATGACAAGCACCTTTAGATATTAACTCACACACACAGATATGTGTAACCCTCAGAATCCCACACACTCTCAAACACAACAACAACCTTGCCCTAATCGACCACACTAAACCCCCTCAGGCATACAGTGTCCTGGTGAGGGGTGTGAAAAAGTGATATATTGGCTCTATACCTCTCCTGAGCATCCTCTCGGCTGCCTCCTTGGACACCAACTATACTTCGGTAACCCTGGCAACTGCCATCATGGAGAGATAAATTGAAAGCAACTGTCTTGATTCGCCGGGTGCTCGTGTCAACAGTGAATCAGAGGCTTCTTTTCTGCCGTCTCTCACGATTCTTGCTCTCTCTTTAGGTAACAGCAGCTTGATCCGAAGTCAAAGACTAAGTCTCCACGCTGTCATCATGCTGTGAATAACTCCACAAACTTACTTGTCATGTGTGTGTTATCTGGGGCCACAGACACAAGCAACTCAACTTTCTACAACATGATTGTTAGCTAAAAATAAAACTAATAAAGATGAAAAAGGTTTTTGTTGTTTGAAATAAAGCTGAATTCAAATATAAATATTATATGAAAAAATGTAAACTTAACCTATAGAAATATAAATATTAAAAAAACTATAATTGAAAAGATCTATCTATAAATATATAAAATTACTGCTGTTAACTAAAACTGAAATAAAATATACATATTAGATGAAAAATGTAAATTTAAAAACTGCAGAAATATAAATATCTATAACTAAAAACTTGCACAACTGCACATAAAATTTCTAAAAATAACTAAAATGACAAAACTTAATATATAAGATAATTCATATATATATATATATATATATATATATATATATATATATATATATATATGTGTGTGTGTGTGTGTGTGTATATATATATATACACGCATACACACACAAATACGTATATTTTAATTTTTAAGCTACAGAAACTACTTAAAAAAACAATCCAGGTGAAATATTTTGCAGTACTTGAGGGAAACATATTTGTGTGATAGGTTATTTAGCATATATTACAACTAAGGTCACAAAGAAAAATTGATGTCATTGCCATCACAAAAATAGATTCAATGTGACTTGCTTTTTCAGCACAGCTTTGTCATCAGCTATATCGTGCTGCTATCAAACTACGCTTTTCTTTAAAAATGTCAGCTAAAGAAAGCTTCCATCTTCGCCTGACAATAGGAATAAAACTAAAAGACTTTATCTGGAAGAAATGACCCTTTGAGCTCTGAAAAAAATGATGTGGAGACCAACCAGTCCAGCCACAATGGAGAGAGACTCATATGCTTTGTAATAACAGAATAAGGCATCAGAATCAGTCATTACCTTGCAAACCGTTATTTGCATAAGTGCACAATCGCAAAATGGTCTCTGTGGATGGACTAAGATGAAAGAATGAAATGAGTTACGTCTCGTTCTCTCTCATCATCTCTTCTGTTCTTCTGTCAGAATCTCTCTCAGTGTGTCCTGCCCCTTTTAGGGGTTAATTGAGTGTAATGAAGTCGGTGTGAAGCCCTTCCTCCGACAGATGTGTGTGTGTGTGTGTGTGTGTGTGTGTGTGTGTGTGTGTGTGTGTGCGCGTGAATGTTTGTGTTTACTGGGTCATCACAGCCTCCCAGCAATTTTGGAAACACAGCTATCAACAAAAAATTACCTTTTTCTCCTGTCTCTCCTTCAATTCCTTTTCTTCAGTTTTCTCTTTTTAATACTTCTGAATATTTTGCAAAGAGAAAGACAATGGTTCTATCATAAGAGGACCTGGGGGAATCACATGAAACCTGTCAAGAAATGACATTTCACCCCCCCCAAAAAAAAAAAAACTTTTTGTACATACAGAATACATAAATAATCAGTAACTGAAGTTTTAGAATCATTACGCTGCTTTGCATTATGACAGTTTTCATGGGAATTATAATCTCCCATTCTTATTAATGGAATCCAAATAAATAAATAAAACTGCACTCTTATTCAGGAATAGCTAAAAAAAGTATTTTTCGAAGTATGTTTTATATTCTTATAATTTACACTAAATAAAAACAATTACATTTTATAGTATTACAGTAGTAATAGTTTACTCGGTTAAAAGTCCAATTAATTTAAGAATCACCACTGAGAAGTAAAATCTTGATATATGAATAATAAATATATTTATTTAAATTATATTTCATACACTGCGATTCTTATTTAAAAATCAAATATATAGTTAATAAACATTCTTTTTCTGTTGATCCTGGGGTGAAATGTCACCTGGGAATGTTTTTGTGGTATTCACCCATAAGGAAATTCTTTGATGCTTTGGTTTTAAACCCAAATGACTATGAGCGTGGATAAGGAATAAGCCAGAGGTAATGAACAAGCCAATAGGAATGCAGAAGATGATTTTGACCTCACCGCCACCCCTTAAATCTCTCGTCGTCCAATAGGAAATCAGTTTACGGGTGAGCGTCGAGGGAGTGGCAGGTCTGGATGTCCTGAGGGTGGAATCCATCACGGAAAGCTCCAGACTGAGAGAGTGCTCTTTCAGAGTGACACCTCATTTACCTGCCTTGCACAAACAAAATGGATTCCTTTTTGCCTTCAATAAATCACTCAATTCTCCTTCCCTCTCTCTTTTTCCTCTCTAAACGGAGCTCATAAATCGGCAAAGTAATGAAACAGCAGAAGTGAGGTAAGGTCTAAATTTTAGCCTCTTAACTGGTGGTAAAAGAGACATGTTAATGATGAGTGATGAGCTTTTACCTTTCATTCACTCCGGCCCATCAGAATACTTTTATCATCATGTTTTCACAGGAAAGAAAACTTCCACTTAGTTTTCACTGTGCATTATTCATTAGGAACACTGCAACAGATATTCAGAGCTTTAATGAGATGGGTTTTTTTCACTCACAAGGGTGAAAACACGGTTGTTGTCCGGTCTCAATATCACTATAGCCAATTTAAACAGCTACTACTGAGCGGAGCAAAAATCTGTAATGTGCATGTCACCTTTACTTATACAATGACATTCAAAAGAACAATCTCCCAGGCTGTTCATTATTTCTGAACACACTGTCTATGACAGACTTCATCAAGATGATGTCTCATATATTATATTATGTAACTGCTTAAATGCCAACGTTTTGGAATTGACAATGGCATTTAAATATTGCAATGAATCCCATAAATTAGCATTCTGTGTGTATGAACACAGGAGTCACCCCTGAAATTGTTTCGACATCATATTGATCTAAAAAGGAAACATACATTTGGTGATATTTTTGACTACAATAATTAATATCGGTGACTGGAGACTTATTAATAGCTGATGAATTTAAAAACTACCAGTTACAAAGGCGGACTGTTTGGTTTTAGCTTGCTGGACTGCAAAGTTGCATGCACCAAAAAAAATTAAAATAAAATAAAACTCAGTAATTTTTTTTTTCCAGTAAAAATATAAAAATATATATTAAAATTATTATTAAGATATTATATCTTGTTTTTTTTTATGTATAATTTTTTTTTTTTTCTTTTTTTTTGGAGTTTATAAAATATCTGGCAATAGGGTAAAGAATAAAATCTGAATTCAAAGGGAAACGTTTATTTTACTTACCCCTTTATCATTTTTAAAATATCATTTATATGATATTTGACTTCAGTTTTTGTCATTTTGCTTCTCAAGTAAATGTATCTTGATATAAGAGTGATTATTTAAAGTGGCTGAGCTACTGTCACACTAAATTCCTTGTAATTTTTTTTTGTCAATATTATATAATATAAATATTACCAATTTTTATTGTTATTTAAACTCTCTAAACATGAACAACTTTGGTTTAAATATTTGTTAAGTACTTTGAAGTGACAACATATTATTCAGTGACACAACATCACCTCGATCTAAACCTCATTTTTTCTTTTTATAACTTAAGTATTCATATCATAGCAAGGGCTAAATTTAACTCGATATCATACACCATCAACCAATAACACTCGCACTTGACCTCTGACCTTTGATTCCTCTGTGTTGTTGGTGCTCGTGCACCCAGCGACCTGTGATCTCTAAATCCACTTTGACAATGTTTAGAACATCGTGTCATGGCCTCGAATCTGACCCTGAACAGGAAGTGGGCGGCCAGCGCTGACCGCACCGCTACAGCACTAATTACACACTCTCCTGGTCACCACGCTCACCTCAGGGAGTGACAGGTGGACACAGCCAGACAAAGGGCAATGACCAGAGAGAAAGAGAGGGGACTTTTATAGAACGCCGGACACCAAGGACAGGCGCTTTGGCTTAATTCCTGTTGGTATCATCACATTCGGTGTATTAAACACAAACACACTGCAAACACAGGTTATTATTATTAGCGGGCCAGGATGTCAGGAAATACTGACAGATGGACAACTAGGACAGAACACAGCAAACGCCCCTCAGGACCACACAAAAAAAGAGAGTGAGCCCTAAAGTGTTGTTCTGTGGCAGAAGTACACTACACCTGCTGGTAAAATTAGAGTCCTGAGGTCCAAATTAGCACACAAAGCCACTCGTTTTGCTGAAGGGAAGTTAAACAGCACAAAAGAACTGCTTCAGAAAGTAGTCATCACTTTTCTAACCTACAAAACATCTACCCTATCTACCCTACCCTGTAATATCTATCCATTTTGAAATATGCTTGTAGTAAACAATTCTGTATAGATCATCTGTAGTAAGATCCCCATCTAGGAACAGACATACAGACATGCTCTCAAAACACACACACACACACACACAGACGTTTGTTTTTCTGAAAAGTGGGGACAGCCCATAGGCGTAATGGTTTTTATACTGTACAAACCGTATGTGCTATTGCCCTACACCTCTGTGCTATTTCAGATTTTCAATACACTCCATTCTGTGTGATTTATAAGCGTTTTGAAACATGAGACATGGGGTAACGTCCTGAAAAGTCACCTTCTCCTTGTAATACCCATGTCATACCCTTGTCATTATACAAATTTATGTCCTCATTTGTCACAAAAACATGCGCGCACACACACACACACACACACACACACACACCCACACAATGCCAAAATGTGAAGTGAAAGGGCATATATGCTCTGTGAATTGGTATATCCAAAAATGCATTGAGATTTATAATTTGTTCAAGAATTATAAACTTATAAACTACACTACTGTTCAAAAGTTTGGGGTCAGAATCAATTCCATGAAATATTCCACAAAGACACATTAAATTGATCAAAACTGACAGTAAAGACAAATATAATGTTACAAAAGATATTTATTTCAAATAAATGTACTTTTGAACTTTTTATTCTTCACAGATCCTGAGGGGGAAAAAAGTTTCCACAAAAATATTAAGCAGCAACAACTGTTTTCAACATTGATAAATGTTTCTTGAGCAGCACATCAGCATATCAGAAAGATTTCTGAAGGATCATCATAGGAATAAATTACATTATAAAATACACATTTTAAATTGTAATAATATTTCACAAAATATTTTTTTGGCAAATAAATGCAGCCTTGGTGAGAACTTTCAAAAACATAAAAAAATCTTACTGATCCCAAATTTTTGAACAGTATTTCATTCAATACTAACACATATTGATAAAAAAGTTCTAACTGAAATTAATCCATGATATGGTGATTCATTTAATGCATTAATCCCACTGAATTAATCTTACTATTTCCTGAGAAATGTCTCCAGATAAAGATAACTCAAAAACATCTGATTGTTTTTGCAGGTGAAAGCTTTGAATAGATAAAAAGTGGTTTTAGAAGTCAATATACTGTTTGTTTTGTTCCCATATAAAAAGTATAAAATCTTGTTGTTAGCTTAGCAAAATGCTAATGTCAAACTCAATCGGAATCAACTGTGATCGGGTCGCTCACTATTTTGTGTGGCACATAATGGTGTGATTTAGTACATTTCAGATGAGTGTTTCAGACAGTAGAAAAATTACACCTGCTATAAAAGGCAGTGTGGTGATAAACAACCTCTGCTGCGTCTCCAGTGTCAGATTTGTGCTGATTAGCGCTGCAAAACACCCACTACCCACCAACCCTTGCTATAATTCAAAGTATTTCTTATTTACATCGGACACAACACTAAGAGTTTGAATTTCAAATTAATCCATGTAAGTTTAACTTTCTAGTCCATTTAGAAACAACACAATTATAAAGTGCCACGTCTCACGATCTCTAAAAACCTGTCAATCATCTCCCTGCAATAAATACACAATATGAGATTCAGAGCAATATTGCTGGGAAATTCAATAAGGCCTGTTGGAATCCCAAAACACAGACGATTCCAGCAATGTCCTGCAGCTCTGCAGGAGAGGAGAGTCTAATCTGAATATATATTAAACATTTGAATAGCACGATTTAAAAGCAGCAAATGTCGATCAAATGCTGCTTTGTGAGGATGAGATAGATTACAACAGTATGAGTATTTTAGATGGAGGAGAACGAGCAGAGAAATCCGAGTGATTTCATTCATTTCATTCTTAGTGGCCATAAATAAAAAAGGGCTTGTGATAACTCATAAAACACACTCACAAAACTACACACATTGCTGCCTTTGAAAAACACTACAGCATCACCATAAAAACATATACATGGAAAACAACCAATTTAATCATAATACCACGGTACTTCGTGAGGTATCTTACAGTATCATTTATGCACCATGCATGGGAATATGATTAACCGGCATTACTCTTAGAGTAACTGTAACCGTTTTGTGGTACAGTGATGGAATCAGATGGGAATATGAATGGCTCTTTGAACATGTAACAGGGTAGTAGCTTCCTGTTCTTTGAAGTATTATGGTTTATATCAAAGTACCGTGATACCATGCTACTACTATGTAAATGCAATTCAACATGAATTTCAGTACCATGGTATATTTCAAAGTACCCAAGTAAATTTTTCTTTTATGAAGGATATTTAAATAAAACTGACTGGTAAACAATACGAATATGCTGATTCAGAAAACATATTTTTTTCTAGTTTAGCTAAATTCTATTTTTTTTTTTATGATTTATGATAAATTTTTTTATGAGTTATGATTAATTTGACCAACATGTCAAGCTGACAGTACTAATAATTATCCTGTATATTACTATTTCAGTTTCACCCTGAGGGAACAAAACATGTCCAAATCCTAAGGTGCCACTGAGCCTTGGTACCACCATAATACTTAGGCAAGTGAAGATTTAAGAAATAAAATCAAAATTTGTCATTGTTTGACCCCTCTTGCGACAGTTGTTGTCTGAACAATACGTAGAGAGTTACAATCAATCACTGATTATTTGACAGTGCTGTTACTGGAGGAATGAATATTCACAAGCCCAGAAGGAAACTGCAGACTTTTCTATGATGATTTGGTGGGGATGGATATAAACACGGAAAAATGTGGCTAGATGAATAAACTATACTCTAAAAAATGCTGGGTTATTTTTTTCAACCCAAATGCTGGGTTGAGACTGATGGCTATGGAAACTGGATTAATTAGACCTAATTTGTTTTTTTTTTTAATGCTTTAGTCTGTTTGTTTCTAAGTGGCACTTAAAGCTTGAGGCTTTGCCTGTAGTAATGGAACTATTTTAGATGCAAACTCTTTTAGATTTTTTTTAGTTGGAAGGTTCAAGAAACATTAAAAAAAAGTTTTTGTTTCTTTTTCTGACTATTCTATGGAGTTCATTTGCAAGCCATTTTGGGTTAACTGCAACTTTTTAATCCACCAGTACTTTACAGTAATTTTTAAATAATATTTGTGTGTGTGTGGGTGGGGGTGGGGGGAGTTGTCAAACGACCTAAATTGGGGTTGAACATCAGGGGTTCAACCATAATTAGCTACGAGAATACTTTAGTATCACAACGCATACGCTTTCTCCATAATGGTGGCAAACCGCTGCAGACGGGATGAGGAGGAGAACAATTGTTGAATAAAGTTGTTATTTTTGTTTTCTTAGTGCACAAAAAGTATGTCACATGGACTATTTTACCGATGTCCTTGCTATGTTTCTGGAACTTGATCATGGTAGGACCCTTGCTGTCTATGGGAGGGTCTGAGAGCTCTTGGATTTCATCAAAAATATCTTAATTTGTGTTCCGAAGATGAACGAAGGTCTTACGGGTTTGGAACGACATGAAGGTGAGTAATTAATGACAGAATTTTCATTTTTGGGTGAACTAACCCTTTAAGGATACCACTGTGTAACACCCAATAAACAGGTCATTTTTACAAAGGACAGGTGGAAATCTGTAAAACTTTCGTCAGAGTTCCGCAAGTGCAAACCAGGACTGTGGATGCGCGATGCTCACCTGAGGCGTCCGCGGCTGTGGGAGTGCATGAGGGGCGCGTGTCGGCGTACTGCATGCGTGCCGGGCTCCTCGCTGACGCGCTGGAGGGAGGGCGAGCGGGAGTGTGAGGAGAGCGAGCTGCCCGTGCTCTGCAGGCTGCCGTCGGCCGCCGCATCAATCCCGGTGTGCGCCAGAGGGGGCAGGCTCCTCAGAGATGGCACGGGCGAGTGGGCGGGGCCTGTGTCAGCCACGTTGTTCAGATTGTTGTCGGAGGCGGAGCGAGGCAGCGAGCGTGATGATGTCAGCGTGTCGCCTCCGGTCACGCGCCGGCGATTTGCGTAGGAAGGCGTTTCCCTGAAAGGCACTGGAAACAGGAAGAGCAGGTGTCAACAAAAGGTCACATCGAATGAGAGGCGGCCGTACGTGACAAACTGTCAGGTACAATTAGCATAATTTGTAAATGAAGGGTACAGAAACCTCATCAGGCATTCAAAGAGGTAAACAAAAGACATACTCGAATTACAAAGCACCTCATCTATAATTCATTAGCAAAACACACTTCCTCCTGTCCTGACCGCTAGCACAGCGGTCGTTTGCTTGGGACGTTTTTGGGGTAAAAAACTGAACATTACACAACAAACTCTCTTGTTTACCAATAACTGAGAAATGAGGCTGTTTTTGCTTCTCACTGAGGAAAGCAATTAGTACAGACCATCAACACTAGATGGCAATATCTCACCTCTCCTAGATGCAGGTAAAACTCTGTAGTGATGCTGTTTTAAAGCTAATGTGTGGTTAAAAATGCACAGCGTTGTGTATACCAGGGTCAGAAGAGTTCAAATGGCTCAATGACAGCCTTATTTAATGATACAACGAGAGAGAGCGAAACCGAGACAAGCAGGATAAAAGAGTGCACAGCGCTGTCATCCTGACATATGGTTTGCTGTCAGTCTCATAGCTGATTCTCTCTAATCTCTAATGTAAATTAAGTATTGATCAAACCGCTGTACTGAACATCCACCTGTCACCTGATCAGATATGAACCGCTCTGCCAATCAGAGCAGGATGTGAGAACAAGAACAAGCCACTCAATACATCCTACAACTGTAGTTCTCAATTGGTTTTGCCTCAATGTAACTGAAGTTGCATTGAACATTAAGTGACAATGTATGTAATATTATTTTGTATAATTTATACTAGGCTTATGCATTTTGCCAAATTAACTATTTACAATTATTTGGTTAGTTGTTTGTGTGCATTTGAATATTGGGTCACACTTTATATTAGGTGGCCTTAACTACTATGTACTTACATAAAAAAATAATAGTGTATTGCAAAACACTTTTGCTGCTATTGAGGTGTGATATGGGTAAGGTTAGGGGTAGGTTTGGTGGTATGGGTAGGTTTAAGGGTGGGTTAAGGTGTAAGGGATGAGTCCACAGTGTAATTATAAATGTAATTACAGAAATTAATTACAGATGTAATACAATAAGTGAATTGTCTCAAATGATTAATTTAAATGTAAGTACACAGTAGTTAAGGCCACCTAATATAAAGTGGGACTGAATATTTTATTTGTGTGTGTATATATACACAGTATATATCTATCTATATCTATATCTATATCTATATCTATATCTATATATCTATATATCACAATTAATCGCACCCAAAACAAAAGTTTGTGTTAACATAATGTGTGTGTGTATATGTATACAGTTTATAATTTATATTACACATAAATACAAATATATACATATATTTCTTAAATATATACATGTTTGTGTGTGTATTTTTCTATACATAAATATACGCACTACACACATGTATTATGTAAACACCAACTTTTATTTTGGAGGCGATTAATTACGATTAATTGATTTGACAACATGTTACTCTTTTTTACTGCATCTGATTATGACTAATATTACTATAATATATACAGTGCTGCTTGAAGGTTTGTGAACCCTTTAGCATTTTCTATATTTCTGCATAAATATGACCCAAAACATCATCAGATTTTCATATAAGTCCTGAAAGTAGACAAAGAGAACCCAATCAAACAAGTGAGAGAAAAATATTTTCTTTGTCATTTATTTATTAAGAAAAACGATCCAGTGTTACATATCTGTGCGTTGCAAAAGTATGTGAATCTCTTGGATTAGCTGTTAATTTAAAGGTGAAATTAGAGTCCATCTGTGCAGAGGTGTTTTCAGTCAGTGCAATGACTATCAAATGTCAGTATGTGACCTGTTTTATTCAAAGAACAGGGATCTATCAAAGTCTGATCATGTTTGTGGAAGTGAATCATGTCACGAACAAAGGAGATTACTGAGGACCTCTGAAAAAGAGTTGATGTTGCTCATCAGGCTAGAAAAGGTTACAAAACCATCTCTAAAGAGTTTGGACTCCACAAATCCACAGTCAGAAAGACTGTGTACAAATGGAGGAAATTCAAGACCACTGTTACCTTCCCGAGAAATGGTCGACCAACAAAGATCACTCCAAAGCAGAACGTGTAATAGTCTGCAAAGTTGCAAAAGTTCCCAGGGTAACTTCTAAGCAACTAAAGGCCTTTCTCACATTGGCTAATATTAATGTTCATGAGCCCACCATCAGAAGAACACTGAGCAACCATGGTGTGCATGGCAGAGTTGCAAGAAGAAAGCCACTGTTCTCCAAAAAGAAAATTGCTTGCTAAAGATCATGTGGACTATTGGAGAAAGGTTTAATGGATGGATGAAACCAAAATAGAACTTATTGGTTTAAATGAGAAGCTATTATGTTTGGAGAAAAGAACACACTGCGTTCCAGCTTAAGAATCTTATCCATCTGTGAAACATGGTGGTGGTAGTATCATGGCTTGGGCCTGTTTTGCTGCATCTTGGCCAGGACAGCCTGCCATCATTGATGGAACAATGAGTTCTGAATTATACCAGCAAATTCTAAAGGAAAACGTCAGGACATCTGTTTAAGAACAGAGTCTCAAGAGAACGTGGGTCGTGCAGCAAGACAACAACCCCAAGCACATGAGTCATTTTTACCAAAGAATGGTTAAAGAAGAACAAAGTTAATGTTTTGGAATGGCTGAGTCGAAGTCCAGACTTTAATCCAATTAAAATGTTGTGGAAGGACCTAAGCAAGCAGTTCACAGGAGGACACCCACCAACATCACAGAGTTTGACTGGTTCTGCACTAAGGAATGGGCTAAAACTCCTACATGTTATTGTGCAGGACTGATCAGCACTTAAAAGAAACTTTACCTTCAGTTACTGCAGAAAAAGGGGGTCACACCAGATACTGAAAGCAAAGATTCACTTACTTTTGCAACGCACAGATATGTAACCCTGGATAATTTTTCTCACTAAATAAATGACAAAGAAAATATTTTTCTCTCACTTGTTTGATTGGGTTCTCTTTGTCTACTTTCAGGAATAATATGAAGATCTGATGATGTTTTGGGTCATATTGATGCAGAAATATAGAAACTTCTAAAAGGTTCACAAACTTTCAAGCAGCACTGTATATATATATATATATATATATATATATATATATATATATATATATATATATATTTAAGATCTTTTTACTGAAATATATTATAATATAGAAAAATGTATTTAAAATTAAATTTAAATTAAATTTACTGGTAAACAATTTAAAAAAAAAAAAAAAAACAGTGCAGCTCAGGTGTTACTCATTTTTATTGCATTTGAGTCTGATTAATATATTACTAAATTAACACATCAAACCGACAGTACTAAAAATGATCATATATATTACTATTCGTATATTCAAATCACTCCTTCAATAGTTTCACCCTGAGAAAACATCTAGGGCCACTTAAGATGGGCCGTTTGTTTAAGCAGTGTAAATACTGCACTCTGTAGTCAAGCTGTCTGCTTGTTTAGATCCTCTACTCTTCTGCCCATCCATTCAGAGTGAAAAGGCCAACTGTCCAACCCACTCAGGACACACTCGCTCACTCTCTCTTTTCCTCTCTCTCTGTGACTGATGGGAAGGAAATGAGAGGAGAGAGAGACAAAGAATGGACACATCCCCGGAGGTTTCAGCATTAGTGACCAAATATCAACTCCCGTCCCGTAAACGGCGTGTTTTAAGGCCGGTTCTGATTCTGTGTGTGTGTGAGAGCGTCCGTCCCATCCTTCATCGAGGTCACACACGGTTCTGATGAGATACTGGAGCCTGCGGCTACACTCCCATTGGCTCAAATCAAACTCCCAACACCTGCTGAGCCTCGGGGATTAACCCCGCTCTGTCGCCATGACAATGGTACTCCACACTAATGGGTACGATCCATTACAGCGGTGCGACAACGCTGCTTCTCCCCGCCAGAACTAGCACGCGGAATGAGCTAGCCTTGCCGTCGACGCGGGCGAATAGAGTGATGACTCTCATTCACCCGAACGCTGCAGACTCACAAACACACACGGACGCACAAGGGGCCACTCTCATTTTCATGTTCCCTGGCCGTGGCGCTCTGCTGTGTTTGTAAGGATTCATTAACACAAGGGATTGTTTGCGCTTGCTTGCAAATTCGATAGCAGCTAATGATGGTGGAGGTACAGTATACGAGCCACTTACCAACATCTGATGCTTTGTGAGTCTTTATAATTTCTGCCAGGTCAAAGTTTCCAGCTATAATAGCCACCTACAGAGAGAAAGAAAAATGGGTTAGTTTTCTGCCAAACATCCCTGGGCAAACAAAAACCCCAGTTACAGATTTATAACACTGCATGCAATTCATAACAGGATGTTATGTTACCAAAAAAAAAAAAAAGAAAAAAAAAAAAGACAGGAATTCAAAAGCAATAATGTACAGTCAGCTGTCAGACATTAGCTACTACAAAATCATTCTGACTACTTTATCCTGTCTACAAGTAAATAAATAAATAAATGGACATGAAATATTGACTATATAGCAGATTGTCAGAATATAGGGTGAAGCTATGCACTATCAATTCAATTCTTAAATCCCAAGATCAATATTTTACTCTATTTTCTGTTGATGCGCGTCAACTAAACTTTGCAAAACATTATTTGTAGCGCGCCTCCCATCCAACAATCGCCATAAGCATTGTGCTTTATTGCTTTTAAGTTCTGTCAGTTTCGTCACGAAATCCAAACAAACACCGTTTTGACGCTCTTTAGTGTGTCGTAACAGGTGGCTGTAATCGCCTCAGTTCAAGCGGCAGCGCGGAGCACGCGTGAACGATCATCTCTTCCGTTTTACTAACAGTTACAGCAAGTAGTAAACATAAATGAACATCAGAAGGTATGCTGAAAGATACAATATAACCAACTGAAATGTATCATGAAATCACGCAATCAGTGTTCGCTGAAAGTCATCAACAAAACGGCTTGTAAACGTAACCGTGTAAAGTCTTCATTTCCCATATAGCTTGATAGTTAGCCAGAAAAACAAAACTGTAGACAGGAACATTTCGCTAAACATATGCACTATATTAAATAGTCATTATATTAGTGATGTCTCATTTATCGAATGTTTGAATACATCTGTCATGAAAAGAAGTTATGACAGCCACTGTTTAAATGTTGATATTTCAACAACGAACTGGAGTAACATTATTAAATGTTCATATAAAAACTCATGTGCAATATAAATGTTTGTATACAACGTTTTTATTTTAGTGTTAAACATTATATCAAAAAATAAATAGTAGTACCATAGTAGGCCTATTGCCCTCAGATTTACATGATTTATCATTGCACCAAGGTAATTTTTTGTAAGTGTGCAGTGAACAAACAGGTCTCAAATAAGGACCAAAGACCAATTACTCATTTATGATACTCTCTCTTTCTTTTATGAATGTGAGAGCTAATTAACTTTTCCTCACTAAAAGCTGAATCAAAGCAGCTGTCTAATGGTTTCCGTGTTGGTTTATGCAGCCGCACCAATTCGGGTTCCCCCTCCCCTTGTACTAACAAATTAACTTTGATCTGAGCTGAAAATCTGTGTCAACATCAATTGTACTGTGAGTTCAAGCACCGAGCATCACAGAACAGAAGCAGACAAACACCAATCCCAATATGCTGTTTGTATGATCACATGAAGCATCGCATTGTACATTTGGACCAGAAGGGCACGAGTGAACCATTTGACTTGTCATGTTAACATGCCGCTTACACGGACCATATGCTAACACGGTTAATACACGAATCCAGCAAAACCCAACAGCTAATGGAATATGGTGTTTGTAGGGGCAGTGTGAACTTGACAGATTGAAAAATTGGAGCATATGTCAATATTTGTTTAAAAGATTGAACTCTGTTAGATTTTGTTTAATTTTTTTTAATAATACTGTCAGCAAGAATGCATTAAGTTGATCAAAAGTGACAATAAAGAGATTTCAAAGATATCTATTTCAAATAGATGAAACTGAACTTTGTATTTATCAAATGATCCTTAAAAAAAAGAAAAAAAAAAAAGGTATGACGGTTTCCACAAAAGTTTTAAACAGCACAACTGTTTTCAACATTGATAATAATAATAATAATAATAATAAGCAGCAGATCAGCAGAATGATTTCTGAAGGATCATGTGATCCTGAATTCTGGAGTAATGATGCTGAAAAGTCAGCTTTGCATCACAGGAATAAATTACATTTTAAAAGTACATTACAATAGAAAATAATTATTTAATTTTTAATTTTTCACAATTTTTCTGTTTTACTGAAATGTTAATCAAATAAATGCAGCCTTGGTGAGCATAAGAGATTTTCAAAAACATTTTTTTTTTAATTCCTAATGAACCTATTCTTTTGTACATATAGAATTTAGACAGTGGCATGGTATTGGTAATACCATAGCAAATCAACAAAAAATTATAAGAGATAGTCGGAGCTGCTCTAATATTCACAGGTAACAAATTCCACAGTTTCGGGGCAGCAACTGAGAAAGCACGATCACCCTTAAGTTTTCATCTAGATCTGGGAATTGTTAAAAGTTGCTGATCAGAAGACCTCAAGGATCTAGCAGAAGTATGACGTCAATATATGTTGGAGAAAAATGTTTAAGGATTTAAAAACAAACACTAAAAGTTTGTATTCTATTCTAAAACGAACCGGCAACCATTTGAGAGAAAAGAAAATCAGTGTAATGTGCTCATGCTTGCATGTGCCTGTCAGCAGCCTAGCTGCCGCATTTTGAACTGCCTGGTTGGTTAACTCCTATATATATATATATATATATATATATATATATATGACCCTGGACCACAAAACCAGTCATAAGTGTCAGTTTTTCGAAACTGAGATTTATACATCATCCGAAAGCTGAATAAATAAGCTTTTCATTGATGTATGGTTTGTTAGGATATTTGGCCGAGATACAATTATTTGAAAATCTGGAATCTGAGGGTGCAAAAAAATCTAAATACTGAGAAAATCACCTTTAAAGATATCCAAATGAAGTCCTTAGCTATGCATATTACTGATCAAAAATTAAGTTTTGATATATTTATGGTAGAAAATTCACTATATATCTTCATGGAACATGATCTTTACTTAATGTCCTAATGATTTTTGGCATAAAATAAAAATGGATCATTTTGACCCATACAATGTATTTTTGGCTATTGCTACAAATATACCCCAGCGACTTAAGACTGGTTACATTGATTAAATATGTCTATATTTACTATCAACATTTCCCATGACACCGTCCGCCACCTTTAATTAAAATGTTCTCTGAGGAGGTTGCAAAAGTGCTAAGCTAAATTTTGGTCCAATGAAGGTGTCTCATCATTTGGCTGCCTACCAGCCTTTTTGTCAGAAGTGCTTACAAATGTTATCTAGGTAGACGTTTTCATGTCCAGTGTGAATTCTCAAGACGCAGCCCCGAAACTGCTCTTGGCCTAAAGTTAAATACAGTTTGGCTCTGTGGGCAGTGAACGTCAGCATCAGTTTAAATGAGATCCCGCTCCATTGACTCTTCCACGGTGTTTGATCTCCAGGAAGCCAGAGGTATTGCGCTCTCACCTGGAAGGCAGTTTGGCTGTTGTAGTTCTTAATCTCCTTATTCGCCCCTCTGAACAGCAACACTCTCGCGCAGCTATCCTGGAGAGAGACAAACAGAGAGATTGTGATAAGCGTTGTGATAATTTGTCGCTAGTAAAACGTGTACATTGCATGTCCATGAAAATGTGCCCTAGAAAGTTTTGGAAGGGGATGAGTGTGTTTGTGTGTGCACGTGTCGCTTTCACAACTACAGAAATGACAAAACTGATGTTCCACTGGGACCAATTAACTCACCAGCTCATATGTAGGTCTGCTATCTGAGAGAGAAAGAGAGAGAGAGCTACTCTAATGGCAGTGTTTCTCTATGGGCATCCGAGACGGAGTGTTTAGAAGGTCAGCACAGCATCTGGCTATCATCCCTCTCTCTCTCTTTCTCTGTAGACAGTTTTGACAGTCCACACACACATTTAGGAGCTGTACCACGCAGACATGACTCAGCTGGGATTGGTGTCCTAGTTTCCTAACAGTGGTGAGTAAACATCACAGCGTCTCTTGGCCCACTAACACACCTTCAATGGAACCTTAATTACACTTGTAGTGCACTTTGTGTCTGTTTCTCTCTCTCTCTCAAGCACACACAAATCAGAAGCGTCTCTGGTAAAGACACTTCTTATAACTATTTTTTTTTTTTTTTTTTTTACAGATACCGTTCAAATGTGTGGGGACATTAAGATGTTTGTTTTTTGAAAGAAATGAATACTTTTATTCAGCAAGGATGCATTAAATTCATCAAAAGTGAAAGTAAAGACATTTATAATGTTGCGAAAAATCTATATATATATAAAAAAAAGTTCTTTTTTTTCTGATTTTTTGTTCTGATTTTCATTTTCAATTTTATTTCCATAGAAATAATGAGCAGCACTGCCATTTCAACATTGATAATAATAAGAAATGTTTCTTGGGCATCAAATCTGCATATTAGAATGATTTCTAAAGAATCAGAATAAGGAGTCAAGGCTGCTAAAATTCAGCTTAAATGTTACAGAAATAAATGACATTTTAAAATATATTCAAATAGAAACTGTAAATTGTATTGCATTGTGGGATATAGTAACTCACACAGAGTAGGCCTATATTGAAATACTAGTTTACTACACAGTTTAAGATGTATACTGGCAATCGTTTAAAAATAACAAGTGAAATACTATTATAAAATACAAAAGTGAATACCTGAAGTATAAAATATTTTGTAAAAGATGTCTCAACTTATGTCAGTCGGATCAGATAATGAATCAAGAAACAAACTGCATCTGCTACATTCATGCCACGTCTTTGAATTGTGGAATACATCATCTAGTTCCATGCATTCTATACAGCACATACTGCAAAAACAGCAGCATGTCAGTAGTATGATAGTATGCTATTCAGAACACAGTCTGTCATACAGGAGACAGAGTGGAGCGCTGCATGTGTTTAATGCTACGGCTCTGTGCAGAAATCAATATGTAATTTCGACTGCAGAGTGAATTAACAAAACGATGATTGAGCTTCCACATCACTTAGATCCCCCCCCCCCCTTTCTTTCTGTCTTTTGCTCTCTATCTCTGATACGCTCTTCTGCCCTATTGATCCATTTAAAGGACACAAACATTCAGAACTGAAAAATAATATGCTATACACACTAATGTAAAACAATAAATCAGAAGTCATCAGAGCTGCAGCGGTCTGGAGAAACAGTAGTATGAAAGCACAAACTCTACTGAATGTTTCAATGGACTGAATGTCTGCTGGGCCACAGAGCAACATGTGACCTCTAGTGGTGAAACTTTATAAGAACACAACTAAGAGACTATACTGGACAACGCTATTAGACTAGACTCACAGAGACAGATGGAATGAAGTCGCCATGAAGTCTGATTCACTTTGCAGCTCGTTTTGGCCATGCACTGTCCACTTACTGTAGACAGAACGAGGTCGTCAAAGGTCAACCACTGTGTCTTCTTCTTATGAAATGTTTAGGGGCGGGTCTGTACGAAATACCACGCTAATAATACACCAGCATACATTAAAGCGATAAATCAATCAAATAGTGTTCAAAAAATGAAGAAAAAAAAAAAAAATCAATCAAAAAAATGAGTTTCTGTTCAGCAAAAAGTAATAAATGCTCATAATATTCAACACACTAGCAATCACAAACACCTTAGCAACCACACAGCACTGCCCTAGCAACCACTCATAACATCTTTTGAATTGAAAAAGAAAAATCCATCCATTTGAATTACACAGTTTTAACAAACCAATGAACTTAACACTGCATTATAATATATATTTTTCAGATATACATAAATGAAAATGGTAAGAAACAAGTACGATTTCTGTAATAGTATTACTGAACTGAATGTGTTTTAAATACACAGTAACAAGGTTTATATTTACCAGTAAATAATTTAGTTTCAATCCCATACATTTGAAAATGAACTGAATACTGCTTGCTAGCCATACGTTCATACATTTTAACTGAATTCATTTAACTGTTTTCACTTATATTTAATTGTGTTCAATTAATACATTTATTCTGATTCTAAGCAATTTGAATAAATGCATTTTGAAAATATGATTAAGTAAAACCAAACAGATGCAGATAGTCAATAATAAATTATGCGATTATTTTGCTTATTAATTTTATTATTTATTTTAATTTTTTTGGAGTGCCGAAATCTTACCCGTTTCATTTATGCATAACTGACAAATGCATATTTTATTAAGTTTTATTAGTTGATGTTAAAACTGTGTAATCCAAATGCATGGAAATGTTATATGCAATTCAAATGCACACATTAGGTCTAAATCAGGCTAATATAGGACATACAGTAAATGATAAAAATCTAAAGTAGCCCTGACCATAAAATATTAATTTTTGTACATTATTATTTAGATATTTAAAGAGCCATTTACCTTTAGATTTAGCTTTAGACAGATTTAGCTAACTTCTAAGATTTTTTATTTTTATTATATTATATTATTTATTAATATATGGCATTATAGTATTATTTTATTTATTATTGTTTTTTTTGTTTGTTTTTTGTTACACTTTATTTTAAGGTGCCCTTAATTATACATTTAAGTACTGAGTAATATTAATTAAGTACATACTTTAGGACTGGGCGTTACTTGAATATAATTATGAAAAATGTATTGTTATTATAATAGTAATTACATGTAACGTGTAACAAGGACACGTATAATAAAGTGTTACCTAATTTTTTTTTTGTTTTAGAAAATTGGTAGAACACATAAACTCACACAAAAACACATTTGCCTAAACATGCACAGAGACTAGCAACTGTTGGATGAGACATTTGATCATGGAGAGCGTGATGTAGGTGGCTAAACGGTTATACTGTCTTCACTTTTGGACAATTGTTCCCCACAAAGAGAGCGAAACCTGACCTCCCACACACAGACAAATCTCATCAGCCGTCTTATCCGTAGCTTTGAATTCACCCTTCTGTTCCACATCAGGTGGTCGTCTCTTCCTTTCACCTCCTCCTGCTCTCCTCATCGTTTTGGCACTATTTCACACTCTCTCTGTCTCTTCTTCCATCATTGCGCTCGTAGATTTTCCCTCGTCTATCCAGTAATGTCTCTCTCCTCAGGCTGATACGTCCTCTCTCAGAGTCTCTTTCTGGGAATCGATCCACTCTAACATCTCCTCTGAGCCTGAGCTAAACATCCACAGAGAGTCCTTAAAACTCGCTATCACTGCTGAGCACTCGTAGAAGAGCGCACACACACACACACACACACACACACACACACACACACACACCTACTTCATGACAGATTTAGCAACTCCTGAGCATGCTTTTTAAGAACTGTCTTTCAAGTATGACAAATTGACCTTAAAGTACAAAACTCACACAAACTCATACCAACACGTGTTTGTCTTTGTTACCTACATGAAAACTTCACTTGCTCTTAAGCTAATTATAATTATACACTTATAGGCTCTACTGCTTTATATATGTTATATAGGTTATCTATAAACACACACACACAGTAAATTATAAAAATAAACTAGCCATGACCATAAAATACAACTTTTGGACATGATTTAGACATTATTTGAAGGCTACAGATGCAAAAACCTCTATGTCCATGGAAAATTTTTCTGGGACTTTTTCTTTTAAATGAGCACTTTTTATCAGGCTCTTATGTTTAGGTTCGGTAATTTCACTTTAATAACAATGAAAAGGTTATCAGTCAGTTATTGAATGCCTTATTTTCAAAAACGTCCAATGTTATTTTCATAGGAGCCTAATAAAAATGCTAATTTAAAGAAAAAGCTCAGACAGACTTAGAGGTTTTTGCATCTAAAGTCATTCATTTATTCTTTTTATGAGCTATTTTCTTTTTGAGAACCTCAACAAAAGGAGTTCTTGACAGATTTAGCAAAATTCTCAGAACGCTGTTTACAAAACTGGTCCTTTAGAATATGAATTGAAACACACTTATACAAACACACATTTATCTAGAAATACTGTATGAACGGGGACTTCAAAATGTCTTATAAAACAACAAATTTGAATTATATTGCTATGTAATATACTGAAATATTGTATAAATTACTAGTTGACCATGAAATACAACTTCTGGACATTTTTCATCTCTTTTAAGAGTAATCTGTCCTTCTCAAAAGGACAGGCCATAGTAGGCCATACCACTATGATATAAATATGGACATTATTCAATTTCTTTACAATCAATTTTTAACTATATTACTATGTAGTTATATATTATTGAAACTTACTAGTTGACCATATTAGACACCATTTGGACATCATTGAATCTTTTAAAGAGAACGTCTCTAACAGGACCTTTTTGACAGACATCTGAGGACATTTTCCAGCAAATTTGTTTCTAAAGAACAGCACATACACAAACGCTCAGTACCAGTCTTTTGCTGTCTCAGCAGCTTTGTTTCTTGTTGCAGTGCGTCTGTCACACAGCTCTAACACATCTGTGCTGTCAGAAAGATGTGAGATGCCTGGCGCTGCGCATGTGAGTTTGTGTTTGAGATGTGATGACTGAGACAAACATTTCTAGCCAAACTTGAAGAAATGAAGTTACAGAAAATAATTAGACGCCAACAGCTGAACTATGATCTAAGATCTTTCTGTAATACTCAGAGTACTATTTTTATGTTTCAGACGTGGAGGTCATTGCGTGGTGTCCTCTTTTCTTCATGTTTTTGTTGTTTAGATGTTATTGATCTGTTTGTAACTGACTTCATCCATACATTAGTGCAGGTCAGCTGTAGTTTAATCTCATTATAATGAGCCGAATGAAGATAAACAGAAACCACTGCTGTAAAATTAGTACTCTCTCTCTCACAAACACACTTGCCAACAAAATGGAGATTTAACATAGACTTTGAATGCTTTTATATAAAAGTATTTCTAATTAGCTAACTACAAACATAAAAGAAAGCTTTTTGCGTATTAGAAAATATTATTTTCTAAATTTTTAAATTGAGTTTACCATGAATTATATCCCATAATTGTACTGGGGTTTTTTTTGTATAATTTAGCTCAATATTTGACCCAAACTATATAGAACAAACACACACATTTGGTCATACATGTTGCAAATAATCATAAAAAAAAAATT